>OZ025289.1:183603289-185069789 GCA_964019185.1 Maratus speculifer
ATATATTTCAAAACTCATCATCAGAAAACTACTTTATGCAACCCTTCTTTCTTCCTTTTTTCAAAATATTTCAGCGAAAACTTTCATCAACTTTAGCATGCGCTTTTTTTTCATTCGGAGGAAATGCATATTGAATTTTTACTTTTCTTATGATGGAAATATAAACATGATCAATGTGCTGTTTCTCGAATTTTTTTTTTCACCAAGCTCCTACTTATTTCAGTGAAATAAATGCGCAGGAAAACTCATTTCAGAAACTCGTTTAGTTATCTGTTTAAAAATGTTTTTTTTACTATTATTATTGATATTGTTATTTCACGTCATATTCATGAAAAAAATATTTTCGTAATCAAAACACATGCAAGTTAAAGTTATAAGGTAAAATATACAACACTAAAAATTAAAAGAATAATAAACCAGTCAAACGATCATTAAAAAGTAACTGTTAAAGATATTCACATTCTCCTTCAATTTACATCCAATTGGAATTATTCTCAAATAATTCATCATTTAAAATAATAATTTTGTCAAATCTGATCTTTCTAATTATTCATTTAAACGAAAGAATAAAAGAAAGAAATAAATTCTGCGTATTTTACGTTGTATTCATTAAAAAAATATTTCACAATCGAAACAAAACCTGTACACTGAGATAGTTTACAGTTACATGTAAAATATTCAACACTAAAAATGAAAAGAAAAAGAAACCAATTTAACGAGCATTAAAAAGTAACTTTACAGACATACAACTTCTTCAATTTGCATCCAGTTGGAAGTTTTCTCAAATAATTCATCATTTAAATGGATAATTTTTTCAATTCTGATCTTTCTAATTATTCATTTAAAGGAAAGAAAGAAACTTTGTGCATTTCACATCATATTCATTCAAAAAATAATTTCGCATTGAAAACAAAACAAGTTAACTGAGCTAATTTAAAGTTACAAGATAAAATGTACAACACTACAAATGAGAAGTAAGAGAAACCAGTTTAACGATCATTAAAAAGTATTTCTTAATGGCATGCAACTTCTCCTTCGATTTACATCCAATTGGAATTTTTCGTAAAGATTCACCATTTAAAAATATATTTTTTTTTTTTCAAAATGTTGGCTTTAAAATGTTGTAGAAATTCTTCGAAATAAGGTATCCGTGACTAATATCAAAAATTCCTTAAGTTATGCAGACTTTAAAAATCAAGTATTAGAGAATATCCTGTTTCTTCAGAAAATTGAACTATTAGAGTGTGATGCGAAACATTCAAATTGTTAATTTCATGGGAGCTCTTTTTCCTTTGGTCTTTTTAAATTATTTTCCTAACATCATCTCAAATTAGATACTCTGCATTCATACCGTGCAAATAAAAAAAAAAGTATGCAACTTTTTTTCTGTATAAAAACAAAAGGACAAAACAGTGTATCCTTGAATAGAAAATATTCATTAATTTTACCTTTGTGATACAGATGAAAGACATTATTCTGATCTTTCTGGTAAACGAAGTAATTGCTTTTGCAATTAATGGAGTGACTATTTACTTTTGTTAGTTATGTTTAAGTTAAGTGAATATAATAATTTTGTGCAAGAAAGCTTAAACATAATTTTCTGAAGTAAATGATTTTTTTCATACATGTATAAAGTTTTTTTTTCTTGCAGAAGATAACATGAATTCGATATTTCGTAACAAAGACAAATTAGTAATAAAATATTTTTGTTTCGGAATCAATAGATTTTATTATTATTTTTAATTCCATTGTGACAGAGATGAAAAATATTTTTCAGATCTTTCTGGTAAAGTAAGAAGTAAATTCTGAAGTAATTGGTTTTGCAATTAATGGAGTGACTATTAACTTTTGTTAATAATGTTTAAGTTAAGTGAATATAATAATTTTGTGCTAGAAAGCTTAAACATAATTTGCTGAAGCAAATGATTTTTTCATACATGTATAATTTTCTTTAATTATTATTATTTTTTAGCGGAATTTAACATGTAATTCGATATTTCGTAACTAAGGCAAACTAGTAATAAAATATTTTTGTTTCGTGATCAACAGATTTTATTTTCTTTTTAATCCCATTAATATAGCATTTCCTGCAGAAATCCTGTTAAAGTGAAAACAGTTAAACCATGTCACCTACACGGGAAAAAAAATCTGTAAAATTAATAAACTTTTTTTAGGAAACTGGGATTCGTAGAACTTTTTATGTAACGGTAAAAGTAAAAATTCATGTAATCGATTCTGTTAGATAAATTTTTGCTGTTACTTTTAAGTACTAAAAGTTCTGGGAAATCTAGTTTCCTTGAAAATTTTTAGACGCTTTACAGATATATATATATATATATATATATATACAGGGTGTATCTAAACTACTGGGCAAAACTTTAAGGGGTGATAGTACACATCAAGACAAATAATATTAAATGGGAAACTAAGGGTCCCAAACGTCTTCCGAAGGAGATAGGCGCCATCAAAGTTTAGGGTCCAAAATTTGAAATGATTATAAAAATCGGAAAAATTAGTGGATTCGTTTGCGGTTTTCACGAAAACTATTCTTTATGTCAGTATTGTCTTGAAAATAAATTATAAAGATAAAATTCAAAAAATGCCGATAGAGGGCGCTTTAGACTTTGGAGTAACGAACAATTATTTTTTACCGTTATCTTTTGCATCTCATTAAAATTTTTTAGAAGTTTAGACATAAACTTAAATTTTGAGCTCAAAATTTGTGGTTAAGTAGCGCAAACTGAACCGTGTTCAATGGGAGTGGATAGGTTCAAATTTCAAATGATTATAAAAAACAGAAAAATTGGTCAATTGATGTGCGGTTTTCACTAAAATTATTCTTTGTATCAGTATTGTCTTGAAAATAAATTATACAGATAAATTTCAAAAAATGTCGATAGAGGGCGCTTTAGACTTTGGAGTAACATACAACTACTTTTTACCGTTACTTTTTTCATCTCATTAAATTTTTTTAGAAGCTTAGACATAAACTTAAAGTTTGAGCTGAAAATCTGAATCGTTGAGAGTGGTTAAGTAGCTCAAAACTGGACTGTGATCAATGGGAGTGGGGAGGTTCAAATTTCAAATGATTATAAAAAACGGAAAAATTGGTCGATTCGTTTGCGGTTTTCTCTAAAACCATTCTTTAAGTCAGTATTTCCTTGAAAATAAATTTTAAAGATTAATTTTTAAAAATTCCGTTAGAGGGAGCCTTAAACTTTAGAGTAAACATAAACTATTTTCAACCGTTAATTTTTTTATATCTAAATAAATGTTTTAAAAGCTTAGACTTAAATTTTGAGCTCAAAATCGGAATCGTTGTGCGTAATTAACTAGAGAAAAATTGAACTGTGTTCGTAGGTTGGGCAGGGTAACATTTCAACTCCTGAACACAGTTGAGTTTGCGCTTCTTAACCCCTCCCAACGATTCAGAATTTGAGCTAAAAATTTAAGTCTAAGCTTTTGCAAGCATTTAATTAGATACAAAAAATAACAGTTAAAAATTGTTGTTGGTTACTCTAAAGTTTAAGGCTCCCTCTAACGGAATTTTTTAAAATTTATCTTTGAAATTTATCTTTGAAATTTATCTTTTTGAAATTTATTTTCAACGAAATACTGACATAAAGAATGGTTTTAGAGAAAACCGCAAACGAATCGACCAATTTTTCCGTTCTGTATAATCATTTGAAATTTGAACCTTCCCACCCCCATTGAACACAGTTCAGTTAGCGCTACTTAACCACTCTCAACGATTCAGATTTTCAGCACAAAATTTAAGTTTATGTCTAACCTTCAAAAAAATTTAATGAGATGCAAAAATAACGGTAAAAAATAGTTGTACGTTATTAAAAAATCTAAAGCGCCCTCTATCGATATTTTTTGAAATTTATCTGTATAATTTATTTTCAAGACAATACTGGCATAAAGAATAATTTTAGTGAAAACCGCAAATCAATTGCCCAATTTTTCCGTGTTTTATAATCATTTGAAATTTGAACCTATCCACTCCCATTGAACACAGTTCAGTTTGCGCTACCTAACCACAGATTTTGAGCTCAAAATTTAAGTTTATGTCTAAACTTTTAAAAAAATTCAATTACTCCAAAGTCTAAAGCGCCCTCTATCGGCATTTTTTGAAATTTATCTTTATAATTTATTTTCAAGACAATACTGATATAAAGAATAGTTTTCGTGAAAACCGCAAACGAATCCACCAATTTTTCCGATTTTTATAATCATTTCAAATTTTGGACCCTAAACTTTGATGGCGCCTATCTCCTTCGGAAGACGTTTGGGACCCTTGGTTTCCCATTTAATATTATTTGTCTTGATGTGTTCTATCACCCCTTAAAGTTTTGCCCAGTAGTTTAGATACACCCTGTATATATATATATATATATATATATATATACAGGGTGATTCAAAAAAGTTGGGAAAAATTTTAAGGGATGATAGTACACATCAAGACAAATAATATTAAATGGGAAACTAAGGGTCCAAACGTCTTCCGTAGGAGATAGGCGCCATCAAAGTTTAGGGTCCAAAATTTGAAATAATTATAAAAAAACGGAAAAATTGGTCGATTCGTTTGCGGTTTTCACGAAAACTATTCTTTATGTCAGTATTGTCTAGAAAATAAATTATAAATTTTCAAAAAATGCCGATAGAGGGCGCTTTAGACTTTGGAGTAACGAACAACTATTTTTTATCGTTATTTTTTGCATCTCATTAAATTGTTTTAGAAGTTTAGACATAAACTTAAATTTTGAGCTTAAACTCCGTGGTTAAGTAGCGCAAACTGAACCGTGTTCAATGGGAGTGGATAGGTTCAAATTTCAAATGATTATAAAAAACAGAAAAATTGGTCAATTGATTTGAGGTTTTCACTAAAACTATTCTTTATGTCAGTATTGTCTTGTAAAAAATTATAAACATAAATTTCAAAATATGTCGATAGAGGGCGCTTTAGACTTTAGAGTAACGTATAACTATTTTTTACCGTTATTTTTTGCATCTCATTAATTTTTTTTTTAAGCTTAGACATAAACTTAAATTTTGTGCTGAAAATCTGAATCGTTGGGAATGGTTAAGTAGCGCTAACTGAACTGTGTTCAATGGGGGTGGGAAGGTTCAAATTTTCACATGATTATAAAAAACGGAAAAATTGGTCGATTTGTTTGCGGTTTTCTCTAAAACCATTCTTTATGTCAGTATTTCCTTGAAAATAAATTTAAAAGATAAATTTAAAAAAAAATCCGTTGAAGGGGGGGCCTTAAATTTTAGAGTAACCAACAACAGTTTTTAACTGTTATTTTTTGTATCTAATTAAATGCTTGCAAAAGCTTTGATTTAAATTTGAGCTAATATTCTGAATCGTTGGGAGGGGTTAAGAAGCGCGAACTGAACTGTGTTCAGGAGCTGAAATGTTACCCTGCCCACCCTACGAACACAGTTCAATTTTTCGCTACTTAATTACTCACAACGATTCAGATTTTGAGCTCAAAATTTAAGACTAAGCTTTTAAAACATTCATTTAGATAAAAAGAATAACGGTTAGAAATAGTTGTCGGTTACTCTACAGTTTAAGGCGTCCTCTAACGGAATTTTTAGAAATTTATCTTTAAAATTTATTTTTAAGGAACTACTGACATAAAAAATGGTTTTAGAGAAAACCGCAAACGAATCGACCTATTTTTTCTTTTTTTATAATCCTTTGAATTTTGGATCTTCCCACCCCCCCATTGAACACACTTCAGTTTGCGCTACTTAACCACTCTCAACGATTCAGATTTTCAGCTCAAAATTTAAGTTTATCTCTAAGCTTCTAAAAAAATTAATGAGATCCAAAAAATAACGGTGAAAAATAGTTGTACGTTACTCTAAAGTCTAAAGCGCTCTCTATCGACATTTTTTTAAATTTATCTGTATAATTTATTTTTAAGACATTGCTGAAATAAAGAATAATTCTAGTGAAAATTGCAAATCAGTTGACCAATTTTTCTATTTTTTATAATCATTTGAAATTTGAACCAAACCACTCCCATTAAACACAGTTCAGTTTGAGCTACTTAACCACAGATTTTGAGCTCAAAATTTAAGTTTATGTCTAAACTTCTAAAAAAATTTTATGAGATGCAAAAAATAACGATAAAAACTAGTTGTTCGTTACTCCAAAGTCTAAAGCGCCCTCTATCGGCATTTTTTGAATTTTATCTTTATAATTTATTTTTAAGACAATACTGACATAAAGAATAGTTTTCGTGAAAAGCGCAAACGAATCGACCAATTTTTCCGTTTTTTAAAATCATTTCAAATTTTGAACCCTAAACTTTGATGGCACCTATCTCCTTCGGAAGATGCTTGGGACCCTTAGTTTTCAATTTAATATTATTTGTCTTGATGTGTATTATCACCCCGTAAAATTTTTCCCATCTTTTTTGAATCACCCTGTATATATACACTATATTGCCATTGATTATTGGACACTTGCGATTTTAGACATTTTACTAAATATCTAGAAAAATGCATGAGAAATCATCTCGAAACTCTTAGCGTATAAATATAATAGTATACGCCATACATCGCCGTGAAGATTTTTTACCGAAACTCCATAGGGGACCGTCAACAAATTAAAAAAGAATGAATATCTTTTGAATAACCTTGTCAAAACTAATGTAGCAAAAGTGCTCAAACTATAGATTATGATTGAATGCCTTATTGTAATATGCCTTGTTCATTTTTATGCAAATAGCATGCATACTCGCAGAGTAATTAAAGTTTTTATAAAAATGGTCCCAAATTTTTCCAAGTTTTTTCCTTATAATTTTCAGAGTTCTTAATATAAAATAATATTTTTTTCAGAAAATATGACAAACAACATTGCACACAGTACCTTGTAATCAGAATTAAAAAATAATGAAAATTGTGTGCAAAATGAGTAGGTTTACTAAATAATTTTTTACTGCGCATACGTCAACGATATCAAAATTTCATTTGCATATTATGTTAGTTAAATGTATAGAACAATTTTTGTGAAAGTCACAAAGTCATAACTTGAAAATTCTGAAAATAATCGTCAATTGAATTAGTTGAAAATCTGTTATTCTCAAAATGAAGCAAAAACAAGAGGGGTTGTATCCATATAGTCATTGATTAGTGTCAATATAGAATACACAATACGGGATGTACTACTACATTTGGATAAAATCCCTCATTTTTTTTATTCATTTCGGAAACAACGGATTTTGTCCTTTTTCTATAGACGATTACTTTCAGAATTTTCAAGCTATGATTTTGAGACTTTTACAAAAGTTCCTCTATACATTTAGCTAACATAATATGCAATAACATTTTGATATCTTTGACGCATGCGCAGTAAAAAATTATTTAGTAAACCTACTCATTTTTCATACAATTTTTATTATTTTTTAATTCTGATTACAGGGTATTGTGTGCAATGTTGTTTGTCTTATTTTCTGAAAAAAATATTAATTTATATTAAGAATTCTGAAAATTATAAGGGAAAAACTTGAAAAAATTTGGGACCATTTTTATAAAAACCTTAATTACTCTGCGAGTATGCATGCTATTTGCATAAAAATGAACACAGTGTATTACAATAAGGCATTCAATCATTATCTAGAGTTTGAGCACTTTTGCTAGATTAGTTTTGACAGGGTTATTCAAAAGATATTCATTCTTTTTTAATTTGTTGACGGTCCCCTATGGAGTTTCGGTAAAAAATCTTCACGGCGATGTATGGCGTATACTATTATATTTATACACTAAGAGTTTCGAGATGATTCCTCATGTATTTTTCTAAATATTTAGTAAAATGTCTAAAACCGCAAGTGTCCAATAATCAATGGCAATATAGTGTATATATATATACAGGGTGTCCCTAAACAAATGGTATATACGCTAAGGGGTGATAGAACACATCAAGACGAGTAATAGTAAATAGGAAACTAAGGGTCCCAAACGTTTTCCAAAGGAGATAGCCGCCATTAAAGTTTGGGGTCCAAAATTTCAAATACACGTAAAAAACGGAAAAATTGGTCGATTGATTTGCGGTTTTCACTAAAATTATTCTTTATGTTGGTATTTTCTTGAAAATAAATTATAAAGATAAATTTCGAAAATGCTGATAGAGAGCGCTTTAGACTTTGAAGTAATGAAAAACTATTTTTTGCCGTGATTTTTTGCATCTCATTGAATGGTTTCGTAAGGTTAGACTTAAACTTAAATTTTGAGCTCAAAATCTGAATAGTTGGAAGCGGTTAAGTAGCACAAACTTAACTGTGTTCAGAAAGGTTTAAATTTCAAATGATTATAAAAAACGGAAAAATTGAACGATTGATTTGCGGTTTTCACTAAAACTATTCTTTATGTCGGTATTTTATTGAAAATGAATTATAAAGATAAATTTCCAAAAATGCCGATAGAGGGCGCTTTAAACTTTGGAGTAACAAACAACTACTTTTTACGTTTTTTTTTTTTTTTTTTTTTTTTTTTGCATCTGATTACATGTTTTTGTAAATTTAGACTTAAACTTAAATTTTGAGCACGAAATCTGAATAGTTGGGAGTGGTTAAGTAGCACAAACTGAACTGTGTTCAGAGGGTTAAAATTTCAAATGATAATAAAAAAAAACGGAAAAATTGGTCGATTCGTTTGCTGTTTAAAATAAAATTATTCATTAAATCAGTATTTTCTTGAAAATGAATTTTAAAGATAAATTTTAAAAAATTTCCCTAGAGGGCGCCTTAAACTTCAGAGTGACGAACAACAAATTTTAACCGTTAATTTTTGTATCTAATTAAATGCTTTCCAAAGCTTATTAAATGTTATCGAAATCTTAGATTTAAACTTAAATTTTGAACTCAAATTCTGAATCGTTGGGAGGGGTTAAGAGCAAAAACTGAAGTGTGTTTAGGAGTTGAAATTTAACCCCCCCCCCCCCTCGAACACAGTTCACTTTTGCGCTACTTAAACACTCGCAACGACTCAGAATTTGATCTCAAAATTTAAATCTAAGCATTTGAAAGCATTTAATGAGATTAAAAAAAAAATAACGGTTAAAAATTGTTGTACGCTATTCCAATGTCTGGCGCCCTCTATCGGCATTTTGTGAAATTTATCTTTAAAATTTTTTTTCAAGAAAACACTGATTTAAAGAGTAGTGTTAGCAAAAACCGCAAACGAATCGACTAATTTTTCCGTTTTTTTATAGTTTTCCGTTTCGTTTGAAATTTAAACCCTCTGAACACAGTTCAGTTTGTACTACTTAACCACACCCAACTACTCAGATTTTGAGCTCAAAATTTAAGTTTAAATCTAAGCCTACGAAACCATTTAATGAGATGCAAAAAATAACGGCAAAAATAGTATTAGGATGGATTATTTCGTTAATCCAAAGACTAAAGCGCCCTCTATCGGCATTTTTTGAAATTTATCTTTATAATTCATTTTCAATAAAATACCGACATAAAGAATAGTTTTAGTGAAAACCGCAAATCAATCGACCGATTTTTCCGTTTTTTATAATCATTTGAAATTTAAACCTTTCTGAACACAGTTAAGTTTGTGCTACTTAACCGCTTCCAACTGTTCAGATTTTGAGCTCAAAATTTAAGTTTAAGTCTAACCTTACGAAACCATTCAATGAGATGCAAAAAATCACGTCAAAAAATAGTTTTTCATTACTTCAAAGTCTAAAGCGCCCTCTATCGGCATTTTTCGAAATTTATCTTTATAATTTATTTTCAAGAAAATACCAACATAAAGAATAATTTTAGAGAGAACCGCAAATCGATCGACCAATTTTTCCGTTTTTTATGTGTATTTGAAATTTTGGACCCCAAACTTTAATGGCGGCTATCTCCTTTGGAAAACGTTTGGGACCCTTGGTTTCCTATTTACTATTATTCGTCTTGATGTGTTCTATCACCCCCTAGCGTATATACCATTTGTTTAGGGACACCCTGCATATATATATATATATATATATTCAGTGTAGATTTTAAAGTTTGTTAAATTAATGAAACTATCTGTTCTAAATAAATTAGAATTAAAAACAAAGCTCTTTATGTAGAACGATACATTCTGAAATTTCGTGTTATAAAAATCTAAAATAGAATAATTCTTTTTAAATTATATGCGGTAATCTTAAAGAAAACCAATGATTTCGCTATTACAAAAAGTGGCATTACTTCGGAATTTGGAGCCCCTGATTTTGCAATTATGGGAACTCTTTTGCTTTCGTCTTTTTAAGTTATTTCCTTAACATCGTCCTAAATTAGCTGCGCAGCATTCATAAAGAGCTAATTTTTTTTTAAGTACACAACTTTTTCCTTTCCGTAAAAGAGGAAAAGAACAAAACCAAGTACATCTTTAAGAAGAAATTATTCATTAATTTTATCTTTGTGATAGAGATTAAAGGCATTTTTCAGGTATTTCTGCTAACTGAAATAATTGCTTTTGCAATTAATGGAGTTACTATTTACTTTTGCTACACTGTAAAAAAAAATAATAATAATAAAATAAAATAAAAAAATGAAATTATTAGAAGGTTTCTAGGAAACTAGGATTCCTAGAACTTTTTATATAACGGCAACAGCAAAAATTCATGTAATAGATACAGGTTCGCACTGAAAATCAAAAAATCTGTAAGGTTGCAAAGAATTTTTTAGGAAACTGGGATTCCTAGAATATATTATGTAGTTGCAACCCAGATTACAGAAAAAATTTTCGTAAGATAACTGTAATTTTAATAAATTCGTTTGTAAATTTACAGATTTCTGTAGCTTTAGAAAAAATAGTTTTATAGTTTTATAGATTTAGTCTTTTTCTTGTACACTGTAAAAAAAAAAAAAAAAAAAAAAAAAAAAAAAAAAAAAAAAAAAAATCTGTTATCCTACAGATGTAAAGTTTCCAAAATCAGTAGGATTGCTAAATTTTTATCTGTATACTGTACAAGAAAAAATGTAAATCTACAAAACTAATTTTGTCAAATCACAGAAATCTGTAACTCTACAAAAAAAACCTACTAAAATTACAGTTATCTTACTAAAACTTTATTTGTCACGAAGTTTGAAATTGCATAAAAAAAATCTTCGAATGCCAGTTTTCTAATAAATTATTAGTAACCTTACCATTTTTTTTTTTTTTTTTTTTCAGAGCAAATCTGTACTTGTTACATCAATTTTTTCTGTTGCCATTACATAAAAAGTGCTAGGAATCCCAGTTTCCTAGAAAACTTATAGTAACTTTAGAGTTTTTTTTCTTTTTTCACAGTGTACAGATAAAATGTTAGTAAACATACGGATTTTGGCAACATTGCATTTGTAGAATTACAGATTTTTTCTTTTCAGTGTAAGTATGTTTAACTAAATGAATGTAAAATTTTTGTGCTAGAGAGGTATATAAACATTATTTGCTTGCATAAATGACTTTTTGGTACACATTCAAAGTTTCTCGTCTGCGAAGGATACACGAATTCGATATTTATTAACTAAGGTAACTAATAATAGAAGACTCTTGTTTTGGAAATTAAGAATTTTAATAAGATTTTTAAAGAAAAATCCGATTAATCGTAATAGTTTTTCCAAAAGAAATCACCTAATATTCAAAGGAGGCGAACAATAAAAATATATTAATTAAAATATTCTTCATTCTATTGTGTCATATCATATGTTATTAATTCAATGATATCCAGTATAGATATTTGTTCTAGGTTGCTATGGTTACGTCATATTGAGATGCAGTCATATTATTTACCTATTATTAAATTTAATACTATCTAATCGTAATAAATTTTGTATTCATGCACTTTATCAAAAGAGTGTAACATCGCACCAAGATCTGAATATTTATAAAACTAGGTATAGTATGCACATACCCAGTGGCGTAGCTACATATTCAACGCCCTGGAGCAGGCAAAATTTTTGCGCCCTTTTGTCACTCAAAAAAGTTCTGCACAATTTTGTTTTGAAGTTTAAAATTTATATAATATTCTTAATTTGATTTAAAATTATACTTTTATTTAAAAGTCTAAAGTATTTTGACAAAGTACTAAATACAAATAAAAGAAAGTTTCGCTGCCTATGCATGTGTGTCTGTCTGTTCGCGATGGCCAGAAAAGTCTGCGATAGGTACATATAGTCCCTACATATGAGGCTCAAAAATTTTGTGAGGATAGTCGAAAATCTCCCCTGGTATCCTGGCGCTCTTGAATTTCAGAAAATAAAATCTCTAATAATTAAATGACAAATTAATTAAAAATCCCAAATTAAAAGAAAGGAAAATTATTCATAATTCAACAACAGCCTAGATTTTTATCAAACAGCAAAAAATTTTTTCGAAAACTCGAAGAGAGGGGAAAGGTTTAATAGAATTGCATCGCTGCTAGGGTGATAAATTTAGTGGACCTTTTAAAAAAAGGCTGTATATTAAATTCTACTGGGCTTAAAAACTCGAAAATTACACAGCCAAACGAAAAAAAATTATTTTTAAAAAATTCTAAAAATTATTCCAATGTTCTTATATAAAGCTGAAAAATCCATTTATAAAATTTCTTTTTATTCCCGTTCAAAAAACAAAAGTTTTTTGAGAAATCTTTCATAGCAAGAGCAGGTGTTTCAAAAGAAAACAATTGTCGACGGTGATAGTGGTGTTTATGGACGACCTGTAAAAAAATTAAAATATTGAGTTTATCGATTTTATATTTTATGCATCCAGATGCAGAATTTTCCTCTGATTACAGATATGAAAATTTCTTCATGGTCGCTCAATTACAACCTTAGATATTAATTATTATTTCATGAATTGGATGATGGCTTTCAAATCGCAATTTTTATACTAAGGTACCCTGGGGTAATAACGCCAGGCGGGGTAATAACGCCAAGTGCTTATATTTTGCATAATTATGAAATAATCAGGTAAATGACACCATTGTGCTCTGCGCAGAAGGGTTTTGAGTCATATAAATCGCAAAAAACAGCTTCAAGTTAATTTGTTTCATTTTTAGGTCTTATAGTTTTTACAAGCAACTAAAATTAACGCTTGATCTAAAATTTGCGAGATAAGGTTTTTGATCTGAAGACTATATTTTTTATCCAGAAATACTTTGTTTATTGCATAAATTTGTAGTGTATTTCATGTACTTTCAAATTGTTGTAGAAGATTTTTGATATCTTCTCGAGATAATTTGTAGTTTAGGATTTACTGCGCAATAAGTATCCCGGGGTAATAACGCCAATCCTTGGCATTAATACCCCGGTTGATTCCCTACAGTGACCTAGCTACATCCTAAATACTGATTCAAATAAACACAGTTAAAACTGTGCAATGTTTCTAATAATTCTATTTAAGCGGTCCTTTTTAAGCAAAAAGAAGCTCACGGTCTGATATTCTTTTGCCTCATCCTCCCCCCCACACACCGCACCTTTATTTTTCTTACACTTTCACAAAAAATTAACATTTTCAATAGCTTAGAATGCAATTTGTCAATTTCTAAGTTTGTAGAATTTGTATTTTTAGAATTGGGCAATCTACATGCAATTATTCCATCTTATTTCATAGTTTTGTTTGCATGGCGTTATTACCCATATAGGTGGGTAATAACGCCAAATAGCATTGGTCAAGAAAAAACGCCATTACATTTTATGAATACATATCTGTTAAATTATTTTATTTTATATAGATAGTCAATGAGTTGCTGTATCAGATCCTATATTTGTTTGAAAAATACAATCTAAAACTAAGCCGTGAAAATTGGTAGAACCTTAACGTGGCGTTATTACCCCAGGGTACCTCAGTATTAGTTGAAAAGCCATCAAATTTTTAAAATATACATTATTTAAAGATTTTAAAGTTATGCATCAAGCCCTATCTTTAGACGCTGTTTAATAATATCTAAATTTTATAAAAATCGATCCACCAATTTTTGTTTTATAAAAAATTTAAATTTTTAAAAAGAAAATGAAATGCTTTATTGAAACGCGAATTTGTTAAAATTAAGAAAACTGATGAACCGATCAATTTGGAACTTTTAGATAATTTATGACATATGATAAAAAGCTTCATAAATAGAAGGCATAAAATTTTTGGGGGAATGGGCCGTGAGAGTAGTTGATTGTGATCAAATATTTAAAACCGTACTTTTTTCTACCGCTTTTGATGCGATTTTTTGACATGGGATATTTATTGCTTATTTAATATAAAAATTTCAAATGCGTACTTACCACTATTTTCGAATAGTAATTTCAGCAAATACCTTAAATTCTTGCTAAAATCCGTCCTTTTGCCTAGTATATCTACGAGTAGGTTGTTTAATGATGTTTCATTCAGACACAGTTTTGTTAACAGTGGAGTTCGCTTCCTGGTGGTGGCAACAGGAAATAAAAGATTCGAAATTGAATTTT
Source organism: Maratus speculifer (assembly GCA_964019185.1). Taxonomy (NCBI): domain Eukaryota; kingdom Metazoa; phylum Arthropoda; class Arachnida; order Araneae; family Salticidae; genus Maratus; species Maratus speculifer. The sequence continues at coordinate 183,617,713 of OZ025289.1, forward strand.
TATGCAAAATCTGCCAGTGCGTGCTCAGCACACCTGCTAAATGGTGCCGCAAACAAGGGGTTCTAGGTTCATTCGGTTTGAGATTAAGTTATGATATTTTGTAATTAGCACGGTCAGAATCAAAATTGATTGAGAATTATGTCATTAGAAAACTGTTTAAGATTTATGAAAGAAAATGCACATTTTTCTGTAAAACATTAGGTTTTTATTGCCAGCGGAAATATTTCACCTTTGGATAAAATTAATTGTGTAAAAAAGTTTTTATTCATTCTTATACTTTTTTATACAGACGCTATTTCGTAAATTGTTCAAAAAATTTAATAAAATAAATCCAGTTTTTTATTTTTTTTTTTTTTTACTTTTTTTAATTAGAAAATTCATTGACTACTAATATGTGATATTGGATGGTGTTGATGGCTGGGGGGGGGGGGGGGGGTCTTGTAGAGCCTGAGTAAGGTCTAGGCCTAAGGAAACTCCTATTATTATTTTCGAAAAAAAAATGTTTTGCCTTATTTAATCGTAAATTCTGATACTAAGTGAGATATAATTAGGAAAAAGTACTTTCGACAAAAGTAGTGTTAATCTGCATAGGTGATAATCAGGTTCTAAGGTACGCGTAATTTTATACTTAACTCTTTCAAGGAAAATGCTTATCAATTCTGCATTTGAGATTTACCATATTTTTATAATATCAAACACAATGCGGACAAAATTCCCTGCTTCCTCTTTATCCCTCTCTAAATTTTATCGCCATGGATTTTGTGGAATATACCTAAATGTCAAATATCTCTCTTTTTATTGTTTTGTAATCTGTATTGGTGCACATGTAGTTCCAACAAAAATGAATAAATAAATAATAATAATAAAACAAAAATTTTGTTTCCTTGAATTTTTTTTTTTTTTTTTTTTTTTTTTTTTTTTTTTTTTTTTTGCAAAATGCCAATACATATTTTTTCGATTTGTCAAACTGTTTTTTTTTATTAATTCGTAAAAAAACTAAATAGTCAAGGCATTGCTGTTACATATTAGACATTGGTTCCCCCGCGGTGATTTTTTTGGCTATGATTATTCCTGTACAATAATCATCATGATAAACCTCTAAAACGTTTGCAGGGTGATTATTTTATGGAAATAGTGGTAACCAATAACAGTGTTAACAGCGATAGATGAGAACCTTGTAAATAAATTTTGACTGCTATAAGATTTGAAAATATTCAACTGTCGTCTACATAAAAAATATCAGGCTTACTGAAAAGGTGTTAGAGAAGTTACTTGGGGTTTCAATATGATATGAAAAATAAATAAATAAATAAGGAGAAAGATGAATGAAATTTTTTGAAAAAATTGATTTTTGTTTAAATGTATTAAAATTTTCTTTGAATCCATTGATTTTTTGTGAAAAAAAAAATCGAAAACATTTCTGAAAAATTGACAATAAAAATTCTAAAATAAAACGATTACTCTAAAATAAAAGGTTTAAATAGCAGTAACAAACTGACAGTAATAAATCTTGACCATAATTTAGTGAATATGGATTTCAAATTTCACCAAAATCGGTGGGTAGTTTCCGAGGAAACGGATCATAAAGCTGACGTATTTTCCATAGGATTACACCCAATCTTGTCTTCCCTTAAAATTTCACGAATAGAAGTACAGTAGAGCCTCGAAGTAATTGGAACTACCGAAGTAATTGGGACCGACCCTACTTCGGATAATCGAGAATTCATCAATAATCATCTAGTTTAATATGTAGTATCGACATTGAACTGTTATTTTGACTTATTTTAACTGTTAAAACTAAATTATAATTATAAATGAAAATAAATTTATTTCTGAAACAAAAACTTACAATGGTTTCGGGTATAAATTAGCCATCCATTGCCGTACAGCTTTATAGCATCATTGTTACTGATCTGATCTTAATTACTCCGGAATCATTCTCATCTCTATCATCATCATAATCTTCTTCTGGAGAATTTCGGACTTCTGCTATTAATTCCTCATCATTGAGCAACTGGAAGCCTGCACCTTCCACGTCACAATTCAACCAATCTGTGATTTCTTTATCCCCGAGATTTTCAAAACCTTTCATTGTGCTAAAAAGGCTTAAAAACTCAATAACACTATCTTTCACAATGTCTGTAGCATTTTCATCTGCGCCAGTTGGAAAACTCGGCAAAAGTTTTCGCAAATTTTGGTGATAGTAGAAAGTGGAAAAAAGTGCAGAAGAAACCGACATCGATTAACGGAGAGTTTATGTTAATCGAGGATCGGATAATGGAGGTTCTACTGTAATTGCTTTTAACTGTGTATAAAAACATGTTTTAAATCGAAAAAATTGAGGTTAAACGCAGGATAAAATGTCTTATAATATTCTGATTGCAACAAGAATTCATCTATAATATCTGATTAATAAGGAAAAATCTGACTAATAATGAAAAAAATATTTTTTTTCGCTCTTTCAAATTTTGCGCCCTCAGGATTCGTGCGCCTGGAGCAGTTTGCTCCAGTTGCTCCACGGTAGCTACGCCCCTGCACATACCTCATTTGCTACGTTTGAAATACAGTTTCTGACTTCTTATTTTTAACGCTGTATAATATTAATAATATTTTCTAAAAAAAAACCACCTTAAATTTAAAACAGCCAAACCATCTCACCCAGATATGAACGTAATTTAAGTTAATTAATTTATCAATTCTAAATTAATTAGAATCAAGAACAAAACTACTGATGCAGAAGGAAGCATTCCTGGAATTTGGTGTTATAAAATTTTAAAATAGAATAATTCTTTCGAAATTATGTGTAATAATTTTTAACGAAACCATAGGGTTCGCTATTGCAAAAAAGCGTACTATTTCTGAATTTGGTTCCCTTATTTAGCAGTTACTGGATCCCTTTTGTTTTGGTCTTTTTAAGTTGTTTTCTAAACATCGTCACAAATTAGATAGTCTACATTCACACCGCGATAGTTTTAAAAAAATAGTACGCAACTGTTTTTCTGCTGTAAAAGAGCAAAAGGACAAAACAATGTATCCTTGAATAGAAAATATTCATTAATTTTATCTTTGTGATAGAGAATGAAAGACATTTTTCATATCTTTCTGGTAACTGAAAAAATTGCTTTTGCAATTAATAAAGAGACTATTTACTTTTGTTAGTTAAATTTGAACTAAATGGATATGAAATTTATGTACTAGGGATCTGTAAAGATAATGTGTTGGGGGTAAATGATTTTTTTTTTTTTTTTTTTTTTTTCATAAATGTATAAAATTTGCCTTTTGCACCAAAGATAACCCGAATTTGATATTCCTTAACGAAGGTAAATTAATAAAAGAAGATTTTTGTTTGGAAATCAACATTTTTAATCATATTTTAAAGCAGAACTAAAAATCATGCGTTCAGCATGGATTATGAAACACTTTCGACTCACTGAACGACGGCTGTAGATGCTACGTATTTATATAATTACGAACACACCTAAAAAGGTTTATTATGTTTAACCGTACAACAATATTAAATTTTATAAAATGTTTTTCTACTAGAAGTATCATTAAACAATCTAGTAAGGAAATATAGTGTAATCAGAGAGAAAAAAGTCATATTCAAATTCGTTTTCCATCATAATTCGCTTTTTATTCATCATTTCTCTGGATTATCTTTTATTGTTATTCCTTTATTTTCAACTCCAGTAAAACAAAAATATCTCACAAATGTACAATTTATTCCTTCTTTAAATTATAGTTGTTAAAAGAACTCTCTTTAAAGAAATAATATTTCTTAATAAATATAATAAATAAAACCTTTAAAAATCTGCCATAAAAGAATAGTTCATCAGTAAAATTAGCTTTCCTTTCATAGAAGTTGTTTTTAACGTTTTTTTGTTTTACTAGAACTATCTTTTGGATGAATTGAAGAGAGGTTAAATAAACTTTGATACACAGTATTTATTGTTTCATGAAGTCGTATTTAAATTTGATTCTATTGTTTGTGGGCATGAAAAGGAGACTTTTTAAAAGGATCTTCTCGCCAGTAATAATGCATCATTTGTCTTAAAAACAATAGATACGTTGTTCATTGTGAAAGATTTTATTATTTGTATTTTTCTTCCTTTGGAATACACTAAACATCTTTAACAACAAAACTGAAGCCAATTATGTTACGTTATGTAAAATTTGTGCATCAAAATATGTTTTATAATACAAAATTTTTATGCCAAAATATTTAATGGGAATTATATGCCTTAATACCTCAAATTATTTCTGAAATTGTCTATTTTTAAACATACACTGTAAAAAAAATTCAAGAGGTTACTAAAAATTTCTTAGTAAATTTGTATTCCACAGAATTTTTTAGTAATCATTACAAAATTTTTTTTGCAAGTGAAACAAATATCTCTTTTGTAAACTGGACAAAAGAATTTTTTGTATAACTAACTTAAAACTTTTTAGTATGAGCCATCAAGCAAATTTTAGTAATAACTCCAAAATTATTTTTAGTAACCATTACGTTTGCTTGAAGGGCAGGAGCTTCCTTCGAGCTGCATCCAGTGGTTAAAAAGACAGATTTCTAAAACGGAAGATTTTCGGTGAAGCCGCAATAGATGGCAGCACCAATGGTTACTACATACTCTATTTTGACAAGTTTCTAAAGGGGGAGGGAAGGTTCAGAGATCATTACCCACGGTAACTGCTACGATAGGATTTTCATAATCCCTTTATTTACATTCGGTGCATACTTGGCGGCAGCCAGAATCGAACCCAGGTTCTTTCAGTCTGGAGTTCAGTGCGATGACCACTATGCTGTCACGGCCACACCAAATAATAGCTATTAAAAATGTAAAACTATTAACTCTATTCGTTGCTAGCTTTTTTCTAGTAATTCTTACAGATTCCTTGTAACCGAGTAAGATTACTAAAAAATTTTTAGTAGATCGACCCTTTTTTTTACAGTGTAGACAATAAATATTTCATTTTAAAAAGTAAGACCTTTGAACAGTTACTTCAAAAAATGAAAATGATAAAGAGAAAATGTGTTTTCAAAACATTTATTTTTAAAATTGTGTAATTTTAAAAGCACCATGTTGAAAATATTTTGAAATTGTTTTACATGTATTGTTTCATAGTGTTATAAATTGTGTGGTGTTTACAAAGTATTGTTAATTTGGGCACAAAGTGTTGTGCAGCATAAGACTACTTTAAGAAACTATTTTCATCAACACTATTTACAACAATATTTCAACACAATTAACAACATTATTTTTAGAACAGATTTCTAGATATCAATGCTTTTGAAACATATTAAGAGCACGTTTCTAGAAAGCCGCACTTTTTCTACATATTAAAAACACAATCACACCACAAAAAACGTTCCAAAACACATTAATGTGCTGTGAATTTGGGAACAAAAAGTGTTCCAAAATGTTTTTATTTTTGTGTTTGAGAATTTGCAGTGCATCAAAGTAAAAATAACCCTAAATAAAGTGATTTGGGTATTACATTTTACATTTATTGATAGACTTATTACTATTTTTACTATTTTAAAATAAGGTGCCCTGAGGTAATAACGCCCGAGTGGCTAATAACGTCAAGTGATAATATTGCGCGTAGTTATAAAGAAATCCGCAAAAATGGCACTAAGTGTTTTGCAGTGAACGTTTCTGAGTCCTCTAAATTACAAACAACCTCTAAAAGTTAATTTGTTACATTTGTAGACCTTAATGCTGAAATAATCACGTAAAAATCAACACCCGATCTAAAATTTTCTAGGTAAATTCTGTGGTGTGAAGACACTATATTTATCGGGAAATTATTTATACCATAAATTTCTAGTGCATATCATGTACTTCCAAAATGTTGTGGAAGATTTTGGGTGTGTTCGCGAGGCAGTCAGTAATTTAAAATATACTGCGCAAAATGTAAGTTGTTGTAATAACGCCATCCACTGGTGCTATTACCCCGTATTGATTGTTTTCAGTGGCAGAACTACATTTTTTATTTATTTTTTATTTTATTTTCAGTATTTTATTTTATTTTATTTTATTTTTGTATTATTATTATTTTTATATGCACGAAAGACCATTATTGTCATTGTTGAAAACTAAAAAGGGTAAAGAGAAATTTCTATGCCCTAAATGCTACTAATTTTTTCATGTCAGAAGAATAAGATATTAAATGATTATTACTGATATTGCAATCAATGGTAAGTAAAAGTAATTTATCATTTTCTAGAGCTCTAGAGTTTGTATCTTTAGAATTGGACAATTTACATGTTCCATCTTATTTAACAGTTCTGTTTGCATGGCGTCTTTACCTACATAGGTAGTTAATAACGCCAAATAGCACTGGTCGAGAAATCACGCCACTATATTTTATGAATACATATCTGCTAAAACATTCTTTCTTATATAGATAGTCTATAAGTTGCTGTATCAAATCTTATATTTTTTTGGGGAAAAAATCTAAAACCAAGCCGTGAAAATTGGTAGAACCTTAACGTGGTGTTATTAAGCCAGGACACTTTACAGATATTTATGTCTAATTTGCATTTTTAATTTTGAGGTGCTAACACAATCATTTTAGAAATTAATTCTTTAAATTTCAAAATAACTGCTCCCATTTAATTACAGTAAAAAACTGTTATTTTTAAAATATTTTAAGCAAATATTTTTAGAAAGAAACAAAGTTAAAATAATTTAATCGACCCTATGATAAGTTTTTACTTTTTTCTACAGAATGAATTCTACGAATCTAAAATTTCATTATCTCGTTAAAAAATATTATTAGAAGTTACGCTTCATAAATGACAATGTTGTTTCAATATATTTTAAATTATAACCGTTTCTCTTTTCATTATTTTTCTCTTTGTATTATACTTTATTTTTCTAATTTGAAAGTTTATTACAATAAAGAGAGTGAAAAAATATGGATTGGAGAGAAAAAACTAAAAAATAAATAAATTTCTCAAAAAACTACGCATTTTTTGATAAAAGCAGTACTGTATCAGGCACAGGAAAATATCCTTCAATATTTAAAAAGAGAACGAAAAAAACTTTCGAAAATTACTTTAAATTCCAAGAAAACAAAACTATATTAGTTTCCAAAGTTCCATTTTATAATTGGAAATTTATCTCTCGGAGCCTTTTTTTAATGAGTTTTAAAACAAACAGACACTTTTTATAAAACATACTGAGTCAAAAGTGACTTTTTTTATCTGTTGAAATTAGTTGTATCTAACATTCTAGAAACCTACCTGAAACACGGATTTCGGAAAAATAAGACACGGCGGATGTTTCAAAAGGATAAAGCCACCCTAATTACTAGTTTAAGAGCAGGAGTCGCATTAACTCGCTGCCAATTAGAGAAATTACTCAAGTTACGCACTAGGCTGTGCATTTAATGTGGCTGTAGGTTAAGTTAGCTGAATTCCTTTGAATTGGGCTCTAGAAAATTATGCATAGAATTAAATATAAGAAATAGCAGAGAAAATGTACTTTGCAGAGTAAATATACTTTGAATTTTTATAATTTCGCGAGATTTAAGTAAAATTTAAAATTTTTATTTTAATGTTTCATCTACTTTCTTTAAAAATGCATTGTTCTATAGGCATCTTGCAAGTATTAAGCCTAGATGTTCAGAATTAAAATTTATGTCACTTGTAATTTTATTTGTAATTACCGTTTTATTTACTTGCACACATTTTCATCTACCTATTTATATGAAAATGAATAAACATACATGTATGTACTTAATACGCAGATTTTAATTTCTAACAATAATAATAATAATAATAATAATAATAATAATAATAATAACACTTTTTTTGTTAGAAAGCTCCAATTTTTCTCCGGTAACATAAACCTTAGTACTATAATCCACACACAGACGCGCCCACCTCCATCCCTTCCATATATATATATATATATATATATATATATTTCAAACATTATTCGTGAAACATAAATTTTTAATGATTTTTTTAAATCTATTTTTATTATATTTGTTTCCATTTATGCATAGTAAAATTTAAATGAACAGAGCAAAAAAGATAAAAATCATGAGATGGAACAGAAAATCAATACGTTAACGATATCTTTGTTTCAACAATCAAAACAGAATACACGGGGCTTTTGTAAGCAAAAGTTATAAATTGTATCTGGTGGGTTTTGAGTAATAGTTAAATATTCATTAAAAAAAGGAAGTAAAGGAGCTGCGCTCCTGCGAGCTTTGGTGTCAATTAAGCACGGCGTGGAGTTAATAAAATGACCAGTAAGCGTAGAAAAAGCGTTCAAACTGTAAATTATGATTAAGTGGCTTATTGTATGAAACTGTGTTCATTTTTATGCAAATAGCATTGTACTTGTAGAGAAATTGAGGTTTTTATAAAATAAAGTCCCAAATTTTTCCAAGTTTTTTCTTATAATTTGCAGATTTCTTTATATAAAATAATGTTCTTTTCCGAAAATGTGACAAACAACATTATACCCAATACCCTGTAATTAGAATTAAATAATAATAAAAATTGTATGAAAAACGAGTATGTTTACTAAATAATTTTTCATTGCGCATGCGTGAAGGCTATCAAAATTTCATTTGCATATTGTGTTAGCTAAATGTGTGGAACAACTTTTGTGAAAGTTTCAAAAACATATTTTTAAAGTTCTGAAACTGTTTGCCGATAGAATAAGCTCAAGATCCGTTGTTTCCAAAATGAAGCAGAAAAATGAGCGATTGTATCCAAATGTAGTTGTACGTGCCATACTGTGATTTCTATATTGATTCTAATCAATGAATAAATGGATATTTCCCCTGATCTTTTTGCTTCATTTTGGGAATAACGGATTTTGAGCTTATTTTGTAGACGATTACTTTCAGAATTTTCAAGATATGTTTAGAGACTTTCACAAAAGTTGTTCAAAAAATTTCACTAACACAATATTCAAATAAAATTTTGATAGCGTTCACGCATGCGCAATGAAAAATTATTTAGTGAACCTCCTTATTTTTCGTACTTTTTTTTAAATTTTGATTAAAAGGTATTGTGTATAATGTTGTTTGTCATATTTTCGGAAAGAAACATTATTTTATATTAAAAAATCTGAAAATTATAAGCAAAAAACTTGAAAAATGTGGGACAGTTTTATAAAAACCGTGATTTCACTACGAGTATCCATCCATGCTATCTGCATAAAAATGAATACTTTTTACAACAATAAGCCACATAGTCATAATCAGCAGTTTGAACACTTTTACTACATTAGTTTTGACAAGGTTATCCAAAAGATATTCGTTATTTTTTAATTTGTTGATGGCCCCCTATGAAGTTTCGGAGCATAAAATTTTCACGAAAATGTATGGCTTGTACTATTTATTATGTTTACACATTTGGAGTTCAGGATAACGCCTCATGAATTTTTCAAGATATTTTTTAAAAATGCCTAAAACCGCAAATGTCCGATCACCTTTTGCCATATAACGTATATAGAAGCATAATTCCAGTTAGCACTTTCAAATGTAGACAATAGTTTTCTGCCGAAAAAAAAATCCCTTTTATTGTTTAAGACATGAAAAAAAAATTAAACGTGTAAATGTCATCATAATGATGTGAACAAGACAATCACTCGTTTCTACTTATTTTTAATATTTTCTTGATCATAAAATTCCATGCATTTCAGTATGTAATTAGCATAGAAACAAGGTAAAAAGATCATTTAGACTAAAAAACGAAAACTGTAAAATAATATCTTTGAACAGTTATTAATATATTCAAGCATTTTATCGCGACTCTATATCTTAAATCTACCGTGAAAACAGAAATAACAGTCACTCGTTTGTTAATCTTTCGTTCTCCTATCTTTAAAGAAATTATTCTCTAAAAATATTTTTTCTTAGGTTTTATTTGTAACATTATAACAGGTAAAACTCATTACTGTCAGAAAAAATTCGAAAATTTGTTGAAATGTTTTAAAGTTTTCTCTTGCGCGGTGCCGACGCAAAGTATTCCCCCAACGATTACCTTCTTTATTAGCCTGTGAAACATCATAAATGACCAAAGTTTATTAAACACCGCGTAAATGCCATTATAATGACCATCATTCTCGTTTTTACCTATTTTAAATACTTTGCTAGTCATAAAATCCCACACATATCAGTACGTAATTAGCATAGAAACAAAATTAAAAAGCTCATTTAAACTAAAAACTAAATCTGTAAAATAGTATCTTTGAACAGAAATCGGTAGCTTCGATTATTTTATAGAGCCTGTATACGTTTAATCTACTATGAAATCCGAAAAAATAATCACTGATTTGTTAATCTTTCGCCCTGCTATCTTTTAGGAAATTAAACTCTAAAAATTATTCTTTAGATATTACTTGAAACATTATAACAGGTAAAAACGCATTACTGTCACAAGAAATTTGGCAATTAGCAGACATGTTTTCAAGTTTTATCTTGCACGGCGCCGACGCAAATTGTTTATCCAACGACTGTCTTTTTTATTAGCCTGTGAAACATAAAAAATGACAAAGTTTATTAAACACCGTCTAAATGCCCTTATAATGACCATTATTTTAGTTTTTACCTACTTTTACTACTTTCTTAGTTAAAAAATTCTATACATATCAGTATGTAATTAGAATAGAAATAAGATAAATAACTCATTTAGAGTAAAAACTAAATCTGTAAAATAATATCTTTGAACAGAAATCGATATCGTCAAATATTTTTAAAAGCCTGTATATCTTAAATCTACCAAGAAATCCGATATTATAGTCACTCGTTTGTTAATCTTTCGTCCTCCTATCTTTTAAGAAATTACCCTCTAAAAATAATTTCTCGGGTTTTATTTGAGACATTATAACAAGGTAAAACTCGTTACTGTCCGAAGGAATTCGAAAATTTGGTGAAATATTTTAAAGTTTTATCTTGTGCGGTGTCGACACAAATTATTCCCCCAGCGACTACCTTCTTTATTAGCCTGTGAAACATCAAAAATGACAAAAGTTTCTTAAACATCGAGGATATCACGAGCGCTAATATGATACTTTGGAAGAGACGAGAAAGTTTTATAATGTTTTTTTGTAATGGAAAAATCAGATACTGTGCAGGAGAGTACTGAACGGGTGTATTTTTAGTTGTTAGACTTTGTTAAATTTAAGATTTTTATCGCTTTCTAGTCAAAGATTTTGTTCGGGAAATGACAGTATGAACAATCATGCAAATTAAGGTGTAATATTTAACGTAGTATTTTGAAAGAGGTATCTAATTGCAAATGCTACGTACGATGTTTGCATGTCATTCATTTTTCATCGAAAATTAAATGCAAAAGTTTACATGCAACATAATATTTCGGACTTCCACGTAGACTTTTTTTATGATAAGAGAAAACTAAGAGATGCAACTTGATTTAAATATTTAAGGCTAGTCTCAAATCCAAAGCGGCAACTTTATGCCATAAATTTTAATTTATTTTTGTTCGGAAACGCATAAAACTGGCAAATGGTGTTATTCAGAAACTATGTAATCAAAAAATGTTTGTCCAAATTTCTTTTCTGTAAATACAATGGATGTTTAATAAAACACTGTCATTTTCGGTCAGAAAAATGCTTTGTCACGTGATCAAAAACTCTTGTAACTCGATAGGTAAATTATTTATTATAATGATGTGAACGAGGCAATCAGTCATATCTCCTTTTTTTAAGCTATTGCATAGCTTTTATCGCGGGCTTTGAGCGCGGCGACCGAATCTAGAAATTCCGTTACGAGAAAAAAATCTAACACTTCCGTAACGAGAAAAACCTAACACTCCGTCTAACGCCGTTTCATTTCAGCAAACTTCGGCACGGTATCCTTCGGTAGACTTTGGCAGACATTGACGTGGTATTTTTCAGATATTTAGAAGATATCAAGTCTCAAACTTATGTTTCTTATGATCTAATTTTCATACCGCGGCCAAATTTTGTTTGGTAATTTATTATGAAACAGTGTTAATTTTTAGTGACAGGAGACCCTCCACGGTGGGGGTCGAAAAATTTAAAATGCTTATAACTCACGATCTAGTTTTCGTAGCGCGGCCAAATTTTCTTTGGTAATTTATTATGAGACAATGTTAATTTTTGGGGACAGGAGACTCCCCACGATGAGGGTCGAAAATTTTAAAATGCTTATAACTCACGATCTAATTTTCGTAGCGCGGCCAAATTTTGTTTGGTAATTTATTATGAGACAGTGTTAATTTTTGGTGACAGAAGACCCCCCCATGGTGAGGGTCGAAAAATTTTAAATGCTTACAACTCGCGATCTAACTTTCGTAGCGCGGCCAAATTTTGTTTGGTGATTTATTATGAGACATTGTTAATTTTTGGTGACAGGAGACCCCCCCCCCCCACCCCCACGGTGAGGGTCGAAAAATTTAAAATGCTTATAACTCGCAATCTAATTTTCGTAGCGCGGCCAAATTTTGTTTGGTATTTTATTATAAGACAGTATTAATTTTTGGTGACAGGAGACCCCCCCCCCCTCCAAGGTGAGAGTCGAAAAATTTAAAATGCTTATGACTCGCTATCTAATTTTCGTAGCGCGATCACATTTTGTTTGGTAATTTATTAAGATATTGCATAGCTTTTATCGCGGGCTTTGAGCACGGCGACCGAATCTAGAAATTCCGTAACTAGAAAAAATCCTAAAACTCCGGCTAATTTCGTTTCAGTTCGGCAGACTTCGGCACTGTATCCTTCGCTAGACATTGACGCGGTATTTTTGCATAAGTTGATAAAAAATGCTATGCAATAGCTTTACCGCGGCAGTCCCCGAGTGCCACACACATTTTTTTTAATCATAAAATTCTAAACATTTCAGTATGTAATTAGCAAAGAAAAAGTGTAAAGATCATTTAGATTAAAAAAATAAATCAATAAAATAATATGGTTCAACGTTTATCGATACATTCGGTCATTTTATAGAGCCTGTTTATGGAATACAAAAATGAACAACGTTAAAAAGCATCAAATATTGTATGTAGACAGCAGGCCGGTTTCGGTAGCATTTAGAGAACCGTCGTCAGTGCTAGCGGAGGTAGAAATCTGCTGATATATATAGTAGAGACAGAGGATTGAAGACAACCAATGAGATGGCAGAGAAATGCAAGTAAAGGCCAATAGGAGAACGCACGTGGAAAGGGACCGAAGGAGAGAGAAAACGGTCAAAAGGAGCGGGAATAATAATAATAATAATAATAATTACGAAATAGAGGTTTTAGTGTAATATTTCCAGCAATTCAATAGAGGTGGGATAGCGAATTCACAATTGACAATTTTATCAAAATTTTTATAAAAGTGAAATGTATAAAACATAAAATCCAAAATGATAGTCACTCGTTTGTTAATCTTTCATCCTCCTATATATTAAGAAATTACCTCTAATTTTATTTGAAACGTTATAACAGGTAAAACTCATTACTGTCAGAAGAAATTCGAAAATTTGCTGAAATGTTTTAAAGTTTTATCTTGCACGATGCCGACGCAAATTACTCCTCCAACGACAACCTTCTTTATTAGTCTGTGAAACATAAAAAATGGCAAAAGTTTTTTAAACACCGTGTAAATGTGTAGAGATATTATAGTGACAGTCATTTTCGTTTTTACTTATTTTTACTACTTTTCTCATCTTAAAACTACATACATATCTGAACATAATTAGCATAGGAACAAGATAAATAGCTCATTTAGACTAAAAACTAAATCAGTAATAATTATCTTTGAACAGAAATCGATACCTTCTATCTTTTTATACAGCCTTTATATCTTAAATCTACCATGAAATCTGAAGTAATAATCACTCGTTTGTTAATATATCGTCCTTCTATATTTTAAAAATTACCCTCTAAAAATAATTTCTTGAATTTTATTTTAAACATTATAACAGGAAAAATTCATTACTGTCAGAAGGAATTCGAAAATTTGCTGAAATGTTTTAAAGATTTATCTTGCACGGTGGAAACACAAATTGTTTATCCAATGACTGCCTTTTTTATTAGCCTGTTAAACTTCAAAAATGATAAAAGTTTCTTAAACATCGACGATATCACGATTTCTTAAACATCGACGACGTCGTTAAACACAGTGTAGATGACATTAATGACATTCATTTTCGTTTCTGCCTATTCTTACTATTTTCCTAATCATAAAATTCTCTACAGATTAGTGCTTAATTAGCATAGAAACAAGATAAAAAGCTCATCTAGACTAAAAACGACATCTGTAGGATAATATCTTTGAACAGCAATCCATACCTTCAATCATTTTATAGAATCTGTATATGTTAAATCTACCATGAAATCTGAAGTAACAGTCACTCGTTTGTTAATCTTTCGGTCTCCTATATTTTAGGAAATTACCCTCTAAAAATAATTTCTTGCATTTTATTTTAGACATTATAACAGGTAAAACTCATTACTTTCAGAAGGAATTCCAAGAATTTCTGAAATGTTTTAAAGTTTTATCTTGCGCGGTGCCGACACAAATTGTTTATCCAACGACTGTCTTTTTTATTAGCCTGTGAAACATAAAAAATGACCGAGGCAAAAAATTATTCCCCCAGCATCTACCTTCTTTATTAACCTGTGAAACATCAAAAATGACAAAGAGTTTCTTAAACACCGTGTAAATGCTCTTATAATGACCATTATTCTCGTTTTTACCTATTTTTACTAATTTCTTAGTCATAAAATTCCATACGTATCAGTATGTAATTAGCATAAAAATATGATAAATAACTCATTTAGACTAAAAACTAAATCAGTAAAATAATATCTTTGAACAGAAATTGATATCGTCAAACATTTTTAAAAGCCTTTATATCTTAAATCTACCAAGAAATCCAATATTATAGTCACTCGTTTGTTAATCTTTCGTCCTCCGATCTTTTAAGAAATTACCCTCTAAAAATAATTTCTCGGGTTTTATTTGAGACATTATAACAAGGTAAAACTCATTACTGTCCGAAGGAATTCGAAAATTTGGTGAAATGTTTTAAAGTTTTATCTTCCGCGGTGCCGACACAAATTATTCCCCCAACGACTACCATCGTTATAAGTCTTTGAAACATCAAAAGTTTCTTAAACATCGACGATATCACGAGCGCCAATATGATGCTTTGGAAGAGACGAGAAAGTGTTCTAATGTCCCCCCCCCCTTTTTTTTTTTTTTTTTTTTTTTTTTTTTTTTGTTAGAAAAATCCGATACTGTACAGAAGAATATTGAACGGGTGTATTTTTAGTTGTTAAACATTTTTAAATTTAAGATTTTCATCTCTTTCTAGTCAAAGATTTTGGTCAGGAAAGGACAGTATGGACTATCATGCAAATTAAGCTCTTATATTTAACATAGTGTCTTTAAAATGGTATATAATTGCAAATACTATGTACAGAGTTTACTTGTCGTTCATTTTTCATCAAAAATTAGCTGCAAAAAATATCTTTGAGCAGAAATCGATACCCTCGACCATTTTTCAAAGCTTGTATATCTTAAATCTACCATGAAATCCGAAATAACTCTCACCCGCTTGTTACCTTTGTACCTTCTTTATTACCCTGAAAAATTAAAATTGACAAAAAGTTTGTTAAACACCGTGTAAATATCAATATAATGACAGTCATTCTTGTTTCTACTCATTTTTACTACTTTTCTTATAATAATATTCTACACATATCTGTATCGAATTAGCGTAGAAACATGATGAAAAGCTCATTTAGACTAAAAACTAAATTTCTAAAATAATATCTTTGAACAGAAATCGATTCCTTCTATTATTTTATAGAGTCTCTAAATCTTAAATCTACCATGAAATCCGAAATAATAGTCACTCGTTTGTTAACCTTTCGTTCTCCTATCTTTAATGAAATTAACAAAAAAATAACTTCTTGGATTTTATTTCAGACATTATAACAGGTAAAACTCATAACTGTCAGTAGGAATTCGAAAATTCTCTCGTAACACAGGTCATAAGAGGTAAAACTCATTATTATCACAAAACATTTGGAAATTTGCCGAAATGTTTTAAATTTTCACCTTCCGTGATGCCGAAGCAAATAACCCCCAAAAATGACTACCTTCTTTATTAGCCTGTAAACTATCAGAAATGACAAAAGTTTGTTAAACACCGTGTAAATGTTATTATAATAACAGTCGTTCTCCTTTCTGCTTGTTTTTAATGCTTCCGTAATCATAAAATTCCGTACATATCAGTATGTAATTAGCATAGAAAAAAGATAAAAAACTCATTTAGACTAAAAACTAAGTCTGTAAAATACTATAAATAAAATATCATTTTATAGAGTCTGTATATCTTAAATCTACCATGAAATCCGATATAATAATTACTCGTTTGTTAATCTTTCTTTGTCCTATCTTTTAAAAAATTATCCTCTAAAAATAATTTATTGGATTTTATTTGAGACATTATAACCGGTAAAACTCATTACTGTCAGTGGGAATTCGAAAATTCGCTGAAATGTTTTAAAGTTTTATCTTGCGCGGTGCCGACGCAAATTATTGCCCCAACGTCTATCTTCTTTATTAGCTTGTGAAATATCAACAATGACAAAAAGTTTGTTAAACAACGTCTAAATGTCATTATAATAACAGTCATTCTCGTTTTTGCTTATTTTTACTACTTTCTTAATAATAAAATTCAATACACATCTGTGCATAATTAGCATAGAAACAAGATAAAAAGTTCATTTAGACTAAAAACTAAATTTGTAAAATAACATCTTTGAACAGAATCGATTCGTTCGATCATTTTATAGAGCCTGTATATCTTAAGTCTACCATGAAATCCGAAATAATAGTCGCTCTTCTTTCGTCCTCCTATCTTTTAAGAAAGTATCTTCTAAAAATAATTTCTTGGATTTTATTTGAGACATTATAACAGGTAAAACTCATTACTGTCAGAAGGAATTAAAATTTTGTTGAAATGTTTTAAAATTTACTTTGGGCGTGTTGACGCAAATTAATTTTCCAACAACTACATTCTTTATTAGCCTTTGAAACATAAAAAATAGCAAAAGTTTGTGAAACTTTTGTTGAAAACGTGTAAATGCCATTATAATGATCATCATTCTCGATTTTACCTTTTTTTACTACTTTCCTAATATTAAAATTCCCTACATATCAGTGCACAATTAGCATAAAAACAAGATAAAAAGCTAATTTAGACTAAAAACTACATCTATAAAATAATATCTTTGAACAGAAATCGATATCTTTGTTCATTTTATAGTATTTGTGTATCTTAAATCTACCCATGAAATCCGATATAATAGCCACTCGTTTGTTAATCTTTCGTCCTCCTATCTTTTAAGAAATTATCCTCCAAATATAATTTCTTGGGTTTTATTTGAGACATTATAACAGGTAAAACTGAATACTGTCAGTAGGAATTTGAAAATGTGCTGAAATGTTTTAAAGTTTTATCTTGCGCGGTGCCGACGCAAATTATTCCCCCAGCGACTACCTTCTTTATTAGCCTGTGAAACATAAAAAATGACAAAAGTTTCTTAAACATCGACGATATCACGAGCATTAATATGATACTTTGGGAGAGACGAGAAAGTTTTCTAATGTTTTTTTGATAATGGAAAAATCAGATAGTGTGCAGAAGAATGTTGAACTGGTGTATTTTTAGTAGTTAGACTTTGTTAAATTTAAGATTTTTATAGCTTTCTAATCAAAGATTTTGTTAGAGAAATGAGTGTGGATTATCATGCAGATTCAGTTGTAATATTTAACATAGTGTTTTGAAAGAGGTATATAATTGCAAATACTATGTACAGAGCTTGCTTCTCGTTTATTTTTCTTTAAAAATTATCTGCAAAAATTTACATGGAACATAATATTTCGGACTTCTTTTCGGACTTTTTTTAAATGTTGAGAGAAAACAGATATGAAATTTAGTTTAAATAATTATGGCTATTCTCAAATCAAAAGCACCAACTTTATGTCATACGTTTTAATTCATTTTTGTTCGAAAACGCAAAAAACTGGCAGATGTTGTTATTCAGAAACTATGAAATCAAAATCGTTTCTCGACTTGTTTGTTTTTTTCTTTTTGTGGTCTGTAAATACAATAGATCTTTCAATAAACGCTGTCGAAGATGGCATTTTGAACGGAATTTTCTGACAAAGCCTAAAAACCAATCAACGAAGGGAGAAAATGCTTTGTCACGTGATCAAAAACACTTATAACTCGATAGGTAATTTATTCATAAAAAAATAATTAAATAAATCGTTTCCATAGTCAGTTTGCCACTTTTATACCTTTACGTTTAAAAATGTGAATGCCATTGCGTCAAAAAATTTCGCGGTTGTTGAACAGTGAACTTAAGAACTGCCTTGATAACATGAATAGATTGTTTTGAGTAGCCTTTTTTAACCGTTTAATGCATAATTTTTTTTTATTCTGTTTTAAAAACATTATATTTGAATCTATTTTTGTTAATTATCCACAAGAAATTTTGTGAAATTATTTATGTATATTCGTATTGGACATAATGTGATAATGTCACTCCTGAGTTACAAAATGAAAATGGCTCAAAAAATTATCATTTTAGATTATAAAATTAAATTAAAGTGTTTACACTGCACAGTAACGACTATTCAACGATATAATAATTTTTATAATATTTTTTTTTTTTTTTTAGTTTGTAGAATTAATAATTACTTTCTTATAAATATAGAAAAAGTAAGCAAGCAAGTAGTATCAATAGTATCAAAGTACATTGCAAGTAGTATCAATAAAACATGTTATAATCTACCTACGATAGCATATCAAACCAAAAACAGACTTCACGATTTAAAATGCATGCTATCACAATTTAGTAACTTATAATAGTTCAAAAAAAATACAAATTAGCAAATAACAACAGCTCCTGAATTACATTATGCTTTTAAGTATTAAACTGCAAAAGCGTTTTAATGAGAATCGCTCTAAAGAGCTTAACATCATTAACTTTAACATTAAAATTAATATTATTTTTGTTATTCATTTCAAATTCAGTTACGTACTGAAAAGATTTAATTGAGATTTGAATTTGTATTGAGAATCTAACATTTATCTTTTTTTTTTACAGTGTACATCTGAAAAGCCTAAATGCTGCTTAGTCACATGGATCCCAGATACCTGAAAGTCGGAACTTCAAGAGCACCAAAAACTATGCCTTTCATAGAAGAAATATAAGAAGCTGTAAACATATGCATATTATAAATTTCATCTAGTTAATTTCAAATAAAAAGAAAATGTAATTTAACAAATTATAACGACCATTCGGAAAATCATATTTTCAAAGACTAAAATTTTAGACTTATAAATAAATTCCATATTTAAAAAAATAATAATAAACATCTTTTTTATGATGATCAAAACATGGCTTACGTAATAAAAGAGTCACATATTAAACATTAATATTCCTGGAACAATAAGAGGCAAATTTTAAATAAAATTTCAATATCACAATTTTGGTACTGCAATTTTTTTAATTCTAAACATCTAACATTTTCAATTTTTACACCGTCGTATAGAGAAAAAAATTACTTTTAAATTCAATTTGTTTTAAAGCTGTTAATTTGCTTTTGAGATATTAATTTTTTTGTAATTTTTAATACTTTTTTTTTTTTTTTTTTTTTTTGACATTGTGGCAATAGAAAAATTCCATTTCTGTTGAAAGAAAAGGAAAAATAATAGATTACTGTATCTTTTTGTTGACAAAAAAAAAAGAAAAAAATGGCTTACGTAATAACAGAGTCATATATTATGCGCTTTGGATAAAACATAGACCAATCAGAAAACGAATAAATTGCGAACATCACAAGGATTGAAATATGTCTCAGATATATCTAGACTGAGAGCAACAACATATAAATCTATCCAAACATTATCAATAAATATCATTTAATGATATAATTTGTTGTCCAGAAATGTACAGCAATAACTAATTTCTTTTGCAGTCACAGCAATTTATTTATTTATTTATTTATTTATTTATTTATTTGAGAAGCTATGGTGTAACCAAAAATTTTCTAATTTACTGATATAAAAATGAATTCTAAAAAAAGTTATCAGTTGGAATCTCGAATGTAAATTGTAGTGACATTATTAAGGCAATTTTTTTATATATTTTGTTTTTTATATGTTTAAAATATTTTATTTTCTACAAGTTAATATTTGAATGGGGCATTTGTGAACAAAACGTTTGGAGCAAATGGGAACAAGTTCGCATGCAGTCCCTGTGTCTTATATTTTTTAAGCGGACAATTATTTAAATAATAATAATGATTATTAATATTATTATTTATGATTAATTGATATTATTATTATTATTATAAAAGAAATCTGTCATTTGATTAAATACTCTTCAAACAATAATTCATCTTTTTTTTTTCACTTAAAAAAAATTAAAAGCATGTTCGATTGTTCTGATATTCAATGTCGAATTTAAAGTGCAATTTTTAACCCCTCAACCGTTTCTTTTTTTACAACAAAAAACTGAAAATAGGGCCGAAAGACAACTTTTTCTGCACTAAAATATTTGCTTTATGTAATTTTAAAAATTCTGACGGTTGAAAAAGAGAAGATTTAGCGTTGCAAATATATGGTATCCAAAAGCATTTAGTAACGAAGAAAGCAAAGTCTTCTTGGCCAAACACAGTTTGGGCAAAACAGTTAAGTGATTAAAGACTTTTGGCTTAGTAATATAATAAAATCAATCAAGAAGTTGCTGTTATTATCCGTGCTCATATTTTTCTCCAATAGTAATGAAGGGCTGTGAATAGTGAAATTTTTATCGTTCATATAACTATGCTGAGAACATAACATGCAAAAGTAAAAAAGAATAAGAATTTCAGGGAAGGCAAGGGGGGGGGGGATATATGATGCAGTGCAAGTTATTTTTCAAGACAAAATAATTGTTAAAACAACAACAGAAACATTAATTTACAATCCCTATCTCTAACATGATATTCCGTTACAAAAATGTTCTTAACTTTAAAATATTTTTATAATGCAGGTTAACCCATTAACGCCCAAATTATTTTCTTCATTAAAAATGAAATTTTGTATTTCCCACCACTTTTAAAAAACGAATAAGTTTTATCTTAATTTATTGAGGAATTTGTCTCGTGAAAAATAGTGCTTATTTAACTTTTTATTTACTGGTGTGAAAAGTGCTTAATTGCCTTTTTTATAATCGTCCCTAAAAAGAGACGCTAGGAACTAATGGGTTAAGGCTATTCTTAAATCTAAAAAAGCAACTTTATGACATAAGCATTAATTTATTTTTGTACGGAAATGCATAAAGCAATCAGATATTATTTAAAAACTATCTAATCGCACCCATTTTCCCTTAACAGTCAACAGAGGGAGAAAAACACTATGTCATGTGATCAAAAACGCTTATATCTCAAAAGATACTTTATTGATCAAAAAATAAAAAAAGTTCGATTTCAAATCGATACTATAGTGAGGCCTTTCAATTTTTTATCTTTCCGTTAAAAAATGAATTTGTAAATATGACAAAACGTTTTGCACTTGGCGAACGAAGCACATGAAAATAGCTTTAAATAAATTTTTAAGGGGACTCTGTATCCTCTGGAACGTTTTTATAAGTTATTCAGTGTTTTCTTTTACGTACTTTAGTACCTTTTTGACATTTTGTTAATGGATTTTATGAAGGAAAAGGATTTAATCAAGAAATGATTCTTGTGCTAATCTTTGAAAAAAATATTTAATTAATTATTTTAATTTAAAAAAAATTTTAATCATCTTCCCCTACAGCTTTAAACTTTTTGAAGCATTTTCTTCTCGTTGGGATTAATGCAATTTGAAAAGAGGGTTTGTCAAATTTCGCAGTAACGAGATTTTTGGTTGTAATGGAATTCGTTGTAACGGAAATCTACACTATATAGATATATATGGAATTAACGATATCTTTTGTTTATGGCAGGCTTCTCTGTAATATACTATGTATAAAATTTCTATTAAAATTTTTCGAACTTTTTTTTTAAAGCTTTGTGTTTTGCTCTCAAAAACTCATAAAAAAACACGAAAATAGCTCTACTTCTATACATTGTGCATCTACGTGTGACATGTATAAATTTACAAAATTCCGAAATAGCTCAAAAAAAAGTTTTTCTTGGAGTGTATCAATTGAAAAAAAAAAAAAAAAAAGATAATGCAAGAAGACACATCAGCTCCAGTACAGAAATTCATTTTCCCAAGTTGTCGGAGAAATATGTCTTCGTGTTATATTTCTTGTCGATTTGTCACAGAACAGTTGCTTTGACACCAAAGAGCTATCGCGTTTCCGCTGTCAAATGTAATTCCGAAACAATTTGTACAAAACTTTGTGACAACCTAAATAAAAAATAGTACAGTTCCTTTTTTTCCTGTGATATTCTTCTACTTTTTCTCCCGAACAAACATACAACTTCGATCTAGTAGTAGTGTCCTAATACCGACGCAAAATAATCTAAGAATAAGAAATAAATTTTATGAAATTGTGAAAAGGGAAAAAGTGAAAGAATATGCTCCAGCAAATACATGATAAGGATAATTCTTAACACCTAAGTCTGATATCGCATTTTTTTTCTTGTTTAAGTTTTTGTGTTACATTATCGCCTACACCTTATTTTCTTAGATCTTTTCATGTCCCAGTCAGAAAGAGTGCTATCAAGAAAAAAAAATGTTAGTTACGCCGAAAAGATCCATTTCGAATGTATATTGTACATGTCACTAGTTGAGATATTTTAATTTCTTTTTAACTTTGTTGAGATTAAGAAAGCTCGAAATAATCCAGTCTGTTAATTAACCGGATAAAGTTTTCATTGCAAAACTAATTGAATATGTTTGAAAAATACTTTATTACAGATTTTTTTGGGAGGGCGAGGGTTTAATACAAAATAAATAAATAGATATATATAGGAATTAATGACTTTTTTTTATAGCAAGATTTCGTTAGAAGCAAATTCCGTTTTCATAAGTTTTATTTTCTAAATAAAATTTTTAAAAAAGATCCATTTTGAATGCACATTTCACTAGTTGAGACATTTTCCTTTCTTTTTATTTTTAATGAAATTAAGAGAACTGGAAACAATCCATTTTGTTAGTTTACCGGATAAAGATATTACTTCAAAAGCAAATCAATATGTTTGAAAATCATTTTAATGCAGATTTTTTTTACTCATAAAAAGCACAAAAAAGCTTTATTTCTATATATTGTACACCTACGCATAACATGTATTTATTTATTTATTTATTTATTTACAAAATTCTGAGAAATCTTCAAAAATGTTTTGCTGTGAGATTATCAACTGAAAAAAAAAAGATAATTCAAGATGAAACTTCAGCTCTGGATCGGAAATTCATTTTCCTAGGCTGTCAGGAAGTAGAAGAAATATGTCTTACTGCTACACTTTTAGTTGCTTTGTCACAAAACAGTCATTTTGAAACCAAAAAGCTATCACGTTTTCGCTGTCAAAATTAATTCTTAAACAATTTGGTGAAAACTTTGTGACAACCTAAATAAAAAAAAGTCCTTCCGGCAATGCCGGGAGGAAGAGGTAGCTTTCATATACTTATATATTTATTTATTTATTTTAAGGTAAGTTACATTGTTCAAAAATACTAAGCTCAAATTAGTGGAAATAATCTTATAAAATTAGTGATTTTATAAGATTGAAACTAGTTTTGGTCAAGACTGTATATTAATAGGAATTTTTAGAAAATTAGTCATCTTTTATTCAACCTGGTTTTATTTTAAGCGATTTAGAGAGTCACCAAATTCCACTATATCATAAAGTGTATGCCGTTTTAAAGCAGCATTGTGGATCGTTCAGATCAGACCGTTTCAAAATGTCAGCCATAAGCAAAATTCAAAGTGCTATAACTCAGTCATTTTTTAAGATATAGACAAAATAAAAAGTGTTCTGGTATCGTTGTTTTAAGTTCTAACACGTAAAAGAAAAATATTTTTCAATTTTTAATTTTTTCGCACTTAATTTTAAATTTTAAATTTTTTAAAAAATTTAAAATGGCCACCATTTTGAAACAAAATGATGGATGGTGCTGGCCAACGAACTCGGTCGAGACATTTGTATGTACTATGTACATCCCAAGTTTCATTGAAATCGGTTCATAAATACGCGTGTTATCACGTGACAAAAATCAGATCGTTTCAAAATGTCAGACATAAGAAAAATTCAAAGTGCTATAACTCAATCATTTTGTAAGATATAGACAAAATAAAAAGTGTTCTGGAATCGTTGTTTTAAGTTCTAACACGTAAAAGAAAAATATTTTTCAAATTTTGATTTTTTTGCATTTAATTTTAAATTTTTAAATTTTTAAAAAAATTAAAATGGCTACCATTTTGAAACAAGATGGCGGATGATGCTGGCCAACGAACTCGGTCGAGACATTTGTATGTACTATGTACATACCAAGTTTCATTGAAATCGGTTCATAAATACGCGTGTTATCACGTGACAAAAATCAGATCGTTTCAAAATGTCAGCCATAAGAAAAATTCAAAGTTCTATAACTCAATCATTTTTTAAGATATAGACAAAATAAAAAGTGTTCTGGAATCTTTGTTTTAAGTTCTAACACGTAAAAGGAAAATATTTTTCAACTTTTAATTTTTTGGCATTTAATTTTAAATTTAAAAAATTTTTTAAAAAATTTAAAATGGCCGCCATTTTGAAACAAAATGGCGGATGATGCTGACCAACGAACTCGGTCGAGACATTTGTATGTACTATGTACATACCAAGTTTCATTCAAATCGGTTCATAAATACTTTAGTTATCGCATGACAAAAATCAGATATATATATATATATATATGGTTTTATATATATATATATATATATATATATATATATATATATATGTCAACATTTGAACGGAGGGTGGTTTTGGGGTCTGGGGGTCATGATCGGTGAAAATATACCAAAATTTTCCGGAAGTGCTTTCCTCCGGACGGCTGCAATAGGTAGCTTTTTACTTTTTGTAATGAAAGCTACCTAATAATGCAGCTACTTTTTTCTGTGATATTCTTCTTTGTTCTCCCGAACAAACATAGAACTTTGATCCAAGAGGTGTCCTAATACCGCCGCAAAATAATCTAAGAATGAGAACTAAATATCATCAACTTGTGCAAAGGGAAAAAGTGAAGGAATATGCTCCAACAAATATTTGATAAGGATAATTCTTAACACCTGAGTCTGATATCGCCTTTTTTTTTTTTTTTTTTTTTTTTTTTTCTACAAGTTTTTGTGTTATTATCTCTTACATTTTATTTTCTTAGATCTTTTCATGTTCCAGTCAGCAAAAGTGCTATCAGAAAAAAAAATGTTCGTTACGCCAAAAAGATCTATTTCAAATGTACGTGTCACTAGTTGAGATATTTTCTTTTTATCTATGGTGAGAATAAGAAAACTCGGAATAATCTAGTCTCTTAATTAACCAAATAAAGATTTTATTGCAAAACCAATTAAATATGTTTGAAAAATATTTAATAACAGATTATTTTGAGGGTTTTTTTAGATACAAAAAAAATACATTGGAATTACCTACATTTTCCGTTTATAGCAAGATTTCGTTACAAGCAAATTCCATTTTCATAGGTTTCATGTTTCCAAATTGAGGGTAATATCATTAAAATGCACGTGACACTATTTCTTCATATTGTCTGTAATGTAAGACAATATTTTTTATTGTCCCTGTAAATAAACTATACGTCCGATTTTCATAAAATTTGAAATGACTCGACAAAATTATGCAACAGTTATATATTTTAAACCTTTTGGTTAGATGGTTTTTGCGCTGTTATATATGGACAGATGGACAAATGGGCAGACCGACAGACGGACGGACCAGACGATGACTATATGCGCTATGCATTTCTATAATTAAGAATGCAGTTAATAAATTGAAAAGGAAAGTTTTAAAATGTAAATATTACCGAACAATGTTAAAAAATATTTACATTTATTTAATTTCCGAGCTATATACATAATTATGTATGATATTACATTTTATGTTTAACGAAATCCCATATTTATAAACCCTAAATTCACACATTTTTTTAATATATTATATATGGAATTTTTATTAAAACTTTTCGAACATTTTTTTAAACTTTGTGTTTTTTTTCTCAAAAACACGAAAACGAAGCTTTACTTCTACGCATTGTACAACTACGCATGATATTTATTTATTTACAAAATTCCGGCATAGTTTCGAAAATGTTTTGGTGAGAGAGTATCAAACGAAAAAAAAAAAGTTAATGCAAGATGACACTTCACTCCACAACAGAAATTCATTTTCCCAGGTTGTTGGGGTAATATGTCTAACGTGTTACACTTCTAGTTGATATGTCACAGAACAGTTGTTTTGAAACCAAAAAGCTACCGCGTTTTCGCTGTCAAAAGCAATTCCGAAACAATTTGTTGAAAACTTTGTGACAACCTAAATAAAAAATACTGCAGTTCCAGTTTTAATGTGATATTCTTCTTTTTTCTCCCGAACAAACATACTTCTTTGATCTAGAAGTGTCCTACCATCGACACAAAATAATCTCAGAGTAAGAACTAAATAATATCAACTTGTGAAAAGGGAAAAAAATGAAGGAATATGATCCAACAAATACATGAAAAGAACAATTCTTGACAACCTGAGTCTGGTATCGCTTTTTTTTTTACTTATTTTAGGAGTTTTTGTATTATCATCTCCCATACACCTTATTTTCTTACACCTTTTCTTTTCATGTGCCAGTCAGCAAAAGTGTTATCAGAAAAAAAAAATTTCAGTTTCACTGAAAAGATTCATTTCGAATGTACATGTCACTAATTGAGATTTTTTTTCTGAGATTTAAAAAACTTGAAATCAGTCTGTGAACTAACCGGATAAAAATTTTATTGCAAAACTGTAAAAAAATCTGTAAAAAAATATGTTTGAAAAATATTTTTTTACAGATTAATTTGGGGTTTTCTTAAATACAGAAAAAGTATATGGGAATTAACTACAATTTTTGTTTATGGCAGGATTTCGGGACAGGCAAATTCCATTTTCATAGGTTTCATGTTCCCATATTGAAATTTAAAAAAAATATATTTTTTTTAAGGAACATTTCACTAGTTTGGTATTTTTTTTTTAACCTTGATGTTTTTTAAAACGTGAACATTATCCAACAGTGTTAAAAAAATATTTATATTTGTTTCATTTCAGAAATTTATATATAACTGTGTGTAATATCGCATTTTGTGTTTAAGAATATCCCATATTTATAAATTCTAAATTCACAGTTTTCAAATATGTGTTATGTATGGAATTTATATTCAAACTTATCGGACATTTTGTTTTAAGCTTTGTCTTTTGTTCTCAAAAACTCAAAAAACAAAGCAAAAATAAGACTTTACCTTTAGACGTCGTATATCTACGATTGACATGTATTTTTTTTATTATTATTTATTTACAAAATTCCGTGATAACAAAAAAAAAAAACTTTTGCTGCAAGAGTATAAACTGAAAAAAAATTGATAATGCAACATGACAATTCAGCACTAAAACAGAAATTCATTTTCCAGGTTGTCGGGAAGCAGCAGAAATATGTCTTACAGTGTTACACTTCTAGTTGATTTGTCACAGAACAGTTGCTTTAAAACCAAAAAAGATATCGTGTTTTCGCTGTCAAAATTAATTCCGAAACAATTTGTTCAAAACTTATTGACAGCCTAAATAAAAAAAAATACTGCCGTTCCTTTTTTTCCTGCGATAGTCTCCTTTTTTCTCCATATCAAACATAGGATTTGATCTAAAAGCATCCTAACACCGACGCAAAATAATCTAAGAATAAGAAATAAGTAATATCAACTTGTGAAAAGGGAAAAAGTGAAGGAATATGCTCCAACAAATAAATGAAAAGGATAATTCTTTACACCTAAGTCTGATATCGCTTTTTTGTTCTTTTTTTAACAATTTTGTGTTACTATCTCCTACACCTTATTTTTTTAGATGATTTGATGTCCCAGTCAGCAGAAGTGTTATCAGAAAAAAAAACGTCAGTTACGCCGAAAAGATCCATTTCGAATGCTCATGTCATTAGTTGAGATTTTTTTCTTTCTTTCTTCTTGTTTTTTTTTTTTTTTTTTTTTTTTTTTTTTCATTTTTTCTTTTTAATTTGTATTTAATTTTCTATTTAATTTGTATTTAATCTTCTATTTAATTTGTCACAGAACAGTTCCTTTGAAAGCAAAAAGCTATCGCCTTTTTCGCTGTCAAAAGCAATTCTGAAAAAAATTGTCCAAAACTTTGTGACAACCTAATTAAAAAATATTTCAGTTCCCTTTTTCCTACGATATTCTGCTTTTTTTTTCCTCGAACGAACATACAATTTTAATCTAGTAGAAATGTCTTAACACCGACACAAAATAATCCAAGAATAAGAACTAAATAATATTAACTTATAAAAAGTAAAAAAGTGAAGCCTTTTCATGTCACAGTCAACAAAAGTGTTATCTGAAAAAAAAAAATGCTAGTTATGCCGAAAAGATCCATTTCGAATGCTCATATCACTCACGTGATGAGATCTTTTTTCTTATCTTTAGCAAAATTAAGAAAACTCGAAATAATTCAGTCTGTTAATTAACTGGATAAATATTTTATTGCAAAATCAATTAACTGTATTTAAAAAATATTTTATTACAGATATATTTTGGGGATTTTTTTTTTAATATAAAAAAATATATGGTGTGGGAGCTGTTCGACGGATAAATACTAAACACTTCTTAAACAATCACATTTTTAATGAAGACATAACAACATCTACACTATTATTTACAACACTATATACATATTCGGTAAAGTGCGTAGCAAATTCATATATCTTGTTATACCACAAAAACTTCTCGGGTTGAGACAACATTCCAACACACGTCACAAATCTACTCTCAACACCAAATTATTTCACTTCAAGCTTTTTTTAAATAAAAAGCAAAATATCGCATAATATTTTGCCGTAAGTGGCAATAGCGCCATCTATAAATTCTACAAATTAGGGAAGACAGCCATTTTGTTACAATGGGAATTAACTACATTTTTCATTTATGGCAGGATTTCGTTACAAGCAAATTCCATTTTCATACATTTCATGTTCCCAAACTGAAATTTTTTAAAAAAATCCATTTTGAATGTACATTTAACTAATTTATATACTCTCCTTTTTTTTTACCTTTATGATTTTAAAATATGAATATCACCGAACAATGTTAAAAAAAAACGTTTACGTATAATGTTATATTTGTACCATTTCCGACTTTATATATAATTATTTTCGATATTACATATTTTATGTTTAACGAAATCCCATATTTTTAAACCCGAAATTCACAGTTTTCAAACATTTTTTATGTATGGAATTAATATCAAAACTTATCGGACATTTTTTTAAGATTTGTGTTTTGTTCCCAGAAAATCGTCAAAACCACAAAATCAAAGCTTTACTTCTATACATTGTACACCTACGCATCACATGTATTTATTTATTTACAAAATTCCGGGTTAGCTTCAAAAATGTTTTGCTGGGAGAGTATCTGAAAAAAAGACTGAAAAAAAAGATAATGCAAGATGACATTTCAGCTCCAGAACAGAAATTCATTTTCCCAGGTTGCCGGGAAGTAGCAGAAAAATGTCTTAGTGTTACACTTCTAGTTGATTTGTCAAAGAACAGTTGCTTTGAAACCAAAAAGAAATCGCGTTTTCGCTGTCAAATTAAATTCCGAAACAATTTCTTCAAAACTGTGTGACAACCAAAATAATAAATACTGCAGTTCCTTTTTTCCTGCGATATTCTTTTTTTTTTTCTCCCGAACAAACATAGAACTTTGATCGAGACGTGTCCAAACACCAACAAGAAATAATCTAAGAATAAGAACTAAATAATATCAACTTGTAAAAACGGAAAAGGGTGAAAAAAGTTTGAAAAAGTGTAACATCATTAAGATGCACTTGACACTATTTATTCATATTGGCCTAATGAAATGGAATGCTTTTCGTTCTCTATGTAAATAAACTATGCATCCGATTTTCATAAAATATGAAATGACTCGAAAAAATTGTGCAACAATTGTATGTATTTTGAATTTCAAACCATTCGGTTGGATAGTTTCTGAGCTGTTATATGCTAATGGACGGACGGATAAAAGGGACAATTACTATAGGTGCAAAGTATTTATATTCTTGCAACCGCTCTTAATAAATTGAAATGAATAATTTTAAGATGTGAATATTACCAAACAATGTTAAAATATATATGTAATAAATTTTAAAAAATGCGCCATTTTGCCTGCCCTGAGTTTTAATTCTAACTTATATGGAACATACTTTTATTCTCAGTTTGCGTAATGTATTAATATTTTAACAGATAAGTTCTTTTTATCTTATTTTATTTAACTTAGTAATAATCTATTGATTGTTTTCTTAAAAAGAGCGGGAGTATTATTGCGAAATCTTTATTTCAGTGTACAGGTTCATTTTCCTTTTTGGAATATTTATCGAGACTTTAATTTTGTTTTGTTAAATCGTCTGCTGGAGAATGTTCATCGCTTTTTTACATGTGAGCAGGTTGTGTTATTACGCGCTTAGATAGTAGTTCTTACAAGGATACAGGCTCCAGCTACCAATAGGAGATGGTGATGTGGGTTGTCTTAGCGTTGAAAATAATCCTAATGGGTCTTTAAATTGCTTACGTGGACAAAGGGGAGGGGCTAGTTTTAGCTTGGATTTTGGGAAACTCATTTTTCGATTCGAGAGTGTCAGAATCCAACTAATCTTTCAATTGTTAGGATGCCCGTCTCATTTTCTATATAACAAATCCATTCACTTGAAAATCGTAACAGTGTTAGCAGTCGTCGTGGTGATCAATGGATTTGTTCGCTTTAGGTGTTTCTCCCAATAAAAAACAAGTCAATCAATTTCTAATCCTTATTTATTTAGAGCACATCATAAAGTTATTCCACCGGTCACCATTCCACACAATTAACACTAGACCATTCGCTCTCAAAGCTGCGTCATCCCGAAGTTCTAAATTATCGGAAAATGAGACGGGCATCCTAACAATTGAAAGATTAGTTGCAATCTGACGCTCTCGAATCGAAAAATGAGTTTCCCAAAATCCAAGCTAAAACTAGCCCCTCCCCTTTGTCCGCGTAAGCAATTTAAAGATCCATGTAAGCAATTTAGGATTATTTTCAACGCTAAGACAACCCAATTCACCATCTCCTATTGGTAGCTGGGGTAAAAGTATGTTCCATAAAAGTTAGAAATTAAAACTCAGGGCAGGCAAAATGGCGCAATTTTTTTTAATTTATTACATATATATATTTATTCTTGTTTCAATTTCAAGCTTTATATATAATTATGTGTGTTATTTCAATTTATAGTTAACGAAATCCCATATTTACAAACCCTAAATTTACACTTTTCTATAATATATTATATTCATTCATTTATATTAAAAATTTTCGGACCATTTTTTTTTCTTTACTTTTAAGAATTTGTGTTTCGGTCTCGGGTTCTCATAAAAAATGCGAAAATAAATATTTTCTTCAATACTTTGTACACCTATACATGACATGTATATATTTATTTATTTATTTAAAAAATTCTGAGATAACTTCAAAAATGTTTTGCTGGGAGAGTATCAACTGAAAAAAAAAGTTAATGCAAAATGACACTTCAGCTCTAGAACAGAAATTCATTTTCCCAGGTTGCCGGGAAGTAGCAGAAATATGTCTTAGTGTTAAACTTCTAGTTGATTTGTCACAGAACAGTTGCTTTGAAACCAAAAAGATATCGCGTTTTCGCTGTCAAATGTTATCCCGCAACAATTTGTTCAAATCTTTGTGACAACTTAAATAAAAAATACTGCAATTCCGTTTTTCCTGCGATATTCTTCTTTTTTTCTCCCGAACAAACATAGAACTTTGAACGAAGAACTGTCCTAACACCGACATAAAATAATATCAACTTAAGAAAAGGGTAAAAAATGAGGGACTATGTTCCAGCATATACATGAAAAATATAATTCTTGACACCTGAGTCTGATATCGCTTTATTTTATTTATTTATTTTCTTTTTTACTTATTTTACAAGTTTTTGTATTATTATCTACTACACCCTATTTTCTTAGATCTTTTCATGTGCCAGTCAGCAAAAGTGCTATATAAAGAAAGTTAGTTATGCTGAAAATATCCATTCCAAGTATGCATATCACTAGCTAAAATATTTTTTTTTCTTTTTATCTTTCGTGAGATTAAGAAAACTCAAAATAATCCAGTCTGTTAATTAACCGGATAAAGATTTTATTGCAAAAAAAATTAAATATATTTGAAAAATATTTTGCTACATATATTTTTTAAGATTTTTTTTAAATAAAAAAAAATATTTGGGAATTAAACTACATTTTTCGTTTATGTCAAGATTTCGTTACAAGCAAATTCCATTTTCATAGGTTTCATGTTCCAAAATTTCAATTAATAGAAAAATCATTTTAAATGTAACATTCTACTAATTTAAATATTAATGTCTTATAGATATCAAAGTCCTTATAGATATATAACCTTATGGATATTAATGTCTAATTTGCATTTTTAATTCTGAGGCGATAACACAATCCTTTTAGAAATTAATTATTTAAATTTCAAAATAACTGCTCCCATTTTGTTAAAGAAAAAAAAAATTTTTTTTAATATTTTAAGCAAATATTTTTCGACAGAAACAAAGTTAAAAAAAAAAATTTAATCGATCCTATGATAAGTTTTTAATTTTTTCTACAGAATGCATTCCACGCAATCTAAAATTTCATTATCTCGTCAAAAAATATTATTAGAAGCTACGCTTCAAATGACAATGTTGCTTCAATATGTTTCAATTTATAACTGTTTTTGTTTTGATTATTTTTCTCTTTGTTTTATGCATTATTTTTTTAATTTGAAAGTTTATTACAATAAAGAGAGCGAAAAAATATGGGGTATAGAGGAAAAAAAATAAATAAATTTCTGAGAAAACTACGAATTTTTGATAAAAGCAGTACTGAATCGGGCAAAGGAAAAAATCCTTCAATATTAAAAAAAAAAGAACGGAAAAAACTTTCGAAAATTATCTTAAATTCCAACAAAATAAAACAATATTATTTTCCGAAATTCTGTTTTATAATTGGAAATTTATCTTTCGAATACTTTTTTAATGAGTTTTAAAACAAACGGATACCTTTTATAAAACATACCGAGTCAAAGGTGTCTTTTTTTCTGTTTAAATTAGTTGTATCTAACATTTTAGAAACTTACCTTAAAACACGGATTTCTGAATATTAAGACACGGCGTATGATTCAAAAGGATAAAGCTAGCTTAATTACTATTTTAAGAGCAGGAATCGCATTAACTCGCTGCCAATTAGAGAAATTACTCAAGTTACGCATTAGGATATGCATTTAATGTGGCTGTAGGTTAAGTTAGCTGAATTCCTTTGAATTGCGCTCATGAAAATTATGCATACAATTAAACATAAGAAATTACAGGGGAAATATACTTTGAATTTTTATAATTACACGAGTAAAAAAGATTAATTTAAATAAAATTTTAAATTTTTATTTTAATGTTTCATCTACGTTTATTAAAAAAGTACATTGTTTCATAAGCATCTTCTTACAAGTATGAAACCTAAATGTCCATAATTAAAATTTATGTCACTCGTAATTTTATTTGTAACTACTGTTGTATTTATTTGTAAACATTTACATCGATCTATAAGTATCAAAAAGAGTAAACATACATGTATTTATTTAATACACAAAGCTCTTCAATTCACATAATTATGTTTTATACATGTTTAAATGCATTAAAAATTACTTTTTGGATCTTATTTCAAACATCATAACAGGTAAAACTCATTACTATCACAAGAAATTCGGAAATTTGCCGAAATGTTTTAAAGATATACCATGCGCGGCACCGACGCAAATTATTACCTTCTTTATTAGCCAGTAAAACATCAAAAATGACAAATATTTGAGGGGGGGAAAACGCTTAAATGTCATTATATTGACAGTCATTCCCCTTTCTGCTTGTTTTTACAAATTTTCTAATCATAAAATTCTATAATACCAGTACGTAATTAGCATGGGAACAAGATAAAAAGCCCATTTAGACTAAAACCTAAATCTGTAAAACAATATATTTGAACAGAAATTGATACTTTCGATGATTTTATAAAGCCTGTATATCTTAAATCTACCATGAAATCCAATATAGCAGTCATTCGTTTGTTAATCTTTCGCCCTCCAATCTTTTAAGAAATTACCCTCTAAAAATAATTTCTTGGATTTTATTTGAAACATTATAACAGGTAAAACTCATTACAGTGATAAGGAATTCGAAAATTTGTTCAAATATTTTAAAGTTTTATCTTGCGCGATGGCAGCGTAAATTATCCCCCCCCCCCCCCCAATGACTACCTTCTTTATTAGCCGATGAAACATTAAAAAGAATAAAAGTTTAGTAAATGCTATTACAATAATCATCATTCTCGTTTTCACCTATTTTTACTATTTTCCTTATCACAAAATTGTATACATATCAGTACGTAATTAGCATAGAAACCAGATAAAAAACAAATTTAAATTAAAAACTAAATCTGTAAAATAATATCGTTGAACAAAAATCGATACATTCGATAATTTTATAAAGCCTGTATATCTTAAATCTAGTGTGAAAACAGAAATAATAGTCACTCCTTTGTAAATCTTTCGTCCTCCTATCTTTTGAGAAATTACCCTATAAAAATAATTTCTTGGGTTTTGTTTGAAACATTATAACAGGTAAAACTCATTACTGTCAGAAGGAATTCGAAAATTCGCTGAAATGTTTTAAAGTTTTATCGTGCGCGGTGCTGACGCAAATTATCCCCCCCCCCCCACAACGACTACCTTCTTTATTAGCCTGTGAAACATCAAAAATGATAAAAGTATCTTTAACACTGTGTAGATGACATTAATGACATTCATTTTCGTTTCTGCCTATTTTTACTATTTTTCTAATCATAAAATTCTCTACATATTAGTACGTAATTAGATAGAAATAAGATAAAAAGCTCATTTAAAAACTAAATCTGTAAAATATCTTTGAACAGAAATCGATACGTTCGATCATTTTATCGAGCCTGTATATCTTAAATCTACCATGAAATCCGATATAATTGTCACTCGTTTGTTAATCTTTAGTTCACCTATCTTTTAAGAAATTACACTCTAAAAATAATTTTTTTTTCTTTTTTTTTTTCTTTTTTTTTTGAGACATTATAACAGGTAAAACTCATTACTGTCAGAAGGAATTCGAAAATTCACTGAAATGTTTTAAAATTTTATCTTGCGCGGTCCCCCAGCGATTACCTTCTTTATTAGCCTGTGAAACATGAAAAATGAACAAAGGTTCTTTAACATCGAAGATATCAACGAGCGCTAATATGATACTTTGAGAGAGACAAGAAAGTTTTATAATGTTTTTATTTTGGTAATGGAAAAATCAGATACTGTGCGGAAGAATATTGAACAGGTGTATTTTTAGTTGTTGGACTTTGTTAAATTTAAAATTTTTATTGCTTTCTAGTCAAAGATTTTGTTCGTGGAATGACATTATCGCCCATCATGCAAATTAAGCTGTAATATTTAAAGTAGTGTTTTAAAAGATGTATATAATTGCAAATACTGCGTACACTGTTTACATATCCTTCATTTTTCATCAAAAATTAACTGCAAAAATTGACATGCAACATAATATCTCGGACTTCCAAGTAGACATTTTTTTTAAGTTAAGAGAAAACTAAGATATGAAACTTGATTTAAATCAAAGCGGCAACTTTATGGCTTAAATTTTAATTCATTTTTGTTCGTAAATGCATAAAATTAGTAGATGTTGTTATTCAAAAACTATGTAATCAAAAAAAGTTTGCCCCCCCTTCTTTTTTTTTTTTTTTTTTTTTTTTTTTTTTGTCTTTTTTGTAAACACAATGGATGTTTAGGAAAGCACAGTCATTTTTGAACGGAAAAAAGCTTGGTAGGTAAATTATTCATCAGAATGATGTTAATTAGACAATCATTCGTATCTACTTATTTTCACTACTTTCTTTATCATAAAATTCCATACATTTCAGTATCTAACTAGCATTAAAAAAATATAAAGATCTTTTAGAAAAAAATACTAAATTTGTAAAACAATATTGTTTAACAGCTATTGATACATTCGATCATTTTAACGAGCCTGCACTGTTAAAACTAATGGGGACACATTGCACCTTTTAAGGGTGAAAGGCTTCTCTCACTGGCTACACCCCTAAAGGAGCCAGAATGGCACCTTTAATTAGGGTGAAAAGATGGCACCCTTAATCCAGAGTGCCCAATAATAAAAAATATACAAACCGACTTTTGGCCCACGAAGGATTCGAACTCACAACGTCTGATTACAAGCTGAGCACTCTATCCGCTCGGTCATCGAGCTCACCCTCAAAGTCTCCCTAAAATGTTCAAATGTCCTGAAATTCAAAGGTTGTTTTATATAAAAAAGCTCGCTAAAAGTTAGCCATCCGAAGTTCTAAACGAAATTGGGATAGCGTATAGCGATGATAGTTGTCGTAGGAAGGAACTGCTGTGTTGATCCACCAGTGACCGCGAGTTGAAGGGCAAGGATACACGTCACAGAGCATGCGCAAATGAATAAGGGGTGAAAATCTTCCAACGGTATGCATTGCGTGGCACCCCAATCAGCATGAAACAGCCAGTGAGAGATCAAGTGGCACCCGAAACACATTTTCAAGACCGCGGGTGTCAAATGGTAACACCTTTTCACCCCTGAGTGCCAAATGCAACCAGTTTGTCACGTTTATTTTTAACAGTGTGTCTATCTTAAATCTACCATAAAATCCGAAATAATAATCACTCGTTTATTAATTTCTCGTCCTCTTACCTTTTAAGAAATTTTCCTCAAAAAAACTCATCTTGGATCTTATTTGAAACATCATAACAGGTAAAACACATTACTACTACAAAAAATTAGGAAATTTGCCGAAATGTTTTAAATTTTTACCTTGCGCGATGCCGACGCTAATAACTCCCAAAATGACTACTTTCTTTATTAGCCTGTAAACCGTCAAAAATGACAAAAGTTTGTTAAACACCGTTTAAATGTCATTATAATGACAGTCATTCTCGTTTCTTCTTGTCTTTACTGCTTTAATAATCAGAAATTTTCACACTTATCAGTACGTAATTAGCATAGAAACAAGATAAAAAGCTCATTTAGATTGAAAATTAAATCTGAAAAATAATATCTTTGAACAGAAATCGATACTTTCTCTCATTTTATCGAGCTTGTATCAGGGGTGTGCGAAGAGAAAATTGCGCCCGGAGCAAAGGTTGAATTTGGTGCCACCAAACCCAACTTTTTCTTGTGATAGGCCAAAAAATGAAGTTGGTAGTATAAATTTGGCGCCCTCTAAGTTTCCTCGCCCGGGCCGACCGCCCCCTTTGCCCCCCCCCCCCTTTCGCACGGCCGTGGCTTGTATATCTTAAATCTACCTCGACACCCGAAATAATAGTCACGCGTTTATTAATCTTTCGTCCTCCAATCTTTTAAGAAATTACCTTCTAAAAAAAATTTCTTGGATTTTATTTTAAACATTATAACAGGTAAAACTCATTACTGTCAGAAGGAATTCGAAAATTTGCAGAAATATTCTAAAGCTTTATCTTGCACGGTGCCGACGCAAATTATTCCTCCATTCCTTATTAGCCTGTGAAAATGTCAAAAGTTTGTTAACCCTTTTTAGCACAGTGGTCTTTCTCCGGGCACATCTACTTTTAATTCCAAAGTTGGAAATGGCGCCACAAATAGTTTAATAAAATTTATATTTTACCATAAAATCTTAAACTGTTTCTTAATTTCTAAAAAAGTCATTTGTAAATTCAAGTATCGGTCAA
Source organism: Maratus speculifer (assembly GCA_964019185.1). Lineage (NCBI taxonomy): Eukaryota > Metazoa > Arthropoda > Arachnida > Araneae > Salticidae > Maratus > Maratus speculifer. The sequence continues at coordinate 183,655,790 of OZ025289.1, forward strand.
TAATTTCTAATTTTACGAACAGAATTTGTCCGTGCTTGGAAGGGTTAAACACTGTGTGAATGTCATTATAATGACAGTCATTCTCGTTTCTGCTTTTTTTTTTTTTTACTAGTTTCTTAATCATAAAATTCAATACACATTAGAGCATAATTAGCATAGAAACAAGATAAAAAGCTCATTTAGATTAAAAACTAAATCTGTAAAGTAATATATTTGAACAAAAATCAACACCTTCAATCATTTTATAGAGTTTGTAGGATAAGTATACCAATAGTGGGCCACGTATCAATAGTGGGCCACCAGTTTTCAAAGTTGAAAAACAAGTTTTTTAGTCACCCCTGTCAGATAACAAACAAATTGCTGATTGGCTGGAATCTTTATTTGTTATAAGGCAAATAGGACAACATCAGTTTTCTCATAGTTTTTGAGCTGGAATGGTGTTTTTACAGACTATACGAAAAAACTAAAGTGAAGTTAAAATTATTTTACGTAATCTTCAAAACTTCTAAATATGATTTCATTATTGTGTATATTTAAGTGTAGATATGTAAAAAAAAATTATAACTTCTGTACAGTATGTATTAAACTCAAGAATGGAGTGGCCCACTTCTAGGGGGGCCCAACTGGAGCATCTGAAAGTTACTATGGCCCACTACTGGAGCATAGAGGAACGTAACATTTTTTATTTTTCATTTTTTCTAGAGAATATATTTTAAAAATTTTAATGTTTATTATTATACATAAAGGTAAGTACTAGGTTAATATATATATATATATATATATGTATATATATTAAAAATTCACTAATTCTTTAATAATAATTACGTAAATGCACTGTAAAAAATTTTGGTCTCGAATCACGGTGGTTATACCGTCAACTTTGTGACACTTCCTTTTACCGTAATTTTACTGGACGGTATATATACCGTAAAATATTTAAAGTACATGTACCGTAATTTAACTGAACATAAATTTAAATATTTTTTAGTATATGTACCGTAAAATGTTTAAAGTATATGTACCGTAATTTAACTGGACGGTATATGCACCGTAAAATATTTAATGTATATGTACCGTAAAAAAATATTCTTACAGCATATATACCGTACATTAAATTTACAGCATAAATACCGTAAATTAAATGTAAGGTATATATACCGTAAAAATATTTATACACCATATATACCGTATTTTAAATATACAGTATATATACCGTAAATTAGATAAATGGTATGTGTACCGTAAATTAAACATACGGTATATGTACCGTTAATTAAGTATATGGTATATATACCGTAAATTAAATGTATGTTATATGTACCGTAAAGGCATTTGTAATTGGTATATATGCCGTAAATTAAATATACAGGGTGGTCATAAAAAAAACGTTACCGATATATGGAGCTCTAGCGGCCAGTCCGCTCAACCGATCGAGGTGAAATTTCAAATATAGCTATTCAGAGGTATGAGCTCGAGATTCTGTGAAAGGCAACAAAATGGCGCTCACGGTTACGGTTATAGTTACAGAAACTCGAAAATTTCCAATGGCAACACCCATTTTTTTTATCGCAAAATGCTCAGCGCATGCGAAAACCCTAAAGAGCGTTGGAAGCGTACGTGTATCGCAAGAAACGGACACGTTATGCACGCACAAAAAACTGTTCTGCGAATCCTCTCCCCCATAGAAAAAACTCGATTGAGGCGCAAGGAGGAAATTTGCATATGACACAGAGTCAGTACACTAATCTCTGATTACAATACAGATCGGAGAAATTAAAACTTTTATTTTGATTACACATTTTCCACATGGGTGCCATCTCCATTAATTGCCTGTGATGACACCCATGTGGAAAATGTGTAATCAAAATAAAAGTTTTAGTTTCTCCGATCTGTATTGTAATCAGAGATTAGTTTACTGACTCTGTGTCATATGAAAATTTCCTCCTTGCACCCCAATCGAGTTTTTTTTATGGGGGGGGGGGGGGGGGATTCGCAGAACGGTTTTTTGTGCGTGCATAATATGTCCGTTTCTTGCGATACACGTACGGTTCCAACGCTCTTTAGTATTTTCGCATGCGCTGAGCATTTTGCGATGAAAACAAATGGGTGTTGCCATTGGAAATTTTCGAGTTTCTGTAACTATAACCGTAACCGTGAGCGCCATTTTGTTGTCGTTCACAGAATCTCGAGCTCATACCTCTGAATAGCTATATCTGAAATTTCATTTCGATCGGTTGAGCGGACTGGCCGCTAGAGCTCCGTATATCGGCAAAGTTTTTTTATGACCACCCTGTATGTTATATATAACGTAAAAATACAGGATGGCCCAAAAAACCTCCCACTTTTGACAGGATAAAAACCAAAAAGGATTGCAGAGAGAAACTTGTTTGTTCAAAAATATGCAATAAGTATGACAAAAGTTTAAAAAGGCTATCTCTTTCAAATTATATCTGGTAAGTATTCTCCATTGGAAATAATACACAGTTCAAGAAGATGTATGAAATCTACCCCCACTGATGTAACTCTTGTGGAATACCTGCTTATGATAGCACCTGCTTATGTAGATCTTATGTCTGAAGAGCAATTCAAGCAGAGGGCGTAGCTTTGACAAGATATATGTCTTGTGATAAGAGATTGCATCTGTTGTCTTGAAATGTATATTGCTTACAATGACCAACACTTACCAAACACCATATCTAAAACATAATCATTTTTAGATTCTTGTCATACCTATTGTATATTTTAAAACAAACAAGTTTCTATCCCTAATCTTTTTTGTTTTATATTATCCTGTCAAATGTGGGAAATTCTTATGGATAATTCTGTAATCAGAATCAGTGAATATACAGGAAGAGCTCAAAGGCTTACCTTTATAAAACTTACTATGTGGAAAAATATTATTCGATATACGTGTGGATACATTTAAAAATTTTTACAAAATTTTAAAAATCCACTTGGAGGTTATCAATTTGCATAAAGATACGTCTACTCATAATCGAAAATATCTTGTAATAAAATTCAATTACACTCTAACATCTGTAAAGTATATACTAAAATCTTTTTTTTTTTTTTCATAAATTTTCTGTATTTGTCTCGATAGATGTTTATTTGTTATAATGTGCAGTTGTTGAAGTAAAAAAAATAGATAAAAAAATGTTTTGTGATCTAAAATGCAATTAAAAACAATGAAGAGCACATTTATTTATCTGCCAACTTCTGCAATTATTTATACTTATCTTATATCACTATTTTAAAACTGTTATTTTTGTCATATTCCATGTTTGAAAGTACAGCGAAAATTGTTATTTTAAAGTAGCAGTATAAAAAGGATATAGAAGTTAAGGATATAAAGTATGTCGCAGTTATGCAATTAGAGGATTAAAATTAATAAACAAACATATGTTATAACAAAAGATCTTATATTAGTATCTGGCGGTAAGAAAAAAATGCTAAAAACGATATTACTCCGCTGTGATCAATAATTTCGCAACTAACAGTAACACATTTATGTGTTTGTCTATTTATGAAAGGATACCTAAAGTAAATTTCTTTGCACTGGAAATTCAGATTAAAATTTTATCATAAATCTCCCAAATGAATTTTTCGAATCCATCTATATGTTTTGATATAAATATGATTTTATACGTTTAAAAAGATTTATGTTGTAAAAATATTACATAATTATTTTCCAAATAAGATTGACATTGAATTCAATTTGTAGCAATTTTTATAAAGGAAACTTACAGCATAAGAAGAAATTTTGTTTTTGTATACAGTGAAATTTTAATTTGCTTCAAAATTATTATTATTTTAAAAAAATAATGTTGTTTTCATAATAGAAGCAGCTTTAATAATCAAAGAATGGCAGTATAATATGCAATAATTTTAATTACTCAATGATAAAATAACATTCACATACGTGCATTAAATCATAAACTGATTTTCTTAAAATTACACTGCAAAAAATCTATCTTCAGTCTTACGTAATCCATTAGAAATTACATCGCACAAAGTTACATGATTAAATTAAAGAAATAAATATTAAAACATTCTTATGTTTAACTTAATATTTCAATGCCTGCATATTATATGAATTTAATACTAAAAGAGCAATAAAAAATTTATGAAACATGCATAAAGATTTCAAATAGTAAGTAATTTTACATAAGACAGAAAATGCCTCGTTAAATTAAAAAAAGCAAAAACTAATGTAAACAGTATGTATGCTGAAAATAGCGTTCATAATATTTATCGAATAAATAAATACAACTTTTTAAAAGCAACGATTTCCAAATGTTATTTTTTATTGTCTATAATATTTTTTGAATTTCTGTTGTTTACTTCTTACTTAGGCATGAGAATTTTCCGCGTTTTCCCCCATCAGTATAATCTTAGAGAAAATGTTATTTTACTCAATCGAAAAATGCTGCGATTTAACAGAACAATATTTTCTCTAATATTATACTGGTATGAAAAAACGCGGAACACTCTCATCCCTATTACTTCATCTTATTTCTTCTTTTTATTTCAAAATTATTCAAGAATGTATTAAAAAGTTGATTTTGAGAATAGTGTTAAAATTCATCAATGCACACTAGTAAAATTAAATTTTTTATTACACCAATAAAAATCGTAAACAAATAAAAGATGCAAATTCAATCTATGTGTATACATATTTTACAATAGTTTTGTATTATATAAAATTATTTTATAATCAAAAACAAAAGATAAAGAACTTTTAAAGTGGAGAAAATTCATAACATGAGGATACAAAAACAAACTAATGCAATTAGAAACTATAATTCTAACTATGTTGTTACAATCTATGTAACAATAAAATAAAACAACAAAATGCACAATTGGAAATATTAATTTTACATCACGTGATACAAGTTTCCAACTGAATACACACACTGTATCAATGTCATAAAAAATCAAAACGAAAATAGCATAGCGGAGCATCTATGGGGAAAAAACGAATGCAAATTTAAATTATCTCTAGTTTTATTTTATAATAGATGTATGTCACATGAAGTTTTTTCATATTCAAAATAAAAAAGTGAAACAAATTTCAAGAAAATAGAACTTATAATACAGTTATTGACTTCAAACTAACCGAAATAGAATCTGTAGGAAATAGAATCTAAACCTTATTTAATATCCATGCATATTATATATATATATATATATTTTTAATTTAAAACTAATACACAAAAAAAAACTTTTGCAGTACACAGTTACTGACTATAAAGTAATGCAGATTCAAACTCTATTTTTAGCTTTATTAACTTCAACAAATAAAAACATGTTCAATCTTGTTTGACATTCATGCATATCGCATAAAATTTCAGAATAAGAGCAATGATACAAAATATTTGTGATTAATTCTACACAAAATACATACAAAATTACATCAAAAACGATAAGTGCTGCAGTTTTAAAATTAGATTCCATATAATATATGTGTGATTGTTTGGAAATTAGCGAACATGAACTGTTAGCTATTTTAATATTTTTAACAAAAAAGTTTACAAATTATTTGTTTAATATATAGACATTGTTTATTCAAATTAGCCCATTATTTTGAAAAATTAATTAAAAAAGACATTTATTTTAAAATTTTATATCTCTGAGTATCACTGCCTGACATGTAACAATTATACTTTTAAATACAAAAATTATTTTTTCTTACTAATATACTTTTACATTCATTGTCTCTAACTTCTGTCTTTTAAAATGAAAACATGAAGTACTATTTATATGTTTCAATCAACTTTTTTTCAGTCCCATTCCATTCTTTTTTCAAAAAAGTTTGTCATTCAATTCAAAAATATTTCAAAGCATTCCCTCACTCATTATTAATTCATGTTTCAGCTAGATGTAAATAATTAACAAGTAGAAATACTACATATGTATTCAGTACTTGTTTTAACCTAATTGTAAAATACTTCTAAACTATCTTGAAGATATTCTGCAGTATATAATAAAGAATTTAATAAGCATAAATGTTTAATAAATGAAAATATTCAGCTATCCCCATTCTCTCATTCAAATTTGTAAAGTTAATTTACACATTAATAATATATCAATATGCAATTAATTTTTCCTAAAGAGATAACTTAAAAATATATACTGTCTTAAACATCTTCTCTATGATTAAAAGTGTTTTGAACTAATAATGTTAAATTTATCATTCTCCCATTTTATCGCTCATTTCTCCCATACAAAATCTATGGAATATATATATATATATATTAGTATTAGGTGTGACGTCTGTTTTTTCTCTATTAAGCAGCTACTTAACATATTGCTGCAAAAAATCAGAAATTTCTGACATGATTATTTATTTCTTATGTCACTAATATAAAAATCGCTAATTTTTGTATAAACCTCCATGTACAGTAAAATAAGTTTAAAAAAGGCACCAAATTGAATGTTAATATACAAATACAAAGCACAAACCAAATACAACCTGCAAATTGTTACAATCCATATTATCATATTCAAATATTCAAAATGAAATTGTATGGAATGCAGTTTTAAAAATATGGTAAAAACAATAATGCTGTTATATAAAATAAACATATAATTATATATATAAATTTTATAAAATGAAAATTAATGTAAATGAAGTGGTACAGAACGGGTAAATTTTTATGTTAAATTTAAAGTCATTGCATACAATTTTAGTTGTGAAAAGAATCTTTGAGGGAAAAAAAGCCAATTAGCAAGAGTTTTGTTTTTAACAGTAACATACTACGGTATAATCTCAAAAATCCGGAATTCCTAAACCCAGCATCAAAATTGTAATTTCTCTCTTTTAATAATGCCAGCAAGATTGAGGAAATCAAATACTGGGGAGCTCAAAGATTAAGGAAGAGAAAAACAAAAAAAGGTTTTGAAAATTATTTGAAAAATCAAACTTGGTTACAGTTAAAAGCTGATTTAGAAACAAATACGTTTTACTGAAACATATATTCATAATCTGTATTTAATATAAGGAACTCCAGTTGCAAAATAATATAAAAGTAAAAAAAACCTACTATGATTTTTCAGAAATTAAAGGAGAAATGACTGCACTGTTTTTCGAATTTTTTTTAGCATAAACTTCAAATAAAGTAAATTATTTTTTTTCCCTTTCTCTCCCTTAATTATTTCTTCATTATAAATTAAATTGTGACTAAAAGTGCCATTAAAAATTTCGCTAGCAGTTGTAATCATTCTTCATAAATTTAGCTTTATATTGGTCCTAATGAAACTGGATTTTCGAAATTAAATTGCAAAAAATTTTCACTAATAAACAAAATCAAAATGTTGAAGCAAAAGTTTTAAGAAAACACAGTATTGTACAAATAAAAGATTAAAACGGAGAATACTGAGATTTTTAATTAAAAAGTAAACGTCTGATAAGGACTTTATAATCATGTAAAACAAAAAATAAATTAATAAACGCTACGAACCAAACTCATATCGGAAATAACAATATTATAAATTTACCAATGATTTTTTTTGCATCGAATTCTTATTAGAAATTAAACTGAAAATAGCACATCGATTATATAAAGCAGCTGATGTTAAGTAAAATCTATGGTTACAAATATATTAACTTTAAAATAAAAAATCTAAAAAATTTAAAAAATGAAGGACAACAGAATTTAATCAACCACCCTCTCTACCACCTCTCCAACAATTTACTTCTATAAACATTATCTTGCAGGTGTTCTACATAAGATTACACATAAAGGAAATATAATTTGTTCTCATAATTCTCAGTAGCATGACTATAAGAGATTAATTTGAAATACTCAGAAAAAATGCATCAGAACAAAAAATATTTTATATCACGGCTAGATAAATCTGATAATTTCTACATGTTCTTTCAGCATGCTATGAAAATAATTAGATGATCAAACTGAAAAGGCACATACATAAAAGCTTGCTTCTTAAATTTATGTTGCTGCTTACTCTTTAAAGCTCAGAAAATTAAAATGTCTTTATATAGATTGTCCTAACCTATAAATGTTATACAGAAAACAATTATGAGTTACGATCATCAGTGAAGAATAATATTTCTTGAAATCTTTGAGCGAACACCACAAGTTTAGGATGGGTAGACATATATTTTCCACCTTTCTTTCACTGTACTTTTGATCCACTATGAGGATTTATTCCAAATACACATCTAAAAATTGAATATAAAAAGATACTCAATAAAGTGTACAAAAAAAAATACTCAATAAAAAAATATTATCAGAGAGAATCCTTAAAAAAATCTATTTGTCATCAGGAAAGATGAAATTATACATTTTTTAAAACCTGTATTTAAGAAACCTGAACTCAAAAAACACATTTTCACTTTAAAATTAAGAACTTGGTAAAAAAAAAAAAAATACGACAAAATTTCTAAAACTTTTTCGAAAAAATTTCTGCATGCCTCGAAAAAATCTATTACATTTACTTAGCATAAATGAGTTTATAAATGTCTCTTCATATTAGCAAAAAATAAAAATATAACTTACAAAGCAATGTTTCTTTCTAATTAGTAAATTATTGTGTGTCATTTTATAAGGTTGCCGGTTTTTAAACATAAAAAAAAGACCTTTTTTTGTTTGCCTGTTTTAACTACTTACAAAAAGCCAGATTTTTTTAAAAGTTGGTTTACTAATTAATGCGGCTAAATCGAACTAAATCTAAATCAATTAACTTTAAATACCCTCATAAATATTTTCTAATAAAAAAATTTTAAATTTCTATTAAATTTTGTCAAATAAATAAGTCTTTATAACTGACAGAAGGCAACTCTGGAGGCATTTTGTCTAGCAAAAAAATAATATTGAAAAGAATATACAGTCGGCTCTCGTTAATTCGAAATCGGATAATTTGAATCTTCACTTAATTTGAACTACACATGAAGTCCCAAAGTTTTCAGTGGCAGAATAACGTTAAAAACTTTCATTAATTCGAATTCATTTTTTCTTGACTTCGTTTAATTCGAACTAGCGATAATTCCGTTTTTTTATTTTACTTTTCTCTCGCAAGGATTTCTGATCATTTGAATAAATTTCCATCGATTTTTGCGAAAATCGTTCCGAACGACTATACATATTATCCAATGCTTTTGATATCCACTTTCTTAGTGCTCCGTCTGTCCATCAATTACACCTCAAATTTTTCTTCCATTGTGCTTGTTTCAAATCATTTAATTAGTTTATGTATTTATACATTCTAATTTATTATTAAGTCATATCCTAATGATAAGAGACGAAATATATTTTAAAAACACTATAACATTAATTTCTTGTAACAGTACCATATTAAGCATGTTTTTATTTCATATTTTCCATAATTCGAACTTTGGATAATTCAAACATTTCTTGTGGTCCCGACAAGTTCGAATTCACGAGAGTCAACTTAATTTATATTCCAAACTACGGTGTTTAAAAATTCTATAACACATAACTTTACACATCCTATACATTTTATAGATTATATTTAATTAAGCAATGCAAAGTGTAGCACATCAAAATGTAAATTTAAAAAGCTTGTTGCTATGCATATCCATGCATATTCTATTTATAATTACGGTGATCTTACGGGTCAAGAAAAACCTGTAAAAAAAGGAAAAGTTAAGAAACTCAAAATTTAAGCAAAAAAGCCTAAGAAATGTTTAAATATTTGAAGCGGTCATAGAAATTTTTAAATACGAATATCCATCAAATTCCTGATTATCACTGTAAGTGAAGAAATTTTGAACTGATTATTCATCCAATCTAAAATTTTTATATAAAATTTATATAAACTATATAACATTAGCATACAATGTAAAATAATTAATAATCTGGAATTAATGCAAGTTTGTACATTTTTAGTGTTCATTTAGATTAAAAATGTTCTTACGACGTGTTTTGCAACAATATAGAAGCCACATTTTTATCTTGAAAAGTCAGGCATATTTTGGGGAAAAGGTCATGATAAACCTGGAAATTCTAGGGAAGTTTTTCACCAAAATTGTGTAGGAACCCAGACAATATTGCTTTTAATAGTAAGAAATGATGTTTTTACTATATGACTACATATGATTTTAAATGTTTATAAGAAATAAAATAAAACTTTTGTATATTAATAGCTGTTAAAATTAGTTAAATAATAAAACTTGCAATTAAGTAATCATTGTTTTTGTTGCTTTTATAAAGCACTACAATTCCTTTAAACAATTGGGGAGGGGGGAAGGTCAGTGTAAACCGAATAAAGCAATTGTAATGACCCTTATGAAATTCAGCTGATATGTTTGCAATTCTGACCTCAAATCACTAAAAACTCAATTTAGATTTATTCTAGCATTAATGTCTTGATTTTTGAGAAATTGGCTGTTATTAAATTCAATCAATTAAACATGAAGATAAACTAAGAAAAAACACTTTAAAATACTTAGTTTATAATTACAACACTTCATTTCATAAAAGCCATTTATGACCAAAAACGGTCAATTTTGTCCATAAAAATCGGTAAAAAAAAAAAAAAAAAAAAAAAAAAAAAAAAAAAAAAACGCTAGAACTGCTTTTTTTATTGCTAGTGGCAACTCTGGTTCTACTAGTGTTTTTTCACGATTAATGCAGAAATATTTAGTATGTAATATATATATATATATATATACAGGGTGTTTCTAAATTCATGGTACAAACTTTAAGAGGTGATAGTACACATCAAGACAAACAATATTAAAAGGAAAACTAAGGGTGCCAAACGTCTTCCGAAGGAGATAGGCGCCAATAAAGTTTAGGGTCCAAAAATTCAAATGATTATAAAAAACAGAAGAATTGGTCGATTCGTTTGCGGTTTTCACTAAAACTATTCTTTATGTCAGTATTGTCTTGAAAATAAATTATAAAGATAAATTTCAAAAAATTCTGATAGAGGCCGCTTTAGACTTTGGAGTAACGAACAACTATTTTTTACTATTATTTTTTGCATCTCATAAACTTTTTTAGAAGCTTAGACATAAACTTAAATTTTGCGACGAAAATCTGAATTGTTAGGAGTGGTTGAGTAAAGCAAAGTGAACTGTGTTCAGTGGGGATGGGGAGGTTCGAATTTCAAATGATTATAAAAAACGAAAAAATTAGTGGGTTTTTGCTAAAATGATTCTTTATGTCAATATTTCCTTGAAAATAAATTTTAAATATTCTTTTCAAAAAATTCCGTCAGAGGGCGCCTTGAACTTTAGAGAAACCAACAACTATTTTTAACCGTTATTTTTTGTATCTAATTGAATTCTTGTAAAAGTTCAAACTTAAATTTTGAGCTCAAAATCTGCATCGTTGTAAGTAATTAAGTAGCGGAAAATTGAATTGTGTTCGAGGGGTGGGGAGGGTAACTTTTCAACTCCTGAACACAGTTCAGTTTGCGCTTCTTAACCCCTCCCATCGATTTAGAATTTGAGCTCAAAATTTAAGTCCAAGCATTTGCAAGCATTTAATTAGATACAAAAAATAACGGTTAAAAATAATTGTTGGGTACTCTAAAGTTTAAGGCGTCCTCTGACGGAATTTTTTTGAAGTTTATCTTTAAAATTTATTTTCAAGGAAATATTGACATGAAGAATAGTTTTAGCAAAAACCAACCAATTTTTCCGTTTTTTTTTTTTTTTTTTTTTTTTTTTTTTTTTTTTTTAAATAATCATTTGAAATTTGAACCTCCCCACCCCCATTAAACACAGTTCATTTTGCGCTACTTAACCACTCCCAATGATTCAGATTTTCATTTCAAAATTTAAGTTTATGTCTAAGCTTCGAAAAAAAAAATATGAGATGCAAAAAATAACGGTAAAAAACAGTTGTTCGTTACTCCAAAGTCTAAAGCGCTTTCTATTGGCATTTTTTGAAATTTATCTTTATAATTTATTTTCAAGACAATACTGACATAAAGAATAGTTTTAGTGAAAACCGCAAACGAATCGACCAATTCTTCTGTTTTTTATAATTATTTGAATATTTGGATCCTAAACTTATCTCCTTCGGCGCTTATCTCCTTCGGAAGACGTTTGAAACCCTTAGTTTCCTATTTAATATAGTTTGTCTTGATGTGTACTATCGCCCCTTAAAGTTTGTACCATGAATTAAAAAACACCCTGTATATATATATATATATTTATTTATTTACCATTGTGAAATATTTGAATGCGTCAGCATTATGATAATAATTGGCCAGACAGGACTTAGTAAATACTTACCTTTGCATAAATTCCAATGTTATTTTTAATTCATCAGGATATCTGATGTTAAATAAAAAAAAACTGCAAATAAATTAGTTAAAGCCCCAGTTCTTGATAACTTCGAATTTACGATCGTTTTGTCAATTATCAACATATAAGTATCAGCAGTCAGCTGACCAGTGCCTGAAAAACAAAGGAGTTTGGTGATAATAATGCGTAAATAAGGATTATAATAACTAAAAGAAATATGAAAATTAGTTATACCTTTACATAATAAACTTAAAAGTAGCCAGATATATATGGAACTCTCAAAATATTGAATGCCAGCATTAACATCCGGTATTATTTAAAAATCCGTTCCTCTTTTAATTATTTCATTTATATAAGCTCAAAAATAAAACGATAAAAATAAAAACCTTTATTTAAAACTCTATAAGCTCTTTCTATGCAAGTATTTTTGTAACAATCGATTCTTTTTCTCTTACTTTTTTTTTTTTATGAAATAGTTTTTAGCTGTTGTCAGAAATTCACTCTTTTTTTAATTCCAATTTCATAAATTTATTATTGATAAAGTAAAATAAGAAAACAACGTACTGACTACTTATTATTTTACTTCGAGGCGTCTGATTTATTTGATTATTGTGCTTATTTTATATAAAAATGTGAATAATTTGATTAGATGAAGGAAATTACGTCATTGAAAATTATATAAGATTTAAATATTATTTTAAAATAAATTTTTTTATGCAAGATATAAGCTTGATTTTTAAACTTACTGTACTTAATGATTTGCAAGTATTAGCTTAAGAAAAGTTATTTAAAGCTTTTTTTTGTTGTTGTTGTTTATTCATAAGAGAAAATAACTATAGAAACTTTCTGAATTATTATTTCAACAATTTTATGTAATTTTAAACATTTACAAAATTAAAGGTTTTAATGAATGATTTAAAGAAAATCACTTGATTAATAGTCATGGTTTAATCACTGACTTAACCCATTTGATTAAAATCATTGACACGCTAGGTGATCATCAAGCTGATTTATAATCATAATATGAATAATTTTCACACAAAATTAAATTTCAATATATATTCATAATATCGTATGTTACATAAATTAAAATCTTAGTTATAAAACAAATTTTATGTTTTGAAAACACAATATTCAACAAAAATTGTCAATGATCAAATTTTGCCCTGATTTATAGATTTTGAAATCAATACCAACACAACTCTAAAAACTTTATAAATATTTATTAGTACCGTTACTGTTACTCGTAGTTCTTCAAAATTATAACCTTAAACAAAGCTACATACTGAATCATCCATTTTTAATAAAGAGCTTGGTTAAAATAAATAAATAAAAAACCCAGGTGACAGATAATTCAGAAGTGAAAAAAATCTCAATCTTGGCGTTCAAAGACTCATGCATTCCAAAACAAAAGACCCACGCAGTACGTATTTTTTTTTTTATTATTCAGAGCTTCATAACATGAGCGTTTACGCTACTAGACTCAATTATCCCAATTAGTCCTTGTTTTATTTATTACTGCAATCTGACGTATATGCTTAATCCTATATTTAATTAAACCTGCCGTTATTGTTTTAATATAATGCAATCATCATTTTGCAGCATCAACAATTGCATCTTTCTGTTTAGGTGTTAAATTTTCAATTGAATGAAGTTTATTTTCAAAGAGATTTTGAAAGGACTGTTCTTCTGATAGGAGTAAAATGTGTAATTCTTCTGTAATTTTTTGAACTGCCACTGATGGAACAAGGCATTTTGTTTCTAACAAAAGTGTGAATAACGCAATCTCTTTTGTCGTATTCATTTTCAAAGTCAAATTATCTTGATCATCATTTTCATTTTCTACATAATTCTTAATTTCCGAACTTACATTTTGAAAACTATTATCAATATCAGTATTTTTTTTCTAATTTTTCTGACAGAAATGCAGAAGCAATAGATTTTGAATCATAGTTTTTATGACACCGTGAAACATGGGATTTAAAAGAAGATACATTTTTAAAAGATTGGAAACAAGATTTAAAGCAACATCTAACAGTGTGATTGTTTCTAATATGTTCTTTTAAATGAGATATTAAGAGGAGCGTAGATTTAAATGTTTTCTTACACAGTGGTTTATTGCATTTCAAATTTAATAGGTCTTTATCTCTAATTACCTGATGCCTCAAATATGAGTGGTATCGTGACATATGCTGCCGAAATGCATAGTAATGTGAAATTTGCTTGACATTTGCGTACACCACATGGAAATTTAAAATTATGTATATTCCGATGAATACGCATATGCATCACATATTTATTTTGAAAATGTGTTTGAAATTTGCAATTCGTGCAATAAAACATTTTTAAATTAAAGGTATGCAAAAAATTTAAACAATTATATTCTTGATTATTCTAAAGTGCTGCGCATGCAAAATGAAATTATGTTAAGTGACTTTTCTCAAAATGTGTCGATGATTGAAGAAATTCCTGAGAGATACTTATTCAATTTTACATTATTTTCTTTCTTCATGCATTAGCTGTTTTATATATGAATCACCTACAAAAATATTTTCAAAAATTATAAAATTACAAATTTTTATTCTTTCTACGCTTGAAAAAGTTCAGAATATAAACTCTCAGTTTTCACCTCTCTCCCAAATATTAAGTTTCCGTTTTTCCTATTTTGCGCTTTGTACCTAAACTAAATTTTAATAAGCTATATAGAATATTTGTGAATTTACATATGAAATACAGCGCTGCACAAAATAATTGAAGTACCTTTCCGGCTATCTAC
Source organism: Maratus speculifer (assembly GCA_964019185.1). NCBI lineage: Eukaryota > Metazoa > Arthropoda > Arachnida > Araneae > Salticidae > Maratus > Maratus speculifer. Next base: position 183,670,807 of record OZ025289.1, read on the forward strand.
GGCATTTACTAAATCTGGTTTTTCATATACGTTTTACGCTTTCTAAAATGATTACTTGGGTATTTTATTTACCTTATTAAACTGTAAAGCATTTTGAAAGTATTGCATAATCTATACTCGATGCGTGATGTTTCTTTTTTCTCTACCATCTTGATTTTTTTTTCAGACGCATTGTAATGAACCTATGCAGTTTCAGGATAATTAGAAAATGATAGCCTGTTTGTCAGAACAGCCTTATTTCATCCAGTTTATTCAAATATGTCCAAGTTAGTGAATATTTACGCATACTTATAGATTAAAAAATATTAGCAAGAATTTAAAATCTTTGTAAATGTTTATAAGAAAACTGTTATTGATAGGTATCATTACCGCGAATGAGTGGCCAAGGTTAGTGAGAATGGTAAGTTCCGATGTATTTACCGCTGATCAAATAATTTTGTTTCCTACAAATTTTTTTATTTAATAAAAAGTATCTCGTTTCTAATCACTACATATTTCACTTAATTTATTAAGTAAAGTTTATGTTTTGTAAAAATACTTATAAATTCTTAAAGTCGGTACTTCATTTCATTTGCAGATGAGGCAGATTCTTAATGTTTCCCCAACAATACATAGAGGAGGTAGGATGCAGAATGATTGTAATTTACTTTAGAAACAAAACACATAATATGATGAAAACCACTGTCATCAGTTTTCATCAATAGGTTTATTTATTTATTATTTCAGAGAGTCTAGTTTTTACCTACAGATTTCTATACATGTCACGTATAAAATTTGATTGAGGCGAAAAAAACTTTTATAGCTATTGAAATAGCACTTTCAGAAATATCACGTATAAACGATCATTTATCCAGTTTTTTCTGCGGCCATGTACACGATTTTATTTATATTCTAGAAATAGCTTTTACTGTATTAAGTAAAATTCAACTTAAAATTTCCAAACTTACTTAAAAATCATATTTAAGTAAGTCATGCTCATATTTATAAATGCTTAAAAAATCTTTTATCTAGCCCTGTATATGTTAGTTAGCATTTGTAAATGCTCATAATATATTTTTAAAAAATTGTTAAACTTAAAATTGCATATCATAGCTGAAAGAACGCTTCTAACAATTAGGATTAATATTAACATATTAAAATTACAGAATAATCCAAATATATATACGATAATTAAGGCATAGACGGACAGACAAACGAAATCAAAAAACAATTTCTTCAATATTGAAAAAAATGTTAAATATATAATTTCCAAATAGCTTAATTCTTTATAGGTTCATATGCAATAAGCCTAAAAATTTCAGGCTGATTGAGAAAGAAATTATTTTCCAAATAGCCTAAAATCTAGTTAATCGTTTTACAATAAACCTGAAAAATAACCAGCTGAGTGGAAAAGCGAAAAAACTTTTCTAATTAGTCGGGCTCTTTCCAAGGAACCGGATTTTTCAATTCTCCTACGACATAAATATATACACATACATGCAGAAAAATACTAGCGATAGTGTCTGCATCTTCTTTATCTTTTGAAATTTAAACAGGTCAAATAATTATGTTGTAAAGATGCCCCCTCATTTTTTATTGTAAATGTTTATATGCTACCACTTTTTCAAGCATAGCTGAAATGCTTTATATGCATGAATATACAGTAGCTTCCCTCATAACCAGACTCCGTTTAACCAGTTCTCAACAGCTGGGAAAATATTTAAAAAAAATGTATTCCAGAAGTCTGGTGTCACAAAACGGAGAAAGAGATGATCAGTGTAAATAACAAACTATTTAGATGTGAAAGAAATTAACCAAAAATGCAAATTTTGAGTGCACTAAAAATGATAACGCTATCAAAAATACCCCCCCCCCCTCCCTCTAGATACATCAAACGATATCAAATACTAGATCCTCCCCCCCAAAAAACTGATAACATTATACATGTACAGCCCCTATTTTTGAACGAACCGCGTAAATTGTTTTAAACTTGTTAAATTGGATATTGGTTATTTCAATATTATTCCCTTTTTTTTTCGGGGGGGGGGGGGGGGTGAGTTATCAGGCTTTTTGCTCAATCAACTAAATCTCAGTCTCACTTAGGCCGGTTAGGTGGGAGGCTACTGTACATATAATAATAATAATAAATAAATAAAGCGTTAATATACTACTGTATTTCATAACTAAGTCATGCTTAAGCCAATATCTTTATTTGTAGGTAATATTTTTGTTTACTAAATATCCATTGCAGTCATTATTCTTATGAATTTCAAATTCCAATATTATAACTAATGAAACTTTGTAAATGACCTTTAGTATATAAATTAAAATATTTCTATTGATATTAAAAGAGAAAACTGCAATTTATTAATTTTTGCAAGAAAACAAAAATAATATAAATAAGTTTTATAAAACCAGATTAAGCTTGCTTAGAAAAATTTTAATGCAAAATACTGGAACTGATAAATGTTATTTTCTGTTTTTGAGTAGATTTGATTAAGATTCTTAATAATAACCTAAATTATGAAAAATCAAGGAAAAAAAATATAGAAAAGAAATAAAAGCTTTCAGTTGGTTATTATTTACGGAACCAAAAACTAAGAAGCGGATCACCAGCATATTTATCCTAGTTTAAAATAACATATCGATACAAAAACTGATACTTTTAATTAAATGTATAATTTCTCTAGTTGCAGCCTAAAATAATAGGATAGAGTGTGGTGGTGTGGGACACTTTCTACAAAAGTAAGAAAATCCACTTTGTTTGACACAAAACAAAAATTCAATTTATAGAGTGCTAGGTGAAACGCTTTTTAATTTCCTTAAACAATTCAGAAACATACATATGTAAAAGCTATTTTAAAATTAAAGAAATTGTAAGTTTTAAAATGTGTTCCATACCTCCCCCCCCCCCCCCACTACCAAGGAGGTATTGGGACAGCAATAAAATGAAGTTATAAAGACACAAATTGTCCAGTGTCGGTTAAATATGCTATCAAACAAACACTAACCACTCATTTCCCAGTCATAATTAGCTTCATGACTGGAATGAAAATTGAGGATTGTCAATCATAGACGACATTGAAAATTCATAAATTCAATTCATTTACATTTTGAAAGTTAATAAATATATTATTAATGTTCTAATTAATATATTATCCCCTAACATACTTCCGTGTTAGCAATTTATATTCATCTTACTTAAAAAAAAATAATTGAACATGTTCCATTCTTCCCTTTATTGTCATGTCCCAGTTCTCCGCCCTTATTTGTTTTGTGTTAAATTACTTTTAAAAACAACAAGTTGGAAATTGCACATGAAGCGCAGCAAATGAGGTGCATTCGTACTGAAAGTAAATTTAAATATATTCAGATCTTGCTGTTATAGGTTACAGGACTTCGGATATAGTATAATAGTCGAAATCTTTTGTGTGTTCCTGTATATACTATCTGGTTTCTATTATATAGGAAGTAGCTTGTATTAAACCGCAACAACGCATATTAACTTGATATAATATGAAATAATTTAATATAATTAAAACACTCCCCAAACAATATTTCCCCGTAAACCACAAAGCAGTGGAATACTTTTGAGTAGCCCTGTAAATTAATAATAAACAACCTTTGTATCATAGATTATATATAATGCATATTTTAGTATCTACTTCATACATTCATGTCAATTCTATTATATTCGAAAGAGTGTGACATCATTAAAATGTACTTGAAACTATTTTTTTCCTATTGACCGCAATGCGATGAAATATTTTTAATTGTCCCTGTAATTAAATTATGCATCCGATTTTCATAAAATTTGAAATGAATCGAAGAAATTATGCAAAAATTATATATTTTAATTTTCAAACGATTTTGTTGGATAATTTTTGCTCTGTTATATGCGGACAAACAGACAGACAAACAAACTGAACGACAACTATAAGTGCTATGCATTTACATAATTAGGGACGCACCTAAAAATGCTGCTTTTACGTTTAGTTTAAACTATGTTCAATATCCAGTATAACATTCCATTAACAGGGAAATAATTGCATTTATTTTATATAATAATTGGATTTATGCATAAACAAACAATTAATATATTGCTAGCATAATAAGTATGAGAAGCAAATTTACTTTAAATCCTTGAAATAATTTTTTACTCTTACAATTGTAAACTAACACGGATCAAATATTTTTTTGAACTGAAGATTAGGCTACCATTGCTTCATCTTGTGAGGGATTGATGAAATGTTCAGACTGGTACATGAAGGGAAGAAAAACCAACCGTCCCATTCCTCCCACTGTCCGACGAAACGAAAAACTTAAACAAAAATCAAATAAATGTATTGTGATTACGATCAACGTCAATTAATGGAGATAATTATAAATAATTTTACATTTTATTACTCATAAGATTTTTTAAAGTGTTATTAACATTCTAAGCAAAGTATACACAGAAGTATTTTTTAAATGATTAATTCACACCAATTCTTTTAAAATCGAATTGAACTATTCAAAATATAAAAACAATTGATTTTTAATTTTACCAGAAAAGTAAAATTGCAAATATTTCTTGCCTTTCTATAATGCTAATAATTTTTTGAAGGGCATTTACGATAGTAGTCAATGTAATCTTATTAATATTTACTTTCGAATTATATATATATATATATATATATATATATATATTAATCGATATTTGGAAAATATCTGAATAGATTATAATAACTTTGATTTTAAAATTGTCTTTAAAGTCTCTTCATTTTTGTTAGTATGGCGCATATCTTTGATAGAGAAACAAAAGAAACTTTAAATATTTATTAGCTTAACTTAAGAATACGACATAAACAATACATCTACGGAAATTCTACAGAAAACAACAAAAAGAGACCTTTGTTGTAAGATTTTCACAATCTATAAAAGACTAAAACAGCGAATAAAAAAGAAACCGTTAACATACTTTGAATTTGGTACAACATTCATTTACATTCAGGCTTCCATTACTATCGTTGAAAATGTAGATTCTGAAGCACCTACTTGCCACATTCAGTTAAATGTAGAGGTTGGTTGGTTGATTGACTGCTATTTATGCTACAAATCGGGTTAACCGATTGCTTTAGTTTTAGATTGCGTTTAGATTCCTGCAGGTTAGCTTCGGGTTGAACTGATTTTTCAAATGTTACTTCTGTGTATATGCTTTGAAATTAAACTGTATATGTGTTATAAAAGTAAAATAAAATATGAATATTTGTGTGTGTGTAGCGAAGAGAGCAGCACAAAGCAGAGGTCATTCTGAGGACGATTTTTGTTTTAAATTTACAGAAAAATTTCTAAAACGTTCATTAAAAGTAAAGGGTTTTTTTTTTTCATGGTGCTAATTAGAGTAGATGGGGTTAAAAGTACGCATTTTAAATAAATTTTGATTTTTAACGAATACATTGGGTTAAACTTTGTGCAACAAGTGAATAAAATATTAGATTAGAGCCGTTGGATTACTATCTTGAACCGGAAATCTGTCAATTTCGTGAGAAATTGCAATTTTTACAAAACATTGCTCAGCCTTTTTTTATCCCATTATTTGGGGTAAAAGTACACAACATTTTTGCCTCATTATAACGGGCTTTTGTTATATTTCAGATAAAACAAATGAGTTATGTACAAACATTAGTAAATTTCCCTAATATTAATACTTTTACTGAAAATTACAAATTAAACAGTAAAAAAATTCAAAAATAAATAAAAAAAATTAAAAAAGACCAGCGTCGTATGAGATCGCAAATAGGAGTTAATTTCTGTGACGAAAATTGTTACATAAATACTGTGAGCGGTGTTAGAGACCCCTTGATGGTAGAATGAATAAAAGGATCAGTTGTCTTAAAAGATAGTGTTTCTGTATTAAACTTTACGTAAAAACTTGTTAAAATATCTCGATTCAGAAATCTCTAGTTATACTGCTAAGTTTCCAAACTAATAAAAAATTTCCCTAATATGAATATTTTAACAGAAAATTACAAGTTGTGAAAACGGAATATAGCAGAGCGGTTTATCAGATCTATAACAGAAGTTGGGGGTTTTAATACTTAAAAAGAGGTTTTAATACTTCAAATAGCGTATTATGAAACAAAAAAAATTGTTTTTAAATGCAGGTAGGCAAATTCATAACTTTTATGTTTAAGAAAAAAAAAAAAATAGAAAAAGTAAAAGGTAATTAACTAGCTTTTAATAGTTAAACAGCTATTACATTTTACATAATACTAATTTATATAAAAAAAAGCTTCCCACAACGTAATTGTGGAATGCTTTGCATCTTGCTAAAAGAATAGGGCAAAGCACCGTTTCTTAAGCTTGTTCCGAGACAGAATGCGTAGCTTTCTCTTATTCTGCAGTATTTTGCTTAATCGGCCACGCACAAATTTAAACAAATGAGATCAAAGTAAAGGGGGTATTTAGAAGCTAAAGAGCATTCGTTCCCGATTAAATTTTTTAATTTGAGGTATTGGCAGCTAATCAAACACGTGAAAGTTTATTGATAGTAGGTAAAAATTTAAATATTTAAACTTACATCTTTTTTTTTTTCAATTGAGTGCTTATTTTTTCACAAGGTTTGAATACACTACACTTGAGACCGAATTGCCAAATAGCAGTCATGATTGAAGACTTATTTCTTCACACTGAATCAGCCAGTATCTATCCCCCTACTCACACACACACGCACAATGAACATCTGCTCTGTGTTTTGTTTTTTCTTCCGCGGTACTTTTGAAATTGACGTTTTTAGGTGTGTTCGTAATTACGTAAATATGTAACACCTATAGTTGTCCTTCAGTCCGTCCGTCTTTACGTCCATCCGTATATAACAACACAAAAATTACCCAACCGAATTGTTTAAAATTTAAAATATATAATTATTACATAATTTTGTCAAATCATTTCAAATTTTATGAAATCAGATGGATAGATTAATTACAGGGACCATCAAAAGTATTTCGCTACATTATGGTCAATGAGAAAAAAAGTTTCAAATGTATTTTAACCGTTTGAAATTTAAAATATATAATTATTACATAATTTTGTCGAATCATTTCAAATTTTATGAAAATTGAATGCATAGATCAATTACAGTGACAATAAAAATTATTCCGTTACATTACGGTCAATGGGGGAAAAGTTTCAAATGCATTTTAATGGTGTTACACTCATTCGAATATAATAAAATTGATATACATGTATAGAGTACATATTATAATATACATTTCGTACAATATGGGATAGCAAAGAACTTTTGTTATTGATTTACAAGGTCACACAAAAGTATTCCATTACATAATGGTATAGGGAGGAAAACATTGTTTGGTGCGCGTTTTAATTGTAGTTAACTACTTAACATTTTATGAGATGGATATAAGTTGCTGAGGAATATTACAAGTTATTTCCAAGTTATAAAAGAAAGCAGATAGTATTTACAGGGACACACAAAATATTTTGGTTACTATACTGTATCCGAAGGACTGTGTATTATTACATCAAGATCTGAATAATTTTAGGTGCGTCCGTAATTATGTAAATAGCTAGCACTTATATTCGTCGTTCAGTCTGTCAGCCCGTCTGTCCGACCGTCCGTCTGTCTGTCCGCATTTAACAAACCAAAAACTGACCAACCAAATCGCACGATATTTGAATTATATCGTGAAATATGTAATTTTAGCGTAATTTTGTCGAGTCATTATAAAGTTTATGAAAATCGGATGTACAGTTTTATTAGAGGAACAGTCTAAAGTAATCCATTGCATTACGATCAACAGGAAATATAGTTTTAAGTACATTTTAATGATGTTAAATTCTTACGAATATAATAGAATTGACATGAACCTATGACGTATATATGTATTAAAATATACGTTCTGTACAATCTCTTATTCAAAGAATATTTATTATTAAAATACAGGGCCACAGGAAAGTATTCCACTACATAATGCTATACGGGGAAACATTATTTGGGGCGTGTTTTAATTATATTAAGCTATTTCACATTTTATGAATATGATATACGTTGCTGAGGGGTGTAATAAAAGTTACTTCCTTGCTTATTTACCGGAACACAGAAAATATTTCGAGCACTTTACTGGATGCGGAGTTCTGTCTACTATAAGAGCAAGATCTCAATATTTTTAAAACTTCGTTATCGTACGAACGGACCTCATTTACTACGTTTTACGTACAATTTCCAAATTGTTTTTATAAGCGATGCCAAGGTTTTTTTTTGGGGGGGGGGGGCGAAAATCGCGTTTTTTTAAAGATATTTTTATCGAAGTTGCCTTTTTTTTACTATTTTTTAACAAAGTTTGGTGTTATTGTCGTGATCCTATAGAGATTTTTTTTTTTTTAATTTGCGTTTTTCGCAATCCTTTCACGAAATTTATCTTTATCAAAAATCCTTTAACGAATTGCGTGTTTTTGTATGATACCTTGATGAAACTCGCGATTTTTGATGATTTTTTGATGAAATTTGAATTTATTTGTCATTCTTCAAACATTGTTATTTTTTTTTTTTATCTCTTGACCAATTTTGCGTAATTTTCGCTATTATTTTCATTTACAGAAATCTGATTTATGGACAGATAATAGCTACAATGCAGAACAATATTAAAATTATTTTGTTATGGGTTGTTACTTATCACAAAAAATGACTTTTTGTGACTAATGAAAATTTATGAAAAATAATTTATGCAAAAGAGTGTTAATCTGATAAAGTAAAAAGAAAATTTCTTTGAACATAACTCAGTTTAATAATGAAATTTTTATTAATTTTTAATTTATTAAATTTTTTGAATAGTTTGTTATTTTTTACGATATTTTCATCTAAATTTTGATTTTTAGATTTTACATTTGTGAGAGGGGGCGGTCTTTCAAATCTCGAAGATTTCAATATCTGGGAATACACGATGAGTTTTACCGTTTCTTGTGCTTTATATGTTTCAGCGATGCAACATATAAAGCACAAGCAACATATAAAACGCATCGTGTTGCCCAGCTTGGAGTTTTAAAAAATAAGCAGTACCATATTTCGGTGCTCCTCTTTATTTTACTTCATGAATAGACTCCACTTTGAAATTCCACCACGGAAATTGTTAACATTGTATTATTAGATTTTTTTGAGAGAATTTTTAATTTCAAATGATTTCTAGCTGGAAAATTTCTTATTTGTCATACCTAAAAAATATATAATTTTTAAACCTAAAATAAATTAATAAGACAAATATATAACATTAAAGAAGAACTTTATTAAGAACTAATGCAAGTTAAAAATGCAATAAAAATACATGCATAATAGTTACTTTCACTTAAAAATAGTTAAAATGTTACATACTTCTTTGTCCCGCATGTCCGGTATGAGGATCCAACTGAATGAAACACAAAGAGCATACACAAAGATGAACAAACCCTTTTAACATATAAGAACATCGCTGGTATATTCAATGGTACATAATATTACAATTCCAATTACAAGACTTTCAATAAGTGATTAATTAAATTAGTTTAAAATCTTAGAGTTTCACTTCTATGAATGGTATAATTCTCCAATAAAAATTAAGGGTGGATTTGACATCATTCAGTATGATAGATTAAAAGTTCCCACTAGAAAGACGACATCTATTTCAGGCCGTCGAGAACCGTGACGGGCCCAGGATCAGTCACCCCCCCCCCCTTACAAAGACACTCAAGACACATGAAAGGCTTGTGAATCTTTAATAAAGCCTCGTCTGCTTTGTAGACTATTTGAGTCGTCTTTCATAAATTACATTATTTATTTTCCTGCAGTTAAAGATAATAAATATGTATTAATACTATTTAACAAAAGTAAATACAGTTCTTTCTTTTTTTATTGTTACATTATGGCATACATAAAAATTATAATATACAGTGTGTATTGCAAGAGTTGTGATCCTTTGAGATTTTTAGACCCCAAAACAAGTTAACGGATGCACCCCCCCCCCCTCTCCTCAGACATGTGCGCATTTAGACAGTAACAGCATCACTTGAGAGAATGCCGTACACCGAGGCGAGGATACCATATTTTCCCTTACTGAAATATAATTATTTTCAGTATAAATACCGCCTTTTTACTGAAAAACAATCTTTTTATGGTATAAATACCGTTTATATATGAAATAGCAGAGAAAGAGGTCATTTTATGGTATAAATACTGTTTATAATCGAAATAGCACAGAAACTGGTTCTTTTTAATGCCTAATATACCTTAGAAATACGGTACTCATACAGTAAAGAATGATAACAGTAGACGTACCGTAAAATTTACGTACATCTATTGAAATGCTACGTAAAGTTTTAAAATGTCGTTTTCCTTACTGAAAAATAATTATTTTACGGTATAAATACCGAGTTTTTACTGAAAAATAAAAATTTTACTGCGTAAATACCGTTTTTAATCGAAACAGTACAAAAAACTTTTTTTTACGTTTAATATACCTTAGAAATACGGTATTAATACTGTAAAGACTGAAAATGGTAGAAGTACCGTGAAATTTACGGTACATCTAATGGAATTTTACAAAAATTTTTTACAGTGTGTCCTTAAGTGGCCCACTACTGGTGCATTTACCTTATATCTTAAATCTACCATGAAATCTGATATAATAGTCACTCGCTTCGTCCTCCTATCTTTTAAGAAATTACCCTCTGAAAATAACTTCTAGGGTTTTATTTGAAACATTATAACATACAAAACTCATTACTGTCAGTAGGAATTCAAAAATTCCCTGAAATGTTTTAAAGTTTTATCTTGTGCGGTGTCGACGCAAATTATTCCCCCAGCGACTACCTTTTTTATTATACTGCGAAACATCAAAAATGACAAAAGTTTCTTAAACATCGACGATATCACGAGCGCTAATATGATACTTTGGAAGAGACGAGAAAGTTTTATAATGTTTTTTTTGTAATGGAAAAATCAGATACTGTGCAGAAGAGTATTAAACGGGTGTATTTTTAGTTGTTAGACTTTGTTAAATTTAAGATTTTTATCGCTTTCTAGTCAAAGATTTTGTTCGGTAAATGACAATATGAACTATCATGTAAATTAAGCTGTAATATATAACGTAATATTTTGATAGAGGTATCTAATTGCAAATGCTACGTACAAAATATGCTTGTCTTTCATTTTTCATCAAAAATTTACATGCAACATAAATATTTCGGACCTCCATGTAGACATATTTTTTAATTTTTGGAGAAAACTAAGAAAGGAAACTTGATTTAAATAACTGAGGCTGTTCCCAAATCCAAAACAGCAATTTCATGTCATAAGTTTTAATTTTTTTGTTTTTTTTTTTTTTTTTTTTTTTTTTTTTTTTTTTAATGCAAAAAACTTTCAGATGTTGTTACTCAGAAACTATGTAATCAAAAAACGTTTGTTCTTTATTTTATTTATTTATTTTTGTAAATACAGTAGATTTTTTAGAAAACACTGTCAAAAGTGGCATTTTGAATGGAATTTCCCAACGAAAACCTAAAAACCAGTCAACGAAGGGAAAATAAAATCTTTGTCAAGTTGAGAGGAAGTGTCCCTTTGTAATAAAGGTACTCTTGTGTTTTGAGTGAGTCCGTGACGTCATTGATCTAACATGTGTGGCACAAGAACGACGACTATACTTTATGCAACTCTAACCTTCCGAAGTATGCGTGGAGCTCCGGATCTACAGTTAACTGTGGTTTACGAGTTTTAACCAAATTTCTAGCCCCGTTTCTTCGGTCTGCAAGGTAAAAAAATGGTGATTGAGAGTGGGTGAGGGAGTAGAAGAGAGAGTTGATGATTGTTCTCAGCCTCTGATGCATGGGACCAGTTGAGCCTAAGGAAGTTTTGATGTCGCCTCAACTATCAGTGTAGACTTTCTTGTTCCTTTGAAAGAGTAAAGCAGAGAGAAATGGTAAGCCAATTTTAAAAGTAAATTTTGCCGTTGATTTGTGATTAGCAATAAAAAATTTCGATATCCGCCACGGGCTAATGTTTTCAGAGCATCTAGTAAACACTAACGTTCTTGCAGAGATTCCAGGAAGGTATCACAGTCAGAGTGGTAGTAAGTTGTGAGTAGAACCAATTATTCTTCTTCATAATAATTAAATGTCAGTAATGTGAACGCCTCTCTAAATCCTGAAATAAGCTCCACTTTCCCAGTCTCATTATAGTGCAAATAAAAGTATTTTGATTATAACATCTATTATGTCCTCATTTACACGTTTCGATCTGGCCGGGAGCGTCACAAAGTGATCAAAAACACTTATAACTCAATAGGTAATTTATTTACCAAACGAAAAAATTGAAAAATCATTTTGATTCCAAATCGCTTCCATATTCAGATCTTACACCTTTATACTATTATGTTTAAAAATGTGCACGTCATTATGTCAGACATTTTCGCGCTTGTTGAACAATGAACTTGAGAACAGGCTTAATAAAATAAATAGATAATTTTGAGTTGCCTCTTTTAACCATTTAATGCATGATTTTTTATTCTGTTTAGAAAACAATGTACTTAAATCGACTTTTTTTAATTATCCACAAGAAATTTTGTGAAAACATTTATGTATGCTTCAATTGGACATAATATCTTCACCTGAGTATAAGAAGATTCTATCTGTGTTTTTGAAAAAAATTGACTTACCGATATAAAAAGGTTCTTTTTGTATCTATGAAGGCATTTTTGTATCAAAAGGATGTCATATATAATTTATATATGATATTACAATTATATTATGACATTATTTTAATCCAGAAATATCTTCATAGATACAAATAAAAAATTTCTATATAGATAAGTCATTTTTTTCAAAAACACAGATAGAACCTTCCTATACTCAGGTGACGATATGACAAAACCACTCCTTAGTTACAAAACAAAAATGGCTCAAAAATGATCATTTTAGATTATAAACTGAAGCTAAAGTATTTACATTGCACAGTAAAAACTATTCAACAATATAATAAATTTTATAACGTTTTTATTAGCTTGTAGAATTAATAATTACTATCTTATAAATAGAGAAAAAAAAGGCCATTCGAGGAAATTGCATGTAGTATCAACAAAAGTGGTTTTAACCTTCCCTTGATAACATATCAAAACAAAAACAGAATTTACGACTTAAAATGCATGTTATCACAATTAAGTAACATATAATAATTGGGACATAAAAAACTTTTCAAACATTTGTTTTAAAGCTTTGTGTTTTGTTTTCAAAAACTCATAAAAAACACGAAAAAAAAAAGCTCTACATCTATAACTTAGTACACCTACGCATGACAGGTATTTACTTATTTACTTATTTGCAAAATTCCGAGATAGTTTCAAAACAGTTTTGCTGAAAAAATACGTAAAAAAAAAAAAAATGAAAAAAAAGAAAAAGAAAGATAATGCAAGATGACACTTCAACTTTAGAACACAAATTCATTTTCCCGTGTTGTTGGAGAAATGTGTCTTAGTGTTACACTTCTAGTTGATTTGTCACAGAACAGTTGCTTTGAAATCAAAAAGCTATCGCGTTTTCGCTGTCAAAAGTAATTCCGAAACAATTTGTTCAAAACTTTGTGACAACCTAAATAAAAAATACTGCAGTTCCCTTTTTTCTGCGATTATCTTCTTTTTCTCCCGAACAAACATATAACTTTGATCTAGTAGAAGTGTCCTAATACCGACGTAAAATAATCTAAGAATAAGAACTAAATAACAACAACTTGTGAAAAGGGAAAAATTGAAGGAATATGCTCCAACAAATACATGAAAAGGATAATTCTTGACATCAACGTCTGATATCGCTTTTTTTTTTCTCTGTTGCTTTTATTTTACAAGTTTTTGTGTTATATTATCTCCTATACCTTATTTTCTTAGATCTTTTCATGTTCCAGTCATCAAAACTGCGATCAGAAAAAAAATGCTAGTTACGCCGAAAAGATCCATTTCGAATGTACGTGTCACTACTAGTTTTAGTTCCGATATTTGTCCTTCGTTTTAGCTGTAGTGGGATTAAGAAAACTTGAAATAATCCAGTTTGTTAATTAAGCAAATAAAGATTTTATTGCAAAACCAATTAAATATGTTTGAAAAATGTTTAAATACAGACTATTTTGAGGGTTTTTTAAATACAAAAAAATACATTAGAATTACCTACATTTTCCATTTATAGCACGATTTCTTTAGACGCAAATTTCATTTTCATAGGTTTCATGTTCCCGAATCAAGTTTAATATCATTAAAATGCACTTGACACTATTTTTTCATATTGGCCGTAATGTAACGGAATACTTTTTTTTTTTTTTTTTTTTTTTGTCCCTGTAAATAAACCATAACCCGATTTTCATAAAAGTTGAAATGGCTCGAGAAAATTATGCAACAAATATGTTTTAAATTTCCAACCATTCGGTTGGATAGCTTTTGCTCTGTTATATGCGGACGGACTGACAGACAGACGGACGGACAGACCAGACGATGACTATACATGCTATGCATTTCTATAATTACAATCGCACTTAATGAATTGAAAGAGATAGTTTTAAAATGTGAATATTACCAAACAATGTTAAAAAAAAACATTTATATTTGTTTAATTTCTGAGCTTTATACATAATTATGTCTGATATTGCATTTTATGTTTAACGAAATCCCATTTTTATAAGTCCTAAATTAACACTTTTCTGTAATATGTTATTTTTGGAATTTAAATTAAATCTTCTTGAACATTTTTTTAATTTGTGTTTTGTTCTCAAAATCTCGTAAGAAACACGAAAATAAAGCTTTATTTCTATATATTGTACACCTACACTGTAAAAAAATCCTTTAAATTTACAGCGCAGCAATGTTGCCAGCAGTTTTTGCCGTAAAAATGACAGTAAAATTAGATTAATAAAAAATATATCTATTTTTACTGTAACTTTCACGGTAAAAATTGCTTGCAACATTGCAGCTAGCAGTTTTTGCCGTTAATTTAGCGACTTTTTTATTTACTTATTTTTTGTTGATTCTATGCATGACATGTATTTATTTATTTATTTATTCACAAAATTCCGGGATAGCTTCAAAAATTTTTGCTGGGAGAGTATCAACTGAAAAAGAGGTAACGCCAGATGACACTTCAGCTCTAGAACAGAAATTCGTTTTCCCAGGTTGTCGGGAAGTAGTAAAAATGTATTTTAGTGTTTCACTTCTAGTTGATTTGTCACAAAACAGTTGGTTTGAAACCAGAAAGCTATCGCGTTCTCGCTGTCAAATCAAATTCCGAAACAATTTGTTCAAAACTTTGTGACAACCTAAATAAATAAAAATACTGCAGTTCCCTTTTTCCTGCGATTATCTTCTTTTTCTTCCGAAAAAAAAATACACAACTTTGATCAGTAGTAGTGTCCTAATACCGACGCAAAATAATCTAAGAATGAGAACTAAATAATATCAACTTATGAAAAGGGAAAAAGTGAAGGAATATGCTCCAACAAATACACACTAAGAAACATTTGTGGAAACGTTACTCCGTAAAATTGGTGGCAGCATTGCTGCCTCCAGTTTTGTGGAGTATTTTAACCGTTAAAACCGGTGTAACATTGTCATGTTACACCAGTAATATATGTTTAAATAAATTACACCATTGCATATGTGAAAACAATTACTCCATGAAACTGGAGGCAGCATTTCCCACCATTTTTACACCAATTGTATGGAGTAACGTTTCCACAAATGTTTTACAGTGCATGAAAAGTATAATTCTTAACACCTGAGTCTGATTTCCCTTTTTTTTTTCGTTTTTTCTTTTACTTATTTTACAAATTTTTGTATTATATTATCTCCTACATCTTATTTTCTTAGATCTTTTCATGTTCCAATCAGAAAAAAATGCTATCAGAAAAAAAAGTTAGTCACGCCGAAATGATCCTTTTTTAATGTACATGTCACTAATTGAGATACTTTTTCTTACCTTTAGTGAGATTAAGAAAACTCGAATTAATTTCGTCTGTTAATTTATCGAATAAAGATTTTATTGCAAAACCAACTAAATTTATTTGAAAAATATATTATTACAGATATATTTTGGAATTTTTTTTAAATACAAAAAAAAAAATGGAAGTTAATTCCATTTTTCGTTTATGGCAGGATTCCGTTACAAGTAAATTTCATTTTTATAGGTTTCATGTTCCCAAATTAAAATTTAAAAAAAAAAGATTTATTTTTATGTACATTTCACTAGTTTGGTATTATCCTTTTTTTTACCTTAATGATTTTAAAATGTGAATATTACCCAACAGTGTTAAAAAAATATTTATATTTGTTTCATTTCTGAATTTTATATAGGACTGTGCATAATATCACATTTTATGCTTAACGATATCCCATATTTATAAACTCTATATTCACAGTTTTCAAATATGTGTTATGTATGGAATTTATATTAAAACTTTTCGGACTTTTCGTTTTAAGCTTTGTGTTTTGTTCTCAAAAAATCAAAAAAAAACAAAAACAAAAATAAGGCTTTACTTTTAGATGTCGTACACCAACGCATGACATGTATTTATTTATTTATTTATTTATTTATTTAAAAAATTCCGGGATAACTGCAAAAATGTTTTGCTGAGAGACTATCAACTGAAAAAAAAGATAATGCAAGAGGACAATTCAGCACTAAAACAGAAATTCATTTTTCCAGGTTGTCATGAAGTAGCATAAATATATCTTAGTGTTACACTTCTAGTTGATTTGTCACAGAACAGTTGCTTTGAAACCAAAAAGCTATCGCTTTTCCGTTGTCAAAAGTAATTCCGAAACAGTTCGTCCAAAACTTTATGACAATATAAAAAAAAAATAGTACAATTCTTTTTTTAATACAATATTCTGCTTTTTTTTTCCTCCCGATCAAACATACAACTTTGATTTAGTAGAAATTTCCTAACTCCGACACAAAATAATCGAAGAATAAGAACTAAATAATATCAACTTGTGAAAAGGGAAAAAGTGAAGGAATACGTTCCAACAAATACATGAAAAATATAATTCTTGACACCTGAGTCTGATATCGTTTTTTTTTTTTTTTTTTTTTTTTTTTCTTATTTTACAAGTTTTTGTATTATATTATCTCTTACACTTTATTTTCTTAGATCTTTTCATGTCCCAGTAAGCAAAAGTGTTATCAAGAAAAAATATATATATGTTACGCCAACAAGATCCATTTAGAATGAACATGTCACAGTTGAGATTTTTTTTCTTATCTTTATTGGAGATTAAGAAAACTCGAAATAATTCAGATTGTTAATTAACTGTATAAAGATTTTATTGCAAAAACCAATTAAATATATTTGAAAAATATTTTATTTCAGATATGTTTCGGAAAAATTTTTTTAACAAAATATATACAAATTCAATTTTTATAGGTTTCATGTTCACAAATTAAAATTAAAAATAAAAATAAAAATAAATAAATAAAAATCCATTTTGAATTTACATTTAACCAGTTTAGATATTGTCTATCTTTTTACGTTTCTGCCTTTAAAATGTGAATATTACCTAACAATGTTAAAAATATTTATATTTGTTTCATTTGCGTGCTATAGATATAATTAAGTTTATATTACATTTTATGTTTAACAAAAACCCATATTTTTAGACAATAAATTCACACTTTTCAAATAGATATTATGTATGGAATTTATATTAAATCTTTTCTGACATTGTTTTTAAGCTTTGTGCTTTGTTCGCAAAAACTCATGAAAAACTCGAAAATAAAGCTTTACTTCTATAACATTGTAAACCTATCCATGACATGTATTTATTTATTTATTTATTTACAAAATTCCGGAATAGCTTCAAAAATGTTTTGCTGGGAGAGTATCAATTGAAAAAAATAATAATAATGCAAGATGACACTTCAGCTCTACAACAGAAATTCATTTTCCCAGGTTGTCGGGAAGTAGAAGAAATATGTCTTAGTGTTATACTTCTAGTTGATTTGTCACAGAACAGTTGCTTTGAAACTAAAAACTATCGCGTTTTCGCTGTCAAAAGTAATTCCGAAACAATTTGTTCAAAACTTTGTGACAACCTAAATAAAAAATACTACAGTTGCCTTTTTCCTGTGATATTCTTCTTTTTTCTCCCGAACAAACATAGAACTTTCATCTAGAAGTGTCCTACCATCGACACAAAATAATCTAAGAATAAGAACTAAATAATATCAACTTCTGCAAAGGGAAAAGGTGAAGGAATATGCTCCAGCAAATACATGAAAAGGAAAATTCTTGACACTTGAGTCTGATATCGTTTTTTTTTTTTTAACTTATTTTACAAGTTTTTGTATTATATTATCTCCTACACCTTATTTTCTTAGATCTTTTCGTGTCCCAGTCAGCAAAAAAGCTTCAGAAAAAAAATGTTTGACATGCTGAAAGTATTCATTTCGAAAGTATATGTCACTAGTTGAGTTTTTTTCCCTTTATTTTTAGTGAGATTAAGAAAACTTGAAATAATTCAGTCTGTTCATTAATCGGATAAAAATTTTATTGCAAAACCAATTTAATATATTTGAAAAAATTTTATTACACATAAGTTTTGGGATTTTTTTTAAATATATGTTTATATATATATATACATATACATATATATATATATATATATATATATATATATATATATATATTTGACAAAAGGAAAGAATTTAATTTTAAAGTTAATACCTTTACTAATTTTAAATCATGCCTTCATAATTCTGTATATCGTAATATAATACTTAACCATTTATATAGAATAAAATGTCTATGTTCTTCCCATTTAATCAATACTAATATTAAATAGCTTGTATATGATGCTATAAATAATGGTTATCCTAAAAAATTCATATATTCTTTAATTTATAATTAGATATTACATGATCTTATAATTAATTCTTTGCGTAAAAAATGTATAAAAAAATTATAAAACATAAAAATAATAATAAAAAATTAAAAATGTTAAAAAGTATTTAAAAAAATATACATATAGGTTGGTTGGGTGGGTAGATGTTAGAGTACGGAGAGGGTGGTGTTGTCTGGATAAAAACGCAAAGGTTAATTATTTACAAAAAAATATATATTGAGAGTGGGTTATTTATTTTAACATAATTTTTAAACTGTTTAATTTACACCATTATATGGATATTTGTCTAGTTATATCTATAGTTAAATAGTTATATTTTAATTATCAAATTATTTTTAATGTTATTGATATAATTTTTGGTATTATAAATAATATTATTATTACTATTATTATTATTTTTTAATTTTTATTCTCTTATTTTTATTTAATTTTATTTTATTTTTTAATTTTTATTATCCTATATTAAGATAATGAGTTTTTACCATGTAAAGTCACAATAAATGTTACTGATTAAAGTAACAATAATGTATTTTAAGTTATATGTTAATATGAATGTTATCTCTTAATTCTAATTTTAATCATTTTATTAATTTAATTTTATGTTAATATCGATTATTAATTATTTTCTCCGGTTCAATTATATTTCCATTCAGCTTTATCTTTTTTGTTTGTTATGGATAACTATTATTTTTACTTACTTTCAACTCCTTTTTGTAAAATATCTTTGTTCCTTGTTTAATAATTTGGTTTTTGTGTGATGGTAGTCCCAAATTCGTATTGTTTTGCTTCTTCATGGCAAATACGAAGATGAAACCACACACTCCATTTGTAGTTTAAAAGTATTTGGGACCTGAAGATTCTGCTTTGGTTCTACAAATTTCATTTGTATTCATATTATTCTTTTTTCCTTCCATGTTCAATGTGCTATAAGTTATTAAATTCAATGGTTAATTTCAAATGATTAATATTTTTTACTATAATTCAATTTAATTCTTCGTTTTGGTTTATTGTTTTATTAATAAAATCCATTGGTGAATCTTGTCTACTTTTAATGGTATTATATATATATATATATATATATATATATATATAGGAATTAACTACATTTTTCGTTTATGGCACGATTTTTTTACAACCAAATTCCTTTTCATAGGTTTCATGTTCCCAAATTAAGTGTAATATTAAAATTCACTTGACACTAATTTTTCATATTAGCCGTAATGTAACGGAATACTTTTTATTGTCCCTGTAAATAAACTATACAGCCGGTTTTCGTAAAATTTGAAAAGACTCGACAAAATTATGCAAAAATTATATATTTTAAATTTTAAACCATTTGGTTGGAAAGTTTTTTGAGCTGTTATATGCAGACGGACGGACCAAACAAAGACTATATATGCTATGCATTTCTATAATACGAAAGCACCGAATAAATTGAAAAGTATAGTTTTAAAATGTTAATATTACTGAACAATGTTAAAGTAATATTTACATGTGTTTAAATTCCGAACTTTATATATAGTTATGTTTGAAATTATATTTTAAGTTTAACGAATTCCCATTTTTATAAACCCTAAATTCACACTTTTCTGTAGTATATTATGTAAGGGGTTTATATTAAATCTTTTCTAACATTTCTTTTTTAAACTTTGTGTTTTGTTCGAAAACCCATAAAAAAAACACGAAAATAAAGTTTTATTTCTAAACATTGCAAACCAACGCGTGACGTGTATGTATTTATTTATTTACAAAATTCCGGGATAGCTTCAAAAATGTTTTGCTGAGAGAGTTATCAACTGAAAAAAAAAAAAAAAAAAAAAAAAGATAATGCAAGATGACACTTCAGCGCCAGAACATAAATTCATTTTCCCAGGTTGTCGGGAAGTAACACAAATATATCCTAGTGTTACACTTCTAGTTGATTTGTCACAGAACGGTTGCTTTGAAACTAAAAATCTATCGCGTTTTCGCTGTCAAAAGTAATTCCGAAACAATTTGTTCAAAACATTGCGACAACTTAAATAAAAAATTCTGCAGTTCCTTTTATTTCCTGCGATATTCTTCTTTTTCCTCCCGAACAAACGTAGGACTTTGATCTAATAGTGTCCTATAAGACCGACGCAAAATAATCTAAGAATAAGAACTAAGTAATATCAACTTGTGAAAAGCGAGAAAGTAAAGGAATGTGCTCCAACAAATACATAAAAAAGGATAATTCTTGACACCTAAATATAATATGGCTTTTTTTTTTTTTTTTTTTTTTTTTTTTTTTTTTTTTTTACTTATTTTACAAATGTTTGTCTTTAATCTCCTACACCTTATTTCCTTAGATCTTTTCATGTCACAATCAGAAAAAATTCTATCAGAAAAAAAAAGTTAGTTACGCCGAAAAGATCCATTTCGAATGTACATGTCACCAGTTCAGACATTTTTCTTTCTAATTTTTTTTCTTTTTATCTTTCGTTAGATTAACAAAAATTGAAAATATCTAGTCTCTTAATTTACCGGATAAAGATTTTATTATAAAACCAATTAAATATGTTTAAAAAATATTTTATTACAGATATATATTTGGGAATTAACGACATTTTTTGTTTGTGACAGGATTTCGTTACAAGCAAATTCCGTTTTAAAGGGTTTTATTTTTTAAAAAAAAACATTTTGAATGTACATTTTATTAGTCGAAACAGTTTTCTTTCTTTTTATTTAATCAATTATTTACAAATTAATATTAATTTGAATTTTTTAAGTTTTGTGTTTTGTTTTCAATATCTCATAAAAAATACGAAAATAAAGCTCTACTTCTATGCATTGTACACCTACACATGACGTGTATTTATTTATTTATTTACTTATTTACAAAATTCCGAGATAACTTTAAAAAAAGAGAGAGAGAGAGAGAGAGATAATGCAATTTGACACTTTAGTTCTACAACAGAAATTCATTTTCCCAGGTTGTCGGAGATATATGTCTTCCTGTTACACTTCTAGTTGATTTATCACAGAACAGTTGCTTTGAAACTAAAAAACTATCGCATTTTCGCTGTCAAAAGTAATCCCGAAACAATTTGTTCAAAACTTTGTGACAACCTAAATAAAAAATACTGCAGTTCCCTTTTTTGCGATATTCTTCTTTTATTCTCTCTAACAAACATATAACTTTGATCTAATAGAAGTGTCCTAACACCGACACAAAATAATCTAAGAATAAGAACTAAATAATATCAACTTGTGAAAAGGGAAAAAGTGAAAGAATATACTCCAACAAATACATGAAAGGGATAATTCTTGACACCTAAATCTGAAATCGCCTTTTTTTTTTTTTTTTTTACTTATTTTACAAATTTCTCTGTTATTATCTCCAACACCTTATTTTATTAGATCTTTTCATGTCCCCATCACCAAAAGTGCTATCAGAAGAAAAAAATATGTTAGTTACGCCGAAAAGATCCATTTCGAATGTACATGTCACTAACTGAGATTTTTTTTTGTCTTATCTTTACTGAAATTAAAAAAATTACAAAAAAAAAAAAAAAAAAAAAAATTTACTTTACACATAGTATTAAAGTTTATGTTTACCTAAAAACTAATATGCATAACTTAAAAATGATCAAGTTATTGAGATAAGATATGGTTGTCTATTGTATTTGTCTTAAAGAAATTATTTGTAAAATATTAGAATAGAAATTATTCTTGGAAATTCTTAGCTAATAAATAATTTATTTTTTCCCTATAATAGAGGGCGGCACCATAAGCATATAATTTAATTAATACATTAATCCTTTAGATGGCAGCACTAAAATAATTTTCTGCTAGAAGTTGTAGTAATATATTCTAGTTAATTAATTAATATAGTAATATTAATAATTGATTAAAAATAAAAATATAATATTTCTAATAGTAGCATCTATTTTTTTCTAAATATATTATGAATTATATAGTATAATATATGTTTTACTAATTTTTATAATTATTGTTACAACTTTATTTTATTATCTATGTGATTTATACTATGACCATAACCTTGACTGTTAGTAAGTCACATGTAGTTTGTATCTGATTGCACTACAAATCTTGCTAGGATATGGGTAATGGTAAATATTTTAGTATATATATCCTTTTTTTTAATGGAATATTGTATTATTGTTATTTTGTCATATTGATTTTATTTTCTTCTATGTGTATCTTTCTACTAATTTGTCATCTTAATAGCTTCCAGCCAGTCGGGTGTATTGTGATTCGAATTCTTAGCTTTCAGCACGACTCATAACAGAAACTGGTTGGATGTTTTTGCTTTTCTGTTAAACTATACACCCCTGAAGAAGTAGTTTAATAGAAAAGCCTTCTACTGCCTTTTTATCCATTTATCTTTCATTATTTTGGTAATCTGCCTTCTATTTCACTTCAAACTTCAACTGTTTTCAATAAGATGATTGTAAAAATACTGGTTTCATTGGTTTATTGTATGGTAATATATGAATCACTCTGGTTATATAATGTCCATTTATCCATATATTTCTTAGTAATTTGGTAATCTGCCTTCTATTTCTATTCAAACTTCAACTGTTTTTAATAATATGATTTTAAAAATACTGGTTTCATTGGTTCTTTTATTGGTATTGTCTGAATAACTTTGGATGTATTTATAAAAGTATATATATATATATATATATATATATATATATATATATATATATATATATATATATATATATATTACATAAATATTATATTTCAGCCTGTTAGTTAATTGTATAAAGATTTTATTGCAAAAACTAATTAAATATATTTGAAAAATATTTTATTACAGATATTAGCCGCCCTTGGCGACCAGTTTGTTCCCGCCTAAAAGCATACTAAGCATTAAATCATATCGCTTTTATTCATAATTTATTTTAATTGCTCAATTTTTTTTTCTAAATTAGAAGAAATTGATAGAGAAATAGCCACAGATATCATATACGTACCACATTGACGCGATTGCAACAAAATGACAATTATATACCTCACATGGTGACCCGGCTATTGTTGCTTATTTATTAATAAAATGTTTATTTACTCTTATTTTCTTTTTTTTTTAATGATATAAATTGTTTTTTTCTACAATTATTAATTAAACTTTTTTTATTTATTATTATTTTCTTTTTTAAGTAATATAAAATAGTTAAAAACTATATATGTAAATGGTATCTGAAAGAGAAATTTTCGCCAAATTGGCGTCAGAAAAAATCGTGCCAGTGAGATGTGTGTCTGACATCTGTGCCAAGAAATCAAGAACTCGGTATTTTTATGCAAGCCTGGTCATGGTGATAAATCACCAAATATTGGACCTATGGCATTTTTTCGTATTTCATTAATTTCATTTAAAATATAACTAGCAAAAGCCAAGCTTTGTTTGGATTCACGAAGCATTATTTCATAAAACAGATATTTGAATGTAAAAATATTTTTTAATATTATTTTTGCATCTTTATTCAACAAAAACGTTATTTTATGTTTTGCCGCATTTTAATTTTTTATTTATGATGTAAGACCGGCATAATAAAATATTTTCGAAGCAAACATTTACAAAATATTTTTAAATTTTCAACTAAAAGCTCTTTTAAAGATGTTTTTAGAATTTTCAGAAACCACTGGTGTTTTTTAAAGTTGTTTGAAATATGCATGTTTCTAATCTTTGTAATTAACATCAAATAATCTTTGATAGCTAATTTAGAATAATATATTTGAATAGAGCTTGAAGAAAGTTACTTCCTCAAAATCCTACTTTCTGGAAAAACATTTGAAATCTGCTCTCGTTCATACTATTATTTTTTAACTGTAATTTTTTTTTTTCTAATTTCTTCGTTTTTATTCATGTTAGCGTATCAGAATTTTTGATATTGTAGAATTTTTCGTAAGGAAAATTTCTATTGAATGCTTAATTTTGAAGGATTTTCACTCTCGACAATGTTACGTACGTTTTTAACCCAACTTGTGACTATATATCCTCAATACCTACAACTGCTTCATCTAATGTTAAACCTTGGGATTTATGAATTGTAACAGCAAAAGCTAACTGCAGAAGAAATTCTTTCCTTGTGCAATTCATGCTTCCATTTTTCCAGAATTTAATTATTGGGGGAATCGGTACGCACCAATTCTTATAAGTTAAATTATTGTAGTATTCAAATTTATCCATGATTATTCGCGATATCTGGTCTGGTGGCTTGTGATTTTTTCGTATCCGTGCAACAAAGTCTAAAGTTTCTTTCACTAAGCCTTTTTCGGTCCACAAATAAGAACGTAAAATTACTTTAGATCCAAGTGATAAAGTAAGAAATGGTTAAAGTCAATTTGTCGTTTCTAAATCGGTCAACTTTGCTTTAGTACATTTATAAAGAACTTGAATCGAGGCAACAACTTCACGCATTCTTTTAATTTTTCATTTATATAACAAATTTAACAATTAATTTTATTTGTTTACAATTCTTTTGTTGCCACTTTACAAAAAAAAAAAAAAATCCATAATACATTTTTTTAAAATGTTTAAGTGTCATCTGTGCAAACGATTTTGCTGAATAATAAAAGCATTTTATTTATTAAATTAATCATGATTTTATCTACAATTACTTACTCCATGAATTATATTTTTTTTCTGAAAATATACGCGTTTCATTTTTCATTTATTTCCTAAAATGCGTCCGTATTGGAAATGCATGTAAAATAAATTAATTAAAATAATAATTTTTTTTAACGTTTTACTGTAAAAAAAATTATATTGTGCAAATCTACAGATCAGAATTTATTTGTGTGTTTAATTTGAAGTTAAAATATTGAATAGTTTTTTTGTAAAGTGTACGACAAAATGTAATTTGAGTGGCCTAGTAGAGGATTCGCTTCGCTCATCCTAATAATATGATCCTTTCACTCATTTTATTTATAATACATAATATTAATTTGAAACTAAAACGCTTAAAGTTCATGAATTTTATTTATTTATTTATTTTAAAGCAGAAAAAAAATAATGACATTTTGGAGCTTCATAATTGCAACGAAAGAACAAATCTTAAATAAACCCAATTTACCATGGATTAAATACTGCCAATGGACTTCTATATATTAACCAATAAGGTGCGTTTCATTTAGATGTTGCCATTAAACAATAAACAAATAATCGCGATTTCTGTGCCGCGTACAATAGCGTAATATATATATATATATATATATTGGGAATTTTTTTTAAATACAAAAAATTATATGGGAGTTAACTACATTTTTTTGTTTTTGGCAGGATTTCGATACAAGCAACTTTCATTTTCAAAGGTTGAACATGAAAGGTTTCATGTTCCCAAATTAAAATATATATATATCATTTTTAATGTACATTTTACTAGTTGGATTTCTTTTTACCTTAATGATTTTAAAATGTGAATATTACCCAACAATGTTAAAAAATATATTTATATTTGTTTCATTTCCGATCTTCAAACATAAATATGTGTGATATTACATTTTATATTTAACGAAATCCCATATTTATACACCCTAAATTCACACTTTTCAAATATATATAATATATGCAATTTATATTCAAACGTTTCGGACATTTTGTTTTAAACTTTGTGTTTTGTTTTCAAAAACTAAAACAATAATAATAATAATAATAATAACAATAGTAATAATAATAAGGCTTTACTTTAAGACGTTTTACACCTACGCATGACATTTATTTATTTATTTATTTATTTATTTACGAAATTCCGAGATAAGAACAAAAATGTTTTCCTGGAAGAGTATCAAATGGAAAAAAGATAATGCAAGATGACATTTTAGCTCCAGCACAGAAAATCATTTTCACAGGTTGTCGGGAAGTAGCAGAAATATATCTTAGTGTTACATTTCTAGTTGATTTGTCACTGAACAGTTGCTTTGAAACCAAAAGCTATCGCTTTTTTGCTGTCAAAAGTAATTCCGAAACAATTTGTTTAAAACTTATTGACAACCTAAATAAAAAATACTACAGTTGCCTTTTTCCTGTGATATTCTTCTTTTTTCTCCCGAACAAACATAGAACTTTCATCTAGAAGTGTCCTACCATCGACACAAAATAATCTAAGAATAAGAACTAAATAATATCAACTTGTGAAAAGGGAAAAAGTGAAGGAATATGCTCCAACAAATGCATGATAAGGATAATTCTTGACACCTGAGTCTGACATCGCTTTTTTTTTTTTTTTTACTTATTTTACAAGTTTTGTGTTATATTATCTCCTACACCTTATTTTCTTAGATCTTTTCATGTTCCAGTCAGCAAAAGTGCTATTAGGGGGGGAAAG
Source organism: Maratus speculifer (assembly GCA_964019185.1). Classification (NCBI taxonomy): domain Eukaryota; kingdom Metazoa; phylum Arthropoda; class Arachnida; order Araneae; family Salticidae; genus Maratus; species Maratus speculifer. The sequence continues at coordinate 183,698,003 of OZ025289.1, forward strand.
TTAGTTGCGAAGAAAAGATCCATTTCAAATATACGTGTCACTAGTTGGGATATTTTTCTTTATCTTTGTCTATAGGCAGATTAAGAAAAGTCAAAAAAATGCAGTCTCTTAATTAACCGAATAAAGATTTTATTGCAAAACCAATCAAATATGTTTGAAAAATATTTAATATCAGTTGAAAAATATTTAATTACAGATTATTTTGAGGGGTTTTTAAATACGAAAAAATATATCGGAATTACCTACATTTTCCATTTATGGCAGGATTTCGTTACAAGGATATTCCATTTTTATAGGTTCCATGATCCCAAAGTAAGTGTAATATCATTAAAATGCACTGGATACTATTTTTTGATATTGGCCGTAATGTAACGGTATACTTTTTATCGTCCCTGTAAATAAACTATATACCCGATTTTCATAAAATTTGATATGACTCGACAAAATAAAGCAACAATTATACATTTTAAATATCAAACCATTCAGTTGGATAGTTTTTGTGCTGGTATATGCGGACGGATGGACCAGACGATGACTATATGTGCTACGCATTTTCATAGTTATAAACACACCTAATGAATTAATAGGGATAGTTTTAAAATGTGAATATTACAGAACAATATTTCTTTTAAATTTACAGTTGTTTAATTTTTGAGTTTTATGTATAATTATGTGTCATATTACATTTTATGTTTAACGAAATCCCATTTTTATAAACCCTAAATTCAATTTTTTTCAATAATATACAGCGGACTCTCTCTATTTGAACGCTCTCTAATATGAATACCCCAGTATTATGAACTAATTCCGATATTCCCGGCAAAACTCCGTAGGCTTAACAAAAAATAAATTCTCTGTGTATTATGAACACCCTCTAATCTAAACACTCTACTATTATGTGAATGCTACTTTTTATCCTATTTTTACTCCACCTTTCAGTAAACTGAACATGTATTTGCAATCTGAATTCGAATTCCCATCATGGAAATTTCGATAAATTGCCCCAGAAGAATAAAAAGGTTCAACAAACTTGATTTAAAAATAAACAGACAAAATCATGCTGATTTTTTAAGCATGTACTTGAAGTTGCAGTTTGTTTGAATACTTCAGATAAAATCTTCAGTTAAATGTTAGAGTACCTCTGTTGTTACATCATTGTCAACTATCAGCTGTAAGAAGTTATTTTGTGACTTTTTTTTCTTTTAATTAGAAAATGTAAAAATTTAGTTTTTCGTTAATTGAAAACAATTACAGTAAGTTAAAATTATCAACTTCCATCTTTGGCTATTTCAAATAATAGTTTTATATGAATTCTTAATCACAGCGCAAAGATGATATTTTAAAGATTAATTTTTAGATTTCCAATTGATTTCTGTAACTGATTAATTACTGGAAAAATGGTAATTAAAGACACCATTTGCTTATAATTTTGTTGCTATCTAATTTCAGCAGAAATAATTTTTGCCCATGATAGGCCAATCATACTGACTGTAGCAATCCTATTAGTTTACTTCCAAAACTTAACAGGAAAGAAATATAATAAAAACTTCGTAGCACCGACTTTATTTCATCAATTATTGGCTCGGTCTCTCTACATAATAGTAATAGTTATACATTTCCAATCTCCCTCTATAAAGAAAACCCCCATAATCTAAGCATTTTTTGTCGGTCCCATGAGTGTTCAGAATAGAGATAGTCCCCTGTATTACGTATGGAACTTATATTAACCCCTTTCGGCGCGATGGCATATCTATGAAACCACTTAATTTTAATTCCCGAGCGCCACATTGGCACCAGAATTTTTCTAAAAAAAATTACGGTTTGTTGAATGCGTGAAATATATCTTTTTTATATTAACAAATAAAGTTGTTTTCAAATTCTGATGTAAATCCTTAATTTCAATACTTAAGCAATGGTTTTGCTCTGCACCGCATAAGTTAAAACTTCTCCAACACTTTTTTTTAAGCTTTGTGTTTTGCACTCAAAAGCTCGTAAAAAACGCAAAAAAAAAAAAAAAAAAAAAAAAAAAAAAAGTTTTACTTTTATAACATTGTACACCTACGCATGACATTTATTATTTATTTATTTACAAAATTCCGGGACAGCTTCAAAAATGTTTTGCTGAGAGAGTATCAACTAAAAAAAAAAAAAAAAGAAAGAAAGAAAAAAAAATAATGCAAGAGGACATTTCAGCTCTAGAACAGAAAATCATTTTCCCAGGTTGTCGGGAAATAGCAGAAATATGTCGTAGTATTACACTTCTAGTTGATTTGTCACAGAACAGTTGCTTTGAAACCAAAAAGATATCGCGTTTCCGCTGTCAAAAGTAATTCCGAAACAATTTGTTCAAAACTTATTGACATCCTAAATTAAAAAAAATACTGTAATTCCTTTTTTTCCTGCGATAGTTTCCTTTTTTCTCCCAATCAAACATAGGATTTGATCTAGAAGCGTCCTAACACCGACGCAAAATAATCTAAGAATAAGAACTAAGTAAGATCAACTTGTGAAAAGGGAAAAAGAGAAGGAATATGCTCCAACAAATACATGAAAAGGATAATTCTTGCACCTGAGTCTGATATCGTTTTTTTTTTTTTTTTTTTTTTTTTTGTTCTTTTTTTAACATTTTTTGTGTTATTATCTCCTACACCTTATTTTTTTAGATGATTTGATGTCCCAGTCAGCAGAAGTGTGATCAGAAAAAAAAATGTCAGTTACGCCGAAAAGATCCATTTCGAATGCTCATGTCACTAGTTGAGATTTTCTTCTTTCTTTCTTCTTGTTATTTTTTTTTTCCATTCTTTCTTTTTATCTTTAGTGAAATTAAGAAAACTCGAAATAATCTAGTCTGTTAATTAACGTGATAAAGTGCTCATTGCAAAACCAATTAAATATATTTGAAAAATATTTTACTACAGATATACTTTGGGGAGTTTTTAAATGCAAAGAAAAAAAATACATGGAGATCAGCGATATTTTTTGTTTATGGCAGGTAACAGGAAGGTTCCGTTTCCACATGTTTTAGTGTATATTAAAACTAAAAGAACATGCCTTTATTAAAAATATTTTCAAGTATATTTAATTAATCTTGAAATTAAATCTTTTTTTTTTTTTTTTTTTTCGATTTGGAAAAACTTAACGACGTAGTGAAAACTTAACTTGTCGTAACAAAATCCTGCCATAAGCGGAAAATACCCGCAATTTTTATACAGGGTGTCCCTAAACAAATGGTATGTACGCTAGGGGGTGATAGAACACATCAAGAAGAGTAATAGTAAATTGGAAACAAAGGGTCCCAAACGTTTTCCAAAGGAGATAGCCGCCATTAAAGTTTGGGGTCCAAAATTTCAAATACACATAAAAAACGGAAAAATTGGTCGATTGATTTGCGGTTTTCACTAAAATTATTCTTTATGTTGGTATTTTCTTGAAAATAAATTATAAAGATAAATTTCGAAAAATGTCGATAGAGGGCGCTTTAGACTTTGAAGTAATGAAAAACTATTTTTTACCGTGATTTTTTGCATCTCAATAAATGGTTTCGTAAGCTTAGACTTAAACTTAAATTTTGAGCTTAAAATCTTAATAGTTGGAAGCGGTAAAGTAGCACAAACTTAACTGTGTTCAGAGGGTTTAAATTTCAAATGATTATAAAAAACGGGAAAATAGGTCGATTGATTTGCGGTTTTCACTAAAATTATTCTTTATGTCGGTATTTTATTGAAAATGAATTATAAAGATAAATTTCAAAAAATGCCGATAGAGGGCGCTTTAGACTTTGGATTAACGAAATAATTCATCCTAATACTATTTTTTGCCGTTATTTTTTGGATCTCATTAAATGGTTTCGTAGGCTTAGATTTAAACTTAAAATGCTCAAAAATCTGACTAGTTGGGAATGGTTAAGTAGCACAAACTGAACTATGTTCAGAGGGTTTAAATTTCAAACGAAACGGAAAACTATACAAAAACTGAAAAATTAGTCGATTCGTTTGCGGTTTTTGCTAAAACTACTCTTTAAATTAGTGTTTTCTTAAAAATAAATTTTAAAGATAAATTTCACAAAATGCCGATAGAGGGCACCTTAGACATTGGAGTAGAGTACAAATATTTTTAACCGTTATTTTTTTAAATCTCATTAAATGCTTTCAAATGCTTAGATTTAAATTTTGAGATCAAATTATGAGTCGTTACGAGTGTTTAGGTAGCGTGAAAGTAAATTGTATTCGGGGGGCTTCAGTTTGCGCTTCTTAACCCTTCCCAACGATTCAGAATTTGAGTTCAAAATTTAAGTTTAAATCTAAGATTTCGAAAACATTTAACAAGTTTTGGAAAACATTTAATTAGATACAAAAAATAACGGTTAAAATTTGTTTTTGGTTACTCTGAAGTTTAAGGCGCCCTCTAACGGAATTTTTTGAAATTATCTTTAAAATTCATTTTCAAGAAGATATTGACTTAAAGAATAGTTTTATTTTAAACCGCAAACGAATCGACCAATTTTTCCGTTTTTTATTATCATTTGAAATTTGAACTCTCTGAACACAGTTCAGTTTCTTCTACTTAACCACTCCCAACTATTCAGATTTTGAGCTCAAAATTTAAGTTTAAGTCTAAGTTTACGAAAACATTTAATTAGATGCAAAAAATAACGTAAAAAGTAGTCGTTCATTACTCCAAAATTTAAAGCGCCCTCTATAGGCAATTTTTGAAATTTAACTTTATAATTCATTTTCGATAAAATACCGACATAAAGAATAGTTTTAGTGAAAACCGCAAATCAATCAACCAATTTTTCCGTTTTTTATAATCATTTGAAATTTAAACCCTCTGAACACAGTTAAGTTTGTGCTACTTAACCGCTTCCAACTATTCAGATTTTGAGCTCAAAATTTAAGTTTAAGTCTAAGCATACGAAACCATTTAATGAGATGCAAAAAATCACGGCAAAAAAATAGTTTTTCATTACCTTAAAGTCTAAAACGCCCTCTATCGGCATTTTTCGAAATTTATCTTTATAATTTATTTTCAAGAAAATACCAACATAAAGAATAATTTTAGTGAAAACCGCAAATCAATCGACCAATTTTTCCGTTTTTTATGTGTATTTGAAATTTTGGACCCCAAACTTTAATGGCGGCTATCGCCTTTGGAAAACGTTTGGGACCATTGGTTTCCTATTTACTATTACTCGTCGTGATGTGTTCTATGACACCCTAGCGTATATACCATTTGTTTAGGGACACCCTATATAAGGTTAGTAGCTAAGATGGAAACCTGCATAAAGCAATTTTTTAATATTATTCCTAGTGATTCCACTTCTTGGATTTTATTTTATTTTAATTTGTTTTCATTTCTTTAAGGTAAACCTTTCAACTAATTTCTTGACCAGCGGAATCAGGAACGCGCTTGAACCGTCGTCGTCGTCGAGGTAATTACAGTGCGTGTAAAAATTTTAAAGACAATAAATATATATATTTTTTTAATTTTAATAAATTAAAAATACAATAGTTAAAATTTGACTTAATGTTGATCATCAAGTGGAAATACTAATATAAAAGTCAACAAAATGTGTCTGTTATCTTTATTATTACGAAAAAATTTTAATTGTGTGATTTAACTTTTTTTTTAAACTTTTTTTTGTCTGTGCAAACAAATTTAAAGACACTGCAGTTTTTTTTTCATAGAAATTTTACGTATAATTTTTATACATTTCCATGTATTTTCTATACAGAATTTTTTTCTGTATTTTCAATTAAGAGTTTTGTTAAATTTATAACGATTCCGAATCCTAGCAAACTAACTGATTATGAAAAGGTACTGTTGCTTTTTCTGCATTGTCAGGAGACAGTTGCAGATTTATTGAAGTAAGGGTAGAAAGATCTAAAAATGTCATCAACAGTTTGTTAAGGTTAAAAGATGGTAATAGAGAAAAAAACACAGGGGCAAACCAAAAATCTTGTCGTCTACAGATGAAAGGTGAGTTCTAAAGTTAACATCAACTGGAACATACTAAAATAATTAAATTTTAAAAATGACCGGGCTCAAAATACGCTAGAAAACAATCTGCAATAAAATTAATCGTTACGGGAATTTTCAATGCACAGCAAAATTTTGTAAACCCAGTATTTACAGTTTGCAAGACAATTGGCTTGGAAAGAAAAAGAGTTGCAGATTATTTTCTACGAGAAAATAAGTGGAAATTAAGTGATCCCTGATGGCTGGAAATATTTTTGGCATGATTTGAGTAAAGTAAGAGAAAATTTCTCAAAACGTCAGTTAGGTGGCGGATCTATTATGATAGGGAACTGCATTTTGTTCAACGGTGTAAATTCACTCACTTTTTTTTTCTTTAAGGTATAGCTAAAAACTGACCATCTTTCACCTGTTTCAACATTTCTGGTAAGAGAGAAAAATGGATTTATTAGCAACATAATGAACCTATCAACACAAACTGTCAGACAAACTCTTGTTCTAAAAGAAAAATATTGAAATTTTGCAATGGCCATCTAGAAGTTCTTATCTAATACCTATCCAGAACGTATGAGAGGAAATCTATCATAACGAGTACATAAAAATTAAAGATTTTTTTCCTCGGTTTCAAAATTCGGATCTATGATTGTAGATGAATGGTACAAAATAAGTCCCAAACTGTGCCAAAAATTAATAATGTCCATGAAAGATAGAATATTTGCAGTCATTAAATACAATGAAACTTTTTAAAATTTCGTCACCTTAATTTTTTTATGTATCTATGTAGTTACACTGTAAAAAAAATTCTGTAAGGTTACTAAGAATTTTCTAGGAAACTGGGATGCCTAGAACATTTCATGTAACCGCAACAGAAGAAAATCATGTACAATTACAAAAGTTGCTTTAGTTAATGTTACTAAATATTGTTTAGTAAACATACTAACGATTTTTTAGTGAGTTTCCTAAAGAATAGTCTATAAATTTTCTAAATATTATTTAGTAAACTTGCTATAAATTATTCAGGGAGTTTAGTAAGGAATGTTTCATAAATTTACCAATGATTATGTTGTATATGCAGTAACGATTTGTTAGGGAGTTTTCTAAAGAACGTTTTGTAAACTTACTACTGATTATTTAGTAAATTTACTAATGATTTGTAAGGGAGGTTCTCATATCATTTTATATAAATGTACTAAACATTATTTAGTAAGCTTACTAGCGATATTTTAGAGTGATCACTATATATATATTGGTAAATTTACTGAGAATTATTTAATAAACGTATTTACGAATTTTTAGTGAGTTTTCTATACATTATTTTGTGAGTATTCTAATGATTTTTAGTATTCTTACAAAACATTTTGTAGCATACTTATTGAGAGTTTATTGTACATTTGCAAGGGACTTTGTGGCATATTTACTATGGGTTTTTTTATGCTTGCACCTTAAACCTTTTATGTACTTTATAAAAAAAATGTTACTTTAATGAGATATTGTTAGAAAAATTACCAAATTTTTTTTAGCATTGTATTTAAGCCACATTTTGTATTCTCGCCAGAAAGTTCTTTGCAACAGCGCAAGTGTTAATACAGTAAATTTGTTAATGAATTTTTTGTATTGTATTTAAAATATTTTATTTGCACATACCAATATGTATTTGTAACTGCACAAATCGTTTGCAATGTTATTACTATATTTTTTACAGCAGTATTCCAAAAAGATTTTACGTAATTGTTTTTTATTCTAATACTTAAATTAATCGGAGTTATTATAGTATTCTTTCAATATGAAGTTGAATTTTTACAGTTTTAAATATCCAGAGTGGAATTTTTCTCATGTATCAAAATATTTCGAGGTAAAATAAGCAATATGGCCTAACATGTGTTTCAATATTACCACAGCAATTGACATAAATGTTACGCATGAGAAAACTCACTGAAGTTTCAATGTAGATATTTAAATAGGTGCAAAATATTTTTTTATATTATATGAGCATTATAACAATATCACTAAATGAGCAGATAAGCTGAAGCCGATCTTACGGTCTTTAGTTAAACTAAAAAAAGCAAATAGATAGAGTAATGTAAGTAAATTACCATAACTGAGTTTTAAAATATGCCTAAAAGAAATATGATTTTAGATAAAGCACAGTGCTTAATTTATACATATAAAGCACTGAGCTTCACCTAATCCAATACATGATTTGAAAATCTTTATATCATGAAAGAAACATTGACCGTTCATTTTATGTGAATATGCTTCTAAACTAGAATGCTAGAAGTGAAAATATAGTAGTCTTGTATTTAAGGTGTTTTATTCAGTTCTATGGTCATATGAATTTCATTAACAAGTGTCTTCTGTTACATATATTTGAAACACGATACAATAACTAATTGAATGGTTCAAAACAGATAAGAGTTCTACAAAAAATTTAATGCCTTTATCTGAATGTCACATTTAAGATTTTTTTAAACCTTATTCTTATTTCAGGTGGATATGTCGTATAATTCTTACTAATTACTAGAATCTTTTTTCCTTTAATTTTTTATTGTCTTTTACCTCGACTTATTCCTAACAAATTTCTTTCACCATCTACGTTTAATACATTATACATTTTTTAATACTTTATTTGCTTGAGAGTTTTGTTTCAAATTAAAATATTAAAGAGGAAAAATTTAATTATTGATAAATCACAAATTTAAAACTCTAAACTGGCTTAAAGATCCGGAAGAATGAGTCGAATATGTATGAATTTAGTAGAATTCTTCTGTGGTTAATATTTCTCTGGAATTAGAATCTTTTACTAAAATAGTTACATATAGAGAGATAATATATACACCTTAACATATGTACACAAAAATGCATCTTTGATTTATCAACTGTAATTGTGGGCAGGTCTCGCGCTTTTATGTTTATCAGTATGTTATAATCAGAGTTTACTAAGCAATCTTTCTGAAAGTAAAAAACTAGAATGGAAACAAAAAGGATATACATTAAATATTGATTTGGAAAATATTATGGAGCTGTCGTTTTTGATATAAATGTAATATGCATATCTATACTACCAATAAATGCAATATGATTAAATAACAAAATACACTGAAATATGAATAAATTTTATTAAATAACTATTTATTTAATTCATTACAATAAAAAACATTTATATCTTTTTAATATGACTCACATTTTGCAAATACTACATAATTATTATTTATACAAATACCTATGAATTGCATAATTTTTTTAAATATTTTTAGAGATAATATCATAAAATGAATGTTAAAGATATATTGCAATAAAATAATTGGAAAATTTCTGTGCTGCAGAATGAGGTTCGCAAGATTTTTCTCATTGAAAGATAGTGCTTCTTTTTTCTCTACTTTCGTCATCAAGGAGCTCCCATTGTTTTAAAATTGAACTTCAGTTTCTTCATGCATCTAAAATAAAAAGTTAGGTGTTAACATAAAACAGAAAGAAAAATTTAGTAAAATTTATGATGAATATAATATTATAGAAAAGCCAATATTCATCTTTGTATTGAATGTTACAAATATTTAAAAATTAACTAGATGAAGAAAAACCAATTCAAGCTGATGATCGGCATTTTGGGAAAGTTAAAGTCACATATACAGTCATAGGATTTTCTCATCTGAGGTGTTTCCATTTACTGATATAGCATCAATAAATCGTAAATTGCTCTCATTATTAATTACTAATGTTATCTAAAATGAACTCGCAGAATCATATTGAAAAGGTCTTTTTTTATAAAGGCTTGACATTCTTCTAACTTATGAAATAAAAATACAAAAATTCATTGATAGGTGGAATTGTAACACAAAAAATATTGAATATGCTTTATTAAATGCTAAATATGTATCGATAAAACTGCTCAACTGTTTTTAAAATGATTTCCAAAAGGCATCCATAATGTTGAAGATGTGGATTTAAAAAATTCATCAGCATTGTATGTTGTCATTGTCCTTTGACTGCTAGTCTATATAAATAAATAATGCTGAAACACAATACGCCTTTTTACCCAATAAATAATGCCAATAGGCATGCATTGTAATATAAAAGCTTAATCTTCGAACATATGCAAACAGCCATCATTTCACAGGCCCATTTATTAAGGAATCTGGGTACTTTGTTAATAATTTTTGTTATTATAGAGAAAATTGCGGTGGGGTGCGACACTTTTTACAAAACTTAGAAAATCAACTTAAACTTTAAAACAAAAATTTCATTTTATAGAGTGCAAGATGAAACACCTTTTAATGTGCTTGAACAATATAGAAACAAAACATTCAAAAGGTATTTTATAATTAAAGAAATTGTAAGTTTTAAAATGTGCCCCATAACTCACCACTTATAGAGATATATCGAATTGCAGTAAAATAAAGCTGTAAGGCACAAATAATCAAGTATCGGCTAGATATATAATCTAATAAAAATTGTAGATTGTTATAATGTATGTGGCACAATATAAAATTCCAAAATTTTCATAAAGTAAATGGAAATTCAGTATTGTTAGTCATAGTTAACATTAAAAAAACGTCAATTCAAATTATTTACATTTGGAAGTAAATGAAGATACTATCAATGTTATAATTAATATATTACCCTCTAAATATGTTAGCATGTTACCAATTTACATTCATCTCATTAAAAAAAAAAAAGAAAGGCATATCCCAATCCTCCCTTTACTGGCATGTCCCATTCCTTCCCACTTTCTTTTTTCGTGTTCAACTTCTTGTATAAACAAAAGTGCTGCTTTTAGACTTGTTTTAAATAACTAATAATATACAGTATAATGTTCTATAAATAATGAAACTATTACACCAATGAATAACAAATCATTAATATACAGAAAGCATAAAAAGTAAATTTACTTTTGATTCTTGAAATGATCTTTTATACAATTGTAAGCTTATACAGACCAACAATTTTTTTCAACTAAAGTTTGGCTACCAATGCTTCATCTAGCGTGCGATTGATGAAATGTTTAAAAAGTTACATAAAGAGAAAAACCTACTGTCCCATTCCTCCCACTATCTCACACCATTATCCCGTATGTATTAACATTTTATAAAAATTACGTAAAACCATATTAAATACCTGTTATATTTACATGTATAAAAATTAATTGAATTTTAACAAAATTAATGGAATTTTAACTCTTTCAAATACACTGGCGAAGGCAGATCACTTTACACCACAAGGAAAGCATATGTTTATTAAATATATGTACTTTTCTTCATATAAATGTAACTAAACTTCCGTATTTGAACATCTTTTTAGAGCACTACAATAGACCATACTTGCATTACCTACGAAAATTTCAAAACATTCCGACAATTAGAAATATTTTTTTACAAAATAAAATGTTTTGAAAAATTTGACAAAATTTGTTAAAACCTGAGAGTTTTGTCGCGGTAAAAATCTTACCAGCCCTTTTCCATTAAATATCAATATTTTTTTCACCCAAGCTACGTATATCTTATGTTTTCAACACCAAAAAAATTCAAAGAGTTTGGTTGATAATGTCAAGTTTTTTAAGAATGTAAAATACCGGAAGTACTTTGTCCACAACTTTCTTCTATCTCATACTTAATACTATTTCAAAATTCGTCGAAGTACCAAAATTAAAAAACAATCTATGCCCATTCTAATGATATGAAATTCCGTGCATTAGTTCTTAAGATATGAATATCGGTAAAATCACGTAAGAAATGCACCATAAAAGCGCTACTTGTTTAGTGATCTACACCAAAACCTGCAACAGTGACACTGCAATAGCTGTTGTCAACATATAACTGAATCTGAAGTTCGATGAAAATATGTGCGTTAGTTCTTAAGATTAGAATTTGCAGAAATTATGCAGATCTCCCCCCCCCCCCTCTATTGTGCAAATTATGAAAAATTCAGCACATCAGCGCCATATATTGAGCGATTTACGCCAATATATATATATAAAAAAAACACCAAATCATATTAGGGACAAGCTAAATCTGAAGTTTGATGAAAATCCGTCCATTATGCATTCAGGTAGAGTTGTTGCAGAAATCTAAAAAAAAGTAGAACAGCAACAAAATCTGTTGAGCGATTTACGCCCCCCCCCCCCCAAAAAAAAAGGAAAAAAAATCTGAATTAATTCATAACAAGGACTATCTGAGTATATTTTTTTTATTGAAAGCCATACATTAGTTCTTGAGGCAGAGCACCCACGAAATTTAGGTCGCATACATACAGCCATTTAGTAAAAACAAATTTTTTGGTATATCTGACCCCTAAATCCGTTGAAAACTAGAATTTACGTTAAAAACTAATCATCACCAATTTATATCAGAGACAGACTGGGCATAATTTCTATATTAAACATATATATTTTAAATATAAAATTCTGTGCATTAGTTCTTGTGACAGAGTACCCACGAAATGTTTGTCACATGCAAATAGAGTCACAGGCTCACATTTCGTAAAAACGGGAAATCTAGCCCCTAAAACATCTAAATGTGACGAAACATTTTACGAATCCTATACTTTTTTTTCCTAATAACAGAAGAAATAAAATATTCAAAAGTTATCTTTGAAAAAATTAATTGTTAAAAGTCTCTCTTTTTCTGTGTATTTTACTATACAATTCATATTACGTCCGTTTTAAATAAATTCGTACACTTGATTTTATGCAATATAACTATAATTATAGTTGCATAGCATTTTACCGATTGTCTATGGTTTTAAAAACAATTTTGAAGCATGAGATATTTTTTAATTATTCTGTATCGCGTAGAGCTCGCTTACGAAAGGGGCTGTGCAAATATGATTTTATCAACTTTTTGTTAATTTTGGATCCCCTCCCTCCTTCCGATTCATACGTTATCATCCTTCAACTCCCCCCCTCCCCCCATTAATGATATCGGTATCAAAGTGTAGAAAATATTCATTCCTATAAATTATTTTGCTCGAAAAGACATACAAAACTTGTTTCATTTATTTTCCGCATACTTTTATGATCAAATGATGAGAAGTTGATAAAATATCATTTTTCACATGAAAAAACTTTATATCACATAACAATTAAAAGCAATACTATTTAAATGAATCTCATGATACCTTTTTGTTACATAATGCATTCAACAGTAATAAAGATTTATTGTACTTGCCCCGAACGGAGAGGGGTGGGGAGCACATAGAAATTCATATCAACAGAACTAAGACAACATTCTTTCTCTTTATTTATTAATAAGCACAAGCTTAATTTCAAATACACTTTATACTGTTTCTCGAACTGTAATTATATATGCATACACATATGAAGAAAAATAAGAATTTTAAACGTTAGAGCATACTTTATTTTAGAGTTAAATAATTTTATAATAATTTAGCGATTTTAATAATTTTGTATTAAAAAAATATGTAACAGGCTATAAAAATAACGTACTACTTTGTGCTAAAGACCATGTTACAAATAAAAAGAGAAACAATTGATGATCAGAAATGATATTTATTTCAAAAGACAAACCTTCTCCCTCCTGAAATGATAACATTATATTTGTACAACCCCAAAGATTAATTTGTTCTTAAAACAACATAAAGAGTTCATCTTTTTTTACGGCTAATTTTACATAAAAATAAAAACTTCCTCTATGATTAATTAAAATAATATAAATAAAACAAATTTAACAGACATGCAATTGAACTACTCACGTAAAGCTCTGAAATTATCGGAATATAAAAGAAATTATGGGAGAAACATAATTTTCAGAAACGATTTTATAATTAACGAAACTAACTAAGAGAAAAAAATTAGAATTGTCCATTCCTTCCTTTGCTGGTATGTCCCATTCCCCCTTGTACTTTATGTTAAACTTCTTGTATAGACATAAATGCTGCTTTTAGGCATAGTTTAAATTATGGATGATTAACAGTATAATGTTCTATAAATAGAGAAACAATTACATATTTATATAAACAAGTCATTAATAGCAGAAAGCATAAAAATATATAGCAAATTTACTTTTGATTCTTAACATATTCTTTTCTTTTTTACAATTGCAAGCATATGTAAATCAGCTATTTTATTCAACTGAAGATTGGGGATGCTTTTGCTTAATGGAATACGTGACTGATGAAATGCTTATTAATGGAATATAAAAAAGAAAAATGTACTGTCCCATTCCATCCCACTCTCTCTTATTAAGGGAGACCCAAACCCCATTTTCGGCCAAAATGATCAAAAGTTCATTTTTTTTTATTATTATCTCAGAAAACGATAAAATACATATTTGCGAATATTCATGCAAAATTTCAGAACTCGGAGACACTTGGAACAGGCAGCAAATGAGCTTTTTTAATTGTAGTCACTATAGAGTTTAAAGGACTAGCGGCCACTTAAAATGTGTTTTCCTGAAAATGACTTTTTTCATATTTTGCCTAAGTTCAAAGTACTAAGGCTCAGTGGTAAAAGGATTTAGGAACAAAGTGTTTATGTTTTTAGAATCTTAAAAAATTTTGCAACAAAAGTAAGGAGAGATTTTTTTAAACTATTTCTGAAAATTTTACATAAATTGGTAAACATGAAAATTATAACGAATTTAAGGAAATTTACCATGCACAATTTAATTCCTTTTTTAGCTGATTAAAATAGAAAATTAAAAATATCTCTCCCTAAGTCTTTTCCATATACTATAACACTATTTAAGAAATTTTAGTAATACCAAAATATTGAAAATATAAAGAGGAGTAGTAATTTTAAAAAGTGTATTTTTCAAAAGAAAAGAAAAATCATAAAAATCCCCATAAAAAATAAACTTTTTAATAAAAAGTGAATATTTTTGCTAATTATTCCTTACAAAAAGATTCTTAAATAGTACACCAAAATTCATTACTTTAAAATCAATAATAAAAATTTTGGGTTTTTTCTTACGGGTGTCCCTTAAGTAACAAAATCTTGGGTTAAGGGAATTAGGGAAGATTTCAGGTGTTTAACTGCTATCATAATAAAGTAACAAATACAGCAGGAAGAAAAATAGACTTTTAAAGATTTTTAATTCAACGAGTAAGAATGGAGACAAAGATAACCATATTTTCTTTTATTATTGAAGGAAGGGAAGGGGATATTTCAAACGATTGATAATATAATTTATTGAAGACTTACAATTAGCGAAAAAAATGAAAATTAATTAGGGTAAAAGACTAAATTTTGTATGCTTGTAAGGCGAGAGGGGGAGGGGGGTGATTTTTATTTGGATTTTATGCATTTGACCTATTATTTACTCTTATAATAAAGGAACGGATCAGATTTTTTTTTTTTTTTTTTTTTTTTTTTTAAGAATGACTTAAGGTTTTAAATTTTATATGTTGAGGGGGCAAAAAAATTAGCGATTTATTTTTCTTTTTAGAAAGGGAGAGTATTAGATGACTTATTTACATTAATGAACATTTACGAAGTACTAATAGCCCAGTGATTATATGGTAGAATTCAATATTAAGGGAAAGTAGGAAATAGGTTTAATCTCTTCAGTTTAGATCTACAATGAATATAGTAAGTTTTATTCTCATACTAGCGGAGCGTTAGAAATATATTAGATTTACAATTTAATGCCACAATAATATCTCAAAAGAACTAACTATCAAAAACACTGTTAATGTAAGTGTTGTAAAGCTTAAAATTCTGAGTAAAATGAACGCTTACATTTAATATATGTGCTGAACATTAATGGCACAATTCTATTTCAAAGTTTAACCGCAGTGGTCAAAAGGTTTATCTTAAAATAATTAGGGAAAAACTTGAAATTGTTTTGATCCCTTCAGTTTAGGTCTAGAATTAATGTGCTGACTTTTTACCCACGTACTAGATGAACGTTAGAAAATATGTACATATAGTGAAAATATACTTTATTAAAAATTATTTTAACAATATTACAAAACAACTAAGTCTATAGAAACCATTGTGAATACAAATTTCTTAAAGTTTAAAATTCGCAAAAAAAAAAAAAAAAAAAAAAAAAAAAAAAAAAAAAAAAAATTGTCCCAATTTTATTTCAAAATTTTATTGTAATCGCTAATCCAAAGCTCTAAACTAGGAGAGATCAAGTTATCCATCCGCTCTGTCTCCATTTGTTACATACGTGTACATTTTTTTTATTGTTGAGGCCTTCACGATGTTTTTGTAACTATGTAAGGATTTTATTTTGCATATTTTGAGAATTATAATTTAGTAGTTATTGAGAAAATGGTGCATGAATGATAGGTGTTTTACATTTCTTTTCTCAACTCACACCCCCAGACTTAAATCATTGGTTTAAATGAAAGATTTTTTACTTAAAGATTAATTTTTTTCAATATTCCTAACGTTTTAAACTTTTATGAATTTAAATGAAGATTCTTGTATACTAGTCGAAAATCATTTAATTAAAGCGATCTTTGTCCTTAACACAAAATATGAAGTTTAAAATCGCGCTATTCGTTGACCTTGAACTTCTCTAGGGAAAAGTCTTATCCACACTCATTTGTCGCTCTACCGCCCCCTCACCCCCATCCTTGCACTTTATTTTCAATTTCCTTAATTCTAATAGACACGCACTGTTGTTCACTCTATATACATTATATTAAGAGCTACACCCATTTCATATTGGAAATAATAAACAATATTTGCCATCATTTACGAGTCATTTTTGAAATATTCTAAAAATTATGAAAGGATGTACTTTTTGAGTTAATTTGTTTGTAGCTCACCTAGCAAAAGAAAGAAACATAGTAGATTCATTTCTATTCTATGTCCCGATGGAAATTAAAACAATTTCTGGATTTCCCGTAATTAAATCAGACTTCGTCCTTTCTTTCATATACAATTTCTGGTCTATAACCCGCAATCAAGAGGTTAAGCCACAATTCTCAAAATATCTATCCTAAATAATGCATCAATAACTAAAAATTACATTTACATAATAATATTCACGTATAAACTGATAACCTCGTTTCTTCGCGCTGAAAGCTTTTGTTTAGTGATTTAGGCAATACTTGAAACTAATAGTGGAATCCAATTGTTGAATTGTGAAAATTCAACAAAAATGTTAAATATCGGTTGTCATTTTATTCAGAATTTTAAGTTCTAAAACATTTGCATTAACAATATTTTTGATTAGTTTATTTTTCTTTAGATATTTTATGGTAATCAATAAAATGCTGTTTTTCAATTATAAAATTTGTACCCATTTTTTTAACTCGCACATAGTAAAAGGGGAAAACTTAATACATTCATTCTAGACCTAAACTAAATGAATTTAAATAATTTCCAGCTTTCCATTAACTAATTCCGATTTCGGCTTTTTTTCCCCTCCTCCACCACTGGGCTATAAAGAATTTTAAAGACTTTCTGTGTGTTCTTAAAGTTTCGCAAGGAGTGTGGATGAACGGGGAAATGATATTTTTTCGGGGAAAGAAATGTCTTAATTGATAATTTATTATGACAATAAAAAAACGCATAGAACACATATTGTATTTTATATTATTTCAATTTAAGCAGTTTTAAAGAGTTTTTAAATATTGGGTACTGTTACTGCGTGAAGAAAGTTTAGGAACAAAATTTTAAGGGTGAAATTCATATGAAGTTTTAATGAAATGAATGCGATTTAACGAGTGGTTAATGGAATTTATTCGCTAAAAAAACAAATAGAATAATAAATTTTTTTAAAGTAAGTTTTAAACACTTTAAATTTTGGTACTGCGGAAAAGGGGGCAAAAAAGAGAAATGAAATTCAGAAAAAGAGCAGGTAAATTTGATTTATTGTATAAAACATTAGAAATTTTGTACTTGTAATAAACACAGATTTAACGAATAATTAGGAATATTAGCTTGCTAATAACTAAAAATCAAATATTATATAATAAAATTTAAATCATATAGACTAAAAATTTACTTACTAACTAGAAATATTTTTATCAATACCAGATTCAAGATGGATGCATTACTCGGCTCTGTGGCTGCGTGAATAGTTCTTACGTCACCATTGAAGCCCTTTCTGATTGGCTGACAGGTGAAACTAAGATATTTAATGTATTTGTACTATACGAGTGGTAAAAATAATACCAGGCTACATATAAAATTTTAGTAAACTTGCAGATTTCTGTAGCTTTACAAAAACTAGTTTCGTAGGTTTCCAGATTTTTTTTTACAGTGTATTAAAAACTGCAAAACAAAAAAGAATCAAACCTAATTAATGCCAATTTTAAAATGGTGCCAGATAATGTCTATTTTTTGGCACAAAACTATTGTACTTAATGCTGTAATGTATCGAACGAAAATAATCGTTTATCCTTTCTTTCAAAACGACACTAAATTTGTCTGCGAATTGATCTTAAGTAATCCCTGCTTAAGAATAGACATTGTTAAAAGTTTTCTTCACGCCTATTGGTGTCTTTCTTTTGTGTATCCGCAGCTGAAATGCTGACGTCACATGAATAAACAGGGGTAGGACAAGTTTCGTGAGAGAGATCTAATTCCATGGTTTAAGTTTTCTTCAATGAATGACTTGCAAAAGTGAGTGATTTTCTATCACAGATCTTGTTTACACTTTAGGCTATTGTTCTTTACAACTCAATTACTAAAATATGTTATTTAATTATTATTATTATTATTTTAACTGCTCAAATGATTGAAATTTTGTGTTTTGAATCTTTCATAGAAAATTATGTTAAACAGAAGGTATTTCAAATGGAAAAATATTCTATTTAGACAGATAAGTTTTCTCATACTCAACTTGAAATTAAGCCTAATGTGGCTCCAATTGATCGTATAACGTCGTAAGATCAATGGGTTTGCTCCGGATCTGTTACATTGTATTTTATTACATACAGATGACCTTTGCTTCCAATAGTCGTGTCAAAAAATTTTCGATAATCAGTTGATGCCAAAAATGCGTATGCTTTATTGAAACATATTTATTAACTTGTTTATTTTTACATAAAATCTTTCATGTATTCTTTTTTTTTACAGCTTTTTTACAACACAACTTTTGAAATAAAATGTAATTATTAACCTGTAAACTACGAATAATGTCAAATGTACATAAAAGTGGTGCAAACAACTACAAACAGTCCACCTGGATTTCATGACTTTATACTAATTGGTAATAATTAATTGGCTTTTATTAATTAATTGGCTAGGGACAAGGACAAAAAACTAATTTATCTTATCTTCTGAGGATTACTTATCTACTTTGTAGCGTCACATAATGGAAGATAAACAATGTATGATATCAATATTTCATTTATTATAAAGTAAACTGGTTATACATACAAAGTTATACATTAAAAAAAAATTCGTTCTCTTCTGCAGAAAAGTAGTAAAGCAACATTCTACTTCAAGTGTTTCTGCACAACCTATTAAAACAGTTAATATCTTTCAAACTCATAATTTGAAGCAAACTAATATATTTCAATAGGCTCTCATTCGTTTAATTCTACGTTAGCGATTTAATTGTTCATCAGAGCGGGGTAGGGGGAAAACAACCACTGAATTCTTAGCATAATTACATTAAAGGTCCGAGAAGATCTCGAACATCTAATAATTGAAATGGATAGCTCTTTTATTTCTTCCATAAAATTTTGCTTGTTTTACTTTAATTACTCTCTTCTATACTTCTCGTAATGTTTTTTTCATATGCGAAAAATGTAAAGCGTCTCCCTACTACGGAAATGGAGCGGGAAAAGGATTTAATTATGGCCACACAATGCATTCTAGTTATGGGATGGGGCACACTGAAGAGAAGATAATGAAGATTCTTAATTATTTTTATGTGTTGACAGAGACAGTAATTTTTATTTAGTGTCGTAAAGACCTCGGAATTGTTAATTATCTGTATAGTTTCACTATCTATATTTATATGAAAATTACTTATTGTTCAAATAAATTTTCGACTCGAGGAAATGAATTTCATGTTTATATGACATTGTTTAAATGAGGTACTGGAAATAGAATTTCTGAAACTGTATTTATTTAGAAAAAAAATTATTAATTCTTGGTACGTAATCTGACACAACTGCTTTGTACATCAAGGGATAGAATGGATACACAAATTACACTAATTAATTGGCTAAGGACATATTTATCTTAACGTCTGAAGACTAGTTATCTATATCCACATAATGGGACATAAACATTGTATGACATCAATATTTCATTTATTAAAAAGTAAATTCGTAGTACATACAAAGTTACACATAAAAATAAATTCGTTCTCTTGTGCAGAAAAGTAATAAAGCAATATTCTACTTCAAGTGTTTCTACACAACCTACTAAAACAGTTAATTTCTTTCAAACTCACAATTTGAAGTAAAGTAATAGATGCCAATAGGCTCTCATTTGTTTAATTCTACGTGTCTTCAGTTACAGATTTAATTGTTCTTCAGAGTGGTTGTAGCGAGAAGAGGGGGGGGGGGACAAAGTGAATTCTTATCATAATTACATTAAATGTCCGAGAAGGTCTCGAATATCTAATAATTGAAACGGAGAGCTCTTTTATTTCTTCCATAAAATTTTGTTTGATTTTCTTTAATTACTCCATTCTGTACTTCCTCTTAATGTTTTTTTTTTTTTCATAGCGAAAAATGTAAAGCGTCTCCCTCCTACGGAAATGGAGCGGGAAGATAATTTAATAATGGCCACACAATGCATTCTAGTTATGCGACTGGAAACGCTGAAGAGAAGATAATGAAGATTCTTAATTATTTTTACTTGTTGAGAGACACAGTATTTTTATTTAGTGTCGAAAGGCCCCGGAATTGTTAATTATCGGTGTAGTTTCATTATTTTATATTTATATAGAAATTACTTATTGTTCAAATGAATTTTCGACTCGAGGAAATGAATCTCGTGTTTCAATGATATTGTTTAAATAAGGTACTAGGAAGGAATAATTGCACTGAAAGTAAATATTATATGGTGACCTCAGAAGCCAAAGAATACAAGTGACAAAAATTCGATTTGGAATAAATTTAGATTAAAGATAATTGACATAAATGTCAACATCATTAATAATTAATTAAGAGGAAATAGGAAACTGCCACTTATTTATTATGGTTTTTTATCTCTTATTTCGATAGCTGTAAAAAAATAGAGTATATATTTTTTAATTTATAATTAATCAATTTTGATTATTATTCGGCAAAAGTGATTTATTTCTAAAACACACACTGTAAAAAAAAGGGTCGATCTACTAAAAAAAAACTTTAGTGATCCTTGTAATTACTAAAAAATTTTTAGTAATCGTAGTCGGTTACTAGAAAATCTGTAAGAATTACTAGAAAATGTTAGCAATGGATAAGAGTTAATAGTTTTACATTTTTAATAGCTATTACTAAAACTCACTTGGTGTGGCCTTGATAGCATAGTGGTTATAGTAACGGACTCCAGGCTAAAAGGTCCCAGGTTCGATACCGGACACCGCCAAATACGTCCCGAATGTATGTAGTGTAAGCACTCGTTAATAAAGGGATTATGAATATCCTGACGGAGCATTAGCAATGTTTGGTGCTACCATCTATTGCGGTTTTGCCGAAAATCTATCGTTTCAGAAGTTTGGATGCAGCTCGAAGGAAGCTCCTGTCCTTCGGGCGCACGTAAAGGTTATTAAAAATAATTTTGGAGCTATTATTAAAATTTTCTTGGTGGCTCATACTAAAAATTTTTAAGTTAGTTATACAAAAAATTCTTTTGTTCAGTTTACAAAAGAAATACTTGTTTCACTTGCAAAAAAAAAGTTTGTAATGGTTACTAAAAAATTCTGTGGAATACAAATTTACTAAAGAATTTTTAGTAACCTCTTGAATTTCTTTTTTTACAGTGCAGCACATAATTAGAAAATCACTTATATTTCTTTACATGAAAAGAAAAAAAACATATTGTTAGGTCGTCTATGCCCTTGGTTCTTTTATTTTTTTTTTTTCAAAATTTTTTCTTATATCCCTTGGCTTCTGGAATCCTCATATAATTTCAAATAAATGTAATAAATCAATGAAAAGTTATAATAAAAAATTAGAAGAAACTTTTTACCAATCTTTCAAATGTACCACTTACACAGTTTTATCCATCCTATCTTTTGGCATACAAACCATTTGTGTCAGATTACGTAACAAGAATTAATACCCATTTTTGCTTTGTAAATAGAATTTCAGAAATTTTCTTACTGGTATCTTATTTAAACAATGTCATATAAAAACGAGATTCGTTTCCTCGAGTCGAAAATTCATTTGAACAACAAGTAATTTCCATAAAAATATAGATAATGAAACTATGCAAATAATTAACAATTCCGGGGCCTTTACGACACTAAATAAAAATTACTGCCTCTGTCAATACATAAAAATAATAATTAGAAATCTTCTTTATCATCTCTTCAGCGTTTCCCATCTCATAAATAGAATGTATTGTGTGGAAATAATTAAATCATCTTCCCGCTCCACTTCCGTAGGAGGGAGACGCTTTACATTTTTCGCATATGAAAAAAACGTTGAGTGGAAGTAAAGAATGAAGTAATTAAAGTAAATCAAACAAAGTTTTATGGAAGAAATAAAAGAGCTCTCCGTTTCAATTATTAGATGTTCGAGACCTTCTCGGACATTTAATTTAATTATGATAAGAATTCACTTGGTCCTTTCCCCCTACCCCTCTCTGGAGAACAATTAAATCTTAACTGAAGACACGTAGTAATAAATGAATGAGAGCTTATTGAAATCTATTACTTTACTTCAAATTAAGAGTTTGAAAGAAATTAACTGTTTTAATAGGTTGTGTCGAAACACTTGAAGTAGAATGTTGCCTTATTAGATTTTTAATTCAGTTTACTGAGAAATGTTTGTAGAATATAGATAAAATTATATACAGGCCCACACGAAGAGTTGGATACATGGACGCCTATAAAAGATAATTTCTGAGAATTTGATTTCAGTAGTTTTAAGAGTGTTTTAGTTTAAAATAAATTTTAGCTAAATACTGGCGTGTAATAAAGGTACTAGGTAAATTACAAAGTTGAACAAAAGTATTCAAGTACGTATCCATCTGTTAGTATAAGTTGTTGAAAGAGAGATTTCGACCTGTTAGGCATTTTCTTCTAAACAAAATTTCAAATTATATAGTATATGTATCAAATACAGGACATGATTTTTCTTACTTGTTACTTTCTAAATACAGTTTCAGAAATTCTCTTTCCAGTACTTTATTTAAACAATATCATACAAATACGAGATTCATTTCCTCGAGTCGAAAATTCATTTGAACTGAAAGTAATTTCCATATAAATATAGATAATGAAGTAATAATTAAGAATCTTCATTATCTTTTCTTCAGCGTTTCCAGAACTAGAATGCATTGTGTGGCCATAATTAAATCATCTACCCGCTCGACTTCCATAGGAGGTAGACGCTTTAAATTTTTCGCATATGAAAAAAACATTAAGAGGAAGTACAGAAAGAAGCAATTAAAGAAAATCATACAAACTTTTATGGAAGATATAAAAGAGTTCTCCGCTTCAATTATGAGATGTTCGAGACCTTCTCGGACCTTTACTGTAATTATGCCAAGATTTCACTTGGTCCTTTCCCTCTACCGTGCACTGAAGAACAACTAAATCTCTAACTGAAGACAATAGAATTGAACGAATGAGAGCCCATTGAAATCTATTACTTCAAATTATGAGTGTGAAAGAAATTAACTGTTTTAATAGGTTGTGTAGGAACACTTGAAGTAGATTGTTTCTTTATTACTTTTCTGCATAAGAGAACGAATTTATTTTTATGCATAACTTTGTATGTATTATCAGTTTACTTTTTAATAAATGGAACCTTGATGTCAATCATTGTTTATCTTCCATTAAGTGCAGGGCCGTAGCTAGAGGGGGGCCAGGTAGGGCAAAGCCCGACCAAGAAAAAGTTTTTCCCGACCTAGCGCAAATCTCTACATTAAATTTCTAAAAAAATAAAGAAAAAAACATTAAATTTATATTTTTCTACATTTTGATCAACCTAGAATGAAATTCGACATTTATCACTCAGTATTTCATTTTAAAAAGCTTTTATGTAATACAACAATGAAATTCCCGTTTTTCTTCCTTCATGCCAGATTTCCCCTTCTACCTCTAAATTTAGTTTTTAGTCTGGCAATAGCAAAAATATATATATATATATATGTGACGATTTAAAGTTAGGGGGGCAGAAACATCATCGCCAGGTTTCCCTTTCTCCGCACAGAAGTCATGGCCAGCGAGAAAAAAACAAATTAAATAAATGTAGAAGGTCAAAATAATCACTCCTTGGTTTCTGCAAGTTCATTTTATTAAACTGTAGCTATATTAGAGAGAAAAGCTCCTGTTGCGGACGATATTTTACCGAAACATCCAAAAAATATTCCATCCTTTACTACATCAAGCCGTACTCATGCAAGAGCGCACCAAAGAATCCTCCTTTCTTCTCTCCCTTACCAACTCTCGAGCTTCCTCTTTTAAATCTAAAAAGAAAATTCTAGAACATTCTCTAACCTCAAACCATCATTCTTTTATGTAAACAGAATTCTTGTCCAGCTACGAGACTATTTTCCACAGACGATAATTTTATTTTTAAAAAAATATTATTTAACCAATTTATAATCGACTCAGAATTTCTTAGGCAGACGATTTTTATAGATGATTAATTTTAAGAGAAAAAGAAAAGAAATGAATTTATTGATATGCACACTGTCAAAGGTTGAAAGGGAAAATAAATAAATAGATAAAATAAAATAATGATATTTTTTGAAAGGTATGGTTTTGGAATAAATTTAAAAGACTTTCTTAAAAAGGGTTGATAAAAACATAGAAGGAATGAGTTTTACTTGGAATATTAAGAAATAAAGTTTAATTAAGAATATTTTTAATTTAGAACCATCTTTTTAAATTTACGCATACTGGAATAATGTTTTTTAAGGCAAATTAAGAATTTATATCGTCTGCATAAATATTAACAGATTAGATCTAGAAACAAGATTTTAATTTAATAATTTAAAGTAAGCACGGAATATTATTATCTAGAAACAAGATTTTAATTTAATAATTTAAAGTAAGCACGGAATATTATTATAAGAAAATTAAGATAGTATAAAGGTTAGTTTTGGCGAAAAATATTTAAAATTTGTAATATTATCCCCCCTCCCCAAAACTTTGTATGAAATTGATAGTTAAATAAAACTACAAGTTCAGACAACAGAAATATAATAATTTAGAAAAGTTAAATTTTGGAATAAAACTGTCAAACTCGGGAAGCCAAGAGATGATAGAAAAGAAAATTAACGCAATATAAAAAATATTAGCGATTAAAAAAATAGTTAAGAGAAAATTAAATTGAATTAAATTTAGGTAGGAGCATTTCCCTGAAAGAAATACAATAATGTTACAATATCACTTACTATTTGTAAGTGCATAGGAGATAATACATACAATAAAAGTAGATAAGTTATAAATATTGATAAGCAAGAAATATTAAAAATACAATAAAAACAATAAGAAATCTCCTTCATGGGAGTTTATAGAATTTTAATAACTTAATCAATAGTCCACTAAAGAAAGTTCTCTAAATAAAAGTCCTCCGGATCCAGTCTATTAAACAGTATCTCTTCAATAGTCAACTAAATTTTTTCAGTGATATAGTTCATTAAATAAGTATTTTGTTGGATTCCACATCTTTTCATAATATATCAAATTTTCAATAATAAATAGTATCACTTCAAAACATTATTAATAAATAATATAGAAAAATTTAAATAATAATAATAACAATAATAATAAGTAGCATAATAAGACTCCATATCCTAAT
Source organism: Maratus speculifer (assembly GCA_964019185.1). Taxonomy (NCBI): domain Eukaryota; kingdom Metazoa; phylum Arthropoda; class Arachnida; order Araneae; family Salticidae; genus Maratus; species Maratus speculifer. The sequence continues at coordinate 183,723,818 of OZ025289.1, forward strand.
ATTTCTCAATAAGAGTATAATTAATACTAAACTTCCTTATAGAATTCATAATAATAATAATACTAAAACAAGAGTATAATCAACAGAAAATATCACAATTTGTTTATTATTGATAGGAAAAATATTGGTTGAGGGTAAAAATAATTACATAGCAACTAAATAATTTTCTTATCTTCTAATAGCATAAGAAAGTATTTTTTGCTATCCGAAAATATACATAAAAAAATAATAATTCCAAAATCCAAATTAAATTAAATCTAACTAATGTTAAAACTGTTGTTAGCTTTTATTCAAAACTAAAACAAAATTACTTCACCTTTTTCATTCACGTATAAAAACATTTCATATTTATTTACTTAGAAGGTGTCAGAAATAAAAATTTAAATTAAAAAGTTGTTGACATGTTTCGGTTCATTTATAAGAACCGTATTCATAACATATTAAAATCAGTAGAAAATTAAATAACACTGGATATAAATATAATTTAAAAATCAAAACAAAACATTGCGACCCCTATGATCGTGAATATAGCCATTGCCATCGCGGCATATAAATATAATAAATTTTGACCATAATTTTATGGTCAAAATTTATTATATTTATATGCCGCGATGGCAATGGCTATATTCACGATCATAGGGGTCGCAATGTTTTGTTTTGATTTTTAAATTATATTTATATCCAGTGTTATTTAATTTTCTACTGATTTTAATATGTTATGAATACGGTTCTTATAAATGAACCGAAACATGTCAACAACTTTTTAATTTAAATTTTTATTTCTGACACCTTCTAAGTAAATAAATATGAAATGTTTTTATACGTAAATCTAACTATTTAGAAAATGGACTCTCAACCAGTATTTCCTTACAATAATTCCTCTCTGATACTCTTTTACAAAATTGTCAAATTTGGTTATAAGTTTTCAAATGCCAAATGTACAGTAATATTTTATCTACACATGGTTTATAAACTTTAATAATAAAAAACAAATAGGAATAAAAGTTGTCATTCTTAATTGAGAAATGGAAATAAAAATAGTTTGTTTTTTTTTGAAAAAATTTTAATATCTGTAGTTTTTACAATCACTGAAAATCATATATTATGTTATAGGTTTGAGTAGAATCATCAGATTTTATAACTGTTATCACATAAATATCTGCTGAATAAATAGAATAATACTAATGTCAAATAAATGAGTAAATATAGTTAGACTTAAATACACTTAAAATTAATTTATCAACATCAATTGCAAGCTTTTACAATCAAAGTGTACACCTTATGCCTGCATAAGGAGGCCAATTTAACCACAAAAACTCCCAAAAACGAGTAACATTCTTGTAGCGCTCCAAGAACATACCTGCTAATGTTGAAAATTATGGTGATAACATTTTTAAAGAATAAGAATTAAAATTTAATCTACTGTCTTGACTTTAGTTTGATCTAGTGATTGTGGTTGTATCTGAGGTTTTGTTTGTTTTTTGGGTTGCTCATGAAACAGTTTATAATCTTCGGCTGAAAAATAGGGTCTTAATTTAGAAACATGCACAATAACGGAATTCTGTCCTGTCTCATAATTAAATTTATCTATTTCATAAGTTACATCAGAAAGTTTATTTATAATTTTATATGGTCCAGAGAAAGTAGGTTCTAATTTTCAAGCGTTAGGGTATTTAAATTCTTCATAAATTACAGAGTCTTGTATTTTTAATGGGCATTCGACAAAATTTCGATCATAGAGTCTTTTACTTTTAAGGTGAAATTCACGAGTTCGCGCTTTCGCAATCTTGAGGGCTTTGTCTACTGGAGTTGTATACATTTTAACTGCCTTACACAGAACCATTACCCTCCCTTTTAAAAATCTAAATCAAAAGTATCGTGGAAATTATAACTATATTTAGCTGCTAACTTTAACTAGAAATTTTATCTAATAAAAATAGAAATGGTAAATATCATAGTTATACCTTATATTGGGATCAACTTTTTAATTCAATTATTTTATAAATCATAAACAGATACAAAAATTTTAATGATAGGTAATTTCTTACTTAAAATCACAAAATTTACTGAAAAAATTAATTATATTTATCATTTAAAACTCTAGCAACAGTTTTGTACAGTTCCATCTTTCTTACTGAATTTAAATAAATTATAAGAATCCGGGAACCAAAGCTCACTATCACCAGAAATTCTAACAAATAAAGGAAAAAACATAAATGTTAATTTAGTTTTCTAGCTCAAATGTCTAGTTGTAGGAACATTATCATGAAAATACTGCATTCTGAGAATAGTTCTTTATAACTAAGAAATATCAATAAATTAGAAAATGTACTTTTTTGAAATAAACTTGAGCTTTTAAATTGTCTAAATTATCTAATTTCAGATTTGAAAAATCAGAAAAACTCGGGATGTCTAATTCAATGAATCTTTCTATCAAAATTTTCTTAATTTGTTCATAATCCGTACAATTTAAACAGTCATTGATATAAATTTTTTGCGCTTCCCCTTTCAAATATTGCGCAAGAAAATTAAATTTCCATTCTATATTTTTCTTCTCCTTTTCACATGTTGTATCAAAATAAGTTAACCACGACAAAATGTTCATTCCAGAACTCGGATCAAACGGTACGAATTTAGGATCTTCCATAATTTTTTTATTCTTACTCATTAGAATAAATGAAGCACTTCTATTTTCTTTATTAAATCCTGATCGTAAAATCATTCACAATAAATTTCAAAGTTAATAATTTCTATCAACCACATATTTTTTCAAAATTACTATATCAGATCCATAACATACAATAAATAATAAATGAATAAATAAATTAGTAAATTAATAAATTAACTTCAAATTACTCTCATCAATAAAATAATAAATAAATAAATAAATACATAATAAATATTTTTCCTCAATCATAAAAAAAATAAAAATAATAATCAAAACATTTAATAAAATAACTTACAGTTTCTCGAAAAATCTTCAATAAAATTCAATCGTCTTTAAATTCCTCATCAAATACTTCTCGCATACTCACCACTTTGTAGTCATTAATTTTCAAAAATTTGTCACTATGACCATGAATACTGAATCACAAATTATGCATCAACGGCGACAGATCGACATCAAGCGTCAGGAAATCCACAATCAGACTCGAAGCAAGTACTAATTATTTCAGATTAGCATCTTTCCAAGCATAGTTGTGAAGTTCTTTAGAAAGAACATTCTTTTACTTTAATTAAGTAAGAAATTACGGCGATTTTGGCACAAGAACATTCACGAGAAGTCGATTATCGGCGATTCACAAACCTATCATCATTTCGTTCCACAGCAGACTCCTTAGCAAGCCGAAACTACCATATAGAATGGCCTTCAGAACATAGAATTCAATCGAACTTCGGCGATAGCATGTTCTTCTTCGTTCCTTAGCAAATTTCTTTAAAATCCGAAAAAGGCAGCACAGGCATAAGCTATCCTGTCGGACTTTTGAGTAGATTGTGACGATTTAAAGTTAGGGGGCAGAAACATCATCGCCAGGTTTCCCTTTCTCCGCACAGAAGTCATGGCCAGCGAGAAAAAAAAAATAAATAAATGTAGAAGGTCAAAATAATCACTCCTTGGCTACTGCAAGTTCATTTTATTAAACTGTAGCTATATTAGAGAAAAAAGCTCCTGTAGCAGACGATATTTTACCGAAACATCCAAAAAATATTTCATCCTTTACTACATCAAGTCGTACTCATGCAAGAGCCCACCAAAGAATCCTCCTTCTCTTCTCTCCCTTACCACCTCTCGAGCTTCCTCTTTTAAATCTAAAAAGAAAATTCTAGAACATTCTCTAACCTCAAGCCATCATTCTTTTATGTAAACAGAATTCTTGTCCAGCTACGAGCCTATTTTCCACAGACGATAATTTTATTTTAAAAAAAATATTATTTAACCAATTTATAATCGACTCAGAATTTCTTAGGCAGATGATTTTTATACATGATTAATTTTAAGAGAAAAAGAAATGAAATGAATTTATTGATATGCACACTATCAAAGGTTGAAAGGGAAAATAAATAGATAAAATAAAATAATGATATTTTTTGAAAGGTATGGCTTTGGAATAAATTTAATAAGACTTTCTTAAAAAGGGTTGATAAAAACATAGAAGAAATGAGTTTTATTTGGAATATTAAGAAATAAAGTTTAATTAAGAATGTTTTTAATTTAGAGCCATCTTTTTAAAATTACGCATACTGGAATAATGTTTTTTAAGGCAAATTAAGAATTTATATCGTCTGCATAAAGATTAACAGATTAGATCTAAAAAAAAGATTTTAATTTAATAATTTGAAGTAAGTACGGAATATTATTATAAGAAAATTAAGATAGTATAAAGGTTAGTTTTGGCGAAAAAAATTTAAAATTTGTAATATATATATATATATAAAACCATTATATATATATATATATATATATATATATATCTGTAAAGCTTTTCTCTCTCACTCTTTAACAGACCTCTGTCAAAAATTGAGCCGTTCCGGATTTTCCGCTTTTTCGCTTTGTAGGAATTGTCCCACACCACTTCAAATTGAACAAATCTGGATTAGCTTATTAGCTAAAGATTGGTTTCGTTGAATCACTGTCACCATACAAAATTTATCGTTAGAAGGCTGGCTGAAACCAGGGGATTCTGAAATTACGGTGAACCAGTTTACAATATTGTTTTCTTAACTTGAATTTGTTATACATGACAGTTAGTTGTCTGTTTCATGTAAACTTGATCTGATTACAATAAATAGCAAATGTCACGCATTAGGCCGTACCTTTTTCGATTTTGCTTATATATATTTTTTATATTATGAACCAGTTACCATACAATTTCAGAACCAGTTTAAACCGGTTTTGAAAGTTAAAGTAATTTTTAAAAAAATCTGAAATCTAACTTGAAAAAGTAAAAACTAGGCCGGTTGTGGATCGTCCTCAGCTATCCTATGCAAAAAAAAAATCATGTAAAAATATTAAAATCTGAGCGAGATATTTGAAAAGAACGCCCCTATAGACAGAACATTGTCATCCGGGTCTTTTTCTGTGACTAGTGTTGATTTTAAGTACCGAAGAGTGTTAAACAATTCGGCTCTCTGGTGATCCTTAAACAGACATCTCTTAGTGGTCAAATCTGTAGGAAGCTTGTTTGAAACCGTATTTATTGATTTATTATTATTATTAATATTATTGTCAATTTATTGTAGAATGTAAATACAGTGAACCTTATTTAATAAATTGTCTTACAAGTTTTATTAATATAAACGAACATAGTACATGCATATAATTAAATTATTTAATGAAAAGGAAAGAAATTTATTTGCGCTAAACCAAATATATATATTTTTACTTTAATATATTTTTCCGTGCTTCTGAAGAAACTTTGAAAATTTCACTCTAGTTTTAGAAATTTCTCATTTTTAAGAGAAAAAATCCATAAAATCGCAGTACATATGTTTGATGAACTAGGTATAAAAGACTAAAAAAAAAGTGAAAAAATAATCTGCCACCCCTGTAAAAACTTTTGCCCTATCTGGCAATATGGTCTAGCTACGGGCCTGATTAAGTGATGCTACAAAATAGGCTAATTCTATGAAAACATGTCATGTCTATCACATACAATGATTTTTGGCTAAAAGTATTTTAGAACGCAAAAATGTGACTTATTTTATCGGAGATATCTCATCAGTTGTGAAGGGCGAAGCAAACTTTTCGAAAATAACGATGGCCAACAATTAAAGCGATTTTTAGCTATGTGACAGACATGATAAGTTCTCATGGAAATGATCAGTAGATAAGTAGTCCTCAGACGATAAGTTAAATAAGTTTTTGGTCCTTTTCCCTAGCCAATCAATTAGTATAAGCCCATTAATTATAACCAATTAGTATAAAATCATGAAATCCTGTTAAACTGTTTGTAACTATTGCACCACTTTTTTGTACATTTAACATCGTATGTAGTTTACAAGTTAATACTAACATTTTAATTCATTTGTAGTGCTGTAAAAAAGTTGTAAAAAAATACATGAATGTTTTTATGTAAAAATAAATTCTCTTCCCAGTACCTTAATTAAATAATATCATACAAACAAGAGATTCATTTCCTCGAGTCGAAAATTCATTTGAACAATAAGTAATTTCCATATAAATATAGATAATGAAACTATACAGATAATTAACAATTCCGGGGTCTTTACGACACTAAATAAAAATTACTGTCTCTGTCAACACATAAAAATAATTAAGAATCTTCATTATCTTCTCTTCAGTGTGCCCCATCCCATAACTAGAATGCATTGTGTGGCCATAATTAAATCATTTTCCCGCTCCATTTCCGTAGTAGGGAGACGCTTTACATTTTTCGCATATGAAAAAAAACATTAAGAGAAGTATAGAAGAAAGTAATTAAAGTGAAACAAGCAAAATTTTATGGAAGAAATAAAAGAGCTCTGCATTTCAATTATTAGATGTTCGAGACCTTCTCCGACCTTTAATGTAATTATGCTAAGAATTCACTTGGTCCTTTCCCCCTACCTCGCTCTGAAGAACAATTAAATCTCTAACTGATGACACGTAGAATTAAACGAATGAGAGCCTACTGAAATCTATTACTTTACTTTAAATTATGAGACTGAAAGTAATTAACTATTTTAATAGATTGTGTAAAAACACTTGGAGTAGAATGTTGCTTCATTACTTTTTTTTTTTTTCACAAGAGAACAAATTTATTTTTATGTATAACTTTCACTGCGATGAATCCTTCATGATGACCAAACTTTACTATATATTCTTTAAGGGCACAAGGTAAGGAAAGGAAATAATTAAGAGGAAACTGTTTCATTGATTTATTATAAACCTACAAAATTAGTAATAAAAATGCACCTTATATTGGTAAATCTAACTTTTAAACAAATGGTATTTAAAGTTATATTTAAGTTTAAAAAATACTATTTCCATGAATCAAAGCTTTAAAATTTATTAAACTTTATTGTAATGTAAGCAGTTAAATATTATAAAGGTCTTTTATTATGACAAAGTTATCAATTAAGGCTCTTAATCTTAGTATTCTGAAATTTCACTTTGCGTCAATCATAGAAATTCCCCCTGTGAAATCTAATCGAATATAAAGTAAATAATAAACTAACCCCCCCCCCCCCCACCACCACCATTTAATGGATAAATAAAAACGAAATAAAACCAAAATTCACCGGGTTTTATTACAGACAATAGTTTTTTGATATAACACGCTTTTTAATTTCAATTTATTTTACTTTTTATTTAAAAAAATGGCAATGAAAAGATACAGTAATTTGCTTTGTTCCCCACTTTTAATAGAAATGAAGTGCTTTTCTTGCCACATTTACAAAAGCGGTATTAAAAACTGCAAAAAAAATTTAATGTCTAAAAAATAAATTAAGATACAATTTTCAAACAAAATGCATTTAAGAACATTTTTTTCCCTATATGATGGTGTAAAAATTTAAAATGTGGTATGTTTAGAAGTTAAAAAATTTTCAGTGGCAAAAATTGCAAAACCGAAATTTCATTTCAAATTTCAAAATGTTGCCATTCGCAAAATGACGTATGCGTTACGCACAGATACGTTTGGCCTTTATAATATAGATACTATATATTTAGTAATTTTCATAGTTTATTTGAGGACTTGAGTTTCAAAACTCACCTATCCAAATTTTTAAGAATCGAATTTTCTCAATCAATCTACTCTATCGGTGTACCTGCATAGAAAAGACACTATAATCTGCGAAAAAAAAACTTATTTTATCGTGTATTTCTGGTATTATAAAATCTTGGTTTACAAGGAAAACCAAAGGACGCATTCATAGGTTTTTCCCGATTGCCCAGAATTCGATATTTTTGGATTAGGCGAGTTTTGAAACCCACATATCCTTATTTATTTATTCCACTCAGAACGAATGGAAATACCATTTTGATCATATATGTTCATGGCAGGTAGGCAATTAAGTGTTTAAATTTAAAACTAGTCGTCTGGGGCCACCGTAATACTTACCCATCATTTAATGCATATATAATATATGAAAATAATACATTTGAAAACTATTTATAAAATGGATTGCAATTCCAAAACAAAATTTAAACGCTTATTTATATTTTTATTGTGCATAGTAATGCTGTATTAATGAGTTGCTGATGAATCTCTTTCGATAAATTATACAACACGCCTAACTACTCAAGTAGTACTGAATTGCGTAAAAGAAACATCCTTATAACTCCAAAAATAATAATCTTATTAACTAACAGTTTACTCCGTCGGATTAAGCGTCTCATTTCCAATTAAAATATATCTTTGAATTGAAAATTGAATGAAATACAGGGTCATGAAAAATCGAAGAATGTGGAAAACAGGATTACAGATATCTCGGCAACTAATAATTGGATCAACTTCGTTCTTTATGCAAAATTTGTGTTATTTTATTGTCTTTTACGATCACTTCTTAAAATAAAAAATTTCTAAAATTTTTATATACCTTTCATCAGAACGAATTTTTCGAGAGTCCGAAAAAAATAGTTCCAGATGATCGAGGTTACTGATATTAAATAGACTTCGTTCCATTCTTACATACTGTACATACGAAATTTCAAGTCTTTATCTCAATTCGTTCGGGAAATAGAGCGTTTACAAACAGACAGACAGACGGACGGACGGTCGGCAAATTTTTTTTCTAAAAATATGTTTTTCGAAATCTCCAGTGTCGAAAACGTGTAAATCCATCAAAAAAAAATTTCGATTTTCAAAACGATTGCGAGACTTACCCTATACTACGTATGATGGGTAAGTAAAAACTAATAAAATTTTAATTTAAAAAATTTCTTTATTTGTAAAATTTTTATGCATCGAAATCGCTCGAGTACTTTAGGCGTTAATGAGGTTTTTAGCTAAAAAGCACAACTTTTCGAAGAACTAAAAAACTTAGATGCTTTTAACTTGTATGAAGTTTTTGCATAATTTTATCAAACACATGAATTAAAGAATTTATAAACACTTGGACATGGAATTTATAAACACTTTAGTTGCATGTAATAAATGCGTATAAAATGTTAGAGTAAAATTAATGTGAGTGGGCGTGGTACCTCACTCCTGTCAATCCTTAAACCAGTGAAGCAATCAGAATTGAAAAGGCTGCTGTAAGTAGTGAAATATTTGCCTATTTCTGTATTGTTTCTTCAGCTATTAACTCTTAGTATGCTGCTAATGCAGAAGAATCATAGTTCAGAAATTTCAAAACTTTATTTGGGCACATAACTAATGTTTTTCATATAAAAGTACTTTGGAACTCTTAGTATAAACATATGAAAAACTGGTGGAACCAGAGAGAAAAGTAGAGCTCGATCTAAAAAAAAATGTTTCAGTAAAAATTGGGAAATATTTTCAATTTAAAAACGTGCGTAGAAAAGAAATGAAATCAGATGATCTGTAAAGCTAATGAAATAACCCAAATTTTTCTTGGCCGAAAATGAGGAGTGAGCTTTACTGGTGCCTTAAAATCAATCAGAGAAAAAGGGGCATTTTAGCTCACTCCGTATTTCAATCATCCATAACCAGTTTAAAAAATCGGGTTTATATGTTACAGGCTGATGTAATGAAATATGAGAACGGTTCGTTCAGTACAAAGTGTGGACACAGTTCCATTCCAGTGATTTTGATAAGTGGAAGATCAATACTCCAAGTAAACTCAAAACCTTCAACAGATACGATTTAACCATATACTAAATATTTGTGTTTAGACATATTTATCCTCAGCAACCTGATTATATTAATGTTATACTTTAATTATTACTTCATGGTTTATATTCGTTTAGCGTTGTAGAGCTTAACTGATTTGAGACATCATAACAATACATTCTATTGACTACTTTCTCCAGTAATCATTTTGAGTGGATAATAGTATAATTCTGAATATAAAGCACCAGTAAAGCTCAATCCACATTTTCAGCTAGCAAAAATTTGGGTTATTTCATGAGCTTTACAGATAATCTGATTCCATTTCTTTTCTACGCACATTTTTAGATTGAAAATATTTCCCAATTTTTACTGAAATTTTTTTTTTAGATCGAACTCTACTTTTCTCTCTGGTTCCACCAGTTTTTCATATGATTTCATAGCTTTTACAGATCCTTTTAGGAACATTATCAATCACCTTCAACCAAAAAATCTAAACTATTATTAGTATAAGTTTAAAGTTATTAGTAGGCATATTAATTTGGCGAAATACCATAAATAACGCCAAGTTGGCTTCAACTTTGGCAATTAATTTCGGGGGCCAGATTTGGCGATATATCGCCAAGTTGCGACATTTGACGACAGAACCGTCCTTTCCAGATGGTAGTCTCACTACAGTTTCTCGGTATCTACGCAGATTTCCTTATGACCATAGATATCTACATAGATTTTCATAGCTTCATTTTCAATCGTTTTTTTTTTTTTATAAATACAGAATTTTTTTTTTCTAAATTTAGCTTTTTAATTGAAATATCTATATTGTAGTAACTGTCTTGATGTCGGAAACTCTCAAATAAAGGTGCGATGTTGTTTTAACACATATTTAGTTATAGTTTATATACAGGGTGAGTCATAAATATCGAAACAATAGGCTATCTCCTCAAATATTGCCCATAGACTCATAATTCCAATTGCAAAAATTCATAAAAAAAGGTGAAATTTCTGATAAGATAAGTTTCCGATAAGAAATTTCCACATAGTTTTTTAATTCGCCGTGGGAAAAAAATGCTTCATATGGAGGAGTTCTGACCAAAAAATTCTTTTATAGCTTTTCGTTTTTTATATTTATACTTTTTATTATAAAAGAAGCGCCAAAGGCTGTAATATATTTATTTTATCAATGAATCTCTATTTATATGTAAATGTTTCACTTATATTTTAATATCGTTAATCCATATCCAATGCGTTGGAGATTTTGAAAAATGTTATACAGTAAAACTTTTTAAGACGGAATCACATAGGAAAGAAAAAATACGTTATAGACAAATGCCCTCCCTAGAAGATGTAATTGAAGCTTATTTTTTCTCAGGTACTATTGTATTTATTTTGCGTGGATCGACATATTTTCCGTTTAAGACAGAATTCTGTCATAGGCAGTTTTTTTTTCACTGGTTTTATTGTATTTGATTTTTTAGCCTTTGAATAATCTATTTAAAAAAATTAATTTTAAAGGTTTTTTTTTTTTTTTTTTTTTTTTTTTTTTGTAAAATAAGTTTTAAAATCTATATGTTTTTCGTAAAAAAATTCGATTGAGCCGAATTTTATTTATTTTATGTACGTATTAAGTCAGTCGGAGACAGTGATTTTAATACGGGTTTTGTCGAGACCGGGTTTGAAAATTTCATCCAGAGTGCACCTAAGTTGAAGGAAGTAGTCCTTTCCTTTATGAAAAGTACGCTAGGCCCGGTCGGGTGTGTCTTCCAAAAAAAGTAACATCTCGGCCCTGGCACTACCTGGGCCCAGAATAAAGATTTTCTAACATCCTCTGGAGGACGATAAAAAGCCTGAAGTTGTCAAAGGTAAATTTAAAAAGAAAAAAAGACTTAATCTGCATCTTAGAAAAAGCATTTTTTAAAACAACTGACGAACATTTAAACAATACACTTCGATTTTCTGCATAATGAATTTTTTATCCTCTATTTCTTGTCTTTAAATTATTAAACGGTAAGAATTTTTAAAAGAAAAAAGAACTTGAAACACGTCATTTTTTATTTTTTTACATTAGTTTTGTTTTGGCAAATTTGAAAAAATGTTTACTTTTGAAAAAATGTTTATTTTTGAAAATATGATTTTTTTTAAGTTATATTATTTTTTCAATAAATATTTTTAATAGTTTTAAAATTAATATAAAAAAAACCTTGGAACAAAACTAAAATCAGATTTTCATCTTTAATTAAATGGAAAGAAATTGAAATCCGATAAATAATGTTACGAGTTATAACGATTTTTGATTGTCCCATTTAAACCAGTACTAACCACATGAAACTTTTATAAATTGTATGAGAAATTTCAGAATGTGATTTTCTTAGCAAATTATAATGCTAACCATCACAAAAAAAGAAAAAAATCAAAATTCTAACTCAAGAAATATATTTTTACGCGTTTTCTAGAACTGTTACAGTAACATTGTTTTTTGAATTGCGCGCTTTTCAATTTGTGTCTAATCCTTTAAAACCAGATGAATTTTTTAAACGGCTATAACTTTGCAAATTTTGGAGATATGAAGATGCAACTTTTTGTGTCTTATTCAGGATTGAATAAGGAAAGTTTTCCTAATTGGAATTTTTGTCCTACGGGGGCCGTATAAAAATTTAATTTTCGTAACTTTTCAACTAGACCCCCCATGGAATCGCAATTTATCTTATGAAAAATTTCACATTTTTTATGAATTTTTGCAATTGTAAGTACGGGTCTAAAGGCAATATTTAAGGAGATAGCCTATTGTTTCGATATTTATGACTCACCCTGTATATGCTTATGAAAAATATGTATTTTCTGTTTCGAATGATGCCAATTTCAGAAATTCAAAAATCTATCAGGAGAATCAGAATTTTTATTGATCTATAAAAAAAAGAACACTTGTTATCATTTCTCTTTTAAATTATTGAACTGTTTTTTAGTTGGTGGCAACTCGAAAGAAATAATTGAATTAGAAATTAAAAAGGAGAGATTTCTATAGTGTTAAATAATGGAAGGTATAGCATTATATAAATTTTAAATGGGTGCTATTTCTTTAATATTGGATATTTTTGACAGGACTTTCGAAAGGCACATACCTAAATTAAAAGCTTTCGAATAAGCTATTACACGTCGCTGAATGTTTATGAATCGGGTTATAATTGAGTTGTTTGTGATTTTTTTTTTCACAAGAAAAAAGTAACAAAACAGGGGTTCTGGATCTCCATAACTAATCGGTGGATATGGAGGATTTTTTTGCAAACTTTGAAGTCTAAAGTAGGACATTTCGCTTTTTCAATTTCGTCGCGATCTGATGATTGGTTCCAAGTTCCAAAGTTATTAAGAGGCAAACTTTGGACTTTAACATTTGAGTATGCGACTGAGCTGTACTATACGGCGTTATCGTACTGTATGATAAATATGAATAAAATAAAAATAGAATAAAATATACCATATTAAGAAAGCAAGCAATTAAAAACTATTGTATGTTTAAACTGAATTGTAAGAACACTAGTAGCAAGTTAGATAGAATAATCTTATCAGATCATTCTAAACCTTACATTTTTCTAATATTAAGAACGTGATACTTTCCACTTCAGTAATAATTTTTATCTCAAAAATGATCTGTAACTTAAGTACAACAAAAGGACATTTTTTTAATATCCGAGCACATATTTTATCCTTAAGTTGATCCTCAAAATGATAATAATCTGCACATTTTTTTTTTTTTATCTGAAAGTAATATAGTCCAATATCCTTAAAAGAAAATTATCATTATTCGCATGTCATAATCATTTATCTGTTATCTTCTACCGGAAAGCAATTGTTGAAATCAAGAATGTGAAAACGATTTTAAAGTGTTGGAAGGGTTAAGTGTTTTCAACTCTTCTTTAATATCATAATTCTAAAAACAACAAAGTACTGTTTAAAGAAATCTCACTGTATAAAGAAAAAAAAATAAAATAATAATTATAATTATAATTATAATACGAGGGCTATTTTTAAAGTAAGCAAACATTTTGTATTATTTACGTTTGAAAAGTACATTATGCATCTACTTCTGAATATAGTCGCGGTATAAATTAAAACATTTATCATAGCGTATAGCAGCTTGTTAGCTCCATCTGCATAAAGTTTTGCCGCCATGCTATTCAACATTTGGGATTTTTTTTATTCCATCTCGCCACCATTCTCTCAAAACAGAATTTTTTAACACTCATTTTGATAACATGTCCAAGAGAAATATACTACAAACTTACATTTTAAAAATAATGGTAGTAGAATATAAAAGTAGTCATTAGTGGTAGCCTCTGGCGACTACTTTTTATATTCTACTGGCACCATTCTTTTTTTAAGTAAGTTTGTAGTATATTTCTCTTGAGAATGTTATCAAAATGAGTGTTAAAAAATTCTGTTTTCAGAGAATGGTGGCGAGATGGAATTAAAAAAATCCCAAATGTTGAATAGCATGGCGGCAAAATTTTATGTCGGTAGAATTAACAAGCTACTGTACGTTATGATACATGTTTTAGTTTATAAAGCTGTTATGTTGAGAAATAACTGCATAATGTGCCTTTCAAATGCAAGTAATGAAAAATGTTTCCTTTCATTTTTTTTCGAATTCATTAACCCCGAATTTTAAAAGATAAAATAAGGAAATTTAAAACTTTTTAGTTATACTTTATTCCCAGCAGGAAATGTGAAAATAACGTTTATCTTGATGCACGAATTGATTTTATAATTTTGTATCCCTTTCAAGATTTAGAGTCTGCTTCTGCTTTATTTATTTACTAGCAGAACTACTCGGCTTTACCCGAGTTAAACGTGGAAGCCTTCCATGTAAAATAAAGTAACATGAAATAATACGGCAATCACAATAATGGAGCTTTGTGCATTCTCGCCAATAAAAGATTAAAAATACAGGGTGTCCACTTTCAACGATGGCCAATGGCTAATTTTTAAACTGTTAGTTATAGACATATAGTTCCAATTGCGAAAATGCTTTTAAAAAGGTAAAAAAAAAATTTTAAGTGAATTAGGTCAAAAAAAATTAGTAAAAAATTACGTAAATTAAATTTTTATACAGACCTCTATAAGTGATATTTACACAAAGTCACAAAAAAGTCCCATTCATCTAACACTAAAATTGACCAGGTTATGAAACTTTAAATTTCATGACTTAAACCACTTTTCTGTAATTGAAAGCGGATGAGTTGCACTAAGCTTTAAGGGAACGTACGCTAAGTGATTAAAGTATTATAAAGGTCGTCCATTTCCAATGCTGTCTAATGGCTAATTCCTAAACCATATATCACAGACATATAATTCAAATTACAAAAATGCTTTAAATGAGGTAAAGAAATATTTTTAAAGCGATTTAACTGAAGTTGGGGCCATTATATAAGTTTTACGGTAGCGTAAATTTTAAGTAATTAACTTCTAGATTGGTTAAAATAATTGAAGACGTCAGTTTCAAAATTCTCTTTATCGAGAAAATCAAATTTTAGGAGATCGCGAAAAACCTTTAAATGCGTTCATTGGTTTTCATTATAAATTTGGATATTATAGTGTTGCATTAGTGTAGATTGGTATAGATTGATAGAGAAAACAAAAACGATAAGGTAAGTTTTGAAATTAACATCCTCAATTGTACTTTTACATATGTTATATTTTGTAAAGAAATGAAGCTGTTTCGTTTCAGGATTTTATTTTAAAAAGGTGTTTTATTTTGATAAGCTTTTATTTTACTTATGACTCTTTTATGTGTGTTTACCTAGTTCAAAATTTGTATTCAAATTTTACCTCACTTTCAAATATCTGATCGAGCTCCAATTCGCAAACTTATTTATATCCAATGAAAATGTAATATTAATACAATTTTAGGTGAGTACCATTTATTTATTTTATAGAAGTACACCAAATTCTATTAGAAATCTAATAGAATTTTATATACGTATATCATTTTGTATCGAATTTTGACTGTTGCTTTTCATAATTTAATTTAACAACATTTTTGTTATTTTTTAATTATATTTTTAGCACAAGTTGTATATTTTTCTTTAATATGTAAAAATCAGCATAAATTTAAAAATAATATTGTAAAAATTATTTTACTCTCAATGTTAATGTTAAGTTTTACATCTGACGTTTATTGTTATTTCCAGTAAATTTGTGGCTGACCCCTATTTTGCAGCAAAAAAGATTTTTCAACTTTAAGCAGCTATTACTCGGTCAGTTTTAATCGCAGAGGAATGGAACTTTTTTTGTCTAAATAGTTAGAGTAGTGGTAAAAATTTACTAAATATCATTTATAGGACCGGGGGACCGTATAAAATTTAATTTTCATAATTTTTTACCAAAATTTTTTTTTGACCTAAATCGCTTGAAAAACAATTCTTTACCTTTTTTAAAGCATTTTTGCAAATAGAACTATATGTCTATATCTAGCAGTTTAGAAATTAGCCGTTGGCCACCACTGAGACTGGACATCCTGTATAATAAGAAAACATGACGTTGTTACTGTGAAAAACATACTAAAATCCTTCAGCTTTAAATATCAGAAATACGTGCTTTCTTTGGCGGGTATAAAAGAAAAATATATTATTTTAAAGGCAATACGAAAAAATGAAATTAACCGAAGAACGTAGCAGTTTTGGTTACAGTTTAGTGAAAACTGTTAGTGAAATTAGCTTTAGCATGCCATCTATCTACATTATAAAGCAAAAACATGTCAGTGAGTAACGCTGAAATCATATCAATGATGCATTATTTGAAAGTTTTTTCAAAAATATTAATAAGTTAAGTGGTTAAGGGTGCTGGTCACTCAGCGGCCGAATTTCCCTCGGTAATGTTCAGTCTATGGACGTCTGATGCATTTTTATATTCAAAACATCTCCTCGGGAAATTAATATTTTTAACTTATTTTTTTCAGTGTTCTCTTCTTAAAGGATCTCTCTTTTTTGTTCTTAGTTTTCAAAATATTTCTAAAATCTATGTATAATTTTATATGAAGTATTAAAATTTTTCTTCCATTTCGTCAGTTTTTAAAACATAAAATAATAAATTGAGCGTAAATTTTGGCAACTAAGGGAAAAAGTGACATCCTTTAAGAAGAGAACAATAAAAAATGACTAAAGACATTAATTCCCTGAGAATATATTTTGACTATAAGAATGCATCAAACGCCCATCCACTTAACATTACAGAGGGGAATTCGGAACCTAAGTGACGAGCATACTAGACACAGGAAAAGACCCGGATGACAATATAAAGTCTATGCGGGCGTTCTTTTCTCGCTCAAATTTTAATAATTTTGCATGTTTTTTTTTTTTTTTGTTTTTTTGTTTTTGTTTTTTTGCATAGGATAGCTGAGGATTTTTTGTTTCAGATTTTCTTTTAAAAATTACTTTAAGTTTCAAAACTGCTTTAAACCGGTTCTGAAATTGAAACTATTATAATATAAAAAATATATAAGCAAGATCGAAAAAGTAAAAACTAGGCCGGTTGTAGATTTCCTCAGCTATCCTATGCAAAAAAAATCAGGTAAAAATATTAAAATTTGAGCGAGATATTTGAAAAGAATGCCCTTATAGACTTTACATTATCATCCGGGTCCTTTTATGTGCCTAGTGTGGGGCCTTAATTTCAGATATGGACGCTGTCTAGAAATGGACTCAATGTAATTTTATCGTTCTTCCTCCGATGCTATCAGGGATCTTCTTTCAGGAGACAAAAGTGAATGTCAGCCTCTCTGTAATGATGATATGGTGCTATACGATACAAAATATTTTGTAGTTTTTGCAACAGATTCAGTAGAAAAAAGATCAAAATCACATCGCAAAAACGAATTGTTATACCGTACTCGGATAACTCAGTAGATTCTGATGCCGAAAATGTCCCAATATCAGTTTTGTATATAAGACGCAGGACGAAGACATAATGTGGTCATCTATATAAATATGAAAAAGTGGTGTGGAGAATCAGATGTCTGGAAAAAAGTTCGGAATATGCAAAATTTGGGAAAATAGTCACTAGTGTAAGGTATGACATATATGGCACGGACTAATATTGGCTTTAAATTAAAACAAATTTGAAAATTTCGAAATTTCAGTGATTTTTGATCATGTTAGATTATTATCTAACAAACTTTCAATGTAAGCAGGTAAAAAAAAATCCTGCAGGAAGAAGTTAAGTACTTTTAAACATTAATTATTTCTTTTCTGTGTTATTTGATCTAAAATTATTAAAAAAATAAAACTGTGAAATTATAATTGTGTAAAATTGTGATACTTTATTGACTTCCCTTCATTTTAATCAATAATGTATAAAAATAATAAATGTATAACCGTGATCTACACTGTAAAAAAAAAAGTGTCGATCTACTAAAAAAACTTTAGTGATCCTTGTAATTACTAAAAAATTTTTAGTAATCTTAATCGGTTACAAGAAAATCTGTAAGAATTACTAGAAAAAAGTTAGTAACGAATAGAGTTAATAATTTTATATTTTTAATAGCTATTACTAAAGCTCACTTGGTGTGGCATTGGTAGCATAGTGGTTATAGTAACGGACTCTAGGCTAAAAGGTCCCGGGGTCGATACTGGCCTCTGCCAAATACGCCCCGAATGTATGCAGTGCAAGTACTCGTTAATAAAGGAAGTATGAATATCCTGACCGAGCAGGATGTTCGTAATATTTGGTGCTGCCATCTATTGCGTTTTTGCCAAAAATCTTCCGCTCCAGAAGTCTGGATGCCCTTCGAGCCTACGTAATGGTTATTAAAAATAATTTTGGAGCTATTACTAAAATTTGCTTGGTGGCTCATACTAAAAATTTTTAAGTTAGTTATACAAAAAATTCTTTTGTTCAGTTTACAAAAGAAATGCTTGTTTCGCTTGCAAAAAAAAAGTTTGTAATGGTTACTAAAAAATTCTGTGGAATACAAATTTACTAAAAAATTTTTAGTAACCTCTTGAATTTTTTTTTACAGTGTATGTATCACGACAAAGAAAAAAAAGGAAACAAACAAAACAACACGACACAACGAAAAACGAAAAAATAGACATTGATAATGACGTCATTAGGAACGAGGTGAAGGGGACAGGGTGTTCCAGGGATTATAACTTATGATATCTTAACGAAGGAGGAGGGTCCAAAATTACCAAAAAGTTCATAATGTCATACAAGTACAGCCTCAAATATTGAAATAGTTGCACGATAAACATAGTTTGCTGTTATGTAATTTTATGGCTGTTATGTAATGTTTTTTACATGCCTCCTATACCATACATATTAGTCGCATTATCTTCAGCTATAAATTTTATTATCCAATGCCACCAAAAATAAATATTTGAGAATATAATTCTGGAAAAACCATTTTCAATAGTCATATCCCATGGCACATTTCGTAAAACATAATCAAAATTGACGGAAATAACCACTTATCACTAGTAACCCACACTTGTCTTTTATCGTGACAATGCGCCCACAATATCAACTTTTTTCGATTCAAAACTGCATTTAAAGAACAAACGTAAACTGTGGGTTTTCTATAGAGTGAAATAAATTTTCTGCGAATAAAAATGAAATAATAAGTAACAAATTCCAATTGATTTATGGAACATTATAAAGCTTTAGGGATTATATAATTCAGACATGCATAATGTATAAGCTTAAGTTTTAATGTTAAGTTGGTTTCGAAAAAATATGGATGGAACTGAAAAATTGCTCTTTTTACTTACCCATCATACGTAGTATAGGGTAAATTTTGCAATCGTTTTGAAAATCGGAAAAAAAAATTTGAGGGATTTACACGTTTCAGATACTGAAGATTCTGAAAAACATATTTTTAGAAAAAAAAAAAAATCCGTCCATCCATCTGTGTGTATGTCTGTGTGTCTGCAAACGCTCTATCTCCCGAACAAATTGAGATAGAGACTTGAAATTTTGTATGTACTTAGAATGTAAGAATGGAACGAAGTCTATTTAATATCAGTAACCTCGATTATCCGGAACTATATTTTTCGGACACTCGAAAAATTCATTCTGATGAAAAAAACATAAAAATTTTCATTTTTTTTCCTTTTTAGGAGTGGACTTAAAAGGCAATAAAATTACACAAATTTTGCATAAAGAACGAAATCGATCGAATTATTAGTTGTTGAGGTATTTGTAATCATGTTTTCATCATTCATCGATTTTTCATGACCCTATATTTCATTCAAATTTAATTCGAAGATATAATTTAAATGGAAATGAGACGTTTAATCCGGCGCAGTAAACTGTTAGATAATATTATTATTATTTTTGGAGTTAGAAGTATGTTTCTTTTACGCAATTTGGTTTTACTTGAGTAGTTTGGCGTTTTATATAATTTGTCGATATTGGTTCATCAGCAACTCATTAATAGAGCATTACTATGTACAGTGAGCAAAAATAGTATTTGCCCGCAGACGATTTTTTGCATAAGTAACCATAGAAAGCAAATTTGATACTATTCTCTTAATTATTAATTTATTTAAATAAGAAGAAAATAATAATAGCTACCCATTTTCCTTAAACAGCAATATTACATATTTTAAAAAATAAATTAATATTTTCTCATACCTAAAAAGTAATTGCACACGAAGCATTGACTGTTAAAAAAGGCATTAAATGTGAACATTATGCAAATATTTAGCATATCAGTCCCACAGTACATTAGCCCGGCACTTTAAAATCATGCAATATATTAACTGGAGCAGAGATTCTGGGGAGTTTTGTTCTAATGGCGCCGAAAACGTGTGAACTGTCTGTTGCTACCCGTGAGAAGATTATATTTTTTAACAATTCTGGATTAAGTTACCGAGGTATAGGTAAAAATTAAATCTAAACTTTTCTAGTGTTCGTTATGTAATTAAGAAGAAAAATGAAGCTGGTTCGACAGTAAATAAGCCGCGAACTGGGCGTCCAAGAAAGCTAAATACCAGGGAAAGGAGAGCCATCATAAAAGAATCTTCAAAAAACCCTTTTCTAAGTGCTCGAGAATTGGCTGTTGATGTCGCTTCAACGTCGGGAACAATAGTTACATCACAATCAATTAGAAATATTCTTCAAGATGCAAATATTCGAGGAAGAGCACCTCGAAAAAACCATTTATTAGTGAAACAATTAGGGTGAAAAGACTTGAATTTGCAAAAGCTTATGTCAGCAAAACAATAGAGTTTTGGAAAACTGCTATATTTTCCGATGAAAGCAAGTTCAATTTTTCTGGCTCAGACGGTAAGAAAACTGTATGGCGAAAGTCAAATACTTCTCTTCAAATTAAATCTTGAAACCAACTGTAAAACATGGCGGTGGTCATGTAATGATTTGGGGATGCATGTCTTTTAACAGAGTTGGCGAAATGATCTTTATTGAAGGCAATATGAATGCTAAACAATATATTAATATATTGCGAGATCATTTATCTAATAGTGCTCTGAAATTAGGAATTACTAATTCATGTTATTTCCAACAGAATAACGACCGAAACACACTACATACATTACGAGGTTATGGTTACTTTATAATGTTAAAAATCAATTGAAAACGCCACCACAATCACCAGACCTCAATCCGATTGAAATTTATTGGCATATTTTGGATGTGAAAATAAGAAAACAGAAAATTTCTGACAAATGTGAACTTAAGCAAACTCTTAGGAAAGAATGGCTACAAATCATCAGCGAACCATGGCACAAATTAATAAAATCAATGCCCAGACGATTACAAGCTGTAATTGAAACAAAAGGCATGCATACTAAATATTAGCATTGTTTATAACTTATAAATAATTCCTCTAGTTCTATTTTTATTGCTAGTGTGCAAATATTTTTTGGTA
Organism: Maratus speculifer; assembly: GCA_964019185.1. NCBI lineage: Eukaryota > Metazoa > Arthropoda > Arachnida > Araneae > Salticidae > Maratus > Maratus speculifer. The sequence continues at coordinate 183,745,430 of OZ025289.1, forward strand.
GTACAAATGCTACTTTTTTATGTTTTCCTATTTTATATATAATTAATAATTCAGATATTAAATATGTTTGTTTGTTTGTAAAACTGTTGGTATTTTTAATTCTTAGTTGTTTTTATTTATTTATACATATACTACAACAAATTTACCTGGTGTGCAAATACTTTTTTTGCTCACTATATATATATATATGAGAAAATGAGAAAGGGATCAGATTTCAAAAATGCTTTAGCCTTGTGTGTGGAACATTTTGTTTCCCAGTCATTTTATTTTCTTACAATTGCATATACAATGCAAAAAAAATTAGTTTCTTAAAATTTTTTTGGAAATTCTTTTAACTTAGCAGAAGAACAATAGTCTGGGGTTATAACACCATATAGTGATCGGTAATTTTTAAAATCTGAATTCAATATAGTCTAATATGTGATTTATACATGTATCTTGATTTGATAGCTTAAGAAGGACTGCTCCGACCAGGACCTAGTTCTGTAGGGCACAGTTTGACCTCCCGGTCACCTTTATTAAGGTTTTTTTTTTTTTTTTAATTACAACGAAAAAGTTACCATGTTCAGCTGGAGCTGAACTCGCCGTTAAACGCGACAGTAGGCGGGTTTGAAGATAGCTTGGTGTTTATTGTTGAAATTTCAGAATTTCAACAATAACAAGTCCCGTAAGAGGATAAGTAAAAAGTTAAAAGTTAAATTTCAATAAGATTTTAGCTTTTAGATTTCAGCTTAAGATTTTTTTTTTTCAACTTTAGCCTCTTCTTACGGGACTTATAAATTCTGAAATTAAACTTTTAAGTTTTCACTTATCCATAGGTTGCTCACTACTCCGAGCTCTTACGACCAAAAAATATATGTATAAAAATTTTTACTACTTGGCTTAAACAAAAAAATAATTATTATTACAAACTATAGTCAAAGACTGTAATGTGGAATAATGTTAGAAACTGTGCCATGGTCTTTTCGTGAAGATATGTTTTTCTCTTTTGTGATCATCATCACAACTAGAAATTGATTATCATCATGCCAAACCGAACAAGTCCACCCAACATAATTTTAAAAGGGCTTCCAAAGTTCTAAAAGGATTAGCGCTTAAAGCAATGCCAAATGTGTTTTAGTTTAAATGAGTTAACAAATTTTGGTGCATACAAATCACCTGGACCCCGAAATGAAACCATATCGCAAGGCTCCAATTGCGGTTATCCACATTTAGCACCAACAACATCATTAGTATTATTATTGGAGATCTACCAAAAATTCGTTTTCGGCCGAAAATTCATTTTCGGTGAAAATTCGGCCCGGACAGAAATTATCAGTATTCCAGAAATCTCGTTTCTTCCTTTCGAAAATTTCAACATTACTCATCGATATGAGCTTTATCGGCTCAAATGAAACTATTTAATGTTACGAACTCGTTATTTGAAATTATCAGTCATGATTGACTCAAGACGTAAATGTAAATTATAAAGCAAGCAATGCATAACTAAACTTTTTCACGTAATCATTAAAAGCTTCAGAAATAACAGTAATAGAAAATTTTCAGTCTGAAACCGCAGAAGTATTTCTAAGATTATTTGAGAAATTTCTAGTATAACAGATGACCATTTACAAAAATAATTGTAAAAGATAAAATTGAAGTGTATATGCATGAAACTAAAATATTTTTTAACTAAGTGAAATTCATATAATCAAAAAATCTTTCTGCATCGTTGATGATTTAATTGCGTTTCATTTTATACTAGGTAAGCTACTGGGTTGAACAAAAATATTCAAGTATGTTTCCATCTAGTATTAGTAAAAATACCTAAAAGAAGAATTTCAACCAGTTAGGCATTTTCGTGCTAAACTAAATTTCCCTATTATATAGTATATATATCAACAGATAGATGAAGTGCAGGGCCGTTCAAAAGTTTTGCAATAAATATTTGGCTTTGGACAGTAACACCTTATTTCCCTGATAACGAAGTTTTGTTAAAGGTTCCAGAAAGTGTTGGAAAGTGTTTTATAACCTATGCTTAACGCATGATTTTTCTTACTTGTTTCAAATGAAAACAGATTTTTTTACATTGAACGATATTTTTAAATTGCACACAAAAATCTCTAAAATGCATTTTAAAAATTTCAGCAGATAAAAAATACTAATTATGCATTCAAAAAATTTGAAATTTTTATAAAATTGATATTTTCATATTAACCGCATGCCAGGAGTTATCCCCAAGGTAAAGTTAAACTAAGCGATTTTCTCATTACCTTTCTTAACACGTTTTAAAAATGCAACATTAAAACAAATGTTCTTGGCTCGTTTACATTTCATGTGTTACGTGTATTTTTTATAGAAATAGGACCCCATATATGGGATGTCACAAACATAACAATAATATTCAAATAATTTTGAAGCATTACTTTGCAACCGTTTGTGTAGTGTTGATGCAATTCGCTGTTGATACGCGAAGTTGACGTTGAGTTGTAATGTTACCATTACCACACATAGGGTCCATTCAAATGTTTTTTGTTCTTTTGCATTAATTTTACTACTAATGCTAATAATGTGTATTTTTATAACTCTTATCGCAAATATTTCGTTACTTCAGAACTATGATTTTCTGAAGATATTTCCAAAAGAAAAAGTTAACCAGTTTCACATTATAGTACGTCATAAGTGTAATTACCTTCGGACTGCATGCTTTCATAGAAACTCCATGATCGCAATATTTTTTTTGTACAGGTGACCACGACCACGAACAATGGTAAAGTAGAATCTTCTGGAATAAAATATTTCTTTCAATTTTCAAAGCACTCTCATCTGGACTGAAAATAGGTCTCTTTTTTAATAAATCGGAAATTTTTATTCTTTTCAAAAGTTATTTTGATTTAATGTTGAATCATTAACGTTTTTACAAAAAAAACTGAAGATATGACGCAAATACGAAAAACATCCACAGATATCGAAAAAGCAGTTTTGGAAGCTATACGTCATCTTGGCCAGAATAGAAGTTCTTCTTCATCAGCTGATATCTTGCGATATTTGAGACCCAAGGAACTCTTAAACATGACAAATCCACAAACTATCGTCCAGTTGAATCTTGATAATGCTGTTGACAAAGGGCTTCTGAAGAAATTGACTAATGGAAACTATAAAGTCAATGAAACTGCAAGACGCAGAAAATCACGTAGTAAAAGTCAAGAACAAAGTGCTAAACCTAAACGCAGGTCCAGATCCAGGAAGCGGTCTGGAAGTAGGAGACGTCGGAGTTCCAGTAGTGGCAGAAAACGCAAGCGTTCCAGCAGTGGCAGAAGACGTAAGCCTTCCGGCAGTGGCAGAAGACGCAAACGTTCAAGCAGCGGAAGAAGACGCAAGCGTTCCACTTCGCGTCGACGACGTACAAAAACGCCTAAAGAGCAGGAATAACTTCTTCAAGATGACTTCTCCGAAATTTGCAGAAGCTGATTTTTCATAAATCATATGATTAATTTGTATAAAAATTAGATCAGTCAGATCACAGTGACAAAGCAATAAATGTAATGAAATTTATCTTCCCTGGATTTTTTTTTCTTTTACTTTTGCACTGTAATAAGATATTATTTTTTATTAATTAACTTCTAATCTTTTAAATGTGCTAGGATACATAGCATTTTCTGGATTCATAATACGATAGTTAAATCTGTTTAAATAAAATTACCTTTAGTTTACACAGCATTTCATTTCTTTAAATGATTAATAAAATTATCTCTAAGTGTATTTCTAATTTTTTTTTAAATGTTTGATATGCAGTAAGGAATTCTTTTCGTTTTAAACCTATTTTAAAAATTCTTCAAATTTAAATTTAAATTTTAAATAATCCTTTTTTGGTTAATGAAAAGCATTTGAATGTTCCATAAGTGAGGACCATGCCAAATTGATGATCAATACTCAATGCAATCTGGTATATGGAAATGGCACAAATGTCATGCACGCCCCGAGTTTGGCGCTATTTTTTCTGATGTAAATTTGGCGAAAACTTTGTTTTCGACTACCGATAACTTATATATATATTTTATTATTTTTTAAAAGGAATTAATAAAAAATTTAGTTAGTAACTATAGAATAAAACAGGGCACAGATGTCATTTACGCACCACATTTCCACGTGTTTTATCCCCTGCCAATTTGGCGAAAATTTTGTTTTTTAATATATGTTGGAAATTGCATGAAATAACAGCATGTGATTTTTTTATTGCACTATAAAAATAAAATAAAGTTAAAAAGATTCTAGTATTTTAAAAAGGAAATAAAAGTAAATAAATTACAATTTCATATAATTAATTATTGATGTACATTATAATAAAAATAATTTAAAGAATTAAAATAAAAAATAACAGTAAATAAATATGAATTCAATAAAAAGGGAAACGATAAATAAACAGTTACAAATAATAAACTTAATAAGTAAGAAAACAGTAAACGTAATTTTCACAATGAATTGTAAATATTAATACTTATAGCCATATTGAATGCATACAGTTGCATCATTTAATCAGCACATTTCATTGAAATCTGTAATTTTTTCCATCTTATTTTGCTAAATATTTTATAAACTTACTAGCTGATCCGCCCGGCGTTGCCCGGGTCCGTATTAACAAAATTAAACGAACTTGAAATTTGTATGATTTTATCATTAACTGGAAGCATGCAGAAATGCATTGTCTGAAATACGTCGCAGCTGACTTTGTGAAAAATCGGTCTAAAAAACAACAACTAATATTAAGCTCTAAAAATACTTAAAAGGAGCAATGAGAAACACGGGAAGGAAAATATATCCAACGATTGCGTTATTTTCGTGTTAAACTGTTGATATTTACCCGTAAAAATCACTGTTAAATCGCGTAACTAATTATTTTTTTTAGCATAGAAATCCCAAGTGAAATATTTTGAATTTCAAATGAATGAAATCGATACGCGATGATAAAAGATTGGTATATAGTATTATAATTTCAGAGCCATTTAACAAAAGTGTATATTTTTAATCAAAGCATGCGTAAGGTTGACTCTGTGGACAAATTCCTAACCGTAAACTTTTGTTACCGTAACCGTAATCTGTCTGTAACCTAACTGTGATTTAACAGTATCCTACCGTAACTTAAATATAACATAAATGTAACTTAGCCGTCACTTTATTGTAACCTATTCTTATTCTAACCATCACATAAATGCAATTTAACTTTAACCTAACTTTAAATTAACCGTGATCTAACTGTAACCTACCGCGAAATTAAATAAAATCAAAAACTTACCGTAATGTAATTGCAACCTAATCGCAACCCAAATGTTAACCTAACCATTTATTAAGTTCATGCCCATGGAAATTATTTTGTCTTGTTCGGATTTGGTTATGATTCATTAGAATATTTTCGTCGGGTTCAAATTTGGTTCGATTCAGATTTCAGGTATTTTTTGAAATTCGATTTAAATGTTCGGGTCGGATTCATGTCCATAGAAATTATTTTGCCTTGCTCGGATCCAGTTATGTTTCTGTGAAATATTTTTGTCGGGAACAGATTTGGTTCAATTCAGATTTCGGCGTTGTCTTCAAATGGAATTTTTTGATGTTCAGGTCTTCCTGCGTGTCCACGGAAATTATTCTGTATAATTCGAATAAAGACATGCTTCACTGGAATATTTTTGTCAAGTCCAGACTTGATTTAATTCAGATTTCGGTTTTTTCTTCAAATGTAATTTTTGAATTCGCGTTTTCATGCTTGTTCAAGGACATTATTCTGCCTTGTTCGAATATACATGCTTTACTGGAATATTTTTATCAAGTTCGTTTCAGATTTCGAAAATTTTTCAAAGAAATTTTTTAGGTCCAGATTCGGTTCATGTGCATGGAAATTTTGTCTTATTCGTATCCTGTTACGGTTCTTTGGAATATTTTTGTCAGGTTCAGATTAGCTTCGATTCAAATTTCAGGTATTTTTTCAAAAAGAATTTTTAGGTTCGAATCTCGTTCATGTCCACGAAATTTATTTTATCATACTCGAGTCCGGTTATGATTCATTCTGATATTTTGCATCGGATTCGGATGTGGTTTGAGTCAAATTTCAGGTTTTTTCAAATCGGATTTTTTAGGTTCGAGTCGGGTTTATGTCCATGAAAATTATTTCGTCTTGCTCGGATCGGGTTATAGCTCTTTGGACAACTTTTATCGGGTTCAGATTTGGTTCAATTCAGATTTCGGGGTTTTTTTCAAATGAAACTTTTGGGTTCGGGTCTTCTTGCGTTTCACGAAAATTGTTCTGTATTGTTTGAATAAGGAGATGCTTCACTGGAATATTTTAGCCAAGTTCAGATTTGGTTCAGTTCATATTTCGCGATTTTTTCAAAGAAATTTTTCGGGTTAGGATTGGGTTCATGTCCATGGAAATATTTTGTCTTGTTCGGATCCGGTTTCGGCTCTTTGAAATAGTTTTATCAGATTCAGATTTGGTTTGAATGAAATTTCAGGTATTTTTTCGAATGGAAGTTTTAGGTTCGTATTTGGTTCATGTCCACGGAAATTATTTAGTCTTACTCTAATCCGGTTATGGTTCTTTCGAATATTTTGGTTGGATTTAGATGTGGTTTGGGTCAAATTTCAGAATTTTTCAAATGGAATTTTTTAGGTTTGAGTCGGGTTTATGACCACGGAAAGTATTTTGTCTGGCTGGGATCGGGTTATAGTTTTCTGGAATATTTTTATCAGTTTCAAATTTTGTTCGGGTCATACTTCGAGTTTTTTTAAGACAATATTTAGGTTCGGGTCAGGTTTCATGCCCACTAAAATTATTTTTCCTTGTTTGGATCGGGTTATGCTTCATTTGAACATTTTTATAGGATTGAGATTTGGTTTGGGTCAGTTATCAAATCCATAGTTTTTTTTTTTTTTTTTTCAAACAGAATTTTTAGGTTCGGGAATTTATACTCACGGAAATTTTCTCTATCATTGATCGGAGTGTGGTCTGTTTTTTTCTGGTTGGGATCAGGTTATGTGTTAATTAGTCTAAACATTAAGGTTATAATCGGTTTTGCTACTATTCTTTTTATGGCTATTTCTGATAAATTATTTACTTTGCTATTTAATAATTTATTACGGTGTATGAATCGTTTGCGGATTGGGACAATTGTACGCAAAACAGCTATATTTTATTTTTGTTTTAAAACCAAATTAAAGCATAATTTAATTTTAAATTGAATAGAGTACATTTAAATTTTATCAATGATAAAAAAATAAACTCTTAGAAAAGTGTTGTGTGATTTTTTTTACTGCAACACAGCTAATGATTCATATATTCTAATGTTCGAAATGCCAAAGATCTGCGTACAACCACACAGTAAAAAGAAATTGTGTGGAAGTATAATGTCTTGGGCTGACGCCAAAAATGTAACCCTAAAATCCGCTACATTAAGCCAAAATAAGCACCAACAAAACCATGTGCTTTGACACGCCGATCAATTCAAACTGGTTTAAACCCGTATTTCTTTGTTTATTACCTTTTAAACTGTTATTGAATAGATGACTAAAATTTCGTTTAAAAAATAACGTTTTGTGCCATTATTGACTGCAATACACGATCGGAATGCATAAAAGATACAAATATGTCAATCATAGGCAAGAATTATATGATCATTTTTGTCATATGGCTTTAAAATATCAATATAGAAGCATCATTTAAGATTTTGCTTGAAAAGTTAACATTTTTTCGTTAATGTCTTAAAATCGTCTGCACTCTGAAATCTAGATTTTAGACTAATATTTGTTATTTAAATTTTCACACATGATTTTAAAAGAATGTTTTTATAAATATTTTTTATATATTGGCATAGAATTGTTAATATGTTGTTAAATCATAAACAATTTTCATCTACGTTATAAAGTATTAAAAAGTTCTGAAAAAAAAGAAAACTTTTAGTAATACATTTTTTAGTTCAAATCAAATGTTTTCAATATTTTATTTAATTTTATTTTGACATTTAATTCTTTCGAATTTATCAATTTCAATTATTTTAAAAGCAAACATTTTTTTAAATAAATAATATAATAGGAAAAAGACCATTTTAAAATATTACTATTTCTTCGTAAAATATGCTTCAGCTGTAATTCATTTCTTTCAATTCGTCTCATTAATACAAAATCCCTTCCACATGCTTTTGTTTGGGACATTAAAATTTGAGCGATAAATGGTTTAATATTGCAACCCTTTTTTCGGTTTACTTCACCACCACCTATCTTTTTTCCTCCATGGTTTACAACCGCTGTGATAAAAAATCATCATTTAAACTGACAGTTTTCCAGTCTATGAAATTTAAAGGTCTGTTCCAGCTCTTTTAATTATTTCTGCGAAAATTTTATGCAACCAACCAACCATAACTAAATGAAGCGAAAAAAAGAAGAAAAAAGGCGATTTTTTATGAGAGTGATCTTTGGAATTTAATTAATTACTCAGTTAATAAATAGAATTTCGAAATTCTGAAGCTCAGGTGCATCAGGAGAGATTTGGGGCTACTCTGAAAAAAATTTTGAGCTTCGTACATGCTGTAGATTTTGCTAGCCATCGCAGACACACACACACACACACACACACACACGCACGCAGACAGAGCGTTTTGTTCTTTTATTAATATAGATTATTACTATACTAGCTGACCCGCCCGGCGTTGCCCGGGTCCGTATTAACAATATTAAACGAACTTGAAATTTGTATGATTTTATCATTAACTGGAAGCATGCAGAAATGCATTGTCTGAAATACGTCGCAGCTGACTTTGTGAAAAATCGGTTTTAAAAACAACAACTAATATTAAGATCTAAAAATACTTAAAATGAGCAAGGAGAAACACGGGAGGGAACATGTATCCAACGATTGCGTTAGTTTCGTGTTAAAGTGTTGATATTTACCCGTAAAAATCACTGTTAAAACACGTAACTAATTATTTTTTTCGCATAGAAATCCCAAGTGAAATATTTTGAATTTCAAACTAATTATATTACTCTTAAATCCGACTATACCGTGAATGAAATCGATACGCGATGATAAAAGATTGGTATATAGTATTATAATTTCAGAGCCATTTAACAAAAGTGTATATTTTTATCAAAGCATGCGTAATGTTGACTCTGTGGACAAATTCCTAACCGTAAATTTTTGTACCATAACCATAATCTGTCTGCGACTTAACATTACCCTACCGTAACTTAAATATAACATAAATGTAACCTAGCCGTCACTTTGAAATATCAATATAGAAGCATCATTTAAGATTTTGCTTGAAAAGTTAACATTCTTTCGTTAATGTCTTAAAATCGTCTGCACTCTGAAATCTAGATTTTAGACTAATATTTGTTATTTAAGTTTTCGCGCATGATTTTAAAAGAATGTTTTCATAATTATATTTTATATATTGACATAGAGTTATTAATATATTGTTAAATTAAAAACATTTTTTCATCTACGTTATAAAGTATTAAAAAGTTCTAAAAAAAAAAAAAAGAAAACTTTTAGTAATACAATTTTTAGTTCAAATCAAATGTTTTCAATATTTTATTTAATTTTATTTTTACATTTAATTTTTTCGAATATATCAATTCCAATTATTTTAAAAGCAAACATTTTTTAAAAATAAATTATATAATAGAAAAAAGACCATTTTAAAAAATTACTATTACTTCGTAAAATACGCTTCAGCTGTAATTCATTCCTTTCAATTCGTCTTAATACAAAATCCCTTCCACATGCTTTTGTTTGGGACATTAAAATTTGAGCGATAAATGGTTTAATATTGCGACCCTTTTTCGGTTTACTTCACCACCACCTATCTTTTTCCTCCATGGTTTACAACCGCTGTGATAAAAAATCATCATTTAAACTGACAGTTTGCCAGTCTATGAATTTTAAAGGTCTGTTCCAGCTTTTTTAATTATTTATGCGAAAATTTTATGCAACCAACCAACCATAACTAAATGAAGGGAAAAAAAGAAGAAAAAAGGCGATTTTTTATAAGAGTGATCTTTGGAATTTAATTAATTACTCAGTTAATAAATAGAATTTCGAAATTCTAAAGCTCAGGTGCATCAGGAGAGATATTGGGCTACTCTCATAAAAATTTTGAGCTTCGTACGTCCCATAGATTTTGCTAGCCATCGCAGACACACACACACACACACACACACACGCAGACAGAGCGATTTGTTATTTTATTAGTATAGATAACTAACGGATCTTCTCCTTGGCACAGATGTGCTATGCCAAATTGGCGGGAGAAAAAACACGTGCGAATGTGGTGCGTATACGACATCTGTGCCTAAAACAGTTTATAGAATTTTAAGAAAGAAAATAAAAGTAAATAAGTAGTTTATTAATAAATAAACAACAATAGCCGGGGTTAACGTACCAGGCAAAATAACGACATTTTGGAACAAGTTAAGCACTCCGGTGCATACACAATATCGCCAAAGGTGACCGAATACTTGCGATTTTAGACGTTTTGTTAAATATCTAGAAAAATACATGATGAATTAATTATTTTGAAAATTCAGGTGTGTAAACAGAATAGTGCAGGTTATATATTTCCATGAAGATTTTTCCTCGATGTTCTGAAGATGATCGTCAACAAATTGAAAAAGAACGAAGACCTTGGGAAGAATTCTATATCCTGTTCTGTGCTGCACGATTGGCGGAGGAATCGAAAATGGCGCCCAGAAGTCATATTTTACCATTTTAATATTTTTTTTTCAAAATGGCAGAAAAACATGTTTTTTAAATTTTTATAATCATATATTTTTATGCTATACACGACATATATGTATATGTTACAGGCCAAACCCGATTTTAGGCCAAACTAGATTAGCCTAGGCCAAACTAGTCTATCCTAATGCCCATCGGATAAACTAGTTTTTCCTAGGCCAAACTAGTCTATCCTAACGCCCATCGGATAAACTAGTTATTCCTAGGCCAAACTAGTCTATCCGAAAGCCCATCGGATAAACTAGTTTTTCCTAGGCCAAACTAGTCTATCCGAACGCCCATCGGATAAACTAGATTTTCCTAGGCCAAACTAGTTTGGCCGAACAGTCATTAGGATAAACTAGTTTAGCCTGCTATTCATTGGTTTGAACTAGTTTATCCTAGGCCGAACTAGATTGTCCTAGGCCAATTCAATTTGGCGTGATATTTTTGAATCTAAAGACCGCCACGGCGCCAACTTTCTAGTTTTGATCTATTTTATCCTAGGCCGATGCAGTTTGACGCGATTTTAGCTCATAGACTATCAAAGCCTGAGAGCTAATGTGCTCGCAGATTATGTGTGTGTGTATGTAACCATTTACGTACGTATGGCCGTATGTACGTACGTATGTACGTACGTGTGTACGTGATGCGATAACTCCTGACAGAAATATCCAAATTGCTTCAAATTTTGGACATAGATTTATCCTGATAATGAACTTTCCTGATTAGTTTCAGAGGTTCATTGAATAAGAATAAGGGGAGGAGAACAAAAGGTTAATCCGCACCCCTCCCCCACTTACTTAATTTAGTTAAGTCAGTTTTACATGCAAAATGATAAGATTTTATTAAAATTGTAGGTATAATATCATTTTGATAAGGTACATCCATGATCAGTTCTGGGTGTTCATTGTTTACGTATAAAGAAAGTAGGAATGGGAGGTAACACTCTTAATTTATGTAAATAGGTTTTTCACAGAGAATTTACCGATTTGTTTCAAATTTTGAATGTAGGTTCCTTCTGATAAGGCGTTTACCTGATTAATTTGGGGGGGGGGGGGGGTTCTGAGTTTAAATATAAACGTAGAACGGATTTTTTTTCAATCGGATAGAAACTTTCCGTTTTATGAAAAGATTTTTAATTCGTAACAGATATTGGTTTTTGCACGCATCACTTCAGGCGAAATTGTTCATATTAAGAAACTAAATATCCGAATCCTTTTAAAAATAAGAAAAAGCTTAAATAAAACATGACACTTGAAATTTAGAATGGGGGAGGGGGGGTAGACAAAGAAGACGCTAGATTTTTTTTTAAAGATCAGCACTTTTTAATGTTTTAGCTGCTAATTAAATATTACCATTATTTGAAACTTTTAGAAACATAATAAAACATGATGTTAAATATTTAAGAAAAAAGATGGCGCGTCAAATACCACTATTTTCTATTAGTAATTTTTGTAAAAATTTTAAATTCTTGTTGGAACTGTTTGAAACTTTGTGATAGTTTATAACACATGATAAAAATTGTAAAAAAAGTCCCAATACGAAAGGGAAAGAGGGGGGGGGGGGCGAAGAAAATCAGGAAATATAACGGAAATTCTAATTTGATCTAGTTGAAATTTAAGATAGTTTATGACACATGATATAAATTTTTAAAAATATGTTCCGCGTTTAATGCCACAATTGACGAATAGTGATTTTTGCAAAAATCTTAAATTCTTGTTTTGCAGCACCGCGACATCGAGTAACATATCTACTGATAGATTGTTTAACGGAGTTTCCTTCATATACAGTTTTGTTGGCAATAGAGTGCGCTCCCTGATGATGGAATCTGGAACTAATATAACGCGAGCACACTGGTGTTGGAATTTTTAACTAATACAACGCGATCTAGTTCAAACAAGCTGGCTTCGTCTGCTATTGAGCTCCTTCTTTTATATAAAATCTCAAAACGGACGTATGTTAAGCGAACGAACCTCGAAGTGAGAGAAACATGATGATAAATATATAAGAAAAAAGATGCCGCATCAAAATATCACTATTTTCTAATAGCAATTCTTGTAAAAATGTTAAATTATTGCCGGAACTTTTTGAAAAATCTGTAACAACGTCTTTCAAATTCTAACTCAATCTGAAATTTGATGAAAATCTGTGTATTAGTACTATTTGAGATAGAATTATCGCAGAAATCATAAAAAAACTGTATAGAAGCGCTATCTATTGAGCCATTTACTCTAAAAACAAAAGAATATTAATTTATATCAGGGACTAACTGAATTTGAAGTTTGATGAAAATATGTGCATTTGTTCTTGAGATAGAACTATTGCGATAATTATGGATAATGCCACATAGCAGCGCCAGCTGTTGCACGATTTACTCCAAAAACTAAAAAGTACTGTTGTAATTTTTATATCAAGGACTATCATAATCTGGAGTTTGATGAAAATTAATGTATTAGATCCTGAGATAGAGCTATTGCAATAATCACGAATAATACCGTATAGCAGTGCCACATTTCAAGAGATTTACTCCAAAAACTACAGAATACTAATTTTTATCAGAGACTTACTGAATCTAAAGTTTGATGAAAATTCATGCATTATTTCTTGCGACAGGGCTATTTCAGGAATCGGGAAAATTGAGCACAACAGTGCCACCTATTGAGCAATTAATATAAAAACGTAAACAGAATTAGTTCATAGCACGGATTTACTGAATCCGGAAGTTTGATGAAAATCCGTAAATAAATTATTGAAATAATGTTGATGCATATCGGTAAAAATGCAATTTAGAAGCGCCATCTGTTGAACGATTTACATGAAAATAAAATCAGAATCAATTTATATCAGGGACTATCTAAATATAAATTTATATTAAATTTCATTCATTAGTTCTTGAGATACAGCTATTGTAAAAATTGTTAAAAATGCAGCATAGCATAGCCATGTTGATTGATTTACTTCAAAATAGAAACAACACCAACTCATCTCATGGACGAAAAGAATCTGATATTTGATGGAAATTTGTGTATTAGTTATTAAGATAAAGCTAATGCGTAAATTATAAAATATACAAAACAGCAGCTCCACCTGCTGAGTGATTTACACCAAAAACTAATCAGCATCAATTTAAATCAGAGACTACCTGAATATATTTTTTTAATTAAATTTCGTGCATTAGTTCTTCAGCCGCGTCCCTACAGCTTGCGACAGCGTATAGCAGGTGTGCTGCACACGTACTGCCGAATGCCCTCTTCCTTTTCGAACGAACTTCGAAGCGAACAAAATTCAAATCGTAGCAAGCGTGCTGATTACGCACCGCCGAATGTAATCCTCGAAGCGAAAGAGCCTCGAAGCGAACGAATTTCCAGCCATATCCCCGCTGCCCACGCCACTCAGATAGCGGGCGAAGCCAGCAAGTTTTAACTAAGCCACGTTATATTAGTTCCTCATTCCAACACCAAGGAGCGCACTCTATTATTAACAAAACTGTACCTGAATGAAACTCCGTTAAACAACCTATTAGTAGATATGTTACTTGAGGTCGCGGTGCTTTAAAAGCTAGAATTTGCGTTATATTTCCTGATTTTGCTCACAACCACACCCTCTCTCATGAAATGTGATTTTTTTTTATAAATTTATATCAAATGTCATAAACTGTCACAAAGTTTCAAAATGTTCCAGCAAGAATATATCATTTTAAAAAAAAATTACTATTAGGAAATAGTGGTATTTCGATGCGGAATCTTTTTTCTTAAATATTTATCATCATGTTTTTTTTCTCTTCGAGGTTCATTCGCTTCAATATATGCCCGTTTCGAGATTTTATATAAAACAAAGGGCCCGATAGCGGGCGAAGCCGACTGATTTGAACTAAATCGCATCCAAATTCCAACACTTGGGTGCTTATTTTATATTAATTCCACATTAATCCGTTATATTAGTCGCGATATATCAATCCGACATGCGTACGTACGTACATAAGTATGTACAGACGTACGTACATACATACGTACATGGTTACCATACACACACACAGAATCTACGAGAACATTAGCTCTCAGGCTTTGATAGTATATGAGCTAAAAGCGAGTCAAATTTCATCGGCCTAGAATAAATTAGATCAAAACCAGAAAGTTGGCGCCGAGGCGATCTTTAGATTCAATAAAATCACGTCAAATTGAATTGGCCTAGTACAATCTAGTTCGGCCTAGGATAAACTAGTTCAAACCAATGAATAGCAGGCTAAACTAGTTCATCCTAATGACCGTTCGGCCAAACTAGTTTGGCCTAGGAAAATCTAGTTTATCCGATGGGCATTCGGATAGACTAGTTTGGCCTAGGAAAAACTAGTTTATCCGATGGGCGTTCGGATAGACTAGTTTGGCTTAGGAAAAACTAGTTTATCCTATGAGCATTAGGATAGACTAGTTTGGCCTAGGAAAAACTAGTCTATCCGATAGGCATTAGGATAGACTAGTTTGGCCTAAAATCGGGTTTGGCCTGTAACATATATAAACAATATATAGTCTCGAATGAAGATGTAAATTATCCGGAAAAATATAAGTGGCGGAAAAAAACTGATTTTTTACCTGGATTTTTCGAAAAGAAAACGGAAAAGTTGGAAAAATTGATTTTTCATGATAGTTTCTCCCAAATAAATTACATTTTCTTAAAAAATATTAAATAATAAACATTTTTTTCTATTTATTTGTATTAAAAGAAAATTATTTTCACTTTATATTACAAAATAAAAAAGAAAGTAGCAAAGTCTGCTTTTAAAAGTTTAGTTTTTTTTTTTTTTTTTTTTTTTTTTTTTTTTTCACAGCCTAAGAATTTTTATAACGCTATTGTTTGTTACACCATATCTCTGTTGAAATTATTTTTCATTTACATGCTTAGCTACCAATTGACCTAATGTAAAAACTAGAACCAATATGTCTGCAGTTTGGAATGAAATAAATTATGCATCCCATTTACATAAGTATAGTTTAGTTTTTAATTAAATGATACTAAGGTACCCTGGGGTAATAACGCCAGGTGGGGTAATAACGCCAAGTGCTTATATTTTGCATAATTATGAAATAATCAGGTAAATGACATCCATGTGCTCTGCGCAGAAGGGTTTTGAGTCATATAAATCGCAAAAAACAGTTTCAAGTTAATTTGTTTCATTTTTAGGTCTTATTGTTTTTACAAGAAACTAAAATTAACGCTTGATCTAAAATTTGCGAGATAAGGTTTTTGATCTGAAGACTATATTTTTTATCCAAAAATACTTTGTTTATTACATAAATTTGTAGTGTATTTCATGTACTTTCAAATTGTTGTAGAAGATTTTGGATCTCTTCTCGAGATAATTTGTAGTTTAGGATTTACTGCGCAATAAGTATAACGGGGTAATAACGCCAGGGATTGGCGTTATTACCCTGGTTGATTCCCAACAGTGGCCGAACCTATATCCGAAGGGGGTTTATATATTAATATGGGACAGCATTATTATCATTGTTGAAATAGTAAGATTAAGGGGAGGGGTGCCCAATACTTAAAAATAATCTATTTTATTTTTTATTATATTATTATTATTTTTTTTTTTTTTTTTTACTAATGTAAAATATAATTTTTAACTCTTGTAAATAAAACTATATCAAAATGTTTTCGAGATTCAAATTCGAACATCTTCAAAATCAGGTTTCTATTAAATTTCCAGTGGATTGTTCAATTGAGTTCGAAATTTTAACTGTCCGCTTTCTCAGCGTTCGGTTTTTCAAAACTTTATAAATTTAACCTTAAACTGATGTGACAGAAATTGTAACGTATGAATGTGATGCGGTTTGTGAGAACACAAAATTGAAAGATGAATAAAAGGCGGGAATAACTCATAGGATTCTGTTTTTGTACTACACTTTTTATACAAGTGTATTATACTTAATATTCACCTATTTAGTCTCTGGTGATAGTACTAACATTCCAAATGAAACAAAATTTCGGTAGTGTTTGCAGTTAAACTGAAAATTACAAGTTAAACTAAAAAATTAAAAGAAAAATAGTGGTCTACGAGACCGGTAACATTAGTTAAAGGTTAAAATGCGATCCATGATTAAAAATCATAGAATACTGTTCCTGCGCTAAACTTTTTGTACAGAATTAATTCTAATTAAATTTAATCTATTCAAATATGTCTAATAATATTACGAGAACTCCAAACGAAAGAGAATTTCAGTATTAACTATTGTTAAACTGGAAAATACAAGTTAAACGCTATTTTTTTGGGGGGGGGAGGGGGTACAGTGTTATGTCAGATTGCTAACAGCAGTTAAAGGTTAATTTTGTTGCTAATATAGAGATAATGATATATAACCATTTGAATTATGTATAAAATTGAATAAGTGATCTCTTTGGGATAATATTTTTTAATCAAAAATTTTATTCAATTTATTAAAAATTTATTAAAGCATGCTCTTTAAAACGTCGACAATTTAATTGAAGGTTTGAAGAATCCGCATTAGTGTGGAGTTATGGGTTAAAAATTTTTTACTAGATTACTATAATAGTATTAACCCTTAACTGCTGTGACAAAAATTGTCGCATAACTTACTGTGAGCGGCCTGTAAGACCGCTTAATCTAACGATGAATAAAATGTTAAATTAACTTTTAGAATATTATTTTTGTATTGAACCTTATATACAGGATTATTATAAATAAAATTCAGCTATTCAAAAGTTTCTAGAGATAGTAATAGAACTCCAAATCAAACAAAATTTTCCCGGTATCTATAGTTAAACTAAAAATTGCAAGTTAAACTCTGAAACTTGAAAAACGGTATGTGAGACGCTAACAGCAGTTAAGGTTTAACAAAAATATTTATTACATATAACTCTAGTTATTATAAAACTTCACATGATTAAAATATTACATTATGAATGGTTAAAACCATGCAATGTTTCTTATAATCATATTTAAGCGGGACTTTTTAAGCAAAGAGAGACACAGGGTGTTATGTTCTGTTGAAGCTCCCCCTCACTCCTTTTTCTTTCACTTTCACAAAAAAATCAATATTTTCTATCGCATAGAATGCATATATGGGAATATAAATACTGATTCAAATAATCTGTGCAATGAATCTAATAATTCTATTTAAATGGTCATTTTTAAGCAAAACGTAGCTTAGAATCTGATATTCTTTTGCCTCCTCCCCCCGCCACCACCACAGCTTTCTTTTTCTTTCAGAGTCACAAAAAATTGTACATTTTCAATAGCTTAGACTGCAATTTGTCAATTTCGAGAGCTGTAGAGTTTGTATTTTTAGAATTGGGCAATCTACATGCTATTATTCCATCTTATTTTGTAGTTTTGTTTGCATGGCGTTATTACCCATATAGGTGGGTATTAACGCCAAATAGCATTGGTCAAGAAAAAACGCCATTACATTTTATGAATACATATCTGGTCAATTATTTTATTTTATATAGATAGTCAATGAGTTGCTGTATCAGATCCTATATTTATTTGAAATATACAATCTAAAACTAAGCCGTGAAATTTGATAGAACCTTAACGTGGCGTTATTACCCCAGGGTACCTTAGTTTAAAGAAATAAATTATTGTTGTTTTGTCATTATTATGAATATCAGTATTAAAAAATTCCATTTTTTGTTTAAAAATGTATATTTTTACATTATTACATTTTTTTCTTACAATTATAATTTTATTTCCTTTAAAAAATATGTTTAGTTTTGGTATAGCTTTACAATCTCAACTCAAAGTTTTGATTTAGTTTTATAATCTCAATTCAAACAAAACTAAGTTTTAGTTTGGTTGACTCATGTCTGCAACTAAAAAACAGCATAGGATTTATTGACTGTTAGATTTTTACTCACTGAAACCAGGGAAATATTTTTTTTTTTTTTAAATTTTAATTAAACGTAATTTTTTTCTTTTTATCCTGAAATTTGGTATTCCATTATTGAGTAAGAAACCATATTCAATAATGTTTCCATATGGTAATTTCATATTCCTAAGAGTGGAACTGAAAAGTTATGAAAACAGAACCTTACTAATAGAAAATGCCCGCTATTTGAGGAATTAACAAAAGCAGTTACACACACAGATAAACTTCTACTATTAAAATTCAAAGTTTAATCAAGAGGGAAAGTATAATTTAGAAAATAATTACTTGTAATAAACTAAAGATTTCTTTTTTTATCGCAGTTATACTTTTCTAATGCAAACTGCCCATGTTTTGCAACATTACTGTATATTGTGGAAGTAAAATAAAGGTCAATTTTAGATTCGACACCTTGAAAAAACATTCAATTAATCAGCTATAACGAAATCTTGAAAAAGGCAGCATAGTAGTGCCACCTATAGGGCAATTTACACCAAAAACTAAACAACATAAATATATATCAGGAACTTGTTGAAGCTGCAGTTTGATGAAAAATCATCCTTAGCTTTGAGATAGAGCTATTGCGATGATCATGAATAATGCAGCATAGCAGCGTCATCTGTTGAACGATTTACACCAAAAAGTAATAAGCACGAAATTACATCAAGGATTAACTTAATCTGAACTTTATAAAAATCCATACATTAGTTCTTGAGATAGAACTATTGTGGAAATCATAAATAATGCAGCATAGCAGCACCATCGATTGGGCGATATACACTAATAACCAAACATCTCGAGTTTATATCAAGGTGTAACTGAATCTAAAGTTTTGTAAAATTATGTGCATCAGTTCTTGAGATAGAGTGCCCATAAAATTTTTGTCACATACAGACTCATAGAGTGACAAATATTTTTCAAAAACCTCCAAATCGTGTTCAGGACCTTCTAAAACATTTAAATACACCAAAAAGTGGAAATCATTTTTTCACAAATTCAATACTTACTTCTTGTAAAGATAGAAAAAAAGCAATAAATGCATGCTTCCAAATTTTATGTTAAATTTTTAATTTTACCATTTCCATTAATCGGCATATTATTGAAATAATTTTGCACATGAATTAATTTTTAAAAAGAGAAGTTACATTTAATTATATATCTAAATTTTTTTTCATGTAATCCTGTTTTTGTGAAATTGTGAACTTCTTGTATGTACTTGTACAAAATATAATCAGAATTTGTGAATTAAAATTATTACTATATTTAGGTTCCTATTCAGACAATTTTAATAAGGTTATTCATACATATATACAACTTGATAAGATTCAGCTGCTATATGGCATGATTTTTTTTTTCTTCAATCACTGCATTTGTGAAAAATTCAATTTGGAGATCAAACTTTTTTCTGAAATGTCTATTTTCAGGAGAAATTTTGCGAAGGGCCTTGTGTTTCAAACAAGAAAAAAAAATGTGAAAGATCCTTTCAAGCTTCTCAAGCAGATTTCTGCTGAGAGATCACATTCCCCACATTAAAGTTTTAATGTGGGATACTCAACATAAAAATAAAATAAAAAGTATGAGAATGTAGCTATTACAAAATTTTCAATATATTATTTTATAAATGAAATTTCAATTTTTCCAGTTTGGAAAAATTGAAAAATAAGCCTTCGGGAAAAAAAACTTAAAAAAACCGGGGTTTTTCCCAATTTTTCCTGGTTTTTTCCGAGCATTCCCATCTCTAGTCTCAAATACTAAAGAACGCAGCAACCACTTTGAAACTTTTATTGCCAAAAAAACAAGAACAGGATATGTAAATCTTTCAAAGATCTTTTGAATAACCCTTTCAAAACTAATGTAGTAAAAGTGTCCAAACTACAGATTATGATTAGATGGTATGATTACACGTCATATACGCGTCGGAGTACTATAATTGGCGCCAAAATAGTGTTATTTTGCCTGACATTTGCCTGTTGTTGTTTATTTTTTAATAATTTAATTGCTTACTTATCGTTAATTATTTGTATTGTTAATTTTTAGATATTAATAAAACTTTTTTTTATTTATTGTTATTTTTTTTTAAATAATAGAAAATATTTTAAAATATATATGTGACAGGCATTTGAAAACGATGTTTTCGTCAAATTGACGTCAAAAAAGATTTTGCCAAACCCAATGCATATATTACATCTGTGCCAAAACTTTTATTTTTGTTTATGTGTGTATTTATATATGTAAACATTTTATTCATACATATAAATATACATATAGATATTATTTTTTATACACAAATTTTGTTCCTAAACATAAATCGATAAAAAATTTCTGCATATTAAATAAAATGTACACGTATGTAAAAAAAAATAATAAATAAATAAATAAATGCTTGCGTATATGAAATAAAAAATAGGCTGCTAGAAAATATAGTCCAAGAGCTCACAGCACAAAAACCTATGTTATCAAGCAGAAGGAAAAAAAACCCTTTTTTTATGGAAGAGTGGTAATAGGAGAATTTCATGATCCATGTCTGCCGGAAGTGAGGTGGTGCATAAGCCAAAAATGAGTACCACTCGTGATTCACGCATAATTTTAACATTGTGTTTGCCGTACAATCAAAGGTATGAAAACAGGGAAAACTAGGAGCAGGGAAACACAATGATAAACCTACGAGACAGCCATTAGTGGTCGTAATTTTTTTGGCTTATGCACCACTTCACTTACAGTAATTTTACACATTTTAAAAAATAAATTAGTATTTTCTCATACCTAAAAAGTATTTGCACACGAAGCATTGACTGTTAAAAAAGGCATTAAATGTGAATATTATGCACTTGTTTAGCATATCAGTCCCGCAATGCATTAGCCCCGCACTTTATAGTCACGTAATATATTAACTGGAGCAGGGATTCTGGGGATTTTTTGTTCTAATGGCGCCAAAAACGTGTGGACTGTCTGTTGCTACCCGTGAGAAGAGTATATTTCTTAACAATTCAGGATTAAGTTACCGAGGAATAGGTATAAAATTATATTTAAATTTTTCTAGTGCTCGTTATGTAATTAAGAAGAAAAAAGAAACTGGTTCGACAGTAAATAAGCCGCGAACTAGGCGTCCAAGAAAGCTATATATTAGGCAAAAGAGAAACATCAAAAAAGAATCTTCAAAAAACCCCTTTCTAAGATCTCGAAAATTGGCTGTTGATATCGATTCAACGTCGGGAAACATAGTTACACCACAATCAATAAGAAATATTCTTCATGATGCAAATATTCAAGGAAGAGCCCCTTGAAAAAAAAAACATTTATTAGTGAAACAATTACGGTGAAAAGACTTGAATTTGCAAAAGCTTATGTCAGCAAACCACTAGAGTTTTGGAAAACTGTTATTTTTTCTTATGAAAGCAAGTTCAATATATTGACAAGTGCTTCTAATTGAGCATGAGAAAGGACAAGGGGTCCCTTCTTGGCTGCAGCTCACTGTCAATGCCAGCGTAATTAAACATGAGTGTAAGGCAAAATAGTGCCAGAAACCTTAGTTCCTGCAGCGTATCAAACTTATTGCAGTGCCACCAAGCATGCCCACAGCGTAGAATTGCACAGAAAACTGATTTGTAATGCAGTTGCACTGCAGAGTCAACAGTGCAGTTCACATGTAAAACAGGATTGAAAATTTTATTAAAAAGAAAGACGGGAAGTTTTACGCAAATTTCTTTTATATGGAATAAGCGCAAATATGATTTTTTCAAATTTGGCATTGACAGTGAGTTGTAGCCAAGAAGGGATCCCTTGTCCTTTCTCATGCTCAATTTGAAGCACTTGTCAAACACTTTTTCATACTTAAAAACATATTACTTTTTTTGTTGCTTACCAGAGCATTTTTTAATACTTGTCATTTAAATTTTTTGATAAAAACAGAAGATCTTTTTCATATCTTGAAAAGCAAAATATTTGCTGCTGCCAAAATTTATTCTTGTAATAGAATAATTAGAAAGTTATTGCATTGCATTGCCATAAAAGATGCATGATGTCTGAAAAATAAACCAAGGAATTGAACGAAAAAAATTATAATGCGCTCATAACTTTATTCAAAAAACTGAAACTAAATGTTTCGCAATAAAAACAAATAACCATGTTTATCACGTGATTTATTTAATTTGGATAAATTATGTTACACACATAAAAAAATTATATTTATTTAAACTTGGTGGCAATGAATAAAAAAATTTACAAGAACAACAACAAGAAATGATGTTCAACTGGAGCTTTAAGACACAAATTCGTTTTCTCAGCGATAGTCAAACATACAAAGATGAAAAAAATCTATTTTAAATTTTACCAAAAGGATTAAAATAAACCAAAAATGGAGTTAATCCATCCACAGGATCGTTAGCTATCACTTGTTGAATTTTACGTCTTCATTTTTCGTTAAAAGTTAAATAAAAAACTATAGTAAAGTACGATAATTTTTTAATGTTATTTTATTCGTCTCTTCGAGTTCTATCTTTTGAAAAAAAAAATCACTGTCGTACGTCAAATGGTTGGTTCACCAGAAATTTCAAAAAGACGTTTGCATTTTCCATTTCTTAAACATATTATACCAAACGCTACCGCATTTGCTATGATATATTGCGAGATCATTTATCTAATAGTGCTCTGAAATTAGGAATTCCTAATTCATATTATTTCTAACAGGATAACGATCCGAAACACACTGCATATATTACGAGGTTATGCTTGCTTTATTATGTAAAAAATCAATTGAAAACGCCACCACAATCAACAGACCTCAATCCGATTGAAAATTTATGGCATATTTTGGATGTGAAAATAAGGAAAAAGAACATTTCTAACAAATCAAAACTTAAGCAAGCTCTTAGGATAGAATGGCTACAAATCAGCAGTGAAACATAACACAAATTAATAGAATCAATGCCCAAACGATTACAAGCTGTAATTGAAGCAATGGGCATGCATACTAAATATTAGCACGGTTTTTTAACTTATAAATAACTAGCTTTCCGCCCGCGGCATCGCCCACGTGGAATTCGGTTATATTGCGGTATAAAGCACAACTATAAGAAAACTTCTCATTTCCACGGAAAAATGTAAGAAGCGCGATGTAACGCTGGATACGATTAGTTGTTAAATCAAAACTGAATGGTACACTATATTATATATGTTTTCCCTTGTGGAGCAAAAACATGCAGATTTTGGGCACTGGAAACCCGGGAACACGCTACATAGAGCCAGTGTTCTCGTTGTCGCTCGCCAATGCGCCAAATTGCGACTAAATTCTTCATTTGGCGAGTAAACAAGCGATTAGATTCGCCAAATTGCTAGTGCTTAATTTTTTCTTTTTCTTTTTCTTTTCTGTTTCGTTTTTCATACATATGCATATATATTAATATATACATATTTTTTATATTCGTAGCGGATAGTTGAAATTAGATTAATAAAAATCGCTGTCACAGTTATAAAAACTTGGGTTATTTTAAAACATATTGAAAAAAGGGAATGCATTAAAAGATTAAAGTTTTTTTTTTGGCTACACGACAAATCTATTTTGCTAATACTTTTCTCATTTGGCGAATGTTTTTTATTTTTAATTAGCCAAATTACTAACGTTAGTCAAATGTCAGCGAGAACACTGCATAGAGCTGACCATGCTGACGTTGAGCCTGTTGAGATAAACGGACTTGAGTACGAATATCATTCTCAGAAGCCCTCAAAGAAGCTTGGCGAACGGCTTGCTCCTCAAGTCTTTGCTGGCGCTGAGATGGTAGCTCAGCAGCTCTCGAAGCAGCCTGACGCTCTGCTTGTTCGCGCCTTCTTAATTCAGCATTGGAGAGACGATTCTTGAGATCGGGCAATTTTCATTGCCCGAGCTTTAGATGAGGTGCTCGACAAATTAGATTTACGTTTGAGAAGGCATTGTGAAAATATGAGTAAACTATAAACCTAAACTAAACTAAAATCCCAAACTAAACTATAACAATCTAAACGACGAACAAAGCGACGTAATTACCTACCGAAAAAACAATAACTACTTTAAATATCTACCTAGAAAAAAAGCACTAAACTAACCTAACCTAACTATTATACAGCTACTGCACATCGTTACCACGTTTTAAAAACACCCAGCGCCATCTATCATACCTCAGCGCATACCTCAAGAACTAAATAATGTAACTAATACTTATATCAATTAGTAATTCGTTGACTTATAGTTATTTCAGGATAAGTAGATGTAAAAAAAATTTTAGACGATAAAACAAATAGTACGTCATCCCTCGGGAATTCCTCATTTTCGAGGATTCATTATCGTATCATTTAGCTTCTAAATTTACATGTTCATATTCGTTTGCAATATATAAGTAGATGTAAAAAAACAGTTTAGACGATAAAACAAATTGTACGTCATCCCTCGGGAATTCCTCATTTTCGGGGATTCATTATCATATCATTTAGCTTCTAAATTTACATGTTTATACTCGTTTGCAATATTTTATCTTGTTTTAAACGACACACAGCGCCATCTTCAATCCATCCATTAAGCAAACTATATTTTTGTTTTCCCTCGGGAATATCAATTTTTTCCGGGATAAAAAGTACCCTATTATTTAATCCGGACTTCTAACTTTACGTCTGCAAAATTTCAAAGCAATCGGTTCAGTAGTTACGGCGTGAAAGCGGAACAAACAGACAAACAAACAAACTCACTTTCCGATTTATAATATTAGTAAGGATTCCTCTAGCTCTATTTTTATTGCTAGGGTGCAAATATTTTTTTGGCAGTACAAATCCTACTTTTTTATGTTTTCATATTTTAAATATAATTATTAAGTCAGATATTAAATATGTTTATTTGTTTTGTAATATTGTTGGTATTTTTAATTCTTAGTTGCTTTTTATTTATTTATACATATGCTACAACAAATTTACCTGGTGTGCAAGTACTTTTTTTGCTCACTGTATGTGTTTCAAATTAAGGTTATGTATTTCAAATTAAATGATTGACAGATTTTTATTTAAATGGAATGAAGATAGTAGAATATTATTTGGCGATTTAACACCTACGCCCGGCCAACATAACAGTAACAAAATGGCAACCTTGTCATATAAAAAGTGAAGCGGTCAACCCGGAACTGTTGATGACAGTCACATGACTTAGGCTTTTATTATATAGATGAAAACAAAAAGTTTTGGTTTTAAGAGCCCACAATAGTCACAGAAAAATTACTCAAAAAGACCCGGATGACCATGTAAAGTCTATGGGAGCGTTCTTTTCTAATATCTCGCTCAAATTTTAATATTTTTGCATGATGTTTTTGCACAAGATAGCTGAGGCAATCCACAACCGGGCTAGTTTTTACTTTTTTAATTTTTGTTTCAGATTTTCTTTAAAAAATTACTTTAACTTTCGAAACCGGTTTAAACCGGTTCTGAAACTTAAACTATCGTAATATAAAAAATATATAACCAAAATCGAAAAAGTAAAAACTAGCCCGATTGTGGATTGCCCTCAGCTATCTTGTGCAAAAAAATCATGCAAAAATATTAAAATTTGAGCGAGATTTTAGAAAAGAACACTCCCATAGACTTTACATGGTCATCCGGGTCTTTTTGAGTAATTTTTCTGTGACTATTGTGGGCTCTTAAGAGCACACACTAGTCACGCGGTAAAAGCCGAGCGCTAATGTAAAGTCTATGGGAGCGTTCTTTTCTAATATCTCGCTTAATTTTCAATATTTTTAAATGATTTTTTTTTCTCAGGATAGCTGAGGACATTCTATTACCGGGCTAGTTTGTACTTTTCTGATTTTCGTTGTAGTTTAATTCTGAGGACCCTTTAAATTTTGGATTTAGTGAAATTCGAGGTGTTGTGCTCTTTTTACTCTTATAAAATCTATTTCAGCAAAATTCAGAAAAAATTAAAAACGCTTCACGGAATATTAGTGTTTAAGCTTTCCAATGATATGCTTTCCATATTTCTACTGCAATTAGGCTGAGCAAAATTTGGAAATATTTTGATCAGAAATGGAATAAAAAAAGCGTTTTAATTATATGCGCTCCGCCTCAGCCAGTCTCCGCCTCTCCTGCCCTTTTGAAAATTACAATTGGTTAACACCAATCCATTTTAGCAAATGAAAGTAACTTTTTTCCCTTCATTGTATTTCCTTTCTGTTATTGGTTTATAGTAACGTGTTAAAATAACCTCCCTTATTTCAAGGTTTTGATTTATTTTTTCTACAATTATTGATAAATTTTAGCTAAAATAGTCTTGAAAAAAATCAACGACTTCTAATTTTTTGTTTTTATAAAACTAACGCTATTTTACTATTATTAAATAATTATAACTAACTTCCAAGGAAGAAAATTATACATTTCTTTGTATATATATTTTTTTTCAAGTCCATACAAAACAAGGTAGATTTGATACAAATTACAGTAAGCTCCTTTTTAGCAAAAAGGAAATTCTGATAATTTTAAAATATAATTGGAACTTTTGTGAAATACATAGGTAGCATTAAAAGGACAAGGAGCTATATTTGGAATCTATAAATTTCCTTATACAGCTTGCAAAATACATGAAACAGGGGGGAGGGGGGGGCAGGGGTGTGCAAAGAGAAAACTGCGCCCGGAGTAAAGTTCAGTTTGGCGCCCCATT
Source organism: Maratus speculifer (assembly GCA_964019185.1). Taxonomy (NCBI): domain Eukaryota; kingdom Metazoa; phylum Arthropoda; class Arachnida; order Araneae; family Salticidae; genus Maratus; species Maratus speculifer. Next base: position 183,772,719 of record OZ025289.1, read on the forward strand.
CCCTGAACTTTTTCTTGTGGCAGACTAAAAATTACGTTAGTAGTAAAAATTTGGCTCCCCCTAAATTTCGATCCCGGGGCAACCACCCCCTTCGTCCCCCTCTTTTTCGCACGGCGCTGCAAGGAGTACATTTTGAGGAGTCTTAATCAACACCGAGCCGTCCGAGGGGGGGGGGGGCGTTACATTTATACTATCAACATCATTCTTGGGCTGTTACAAGAAAAAGTTGGGAAAGGGGGCGCCAAATTGAAACTTTGCCCCGGGCGCAGTTTTCTCTTCCCTGTGTTTGTTTTTGGTACTATACGATATTAGGCAGCTCAATTTCAGTCCAGTATTATTAAGTAAAACAGTAAAAAAAATAAGCATTTTCAGTTCGAAAAACAGTTTTATCAAAAATAAGCAGAAATTAACGTTAGAAAGTTTTAAAGATTGGTAATTTTAAAATTGTTGATTAACTTGTTTCAAACTTTAAAGAAATATTTTTTAGTATTTATTACTTTTGAGGAAAACGATACACTTTTAACAGTCGTTAAAAATGGGGAATTTATCCTGCGTAATACATTTTATTTTAATATAACATAAAGGTATATTTGCAAAGACAACGAATTGCAAATATTTATCATTATTTATCTATACTAATATTATAAAGAGGAAAGATTTGATTGTTTGTTTGTTTGCATTGAATAGGCTCCGAAACTACTTGACGGATTTGAAAAATTCTTTCGCCGTTGGAAAGTACACTATTTCCGGTGAACATAGACTAAAACCGCCGCTTAAAAGGATAAAAATAAAACGCCGGATAAACGAATCAAAAGCAATTTGAGAAACTAAAGGTTACCTGGCCCACTAGACACATGACAATCACTGAAACACATATGAAAATCGTAACTATGCACCCCCCTCCTCCCCCCCCCAAAAAAAAACATTTTAAACTTTTTAGACCGACCTGATATAAAACCGTGTTTTTTAATTTTTAAAACTATTTAGCAATTACTAAAAAAAGGAAAAGAAATGCTGAAACGCAAATTAATTAAAGTTAAAAATAAATCACGAAACGATTGTTTTGGAGTTTTCAAAAAAGTTATAATAGATAGTAAATATTTTAAAGAGTAGTGAGCATCAAATATGGGGAGGGAGGATTTTTTTTTTTTTTTTTTTTTTTTTTTTTTTTTTTAGGAGGAGCAGTCAAATATTTAAAATTGTAACGTTTTCTACAATTTCAAATGCGGACTGTTTCAATAAGCCTAGGGATAAATATTACTTATTTAATTTAATATAAAATTATAAAGAGGAAAGATTTGTTTGTTTGTTTGTTTGAATTGAATTAAATAGGCTCCAAAACTACTTGACGGATTCGAAAAATTCTTTCACCGTATGAAAGCTACACTATTTCCGGTGAACATAGGCTATATTATATTTTCAAAAAAAATATTTCAAATCCTTATTAAAATGCCAATATTGTAACCCAAGGTGTAGAAAAATGAACTTAAAAAATCTTTACATCACGTGCCTTGCGAATACTATTGATTATAGAACAAAATAATGTACTACGACTTTGTTAACATGTAATTATCTACAAAAAATGTCGCAACAGCATATGTCTAACTGTTATAGTTATGTCACAATAAGTGTTTTTTATTTTAAAAAATAATTAAAATGCCGTTTCTGTAAAAGCTCTTTATTGTTACTTTGGTATTGATTCTTATCAAAATAAATTACTTTAAAATCAAGACTGATTTAATGGTTGCCGTTTACAACGCTCGACTAGGCTGCATCATAATGTGTGATATAGGCGTCACTGGGGCACGGGAGGAGAGTCAATGTCAGAGACGGCATTTTAATTATTAGGTTATGAGTGTGTGTGTAAAAATTTATAACTTGAAATTTTTCTTAAATATCCGTGAGAAGTCGGGGCGGGCTGCTATAATCTATATACATAAAGCAAAATCGTGTTAGTTACACCATTTATAACTCAAGAACGGATGGATCGATTTTTATGAAATTTTGTATGGAGGTACCTTAGATTAACATATAAGCTATTTTTTATCCGACTACCTAAAATAAGGGTAATGTTTTTAGTAGTTGAATTTAATGAGATGAAGTGGTAGAAACAATTTGCGGTGTCAGCAGTGACGGGGGACTGGGCGACTTGCTCTACCCGAAGAAAAGCGAAGGCGGGCCGCTAGTTATAGTATAAAAGTAAAAATAATGAAACTGTAAGGCAAAATATAGCATTTTTTTAAGTCTGCTATTCAGCAAATTTTACTCTCTAATACTTTTCAGAATTGTTTCTTCTTTGGAGTTTCTTGTCGGCGTTCAACTAATGCAGCTTCTATCGAGCAGAAGGCTTTTGCATGTTCCAAAACATCATAGTACAAAGTATCGTGGACAAGATTTGTCGAGATACTTACAAACTTTACAAGTTCGTATATATTTAATGGGTGACAATTCAATATAACATTGTAAAACTTTTAGACGATTTTGCAGTTTTTAGCAGTTTTTGTTTGTCCTGGTACAAGGGCAGATCTGGAGACTCCTCAAAAAAGAGGGGGTGGGGACTTTTCAGAAATTTGGAGATTCCAATCGCACCTGCAGCTCCTGTCGGGACATTTTTTTTTTCATCATGAGTAGGATCGGGGCTAATTTATTTCGTTGCAGGTCGGGTTTCGGTCCGGTTTACTTTCATTTTTTGCCGTTGTTCTGGTTAAATACTTTTTTTTTGCGAGTCGTGTTTGGGTAAGGTTCAATTCTACTTTGCCGCTGCGGGTTGGGTTGGGGTCCGGTTCTCTTTCTTTATTGCTGCTGGTTGGTATTGGGTCTGATTGATTTCTATTTTGTGTGTGGGGGGGGGGCAGGTCCGTAGCTAGAAGTGAACAATAGGGGGGCTCAAGTGAATGTAGGGGGGGCTCAAGAGAATGTAAGGGGGGCTCATAATTTTTTCTCTTGCATTGCCACAGAAAGATAAAGTAATGCATATTCATACTGTAGGTACTATGTTTCTTATTAAAAAGTGTTCTAATAACTTCATTTTATACTAAGAAAATTATAGGATGATGAAAGTTTTGAGTGTATAGCTGATCAAAATAAAACATCATGCTAGCTTCTTATGTGCCAATAGGATGAGGGACGTGTTGAACACACTTATTTTAGATACAATTTAGTAATCCTGCAAAATTGTGAAAGGTTAGATTTTTGAACAGAATTTCATTTGAATTTTCGGAACAGAAATTCATTGAGTGACCTTGGAATCTTTTCCAGGGGGGGCTCAAAATATTTTAGGGGGGCTGAGCCGCCCATAGCGCCCCCTTAGCTACGGCCCTGGGGGGGGGGTTGAGTTGAGTACTATTTTAATAGCGCTGGTTTGGTTTCGGTCAAGTTGAATTCTTACTTTTTTGCTACTGGTCGAGTGGATTTTTACGTTTTTCTTACGGATAGAGTGGAATTCTACTTTTTATTTGCTTTTCTCTGCATTCTTTTTTGTTGCTGTAGTTGTTTTGGGGTGAAATTAATTTACACTATTTTGGGTTCTGATCTGATTCATAGTGAATTTTCAATCTCGCAAGAAGGATTCGATTCGACCCCATATTTTAAATGAAAGTCTAAATATTTTCTCCGTTATGGGCGAAAATAGTTTAAAGAGTATTATAAAAGAAAATACCGAAGATACTATAAAATGAAACTATATAAACGCCATAACAGACATTTCCAAATAGTTAATTATGAATATTTAAGATTTTACATTTCAATTTACATGTTAACACTGCTATTCGCAAGTGTTAACATGTACATTAAAATATCCATACGGAATGTCTCGAATAGAAGATACCTCTATTTAATGAACACTTTTCAACAATTTAGCCATCTTTTTTTGGTAGATTCCGTTATGAGTATATATTAGATATTTATTTTCTATATAAAAGATAAAATTGATATTAGAAATATAAATGTCGACATTTTATAATTCCACTAAAACATGAATTGTTTTTCTTTCATTTCGATTCTAAATTGACAAAAAAAATTTTGGTCGGGTTTTGATTTGATTTCCAATGGTATTTTCGCATTCGGATCGGAAGCAGGGCAATACTATACGCTCAGGGGTCAATTATTATTATTATTTTTTTTTTTTTTTTTTTTTTTTTTTTTTTTTTTGTCGAATATTTGAAAAATGAAGTTATTTTAAGTGCAATTCTTAGAGGAACGCTCTTTTCTGATTCAAGGGGGGAACACGAGAATCCTCAAGGGGAGCGATTTCAAAATTTGGAGGTTCGGGCAGGAGGTGATATTTTTCATTGCTGGTGGAGATTATTTCTAAATTTTGCAGTGAGTCGTGTTCGAATCGGCTTGAGATTTTTGCTGTGGGTCGGATTTGGGTCAGTTTGACTTACATTTTTCAAATTCGGTTCTGTTCTGGATAAAATTTCACTTCTGAGAGTAGCACTCAGGTTGATTGATTGGTTGGTTGAATGGGGTTTTATGGCGCAAAGTTACATCAGGATATGCTGCGCAAAGAACAAGGTGGGGATTCGAGTTAATTAGAAAGTTTTGTTAGGGATTTTTTTTTTTTTTTTGAGTTTGTTTTTTGTAGTAGGCCGGATAGATTTATACTTTTTTGCTACGGACCAAGTTTGAGCAGGCTGACTTAGGAATAGGTTTTGCACTAAAGAGCAAATACTAGATTTTTTTTTCTCTATAAATTATAACATTCAAGTTGAAGATGTAAAACACATTTTTTAATTCTATTAAAATACATGAACTTATTTTCTTTCATTTCAATTTCAGGTGTTCGGGTAAGGGCTCGATTTGACATAATTTGTAATTTTTGAGTTCGGATTGATATATTATAGGTCGGGTTGACTTTAAACGTTTCGGATTCGGGACATTTCTTCTTTTGGATTTTGACAAATTCGGATCTAGTATAAACTGGTTAATGACTGGATTTTTCAATAGATCAGACAATTTTTTATATGAAAAACTATATGTTTGAATATTGACGAGTACATTATACACTATATTGCCATTGATTATGGGACACTTGCGATTTTAGACATTTTGCTAAATATCTAGAAAAATACATGAGGAATCATCTCGAAACTCTTAGTGTATAAATATAATAGTATAACTCATACATCTCCGTGAAGATTTTTTCCCGAAACTCCAAAGGGGGCCGTCAACAAATTAAAAAAGAATGAATATCTTTTGAATAACCCTGTCAAAACTAATGTAGCAAAAAAGCTCAAACTCTAGATTGTAATTGAATGCCTTATTGTAATAAGCCTTGTTCATTTTTATGCAAATAGCATGCATGCTCGCAGAGTAATTAAGGTTTTTATAAAAATGATCCCAAATTTTTCAAAGTTTTTTCCTTATAATTTTCAGAGTTCTTAATATAAAATATTATTTTTTTCAGAAAATATGACAAACAACATTACACACAGTACCCTCTAATCAGAATTAAAAAATAATGAAAATTGTATAAAAAATGAGTTGGTTTACTAAATAATTTTTTACTGCGCATGCGTCAACGATATCAAAATTTCATTTGCATATTATGTTAGCTAAATGTATAGAGCAACTTTTGTGAAAGTCACAAAATCATAACTTGAAAATTCTGACAATAATCGTCAATTGAATAAGTCGAAAATCCGTTATTCTCAAAATGAAGCAAAAACAAGAGGGGTTGTATCCATATATTCATTGATTAGTGTCAATATAGAATACACAATATGGGATGTACTACTGCATTTGGATAAAATCCCTCATTTTTTTGCTTCATTTTGGAAACAACGGATTTTGTCCTTTTTCTATAGACGATTACTTTCAGAATTTTCAAGCTATGATTTTGAGACTTTTACAAATGTTGCTCTATACATTTAGCTAACATAATATGCAAATGAAATTTTGATATCTTTGACGCATGCGCAGTAAAAAATTATATAGTAAACCTACTCATTTTTCATACAATTTTTATTATTTTTTAATTCTGATTACAGGGTACTGTGTGAAATGTTGTTTTTCATATTTTCTGAAAAAAATGTTATTTTATATTAAGAACTCTGAAAATTATAATGAAAAAACTTGGAAAAATTTGGGACCATTTTTATAAAAACCTTAATTACTCTGCGAGTGTGCATGCTATTTGCATAAAAATGAACACAGTGTATTACAATAAGGCATTCAATCATAATCTAGAGTTTGAGCGCTTTTGCTACATTAGTTTTGACAGGGTTATTCAAAAGATATTCATTCTTTTTTAATTTGTTGATGGTCCCCTATGGCGTTTCGGTAAAAAATCTTCACGGAGATGTATGACGTATACTATTATATTTATACACTAAGAGTTTCGAGATGATTCCTCATGTATTTTTCTAGATATTTAGTAAAATGTCTAAAATCGCAAGTGTCCCATAATCAATGGCAATATAGTGTATATATATTCATTTTTCTACTTAAACAACAAAAAAAAATTGTTATAATTATATGGGATACCTTTCCCAATTTCCTTCAAATATTAGATTGATTTTGTTTCATTTTGGATTTGTTGATCTGTTTTGTATCAGGCTATTCGGTACTGAATCAGATTTTTTTCTTTTATTTATTTATTTTTAGCGAGCTTGGGTTGGGTTAAAATTGAATTGCTTTTTGAGCCTGGGCATGGAAATTTAGGTTCGGGCAGACCTCTAAAAGAACTAAGTCCACGCCAGGCCCGAAGTGGAAGAAAAAATATAGTGTGGTCAAATTTTGCAAAAAAAAGTAAGATTTCCGAAAGAGTGAAGACTTGAGTAGAGGTCTGGACGGGCTGGAGTTTCCAGTCTCGCCCCGGCCCGGACCGAATGATTGTTATTTTGGCCCAGCCCGGTATAAAACAAAATATTCGGCCCGAGCCTGGCCCGCTCGTTTACACTTTCACATTTCTAGGCCAGGCCCGGGCCGTACAGAAATCAGTGAAAACAGTCCAGGCCGAAATCGGCCTGCATCTTTATTTCGAAACAAAATCAGATTTTTATCATACAATTATAATTTTTTAAAGATTACTGCATTCATATTTATTGGATGATTTTATAGAAAATTTTTACTGACAATACACAATAAGAACATTAATGATTACTTAGGTTCTTAGACTTTCAACATTCAAATAAAGATGCACTGAAAAATTAATATGGTTTAGAATAAAAGAAAAAAAAAAGGAAGTTAAAATTATCATAACTTTTGAAGCTGTGTAATAAAAAGTACATTTATGAAAATACTTCTTTATCATTTTATCAAAGATTTTCTCAAATTTAGAGGAGCTATTTTTTATGCATTTCTGATTTCATTTCTTTTTGGAAACACATGAGTTTAACAGGTGTTTTTATTCAGAAACAATGTAATGGAATGGCGTTGTCCATTTTTTGATAAACGCAAATACAATGAGCAACACACTATATAAAACGCTAATTTTCATGATATTTATGAAAATATTGTGAAAATTAGAGTTTTGAATCGCATTTCCGGAAGCGACAACATGCAAAAAATGAAAAATCTGAAACCACGTGACAAGAATCTCTTATACCTTAACAAGTATATACAAATATCTTATTTACCAAAAATGAAATATGCTGTTCGATTCCAAATCCCTTCAATAGTCAGGCTTGTCAATTTTGTACCTTTATAGTTAAAAATTAGTCAGAAAATGTGTCAAACTTTCGTGTTGTTCAGAAATGAATTTAAGAAACACTAAGGAGTATATTTCCAAAAAGTACATTAACAGTACGTTAATAGTTTTTATCCCTTTTACAAATAATGTTGTCTGCCCTACACGGCTTACGAATAATTAAGTCTAGTTCTGACCCCGACTATATGTAGAAAAACAGTGCAAACCTGATCTTGACCCGGCTCCAGTTTGCCAAAAAATTATTATACCCGTATAGACTCAAAGCAACTGTCCGATGCTGATTTCTACGCTGTACACGTTACATTTATGTATTGATATTGTTAAACTAGTATCTACTCGTGACGCACATTTATACTTATGGTCGTTAAACCCATATTCATTGAAAATAGACCTCATTTTAGCGTTTTTACCGAAATCTTTATAACACGCCGGCAGGCCCGTTAAACTTTTTTATCGGACTGGCCCATACGCCCTGTTTATTTATTTATTTTTTTTGCCAGTCTGATACAGGCCGATGCAGATCTCTAGACCTAAGCAAGCCCTAGTCTCATGAGTTAAAACTGGGCCGGCCCAACCCGAGCAGTGACAGCTTCATCCAGTCCGATCAGGTCGCACCGTTCACAATCTTAAACACGATTCATTCATCCCATGGACATCTAATATCATTTTGCAGACCCTTCATTGGGCTCAAAGGGGGAGGGGGCGATCGCCCCATCGCTTCTGGTATTCATCATATTGAAATCTTGCTATTGAATCGCATCTTTTTATATGTCGACAGATGGTTCGTGGGAATTATTACATTGTTCTGCAATGAATAATAAATTTCGAAAGAAAACTTAATTGTAAAACACTGTAACATTAATAAACTGAGTGTGCGGTATCTTCCTTAAAAAAAAAAAAAAAAAAAAAAAAAAAAAAAAAAAAAAAAAAGGACGGCGGGAAACAGATGACCAATTTTAACAGGTTTATTATGATTATATATAAAATGGAATGTTTTTATGGAAATTCTTTTTAACACAGAGTATACACGAAACAGCATTTCATTGCATTTCATGTTCAAAGTAGTGAACATAATTTAAATACGCTAGGGACAGTTTTTCTCCGAAGAGCTTTTTACAACCGAATTCTTTTGTGTAACTCTGTAATTGAATGGCAAATGTTTTTCGCCAAATATTATACCGCAAGCATTCTTAAGTCCATTTCAGAAGTTCGTATAAATTTCATTGTTTGTAAAAGAGTAACATTATTACAACAATACATCGCGAAATTATTTTTAGACCAGAGTATAATAGATTACTATGGAGATCCTCTGTGTGTATACTGTAAGTGCTATACATGACATATTTTTTTATAATTGTCTTCCAGAGTACCTCTGTAATGTATATGAATTTCATTACTTTTAAATTAGTATAGCGCTCCTTGAAACATCGCAAATGATTTATCTACATAGATCATAATGTAGCGGAATAATTTTGAGTGATCCTACACATTTCTTATGTTTCTTCAATTTTTTAAAAAGTGTTTAATTTTTTAAAAGTAATTTTTGCTCCTTAAAAAACTTTGTTAGTGTTATGCAGATTTTGCAAAAAGTCCTTAAAATATTTAAGTTTTCTGTTATTTATTAATTGGAGGTGAAAATCTGAGTTCTCTGAAATTCTGATTTAGAAAAATAATTTATATCACCCTTGCCCCCCCCCCCCTTGTATCAAAATTTCATTCCCGCCTTTTGCTCTCATCACAGCCTTCAATATTATCCCTTCCAGAAGTATCACTTCGCTGTTTTGCTGTCTATCTCACTGTATCCATGTTTACACAATATTGCCACTTTGTTGTAACAATAAAAAATCTATCACAAAAACTCCTCCCCACTAACTAAAAATGAGATTTTTCCCTCTCATCCTATTAGTAAATGCCTAGAATTTATTCATTGAAACTTTCCCACATTTTATTTTTTTTAAGCCCATTTGTTAATGTTTTAAAAGGCAAATAAAAGTAAGTCATTTAAAAAACTTCTCCATCCCACATACACACCAAAATAAATAATTAATAAATTGTTTCTCCCCCCCCCCCAGCTCACAAATTTTATACTTTTAAAGTCATCGATTTTTCTAAAACTTTTACTGTAGTAATAAATAATCAAATATAGTTTTACTCTTAACCCCACAAAAATTTATGTTTTCCCCCTATTTCTCCTTACCAAGTACATAAAATTTAGTCTTTAAATCTCTTTATTTTGTGTTTAGCCATATTTGTTAATCTTTAGTCATATAAAGTAAGTCATCTAACAAATTCCCTTCATCCCCCTCCAAAATAAATAAATAAATACTTTTAATTTTTTCCTTCTCAGAAATCTCCAAGAATTATATAAAGGAAATTTTAAACCAATTATTTATATGATTTACGATATTCGAACGAAATGTGGTAATTCAGCATAAAAAACTTTTTCTAAATTTAAAGGGGGGGCGAGTACCTACCCTTTCTCCCCCTATACTTATTCAATGAATTCTTAAAACTAATCGCCCCCAGGAGGATACCTTCTTTAAATATTCACGGGCTTCCTAACCCAAGCCACCTGAATGATCTTTCTCTTTTCTTTTTCCTCAGATTTCTATTGTCTTCCCTTTTTCTTTGTTTCACTCTCGTTGTGGTTTTTTTTTTCCCGGAGGTGAGGGAATTTGTATGAGCCGATATCACTCTGTATATCGATGGAGAATTGTAAACCACCCACGTGTTTGCTGTGTGTAACGTCACGTGTTTGTAGGAAAGAGTAGAAGTTAACCGGATTCAAATGCAACCCACAACAAAAAGTAAAAAATTAAACCCGACCAGCAGCAAAAAATAGAAGCGAACCGGACAACAAATTTTGTAAAATGATCGCGGAGAAAACACGAATTTCTTCAAAATATCGTGAAACAGACGCACATTTTGTACAAAAATTGCAAAAAAGAACGAACATTTTACCAAAGAATTCACCCCAATAAATTCGGGTCAACCCGAACCCTTCTCGATAAAGTAACAAGTAAGAAAAATAACGCGTTAAGCATTGATTATGAAGCACTTTCCAACACTTAATGAAATCTTTAACAAAACTTTGTTATTTAGGGAAATAATAGTGTATAGCCAAATATACCCAAATATGTATTCCAGTACTTTTGAACAGCTCTGTATTTCATATGTCACTTGATATAATGGGAAAATTTAGTTTAGCAAGAAAATACCCAGTAGCTTGAAATATATTTTTCAGCATTTTCATACTATCAGATGGAAACATACTTGAATACTTTTGTTCAGCCCTGTAGTTTACATTGTACCTTTATTACACGTCAGCATTAGGCTAAAATTTATTGTAAACTAAAACATTTTTAAAACAACTGAAATCACATTCTCATAAATTATCATTCATAGGCGTCCATGTACCGAATTCTTTGCGTGGCCCTGTATATCCTTTTATCTATATTTTGCAAACATTTCTCAGTAAATTCAATGAAGCTCAGCGTAAAAATGCATAGCTTATTTAAGAACCACGTTTAAATAATCTATGCTCATATTCAGTAACGTTGGTGAGCTCTTTTGGGTAGCCCTGTATATCAACTATAACATTTATACACACCACATAATGTGCATATTTTTAGCGAAATATAAACGCGCATATCATAATTAAAATGCATTTCATCCCTCCATCAGCCATCATCGGACACATATACGGTACTTCGGAAAGAATATGCTATTTGAAATCTTTTGTATGGCCCTGTAAATGCTATGTACTTCATATTATGCAAGACAGTAGCGTATAATTTATATTAAGCTTCAGTGACATATATCAATTTTATTATACATGAAACAGCTTAATATATTTAAAATATGCCACACACAATTCCCCCTTTTACCATTATCTAATGTAATTCTTTTGTGTGGCCATGTAAATGAATAATAGCTAAATTTTCATCTTATATTTTATAGAATGCATATTTTAATATGTTTGACAGGGTATAATATAGAGGTCTGCACGGGCCCGGGCTTGGCCCGTGGCCCGTACCCGGCCCGGCGAAATCGTTTCAAATTTTCTAACGGGCCGGGCCGGGCCGGCAGAATTAGAATAGTTTTCTCTACGAGCCGGGCCGGGCCGACAAACAAAATAAACGGGCCGGGCCGGGCCGGGCCGGCAAAAAAATTGAACGGGTCATACGGGCCGGGCCGGGCCGATAAAAAAATTTTCGGGCCTACCGGCCCGTTTTGAAGATTTAAACAGAAACGATAAAATATGATCTATTTTCAAGGCAAATGGTTTTAACGAGAATAAATATAAATGTGCGTCACGAGCCATACAAGTTTGACAGCATCAATATCAAAATGTAACTTGTACTGTGTGAGATCGGCATCGGACAGTTAAATTGTGTGTAACCCGTTTTAATATTTTTTTAGCTGACTCATACAGGGTCGAGATCAAGCTTGCATTATTTTTCTACATATAGACTTGCCGGACCGGAACAAGACAATTGTTCTCAAGATCTGTAGGGCAGACAACATGATTTGTAAAATTATTAACAGCGATAAAAAACTTATGTTAGATTAATCTTTGGATATATACTTCTTGATGGTTTTTAAATTAATTTCTCAATAACGCGAAAGTTTGATGGTTTTTAAATTAATTTCTCAATAACGCGAAAGTTTGACACATTTTCAGATTAATTTTTAATTGTAAAAGTATAAAAGTGATAAGCCTGACTATTGAAGGCATTTGGAATCGAATAGCATTTTTCATTTTTAATGAATAAAATACTTGCATAAATTTGTTCAGATACAATAGTTTCTCAAATGGTTGCAGGTTTTTCTCCCTTCCCATGCTATAGCTTCCGGAAATTCTATTGAAAATGCTAACTATAACAATAATTTATTTCCTTTCAGTATTCTTAAATTGCTTGTATCAAAAAACGGATAATGCCACTTGATTATATAATTTCTGAATAAAGATACCAGCTGTGCGTTTCTGAGAAAAAAATGAATTTAGAAATGTATCAGAAAGGCGCATATTTGAGTTAACGAATGAATTTGGATTTAAAATCTTTAATAAAATGATATAGAAATATTTTTATAAATCTTCTTTTATTAAACAGCTTCAAAAGTTACGATGTTTTTAACTTTCTTTCTTTTATCTTTTATTCTATGCCATATTAATTTCTTGATGAATCTTTATTTGATTGTTGAAAGCCTAAGAATCTTAGTAATCACTAATGTTGCTAATGTGTATTTCCTGTAAATTATACTGTAAAATCATTCCATAGATATGTATGCAGTATTCTTTAAAGAAATCTTAATTATATGAAAAAAATCTGAATTTTTTAGAAATCGTAGAAATTGTAACGGGCCAAAACGGGCCGGGCCGGGCCTGTTTTCACTGATTTCTGTACGGGCCGGGCCTAAAATATAAAAATTTAAACGGGCCGGGCCCGGGCCGAACTTTTGAGTTTTACAACGGGCCGGGTCGGGCCGAAAAAAATTTTCTACGGGCCGGGCCGGGCCGGGCCGGGCCGGGCCTGGAAATTCCGGCCCGTGCAGACCTCTAGTATAACATCTTTAAAATTTTTTTGAAACGATTTTTCCATATAGGCCGTAATGTAATGGGAAACTTTTGATTCGCCCTGTAGATAAACTAATCATGGTAGAAACTTTATTTTCAATAGGGTTCGTGCTAGGGTAAACGTCAATAACGTCCTAAAATTTCATGGCAATTCGAGTATATAAACGATTTTTCCCCATGGGCCGTAATGTAAATGAAAACTTTTGATTCTCCTTGCAGATAAACTAATCATGATAGAAACTTAATTTTCAATAGCGTTCGCGATAGGGTAAACGTCAATAACGTCCTAAAATTTCATGGCAATCCGAGTATATTAACGATTTTTCCCCATAGGCCGTAATGTAATGGAAAACTTTTGATTCGCCCTGTAGATAAACTAGTCATGGTAGAAACTTCATTTTCAATAGCATTCGTGCTAGGGTAAACGTCAATAACGTCCTAAAATTTCATGGCAATCCGAGTATATTTACGGGAGTTAGAGCGCGGACAGACAGACAGACGGCCATCCGACCAGACGGACAGACAAACCGAATGCATAAGCACTTTTCAACTTTGTTGGAAAGTGCTAAAAACCAAATCCTAAAGTGTCCCAAATGCGCTAAGCACTGCTAAAAAGTAAAAGTCAACCAGATTAAAAACAAAATGTAGCAGTCAACGAGACCCAAATCTGACAAAAAAAAAAAAAAAAATCAGAAATTAACTTGAACAGCAGCAAAGAGTGGAACTCAACCCGACCCAATCTCGAGCCAAGTAGGAATTAACCCAGACAGGAGCAAAAAATGGAAGCCAACCGGACCCAAACCCGACCCACAGCAAAAAAGTAAAAAAAGAAAAACACGACCCACATAAAAACAAGTATGAAAAATCATGCGTTAAGCATAGATTATGAAGCACTTTCCAACACTTAATGAAATCTTTTACAAAACTTTGTTATTTAGGGAAATAATAGTGTATAGCCAAATATACCCAAATATGTATTCCAGTACATTAGAACAGCCCTGTATTTCATATGTCAGTTCATATAATGGGAAAATTTAGCTTAGCAAGAAAATACCCAGTAGCTTAAGATTTCTTTTTCAGCAATTCATACTATTAGATGGAAACATACTTGAATACTTTTGTTCAGCCCTGTAATTTACATTGTACCTTTATTATACGTCAGCATTAGGCTAAAATTTATTGTAAACTAAAACACTTTTAAAACAACTGAAATCACATTCTCATAAATCATCATTCATACGCGTCCATGTACCGAATTCTTTGCGTGGCCCTGTATATCCTTTTATCTATATTCTGCAAACATTTCTCAGTAAATTGAATGAAGCTCAGCGTAAAAATGCATAGCTTATTTAAGAACCACGTTTAAATAATTTACGCTCATATTCAGTAACGTTGGTGAGGTCTTTATGGGTAGCCCTGTATATCAACTATAACATTTATACACACCATATAATGTGCATATATTTAGCGAAATATAAACGCGCATATCATAATTAAAATGCATTTCATCCCTCCATCAGCCATCATCGGACACATATACGGTACTTCGGAAAAAATATACTATTTGAAATCTTTTGTGTGGCCCTGTAAATGCTATGTACTTCATATTATGCAAGACAGTAGCGTATAATTTATATTAAGCTTCAGAGACATATATCAATTTTATTATACATGAAAAAGCTTAATATATTTAAAATATGTAATGCGAAACTTTTGACTCACCCTGTAGATAAACTAAGAAACTTCAATTTCGATAGGACTTGTGCTAGGGTAAACGTCAATAACGTCCTAAAATTTCATAGCAAACCGAGTATATTAACGATTTTTCCCCTTAGGCCGTAATGTAATGGGAAAATTTTGTTTCGCCCTGTAGATAAACTAATCATGGTAGAAACTTCATTTTCGATAGGACTTGTGCTAGGGTAAACCTCAATAACGTCCTAAAATTCCATGGCAATCCGAGTATATTAACGATTTTTCCCCATAGGCCGTAATGTAATGGGAAACTTTTGATTCGTCCTGTAGATAAACTAATCATGGTAGATACTTCATTTTCAATAGGGTTCGTGCTATCGTAAACATCAATAACGTATAAAAATTTCATAGCAATCCGAGTATATTTACGGGAGTTAGAGTGCGGACAGACGGACAGACGGACAGACGGCCATCCGGCCAGACGGACAGACAAACCGAATGCATAAGCACTTTTCAACTTTGTTGGAAAGTGCTAAAAAATGAGCTCCGACCCGTGCATTACACTGGAGTACCCAAATTTCTAAAATCCTCCCCCCCCCCCTTGAGGACTCTCAAGATCAGCCCTTGGTCTTCGCCTCCCTTTATATCAAAATTTCGCTTCGCCTTTTGAATCTGTCACTATCTTCTAAATTGCACTTACAAAAATATCACTTCGTTTTGTAGTCTACTCCACAATACCCATATTTGTAGCATACAAGTCACTTTAGTATACCAATAAACAATCAATCACAAAATTTCCCCCCCCCCCTCCCCACGACTGAAATTAGGATTTATCATTTTGTTCCTTTAAGTGCAGAAAATTTAGTTCTTTAAATAATTCCCACTTTTATTATTTTTTTAAACCGATTTATAAATATTTTGAAAGGCAAATAAATAATAAGTCATCTAATAAACATCTCCCCCCTACACACACACACAAAAATAAATAAATAATGTGCTTATTTCTTTTTTTCCTCAGCTCACAAATTTTAAACAAACACAAATTCCACCATTTTTTGAGGGGGGGGGCATTGCACTATTTTCTCCCCTACCCATATGTCACTAAATTTAAAATCTTTGAAAGTTTTTTTTTGTTTGTTTTTTTCCATAGGTTTATACATATTTTATTCTAAAAATAAATAATTAATCGTAAACAACCCATAAATATCGTTGTATACCTCCCCCCCTCGTTCTTTTGAAGTACACAAAATTAAAAATCTTTAAAACACTTTTAAGTTATATTTTTCGTCCTATTAATAAATATTCAAGAAGGTAAATAAGCTGTCATCTATAAAACTATCCTACTATCTCTCCCCCCCCCCAAAAAAAAAAATCCGTTTTTTCCCTCTACCTCCCCCCCCTTCTCAGCTTACAAAATTAAATTCTTTCTTTTTTCTCTCCGTATCTCTATAAATAAAAGGAATTCTGAGGATAATTAATTAATTAATTGAGGCACAGGGGAAAGCAAATCTTGGCAATGCGCCAACTCGGTCCAGAGGAAGCAAATCTTGGCAATGCGCCAACTCGGTCCAGAGGTATAAAAGCAAGATAGAAAAAAACGCGCAGGTCTGTGCATTCAAGTACAACCACCCATATGTATATGCTGAAAGTTTGTTCTGACGCTCACCCGACGCACGTGGAGTGCCGATGGTCCGGGGAGAGTCACCGGGGGATCCGTCGCCAGCTGAGAGAGAAGCGTAGAGTCACCGGGGGATCCGTCGCCAGCTGAGAGAGAAGCGTACCATACACATAAATTATTAAATAAACTTTCAAATTAAGCCCGGCGAAGCGGGCTGCGTATGCTAGTTTTAATTAAAAAAAAATAATTAAAACCTGAAATCCTCCTTCTGCACAAATAATTAAGTCTTTAAATATGTTTAAATTTTTTTTAAGTGCTAATTATAAATCTCTGCTAACTATAATATTAACAAAATCTTTTTAACTATGTAGGAAAGTGTTAAAAATAAAGCGATAGATGCATTAAATTCTACACAAAACACATGTTTACATTTTTTGCGTATTGTGTTTGTGCATTTCATACAGTAAAATATCTTTAGAGAGATATTTAAATAAAATATTGGGATTTTCACAACAAAAGCCATTCTTAACTGACTGTATCATTTAAAAAACAGTTTTCAGAATCCCCCCCCTCCTATAGACTTTACTGCTATGTCAGTGCTCAAAATAAAAAATTGTTAGAGCTCCTTGCGGCATTTATATAATGCTTGTAAAAATCATCAAGAATCTAAATTTTCTTCCACCTGAAATATTGACAAAATATTTTGCTTTATTGACTTAACATCACACAAAGTTTTTAAAATTTGCTACACTTTTTCTGTCACATTTGTCACTACAAACAATAATAAATTATGTATTATGTCTATAAACGACTAGGCTGGGATTAACACCTATTTCTCCTTTCTTCAAAATTTCTATTTCCTGTTCTCCCTTGCTTGCTTGCTTGCCTTTCCGCAAAAAATAAACAATGTTTAAATATTTAAATTTGTCTAGATATTTTTCTCATAATTTTATTAATTCATTCATCAACCTTCAGTTCTATTTATCTTGATAAGTTTCGTATTCTAAAAAGAATCCCCTCCCCTCTTACCCCCCCCCAAAAAAAAATAGTTATTTAAACTACTTGTACCTGATATCTCCCCCCCCCCTCATTCAATATTAATTTTTTATTTTTATTTTTTATTTTTTTTCTAATTGCGTTAAGTAAATAAAATAGTTTTTATTTTGTAGTAATCTATCTAAATTAATCATTCGTTTATTTTCTGAAAATCAAACCATTTTAATTTTGGAACGCTAATCGTAAAGAGATTGAAATTCTTTTGAGCTCCGATTCGAATGCATTTACGCAAAGTACTGGGAAATCAGTTGAAAAAAATCCTTTAAACATGAAATCGGCTGGAATTGCACACCTTTGAAGAGAAAAATCGTCGCAGATAATTGGTTAAGAGCATTCTATTTCCTAATTGGATGATTGCATGTCAATCAAAGTAATTTTAGCCCATCCTTCGAATCCGCTGAAAAAGCGCGTCGC
This sequence comes from Maratus speculifer, assembly GCA_964019185.1. NCBI lineage: Eukaryota > Metazoa > Arthropoda > Arachnida > Araneae > Salticidae > Maratus > Maratus speculifer. The sequence continues at coordinate 183,790,731 of OZ025289.1, forward strand.
CATCTTGATTTGCCTTGGCGTGTGACTAGCGTGTGCTCTTAAGAGCCCACAATAGTCACAGAAAAAGTACACAAAAAGACCCGGATGACCATGAAAAGTCTATGGGAGCGTTCTTTTCTAATATCTCGCTCAAATTTTAATTTTTTTGCATGATTTTTTTGCACAACATAGCTGAGGGCAATCCACAACCGGGCTAGTTTTTACTTTTTCGATTTTGGTTATATATTTTTTATATTACGATAGTTTCAGTTTCAGAACCGGTTTAAACCGGTTTCGAAAGTTAAAGTAATTTTTTAAAGAAAATCTGAAACAAAATTTGAAAAAGTGAAAACTAGCCCGGTTGTGGATTGCCCTCAGCTATCTTGTGCAAAAAAATCATGCAAAAATATTAAAATTTGAGCGAGATATTAGAAAAGAACGCTCCCATAGACTTTACATGGTCATCCGGGTCTTTCTGAGTAATTTTTCTGTGACTATTGTGGGCTCTTAAGAGCCCACAATAGTCACAGGAAAATTACAGAAAAAGACCCGGATGACCATGTAAAGTCTATGGGAGCGTTCTTTTCTAATATCTCGTTCAAATTTTAATATTTTTGCATGATTTTTTTGCACGAGATAGCTGAGGGCAATCCACAACCGGGCTAGTTTTTACTTTTTAAATTTTTGTTTCAGATTTTCTTTAAAAAATTACTTTAACTTTCGAAACCGGTTTAAACCGGTTCTGAAACTGAAACAATCGTAATATAAAAAATATATAACCAAAATCGAAAAAGTAAAAACTAGCCCGGTTGTGGATTGCCCTCAGCTATCTTGTGCAAAAAAATCATGCAAAAATATTAAAATTTGAGCGAGATATTAGAAAAGAACGCTCCCATAGACTTTACATGGTCATCCGGGTCTTTTTGCGTACTTTTTCTGTGACTATTGTGGGCTCTTAAGAGCCCACAATAGTCACAGGAAAAGTACACAAAAAGACCCGGATGAGCGTTCTTTTCTATTATCTCGTTCAAATTTTAATATTTTGACATGATTTTTTTTGCATAAAATAGTTCAGGACGATCCACAACCGGGCTAGTTTTTACTTTTTCGATTTTGGTTTTAGATTTTTTTTAAAAAATTACTTTAATTTTCAAAACCGGTTTAAACCGGTTTTGAAACTGAAACTATCATAATATAAAAAATATATAACCAAAATCGAAAAAGTGAAAACTAGCCCGGTTGTGGATCGTCCTGAACTATTTTATGCAAAAAAAATCATGTCAAAATATTAAAATTTGAACGAGATATTAGAAAAGAACGCTCCCATAGACTTTACATGGTCATCCGGGTCTTTTTCTGTAATTTTCCTGTGACTATTGTGGGCTCTTAAGAGCACACACTAGTCACGCGGTAAAAGCCGAGCGCTAATGTAAAGTCTATGGGAGCGTTCTTTTCTAATATCTCGCTGAAATTTTAATATTTTTACATGATTTTTTTTTTCACAGGATAGCTGAGGACATTCTATTACCGGGCTAGTTTGTACTTTTCTTATTTTCGTTGTAGTTTAATTCTGAGGACCCTCTAAATTTTGGATTCAGTGAAATTCGTGGTGTTGTGGCCTTTTTAGTCTTATAAAATCTATTTCAGCAAAATTCAGAAAAAAATAAAAACGCTTCACGGAAGATTAGTGTTTAAGCTTTCCAATGATATGCTTTCCATATTTCTACTGCTATTAGGATGAGCAAAATTTGGAAAGATTTTGACCAAAAATGGAACAAATAATGTGTTATAATTATATGATCTCCGCCTGCGCCAAATCCCGCCCTTTTGAAACTTTGATTGGTTATCACCGATCCAGTTTAGCAAATGTAAAGAAATCACTTCTTTTCCTTGCGTTTTTTGTGGTGATTGGAGTATAGTAAAGCGTTGAAATAAACGCCTCCTTTCGAAATATTGGATTTAATTTTTTCAACGATTATTGGTAAATTTTAACAGTATTTATTCTTGGAAAAAAATGACGATTTCAAATTCTTTATTTTTATGAATTAATACTATTTTTAAGTTTTAGCTAACTTCCAAAGAAGAAAATTATGCATTTCGTTTGTATATATATAGTTTTTCAAGTTCTTACAAAAAAAGGTAGATTCGATAAAAATTACAGAAAGTTTCCCTTTAGCAGAAAGAAAATTTTGATAATTTTAAAGGCTGCTTATAATTGGAACTTTTGTGAAATAGATAAGTATCTTTAAAAGGACAAAGGGCTATATTTGGAATTTATAAATTTCCTTATTCACCCTGCAAAATATATGAAAGGGGGGGGGCAGTGGTGTGCGAAGAGAAAACTGTGCTCGGGGCAAAGTTTCAGTTTGGCGTCCCATTCCCTGAACTTTTTCTTGTGACAGACTAAAAAGGACGTTGGTAGTATAAATTTGGCACCCCCTAAATTTACGCAGCCGGGGCAACCGCCCCCCTTTGCCTCCCCTTTCTTTTCGCAAGCGTGCTGCAAGGGTACATGTGGAGGGGACTTATTCAGCGCCTTCCGAAAGAGGGGGGGGGGCGCCACATTTATACTATCAATGCCATTTTTTGGACATTACAAGAAAAGGTTGGGGGAGAGGACGCTAACTTGAAACTTTGCCCCGTGCGCCAATTTTCTTTTCATATGCCCCTGGGCTTGTTTTTGGTACTATACGAAACTATAGGCACCCGATTTTAGTCTAGTATTATTAAGTAAAATAGTAAAAAAAAAAAAAAAAAAAAAAATGCGTTTTTTTCTACGTATTTTTACAAGTTAAAATAGTTAACAATTAATAAAATTACATAATCAAAAAATACTAGTACTTGTTTATGTTATATATGTCCTACTTTTATACATGTAAAAAAACTGACAAATTAGCATTTTGAGTTTGAAAACAGTTTTTATCAAAAATAAGTAGAAATTAAAGTCAGAAAGAGATTTAAAACTTTAAAATTATTGATCACCTTGTTGGAAACTTTAAAGAGATATTTTTAATATATATTACTTTTTAGGAAAAAGATGCACTTTTAACAGTCGTTAAAAATTGGAAATTTATCTTGCGTGGTACATTTTATTTTAATGTAACAAAATGGTATATTCGCTAAGACAAGGAATTGCAAAAATTTATCATTATTTATTTATACTAATATTATAAAGAGGAAATATTTGTTTGTTTGTTTGTTTGAATTGAATAGGCTCCGAAACTAGTTGACGGATTTGAAAAATTCTTTCACCTTTGAAAAGCTACACTATTTCCGGTGAACATAGGCTATAGTCACCGCTTAAAAGGATCAAAATAAAACGCTGGATAAACGAATCAAAAGCAATTTGAGAAATTAAAAATTACCTGACACCCTAGATACATGACAATAAGTGAAACACATATGAAAATCGTAACTATGTAACCCCCCCCCCAAAAAAAAAAATAAATAAATAAATAAATAAATAAAATAAAATAAAATAAAATAAACATTTTAGTTGGACCTGATATAAAAGCGTGAGTTTTAATTTTTAAAACTATTTAGCAATTATTTAAAAAGGAAAATAAATGCTGACACGCGAATTAATTAGAATTAAAAAAAAATCACAAAATGCTTGTTTTGGAGTTTTCAAAATAGTTATAACAGATAGTAAATATTTTAAAGAGTAGTGAGCGTCAAATATGAAGCAGGAGTATTATTATTATTTTTTTTTTTTTTTTTTTTTTTTTACGGGAAGCGGTCAAATATTTAAAATTGTAACGTTTTCTACCATTTCAAATGCGGACTTTTCACTAAGCCCAGGTATAAATATTACTTATTTAATTTAATATGAAATTATAAAGAGGAAATATTTGATTGTTTGTTTGTTTGTTTGAATTGAATAGGCTCCGAAACTACTTGACGGATTTGTAAAATTCTTTCACCGTTGTAAAGTTGCACTATTTCCGGTGAACATAGGCTATATTTATATTTTCAAAAAAATGCAGGGATTCTTATTAAAATGCCAATAATGTAACCCAAGGTGTAGAAAAATGACCTTAAAAAATCCTTACATCGCGTCCGCTGCGAATACTATTGATTATAGAACAAAATAATGTACTACGACTTTGCTAACATATAATTATCTACAAAAAATGTCGCGTCAGCATATGTCTAACTCTTATAGTTACGTCACAATAAGTGTTTTTTTTTATTTAAAAAAATAATTAAAATGCCGTCTCTATAAAAGCTCTTTATTTTTACCTTAATATTAATCCTTATCAAAATAAATTACTTCATAATCAAGACTGATTTAATACCTTTATATGACTTTTTTAATTATTCGATTTGGACTTTCCATTCGAAAGATATCACGAATTTAAAAATGTAAGTATTAGAAAAAAGTCGCGTGGTTGTCGTTCAACCGGCTCGGCTAGGCTGCAATATAATATGTGATGTAGGCGTCACTGGGGCACGGGAGGGGAGTCAATATCAGAGACGGTATTTAAATTATTTGGTTATGAGTGTGTGTGAAAAAATTTATAACTTGAAATTTTTTTTTAATACCCGTGAGAAGCCGGAACGGGCTGCTATAATCTATATACATAAAACAAAGTCGTGTTGGTTACACCATTTATAACTCACGAACGGCACGGATAGATCGATTTTTATGAAATTTTTGTATGGAGGTATCTGATACCTTAGATAATCCTGTAGGCTACTTTTTATCTGACTACCTAAAAGGAGGGTAATGTTTTTAGTAGTTGGATTTAATGAAATGAAGTGGTAGTAACAATTTGCGGTATCAGTAGTGGCTGGGGACTGGACGACTTGCTCTGCCTGTAGAAAAGCGAGGGCGGGCCGCTAGTTACAATATAAAAATAAAAATAATGAAACTGTAACGCAAAATATAGCCTTTTTTTAAAGTCTGCTATTCAGCAAATTTTATTATCTAATACTTTTCAGAATTGTTTCTTCTTTAGAGTTTTTTTTTCGACGATCAACTAATGCAGCATCTATCAAGCAGAAGGCTTTTGCATATTCCAAAACATCATATAAAGTATCGTGGACAAGATTTGTCGAGATATATACAAACTTTACGAGTTTGTATATATTTAATGGATGACAATTCAATACAACATTGTAAAATTTTTAGACGATTTTGCTGTTTTAGCAGTTTTTGTTTGCACTGGTACAAGGGCAGATCTGGAGACTCCTCAAAAAGAGGGGGGAGGGGGGACTTCAGAAATTCAGAGATTCCAATCGCACCTTCAGCTTGTGTCGGGACAATTTAAATTTTTCATCATGGGTAGGGTGGGGGTAAATTTTTGTTGCGGGTCGGGTTTGGGTCCGCTTTACTTTCATTTTTTGTCGTTGTTCTGGTTAAATCCTAATTTTTTTGCTGCGAGTCGAGTTTCAGTTAGGTTCAATTCTACTTTGCCACTGCGGGTTGGGTTGGGGTCCGGTTCTCTTTCTTTATTGCTGCTAGTTGGAATTGGGTCTGGTTAATTTCTATTTTTTTGTGGGGGGGGGGTGTGAGTACTATTTTATTGGCGGTGGTTTGGTTTCGGTCAAGTTGACTTCTTACTTTTTTACTACTGGCCGAGTTGATTTATACATTTTTCTTGCAGACCGAGGGAATTCTACTTTTTATCGCTTTTCTCTGCATTTTTTTGCTGTTGTTGTTGTTGTTTTCGGGTCAAATTAATTTACATTATTTTGAATTCGGATCGGTTTCATACTGGATTTACAATCTCGCAAGAAGGATTCAATTCGACCCGATATTTCAAATGAAAGGTCTAAATATTTTCTTCGCTATGCGAGAAAATATTTTAAAAAAGTATTATAAAAGAAAATATAGAAGACACTATAAAATGAAACTATATAAACGCCATAACAGACACTTCGAATAAAATTAATTATGAATATTTAAGATTTTACGTTGAAAATTGCTATTCGTAAATGTTAACATCTACATTAAAATCTCCATATGGATTGTCTCGAATAGAAGATACCTCTATTTAACGAATACTTTTCAACAATTTACACATCTCTATTTGGCTGTTTCCGTTATTTAGAGGATCTACAGTTATTTTAATATTAACGAGTGTATATTAGATATTTATTTTCTATATAAAGGATAAAATTGATATTAGAAATATAACTGTCGACATTTTATACTTTTATTTAAATTTGGATTTTTTTTTTCTTTCATTTCGGTTCTAAACAATGAAAATTGTTTGGTCGTGTTTTGGTTTGATTTCCAATGGAATTTTCGGGTCTGGATCGGAAGAAGGACAATACCATACGCTCAGGGGTCAAATAAATTATATTTTAGTCGAATATTTGAAAAATGAAGTTGTTTTAAGTGCACTTCTTAGAAGAACGCTCTTTTCTGATTCAAGGGTGCTGGAAGAAGAGAATCCTCAAGGGGAAGCGATTTAAAAATTTAGAGGTTCGGGCGGGAGGTAATGATTTTCATTGCTGGGGGGGATTATATCTAAATTTTGCAGTGAGTCGTGTTCGAATCGCCTTGACCTTTTTGCTGTGGGTCGGGTTTGGGTCAGTTCACTCAAAGAACCGAATTAAAAGAAATGTAATTCAATTACATTTTTTCAAATTCGGTTCTGTTCCGTTCCGGGATAAGGTTTAACTTCTGAGAGTTGGATTTGGGTTGATTGGTTGGTCGGTTGAATGGAGTTTTACGGCGTAAAGTCCTTTTAGGGTCATTCCATGTCAATTCAACCAGACCTTGTAACCCGACCCACAGGGATTTTGATGAAACTTTGTGTACACACTAATTCTATCATGAAATGATTCCATCAGAAATTTTTCCTTCCCAGATCTCATAGTTTGTGAGATATGGGGGGGTCCAATTCTTGGGTTTTTCACAAATCGCAAATTTCTGAGTCTGTATTTTGAGATTGCCGTTCCATTTTCAAAAAATTGTTTCTCTGGATCTAAAACATGAATCATCCTAAAAATATCACTGTAAGAAAATAAAAAGATGCAAATTTTAATAAAAAATATTTAAAAAATTTACTTGTAATATTTAGGATAAAAAAAGTCAGCCAAAGTTGAGAGTTATGGTTATTTTTCCAAATTTTTGTGACTTCACGAAAAAGGCTGTACACAAAAAGGCAAATTAAATTTCCAATTTCTTTTTGTTTTAAATAAAAGTTTACACTTTGGGCTTACTATCTGTGAAATAAAAATTATGTGTTTCGCATGGCTTATGCAAAAATTTTGGGTACTTTCCAATTAGCCGGATGCATGCTTTATTTTTATATATTACATATGCACACAAAAAGGCAAATGAAATTTCCAATTTCTTTTTGTTTTAAATAAAAGTTTACACTTTGGGCTTTCTATCTGTGAAATAAAAATGATGTCTTTCGCATGTCTTATGCAAAAATTTTGGGTACTTTCCAATTAGCCGGATGCGTGTTTTATTTTTACATGTGTACATACGTATAGATCTATATAAATACAGATGTATTATACATGCACATATATATGTATATATACAGTATATTGATATATATATGTATAACACTGGTGCCCTTCTAACCTAAAAGTACCAAATTTTGCCTTATTTTGAGAATCTGGACCAATTAAGAGGGAAAAAATCTGACTAAATTTAGCTATGATACTTAAATAATTACTGAAATTTCTATGAGTTATTGAATTTAATGTTACTTGATGCATGTTTTTTTATTTGCAAAGTAAAGTTGGGCTTTGTTTTTTCTGATTAAAAAAAATCTGACTGTAATATGTTTCCCCATTAAATTTAGTGAATGGTCCATATATTTCATTTAATTATCTAATAATGGGCATTCTTTGCTAATCTAAAGAATCTCTTACTTTTATTTTCAATAATTAAACTCAAAACAATTTTTTTTTTTTTTTTTTATGTACAGTATAAAATAAATAATTTTTTCTCCTCACATTTCTATTCTTTCTTTCGAATGCTTATATATTAATTATTTGTGTTTAAAAAATGTAACAGAACTTAAATTTGTTTCTATAGTCTGAAAGATTTAATTGCACCTGCCTTGTATAAACACGTTCTGATAAATCAGGGTAATGTTTGTTTGTGGAAGCAGATGTTTTGAAATCAATTTAATCAAATTATTGTCATTATGTTGTTTCTTTTCATAGAAGAATTATCTAACTTTTACTGTGCTACTAAAAATATATTCTGATTGTTACATATTTTATAGTTTGTGGTACGTATAAATATTTTTTTGCTTTAGTGTTTTAATATAAAACTTGATATTAAACCTTCTACTAGTCTTCAGGCTTGCAGTATTGTAATATTAACTGGTTTAGAAGGTCACAAAACTAGCTATACAAATAACAGAGAAATAGACTACATTGATAATCTTCGTGATTCAGAAAAAGAACTTTTATTAGTTAGGACTATTGCATTTATAAAACAAAAATTAAGTGAAAACCGTTTTATTAATATATGTGAGAATCACAGAATTTGGCTCTTAATGAAATATGAATTTTATTAATATAAATGTGGAGATCCATTTAAGCGGCATAAAAAGCAAGTGAAAAAAGCAATTAAAGCCGTTAATAGAGATTTGTATACGGCCGAAAAAGTAAACCAAAGTTGAAAATTATGATTATTTTTCCGAAATTTTGTGACTTTATGAAAAAGTCTCTACACAAAAAGGCAAATGAAATTTCCAATTTGTTTTTGTATCAAATAACATTAAATTCAATAACTCATAGAAACTCTGGTAATTATTTAAGTACCACAGCTAAACTTAGTCAGATTTTTTTTCCCCTTAATTGGTGCAGATTTTCAAAACAAGGCAAAATTTGGTACTTTTAGGTTAGACGGGCACCAGTGTTATACATATATATATGAATGTACTGTATATATACATACATATGTACATGTATAATACATCTGTATTTATATAGATCTACACATATGTACATATGTAAAAATAAAACACGCATCCGGCTAATTGGAAAGTACCCAAAATTTTTGTATAAGACATGTGAAAGACATCATTTTTATTTCAGAGATAGAAAGCCCAAAGTGTAAACTTTTATTTAAAACAAAAAGAAATTGGAAATTTAATTTGCTTTTTTCTGTGCATATGTAATATGTAAAAATAAAGCACTTATCCGGCTAATTGGAAAGTACCCAAAATTTTTGCATAAGCCATGCGAAAGACATCATTTTTATTTCATAGATAGAAAGCCCAAAGTGTAAACTTTTATTTAAAACAAAAAGACATTGGAAATTTAATTTGCTTTTTTCTGTGCATATGTAATATATAAAAATAAAGCACTTATCCGGCTAATTGGAAAGTACCCAAAATTTTTGCATAAGCCATGCGAAAGACATCATTTTTATTTCATAGATAGAAAGCCCAAAGTGTAAACTTTTATTTAAAACAAAAAGAAATTGGAAATTTAATTTGCCTTTTTGTGTACAGCTTTTTTCGTGAAGTCACAAAAATTTGGAAAAATAACCATAACTCTCAACTTTGGCTGACTTTTTTTATCCTAAATATTACAAGTAAATTTTTAAATATTTTTTATTAAAATTTGCATCTTTTTATCTTCTTACAGTGATATTTTTTAGGATGATTCATGCTTTAGATCCAGAGAAACAATTTTTTGAAGATGGAACGGCAATCTCAAAATACAGACTCAGAAATTTGCGATTTGAGAAAAACCCAAGAATTGGACCCCCCATATCTCTCAAACTATGAGATCTGGGAAGAAAAAATTTCTGATGGAATCATTTCATGATAGAATTAGTGTGCACACAAAGTTTCATCCAAATCCCTGTCGGTCGGGTTACAAATGGGGGAAAAATTGGTTGAATTGACATGGAATGACCCTTGAGATATGCTGCGCCAAGAACAAGGTGGGAATCTGTGTTAATTAAAAAGTTCGGTAAGGGGATTTTTTTTTCTTTTAAATTGAGAGTCCGGCTATTTCCACTTGTTTTCAGTAGGCCGGGTAGATTTATATTTTTTTGCTGCAGACCGTGTTTGAGCAGGCTCACTTACGAATAGGTTTTCAGTAAAGTGTATATACTAGATTTTTTTTCTATATAAATTATGACATTCATGTTAAAGTTGTAAAATACATTTTATAATTGGATTGAAATACATGAATTCATTTTTTTCATTTCAGTTTCAGAACGACAAAAATGTTTGTGCCGTGTTCGGGCAAAGGCTCGATTTGACATAATATGTAATTTTTGGGTTCGGATTGATACATTATGGGTCGCGTTGACTTTAAACGTTTCGGATTCGGGACATTTTTTTTCTTTTGGGTTTTGACACATTTGGATCCGGTATAAACTGGGATTACCTTTAAATTACCTTTAAATATCGATCGATTTTACGGCAAATTACCTTTAAATATAGATTGATTTTGTTTTAATTTGGATTTGTTGGTCTGTTTTGTATCAGGTTATTCTAGGGCATATTTTTTTTTTTTTTTATTTTAGCGAGCTTGGGTTGGATTAAAATTGAATTGCTTTTGGAGACTGGGCATGAAAATTTAAATCCGGGCAGACCTCTAGAAGAACAAAATCCACGTCAGCCCCGATATGGAAGGGAAAAAAAAGTCTTGTCAAGTTTTGCATAAAAAAGTAAGATCCGAACTCGGAACGGTTTCCGAAAGGTTGAAGACCTGACAAGAGGTCTGGACGGGTTGAAATTTCCAGTCTCGTCTCGGCCCGGATCGAATGAATGTTATTTTGGCCCGCCCCGTTATAAAATTCAAAAGTCGGTCCGAGCCCGGCCCGATCAGGCCCGACATAATTTCTATTATTTCGAAAAAATTCAGATTTTTATCATACAACTAAGATTTTTTTTTAAATGTTATTGCTTATATATTTATGGGGTGATTTTACAGAAAATACACTTATAAAAACATTAATGATTACTTAGATTCTTAGACTTTCAACATTCAAATAAAGATGCAGTCAAAAATTAATAAGGTTTAGAATAAAATTTAAAAAAAAGTTAAAATTATCATATTTTTGGAAGCTGTGTAATAAAAACTAGATTTATGAAAATACTTCTATATCATTTTATCAAAAATTTTCTCAAATCTAGAGGAGTTATTTTCTTATGTATTCCTATATTCATTTCTTTTCGGAAACGCATGAGATTAACAGGTGTTTTTATTCAGAAACAATGTAATAGAATAACGTTGTCTTTTTTTTTTTTTTTTTTTTTTTTTTTTTTTTTTTTTTTTTTTAACAAGCAATTTAAGAAAATATTGTGAAAATTAGCGTTTTGAAAAGAATTTCCGAAAGCAAAACATTGAGAAGGAGAAAAATCTGAAATCACGTGACACGAATCTCTTATATCTCAACAAGTATATACAAATATCTTAATTAACAAAAATAAAATGTACTATTAGATTCCAAATCTCTTCAAAGTCAGGCTTGTCAATTTTGTACCTTTACAGTTAAAATTAGTCAGAAAATGTGTCAAACTTTCATGTTGTTGAGTAATGAATTTAAGCAACACCAAGCAGTATATTTCCAAAGGGTACGTTAACAGAAATTCTTTATCCCTTCTAATACTTTTTACAAATCATCTTATCTGCCAAACACGTTTCATGAACAATTAAGTCTAGTTATGACCCATCAAGCTTATATTAGAAAAACACTGCAAGCCTGACCTTGGCCCGGCTCCAGTTTACCAAAAAATTATTAATCCCCTATATATATATATAAAAAAAAAAGTAACTGTCCGATGCCGATCTCTACGCTATAAAAGTTACATTTCTGTATTGATGTTGTCAAACTAGTATCGAGTCGTGACACAGATTTATAGCTACGCTCGTTAAACCCATATTCATTGAAAATAGTTCACATTTTAGCGTTTTTGCCGAAATCTTTATAATAAGACGGCAGGCCCGTTTTTTTTTTTTTTTTTTTTTTTTTTTTTTTTTTTTTTTTTTTAATCGACCCGGCCCGTATGGCCTTCTCATATTTTTTTTTGCTGGTCTAATTTAAAATTCGGAAATATTTTGCCAGCCTGGTCCGATCCGTGCAGATCTCTAGATCTGACCCAAACCTTGTCTCATGAATTAAAACTGGCGCGGCCCGATCCGGACTGCGACTGCTTGGTCGAGTTCGGTCAGGTCGCACTTTCTCAATCTTAAATACGATTCATTTATCCTGTGGACATCTATTACCATTTTGCAGACCCTTCATTAGGCTTAAAAGGGAGGGGGGGGCGATCGCCCCATCACTTCTGGTATTCATCGTATTGAAATCTTGCTATTGAATCACACTTTAGCTTTTTATACAGTTGGCAAAAAAAGTATTTGTACACTTCATTTTTTTAAATTATAATGAAATTAAACAAAAGATTTAAGCAAAAAATACTGCAAATAAATAACTCAGATTAAATGTCAGAAAAATATAATATGAAGTTAAAAATTATTAACAGCTTCTGTATAAGTAGTCCTTTGAACCATAAACACTATAAAACACAGTACATATCAGGATGGAGAAATGTACAAATACTTTTTTGCAAAAATTTTTAAACTTTTCCTATTAGAAAATTATTTTACATCTTTATCGAAATTTTCTGTTGTGTAATTTAAAACGCACGGTAAACAGACTGTATTAAAACTATTTTTGACAAAATATCTGTTTTTATTTAGTTAAAAATTAAACATATTAGTGTAAGATTTCCTGCACAGAATTTCAAGTTGGAAATCACTGTTTTGTGTGAACTAGTGAACTATTTAGACTAGAACAAATTATATTTTTCATTTTATGTGAGGCATGCAACGCAATAATTCATCTGTGTATTTTTTTTTCGTGTTTATGCATCATATATAAACCTGTGTGTCAAGTGCAAAATATATCTGTGAAGCGACAAAAGGTGCGGTATCCCACTTTGATTACTTCTCAAAACAGTCAACAGGTGACAGCACCACACGAGTCAACATTGTGTGCACGCAGAACATTATATTATTATATCCCAGAGACAATAAAAACTGTATAATCAGCATTATTCCTTTATACCTAGTACTGTATATTATTTTCTCGAACACTCGTCGTTAGTTACGCGTTTTGCGAGCAGCTTTTTTTTATCATGCCAAGCCAATTCTAGTGCTGGCTAAAATATTACAATCTACCGAATTGTGAAAGCTAAAAAGCTTCACGAATATGTTTTTTAAATGTTCATTTTTATTAATCCAATTCTGTTTAAGTTTGTTTTAGATGTTTGCTGTGATTAAATTAATCAAGAAAGTGATTACGCCGTGGGTGTGTCTTCATTGTGTTAACGCGTCCTCTTTTCTGCGTTTACTAAAGGATATATCTGCAACCAGCTCCTGTGAGGTAGGTCCGTTTTACTTATTACTTTTTCTCAAGAAATGAAAATATTAAAGGGACACAGCTGGTGATTAATGGTATAAAACTTACAGATTATGACTACTGATGTGCTAGAAAAATAAAACCAGCACAATAGTGTCCCATTGTTTATAGTTTGCTTTACGAAAAGAAAAGAAAAGAAAAAGAAATAAATGTTTATAATTGATATATTTGATAAATTATAAAAATTGTGAAATATAATATATATGTATGTGAAGAATTACAAATACTAACATAGTAACATAGTATTTTTGAAAAATAACTGATACGTTTATTAAGAAAAAGAAAATATATATACATATAATAAAAGCCACCATGGCTATGTCGAAAGATATTTTAAATATAGAAAAGCTCAATAACGGAAACTATAGTAACTGGAGCTTTAAATTAGAAAATTTACTGACAAAAGATGGCCTGTTTAGCTATGTGCTTGAAGACCCCCCCACGGGCGCAGATGCTGAGTACTTAAAAAACAGCAACAAGGCAAAGGCCATTATTAATCTTTGTATAGACGATTCACAGATTGTTTATGTGAAAGATTTAACAACACCCAAACAAATCTGGGACAAGCTCAAGAGCACTCATCAACGGAATAACTTAAGTTCAAAATTATTTCTGCTCAGGCAGCTATATTCCCAAAAATTAGGCGAAGGGGGCAATTTAATTGAGCACATTAATAATATATTGACTATTAAGTCAAATCTCTCCGCAATAGGAGAGAATATTAATGAATCGCATATTGTTGCGATCATGCTTTGCTCACTACCCCCATCCTATTCGCCTCTTATAACAAGCCTTGAGGCGAGAGACGAAGCTACATTGAACCTTGAACTTGTTAAAAACAAATTAATTGACGAATACACGCACAGAACGCACAACAAAAATTCAAATGTCGCGTACAAAGCGACAAATAAGACGAACAAGTACAAAAAGTATTGTTCGCACTGCCATCGCGACAACCATATAATGCGCGATTGTTTTCTGTTGAAAAATAAACAAAAGACAAATAATTATAAAAATGATAATAACAGATCCAAAAACTATAATAATGGCCAGAATTTCAAAAACCAATATAATCACCACAAAAACAAAAGTGAGGATAAACATGACACTTCTAATTTCTGCTTCGAAAGCAGAACGAATAGTACTAATGTTTCTCCTCCCCCAGTGGAAAATGAGTCTGAAACCGACACAACACTAGTCAACAGAACACAGACAACAGACCCCTACACTTATATTGTTGATTCAGGATGCACGAGACATGTGTCATCTGTGAGAGAAAATTTTATAACATTCACACCAGGAAATTTCGGGAATATAACTATAGCCAACGGGAAAAGATTAAATTCTCAGGGCGTGGGCGACGTAAATTTAAAAACGGACGCACAACACAGCATCACACTTAAGGATGTTTTATACTGCCCCGAGCTGCAAAGCAACTTACTATCGGTCAAAAAGGCTACAGAAAATAATATTAAAGTAATTTTTGAAAAACAATCATGCATGTTTGTCAAAGATGATAATATTATCTTGACCGCCAAATTAAATGATAATTTGTACGAGTTAGGACCCAAAGACGACTATGGATATAGCACTCGAACCCAAACACAAACTAATTGCGGTAATAAAAATTGCATATCCATGTGGCATAACAGATTAGGCCATAAAAATTACGATGCAATCAGATCACTTATCAAAAATGCGCTTGTCGAGGGTATAGAAATAAATGATTGCAAGCACGAAACCACTTGCACCAAATGTATACAGGGCAAACTGGCGAGTGCGCCTTACCCCAAAATAGCCACAAACAGATCCAAAGAGGTGTTAAACCTAATACACACAGACATATGCGGGCCTATGAACACACAAACACTCAGTGGAAAAAGGTATTTTATAACTTTTACTGACGACTATAGCCGATTCACAATGATCTATTTGATATCGCACAAATCTGAAGCTATAACAAAACTAACCGAGTACATAGCACTAACTAAAAATAAATTCGGGAAAATGATTAAGGCAATCAGATCCGATAACGCCCAAGAATATCTTGGAGACAATTTTGAAAATTTTCTGTTAGAAAACGGGATAGAACGCCAATTAAGCGTCCCATATTCCAGCCAGCAAAATGGCGTGGCGGAGCGCAAAAATAGAACTATAGTTGAAATGGCACGTACGATGCTATCGGATGCGAATTTGCCAAAACATTTTTGGGGTGAAGCCGTACTAACCGCGAACTACCTAATTAACCGCTTACCCACAAAGGCAAACGAAAATTGTAGGACCCCTTTCGAACTGTGGAACGGTAGGAAACCAAACTTATCGAACATTAGAACGTTTGGATGCAAAGCATATGCGTATGTGGATAAACAGAAACGATCCAAATTTGATGAAAAGGCGATAGAAGGAATTTTGTTAGGTTACGACAATCGTAGCAAGGGTTACAGGATATATACTGGCGGAAATAATGTTCTAATATCGCGAACAGTGAAATTTATTGAGAACGGAACGAGCAATATTAACGAAAACCTAAACGATGAGCAAACTCCCACCGAAACAGTTGGAGTGGATTTAAGCGATGATGATGAAAACAAAATTAAGATTCCGGAAAACATTCCTGACGAACCTCGCAGATCTCAGAGAAATAATAGAGGTGTACCGCCCGATAGATTCGGGATAAGTGCGAACATGTGTCGCGTACAAGAACCCAAGACGTGGGATGAATTACAAAACATTGAAGATGTCCAAATTAAAAATAAATGGATTGAGGCCGCTAAAGAAGAGATTGAATCCTTAAAGCAAAACAAAACATAGAAATTAGTCAAACCTCCTTCCGGGAAACGCGTAATAGGCAATAAATGGACGTTTAAAGCGAAACGAAACGTGGACGGAACCATAGAAAGATTTAAGGCTAGGCTAGTAGCCAAAGGGTTCTCACAAAAACACGGAAGTGATTACGATGAGACCTACGCACCGGTCGTATCACACACAACATTGAGAGCGTTCCTAAATGCCGCAGTATACAAAAATTTAAGAATTACTCACCTGGACGTAAAAACCGCTTTCCTGCATGGCGACTTAGAGGAAGAGGTATATATGTCCCAGCCAGAGGGATATGTAGAGAAAGGTCAGGAAGACAAAGTATGCTTGCTTAACAAGGCTATTTACGGTCTCAAACAAGCCGCTAGAGCTTGGAATCTAAAAATAAGCAAATCACTAAATAATTTGAAATTTGAACAATACGTATCAGACCAGTGCATGTATAAGAGAATCAAAAACAATCGGATCGCGTTTATAATAGTGTATGTCGACGACATTCTTGTAGCAGGGGATGAGGAAATTACACACGAAGTTTACACTGAACTTTCCCGCGAATATGAAATTAAAAACTTGGGAAAAGTGACACAGTATTTGGGAATAAATATAAGAGAAACCGAAAACGGTAGTTTGGAGCTAGATCAAACACATAAAATAATAGAAATTGCAGAAAAATTTAATCTGATCGACAGTAAGCCAACATACACCCCAATGAACACAAAATATTTCAGCTTAGACCCAAACGGGAAACCTATGGAGGATAACACGAGATACAGAAAGGCAGTAGGGGGGCTACTGTACATTGCTACTCTAACCAGACCCGACATTGCTTCCATAGTAAACATACTGGGGAGGAGGAACGAGTCACCGAGAGAAGTTGACTGGGAAGCCATAGAGAAACTGATAAGATATCTTCTCACCACTAAAGATCTGAAATTTATCATAGATAAATCTAAACCTCCAACATTGACTGTATACAGCGACGCGGACTTCGCGAGCGATAGGATGGACAGAAAGTCCACCACTGGAAACATTTTTAGACTTGGTAAAAATATTTTAACCTGGCTTTCTCGAAAACAATCATGTGTAGCGCTTTCAACTGCGGAATCGGAATACATATCCATTTCTAACGCCGCTCAGGAGCTCAAATGGTTGCTAAACTTACTTGAAGATCTAGAAATAGAACAACAACTGCCAATAACTATTTACGAGGACAATATATCAGCGATCAAGCTGACAGAGAATGAAAAATCACAATCGCGTACGAAACACATTGAAGTGAAATATCACCACATCAAACATTTGCGCGAAACTGGTGTAATTAAATTAACGTACTGTCCGTCGAAGTTGATGTTAGCAGATATTATGACAAAGCCGCTTCCAAAACCTCATTTTGAACACTTACGTAGAGAACTGCAGTTATCAGAGTCATCAATTTCACACAAAAAGTAGGGGTGTAAGATTTCCTGCACAGAATTTCAAGTTGGAAATCCCTGTTTTGTGTGAACTAGTGAACTATTTAGACTAGAACAAATTATATTTTTCATTTTATGTGAGGCATGCAACGCAATAATTCATCTGTGTATTTTTTTTCGTGTTTATGCATCATATATAAACCTGTGTGTCAAGTGCAAAATATATCTGTGAAGCGACAAAAGGTGCGGTATCCCACTTTGATTACTTCTCAAAACAGTCAACAGGTGACAGCACCACACGAGTCAACATTGTGTGCACGCAGAACATTATATTATTATATCCCAGAGACAATAAAAACTGTATAATCAGCATTATTCCTTTATACCTAGTACTGTATATTATTTTCTCGAACACTCGTCGTTAGTTACGCGTTTTGCGAGCAGCTTTTTTTTATCATGCCAAGCCAATTCTAGTGCTGGCTAAAATATTACAATCTACCGAATTGTGAAAGCTAAAAAGCTTCACGAATATATTTTTTAAATGTTCATTTTTATTAATCCAATTCTGTTTAAGTTTGTTTTAGATGTTTGCTGTGATTAAATTAATCAAGAAAGTGATTACGCCGTGGGTGTGTCTTCATTGTGTTAACGCGTCCTCTTTTCTGCGTTTACTAAAGGATATATCTGCAACCAGCTCCTGTGAGGTAGGTCCGTTTTACTTATTACTTTTTCTCAAGAAATGAAAATATTAAAGGGACACAGCTGGTGATTAATGGTATAAAACTTACAATTAGAGTGTACAAATAATTTTTTTGCCAACTGTATGTCGACAGATGGTTCGTGGGAATTATTACATTGTTCTGCAATGAATAATAAAATTAGAAAGAAAACTTAACCGTAAAACACTGTAACATTGATAAAGCTAGATTGACTGTGCAGTATCTCCCTTTGAAAAAAAAAAAAAAAAAAAAAAAAAAAAAAAAAAAAAAACGAACAGTGAAGAAGAAGAGACTTTGTAAGTGATAAAAAAAGCGGGGGCGGCGGGGAACAGATGAGCAATTTCACCAAGTTTAATTTGATTAAGTATACAAATAGAATGTATTTATAAATTTTTTTTTTAAAACAGAGAGTATACAAGAAACAGCATTTCATTGAATTTGATGTTCGAAGTAGTGAACATAAATTAAATACGCTAGAAACAGTTTTTCTCCGAAGAACATTTTACAACCGAAATCATTTTTGTAACTCTGTAATTGAATGAGTAAATGCTTTTCACCAAATATTATACCGCAAGCATTGTTTAGTCCATCTCAGAAGTTTGTATCAATTTAATTGTTTGTAAATGCGTAACATTATTACAACAATACATCGCGAAATATTTTTAGACTATAATGTAATAGATTACTATGGAGATCCTCTGTGCGTATACTATAAGTGTATTATACCTATGATATTTTTTAATAACTATCTTCAAGGGTACCTCAGTAGTATATATGAATTTCATTACATTTAAATTAGGATGACGCTCTTAAAAACACCACAAATGATTTATCCACATACACCATAATGTAGCGGAATAATTTTTATTGATTCTACACGTTTCTTATGTTTCTTGAATTTTTTAAAACGTATTTACTTTTTCAAAAGTAATTTTTGCTCCTTAAAAAAACTTAGTTTTATGCAGAATTTGAAAAAAAGTCCTTAAAAATATCTAAGTCTTTAATTATTTATTAACTGAAGGTGAAAATCTGAATTCTCTGAAATTTTGATTTAGGAAAAATAATCTATATAACCCTTGCCTCCCCTTATTATCAAAATTTCGTTCCCTTCTTTTGCTCTCATCACAGCCTTCAATATTACCCCTTCCAGAAGTATCACTTCGCCGTTTTGCTGTCTATCTCACTTTATACATATTTACAAAATTTAGTCACTTTGTTGTAATAATAAACAATCGATCACAAACATTCCTTCTCTCTAACTGAAATTGGGATTTATCCCTCTCACCCTATTACTAAGTGCCTAAAACATATTCATTGAAATTTTCTTACATCTTAATCTTTTTTTAAACGCATTTGTAAATGTTTTGAAAGGCAAATAAATAACAAGTCATCTAATGAACTTCTCCCCCCCCCCCCCAACACACACCGAAGTAAATAAATAATAAATCTGCTTGTTTCCTTTTCCCCCTCAACTCGCAAATTTTAAACTTTTAAGGTCATTGATTTTTCTAAAACTTTTACTGTAATAATAAATAATCAGACATATATTTTTACTCTGAACCCCACCAAAATTGATGTTTTCTTTCTATTCTCCTTACCAAGTATATAAAATTTAATCTTTAAATCTCTTTATTATGTTTTTAGCCATATTTGTTCATCTTTACTCATGTAAAGTAAGTCATCTAATAAATTTCTTGCATTGCCCTCAAAATAAATAAATTTAAAAAAAAATGCTTTTTATTCCCCCACCCCCCCTTTTATAGCTTACGATATAGTATACATAGTATTTCTCACGAAATCTACCTAAACCAGGTAATATAAATAATCATGGTACTGTTCTTTACAGGTCTAACATTTAAAAAATTTCAATGTGACACCGATTCTCGATTGTCCTTCTACTGGGGTTGATAATTAAACAAGTTAGAAATTGCTCGACAAACATGGAAAATGGGGTGCTTTCGTACTATAATTATTTTTATAGTTATATACGTAAAAGTCATTAAAATACACAGTTAAAGTTTAAAAACAAAATTTGAAATACGATCTATATAACATAGTGCTGTGTTTCTGAACTACAAGTATATGTATATGTAATAAAACGTGACATGTGACAAATGGGAGGGAAGGGGTTAAAAATATTGGACAACTGTGTGGCATCATTTATGAACAGCCCTATAAATGAATACGCTGGGGTTTCGATCTACACCTCCTTTCTTCGAAATTTATGTTTCCCGTTTGACACCCCCCCCCCTCCTGCTTGTTCTATAGTATAAAATATGCAATGTTTAAAATCGTTTAATTTGTTAAATATTTTTTTTCCTCATTTCATGAAGATCTTATCTTATACTTTAATATCATTTAGCTTATGTAATTCTCTTGATAAATCTCGAGTTCTGCAAAGAATCTTCCAAAATACAGTTATTTTAATATATTTGTACATAATAATTTTCGCTTCTTTCAAAATTCTTCTTTTAACTGCGTAACGTGAAAAAAAAATCACGCTACAAGAATATTTTATTTGCTAATTGGAGGAGTTCGTTTGACATTTTTCAATCATTTGGAAAATGATCGAGCTGTGCGTCTTTTACAGCCAAATGAAATCCATATTAGAAAAATTCAGAAGGAAAAAAACGCACAATAATCGCTCAGAGATTAAACTTCTAGTAATATACGTTTTATAGTTTTACCATAATTAGAAAGATCAAAATTACGAAAGATTTTTGTAAAAATTTTAGCAATAACGGCCAATACTCTACGATTGATTCTAATCTCGTCTCCACTCGTCCGTCAACCTACTTTCTTGAAACTGACCGCGCTACCTTTAAATATCGAATCTTGGTAGGTTGGTTGGATGACACAGAATCTTTTTCATTACGGTGCTACAATGCGAAAAATTTGTAGAAGTTTGTCCATCGATTTTAAAGGGCTTATATGGGTTATTTCCAAATGCTGACTTATTTTTCCTATAATCTATTTTTTAAATTTCAATAAATTACTACTGAAAAATGATTGAAGAGTA
The DNA here is from genome assembly GCA_964019185.1 of Maratus speculifer. NCBI lineage: Eukaryota > Metazoa > Arthropoda > Arachnida > Araneae > Salticidae > Maratus > Maratus speculifer. Next base: position 183,812,046 of record OZ025289.1, read on the forward strand.
TTTTCACAAATGAAATCTTGACGTACTGTTTCACTAGATTCAAGAAATTTCTTTCCAGTCCATATCCAAGAGGAATATTTTTATGAAAATAATAGACTGTGTATATTTATGGCAATCTTCAGAAATTTAATTTGGTATAATAAATTGCATAAGTCATTAATGGAGCGTTAAGTTTACTATTCTTTTTAAAAGCCGTAAAAGCCAACTAGTAGCCCTCACCCGTTACGCTGGGTTGGTTTTTCTAAAGAATCGCAAATCCAACGAAATATATCTAGCAAATGTGAAATAAAATAAACATTTTCTTAAATATCTAATCATATAACCATAATTGCTGCCTTAATCTTACGTTATCCAGTTCAAAGTCGATGTTGATGACTTAATAGACACAAAAGGAATAAAATCACTGAAATATTAAATTGAAATATATTTTTAGTTGCTTTATTATTCTGATTTTCCTGTTTATGGGTGATTCTACGATAAGAGGTAATTTGTACGGCAATCCGTTTAAAACAGATTTTTTATTCTATATGTTGCTATTTTTTGCAATGAATCGCATCATCTTAATATACTTTATTAAATAACATCACGATTGAATACCTAATTTAAACACATTTTTCTGAAATTTCTTACAAAGTCTAAAAAGTCCCCTCCCCTGGCATGTCCCCTTGCCGGTTTCAATTTAACTTTCAAACAATACATATATTTTTTCCGCCAGATGCTTAGCTAAAGTATGTTTAATTGGAATTGAAATATATTTTTAGTTGCTTTATTATTCTGATTTTCCTGTTTATGGGTGATTCTACGATAAGAGGTAATTTGTACGGCAATCCGTTTAAAACAGATTTTTTATTCTATATGTTGCTATTTTTTGCAATGAATCGCATCATCTTAATATACTTTATTAAATAACATCACGATTGAATGCCTAATTTAAACACATTTTTCTGAAATTTCTTACAAAGTCTAAAAAGTCCCCTCCCCTGGCATGTCCCCTTGCCGGTTTCAATTTAACTTTCAAACAATACATATATTTTTTCCGCCAGATGCTTAGCTAAAGTATGTTTAATTGGAATTTAAGTAATTATACTTACGTATTATAAAATAAAAAATACAATATTTTTGTTAATTTCAAATAATTTTTAAAATTAACATTTGTCCCGCTTTTTTTGTGTCTCTCCCCTGTCAAATTTCGTTCCGCTGAAACAAATATAAATTCAAGGATGGATATATTGGAAGTAGTGCTTAAGGACATCTATTGGCTTGAAGTTAGCAATGCTAAACGCGCAAGCCATTTAAGCGTCGCCATTTTTAGTTGTTGCGACGCGACCGTGTTTTGTAGTGGTTTCGCACAGTGATTGTGTATCTCCCCTGGTAAGTCATAAAACTTATAATATTCATTTAATTCAATTGCATTTACTGCCCTAATTAAACAATACGGTAATACTTAAAGTGAAATACACAATTAACTGAAAAACTAATTCAGTCAGTTAAAAAGTTTGAATTTACACGAAAATGTCTCTCCCCCTGCCGTATTTCCCCTGGCACGATAACTGCCAGGGGAGCGAGTCACTGACCAGAAAAAGTTATAAAATATGTATAAAGTGACTTGCCCTTATATGAAAAAGTAAATAAACGGGACAAAAATCATAATTTAAAGGTTTTTGATCAAACTCAAACTTTGCTTTTTGGCCGAATTCTCCATGTTTTTGAACCTCTTATCGTAGAATCACCCTTATATTGAAAAGTGCTGTTGATATATGGCAAAATGTGCTAAAATTTTCACCCTTCCCCCCTACACACACATATTTATTACCTTCTTAGGGAAGGAATTTCTAAAGCCGCTATAATAACTATTTAATTATATTGTCAAGAAGTTTGGTATCCTGAATTTCTGGTTCTTATCTAAAACGGCTAATCAGATAGGCAGAATGTTCTATATTTTTTTTTTACCTTCCTCCTTTGTACTCACTTTAGAGATCTGAACGGGGCAGGCCTCGGTGTGAAGCCCGAGCACGTCCCGCGGGCCGGGTTCGCGCCGATTTCCATTAACGGCATTCGGGCTGGTCCGAATTAGGTCTTTACTTGTGATTCGGGCCGGGCCTAGTCACTAATGTTTTCGGGCCGAGCTCGGGCCATATTTTTTCCAGGAACATCGAGCAGGGCCTAACGTCCCAATAAATGATCTGCAGAACGACATTAGATGCCCGCACAGAAAAATTGTTGTGTCTTAAACTCTAGACCGGTGCGACCCTGGTCGGGTGGCGCCAACTTTAATTTATTATACTGGGAGAAGGTCAGGTTTTCGCACTTTCAAAACCAGGTCGGGACGGAGCTTATTTTTTGCTGCAGAGCTGGATCGAGCCACACTGTTTTTTCCAGGTCGGGTCTGGCGTGGACTTCCTTCCCACTAGAGTTATACATGGGAAAAAAATTTTAAGCCCAGGCTGCATCTGGTATAAAGTCTAAACGGTCGATCTGGGATCGACACAGCCCGAATGCTGTGACGGTTCTCAGGGGTGAGGGAAAAGCGCGAAGTCCCCTCCTCTTGGGCTAATAAAGGGTTTACAGAGTGACATTATGCATTATCACGAGAAATAACTTGGGGCGAAGTTCGAGCCCGTCACGGCCTGGCACAGGTCGCGCCAGTTAAAGTCCAAGAGACTTGGACTGGGTAAGCTTTTCTCTCATTTTGAATCGGTTCCTGTCCTGATCTTTGAGATTCGGGTGGTGATAGGCTTCTTTTTCTTCCAGACCGAGCCTGATCTGGATATCATTTTTCTTAGAAGTTTGCATTGAACAAAATTTCCAGGTCGTGGCTCGTCCCGGGATAAAAGCTAAATATTCGGTCCGTCTCTTATCTAGGGAGTATGATAAACATTACTGTCCCGACCTCAACCCGTGGAGATAAACTTTAGGTACAACTCTCATTTAGATAGTATGATAAACATTACTGGCTTGAAAGCGACCCGTACACTTCTCAATTTTTTTTTGCCACGAGCCTAAATTGGATTGAAAACTTTTTTTACTTGTTAATCGTAAAAATTATAAAATAGAGAAAACGCGAAATTCATCATATAGCCGCAAATAAGGGCAAACTTCATTAAAGAAATGCGAATTTCGTTAAAGGTTGCAAAAGAAACACGCATTTTATCAAATGGTCGCAAAAAACCCTCAAGTTTTGCAAAGGGATCACGGTGATAACGTGAATTTCTTCAAAGTATCCCGTTCACGCATAAAAGTGAATTTCGTTAAAGGATCACGGAAAAACGCAAATTTTTTCAAAGGATCGCGATCAAAACTGAGGTCAATCATTTACTGGGCTCAATCCGCAAGAGTTAAAACCGAATCTGTAACTTAATTCCAAATCTCATCTATATTAATCCTAATATAATCTTAAATCCAAAATATTAAGACAATTTGCCCCGATGAGCTAAGCGCAGCTAAACAGTAAAAGTCAAGCCGACCATTTGCAAAATAGAGCTGTTAACCGGACTCAGACCCGACCCGACGCAAAAAATCAGAAATTAACTTGATCCGCAGAAAACAGTAGAAATTAACCGGATCCAAACGCGACCCACAACAAAAAGTAAAAATTAATCCGACCAGCATCAAAAAATAGAAGCGAAACGGACATCAAATTTTGTGAAATGATAGCGGAGAAAACACGAATTTCTTCAAAGGATCGTGAAACACACGCACATTTCGTTCAAAAATTGCGAAAAAGAATGAAAATTTTATCAAAGGACTCACCCCAATCGATTCGGGTCAACCCGAAACATTCTCGCAAAATTATAACCAAATCCTAAACTGCCCGAAATGCTCTAATCACAGTTAAAAAGTAAAAGTTAACCCGACCAACTAGAAAATGTAGCAGTCTTCCAGACCCAAACCCGACCAAATTGCAAAAAATCAGAAATTAACTCTAACAGCAGCAAAGAGTACAAGTCAACCCGACCAAAGTAGAAATTAACTCGGCAAGGAGCAAAAAATGGAAGCCAACCGGACCCAAACCGTCCCACAGCAAAAAAAGTAGACGTAACACGACCGCATTAAAAAACTGAGTCCGACCCATGCATCAGACTAAGTTTCCAAATTTCTAAAATGCTCCCCCCCCCCCCTCGAGGACTCTCCAGATAAGTTCTTAGCCTCCTTTTATATCAAAATTTCGCTTCGCATTTTTAACCTGTCACAATCTTTTAATTTGCACTTTTCGAAAATATCACTTCGTCGTTTTGTAGCCTATCCCACAATTCCCATATTTGTAGCATATAAGTCTTTATTGTAACTTTATTGTATCAATAACAAATCAATAACAAAAATTCCTCTCCCCCAAGAATAAAATTGGGTTTTATCACTCCCTTCCTTTTATTAAGTGCAGAAAATTTAGTTCTTTAAATATTTCCATTTTTATTATTTTTTAAACCGATTTATAAATATTTTGAAAGGCAAATAAATAATAAGTCATCTGATGAACATCTCCCCCTCCACACACACACGAAAATAAATAAATTAATAAATAATGTGCTTATTTCTTTTTTCCCTCAGCTTTCAAATTTTAAACCTTAATAGTCTTCGATTTTTCTAAAACTTTTATTGTAATAATAAATAATGAATCATATAATTTTACTCTTCACCCACCAAAATTGACGTTTTATTTATATCTTTACTTGCAAAGCATACGAAAATTCGTCTTCCTGTTTATTAATTTTTAATACTATTTTTTAATATTTAGTCGTGTAAATAAGACAAGTCATCTAACAAACTCCCTGCACCCCTTCTTCACAGGACTCAAAATTTCTTAGAGCTCCTTGCGATATTTACAAAATGCTTGTAAAAATCATCAAAAATCTAAATATCCTTCCACCTGAAATTTTGACAAAATATTTGCCCTACTGACCTAACGTCACACATTTTTTTTTTTTTTTAATTTGCGACACTTTTTCTGTCACATTTGTTACTACTAACAATAGGAAATTGTGTGTTATGTCTATAAACGACGACTAGGCTGGGATTAACACCTATACCTCCTTTCCTCAAAATTTCTATTTCCCGTTCTCCCTTGCTGTTTAACCTTTTACGCAAAAGTATACAAATGTTTAAAATATTTAAATTTGTCTAAATATTTTACTCATAATTTTACAAAGATCTTATTTTTAACCTTCAGTGCTATTTATCTTACATAAGTCTCTCGATAAGTTTCGTATTCTAAAAAGAATCCCCCCCCCCTCTCATTCAATATTTATTTATTTTTATTTTATTTATTTATTTATTTTTGTAATTGCGTTAAATAAATAAAATAGTTTTTATTTTACAGCAATCTATCTAAATTTATAACTCATTTATTTTCTGAAAATCAAACCGTTTAATTTTGGGACGTTAAAGCTAAACAGATTGAAATTCTTTTACAACTTTTATAAACTTTAAATCATCGAATGTAATCAAAGTAATGGGAAGACTATTGAAAAAATCCTTTAGTGAAGAAACCGTCTAGAAAACACGCCTTTGAGAAGAAAAATCGTCACAGATAATTGGTTAAGAAAATTCTGTTTCCTAATTGGATAATTACATGTCAATCATTTCAATTTTAGCCCATCCTTTGAATGAACTGAAAAAGAGAGTCGGCCATCTTGATTTGACTTGACGTGTGACTAGTGTGGGCTCTTAAGGCACTGAAAGCCAGCTTGGGTCACACGTTTAATTAATTAATAATTCTGCATATTTAATAAGTACGTGTAATTAATTAATAATTATACATATGTTTATGTATGAATTAACTACTTTAATACATACAATTTAACTACTTTAATGTATTTTACATTTTCGTTTTCATTTTTGGCCGAAAATAAGAAGATCACCAATATTCGGTTTTAGCCTTAAAAACCTGTTTCGGTCTATGCTTAATTGACCGAGCGAGCGGAGCGAGCAAGGTCTACAATTTAACTTGGGGCAAAAACACATTTTTTGTATGTATGTTTGTAATGCGATAACACTCGAACCGTTGCTCTAATTGAGCTGAAATTTAATATGTGTGTAGTACTCATCAACACAATTTTTAAGTTCGTTGGGCATCAAAATCGGTTAATTAACGGTCTTTAATTAACTTAAAATCAATGTAAATACATTAATACATTACTTCACTGTAAAGTTTGCTTTCTCGGTAAACATGGTAGAAAACAACTGCGCCATCTAACGGTGAAGAACCGCATCTGTCACCATTCGTTTAACATTGGGGCATGGGGCAGTCGCGCAGAATAGTCCAGGCATTTGGTAAAAAATAAATGCAAGTTTTGGTGTAGTTGTAATTTTTGGTTCCCTTTATGTTTTTTGGGTCGCTGAACACGAATCTGGCATTATCCAACAAAATTTCTCCCCAGAAACACGTTTTTTGGGCAAAAAACGTGGCTTTTTTTTTTTTGTTTTTTCTAAATAACTTCAAAATTATACATTTTACATAAAAGTCATCAATACATTAATTAAAGAGCACAAAATTTCCTACATTTTATGTATTTAAAGTTTTTTTCTCTGATCAATGGTTTAGCCGTGAGAGAGCCGCAAAAATAGATGTGAAAAGCAAAAAATTCTGAAAAACGTGAATTACAGCACCATACATCGATGAAACTTGAAAAACAACCATTTTACGCAAATTTTCTCCACTTAATAATACTAACTATATTACTATTGACTATATTTTATTAATCTGATGTTCATTGTTTCTTTCATAACTAAAAAATAAATAAAAATCTTCATTTGTTATTACAAAATAATAATAGTAATAATTTCTTAATTTGACTTTTAAATAATGTAAATAAAATAACTAAAACAGGCTTTTACTGATCCCATCTGCACTTTCTCCCTTGATTGAAGGGCTGCAAGTATGAAATAACGTTGGTCAAGCGCCCACCTCTGCATCCCATGTCCACGTTCAGTGGAATACTAACCCACCCACTCCCCCCCCCCCTTTCCACCAGTCTCGCCTCTGTTAGAAATATGCGTCGCACAGATCACTAGCTTATCAGGAGGACACATTCCTCTCAGTTTCTATATGCAACTGCTTACTTATAATTTAGTAATTCACTGTTTGAGTCTTCGTGAATATAGTGAACATCTAAAATGATTTTGCGCGATATAGCTGAGTTTTATTTGTGACTTTCCTTTAGAAGAGGGGTCAGTGAAAGTTAGCCGAGGTATTGCAGCGTTAATCAAGGCAAGTACTAAAGAAAGGATGGAAAGGCTGTTTTCCTAAAGGGGAAAATCTCAGTAGATGTGCATGTTAAGTGTAGAAAAGCATACATAAATGAACGGATGATTACTGCCTATCTGAAGAAGATTGAGGAACAAAGTGCTAGCACTTCTCAAATTTTAAGATCATCAACTCCTCAGTTTAATTTTCGAACTAATTGTTTTATATGCGGACTGTGCATTTCGGAAGAGTTCATCGCAACACAAGCGAAGAATCCACCAAGCGAACGCAATATTTTATACAGTGTGCGACACATGGCATTCAAAAGTACAATTCTGAAAGCAGCAAGAGCTCGCAATGATGATTATGGGCAGGCTATAATTCAGCGCATGGAACCAGTGAATGATTTGATCGCAGGAAATGCTCAATACCACGTCAAATGTTTTAAATATATTTATGGGATGCCGAAGGTCCAAGAACAGTAGAAACGTGGTCCATTTGCCGAGGCAATCGACAGAGCAATGCAAAGTATATTACGATTACCTTGAAAATCATGATGACGAGTGTCAATTCTCCATAGAAGAGCTAATGAAACAGGTTACAGAGAGTTATCAACCTGATATGAAAACTGTAAAGTTTAACCTCATTGAGAGATATGGAGACGACATACTGATCACAAAGAATCAGAAAAAAAAGTCCATTGTGTGTTTCAAGAATATAGGAGGGAAGATACTGACTAATGCATGGTATCAGCAAACATGTAAATCTGATCGAGATGAGAGGCTGCGAGTGGTTGAAGCAGCAGCAAAAATTATTTGCAAAGATATCAGATAGAAGATTTGCTTCGGGAAACTGCAACAACATCGCAGTTGTGTGTCAAGACGAAGAGTATGAGCTAGACTTTGAAACCGATCTGGAAATGGATTGCCCACACAATGAATCAGAGGTCCCAATGGAAGGGGACATAATCATGCCGCAAGGTATCAAATATTTACTATTAAAAAAACTTTTATTTATAATATTAATAGTTATAAAAACACCCACTAATTCCATTCTTCTATTTTCTATTTGGTAAATGTCGGTGAAAAGCAGGGACCCTCAAATAAAAGAAAGCGGAAATGGTACTTTGTTTTTTTAAGTAAATGTACTTACTAATGTACATAATTATTTATAATTAAATAATAATTCATAATGAGTCGTCGTTTTTATTGTTAGCAACATCGTTGTAAAATGTAGTCGATCATAATATCTTCAGTATCATTTAAAGTCAATCTTTGCGAAAAATGGTCAGTTTTCATGTTAAATCTAATGTACAGTGCCATAATTCCTATTTTCCGGATTTTTTTTTATTGTCACACCCACATTTTGAACTTCGAGAACTTTAAGAACTGGAATCCGTGTCAGCTTTTATATGTTAAAGCCTGTGTTAGTTATTTTATTTATATTATTTGAAAGTCAAATTAAGAAATTATTACTATTATTATTTTGTAATAGCAAATGAAGATTTTGATCACAAAAATGCTCATTTTTATTTATTTTTTGTTATGAAAGAAACAATGACCATCAGATTAATAAAATATAGTCAATAATAATATATTTAATATTATTAAGTGGGGAAAATTTGCGTAAAATTGTTGTTTTTCATGTTTCATCAACGTACGGTGCTATAATTCACGTTTTTCAGAATTTTTGCTTTTCACACCCATTTTTGCGGCTCTCTCAGGACTAAACCATTGATCAGAGAAAAAAACTTTAAATACATAAAATGTAGGAAATTTTGTGCTCTTTAATTTATGTATTGATGACTTTTATGTAAAATGTATAATTTTGAAGTTATTTAGAAAAAAACGAAAAAAAGCCACGTTTTTTGCCCAAAAAACGTGTTTCCGGGGAGAAATTTTGTTGGATAATGCCAGATTCGTGTTCAGCGACCCAAAAAACATAAAGGGAGCCAAAAATCAAAACTACACCAAAACTTGCATTTATGTGTCCTTTTTGAGCACGTAATGCCTGGACTAGAAGGTAATACTACAAAGCGCGCCTGTTATCCTGGGGCAATCAATAGCGCTGTCAATACGCGTTGATAACTACAATTTAACTTGGGGCAAAAAACACATTTTTTGTAATGCGATAACTCTCGAACCGTTGCTCTAATTGAGCTGAAATTTAATATGTGTGTAGTACTCATCAACACAATTTTTAAATTCGTTGGGCATCAAAATCGGTTAAGCAGTTTTAGAAATATTTACATTTTTGTAGAAATAATAATTATCCTATTTATTTCCAAACTATAAGTGCAATTTTGACAAAAGTTTGAAAATATGTAAAAAATGTCAGTAGGTACTATTTCACAGATAGTAAAGCATCGAAATCGATTCAGTAATATTTGAAATATTTATGTTTTTGTTAATTATTTTTACTTATACTTTTAGTTTACCAACCTGACAACTAGATGGAGGTGACCGCAAATTAGAACGCGCTATCAAAGTTTTTTCGCCTAAGATAAGTAGTTCAAGAAATTTTATCGCATTTAACCGACTTCTATTAAAAGGAGAACGTTACTTTCATCGATATTTCTTTGAATTTTGAATGTTATCAATTCCATTTGATATTCAACTAATATTTACGTAAATAATTAATTATAGAGTAGCCGAATTGCTTTTGGTTCTTGTAAGAGTCAAGGAGCTTGGCGAACCAACTCTATCGCCAAGGGCTGACCCCATGGCTTTGCATGAAATGTCACGGACATAATATTGTGCTGAATTCAAGTTTCTTCGGATTTGGAAAAATGTGGCAACGGCTGATTTTCTGGAACTTTGGTGGATTTAAAATAAAAACAGTAAATTGAAGTATGATATATAAATATGTAATAGTAATTTTTTTATGTTAAGATAGTGAATATACTCGTTTCCTTTGTGGTTTTGTGACGTAATAAATAAAGACGGAAAATTACAGTGTATTCTTCAGTTCAAGGCTTAATATGTTTTCATCGTCTACAGATTATTATGTTTCTTTAATGAATTAATCTACAGACCTGTGTAGCGAGAATCTTACTGTTCTAACGAAATCTTTGTTTTTTTGTACTTCTGTAGTAGAACTATAGTTCAAATAATGCCACGAACAAAGAAGAAGTCAGCTGCAACAAAAGCTCGCGAAGCTGCTTTGCGAAGAAACCTAGAGACTAACGAGCAGCGCCAAGAACGTCTATCTCAGGAACGGGACCGTGCCAGTACTTCTCGTGCCGACGAGAGTTCATCTCAACGTTCGGAACGTTTGCGTTTACTGCAAGAGCACGCTAGAGAGGTACGAGAACAAGAACAACCTCCCGAACGCTCAGAACGTTTACGTTTACTGCGTGAACATGCTTCGCAGGTTCGAGAGCATGAACAATCTCCCGAACGCTCGGAACGTTTACGTTCTGTACGTGAACGTGCTAGAGATGTTATAAGTCAGGAAGAGACGCGTGTTCTTTCTGAATTAGCCCAAACAAATGAAAGGGTACTAGATCACCATCATTATGGCGACAATTCTAACTTCACAATTTTTTTCCAAACTTAAAAGTAAATGAAGACGCACTTTGCGCTTATTGTGTTAAAAATAGAAATCTTTTTAACATCTTTTCATTAGATAATAATATGGATCCTGGGGAATGCCCAGCAGTATTAAAAGAGTTATCAATGATAGAGGAACAACTGATAGCAAGAGTGCATCCAGTCGTTCAGGTGTATCGGATTCGGGGCCAGCAATATGCGTTTAGTGGACAGGTTATTAATTTTCCCCAAGAAGTTAACTCTGTTGCGACTCAATTGCCACATGCTGTCAGTTCACTTTCCTCTGTTATTGTTATTAGACGTCAGTGTACCAATAATTACAGCGATTTTAGAGTCAACAGAAATAGAGTCTATAGGGCTTTGTTATTCCTCAAAGAAAATAACATTTATTATAGAGATATAAACATCAATGTTGATAATTTAGAAGCGATCCCGGAAGATGGAAATATAACAGAAATTTTAAGTCAAAATTTAGGACCTGACAATGTTGAATTAAATGAAGATGAAACTGAAAACGAAGAGCTTGTTGATACAAATATTTTGGGTATAGCACCCAGTGATAATCAAAGAATGGTGCAACGTGTTCTAGGTACAACAGAAAATCCCATTATGTGGCCTGTAGTATCACCAAACCCTATAAACGAATTCACTACAGCTGGTTATATTGCTATGGCTTTTCCAACACTCTTCCCCACCGGTGCTGCAGATTTAAGAACACCTAGGCCAAAAACTATTACTCATCTTCAATATTTCCAACATCTTATGCAATATAAAGATCAGCGATTTGCAAAACACTCCAGATTTCGATTTTTTGCATTAAACAGCCATATGAGATGGACGGCACTACAAAATAGTTCCATTTGTATCAGAAGGAATTCGGAATTCAGTAACATGACAATTCCTGAGCTGAAAGAAAAAGTTAACCGTGATCCATTATTATTGCGAAAATTGACGTGTTTTAATGCTAATTTACGTGGAACCAGTGCATACTGGCATTCCCGATGTGGTGAACTATTGGATATGGTGGAATTTTTAGGGACTCCTACACTATTTTTTACTTTGAGTGCCGCTGACTTGCACTGGCCTGAATTGTACCGTCTTTTAGCACCAAATATAGATTTAAGAACTGTTAATCCAAGTAGGGCCATGACAATAAAAAACAAGTTGGAAATTGCACGTGAAGCGTAGCAAATTAGGTGCGTTCGAACGATAACGAAGTTTTAAAAATATTACGTTCATATATCAATCTCATAACATTGTAAATAGTGAACTACAATTAAAACGCTCATCAAACAATGTTCTCCCTATACCATTATGTAATGGAATACTTTTGTGTGGCCTTGTAAATCAATAACAAATGTTCTTTGCACCACAAATTATGTAAGATGTATATTATAATATGTACTTTATAGTTGCATATAAATTTTATTAAGTTCGCATGAGTGTAACACGATTAAAATGCATTTGAAACATTTTTCCCCATTGACCGTAATGTAATGGAATACTTTTGATTGTCCCTGTAATTGATCTATGCATCCGATTTTCATAAAATTTGTAATAACTCGAAAATATTATGCAATAATTATGTATTTTAAATTTCAAACGTATAGAATATATTTGAAACTTTTTCCCCATTGACCATAATGTAATTGAATACTTTTGATTGTCCCTGTAATTGATCTATGCACACGATAATCAAATAATTTGAAATAACTCGACAGAATTATGTAATAATTGCGTATTTTAAATTTCAAACGATTAAAATGCATTTGAAACATTTTTTCCCATTGACTGTAATGTAATGGAATACTTTTGATTGTCCCTGTAATTGATCTATTCGTCCGAGTTTCATAAAATTTGAAATAACTCGAAAAAATTATGTAATAATTATGTATTTTAAATTTCAAACGTATAGAATATATTTGAAACTTTTTCCCCATTGACCATAATGTAATTGAATACTTTTGATTGCCCCTGTAATTGATCTATGCACACGATTATCAAAAAATTTGAAATAACACGACAGAATTATGTAATAATTGCGTATTTTAAATTTCAAACGATTAAAATGCATTTGAAACTTTTTTCCCCATTGACCGTAATGTAATGGAATACTTTTGATCGTCCCTGTAATTGATCTATCCATCCGATTCTCATAAAATTTGAAATGACTCGACAAAAATATCTAATATTTATGTATTTTAAATTTCAAACGATTCGGTTGGGTAGTTTTTGCGTTGTTATATGCGGACAGACGGACGGACGGACAGACGGACGGACGGACAGACGGACGGACAGACGGACGGACTGAACGACAACTATAGGTGCTACGTATTATATAATTACGAACGCACCTAATAAGCTATTGAACGAAAATCCATTAATCGTCTCCTGGTTCTTTCAACAAAAAGCAGATTACTTTATTCAAAAAATTATGGGACCACATTTTTCGGTGAGAGACTATTGGTACAGAACTGAGTTCCAACATCGCGGTAGTCCCCATATTCATGGAATTTTATGGTTGGAAGGGGCTCCTGACGTTTCAGACCTTATTAGAAAGTCACCTGAGGAAAGAGCTGCGATTGCTAATTATTTTGGCACTTTGATTACAACAGTCAACCCAAATATTGGTAAGTCTGTACCAGCAATTCACCCATGTCAGTTGCACTATTCAGAAGTTCAAAATCATCAAGACGATTACGAGAACTTAATAAATTGCTGTCAAAGACACACGCGCCATGGTAAACAATGTTTGCGAATTAATATGACGACAAAGATTCAGGAGTGCCGATTCAAATTTCCATTTCCATTAAATGACCAAAATGCGATAGTCCAAGAAAATGGAGAATGGACATTTAAATCGATACGCAACGATCCGCTTATTAATCCGCATAACAGATTTGTTTCCGAAAACTGGAAGGCCAATACTGATATTCAATGTATCCTATCTACTAAAGCCGTTCTGAACTATATTGCTAAATATGCAAGTAAATCAGAACCAAGATCTAAAGCTTACGAAGAAATGTATTCGTTAGTTTTAGATAATCAAAGTGATGGGCAAGCAAAAGAGGTACTAAAAAAAATATTTCTAAAAATTTGCGCAGAACGTGATATCTCGGCACAGGAAACATTTCATATTTTGATGGGCTGGCCTTTATTTCACGCCAGTAGAGCTTTTGTTAAAATAAATGTGGAAAATGACCAATGGCTAAGATTAAATGCTGTGTCTGGTGAAGTTGCAGTAAGTTCGTCACTGGAAACATATCCTCTTCGTCCTCAACAATTTGACAGCTTGTCTCTGAAAGATTTCTTCAGTAAACACTACAAAAGAGGTAACTCGTGGGCTACACGAAGAAAACCAGCGATACCGCGTATAGTTCCCCGGCGAATTTTAAGCGTCACAAATCAAGATGAGTTCTATAAACAGCAGGTTTTATTAAACATACCATGGCGCAGTCTGACAGAATTTACAGAATCCGGAAAATCGTGGCAAGAATTATACGAAGAAAATGACATTAATCAAGTAGAAGTTTTGGAAATTCCTGAACTAGATGAAGACCAATATGATGAAGATGAAATTGAAAATACAAGAGAACGGGAGGAATGGATGATTTTAGCTGAAATGGGTCCCAACCAACAAAGTATTGCTAGAACGGAATTGGGTACGCGAGAATTTGATTTAAGCATTGTTTGGCATAGCACATACCAAAATTATTTAAATCCAGGTACACTTGCTTCATTTGTTTCCGAAGCTAAAGCACAATCTGGTCATCAAACTGTTCGATACGCCATGCCTGCAGTAAATTTAAATCAGGAACAAACTGACATATTAATTCATTTAAACAAACAAATAAATATGATTAGGCGCAGCCAAGTCGTACCGTTTGATGCCCAATGCACGATAATACAAGGAAAGGCAGGCAGTGGCAAGAGCACTATAATCGGAGCCATGTGTCATATTTTAAATGAAAAGCTAGGACCAAAAAGCTTTTTATTACTTGCGCCTACTGGAGTCGCTGCTGTTAATGTGAGCGGGTGTACAATTCACTCTGGGCTACATATTGGGATTGAAAGAATGTATAAGTCATTAGACGGAGAGGCTGCTTCAACTTTTCAGGCAGAAATGGAAAATTGCCATTTCATTATAATTGATGAAATGAGCATGGTGGGCTGCTCATTATTTCATAAAATAGACCTGAGATGTCGTGAAGCAAAACCCTATAATGCTCAAGTCCCATTTGGTGGCATGTGTTTGTATCTTTTAGGGGATATCAAACAGTTGCCACCAGTGATGGATCGTCCATTTTATGGAAATGGATACATTTCCACGCATTCTGATCAAAGCCAACTATTATTTAAATCAATTAATCGATGTATAGTACTACGAACTGCTCATAGGCAAGACGAAAACCAAAATGTTTTTAGGAGCATTTTGGATCGTTTAAGTGTGGGACAGTCTACTCTGGCTGATTGGAGAGTGCTGATGACTCGTGAAAAATCCGTACTTGGGAATGTTGAAATCGCCACATTTGAGGACGCGTTGAGATTAATACCATTTAACGAAGCGGTTTCTGCGTACAATATTGCCAAACTAGAGTCTTTAAACAGCCCTGTCGCAAAAATTACTTCCAAACACAACAACGATACTGCTGCCAAAGCTGAAAGTGATGTCGCGCAAGGACTCGAAAAAATACTTTATTTGGCAATAGGCAGCAGGGTGATGCTTAAATCAAATTTATGGGTCAATAAAGGACTGGTAAATGGTGCTCTGGGCTATGTGCGCGACATTGTATTCGAACCAGGTTCAGCTCCACCACATGACATGCCAATTGTGATTTGTGTACAGTTCGACAAATATACTGGTCCGCATATAAACGGTTTGGTTCCCATTCCACCTATGACCCGGTCGTGGAAGACTGGCCAAGTTTCGTGCTCTCGCACACAGTTTCCATTGTCGCTTGCATGGGCCATAACTGTACACAAATCACAAGGCCTGACTTTGGATAAAGTAGTGGTGGACATTGGCGCAAAAGAACTGGCGGCCGATTGTTCATATGTCG
The DNA here is from genome assembly GCA_964019185.1 of Maratus speculifer. Taxonomy (NCBI): domain Eukaryota; kingdom Metazoa; phylum Arthropoda; class Arachnida; order Araneae; family Salticidae; genus Maratus; species Maratus speculifer. The sequence goes on from OZ025289.1 coordinate 183,827,837, forward strand.
CACTTTCAAGATGTAAACGGCTCACAGATATAATGTTTGACCCAGGTTTTGATTTTATAAGATTAGAAAAAATAAAAAAAATGAAACTATTGCAGCTAAGAATAGGTGAAGAACGAAGACCGGAGAATCTTTTTGCTGCAACAGTAACAAACAGTTCTACAAATGAATAGTTACTATCTGTTTAGCTTGTATTTATTTTCAGTTCTGGTAATTTTCCATTAAATTTCGGTATTTGTACTATTACAGCATTTTTTTAACGTGTCCATATGTAAAAGTAAATACTGTCCGTACAAACGGGTCAGTAATCATGCCAGTCGGTACTACACTTACGTCAAAAAAAATCGCGAGGTCCACGTTCGCGGCGAACTACTAGTTATTATTTCAATCTATGCACGTCGCAGAACAATATCTAAGGAGAAGCAAGAGTCTGGAACAAATATCCCTGTAGTCTGTAGTTTGTTTTATTTATTTTTTTATTTTTTAATGGTAAAAATAAATTCATAATAAGCTAAACTATTTTTCGTCAGATTTTTACTATGGCAGACAATTTTTTAAAAACTTCGACATACAAAAATTTAAGAATAAAAAAAGCATTCAAAAATTAATTTATACTGCAGTTTTCTTGTTAGAGAATTAAAGGGATAACTTCTTTCTTCTTCATAGGTTATCCATCCCCCTTTACCCATCATTTACATTAGCACTAAAAATTGCCCTTTAAGGAAGGATCATGGTGCGTCTTTATCCCCCCCCCCTTTTGAAAATTTAAAAAATCGGACGAAAATTTCTTAGTTTTTCTTTATCATAGTGTTTAAATATTACACTTGTGAAGAATTTTTATTCTTTTTAATTGTTTGGAAATTAGTTGTTGTCCTCGGCAGAGAATTGGGAAATTTGAAGTATATCTGAATCTTTTTATTAGTTGAATTTTGCATCTTATTTCATTTTATTCATTTTCTGATTGGTTCATGTTTAATGTCCAAAATTGGAATACTTCTGTTGCTACGATGACAAAAAAAGGGTACTACTCTGTTATCCCGTCGACCGATTTCGCCAAATTATACAAATCGCCAAACTAATAGCCAAATTATACATATTGACGTAATTTTTATTTCAAATAATAAAAAAAACAAATAACACTGATAAACAAATTTTAACTAATTTTCTGTTTCTCTATATACGTTGACTGTTTCTTATAGATTTCAAGCTGCTGAAAAAGAATATGTTTGTAAAAATTTTCTATCACCCTCCAATTTTGAGAAATTTCATTTATACGTTTTGGAGTATATAGACATCTTATAGGCATTATAATTATACTACATTATTCTCTTTCATGTATTTGATTCACACAAACATTCCTTTTTCTTATTACAACGATATAAGATACAGCAAGAGAGTAGAAACATATGTCCCCCTAATAAATTTTATGTTAGCGACCTTGAACAGAAAGCTCTAGCCACCCCCACAGTATTTGACTTTAAAGCAAATCCATGATAGTTGAAACTTTCGGGGCGAGTGTACTAAGACTTTTTAATTAAATAATAATTATAATTATCCTATTTTCCTTTACAATATGTAAAACATGTCTAGAGGATGCAATAATGAACCCGATTCTTTTTGCTATGTGTGCGGGGAGCTAACTGTGAAAAAGCATCGATGCGCTTTCACGCCGTTATTAAAGACTGCCTATCATATGTACTTTGGATATAAAGTAGGTGGACAAGATAAGAAATGGGCACCTCATTCTTGTTGTACACGATGTGCTATAAACCTCCAGGCGTGGATGAAAGATACAAAAAAATATGTCCTTTGCTATACCCATAATATGGCGCATGCCGAAGGATGATATAACTGACTGCTACTAATGTATTACAAAAATTAAAGGATTCTCTGCAAGAAGTAAACATAAAATTAAGTACCCTAACTTAGATTCAGCAATGCGACCAGCATTACATAATGATGATTTACAAATACCGAAACTTCCAGAGAATTTTACATATGATGATGCAGCAGTAGAAATGGAAATTGGTGAAACTAAAACTTCCTCTACATCTGATATGAACTATTCTCCTGGCATAAATGAAAAACCACACCTAATTACTCAAAAAAATTAAATGATTTTATGAGAGAGTTAAATTTATCAAAGAAAAACTCAGAATTACTTGGATCAAGATTGCAAGGTTGGAATCTCCTATAAAAACAATACAAAGATATCTATTTATCGAGATTGACATAAGAAATATTCAACCTTTTTTTCAAGAAAAGATGATTTATGCTATTGTAATGATATAAATGGCTTAATGTCTACTTTAAATTGTTAATATAACTTGGGAAAATGGTCTATAAGAGAGCAGCCACAGATAAGACATTTACCACTACATAAAGTATAAAATTTCTTATTAATATCATTTCTTTTTACAAAAATTCTATATTTTTCTGAAACTTTATAAGCAATGAATACTTTCAGTGTTTTAAATATTAATTTTAAGCTTTATAAGTGTTTATTTAAAAGTTTGTCAATACTAAAATACCAAATGATAAATTTCATAAAGTATATGTGTTGAATAAATACTACAAAATTCAGATATTCAAGATTTTGATTTTTTTAAAAATCTGTGGGTGATGGAAACTTTTTAATGGCACATTCTTTCACAGCACCACCTAAAATATAAAAGTCACTACATACTTAGTTAGAAACAGAAACCTTGTTTATGAGTGTAATTAGTAGAATATTAATAATTATACAAATAAAAAGTCGAAATAAAAATCACTTAATGACGTTTTAAACACACGTATCGTATTTAATGCCTTTGAATTGACATTCACGCTCATCCATTATTGGCATTTAATCTTATAATTTGGCGATAATATTTTGGTCGACGGGATAACAGAGTAGTACCGAAAAAAGTAATAAAAACTTAAAAAATAATAACAATTAAAAAACAAATTGTGATAAAGATTTCAAACAAATTTCATTTAAAAGTGCATTTTTTTCTCTAGACAATGGTGTAAAAAAATTTAAATGTGCGATGTTTAGAAATTTAAAAATTTGCAGTTCCGAAAATTGTAAAAGATAAATTTCATTTAAAATTTGCTCCATGTCGTACGAAATGAAATATTTAAATATAGAATTTATTTATAAGTCTTTAAAATTTTAGTCTGAAAATATCATTTTCCAAATAGTCGTTGTAGTTTGTTAAATTACAATTTTTATTATTTATTTAATTTATTATTATTATTATTATTTTATCTATATTATAAAGGCCAAACGTATCTGTGCGTAACGCATACGTCATTTTGCGAATGGCAACACTTTCCCCTTGCAATTTCGGTTTTGCAATTTTTGGCTACTGTAAATTTTATACTTCTAAACATCGCATATTTTAAAATTTTACACCGTCGAACAGAGAAAAAAATGCACTTTCAAATGCCATTTGTTTGAAAGCTGTACCTCAATTTATTTTTGAGATAGTAATTTTTTTATACTTTTTAGTACCAATTTTGTAATTGTGGCAACAAAATCACTCCATTTTCTCTTAAAATTGAGGGAAAAATAAATTACAATGCATAACAACATTCCTATGCAATTTTCGTCTTTCAATTTTCGTTGTTCTAAAATTTACGCTTTTAAACATCGTTCCTTTTAAATTTTAACACCGTCATATAGAGAAAAAAATGCACTTTCAAATGCAATTTGTTTTAAAGCTGTATCAATTTATTTTTGAGATATTATTATTATTTTTTAAATCGTTTTTAGTACCAATTTCGTAGTTGTGGCAACAAAATCACTCCATTTTCTCTTAAAACTTAAAAAAAAAAAAAAAAGACTTTAAAATTTGTATACTATTTTTAAAATATCGTTTGCTATAAAATCCGGTGAATTTCGGTTTTGTTTCGTTTAATAATTTGGATAATTAAGTTTTATAGTATTTTGTTAATTTTAGCTTAAAATGATATTTGTTTGAGATTTAGATTGACCAATATAAGATGCATTTTTTACTGTAACTAATTTTGTAGATTTATTATAAATCAATAAAAGAGTTATTTCTTAAAGGTTTTCTTTCGTCGAATTTCGACGGGTTCCACCTCGTTTATTTAAAAGAAAAAGTTATAAAAAATTGATTTTGAGATAATAGTCCAAGAGCCGAACAGGGATGCAGTAGAGGGTATACGCTGTATACCTTCTGGATTCTTTAAAGGAACACCGTAGACCCTCTGTCTCTCAAGAAAGCTATACTATACACACTCTAGGGTATACCCTCTGCCTTGAGCGTATAACCTCTGTTATTTTTGCGACTACACCTCTGGAGCCGACCGCACAAAACCCTAAGTCATCGAGCACAAGAAGAATTCCGTTATTTTTTAGAAGAGTAGTAATAGGGAAATCTAATCATCCATGTCTGCCAGAATCGAAGTGGTGCATAAGCCAAAATTTGATAGCACTAGTAATTCACTCGTACGTTTAACATTGTGTTTGCCGTACAATTATAAGTATGAAAACAAGGAAAATTGGGTGCAGGAAAACATAATGCTAAGTCTACGAGTACACCACTAGTGATATTCATTTTTGACTTATGCACCACTTCGCCTCCGGCAGACATGGATGATTAGATTCCCTTATTACTACTCTTCCATAAAATAAAGGAATTTTTCTTGTGCTCGATGATTTAAGATTTTGAGCGGTCGACTCTTGGACTATCTCTCAGTAGCACTTTTTTTTTCAGAATTCGAAAAAAGAGTGAGAGTTAATTGAATTTAAAATACAGGGAAGGACAGTATATTTCCATCCCTTTCATAACAGCGTAACATTCGATATACTTCGAGGGGATAAAAAAATCTCTCCACGTCTAATTTTGTCTCCTATGTATTACATAATAGTACAGTAAAACCCCGATAATTCGGATTAATTGGGACCAGACCCAATCCGGATTATCGAAAATCCGGATTATCCGGAGAATTAGAAAAAAATGAAATAAAACAAAACATACTTACGGAAAATCACCACTATATTAAACCTATTGAATATTTACAGACAGTAAAAATGTCTTCTTTGCTTAATTCTTCCGAAAAGATTTCAGAAAAAGTTTTTTTTCATTCAGAATATGATGATGAAACAAGTTTATGTTATGGAAATTAGCCAATCGCTTCTCAAACTTGAAAAAAAAAACTGACCAAATCGATCCGGATTATCCGGAGATCCGGATTAACGGGGTCCGAATTTGCGGGGTTCTACTGTATTTCCATGTTGGCATATTGAATGATGCCAGTCACACGCAGCCACAAACCACACCTCAGCCACAGGAGTCATATTTTTAGTGCGTGACGCCATCGTAACCGACTCTCGAAAAATCCTTCGCTTTGACCTAGAGATCGTAGAAGAGCGACTACGCACCGTTTGATACCGGCCGATTTTCCACTGACCTCGTTTCTCGCTTTTTTCTTTCTTTCTTTTCTTCTTTTCCATATATCTTTAACTTTTTTTCCCCCAAAATACAGTATAAGAGAGGAAAAAAGGGTGAGAAAGTGGAAAATTCTTGCTGTTGTATTATTTGATTCTTCCTTCGTTTAACATGGAAAGTTATGTTTAAAACTTATTATTATGAAAGAGAGAGTGACAGATAATATAATCACTTGGCAAATTCTAAAGCTTGAGGGGTACTACTCTAATCAATTCGTCGGGAATCATTCAACTCAGAATTTTGCACTTATTCAGGAGAAATAAGAATTCAAAATTTTGAACTATTGATAACTAGATGGGAAGAATGGGGTAAACTACGCGCACAACAGAATTTCAAATTCAAGTGAAAATATTATGACTGTGATGTAGTCAAAAATTTTATTTCGAAATATTAGAAAGATTACATAAACAAATTTAAAACACATTTCTAATTTGAGAACTAGTGTAGTCAAAGCGATGCGTATATGAATGTGTGTGTGAAGAGAAGGGGAATAGAATCAAAGGAACAACAGTTATGGATTAAATATTATCTGAGGGCTCCAAATCTGACCGAGAGTTTTCTTTTTTATCACCAAGTGATGGAAAAAAATTAGTTGTAGTCTAGTTTAATTGTCTTTCAACAAAAAATATCATATGTTATAGTCAGAGCCAGTGCGAGAGAGAAGAGGCATTTAGGCCGAAAATGCATGCTACTTTTCTATTACAAAATTATGACAAACATATGCCAGAGATTTTTATTCTAAGGTGTCCTGGGGTATTAACAACAGGGTGGGTAATAACCGTACGCCATGTACTAATACTTAAGCGTAATCATAAAGGAATCAAGGAGATGGCACCTATGGGTTCTGCGCAAAAGGGATCTAACAAGGAAGGTCTCCATACGGGCATACTCCGAAAAATCTAAAAAAATTACAGAATGTTCCACTTATGGGGATAAATACGTTTATAAAAAAAAATCGGCGGAACCTCTATGCAGCATGCGCAAAATAATAATGAAAATTTTATTATTTGGCAATTTTTCATCGGTTGGCAATAAAATGCACTTTCAAAAAACACTTTTATGTATGTCAAATACATTTGAATGAAAAAAAAGTTTCATGTTGAACTTCTTTAGATAAGTTTAATTTAAATAACTTTATTTTTGTCAGTTTTAGTTTATTTTAAATATAATTTTGTTATATCGATATTTATATGTATTTATATTCAAATTTAACCATCAAAATTTGCGATTCGAAACGAAAATCATAATTTAAATTAATTAAAATTGTTTCAAGCTCAAAGTTCAATTGATCATTGTCGATTCGATTTTGTTGTTTCTATGGCTTTTATTTTTGGGCACGTTTAAACGTATGAAATTACTTTTTCTCAATTTTTTAGAACGATTTCAAGTTTTCACTCATTTTAGACTTTTAAACGCCTTTTTTTTATCCCAACTGTTTTCTGAGAGCATTTAGATCATATAAATAATTACCATGCCAAATTTCGAGTTTCTAGACCCTGAAATGTCATAAAATTCGTAATTTTAGAACCTTTTTACTGTTGCAATACCTTGTGACAATAGTACCGGCATGAAATGTAGCCTCCTACATTTGAAACAAGGACTGTCCCTATCAACTTGCAACCATGACTTTTGAAAAGTTTTAGTATTTCCCGAGGTTCTATACAAATTGCAATTAAGGCCCCGCACTAGCCGTAGAAAAAGACCCGGATAATAATGTAAAGTCTGTGGGAGCGTTCTTTTCAAATATCTCACTCAAATTTTAATATTTTTACATGATTTTTTTTTTTTTTTTTTTTTTCACAAGATAGCTAAGGACGATCCACAACCGGCCTCGTTTTTACTTTTTCGATTTTGCATGTATATTTTTTATATTACGATAGTTTCAATTTCAGAACCGGTTTAAACCAACTTCGAAAGTTAAAATAATTTTTAAAAGAAAATTCTAAAACCAAAATTGAAAAAGTAAAAACGAGGCCATTTGTGGATCGTCCTCATCTATCTTGTACAAAAAAATCATGTAAAAATATTAAAATTTGGTCGAAATATTTGAAAAAAACGCCTCCATATACTTTACATTATCATCCGGGACTTTTTCTGTGCCTAGCGTTGCGCCTTAAGAACATCTTTAGCTCATCTCACCTTTAAAATTTGGAATCTTTAGAAAGTGAGCATAGAATAAAATTTACACCTTATAAATATATGCCATATAAATTTTCAAATTTCTGTTTTTAACAATTTCATAGAAATAATAGTTTAGAATGCTTTTAGAATTCTTGCGTATATTTGTACTCCTTTTAAATTTCGAACTTTTTCATCTGTTCTTAGAAAGCATTTATATCTTATACGCATCGAAAATATGACGATTTTTTTAAAAAATATTGACACTGCAATGCCCAGGCCTTAGCTAGAAGTGAATAATAGGGCAAAGGGGGCACAAGTAAATGTTGGGGGGGGGGGCTCATATTTTTTCTCTCTCTTTCTTTCTGACGCAGAAAGATAAATTAGTGCATATTCACTCTGTAGGTATTATATTTCTTATTAAGGGGTATTTCGATTCAACCTACTTATTTTCCTATTTATTTTTTAATTTATTTTTGTCCTCAAATGCATCCAACCGATAAATTATCTTATTTAGAAAGTTACACGAGTAGCCGTGAGAGTCGATTCTTCGATAAAGGAAGAAAATGTTGAAAAAAAAGCAATCAAAAACGGCATTTTGAACCGATTTTTCCGATGCGGGAGATCTGAAGAAAGAAAAAAAAAGGTCCTACTGAGAAGGTAATTGTTTATAAGTCCAATTCTAATGAATGTAGCCTAAAATGACATCACACGGCACCTTGTACATCTCTCCAAAAATCCCCTCAGCCAGTTCATGTTTCTACTTTTAAAAATGTGTCCGAAATTGTATCAGAAAATTTCGAGCTGTTGAAGGTGGAAAAGCGTTTTTTCGAATACACCCTTAAACTGCTGTAATAGCTTCATTTTATGCTAAGAAAAGGATATGATGTTGAAAAATTCGAGAGTATAGCTAATGCAATATTAAATCTCATGTTAGCTTCATACGTGCAAATAGAATGAGCGAGTATTGAAGAATTTATTGTAGTTACAATTTAGTATCTCTGAAAAACTGTGAAAGGGACTCAAAACTAAATTAGATTTTTGAATGGATCATTTGCATTATCGGAGGATAAATTCATTTAGTCACCTTGGAATCTTTTCCAGGGGAGTCGCAAAATCTTTCAGGGGGGGGGGGGGAGGTTAAGCCGTCCTGTGCAATGCTTTGGTGATACTGTCACCAACATAAAATCCATCCTATCACCATCATTTTGCAAATATTACTTTTGAAATGTGTTTGATATTTTCTGAGATTCCATATAAATCGAAATGTAGAACATTTTTAGAAGGTTTTTCGCTCATTTCATGTTTTTAAATTTGTATTTTTTTTAAATCCGTATTAGAGAATGCTTCCATTTTATAAATTTCTACCACGCCAAATTTCTAGTTTCTATCTAAGTATATGAGAATTAGCTAAAGTTCATTTGAGATATCTAACGAATGTTTACTCAGAAACTTGAACTTGACAAATATTCAGATTTGTGAATTGATTGGCGTCATTAATGACCATTTTGTTTCCGATTGTATGTTTCAATGAGATTAATTGCCGTTTTTAGCTCACAGGCTATCATAGCCTGAGAGCTTATGTGCCCGTCCGTTCTGTATGTACGTTCGTATGTTCGTTCGTGCGTAACGCGATAACTCATGATAAAAATATCGGATCCACTTGAAATTTTGTATATAGGTATATCCTGATAAGGCGCTACCCTGATTAGTTTTTGGAGTTCATTCGATATGTATAAGAGGGGGAACAGGGGGCTCATGCCCCTCCCCTTAATTGATATAAACGAGATTTTCATGAAGAATTAACAGTTTTCATTCAAAATTTAGATATAGGATAATTCTGCTGAGGCGAGTCCGTGGCTGTTATTAGGTATTCATTGAATAAGTATAAACAGGGGGAACGGGGGGCTCATGCCCCCCCCCCCTTAATTGATATAAACGGGATTTTCATGCAGAATTAACAGTTTTCGTTCAAAATTTAGATATAGGATCATTCTGATGAGGCGATTCCGTGACTGTCATTGGGTGTTCATTTAATAAGTATAAACAGGGGGAATGGGGGCTCATGCCCCCCCCCTTAATTGATATTAACGGGATTTTCATGCAGAATTAACAGTTTTCGTTCAAAATTTAGATATAGGATAATTCTGATGAGGCGATTCCGTGACTGTTATTAGGTGTTCATTGAATAAGTATAAACAGGGTGAACGGGGGGCTCATGCTCCTCCCCTTAATTGATATAAACGGGATTTTCATGCAGAATTAACAGTTTTCGTTCAAAATTTAGATATAGGATCATTCTGATGAGGCGATACCGTGGCTGTTATTAGGTGTTCATAGAATAAGTATAAACAGGGGGAACGGGGGCTCATGTCACTCCCCTTAATTGATATTAACGGGATTTTCATGCAGAATTAACAGTTTTCGTTCAAAATTTAGATATAGGATCATTCTGCTGAGGCGAGTCCGTGGCTGTTATTAGGTGTTCATTGAATAAGTATAAACAGGGGGAACGGGGGTTCTAATGCCCCTCCCCTTAACTTGTATAAATGGATTTTTCAATCAGAATTGTCAGATTTCGTTCAAATCTCTGAATAGTTTTGGAAGTTTAATGGTTAAGTATAAAAGAGGGGGATAACTCCTTTTAAATTATATAAATGCTAAATGGGTTTTTAATAAGAATTATCTAATTTGCTCTGAATTTTGGATATAGATTTTTTATATGATAAAGCATGTCTTTGATAGTATAGGAGGTTCAATGATTAAGTATAAAAAAAGAGGAAAGGGGAGAGCTGTTTCCCCTTCTTAATTTTTTTTCGAACGGAATTAACCCTTGAAAATATAAGGCTGTAATGTACAATCAGTATTTGTAGCCTGTGAGCTCAATGCCATCAGTTTAACTGGGCAGTATTCTTTTTTATTTTTATTATGAGGAATTATTTGAGCTAAAAATCGGAAATTAAAACAATGAAATTTAAACTTTTCTTCTAAAAGCCAACATTTAACATTATCTGAAAACGTTTCTTCTAAGAAAATAACAGCCAAAATTTATTAACCTTCACTCATGCACAAACATTTCACTTTCTTTTTTCTTTTTGTATTTTCTTTACCAGTAGCCTGTATTCATTTTGCTTTATATTTTATAACATAAAATGAAACAAAAATTTACATTTAGTCTTCCACATCCACATAATTTATTCTCCTCATTATTAAGAACCAAGAACTATTTTTTAATTTCGTATTAATGAACAAGAATTAAAGACTTAATAACACAGTTTTGAAAGGGCTGTATAGTTTTATCTAAATGAGCAATTAAAAATCATTTATCGAGATTTCTCTGCGGAGATAATGATTCTTTTATGACGTAATTAGGAGTTAATTGGTAAAGACTGTATTCGATTGAAAATTAAGTCAATTATTCCCATATAAAATTAAGATGATAAACTTTAATAAATGAATAATTAACCTAATTATTAAGATGTAGTAATACTAAATCTTCAACGGAGCACTCAAATTTATAGATAGGTAAGAAACTTTAAAGACACAAATGTTTCCTCCTTTAGAAATTAGATAAAAGCTTTTTAATATTTTTGTCTTGGAAAGGATATAAATATGCTCAGAGATTAATATTACTAAAATATCAATTTTTACAACCTCTTTGAATTTAGAACTCACAAGTTTTGTATCATAATGCAAATAAAGAAACAAAATAAGTAGAGTCCCTTTATTTCGAACACTGTTCAGGAAAAATATTGATTTTTTTAACTTAAAAATAGGAAAAATCATAAAGACGTTCGTGGAAGAAGAACATTTATCGTTATACAAAAAAGTCAAGTAAAGACATACATGGAGCCTAAGCTTGATGAAAACGCCTAAAACCAAATTTGAATGAAAGCTTATTACTTACAATACATGTCGCGGCTCCATTTATACAATTCTATAGAAGAATAAATTTAAATCACTGCTAAACACAAAAAATAAAATAAAGCCAGTGTTTTTTTTTTTTTTTTTAATATAAATTGAATGATAATGTTTAGTTTGCATTAAGATGTTGAACAAGTAACTTCAGTAGCGTAGCTATGTTTTTTTGGCGCCCGGGGCCAGCAAGAAATTTTGCGCCCCCACCCCAATATAGATAAATAACTATTTCTCTGAATTTGGCGCCCGGAGCGGACGCCCCCCTTGCCCCCCCCCTCCCCTTAGCTACGCCACTGAGTAACTTGATTTTTGTCATCATTGACTCACAAGGAAGGTCTCCATACTGGGCATACTCATTTTTTTTTAAAAAAAAATACCAATTAAACTACTCGTGTATGTAATAAAGGATCAGTTAAAATTAGTGGCGGAATTACAGCAGAAGAAATAACTCCCGGAGAAAAATATCTGAATTCAGCACTGGAAAATAGTACATAATCATGTGAAAATGGCTGTTATTTTAAATAGCAGTATAATACATAACTGCAGTTAAAACATAGATAATTTATTGCTGTATAAAGGCATTCACAATGATATAGCAGTCTTAAAAAGAAATGTATCTTTTGTTAAAAAAAAATTTAACTTGCTATAAAAAAAATTTAACTTGCTTATTTATTTTAGTGAATCTGACTTATAATAATATATTTTTAAGATTACTATAGTTAAAAGAAAAGAAAAAACTTAAAATGTATTCCAGCCGTTAGATGGCACCACATGTGAAGACAAATAATATTTCATAATTTCGATCCAAACATAAAACGTTTTGAATTTTGATTTTACAGAAATTGTTAAAAGATGTTATCACATTACCGGAAAATCATTGGCAAGGCTCAAAATTTGTTGCATTGACTTTTTTTTTCATTATTTAAAATTAAATTAAATTTATTATCTTTTCCGCGAAATCATAAAGTAAAATTATGAGCGATTTTCCCCACAAATCATTAAACTTAAATGTCAACAGGAGATAGCTTTTACTTTTTTGTTTTGTAAAAATTATTATTAGAAAAATTGATTAAAAAAAGCAAGTTTTAATAACTCAAAGGTAATTAATCAGATGGCGGTGAAGTAAAAAATTGTGTCACACAGCAATAAAATTTAAGATTATTACAACTATTTACAGTTTGTTACCTAATACTGAAATTCTTTATATCTGGCAATAAAAAGGTTGAAATGACGTATAATTCTATATTTAAAAAAAAATTACAATTAATCTTTCTAAAAAACGTGACGAGGTGGCCGAGTGGTTAAGGCGATGGACTGCTAATCCATTGGGCTCTGCCCGCGTGGGTTCGAATCCCATCCTCGTCGAAGCTGATCAACGAGATTCATAAGTTTTTGTTATCCAATAATAAACTAGTAAATTACGCATATCAGGGCTATTATGTAACATCCGGAAATAGAGAGCTTTTTTAATTTTTACTGATTTAAATGTTCTGTATTTGAATTTATTCATTTTTCTTATATATAATCAATACAAAAACCCTTAATGGGTTAAAAGTTTTGACGCAGCTGTTTATTTTATGACTCTAAGAATTTTGAATATGAATTTTAAAAATAATGATATCAAATTTTGAGTGACGCCATGTTATTAATTGAAAAATGCATTTTTATACTATTTCATTAATCATTTTATTTTTTTTCTATTTTTAATAGCATGTGCAAAAGTTATTTTCAACATGAAAAGATATATACAACTTTATTCACCTATGCTTTTCCACACACATCTCCCATAAATTCAAAATATGTGTTTTAAAAGATGATATAAAATGATATGATATAAAATTTAAGTGACGCCTTTATGTGCCTTTAAAAAGTTTGTTTTAAAATTCATTTTTTTTTTTTTTTTTTTTTTTTTCATTTTGATTTGGTAAAATATATTTACACATCTAAAAAACTGTTTTAAATTTACATTTCGTTGTTAAATATATAATTTTCATTGAATCTATACTATGCATTGGAATGCATTTATCTCAATAAACTGATTTATCATTTGTGTCACGTTATTCAAAATTGTAAGCAATATTTATGTAAATGGTTTCTTTGCTCTAAATTATCCAAACTAAGTGAAACGCATGTAAATGGATAATCTGACGCAAAGAAACCATTTACAGAAATATTGCTTACAATTTTGAATAACGTGACACAAGTGATAAATCAGTTTATTGAGATAAATGCATTCCAATGCATAGTATAGATTCAATGAAAATTATATATTTAACAACGAAATGTAAATTTAAAACAGTTTTTTAGATGTGTAAATATATTTTACCAAATCAAAATGAAAAGAAAACTGAATTTTAAAACAAACTTTTTAAAGGCACATAAAGGCGTCACTTAAATTTTATATCATATCTTTTAAAACACATATTTTGAATTTATGGGAGATGTGTGTGAAAAAGCATAGGTGAATAAAGTTGTATATATCTTTTCATGTTGAAAATAACTTTTGCACATGCTATTATAAATAGAAAAAAAATAAAATGATTAATGATATAGTACAAAAATGCATTTTTCAATTAATAACATGGCGTCACTCAAAATTTGATATCATTATTTTTAAAATTCATATTCAAAATTCTTAGAGCCATAAAATAAACAGCTGCGTCAAAACTTTTAACCCATTAAGGGTTTTTGTATTGATACCATTACTTTTTTTAGGTTAGTGATAATTAGATTAGTAGAATATACATTTATGAGATTTAATGCAGAATTTAAGAAGATAAAATCGAAAAATTAATGTTTTCTTTACATTTTTTGAATAAGAAATATCTTGTATTTGTCAGATTTTAATCCCCAAATAGATGTAATTAAAAAGAAAAGAAGAGGATGCTACTCTGAAGCAATTTCAACAAAAAATTTCCTTATTTATTAATCTAAATACAACTTTACTTTTAAGTCTATTTCATATCCTAAGTTACCAACTTTATGACACATTTTTAATTCATTTTATTCGAAAAAATTGTCAAGTATTTAATGCAGAAATTACACAATCGAAAAATTTGTTCCATTATTTGGTAAAAGCTTTTTCAGAAAAAAAGATTTTCCAGAAAATGTTCTTAAAGTTAGCGTTTTGAACCACATTTCTAGTCGGCGAATGTAATAATGTATTAAATTTAATTTTTCTATGTTTCTTATTTTTGAAACTTATCCTTAAAATAAATATGAGTTAATTTTTCTTTTTAAACAGACACATATATATATAAATTAAAGATTTTAAAAAAAATTACATCATATTCTGAAAATTTACATTGCTATGGATACTGAAAGCAAAATTATTCATAAGTATGAAACGAAAATATTAACAAAGTAATTTCTTTAAAATTTGAAATTTATTTGAGATCTAAATGCATAAAAATTGATTATTTAGAGCTATAAATATTAGTTTGTTTCAATTTTTATTTTTTTAATTATGTATTTTAGTTCATTTTATATTTGCTTTAAAGATACAAAACAAAAAAAGGCTTTACTTCAGAAAACAAATATAACATTCTTTATATAACATAATTAGAAACATTTTTATCCTAAACATAAAATATAAATATAAAATACCAAAAACTTGTATGTTATTAAGCATAATTATTTTAATAGATATATCATTTGGCACGGATGGGGCATGCCCCCATCCCTCCTGAGTCATAGTGTCCTGTCCTTACCTTAGAGCAACATTAAAATAATTAATTTTTTTCAACAAGCATAGGATTTTTATATTTAACTTAACTGTTTATTTATAAAAGGCATATTGGTGAATTTACAAAATATTAAAAATAATTAAGTTAGCAACAAAAATGAGATTGAAAATGTACATTAAACATTCGAGTAATTCTTATTTTTAGGTATTGTAAAATGGCCTTTTTAAGTCTCAAACTAATAGTTGCAACTATAAAAAGACTTATAGCAACAAGTATAAGACACTGATTATTCCATGTGGAGGAAAAGTCATAAATTAAAAATAAAACATATTTTAAGAATTATTGCAAATGTCCCATCCCTTAATACTCTTCCCTAGTCACAAATTAGCACCTCATTTCTAGATGGATCCCTAAGGAAAGACGAAAAGTGAGAAAGTTGTTTTTAATTGGGGTGATGTGCAGAAGTGGAGATATCTTTTTACGGAATTCATTATTTTTGCATATTATTTTATAAGAACTTACTAAAATATTCTATTAAATTCAATTTTTAATGCCATATAATAATTGGAATCAAAAGGCTATATTTTAAAAAATAATTTTGTACTTTTCATTTATTTTTTATGTTTTTAAATCACAGCATAATGTTTTTGTATTAATGTTTATACTTGAATTATTATTATTATTAAAAAATAATTTTGCATCATTTATGTTTTAAATCATTACAAAATATGATTCTAGCATAAATATTGGAACACATATATTTCTTTTCTCACACATATATTTCTTTGAACAGAAATTATGCATTAGATTATTTCGTTTGTTAATAGGAATTGATAAAAAAAAAAACATATCATCTGCAACAAAGTTCCTCGCTCATCCAAATCTTCGGATTATATTGCTAGAAGGCACGATACTTCTGCTCTCAGTTTTGTTTTTTAAATATTTTTAAAAATTAAAATGACCTTTTTTAACAGATTTTTTTTTAAATAAAATCTTTAAGGGCTCTCTCTCTCTCTCTTTTTTTTTTCATTTATTTTTTGCAATTTAAAAAAAAGTGACTTATGAATAATTATTATCATTGTACAATGATTTTTTTTAATTTTAATCACTAAAATGATTTTTTAAACTAAATTAAAATTTAAAAAATACAAACTTTGTATTTGTTCATTCAAATTATTCTTTGCAATTGAAAAAAATGTTTATTCAAATTGTAAATCATGTTTGTTATTACTGTGAATGCTCAACGATTATAAAAAATATTTTAAAATTACAATGCTTTTTTTTATTAAAGGGATTTTTCCAATTTAATTTTTAAAACTAAAATCTTTTTATTCAAACTTTTTTTCTACAATTTAAATGATAATAGAAAAATTAAAATTTCTAACATTTCCAAATCTTCTGCCATTTTGCACTTACAATCTATCGACAACAACGTGCGTACGATGCGTCAGAGGAATATTGGCAGTAAGATCGAAAATAAATTTCGCCTAGAAAAAAATTTGAAAACAAATCTCAATTCTGACAATGCATGATTCAACTTCAGCAAGGGAACCTTCTAGGAATGAAATGCAACAACGAATGACTGCAATTAAAATTAAAAACTCCCTCTCACACAGAGCTTTAGTGCTGCCATCTATTGGCTTTAAGACCTACTAAGTATTTCCTTGTTTACTATCAATTCATTTGCAAAAAAAAAATCTATATGGAATTTTGACATAATATCTGTGGAAAAAAAGGGCTTAAACTACAATTTACAACTAAAGATTAGTTTCAACTTTTCAAATTCTTGAAAATTTACATTTTTTCCCAGTACATTGAATCTTAATGACATCCAATTTAGAACAGAAATTATGAAGTTTTTGGATTACGTAATAAAAAATTAAACTGTGCTACTGGACATAATCATATTTTTCTCCCAACAAAACCTAAAAACAGTGTCATTTATAGTGTCGCATACTTTCGCATTCATATTTTGTATTTTTAAAATATTTTTGAACCATACATTATTGATAAAAATGGTCCCAAAATCGATGTTTGTCAGCTAAAATTTTGTATCTGAAGATTGGTAAGCTTGAAGTTCTAATCTGAGTGCCGTCAAAATCCAGAAATTTATGCTTCGTTAGACACATTCATAATAAAATATTTGATTTTGTAAAAGTAAATATTCATTTCATTTTATAATTTAAAATAAATGTCCATTTTAACAATAAAAAAATATCTTACTTAAATTTAATTTTAAAAGTGAATTATTGAAATTTATTTAAAGTGAATTGTAATGTAATTTTATTTAACTTATTACAATTTTATTTTTTTTTAAATTAAAATTTCATTTAATGGTCTCATTGACAATAAAAAATATAAAGGAATGGATAATAAAAGTCAACTTTATTTTATTAACTGACTTAAAAAAGCTCAAAACAAAAATAAAACGTAACGTCTCGATCGTGGCAGAACTCGCGATGTTGGGGACGCATCATACTGCACGGGGGGAGTGTCGATAGAGGAGTGCCGGATTGTCAGGCGGGCTGCAAAGTAGCTGTCACCTTTGGATTAAACCGGATTAGCGCATTGGCGTGAATTTGTAAGGAGTATGTAAGGGGCATTCATTTTGTAGCCTGGTGGAATTATAGAATTTTAAACAGTTCTTCAAGAAAACAAAATGTGACTGTAGTGAAAAGACTGTAGTGACTGTTTGAAAAGTTTCTAGGAATACAATTTAACAGACATATTGAAAAAATGGAATATATGGGTAGAAGGTAAAAATGATTAAAACCATAATGCGAGTTAATTTACAAGTATGGTTACACAGTCATCTTTTACTGCATTTTCAAAGAATTATTTTCATTTTATTCCTCTGTCGAAGATTGCCAAACGATTTTACGCCTTCCAAGCCATTAAGAGGCTACTTCAGTCAAGCGAAAAGACCCATTCGCTAATGGTAATCCTATAAAATAAATTTATAAAGATATCTCGGTTACATTTCGATGTTTATTTTTTTTTTTTTTTTTTTTTTTTTTTTTTTTTTTTTTTTTTGTCATTGGATAGATGAGATCGATCTATACAAAGGACGTTTTTAATTTTTTGTTTTTGTTTACAGATGTTTTTAATGAGTATACTTTAATTTACTTAAATGATATTTTATTTGAATGAACATACTTTGATTTTCGAAACCAGTTTCAAATATTAAAGCATTCTCAAAAAAAAAAAAAAAAAAAAAAAAAAAAAAAAAAAAAAAAAAAAACAGCAATCGAAATTGAAGAAGTAAAAAAATGTCTTGTACAGGCCAATTTTTGCTATCCATTGCAAAATTATATAAAAATATTGAAATGTAACCGAGATACTTTTGAACATTTTTCTCATTTAGCATTAGTAAACGAATCTGTTTGGATTCGTGACTAAAAGATTTCGTCCTTAAAAAAACTAGCATACCAAATTTTTAAAACTTCCTGCCGGCTAGGCCTACAGGCGCAGATTAATTTTGAAGTACTCATTTCAACAATAAAAAATAAAATATGATAGAAAATAACCGAGTTTAACAAGTTTATTTGGCCGCTTTTAAAGAATTTTTGTTTTATTTTATTTTATTTATTTATTTATTTATTTATTGTCAGAGCTGGTTTTATTAGAATCATCTTATGCGTAATTCGGCTCAAAATCCTCACTTTGACAGCATATTTTGAAATATATTCTGGATTTATCCAACCATCGACCAATACGCATTTGAGAACAAATTCGAAATAAAAATGAGTTAGAAACTAGGCAATTTGTTATTTGAATACATTCTGTATTCTTCAATCATGATCGCTTCCAGAAATTCTGTTCAAAACGTCCACTTTGGCAGCATATTTTGAAATATTTTTCAGTTCTTGTAAGTCACAGCAACTTTGGATTTGAATATCTCTGTCAGACTTTTAGCTATGGAGATCAAAATTTTTTTGATCAATTCAGGAACGTATAAGGAATAATTTCCTATACGGGAATTTTGTCTTACGGGGCCGCATAAAAATTTAAATTTCGTGCTTTTTCAAATAGACACCCCCCCCCCCCCTAATGGAGCTGCAATTAATGTCATCATATTTTGCCGCCTTTTTTATGAAACTTTGTTACTGGAAGTAAGTGCCTAGAGGCGATATTAAAGGAGCTAGCCTGTTTTGCTAATTACGACTCACCCTCTCTCGATATTTATATGCTTACATATAGATAGATAGATTAATGAAGTTTTTTATTGATTGTAGTTTTGGGGTCTAGGGGTCATAATCGGTGTAGATTTGCAAAAATAAATAAATAAATGCAGAAACTGTAACATAAGAACGATCGCAATAGGTAATATTCTATACAAAATCTACTTTCTTAATTAATCTTCTTAATAATTTTCGTTTTCACCCATAATCATTTAATTTTAATTTATTTTTTCCAGAAAGAAAACAGGAAAATAAAAACAAGTTTTCTGTTCAACATTTAAAAAATTAAGGAAATTTTAAATGTCACAGTATATACAGGGTTAGTCATAAATATCGAAACAATAGGCTATCTCCTTAAATATAGCCCCTAGACTCATGCTTCCAGCTGCAAAAAAGGTGAATTTTTTGATAAATTGCAACTCCATGGGGGGGGGGGGGGGGGTGTCTATTTGAAAAAATACGAAAATTAATTTTTTATACGGCCCCCGTATGGCAAAATTCCCAATTAGGAAATTATTACTTATCCATTCCTAAATTTAAAAAAAAAAAAAAAAAAAATTCTCCATATCTAAAAATTTCCCAGAGATATTAAAATCCAAAATTCGTGAATTCGTTTTCATGCCTGAAAACGAAAAGTTTTTAATTCATTTTGAAAGCAAGTGTGGGATCATCCATAAATTATTCGTTATTAAATGCATCGGACGGTAGAGGTCTGCACGGGCCCGGGCCGGCGGAATGGTCCTAAAATTTCTTACGGGCCGGGCCGATAAAAAAATTTAACGGGCCTACCGGCCCGTTATAAAGATTTGAACAAAACGATAAAATATCAGCTATTTTCATTGAATATGGCTTTAACGAGAATAAATATAAATGTACGTCATGAGCCGATATATAGGCTCATGAGCCGATTAGTTTGACAACATCAATACAGAAATATAACTTGTACATTGTAGAGATCGGCATAAGTCAGTTACTTTGTTTCATCCGAGCTGAATATTTTTTAAGATTGCTCGTGCTGGGCCGAGATGAGGCTTGCATTGTTTTTCTACATATTGTCGAGCTGTGCTGGAACCAGACTTAATTGCTCCCAAGGTGTGTAGGAACTTATGTTAACGCAACCTTTGGAAATATATTTTTCATGGTTCTTAAATTCACTTTTCAACAAAGGGAAAATCTGACACATTTTCTGACTAATTTTTAACTGTAAAGATATAAAATCGAAAACCTGGCTATTGAAGAGATTTGGAATCGAATGGCGTTTTCCATTTTTGGTAAATATGATACTTGTATTTACTTGTTGAGATATAAGAGATTCTTGCACGTGATTGCATCTCCCTTCCTACGCTGACGATTCCGAAATATCGAATCAAAATGCTAACTTTGACAATATTTAAATTGCTTGTATAAAAAAAGGATAACGCCGTTCGATTACATAGTTTCTGAATAAAAACACCAGCTAATCTTATGCATTTCAGAAAAGAAATGAATTCAGAAATGCGTCAGAAAGTAGCTCTTTGGATTTTATAAAATGATATATGATAAATGATCTTTAATAAAATGATATAGAAGTATTATTATAAATCTATTCTTTATTATATAGCTTCAAAGGCTATGTTTTTAACTTTCTTTCTTTCTTTTTTTTCATTTTCTTTTCTTTTTTTTTTTTTTTTTTTTTTTAAATTCTTAACTATATTAATTTTCAATAAATCT
Source organism: Maratus speculifer (assembly GCA_964019185.1). Classification (NCBI taxonomy): domain Eukaryota; kingdom Metazoa; phylum Arthropoda; class Arachnida; order Araneae; family Salticidae; genus Maratus; species Maratus speculifer. The sequence goes on from OZ025289.1 coordinate 183,848,906, forward strand.
TTATTTGAATGTTGAAAGTCCAAGAATCTAAGTAATCATTAATGTTGCTATTGTGTATTTTGTGTAAAATATACTGTAAAATCATACTATAAGTATGTATACAGTATTCTTTAAAAAATCTTATTTGTATGATAAAAATTTGAATTTTTTCTAAATAGTGGAAAATTTGTCAGCTGGGCGGGGCTCGGGCCAAACTTTTGAGTTTTACACCGAGCAAAGCCGAGACTTGGAAATTTCGGCCCGTACAGAATTCTAGTTTAAGCATGCGTGTTTCATATGTATATATATGTCATAATGCATACCTACGTGTAATTATAAATATGTAAATATTTGGTGTTTTGATATCGATACATCAGAAGAGAATAATTCTAACTTAATAAATGCTGCAATAATATAAATTTGTTTAATTTGCCAAAAATAAAATAAATAATATACATATATATCTATATCTATCTATCTATATCTATCTATCTATATGCGCATATATAACACTTCGCTCTATTAGTATTAAAAATTCGTACTTGAAAAATAAATTCAATAATAATTCGGTAATTTTCTGTAATATTTTTTATAAGTATATTATTATCACTATACTTTTTCTTTAAGGAGGTTTTAAAAAAATATATTTTTCCCCACCTATACTTTATCCCCACTATCAAAAAATGGATAACGCCATTCAATTACATAATTTCTCAATAAAAACACATGCTAATCTTATGAGTTTAAAAAAAAAAAAAAAAAAAAAAAAAATGTATCAGGAAGTAGAGCCTTAAGATTTGGAATATATAATAAAATGATCTAGAAATATTTTCATAAATCTACTTTTATTGTACTGTACATCTACAAAAATTGCAATGTTTTTAACTTTCTTTTTTTCTTTCATTCTAAACCATATTAATTTCTTAATTAATCTTTAATTGAACGTTGAAAGTCTAAGAATCTAAGTAATCATTAATGTTTCTAATGTGTATTTCATGCAAAATATACGATAACATCATTCCATAGATATGTACGCAGTATTCTTAAAAAAATCGTAATTACATGAAAAAAATCTGAATTTTTTAGAAATAGTAAAAATTGTGACGGGCCAGAACAGGCCGGGCCTAGAAAGGAAAAGTATAAACGGGCCGGACCCGGGCCTGGAAATTCAGGCCCGTGCAGACCTTTATCGGACGGTATGCATATAGCGTACCCGCGTCAGTGCTGACTGTGCGGTCAGTGTCAATTGACGACGGTACGCTGTATGCTACCGAAACCGGTCGGCTGTTTATATACAATATTTGGTGCTTTTTAACGTTGCTAGTTATTGTATTCCAATGACCCTTAGAACCCAAAACTATCCCCAGTTTAACACTTTATACATCTATCTATTTATTTATATAATTCTTTGATGATCATGATAACTTAAAAAATTCTACGCAAATGTCTTCCGAACTAATACATAAAATCAATGAGTGAAAAATCTCGGTCAGGTTAGCTTATGTTCAATTTTGGACAAAAAAGACAGAAATAGGGAGGGATTTCGAGACTTTACCTTTCCAGAGTTTTAGTAAGCAAGAGCGCACCTCAGCTCTTGGCAGGGCGCAGGGTTAATGAAGGGCACCATCATTCACATGACCGTAAATATGCACAAGACTATCGCAAAGTGTTTGTAAAAATGAACGCCATAACATAATGCAAATGAATCTTACAGCGGTAAACAAATGTCCACGCAGTTCTGGAGTTAAATGCATTAAATTTCAAATTATAAAATTTTCTATGAAAGGATTATCTAAAAATTGAAGGAAGAATAAAATACCAGAAACTTTAACCCATTAGTGCCTAGCGTCCCTTTTTAGGGACGCTTCAAAAGGTGATTTCAGCACTGTTTTATGCACTATGTAATCAAATGGCGATAACGACATCCATTTTTTTTTATAGAATCAATTTATGAAAATACTGTGAAAGTTAGCGTTTTGAATAGATTTCCGCAAGTGACCGCAAGGAAGAAATATCTGCAATCATTTGACAAGAATCTCTTATATCTCAAAAAGGTTATATTTTATTTACCAAAAATGAAAAACACTATTCGATTTCAAATCCCAGCCATTCCCGAAAGAAATTTATTTCGACTCGACCCGGTGTCAAAATTAAAAGTTCAGCCCGAGCCTGGCTCGGCCTCTTCATAGTTTCTCAGCTCACGGCCTGTACAAATAATAATGAAAACAGTGCGGGTGAGGCCCAATGTGGACCAACTCAATTTCGACAAAAAATTCAGGCTTTAATTAAAATACAGTTGAGATACATTTAAAGAATATTATTGTGTGTATATATACATATAGACATCATTCAAGATTATATGATGTGGATTAGTTTTCTTGGCTTTTAATTCTTTTTTCTCTGTCCTTGATTTTTACGAAGCAAACCTTCCAAAAGGTAAATTATGCCATCAAAAAGCAATGTATTTTATAGTTTTCAAATAGATGTATATATCTATTTTTTAACTTCAAAAAGATGTATATACCTATTTTTTAACTTCAAAAAGATGTATATACATATATATATATATATATATATATATATATATATATATATAACCATTAATATTATTACAATATATGAACATGAACCATTGAATTTAATAAATTATAGTGCATTAAACATGGAAGTAAAAAATAAAATATGAATATGAATACAAATGGGATTTGTATTCATAAGTATTTATCAGCATTAAATTAGTATAAGTTAGAAATAATAATAATAAGAAGAAAAGCACAATCTTAGAACATGTATTTTTGACTAATTTACAATAATTATGTTACGGGAAATAAAAAAAAAATATACTGGATATATGATTTTTTTAAAATAAGTTACTTCCTTTTAAAATTTATGTTTTAAAAATTAGTATTAAAAAAAATCCTGTAAACTATATTTTTTCATTAAATAAAGGGAAAAGTTTTGAAATTCGACAAATATTGTTTAGAGTTCAATTTTAAACTACCCCACTTAAAATAATAATAATAATCATTTAAATTTTTATAAAAATTTTATGAAAAATTTTAGGATGTGATTTTGATTGCAAATTATATTTTTAACCACCACAGACAAGGGAAAGAAATTAAAATTCTAACTCAATAAATATAATTTTTAAAGGTTTCCTGGAACTGTTTAAAGTAACATTATATCTTGAATGACACACTTTTCAATTTGTGCCTAAAATTTTTTCTTTCCTGTAGTAAATTTAGAAGGGAAATATGATTCAGGACGGAGCTATTTGTTTTATCGAAACAAGGACAAGTCCATTACAATGAAGAAAAGAAATATATTAATGATATTTTAATTAAAGCAATATATTAAAAATTATTATATAATAATATAATTATTATATTTATTACATATTATAATACTTAATAATTTAACTAAATATATTTGATAAATTTCTTATCTTAAAAGACACTTAGAAAAATTTCGCGTATAGTAATTTTCGTAAAAACTTTGCAAAAGTGTTTGATTGTAGCAAAAAAAAAAAAAAAAAAAAAAAAAAAAAGAAAGAAAGAAAGAAAAAAAGAAAAAGTTAAAAAAAAACACTACATTCGCATTTTTTTTTTATTGGATTTTTTTCCCCCAAGAACTTTTTAAATAAACACTATAAATTATTGATTTCAAGGAAATTTTTCAGAGAAGAAAAAATTAACCTTTTTGGCCTGTTGGATTGGATACTGTGATAGTGAAAAGGGGGTATTTGCAGAAGACTAAATTAAATAAATATCCAACAATTGGCTATTTTCATATTTCATTGTAAAAAATTCTTAATGTCGAAAATATTCTTGACAGCTTAAGTTGCAATGCTTCCAATACTATATAATATCTTTCACTTTGATTGCAGAAAAATACCCCTATTTTCTCCTACTGAATGAACGTCACTATCTTTTAGAATCGTATGATGCGTAAACCTTTAAGAAAATAATAGTGAAAAATAAACTTATGGTGAGAAACTATTATCTCAAAAATCTATGAGATGTTACAGTAATAAAAGTTAATAAGTTTCAATGAAAAATTACGGCAGTTACTGAAAAAGCTTAGCTGCCTTATAAGCTAAAAATATATGTTTTTTTTAAATAGTGTGTTTTAACTTTTGGACTGTCCCTGTAAATAAAGTAATCATGCTAGAAACTTCATTTTCAAAAGGAATCGTTCTAGGTTAGACATAAGTAATTTCCTAAAATTTCATGGCAATCCGAGTATATTTACTGGAGTTAGAGCGCGGACAGACGGACAGACAAACCGAAAGCATAAACATTTTAAACTTTGCAGAAAAGTTTTAAAAACCATCCAGGCATCAAAATGGCTGTTGAAATAGGTCCTCTCTAGGCAAACCTACTATTTAAAAGAACGATTAATCTTTCTTCCTTTAATCCTCTTCCTGCGAGGTGGGGAAAATCTGATGAATGGTTTTCTTATTGTTTAAGAACAATACCCGTGCCCAGCGTTGCTGAATCGCGATGTTCAGTTCTCAAACCCAACTACATACCCATTGAGCAAGCAAGTATGCAGTAACGCGTATGAATACAATAAATGGTTTATGGAGCATTTGCATTGAGATTCCCATAGAAATGCAGAAAATATAGTCCAATTTTTCAAGACCAATATATAACAAACAAGAGTTTTCCAAGAAACTAGCAGGGCCGGCGCCAGACGTGAGGCAAGTGAGGCGGTCGCCAGTGGTGTAGTCGAGGGGGGACGCAGGGGGACGGCGTCCCCCCACTATTTTCTTTTCTTTCAAGCGTCCCCTTACTTTTTTTTCTCAAGGGGGACGCTAAGGACGCGAAAGGACGCAGATTTTCCTAATTCATTAAGTGATTAAAATAAAAAAAAAAATTAAAAAGATTAATAATTTTATAAAATATAGAATTTATATTTTAAGCCATTTTAGTTTTCTTTAACAATGGCACTCAAATAATGAAATTGAAGGAAATTGGGAAGAAAGATGTTTACTTGCTGTTTCATTATAATTACCAGTAATGAAATACCGCGCTAACATTAGTTTTTTCAAAGGCATGCATTAGTTTTACTTGGAAGTCTACTATTGCCTTCCTGTTCCTAACAGAAAGATCACACAAGCTTCCGAAAATGATCTTGGACACACAACAGTCTCAGTTTAAAAAATATCCAGATGTTCGAGCTTTGAAAGCCTGGTCATCTTTTACTCACACAACAATTAACAACAGCATGGTTCCATTAGTCAATAAATAAGTTTTTAAAAACATTGAGGGTGATTGTCATATAGCTGTCACATACTGTTAGTTAATAGGGGTCATCAATTGTCCGGTATATGGCGTCAGCAGTGTTGAAGGCTGCGTGCGAGCATACACAACTACTTTTTGCGGTTAAAAATCGGCGTGTTTTATGTTCGCAGGCAGCGTGTTTGATATACGACTTTTCCAGGTCAACTTCAATCACACTGTGGGAGAGGGACCTTTCCCTTCAGTAGGGTTGAGATAGTTATATCCCGAACCATTGAAATATCCCCTTTTTTCTATCGTCGTAAACCGCAGAAGGGAATTTTCTGCAATTTAGTTAAATTTGAGGAAAATACACATGTGCTCGGAGCTTAAATTAATAAAAGGACATCAATGCGGACCGACAACTTCTGATACTGTTCAATGAAGGAATCCCCAAGAATCATTATCCCCCCTTCTCCCCTTCATATTGACAATTATTTCTTGATTAGATACAAGCATTGGACTAGTTTAAAGGCGAGCGAGTATCTATGAGTTGCTTCTTTTTTTCTTGCCATAAATATTTTGTATTATAATTTTAATTAATAATGAAATAATGTAGCCAGCCAGAACTGAAAATTTTTACAATTTCTTCTAAGCGTCGTGCAGAAACAGACGCGAAATCACCGACCGCAATTGCAGATCAAAAGTCCGATACGACAGAATTGTAAGTATCTTTTGAGTTTTGATCAATAATGTCTTAAATTATTTGCTATATTTTGAATTTTTGATAATGGCTATATATTTGCCAAATATCAATAGGTTTTTCTTATAAAACTATGTCTTTTACTGAGCGAGATTTATATATATATATATATATATATATATAAAAGAGGGGGGAAAGAAACACGGGCGTCATTATTGGTGGTTAAGCAGACTTGCCCCTCTAAAATTTCAAATTTAAATTAATAAAATTTTCTTTCTCTCTTAAAATTTTCAAAAAATAAAAAAAGCTTGTTTATTTCAGAGGATTTAAAGTAACTGACCAGTAAAAGAAAGGATAACCAAGAATTATTCATGAGAGAGTAGTATTGCCCCCCCCCCCTGAATGCCCCGTAAAAGACTATTTTTATTTCTGTTTCTCTTTAAACATTTACATACTTTTTTTTCTAAACCCCGAGATTAAAATACATCAAGTGCTCAGAAGAAAGAAAAAAAATAATAATCAGTTTCATTGCTTTATTTTGTAAAAAAGCTGATAGAAACTTAATTTGGAGTTTTTAATATACATCATATTTGATATATTTCTACATACAGATTTTATTGAATTACTGCAATATTGTTTAAAAATGTCTGCTATCTCTAAAATATGCAGCACCTTAAAAATACAAAATTAAAATAAAACATTTTAAACTTGGATTGCCACACTGTTTATATATATTATTATGATTTATTACTATTTACTATAGAGATTCTTTAATGCAAATTAAGTATGTAGCCCTTGTAGCTCCCTTAGAGGTTATATAGAACTATTTCATTAAATTACGCCATACGGAAAGAAAATTCTTTGCATTCTGTTTAGTGATGTTACATGGCTTCAAGCATAATAAAATTGATATATATCACTGAAATGTATAACAATACGCTTAATATAGAAGTAGCTTGAGTAGCTTCTATCGTTCATTTACAGGGATATACAAGGAAATTATATTGCATTACCTCGGCAGTGGCGTATTCAAGATTTTATTTCGGGGAAGGGTGGGGGCTGATTTAAAATTCCATAATTTTCTATATCCTACGAAACACATTAATCCTTTTTGACATTAAATTCATAGCCACTGGAAAGGGGGGGGGGGGGGATTGTGTTCCAAATTTTCCGAAAATTTAAAAAAATTGGTCATTAGCCCAAAATTTTGGACTTAAAAAATTTAGGTACTACTTGGTTATACCATCAGCATCTAGGTGGGGTTTGTTGTGCTCAAGCCATTTGGTAGGCCTCCCCACATAGCTGAAACTGAAACTGGTTACCTCGTTGACCAAAAAACTTTCGCCAAACTAAGATTACATGCCAATAATGGATGACTGCAAATGTCACATTCGCATGACATTAACTAAGATACCCGTGTTTGGTATTCATCTAGTGATTTTAAAGTCAACTTCTTAATTATGTTTTACAAAATTTATTTGTTCTTCGTTTTTTTTTTTTTTTTTTTTTTTTTTTTTTTAATAAAAATTATATAAATTTATACAATTTGGCGAACAGTATAGTTGGTGAACAACGATTTGTATAATTTGGCAAAATTGGTCGACAGGATAACCAAGTAGTACCAAAATTTATCATGATTTCTGACAAATGATAGGAGAAAAAAATCAATTTTGTCAATTGTTCGCAGAAAACATCTCAAATTTTGAGTAAGATTCGCAGAAAAAACCCGAATATTATAAAAAGGCCGCTGATAAAATGCGAATTTTGTCAGAGGGACATGAGAAAATGTAAATTTTTTCATAGGATCGCGAAAAAAAAACAGATTTCGTCAATTGATCTTGGAGAAAACGCGAATTTCCTCAAACGATCGCGAAGGAAACACAAATTTCGTCAAATGATTGCTAAAGAAGCGCTAATTTCGCCCAATGGTCGCTGAAAAAACACGAATTTCGTCAAAAGGCTGTAGAGAAAACTCAACTGTTGGAAATCTGCACTTAGCCTAAAATTGACCTGAAATGAAATCAGAGTTAACCCAAACTGCACCAAACATAATTAGCATTGGGAAAGGATTCTCCTTTCCTCCCTCTGCTGTAAACTTTTAGAAAATTTGCTGTGAATTTTGATAAAAGATCGCAGAAAAAAAAGAGAATTTCGTCAAAATATCGTAGAAAAAGTGCGAATTTTAGCAAAGAATCGTGGAAAAACGCGAATTTCATAAAAGAACCACGAATAAACGCGTATTCTATCAAAGGCTACAGAAATATGTTAATTTCGTCTAAGATCGCACAAAAAATTTGAATAGCGTAAAGCATCGCAAAACAACGCGACTTGCATCAAAGGCCGCGATAGAAAAAGCTAATTTCTACAAAATATAGCAAGAGAAAATCTAAAGAGCCACGGAGAAAAAGCGAATTAAGTCATAACATCGCTAAAAAACGCGATTTTTTTTTTTCAAAAGACAGAGAAAAAATGTAAATTTTGTCCAAGAGCCACAAGAAAAAATGTGAATTTCGATAAATGTTAGCGAAAAAAATTCCGCCAAAGAGCCGTGGAGTAAAAGCAAATTTAGTCAAAGCATCCCGAAAAAAATGCGATTTTCGACAAAGAACCGCGGCAAAAAGCACGAATTTTGTCAAAGAACAGCGGAAAAATGCAAATTTCACCCAAGGTTCACGCAAAAAAAGCAAATCTCTCCAAAAAATTGTAAAACAATGCTAATTTTATCAAAGAGCCGCAGTAAAACGCGAATTTTGACAATGAATAGCGAAAAAACTCGTATACCGCCATATGGCCGAGGAGGTAAAGCGAAATAAATTAAAGCATTGCCAAAAAAGCAAAATTTCTTCAAAGGGCAGAGGAAACATGAGAATTTTGTAAAAGAGTCGCGGTAATAACGCAAGTTTCGACAGACGGTAGCGGACAAACATCTATTCTTCCAAAGGGCCGAGAAAAAAATAGAAAATAGTCAAAGCATTTCTAAAAGAACACGAATTTAAAAAAAAAAGTCCGAGGAAAAACGTGAATTTCTGTAAAAAACGAGAATGGACCACAAGCATATCTGACGTCAAAGAACGTCACGATGGATTAAAGCTAGTCAGCTTCTCGCTTTATCCCACAAGCGTTCAACAAAAGCCAATCAAACACCGCATCACTTGTGGGAAACATTGCAAACTCCGCCCCGTGCTAGTGGTCAATTCAATCAGAGGATTGCGGCAAATACAAATATCGTCCAAGGACTGACGAGAAAAAGTGAATCTCGTCAAAACATCGCAAAAAACCAATTTCGTCAAAGGATGGAGAAAACACATGAATTTCTTCTAAAAGTCGCGGTAAAAAAAATGAAAATTTTGACAAAAAAAAGGGCAAAAAAAACCCCACTATTTTGCCAAACAGCCGCGGAGAAAAAGCGAATTAAGTCAGAACATCGCTAAAAAACGCGAATTTCTTCAAAGGACACGGACAGAGGAAAAATTGAAATTTTGTCCAAGAGCCGCAGGAAAAAGCGTGAATTTCGCTAAATGTTAGCAAAACAAATTCCGCCAAAGGGCCGTGAAGTAAAAGCAAAATTAGTCAAAGCATCCTGAAAAAAATGTGAATGTCCACAAAGAACCGCTGGAAAACGCAAATTTCGTCAAAGGATCGCTAAAAGCGCGAATTTCGTCAAAGGACAGCGGGGGGAAATGCAAATTTCGCCCAATGTTCATGCAGAAAAAGCGAATCTCATCAAAACATTCTAAAGCAACGCTAATTTTGTAAAAGAGCCGCGAAAAAACGCGAATTTTGAAAACGAATAGCGAGAAAAACTCGTATTCTGCCATATAGCCGAGGAAAAAAACCGAAAAAAATTAAAGCATTGCCAAAAAAGCGCGTTTTCTTCAAAGAGCTGAGGAAAAATGCAAATTTTGTAAAAGAGTCGCTGTTATAACGGCAATTTTGACAGGCGATAGCACACAAATATGTATTCTGCTAAAATTTTAATTTTTAAATGTAAACGTAAATTTAATTTTAAATTTCATTAATTTTTAAATATAAATTAAATTAATTTTTTAATTTAAATTTAATTTTTCAATTAATTTTCCCAGGAATTCACAATTAAATTGGCCATAGAAGTTGGCCCTATGGGTGATGGCGCCAAATGTTCGAGACTATGAGCGTCCCCCCACTTTTTTTTCCAGGACTACACCACTGGCGGTCGCCTCAGGGCGCACGCTTAAAGGGCGGCATTTGCCTGGCACACATATTGAACATAAAATCCATTACTATTTTATTTGTCTAAACTTAAAAAAAGTGATATTTTTTTATTTATTTTTATTTTTGAATAAAAATATAGAGTGCGTTTCATATAATTACAACCAAGTAATAGCAGAAGCTTTCACTAACTTCATTGTAAAACATGAATTAAATCGACACTAAGAGATAAATTACAGTAACAACCAAATCCATTCTTTTTTTTCTTTTCAAAAATAAGTCATACTGAAATCAGCAGAATTCACAACGGGTAGATGGCGCCAAAGATAAACCAAAACATCTTTCATAATGTTGCTGCATCATGTATTTCATTTTCTATTATTTTACTTGTGTTGTTCGTCATTCGATGGTGTAATTCTTTTCATTAATTGATTGTAAAGGACCAGATTTCGGATAGCAAGGTTAAACAGATGCTGTGCTAATAGAAATGACGGAGAAAATAGTTCATGCTTCAGGTATATATTATGTTATCTTTTTTTCTTTTAATTTAAGATGATGATTGCAGATCATTTTGAAAAAAAAAGTATTATTTAAAACATTTCATTAACTTGTTATTAATATTGTCAGATGTCCCACGTAAATCAGCTCCTATTTAAGAGTGACACTTGACACGGGGTACTTGTAATACTTGCTTAAAAAATTAACCCGCACAGGGGCGTGCGAAGAGAAAATTGCGTCCAGAACAAAGTTAGAATTTGGCGTCCCCCCCCCTTCCCACTTTTTCTTATGACAGGCCAAAAATGAAGTTGGTAGTATAAATTTGGCGCCCCCTAAACTTCCGCACCCGGGGCAACGGCCCCCTTCGCCCCCCCCCCCCCTTTCGCACGGCGTTGAACCAGCACAGACAATTTCTCAATGTCCTGGATCTTCATCGGAATGAGGAAATATTTATTTAATATCTTTATAAACCGCCATCCAAAAAACATAAGATCCTGATAAAACGATATTTTCGACGTACAATTTTTTCTGCTTTCCGTAATTTATTGCTTATATTTAAAACTGTACTCAAATCCAAGCTGTAAATCAGTAAATGAAAAGAATGTTTAATCACTGTACATATCACTTCAATAATTACAACCGCAAATATCATGTTTTTGTGTTTAAAACGGGGTTAGAAAGTTCCTGTTTTATTCAGCAGAGGAAAGTGTTTATTGAGAATCGCCTTAAAACGATTAAAGTAGAGCGCCGATTATCCTGAGCGGTCGGAATCGAGGTTGATCCTGCTAATGAAAAATCCGGATACTTCCGGGGAGTTCTTCTTTACACTTTTTACAAACTTAGGACTGAAAATTGTAGTAGTTTTCATTTTAGCATGTTTCAAATGGCGTGTTTAGAAGTTATTTTTAGATTTTATTATATACAAAATTGGTATAAATGCATACACTAATTTTGCATACACTATATGGACAAAAGTGAAAGGTTAGTTGCAATTTTAGACGCTTTGTTAAATATCTAGAAAAATACATGAGGAATTATCCTGAAATTCTAGGTGTATAAACATAATAGTACAGGTCATATATTTCCGTGAACATTTTTTCCCAAAACCCCATAGGGGACCGTCAACAGATTGAAAAAGAACGAGCATTTTTTGGATAACTCTGTCAAAACAAATGTAGCAAAAGCGTTCAAACTATAAATTATGATTAAGTGGCTTATTATTATAAAATGTGTTCATTTTTTATGTGGATAGCATGTATACTAGTAGAAAAATTAAGATTTTCGCTAAAACAGTCCCAGTTTTTTGCTTATAATTTGCCGAGTTCTTAATATAAAAAAATGTTTTTTTTCCGAAAATATTACAAACAACATTTTACACAATACCCTGTTACCAGAATTAAAAAATAATAAGCATTGTATGAAAAATGAACAGGTTTATTAAATAATGTTTTACTGTGTATGCGCTAATGCAATCAAAATATAATGTGCATAAAGGACTGCACATCAGTTTTTTGATAATTTTGGACTCCTCCCTTCAGATATACATTATCATCCGTCGCTGACCCCCCCCCCCCCGCATACTTAAGTGATGTAAATAAAGAGAAGTCAATAAAATACCACTTTATATAATGTAACATTTAAAAGAAATTGATGTTATTAACTATTTTATGATAGCTTTTTGTTACATAATGCATTTAACAGTAATAAAGTCTTGTTGCGCTTACCCAGCACGTAAAAAGGGATGGTGAAATAGAAATTCTTATCAAAAAAACAAGTTGACGACATTCTTTTTCTTTTATTTATTAATAATCACAAACTTCATTTTAAAAATTCTCTACATATGATTTCTCGAACAGTGATTGTTATATATGCATGCATTCATGAAGAAGAAAAGGAATATCAAATTTAGGGGTATACCATATTAGCGAATTAAATTTTTTTATAATAATTTGCTGATTAAAAAAAAACAACGTATTTTTATATAAATAGATAACAAACTAAAAAACGATAACATATTGTTTTGAAGCAAAAAGCATGTTGCTAATAAAAAAAGGAAAATTTTGATTGGATCAAAAATGATACACACAGGGTTCGATTTAAGTGGTATCGCATCGCAATTTACGATTCAAATTTAACTAAAATGCGATCCAAGAAACGCATTATATCGCAATCATTGCGATGCATATTTCCCACACCCTTTGTTATGTCATGTACACTTAAAGTTAAAATTTAAAGATGTTTTTACACGACATACGTTGTGTTTTCACTCTCCCCAAGTGTTTATTAATGGAAGTACAGCGAGACGCCATTGTTGGGCGCAGTTTTCCCAGTAAACACATGATTTGTCCCCGCCCTTTAAAAAAAAAATTGTAAATTTTCAAGATTGAAAAGTTACGTTAACTATTTTTTACTTGCTATACAAAAGTGTCTAACTGCTATTCAGAACTGACATTGAATAGCAGTTACTGCTATGCAACTTTCTTTTTCTAAATCGACCCCTGGATACACATATCAAAAGGCACCTCCCCCTTTCCCTCTGAAATGATAAAGTTATATTTACACAGCCCCTAATGTGTTATAGAACAACTTCTGTGAAAGTCTCAAAAACATAGGTTGAATATTCTGAAAATTATTGTTGAAAGAAGAAGCTCAAAATCAGCTGTTCCCAAAATGAAGCAAAAATATGAGGGGCTGTGGATCCATATATCCATTGATTAGTGTGAATATAGCATGTACAATATTGCAAGTACTATATTACTTACCCATCATACGTAGTATAGAGTAAATCTTGCAATCGTTTTGAAAATCGAAATTTTTTTTATATAGATTTACACGTTTCATATACTAAGGATATTCTAGACATATTTCTAGAAAAAAAATTGTCGTCCGTCCGTCTGTCTGTGTGTCTGTAAATGCTCTATATCCCGAACAAATTGAGATGGAGAGGAATTTTTTATGTATTTAGTATATAAGAATGGAACAAAGTCTATTTAATATCAGTAACCTTGATTATCCGGAACTATTTTTTTCGGACTCTCGAAAAATTCGTTCTTATGAAAGGTATATAAAAATTTTCGATTTTTTTATTTTAAGGAGTAGATGTAAAAGGCAATACAATAAAAAATTTTTTGCTTAAAACACGAAGTCGATCTAATCATTAGTTGCCGAGATATTTATAATCCTGTTTTCCACATTTTTCGATTCTTCATGACCTGTATTTCATTCAAATTTCAATTTAAAGATATATTTTAATTACAAATGAGACTCTCAATCCAACGCAGTAAACTGTTAGTTAATAGGATTATCATTTTTGGAGTTATAAGGATGTTTCTTTTATGCAATTCGGTACTATTTGAGTAGTTTGGCGTTTTATGTAATTTCCCGAAATTGGTTCGTCAGCAATTCAATTGTAGAGCATTACTATGTATATTAAAAATATTTAAATATAAGTTTAAATGTTGTTTTGGAATCGCAATCCATTTCATAAACAGTTTACACATGTTTCATTTTCATATACTATATGATACAGATCCATGATGGGTAAGTATTACGGTGGTCCCCTACGACTAGTTTTACAGTTGTATTTTATTATAAGTTGATGTTGATTAAGTTTTGTTGTAAATCGCCGAACAAACACCAAGCACTGCTAAGTCACATTTTTCCAGATAGCTATATCTCACGAACTAATGCACCGAATTTTATCAAACTTCATATTCTGTTAAACTTTGACATACATAGATAGTGATTATGCTTTGGTGCAAATCGCTGAACAAGGGCGCTGCTATATCACAGTTTTTCCCTATTTCCGCGTTAGTTATATCTCAAGCATTGATGCATGAAATTTTGTATGAACTTGATAATCTGCTAAACCATGACATATATAGATGCTGATTATTTTTTGGTGTAAATAGCCGAACAATTTGCGCTGCTGTGCTGCATTTTTTCGAGATTCCCGCGATAGTTATCTCAAAAACTAATGCACAGAATTTCATCAAACTTAATATTCTGTTAGACCTTGCTATAAATAGATTCTGATTAAATTTTGGTATAAATTGTCCAGCAAATAATGCTATTTTCCCGTATTTTTCCCGATTTCCACAATATCTCAAGAACTAATGCACGGAATTTCACCAAACTTCTTAGTCTGTTAGAGTATGAGGTAAACGAACGTTGATTATGTTTTGGATAAATTATTTGATTATGTTTTGGTTAAATCGATCAGCATGATATAGCGCTACTCTGCCGCATTTTTTCAGATTTCCATGATATATATCTCAAGAACTAGAGTTCGGAATTTCATCAAACTTCATAATCTGCTAAATCTTGACATATATAGATGCTGATTGTGTTTTAGTGTAAATAACCGAACAGCTAGTGCTGGTTTGTCTTATTTTTTCGCGATTTCCACAATAGTTATACCTCAAGAACTAATGAAACAGAATTTCACCAAACGTAATATTTTGTTAAACCTTGAGATAAATAGATTCTGATTAAGTTTGATGTAAATTGTTCAACAAGATAACGTTACTACAACACATTTTTTGCGATTTTTGAAATAACATATGTCTCATTGTTTCATAAATAAGAAATTTTTATAACAAGATCTGTATTAGAAACACATTAAAATTATTTTTTTATAATGTTTCAAATAATACGCTTTCGCCTCATTAGTAATATATTTATAAAATCTATATATTTTATAATGATTAATGAATGGAATTTGATGAAATTCCGTACGTTATTTCTTTAGATATATATATAATATGGAAATCTGGAAAATTTCGGCATAAGAGCGCCACCTGCTTACCGATTTATGCCAAAATATAATTAGCGTTCATTATCTCAAAGTCTAACAGACTAAGATGTTTGATAAAATTCCGTGCATTAGTTTTTGAGATATAGTTTTTGCAGAAATCGAGAAAAATGCGGCAAAGTAGCATTATCTGTTGGGTATTAATACCAAAATTTATTCAGAATTTATTTATTACAAGGTCTAACAGAATACTGAGTTTGTGAAATTATCAGAATTAAAATTATTATATTAAATATAATTATTAGAATTTTTCTAACCAATTTTTCACACAGTTATCTGGCAAGTATATGAGAGAAAACCGAGTTAAAAGCATAAAATAATAGAAATTTAAGAATCACGGGTCCGGGCAACGCCGGGCGGAACTAGTATATATATATATAATGGTTACATATATGAACAAGCATAAAAGTTCACCAGGTTTGTTTTCATAGCTATTTATATCTTATGCGAACAAATCTCACTTTATGAAAAACAAATTGCGCCAAGCTTTAAAAGAGAAAAATCAAAGGCCTCCTATACTGTAAAAGTACCCCAAAATATTCAATGAGGTAGCAGTTTTTTTTTTATTTATTTAGTTTAATTATTAGTAATCGTGTTTTATAAATCAATCATCAATAATTTATTTATTTTTTTAGAATGAGTGATTTAAAACGGAAGAAAGATAATGGTTATATGTATAGAAAAAAAAAAAGATTAGCTAGAGAGGCTGGGGAAAAAAAAATCTTCCAAATGGATTCAACAATATATTTTAAAACAGTCTAGTTCAGATACGGAAACAACACTCCAGATTCTTCCAAATGATGTATTAGAAGAAGAGATAGAAAAAGATCAAGAGACAACATAAACACATAGATATGCCTTACATGCTCAACTTCAGATACGGATACAGCCCACTAGATAATACTTCCAAATTATGTATTAGACGAAGAGATAGAAATAGATCAAGAGACACAAAGAAACACAGATATGCCTTCGTGCTCAACTACTGAGTTGAACCTCAAGTTTCAGGAGTTGAATATGAAATTAGGAGTTGAATATATACGAGTAAAATTGAAATTAAAAGTTGTAAAGAGAAGGAGCGGTGCGAAAAGCGATCTAAAAAATTCGTAAATTACGATTTCTGTGCAAGCTCAAGGAGACAACAAACCGATTATAAAATTGATGGTTTCTAATTAACAGTGACACTCTCTGATCCAACATAGATCATTCTCATAATCCTCTATGTTATATGCCAGTACCACTACCACTTGAGGTAAGCAGAAACAATATTATTCTATAAAAGCCTTTAAAAACTTTCTAAATTACGTTTCTTTGGTACATTGGAAAATATCAAACCGATTTCAAAATTAACATTTGCAAATTAATGGTGACCGTCCCTTTTCTAACGTAGGCATTTTATGGTAATACCACTACCTCTCGAGAAATAGTAGACCCTTGGAAGAGAAATTTTGATTTTGATTGATGATTAATTTAAAAATGTAAATGCATACGAAGATTGTTTCTAAAAAGGAATAAATACTTCAAATGAACACCGAAAAAAATTTATGGATTGAGCATAAAAGTTTAAAAATATTTTCTAAATTATCGTTTATTTAAAATTACCTTTAATTCTTCGTATTATTTTATGTCTCATTTCGGAAGAATGCATGTAAGAATGAAATTTAGTCAAGCTGTGACTTAAATGGAGGTTTTTGAATTATTCCTTAATACATTATTACTTCTAATGAAAATCAGATATACAAGTATCACTTGGCATATTTCAATTATTACGCGAGCAAAGCCGCGGTTTTGCTAGTATATTATATTTATGCAAATAAATTATAATTATTATATAAATGTACTTATTTAAAAAAATGTATTAGTAGTCGTAAGAAGAAAAAAAAATGATTACGTAATAGGGGCGGCAAAATAAGGCTCGCCTCAGGCGGCAAAATGTCTAGCGCCGGCCCTGGAAACTAGGCAAGTCTTATTCACTCTATCTTAACCCTTTCAGGGGCGGTGTTTGCAGTCTGCAAACACTTAATATTACTGTTCCAATTGCGAACTGGCACCAGTAAAATTTTAGTACAATTTCGATTTTATAATATACGCGAAAAACAGCTCTTGATTATTTTCAAATAAGTCTGTTATTAAATTGTGGTGTGAATCAATTATTTGAACATTTTTGGAGCAGAAATACCTTGCCCCTGAAAGGGTTAAAGAAATTCATATAATATATAAGTTTTAATAAAATCTCCCAGGCAGTTTTCTAGATCTCATTATCAGGAACAAACACTATCGATTTCGGTTTAAAAATGGGTATCGAGATCTTAAAAGATAAAGCACGTAGAAATGTAAAAAATTCAAAATAGAATTAGACGGCAGATATAACTCTTTTTAAAAAATCAGAACAACGTGAACTATATTTGCTGAGTTATTAAAAAGCGGCTTTCCGCAATCCGCATATTCTTTGATCTCAAACTAGCTGTATATATGTTCCGCCATTCGACAATTCTACGATACGATTTTAGGTTTAAGGCTGCGTCACAGGAATACTACCGTCTTCCATGATCTCGGAAACATTTTTGACTTTAATTTCGGAATATACATATTTTTTTTTAAATGAATATTTGCTTTATTTAACTGTTTTAAAATTTATGTATTTACCTTTTGCTAATTAAGAATTCCGCTTCTTCCTTCCTTTTTTTTTTTCTTTTTTAGAAATAATGTTTGGAGTACTGATTTTCAGTTTAAAAATTTGTCGTTGTTTATACTTCATTTCTGAATTGTTCAAAAATTAAGAATAAAATGGTCATAAGTGACCAACAAAGAAACAAAATGGTGGACTCCGAGCGAATACTATATCTTGTCTAATAAAAAAACAAGTTGGAAATTGCACGTGAAGCGTATCAAACGAGGTGCGTTCGTAGGATAACGAAGTTTTAAAAATATTACTCTCATATATCAATCTCATAAAATTGTAAATAGTGAATTACAACTAAAACGCTCATCAAACAATGTTCTCCCTATACCATTATGTAATGGAATACTTTTGTGTGGCCTTGTAAATCAATAACAAATGTTCTTTGCACCACAGATTATGTAAAATGTATATTATAATATGTACTTTATAGTTGCATACAAATTTTATTAAATTCGAATGAGTGCAACACCATTAAAATGCATTTGAAACATTTTCCCCCATTGACCGTAATGTAACGGAATACTTTTGATTGTCCCTGTAATTGATCTATGCATCCGATTTTCATAAAATTTGAAATAACTCGACAAAATTATGTAATAACTATCTATTTTAAATTTCAAACGTATAACATACATTTGAAACTTTTCCCCCATTGACTATAATGTAATTGAATACTTTTGATTGGCCCTGTAATTGATCTATGCACCCGATTATCAAAAAATTTTAAATAACTCGACAAAATTATGTAATAACTATGTATTTTAAATTTCAAACGATTAAAATGCATTTGAAACTTTTTTTCCCATTGACCGTAATGTAATGGAATACTTTTGATTGCCCCTGTAATTGATCTATGCATCCGATTTTCATAAAATTTGAAATGACTCGACAAAATTATGTAATAATTATGTGTTTTAAATTTCAAACGATTTGGTTGGGTAGTTTTTGCGTTGTTATATGCGGACGGACAGACAGACAGACAGACGGACAGACAGACGGACAGACAGACAGACAGACGGACAGACAGACAGACGGACAGACAGACAGACGGACGGATTGAGCGACAACAATAGGTGCTACGTATTTACATAATTACGAACGCACCTAATAAGGGAAAAGCTGTATGTAGGTTGCTAAAGGTAATATTTTGACATTTATCTTATTTGTAGCTCTTATAAAGATTGTTTCACTACAGAAAGTTTGGAGGATTAAAATTTACACACGAAAACAGTCGTTTACAAACATATCCAGTGTTGGCATTAAAAAAATTATATTATACCAAACTGTTCAAATATCCTAGTAGGGTATAAAATGTTTTTCAAGGGCAAAAACTCCAAATTAAGCTTGTATTATTTGTTCAATACAAATAGACCGCGGGCTGTGCATATATAACGTTATCATTTTAGGGGGGAAGGGGGAGAGCCAGATGATATCGTAAGATATCTCTAGGGGGAGAGGGGATTGTCTATTGATATAGATATCATTTTCGATGCAACCAAAATTTTCTCTTTTTATTTGTAACATGCTTTTTGGGTACAAAATAGTATATATATATATATATATATATATTTTTTTTTTTAACGGCAGTTTATTTTTATGAAAATACAAAACTATTATTGAAATTATTATAAAATCCATTAATTTTAAAACATGGAATTCCCCAACGTTCAACAATCCTATTCTTCTTCGTATGTGTATGTATAACTGCTGTTCGAGAAACCATATGCGAAGTATATTTGAAATGAAATTTGTGTTTACTAATAAATAAAAGAGAAAGAATATTCTTCACTTGTTTAATTGATAAAAAATTTCTATCTCCAACCCCCTTCCTATCCGTGCGTGGGAAGTGCAAGAATATACTATTGTTGTTAAATGCATTATGTAACAAAAAGCTATTACAAAGTTCTTTTAAATAGTAACTATTCTTTTATACATATTTTATATCTAAAGTGATTTATATCTTGTATATAAGTGTTTTTTTTTTTTTTTTTTTTTTTTAACTTCCTTTCACCTGAATCAATAAAACATTAAAAAAAGAAAAAACAATGTAACCAGTGTTTTATATATCACCCCAAATAAAATAAATAAATTCTAAAAGTTAAAAAAAAAAAATAATAATAATAATTAGACATTGATAACGAAATATTATTTGGAGGGGGGGGGGGAGTTCAAGGGATGATAACGTTTGATATTAAAAAAAGGGAGGAGGGGGTTCAAAATTTTCAAAAAGTTTATAACTTTATAATATGCACAGCCCTCCGGGAGGGGGCAACACAGGCAATCACCTCATCGGGTACACGGATGAAAATCTAGAATTAGTTAAATTTCGATCTGCATATTAAAATGCAATCGATCTGCCAAGTTATATCTTGGTGGAAAACATCTAAGAACCCGATTTTAGAGGTTTACTTGTATGTTTACCATTCTGTTTTTCTGCACCCGAAATCATGAAACCATGCTGGATTGGGAGCAGGAAAACAATGGTAAACCGTTTGATGAAAATCGGTACATTAGTTTTACGTATTAGGTGATGTGCACCAAAAACTAATCAGGATAAAATTTTTGTCAGGTACTAACTGAATCTGAAGATTGATGAAAATCCATGCATTAGTTCTTGAGATAAATTAATTCCAGAATCGTGAAAAATGCAACATAGCAGCGCCACTTGTTGAGCGATATACACCAAAAACTAATCAGATCTAGTTCGTATCAAGGTCACACAGAATCTAAAGTTTTGTGAAATTCCGTGCATTAATTCTCGGGTTAGAGTTATAGTGATAATCACGAATAATGCACCATAGCAGCGCCACTTGTTGAACGATTTGTACGAAATCGTAATCAGCACCATGCTTATCAAGTACTAATTAAATATAAAATTTTTTGAAAATCCATGCACTGGGTCTTGAGATAAATGTTGGCTATTGTGGAAATTATGAATAATGCTGCATAGCAGCAGAGTCGCTTGTTGAGCGATATACACCAAAAACTAATCAGATCTAGTTTATATCAAGCTCTAACAGAATCTAAAGTTTTGGAGAATTTCGTGCATTAGTTCTCGAGATAGAGCGCCCACAAAATGTTTGTCACATACAGACAGACATTTTGTAAAAACATGTTTTTCGGGTTCTCTAATCCCTAAAACGTGTAAAGCCGTCGAAAACAGAGTTTCGAAAATCTTCACGAATTCAATACTTTCTTCTTATTAAAACAGTAAAAACTAAAAATGGATATTCTAAAAATTGCTGCCCATAATAATTATCTGTGTAAAAGACTGCACTTTAAAATTGTCAAATGACTTCTTTTTTCTGGTCCAGGCCAAAAAAAGAAAAAAAAATGCTAGATAAAACAAATTTCCTCCCATAAGCAGCACAATAAAGCTTAGCTGAATTTATGACTGGGATGTTTGCCAAAGAGCGTGGGACAATGTAAAAGTAAGTCAAATACAAACATCTATCCACTCTCCCCAAAAGAAAAGAGAAAACAGCTAGTGACAAGTCATGCAAGTAGAGTAGAAGTAGCTCCAAAGTCATGTTTAGTCACAATTCTGAAATTTGCTGCTAAAAAAATGTATCGCGGCGATCTCGTGGAAAAGGACAATTGAGTGTAATGTGCATCATTGATTACTTGTCGCCATACATTTCTGTATATTATTAAATATTTAAAATTTTTGCAAAATTTGTTTCTTTTTTTTTTTATATGATTATTCCATAAATTAGTTACATATATAGAACTTAGTTACAGTGGCGGATCCAAGAGGGGGGGGGGTCATGGGGGTCATGACCCCCCCCCCCCTGGAGCTCTTCAAAGAGGGATGTACAATGTAAGTAAAAAGTGCTAAAACAGGAACGCAAAATAACGTCTAATCGAAAGAATTTGCGCTTTTTTCGAAACTGATCGAGAAAATTCGCGAATTTTCCGCGTCTGATCGACACAATTCAAAATTTTTCCGCACACGATCGGTGAAATTCGCGAATTTTGTAAAGCCGATCCATGAAATTCACGATTTTTTTGGGGGTGTAATTGACGAAATTTAAGATTTTTCCACGAATGGTCAGCGAAATTTCCGATTTTTCTTCACTTGATTGACAAAATTCACGATTTTTCCGTGCCCAAACCACAAAATTAGCATACTTTTCCGTTCTTGTTCGATGAAATACGAATTTTTCTCAACACGAATTATGAAATACGCGTTTCTTAATTCACTGACGAAATCTGCATTTTTTTCCTGCCGTAAATTGATGAAATCCGTGATTTTTTTCTCGCGATAAACTGACGAAACTCACGATTGTTCTGCTGCCGCTCAAAGATTTTTTAAATTTTTCAGCGCATCATCGACAAAATTTGCGGTTTTTCCGCGCCCTATCAACAAAATTAGCGATTTTTTTGTACTCGATCGCCCGAATTCGTGCTTTTTACGAAGCTGATCGACCATATTCGTGATAATTTATTTCCCAATCGATGGAATTGTCAATTTTTGTTCGCCATATAAACGTAATTCGCGATCTTTTTCATTCCCAATCGACTGTATTTGCGCTGTTTACGAAACCGATCGACCATATTTGCGACTTTTTCGTTCCCGATCGATAAAATTCGCAATTTTTCCGTGCCCTACCAAAAGCGATTTTTTCGTTCCCGATCGACTAAATTCGGGCTTTTTACGAAAGTGATCGACCATATTCCGAATTTTTCCGTGCCCAATCGACGAGATTCGCGCCTTTGTCTGTTCTTGGTCCATGAAATACGCATTTTTCCGCATCGAACAATAAAATTCGCGATTCTTAACTGACTGATGAAATCTGCATTTTTCCCCCGCCGTAAATTGATAAAATCTGTGATTTTTTTTTCTCGCAATAAACTAATGAAACTCGTTATTGTTCTGCAGCCGCTCAAAAAAATTTTCGATTTTTCCGTGCATCATTGACAAAATCTTCGATTTTTCCTTGCCCTTTCAACGAAATTAGCGATTTTTTCGCTCCGAATTGACAAAATTCGCGAATTTTTCGTACCCAATCGCCCGAATCGCTCTTTTTACGAAGACAATTGACTACATTCGCGAGAATTTCTTCCCCGATTCACGAATTTGACAATTTTTGCGTTCCATATCAACTAGAAATTCGCATTTTATTCCAAATCAACAAAATTCGCGATTTTTCTGTTCCCGATCGAATAAATTCGCGCTTTTTATGAAGCCAATCAACAAAATTGGGGTTTTCCGTGCCCTATTAACGAAATTTGCGATTTTTTCTTTCCAGATCGACAAAATTCGCGATTTTTTGTGCTCGATCGACAAAATTTGCGATTTTTTTTTTAGACATACAGACAAAATTCGAGATTTTTCGAAGGTCGATAGACAAAACTCACGATTTTCCAATATCCAATTGACGATATTTTCGATTTTTCTGCACCCGGTCAACGACGTTCCTGTTTTTTTTTTCGCGCGGTAAACAGACAAAACAGGCGACTTTTCCGCAACCTATGAACAAAATTTCAAGTATTATAAAAAAATTTCGATATTTTTTCCTTGCCCGATAAACGAAATCTGAGATTTTTTGCGTCCGATCGACAAAATTCGTGATTTTTTTGCGTTCGATCGACAAATTTCGTGATTTTTTTGCGTCCGATCGACAAATTTCATGATTTTTCCGTGCCTAATCGACAAAAACTGGCGATTTTTTTCACGCCCGATCGACGACATTTGGTACTTTTTATCGTAATTCCGTTTTCAGAAGATTTACTTTATTTTAAAATTGTTTCATTAAATCATCTGTCAAAAGTTGTGACCCCCCCTGGAGGTTGGGCTGGATCCGCCCTTGCTTAGTTATACATGCAACTTTATATCGAGGCTGTCCAATCTTTCAGTAAAAACGCAACTGAACCAACATTGAAAAGTGTCACTTCACGGATAAGGTACACTAAAGCCATTTTGGAGCAGCAAAAATCTAATTTTGGAGCAGTAAAAATCTGATTTTGTAACTGTAAAATCCTATTTTTCGTGATCTTCTAATATATTTTTTTTTCCTTGGCAATTTTTTTTACAACGTTTTGTTTGTTTTTTCACAATAGCACTCCTTTGATAAAATTCACGATTTTTCGCAATCTTTCAATGGAATTCGGGTGTTTTTCGTGATCTTTCGACGGAATTTGCTGTCTTTTGACGAAATTTTCAGTTTTTTCGCGATCTTCAGGCGAAATTCATGTTTTTTCGCAAACGAGCTCAAAGCTCGATTGCGAAAGCGACGATTTTTTGACCGCCTTTTATTTTTTTTCCACAATATTAGCACTCTTTTGACCTAATTCACATTTTTTTTTTTTTTTGCAATCTTTTAACGGAATTTGCTGTTTACGGTATTATGACGAAATTTGTGAGTTTTTTCGCGATATTCAGACGAAATTCGTGTTTTTAAGCAATTTTTTGAGAACATTATTACCTTACTATAGTAGAGGGCAGTTTGTTAGACTGTCCCCTTTCATTTCAGAAATTCCAAAAAATAAAGATGTGATTTTAACCAGTTTTAAAATGCTCATCATTAAACAAAATAAAAGTTACTATTCAAAATTTCTGGCATGATTCCAGATTTTCCGATTAAAAAAGGAGGCCATATTGAAAACCTTGGAGGGGAATATCAATGTGCACATGTCATATAAGATGCACAGACCAGTTACAATGTGAGCTATAAAGCTATTATGCAGAGCTTGATGTAAAAAATTTCAAAAAATAACATAAATTATAGTAAATTTAGAATTCCATTTTTCTGAGAGAAGCCTATAAAAATATTGTGTAGAGAAAGATAATGAAACTTTAACACAGCCTATAATTAAAAAAAATCATATTGAACACTAATAACATCTTTTAAAATAAATTTTTATTAACCCTCTAAGCATTTGTCCCGCAATATTCCGTACACTAAGCTCCAGGTTTCACTGCAATATAAGCAATGTTTAAGATAATATAATTCTATAAATTTAATGAATTTTCAAAGCATTGAAGAATGATTAAGACTCTCAAGAATTACATTTATATTCCTAAATAAGATTTTTTATGCAATATTGAAAGAATCATATTTATTAGCATTTAAAACAAAATGCAGAAAAAACAACTTTACAATTTTACCCATTTGCAAGACGCTTGGAGGGTTAAAAGAAATGTAAAAAAAACTAACAGAAATCTTTTGAACGGGCATTATGAAAAACTTAAGAGTGCCTTAGCGCCCATGGACGCTCCATTGGACAGGCCTACTTTATATTATACAGTCGGGTTTCAGCAACCACTGCAAACTCGATATCATAACATTTATTTTTACTAAACAGTAATCATTAGAAGTACTTCTTTAACATTCCTATTACTAACATAGCCAATGCACAATTGCTTTACAATTGAAAAATTGAGATTTATTTTTTACTACTATCACCATTTACTACCATTTCTAAGAGCATTTCAAAGTGCTGGTAGCAAAAATTACAAAACTGTTATATTATGCTTTTCAATTTGCAACAACTTGTACAAGATTTGACCCCCCTCCGTCTTCAAAACATTAAAAATCTGCCTTCTTTAGACATTTTATTTACATACTGGCTGACCCACCAAGCATTGCCAGTGTCCATGAACAATGACCCTTAAATGAACCTCAAATATGTATAATTTTATGTCTAACCCAGTTTTGTCTGAATTTCATATTTTTAAATTAAAAAATCGTGGAAAAATATTAAATTATAAGTATATGATACCTGGTGTTTTATTTTCTACACATTTTCATTTTTGAACCCTATGTGTACCAAAAATGAGCAAAAGCACATCAAAATATTAAAATTTGTATCGATATCTGGAAACATTTTCACACGTTTTATTTTGAAAAAAAATTTCTTTTCTACCTATCCAAATGTTTCAAAATTTTTTATTGATATTATAAATTAGGTCTCTTAAAAACAATACTTTAAAACAGCAGTTACCAACTTTAATTGGCATGCGACTCAACTTTAAGTAAAAAAAAAATTTGCAACCCACCTAATATCAAAATATGACAAATATCAGTATGGCAATTTTGCATGACTTTCATAAGCTATCAACTATCTTATCCTAGGAAAAAAGCAAATTTTATACGAAAGATGCACTATCAACAAAAACAAGAATTAGTAATCTCAATGTTTGTAAGTTTAATAATTAAAACAATAAATATGCTGAAAAAAATATTTCATTATTATCAAAGTGCACCTTTACAATCAGTGATATTTATGGCACTGGTGTATCACTTTGAAGGTGTATCACTATATCAGTGTTGAAACTTAAAACTTGTTAATTTTAACCTTATATCCCTTTCTACATGCAGTTTGTTTCTGTATTTGTTTTTCAAAAACAGCATGGTAGGACAAAATTAAGGACCCATAAGTTGGGAATCACTATTTTAAAATACGGATATTTAGAGACTTTTAGAGTGGAAAAAATATAGTCTCTGTAGAGTGCAAAGTGACCTGTGTTTGACAGTGTATATGAAAGGGTTAAAATTCATATTTTTAAAACAGATTACATCATCAATTAGAAGAAACAAGTTGGAAATTGCACGTGAACGTAGCAAATGAGGTGTGTTCGTGTGATAACGAAGTTTTAAAAATATTAAAATCTTGCTGATATAGTAGAGCGTACTTCGGATACAGTATAGTAGTCGAAATCTTTTTTTGTTTTCCTGTAAATATACAGAAAGTAATTTTTATTACACCTCAGAAACGTATATCTTATTCATAAAATGTGAAATAGTTGAATATAATTAAAATACGCCCCAAACAATGTTTCCCCATATAGCATTATGTAATAGAATACTTTTGTGTGGCCCTGTAATTTAATAATAAAAATTCTTTGCATCACAGTTTGTACAAAATGCATATTTTAGTATATACTTCATAGATTCATGCCAATTCTCTTATGTTCGAATGAGTGTAACATCATAAAAATGCATTTGAAACTTTTTTCCCATTGACCGTAATGTAATGGAATACCTTTGATTGTCCCTGTAAATGATCTATGCATCAGACTTTCATAACATTTGAAATGACTCTATAAAATTACGTAATAATTATATGTTTTAAATTTCAAACGATTAAAATGCATTTGAAATTTTTTCCCCAATTGACCGTAATGTAACGGAATCCTTTTGATTGTCCCTGTAATTGATCTATCCGATTTTCATAACATTTGAAATGACTCGACAAAATGACGCAATAATTACATGTTTTAAATTTCAAACGATTAAAATACATTTGAAACTTTTTTCCCCATTGACCGTAATGTAACGGAATCCTTTTGATTCTCCCTGTAATTGATCTATCCATCTGATTTTCATAAAATTTGAAATGACTCGATAAAATTATAATTATGTATTTTAAATTTCAAACGATTCGGTTGGGTAGTTTTTGCGTTGTTATATGCGGACGGACAGACGGACTGAGCGACAACAACAGGTGCTACGTATTTACATAATTACGAACGCACCTAAAAATGGATTTGTGCATGTTTGAAATGAAAGATGATTTGACTTATGATTAAATAGATGACTTTTGGAATAACCATTGCATTACACTTGCTATAAATCTTATTATTGCAAGGAACTCTGGGTGTGTAAAATAGTCTAACTACTCAGATTTTTAATGTAAAATTTCAGTCTCATTCTTTGTTGCTAATTTAATTGTCTTTAATTGTAAACTCAGCAATATGCCTTTAATAAATGAACAATTAAGGCACAACACTAGTCACATAAAAAGACCTGGATGGTAATGTAAGTCTATGGGAGCATTCTTTTCAAATATCTCACTCAAATTTTAATATTTTCACATGATTTTTTTTATATAGGATAGCTGAGGACAATCCACAACTGGCCTAGTTTTTACGTTTTCAATTTTGATTTCATTTTTTCCCCCCAATTACTTTAAATTTCAAAACCAGTTTAAACCGGTTCTGAAATTGAAACTATCATAATATAAAAAATATATACGTAAAATCGAAAAAACAAAAACTAGGCCAGTTGTAGATCGTCCTCAGCTATCTTAAGCAAAAAAAAAAAAAAAAAAAGTAAAAATATTAAAATTTGAGAAAGATATTTGAAAAGAACGCTCCCATAGACTTTACATTATCATCCGGGTCTTTTTCAGTGACTATTGTGGGGTCTTAAGTTAAATCTAAGAGTTACATGCTTGCTGTAATTTGTTTATGTTGCTTTAAGGGACGGATGGGACACTGACTTATTTCTATCCAAATAATTATGCGTAATTACATACAGTTTTTTGGTATTTTATATTTATAGGACTATATTGTTTTGGAATTTAATAACATGACAAATAAAACTTATTTTGCAAGTTAAAAAATTAAAGCACCCCCAACTTTTTCTTTTCTTACTCATGCATCAATATCAACCATTAGTATTGAATATTCATATTTACTTCTGTAATATCAATTTTCTTAGTTATTTTAAATAAAATATTACTGTTTTGAAGTAATTAATCAACACTGCAAACTTTTATTTTTGCAATATACTATTTGTGGGGAGGAGTGAATAAAGAAATTTCATCTTCCTGCAAGATACTGATTGTCCCATCATTGATGAACAAACAATAACTGCAAATCTACATCCACAAAATTAACAGCACTAGTTGAGCATGACCATATTTTTCATTTGATATAAATATACAAACTATAACATAAAATAAATGTTGTGATTTACAGTAAACCTTAGGAATGTTAGATGTCTATTTTTTTTAAAAAAAATTAAATGTCCATTTTTTCACATTTTTAAAAATTAACTATGAAGTTTCATTTTAACCTTCTAAGCGTTTTGCAAATGGGCAAAATTCACGTCGTACAAGACACAATTCTTTCAATATTATTAATAAAAATAAATAAATAAACGTAATTAAGGATATGAATGTAATCCTTGATAGTAATAATCATTTTTGAATGTATTGAAAATTCATTAAATCTATAGAATTATATTATCTGAAATATTCAGGGGTAGGAGAGCAATTCATAAAATATAGGACATTATACGTAAAAAATATAAGACAAATATAGGACATTTTGAAAATAATGTTATTGAAAATATTTTACTATATAATACTTTTTTAGCAAATAATCCATGTTAGTTTAAAAATTTTCACTAATTAACAATATTAAATCAAGATGCAATATTAAAAGACAAATATAAAATGAACTTTTCCATTGTTGTTCTTAAGTCTCCTGGTTGAAATCATCGCTAATTTCCTTTAAAAAATGAACCAAGGTCATGAGATATGGCCTATGATACTTTCTTTGACCTTAACTGTGTACCTTGTGGCAAAAAGAAATGTTAAAATTTCCCAAAATAAATTTTGTGTTCCATCTGATGGTTGAAATTAATAATTAGAACCATACGAATTATCCATAAAGTCTTTAAACGTCAAATCCCTTCCTCATTTAAAATCAAAGTACTCAATGAACTTGTTCACATTGTGTCATTGCGTTAATGTAATGAAATAAATATATTTTTTCTGGATTAAAATAAAATTTAAAATAAATAAAAACCATATATTGCAGCTGAATACAAGATAAGGATAAAAGAAACTAAAATAATCGCAGTGAAACAGGGGCATGCAAAGAGAAAACTGCACCTGGGATAAAGTGTCAGTGTGCCCCCACTCCCAACTTTTTCTTGTGACAGGCCAAAAATGACATTTGTAGTATAAATTTGACGCCCCCTTAATTTCCGCACATGGGACAACAACCCCTTAACGTACGGCACTGCAGTGAAACACAAAAACACATTGAACATCAGAACTAATTCAGCGAGCAAACCAATGTACATGAAAACATCAAGTCATTCAAATACATTTCTTCACTGATGTTGCATCCTAAAGAGAAAAAAATAGACATCGAAGCCTAGAAAATTAAGCAGAAACATCAATGTTTAATCTCCCTGGGTACAAAGTCATGTTTAAAAATTCAGCAATCTATGCCACAGCCTCCTTCTCATTTATACTTTGTGTACAGACTGAAAGTATGAGCAATGTGTGCAGGAAATGAATTATTGCTGTTGCATGGAGATTCAGGGGGGAAAAAAAAACAGAAGCAATTGTAAATGCTAGCAGGTAATTATATTAATATGAAATATATGAAAAAGTAAATAAATATAGGAAATATAGGACAATATAGGACATTTTTGAAGATTTATTTTATAAATATAGGATATATAGGACAACTCTGACCCCTGAATATTGCTTATATTGCAGTGAAACTTGGAGCTTAGTGAAAGGAACATATGTTCCAAACACTTATAGGGTTAAAAACATGTCCCACTCCATTTTTTTGTTAATTGGTTCATTAATCTAAAATTTTAATTGTTATCATGAAATTTACAATTTTTAAATATCTAAAAATATTTCAAGATGTTATTCTGAAATTTTCCATTCTGTGCTAATGAAACATAATTAATAAAGAATATTTTTGTAAAAATTGTACCATTCCTCCCTATACTCCTCCTAATTAATAATTTAACTAATTGTTAGAAATTTAAAATTTGAGTCTTTAGTCCATTTCGAGACAATTAGGGCTACCCTCACACAAATTTTCAGGCATACCTGCCATAGATTTCACTAATAGATGCAGACATGGAGTTAAACTATTTATTAATTTTATTACAGATTAGAGGGAAAAGTACAACTGTTGAAATAAAAAGCATTTATTAATCACTTTGCTATGCAATTAAAATCTATGAATAGTTTATTTTTTCAACTGTCAGTTTAATAAATTAACAGGTTTCCATGTCAGTATTAATTTTTGTCAGTATAAGGAAACACCAGAAGTTTGTATCACTAATATGTCTAGCACAAGACCAATTAGCAGAAAACAAAAAGTAGAAAATTGGCACAAAGTAAGGAGCTGCTAACTCTGAAAAATTCATTTTAAAATTTTGCCAATACTGTTACATCTACATAACATGTTCTGTCACATGAACGAATTAAGCTTCAATGCCAACTTGATCAGAGGAGTGGGCTAGAGTCTGCAAAGTATGAGATCAAAACCCATTTTTTTTTAACTTCAGTTTTTCCACTTCCATTTTTATTTATTTAATAATTCTTCATCAGTTGCTCTTGATAAAACTAAATTTTGATTTTAATAACAATTGTTTGACACTAATAAAATACGATATGACAAAACAAATATTGAAATAATTTTTAAAAATTGACTTTTCTGACGATCCTTCTTCCCTTTCTCTCCAAGTTTTAATATTATTTTTGTTATGGTTCGCTTTCATAAATAAGTTCTAAAATTTGTTTTTTAATAAAATAGATAATTTTTTTTTATCTTTTACTAAAAAAAAATTCTAAATTAAGTTTGTATTTATAATTTGTAGTAAATTTTTGTAGTAAAATTTAGTTTTATCAAGAGCAATTGATGAAGAATTATTAAATAAATAAAAATGGAAGTGGGAAAACTGAAGTTAAAAAAGAGTGGGTTGATCTCATACTTTGCAGACTCTAGCCCACTCCTCTGATCAAGTTGGCATTGAAGCTTAATTCGTTCATGTGACAGAACATGTTATGTAGATGTAACAGTATTGGCAAAATTTTAAAATGAATTTTTCAGAGTTAGCAGCTCCTTACTTTGTGCCAATTTTCTACTTTTTGTTTTCTGCTAATTGGTCTTGTGCTAGACATATTAGTGATACAAACTTCTGGTGTTTCCTTATACTGACAAAAATTAATACTGACATGGAAACCTGTTAATTTATTAAACTGACAATTGAAAAAATAAACTATTCATAGATTTTAATTGCATAGCAAAGTGATTAATAAATGCTTTACACAGGTGAAATACCTCATAAAAATTAGATATTATAATTATGCTTTGGTTATCCAATGAAATCCAGTCATTTTTCTGATTTTGCTGTTTCATCTTATTTAGTCTTAAATTGAAATAATTAGCACAGAGGCAAGAAAACATTAAATACCACTACAACTAACATATTTTTACTATTATTTTATTTTATCATAAAGACATCCATTTTGAGAGAAAAGGTGACTTCTTTTTAGAGTAATCCATTTTAGAAGAAAAAAAATAACTACATTTTAGAGATCATGTGTTTATTCATAACTTACAATATTTACAAAAGTTTGAGCTTTAAACAAATGGCAGTGGAAATGGAATTTTACAAAGTTACAGAAATAAAGAATGACTAATTTGTTACATATATTTCTTAAATTGCATTTTAAAAAGTCTTGTCAAAATGCTACTATATACATAAAAATGAGAACAAAAAGAATGAGTTTACATTTTTTTTTTTCCCTAAAATTTTACAACTGTGAAATTTGAGAATAATTAAATAAATCCACATATATGTAAAAAACATGAATATAGACAAGAATATTTCAGAATTCCCCCATTAAAATAATGTATCCAAAAGAGAAAAATTAACTACGCCAACTTTCACTTTTGCCAAATTTACATGATGGCTACTCATGCTAATTAAGCAGATTTTATTCTAGCTTTCATATTCCAACAGGAATTTTATTGCAAATAGATTTTCATAAAACTTATTCTTATATAAACATTTTCTTAAAAAACTTTTCTTATATATTTTTCTTTTTTTCCTAAATAAAAAACTTTTCTTATATATTTTTCTTTTTTTCCTAAATAAAAAACTTATTTAAAAGATAATTTTCTCTCAGCGATACTTACTTTTTTCCAATGTTTGGAAAAAAATTATTACAATACAAGCTTTTTTTCTTCAATACAAAAATCAATAAATTAGAACACAAACATCACAAATACTAGTTTATAAACTTAATTAAAACTTTTCTGCAAACAAATCTGTAAATTTAAAAAGTCTTTACAAATGTTGTACATTTTAAAATATACAGTTTTAACACATTTGCCTGATCTGGCAATACCAGACATGAACAAATTGTTCTTACTGAAACCTCTTAATAAGAAATTTGCAATATATATATTAATTGCTAACATAATTCCAAGTATTTTTCTAGAGTAGATTCAATAACCAACAAAGTGGATAGTCAATTTCCTATACCTCCCAGCTAATTGGATTCAAAATACAGAAAGAAAATCATTAGTACATACTTCACCACACAGCAATAATTTAAAGAAACAAAATACAAAATTATTATTTATGTTTAAATTTTGGGGGAAAAAAAATAAAGAGCTTTGTTTATAACAAAACATATACATATATATATTACAACATTTACAGATATAAATCTATTGAAGAAAAATTCGAATGCGCTTCTGCCAAAAAAGAAAACATGTATGAAGACTACTTTGGATTAATAATAAAGACAATTTTACTCTTCATTATAATTTAGTTATACTGATGCTTAAATAAACTTTGTAGTTTTATTATGACACAATGTTGATATACAAAAAATTCTTGGTTTAAAAGTAATTTTTTAATGTAATGAAATTTATAATTGTAGTAGCTACTTAAGTAATAAAGAAAATATTACAATTGCCTTAAAATCCACATTTTCTTTACAATTTTACTGTTGATTTCTTTCTTATTCATTATTGTTATTTTCAACTCAGCAACAAATTTACTCAGCAATTTACTGAGCAACAAATATATATTGCTTTTTATAAAGTGTGTGAATGCTCGATATAACTCACAAACATAAATAGTTATAAAGATCAAATTTGCAAAACTATCAATTTTGATTTTAAAAATTCCTGCTTTTCTTCAAAAACTTATTTTTTTAAATTAAAGTGCATCATACTTTTAAAAACTTAAAAATAACAATTCAAGAGCAATAAACAATGAAATATTTTTGATAAATTAAGAGACTATATACATTATATTCAATTATATACATAAACACTTCAGCTACCTTGGTATTTTCCTCATATCAAAGGGAATATTTTACAAGAGTTATACAAACATGCAAATAGCTGTCTAAAGGTCTAATCGTTAAAAATTAAATTAAATATCTAAACAGATATCCATTTAAACACAATCTGATACTGCTTTGAAATACAAAGACAAATGACCTCAAACAAAACATTTAAATGTAATAATAAATAATGGCTTATAAATATCACAAAGAATGAATTCACATTTAATGATACATGAATGACTAATGAGTAATAAAAACAAGGCACTTGAAGTCAACAGCTGAAAGTAACTTGCTGGCAATTTAAAACCAATGACAAACATGCAAAATTACATATGTATATGAGAACACATGAAATGGTAAGTCCTACAGAAGGAAATGGCATATGTGAGACTGCACAGTATGATTAATGCATGTTTAAAGCAATCTACCCCTACATGAAGCAGCTTCACAAAAACAATACATGACTTTATCGGCAACACTCCCAACTTCATAATTATAGTCCCATGTCAATTCAGTACCAGCATTAATTGAACTAAAAAAAGAATATTAATGGTTAGAATATATTCAAGCATTAATTCCTATTTATATATTTTAAAAATTATATTGTTTGCATAACCAATACTGATTTCAACTAGTTTTAACAGATGAATGAATAATAAAATTATTTATAGCCATGATTGAAATGGAGTTAACAAAACTGTTAGTTTGTTACCATATCAAAATATTTTTAAGTACAATGTAGAAAGTGAGATGGAAGAATAAAACTAATCAACAAACAAACAAGTTGAAAATTGCATGTAAAGCATAGCAAATAAGGTGTGTTCGTACGATAATGAAGTTTTAAAAATACAGTCGGCTCTCATTAATTTGAACTCGTCGGGACCACAAGAAATGTTCGAATTATCCTAAGTTTGAATTACGGAAAATATGAAATTAAAACATACTCAATGTAGTATTATTACAAAGGAATTAATGTTATAGTGTTTTTTTTTATTTATTTCATCTGTTATCATTAGAATATGACTTAATATTAAATTAGAATGGATAAATACACAAACTAATTAAAAGATTAGAAAAAAGCACAATGGAAGAAAAATTTAATGTGTCGCTGATGGACAGACAGTATTTGATTAGATAGATTTGATATCCACTAAGAAAATGGATATCAAATGCATTGGATTATATGTATACTCGCCAGGAACAATTTTCACAAAATTCAAAGAAGTTATTCAAATGATCTGAAATCCACGAGAAAGAAAAGAAAAATGAAAAATCAGGATTCTCGTTAGTTTGAATTAAACGAAGTCAAGAGAAAATGAGTTCGAATTAATGAAAATTTTTAACATTATTCTGCCATTGAAAATTTCGGGACTTCATGTTTAGTTCGAATTAAGCGAAGATTCGAATTATCCAATTTCAAATTAACGAGAGTCGACTGTATTCAGATCTTGCTGTTATAATAGACAGTACTTCGGATACAGTGTAGTGGTCAAAATCTTTTTTAAGTTACTGTAAATATACAGGAATAGTGACTCTTATTACACCTCAGCAATATATATCATATTCATAAAATGTAAAATAGTTTAATATAATTAAAATGTGCACCAAACAATGTTCTCCCTATACCATTATATAATGGAATACTTTTGTGTGAACTTGTAAATCAATAACAAATGATCTTTGCACCATGGATTTTGCAAACATATATTATAATAGGTACTTCATAGATTCATATCAATTTTATTATATTCGAATGAGTGTAACACCATGCATTTGAAATTTTTTTTCCCCATTGACCATAATATAACGGAATACTTTTGATTGTTTCTGTTATTTATCTATGCATCTGATTTTCATAAAATTTGAAATGACTGGACAAAATTATATAATTATTAAATATTTTAAATTTCAAATGATTAAAATGCATTTGAAACTTTTTTTCCCCATTGACTATAATGTAACGGAATACTTTTGATTGTCCCTGTAATTGATTTATGCATCCGATTTTCATAAAATTTGAAATGACTCGACAAAATCATATAATAATTATTTATTTTTAATTTCAAACGATTTGGTTGGATAGTTTTAGCGTTGTTATATGCGAGCGGACTGAACAACAACTTTAGGTGCTTAGTATTTACATAATCACGAACACACCTAAAAAGGAA
This sequence comes from Maratus speculifer, assembly GCA_964019185.1. Classification (NCBI taxonomy): domain Eukaryota; kingdom Metazoa; phylum Arthropoda; class Arachnida; order Araneae; family Salticidae; genus Maratus; species Maratus speculifer. Next base: position 183,885,021 of record OZ025289.1, read on the forward strand.
TTTCTGAGATCTAAACTGATTTTAGGAAAACTATTCTGCTGAAGCTCTTTACAGTAAACCACAGATTACCCAAACCTTCAAAAATTGAGTGCAAAATGCAAAAGATTAAATAACTGAACAAATGAAAATATAGACACTAACTGTAATGCTAAAGAAAATGTTATCAGTTTCTGATAAACATTGACATATTATTAAGTCGTTTAAATTATTTTTCTGCAAAAGTGACCTTTTGTTTACTATACCTTAACGCTTTAAGCATCCTTCACAATTTTCCATGTATGTTTAATGATTCATAAGATAGTAGCTATGAAAAGTATTGGTTTGGGAATTTGTCTATGATTACTTTAGATATTTATTTGTTGTATGCACTGTAAAAGAAGAACATTAATAAGAATCTTGTGTTAAATCAGACCTTGAACTCAAAGATCATGTGATGGAAAAACACAGGCCGTTTACAGAGAATAAAAAAAGTAGAGATTCATTTTTGCCATTTTTTGCAGAAGTGTGGTTATGGAGAGGACTGTCTTATTTAGAGCTTCAAGCTTTTAAATTATATTACCAACTAGCATTTCTTAAAACTTACTTTGGAGTAATACATTAATGCATCAAAGATGATATAAACTATTTTTTCATGTAATTTGAATAGTATCATTGTTTTAGAATATTTTGGTTTTACTCGGGCTTTTTTCCTATTTAATAAAGAAAATATTTACATAAACTTATTTAGGTAGAAGCATGAAATTTGTGGACATGCATGTGCACTTTTTCTTTTATTAATATAGATGAAATTAAAAAAAAGACACTAATATATGAACAGTTCTAAATATATTAGTGCAAATTTTGAATTTAAATCTTTTATTATTAGAGTTTTAAATTATAAAAGCTTATTTATTGTTACATTTGAATAATTTAAGTTTACTTTAAAATATTATAGAGGTAAAAAGATAACTACTCACTCATGGGCAAAAAAAGCTACTGCAGGAAACCTCAGATCATGAGTATCAACAAATACATTTTGTACAAAGACATTAGGCTCACAGCTATGCTATAAAAAAAAGGAAAAAAAATAAGATTAGCTTTACAAATATTTTATCAAGATATACAGGGTTTATTTTCTTTTTTCTATCTCTTTGGATCTGTTTCATAAAAACAGAAACTTTTGTAAAATTTATTACATTTTTGTATAAAAAAAAATAAGTCACAATCAAACAAAGCATTTTTTAATAACATTTTTTAAGTCTACTTGCATTTTTTTTTTCTTTTAATTACATATTTCACAACTATGGAAGACTGGTTTCTGTTTTTAAATGAATCATATTTTGGTATATACATGGCAGCCCTTCAGTAGTGAATAAAAATTTAAAACCATGTGCATAGCTGTCGTTTTTGCCATTTTATTCTTGATAGTTGCTTTGAGACTATTTTCAGTTAAACATATACTATTTTTTAAGCTAAAGATTTGTAATTTTGAAGACATTGCTCAGCACAATAAAAAGGTAAGACAATATATTACTATATTTATTGTAAGTAAAATAATTGAATGTAAAACTTTTTTTTTATTTTTTTTTTTTTATCAAAGTCACATATGGGGTACAATGGACCACTAGAAACCGGGTTACAATGGATCATGCTCCATTGTACCCCAGTCCTGTATTCTGTTCATCCTAAAAAAATACCCTAAAAAATTACCTAGCTACAGAGAACTATAACACTGAATGACCACAATATGTTTCAAAAGAAAAATGAATCAGAAAGTTTGAAAGATTCTGAGAATATTGCTATTTAATAGTGATACAGAATGTAGTGATGATAAAATTTCACAGAATGATTTTAATTTTAGTAGTGAAATAAAAATTGTTAATTACATTTTGGTTAAATTTTTGACTCCCCCCCCCCCCAAAAAAAAAAAAAAAAAATTATTTTTTTTAATATTGTTCATGTATCTCTTGTTGTAAATGTTTACAGTATTGTAATGATTCTTCCAAATTCTAATATTTCACTAGAAAGAAGTAGGCTTTCAGTGACACAAATATCTTTTGATGCATCATTTGCTAAATTTAATAATCGTTAATCTTACATTATATCTATGAAGTTAAGACAGGAATAAATAAACTATGATATATTATATACTTATTATTAAAAAATGTTCTATACTTATATATATATTTTTAGAATTACATGTAGTCCATAGAGCCCCCTGCTGCGGGTCCATTTTATCACTTGCTATTTAAAAATATATTTAAAAAAAGTATACATAATTGTTATTTTTGAGCAGATGTAATCTAAACTAATGTATAAATAACATGCATGCAAGTTTTTTTTTTTTTTTTTTTTTTTTACAAAAATGGTCCATTGTACCCCAGTCTCCTCTATGCATTAAAGTATTAAATTATACATCTTATTACCAAGGTACATAATAAATTATTTACTTTTGAAGGTAACAGATAAATTAAAAGCCATACATAACTGACTTTAAAGTAACACAATAATTTAACATTGTGCCAAAATAAAGTCATACTTCTGTTTCAAGCATTTTGTCAGCTTTGTCAAATTTTAGTAAAAGATGACAAATTCTCGTTTTAAAAAATAATTCAGGATGATCTAATGCATAATAAATCACAAAATAATCTCAAGAAGTTACTTTATTTCATAAAATAAATCACACATTTTTGTAATCATTAAAAAATTAAGTAGCTATTACACTTTAAAAAAATATATACATATATATGAACTTACATTCAAGTATCGACCTATGTTTCCTTTACTTTTAGCATCCATTATGTACAATGAATCTTCGCCAAAAAAGCTGCGTACAGATTTAAATTTGTACTCTTTGTGATCATATTGCAGAGATGATAAAGGCTTAGTCATGCTGACTGATTTTTTGGCAACAACTTTTTGAGGGGCTATAATAAAAGTTTTAAATATATACAAAACAGTCAGCTTAAGTATCAATTAAATCCATATTACTAAAAATCTATGCATATAATTTATGCTATGACACACTGATCATAGGATTTTACATGCATACATTACATACATACATGAATAAATATGCAATGAAACCTGCCTTTAAGAATGCCTACTGATATTTCTGTCTCAACAAACATATTTTTTGCATAAAAATGGAAAGTGTGCCTTAAAAATTTAATCACACATTTCATGCTTTGTAATTTTAAATAAAATTTAACATAGTTTACTGCTTAAACCATATCAATATAACTCATCACAGACTTCTTATATAAGTAGACGCCACATTCCATTGTTCTCTCGGGAAGGTTTTGCATCAAACATCTTTGGCTTTCATCTCCAAAAAGATGCCTTTTTTGGCAGTGATTGCTTTATTGGCAACTTTCAGATTTCATTCTCATGGTAAAATAAATGTAAACATAGAAGTGAAACTACAAGCTGTTGATGGTGTAATTGTCATTTTGGAAGCTAAAATAATAAGTTTTTAAAAGAACTGTCAAAAAATAAAGATAAAAGCAAAAGTACAGTCAACTCAAGACAAATATAAGAATGTGAGTTTCGGCGGGAGCATGGTTAAAAAAATTCCGATATTTAGGTGGGAGAAAAACTGGTTTGAGCGCTAAATCTGCCCTCCGTCACGTGACATAAGGCAAAGATCCCGGCGTCAAGAAGAGATTGCTGATGTGGAGCCTAATTATGAGAAGTCTCAGGTAACTTATTCTTAAAGCATAGGATTTTGTCATTTACTTTTTTCAGTAATGTTTTAGTTGTTCAGAAATATTGCATTCAACAACAAAAGTCATCATATATCGAGAAACCATAGCTACTCTTCATAAAATTTTTATAATTATTAATAACATTCAGATGATCAAAAGTAATCTATGCATTTCAATAAACTAAAGTCTATTTATTAAGAGTTAGTGGTGACTAAGCTGTTTTAATAGGACACAAAACCTGGCGGCCCATTTTATTTCTTTTCTGTGCCATGCAACCCTTTTTGATACTTCCTATGTCTGCTGTGGTCTTTATGAGAGCAATTAACGACAGTAAGAACATTAAAAAATTTCTGTTGCATTTACATTTCTGTTTAGCTTAATATTGTACATTGCATATGCATTGACCTTGATGCTTTGTTTTCTGGTCCCTTTAGTATTGTTATAAACAGGTTTTATTGCATATCTAATGTGTATTTATTATATGCTTTACAAATTTCTACAGAAATGCATAAAAATTTAAACATGCAACTATAAATATTGATTTTACTTAATTAGAAGGGTTTTGAAATAAGCAAGCAACAGATTTCTAAAGACTTAATAACATACTAGCAGTTCAAAAAACATTAAACAAAAATAAAAAAGGAGAAGTGGAAAAAATGAATTCAATAAAAAAAATTCAACATTGAAATACAAGTTGCAGTAATATATTAAATATTCGTGCAATAAAAAAATAGTTAAATAACATTTACAACAAAACAAACAGCTAAAAATTGACAGTAAAATTACATTGATCGTCAACTTTATTTTCAGTAGAATTTTGTGATTCTACAGAGAGAGTTTCACCTAGAAAAAGCACAATATTTAAAAAACTAAAAATTATCATTAAATATTGACATACAAAAGATTGTAATATCATACGCAAGGGTACTTGGAGCATAATTAAAAAGAAAATAATTTTATTCTTTTAATATGAATCTTATAAATTTCAGTAAATAGAAATTATTTCTTGTTGAAAATTTGTAAACATTTCATAATTATAAAAGTTATGGAACTCTATATTCAAGAAAATTTTTTAATTATTTTATTTATGTTAACTTTTTCCCCTCCAAAGACAAATTGTGGGGCGCACTTGACAACATTAGTTCAACTGGTATTTTACAATGCTTTAACTCTTTTAATGTCTGACAGAATTTTGCATACAAATGCTTCATAAAATAAATATAAAAAGCATAACTATGGGAATTTATATTTAACAACGGTCTATACTTTTTATTCTCTGCATAAATTTTTTAACTCTTTTTATCCTTTGAATAAAAAATTATGTCACAGAAAAACACTTGGGACACTTAAAAAGTAAATTAAATGGATATTTTACACTCGTGGGTGTGGGCATTCAATTTCATATGCATATACCCTGAATATAAAATCTATGAATATATTTCTTCCTACTAAATGCTTGTGAAAATAGTGTGGAGAGAACATGAGAAATAAATTAATGCAGTTCCATTGTTATTTATGTATACAGGGTGATTCCGAATTTTTTTTTACAATAAAAGAGGGTTGATAGTACACATCAAGACAAACAATATTAAATAGGAGACCAAGGGTCCAAAACATTTTCCTAAGGAAATAGCCGCCATTAAAGTTTAGGGACCAAAATTTCAAATAAACATAAAAGTCGGAAAAAACGGTCGATTCATTTGCGGTTTTCACTAAAATTCTTCTTTATGTCGGCATTTTCTTGAAATTAAATTATAACAATTTCAAAAAATGCCAATAGAGGGCGCTTTAGACTTTGGAGTAACGAACAACTATTTTTTGCATCTCATTAAATGTTTTTGTAAGCTTAGAATCAAACATTAATTTTGAACTCAAAATCTGCAGTTGGGAGTGGTTAAGTACCACAAACTGAGCTGTGTTCAGAGGGTTCAAATTTCAAATGATTATAAAAAATGGAAAAATTGGTCGATTGATTTGCAGTTTTCACTAAAACTATTCTTTATTTAGTATTTTATTCTTTATTTTCATGAAAATAAATTATAAAGATAAATTTCAAAAAATGCCGATAGAGGGCGCTTTAGACTTTGGAGTAACGAAACACTCTTTTTTGGCCTTATTTTTTGGATCTTATTAAATGCTTTCGTAAGCTTAGACTTGAACTTAAATTTTGAGCTCAAAATCTGAATAGCTGGGAGTGGTTAAGTAGACAAACTTAGCTGTGTTCAGGGGGTTCAAATTTTAAATAATTGTAAAAAACAGAAAAATTGGTCGATTCGTTTACGGTTTTTGCTAAAACTAATTTTTAAATCAGCAATTTACTTGATCAGTCAGTGTTTTCTTGGAAATAATTTTTAAAAATAAATTTCACAAAATGCCGATAGAGGGCATCTTAGACTTTGGAGTAGCGTACAACTATTTTTAAGTGTTATTTTTTAAATCCCATTATATGCTTTCAAATGCATAACTTAAATTTTGGGCTGAAATTCTGAATCGTTGGAAGTGTTTAAGTAGCGAAAAATTGAATTATGATCAAGGAGGAAAGAGGGTTAAATTTTAACTCCTGAACACACTTCAGTTTGCGCTTCTTAACTTCTCATAACGATTCAGGATTTGAGCTCAAAATTTAAGTTTAAATCTAAGCTTCCGAGAACATTTAAAATGCTTTTGCAAGCATTTAATTTGAACCAAAAAATAATGGTTAAAATGAATTGTTGGTTACTCTGAAGTTTAAGGCTCCCTCTGACGGAATTTTTTGAGATTTATCTTTAAAAATTATTTTCAAGAAGATACTGACTTAAATAATAGTTTTATTTTAAACCGCAAACGAATCGACCAATTTTTCCATTTTCTATAATTACTTTAAATTTGAACCTCCCCCTCCCCCTTGAACATAGTTCAGCTTGTGCTACTTAACCACTCCCTACTATTCAGATTTTCAGCTCAAAATTTAAGTCTAACCTTCCTAAATCATTTAAAGAGATAAAAACAATAACGGCAAAAAATAGTTGTTTGTTACTCCAAAGTCTAAAGCGCCCTCTATCGTCATTTTTTGAAATTTATCTTTATAATTTAATTTCAAGAAAATGCCGACATAAAGAATAATTTTAGTGAAAACCGCAAATCAATCGACCGATTTTTCCGTTTTTTATGTTTATTTGAAATTTTGGTCCCTAAACTTTAATGGTGGCTATCTCCTTAGGAAAACGTTTTGGACCCTTGGTCTCCTATATAATATTGTTTGTCTTGATGTGTACTATCACCCCTCTTTTATTGTAAAAAAATTTGGAATCACCCTGTATATTAGAGATGGGCATTATTTAACATAACAGGATAAATATTCGTAATATTAACCAAAAACTTATTCAATAACAAATTACCAAAAAGTCCCTGTTAATTTTGGAATGCCTCGTATGATAAGCATTTTGAAAAGAAGAAACAAATAGTAAGGCTGAAAATCATTTTAGGAATACATACTTATAAATTAATAAAAGTTTAGTTTTATAAAAAAAATTCCAACTTATTAATCTATTTGAATTCTGAGGCAAAAGAATTTCTATTACTGCAGAAAACAAAAATCTTCAACTGCATTAAAACGCTTTTGAGACAAAGAAAAAAAAATTCTGATGCACAAAAAAAAAAACCCTATGAAACTTTTTTTTTGACGCGTCACTGTCAATCTATGATTCCAAGACATTAAAAATCCCTTTGGTCTATTCAAAGAAGCCAATCATAGGAGCCATTTTCCTTTTGCATTGTCCAAGACATTAAAAATCCTTTCGGTCTAATCAAGGAAGCCAATCATAGGAAACCTTGTCCTGCTATCTCAAAAGTTCACATGATAAAATCTCTCAAAAGCTATATGTTGTTGATTATTCTATGAATATTTAAAAACATCTGGCTTTGATTCTTCACAAATACATTTTATCGTTTGAATTTTTTATAACGCTCACTGTTACAAAGATTAAAGCAATATAATCAGTTTTTAGAATAACGAAAGCAACATTTATTGAAAAAAATAGCTGGAATAATGAAGATTGCTTTTATCAAACAAATAGGTAGAATACTGAAAATGAAATGAGGGAAAAATGTGTTTTTATTCTAAAGTACGTGGAGTTAGTGAATGACGCTTGCAGATTATTAAAAAGCAAGATAATATGTCGGCCATCTTTAGTCATATTTTTAATGGGAAGGAATCTGTTTGAAAAATGGAATTAAAGAGATTTACAGATTTAATTTTTGATAAAAAGCTGTTTTATCACTCGGGCACGGGACATAATCTTTCATTGATGTAGTTAGGTGGGTAAAACGGTGGCAATCTGAGTTTGAATATTTAAAAGGGATTACTATGTACTCATGGTTTTTGGGGAAGTGGGGTATTCTGGCGCTATGATTTTTATTTAATAAAATGTTTATTGCTGTTTTTTTTTTTTTTATCATTATTAATTTGTCAATATTGCGTCGTTAGAAAATACGAACTGGAAAACATTACTTTTGTAATTGTATTTTATTGAAAAAAAAAAAAAAAAAAAAAAAAAAAAAAAAAAGAGAAAAATAGCTTGGTGAGGACCATGGGCGTAACTACATAATTTTTCTAGGGGGGGCCATGGTGTCAAGTCTTTGATAATTTCCAAACGATAAAAGTAAACATTTTTACTAAAACTAGGGATGCACCGAATATTCGGCATCTATTCGGTATTCGGTCATGTTACCGAATATTCGGTAAGGCCGAATATCAAACTATTCGGTTAAGCAGAATTTGAAACTATTCGGCCTGCCGAATATTCGGTTTGGCCGAATATCAAAGTATTCGGCTGAATCCAAAACTTGATAAAATCTTTTAATACACATTTTTAAAAACTTACCGAAATTTCTACTTTTAACTGTCAATTTATATATATATATTTAAAATAATTAGAAAGAAAATCATATTTGAATAAAATAGAATGTTTTTACATTATTTATTTGCTAGTTGGAAAGTATAACTAAGAAAATTAACCACGAGAAGGATTAAAATAGTGATTTATGAGGATTCTGCTTAGGAATAAATGTTGTGCAGATGCAACTTCCTAAATTTTGTTTAGTAAATAATCTGTTTCCTGCTTTTCCCTAATAAAAGTCCTTAAACAAGAAAGAAAAACTTTTGAGATTAGCAATAGCTATCAAGGCAAACAATTTTTGTTCATGAAACCATAATCATAATCAACTTATCGAGTCATAAGTACATTGTATTCCATCTCACTCTAGGTCAAACTTGTGTTTTCGTTTGTTGTTTTAACAATAAATATGATACTATAACTATATTTTCAACTCGCATGCTTTGATTTCTGCAAAATATGATTTGATGTGAAGGGTGGAAAATGCCACCATTCACAACAAAAGAACTATGAGCTAAACATTACTTTATTCAGAATTAAGTTGAAAGTATTTGTACTTTGTATTGAAAAAAAATCTGCCTTGAGTTATTTAAAAAGGACAATTATGAGGCTGTAAAGATTTTTTTTCAACCATTTTTTCATCATTTCTTCTGATTTTAAAATGTTTGTTTTAATTCATAGAAGAAGCCATGAAATTAAAAATTTTATTAATTAAAAAAGTTTCATAATTGTGCTTCTTAAATAACTCAAGCAGGTTTTTTTTAATACTAAATGCTCTTATAAAAAGCTCTTATTTATCAAAATGAAAGTTTCTTTTATTATGTAAAATTGTTTTAAAAAACAACATTTTAATGCTTTTAAACCTTGAAATATAAAAATATTTTGAAGCCGAATGTTCGGTATTCGGTCCAACAATTACTATTCGGCTAGCAGAATATTCGGTTCGGCATTCGGTATTCGGTAAAAATCACTATTCGGTGCATCCCTAATTAAAACTAATAACACTCAACAGAAAACTCCCCTATTGATACATTCCTGTGGGTACTGGTTTTTTCACACGGATTGTCGATCAATGAAACTAGTCAGACAGAACTTTCTTCTATTTTATACTTTTTTTTTATTACTACACATAAAGTTTTTTTTTTTTCTTTTTAATAAATCTTTCAAATGGAGGAGAAAGAAAAAAAATCATACTGAAGTCTAATCGTTTTTTAATATGCCCAAAATAGTAAAAATATTTGACTTATTACAAATCTGAAAATTAAACCGAAATAGAATAATTAGATGATTCAATATGCTTTTTCTCTTCAACTGCTCTCATGCCCCCCCCCTCCCCCCGCCTGAGAATTGTATAAAATTCATTATCACAACGCCACTTGCAAACTGATTTTTCTCCAAAATTTTCACCAATACTTATTGCATAAAATTTTTAAATAAAAAAAATGTTACATACATCTGAATTGTAAATTTTGTTGAAAAATTGTGTTTTATCTCCTTCTGCAATTGGTAACACTTACAAATTTTAAATGAAATTTCAGTTTTACAATTTTCTGTACTGCAAATTTGTAAACTTGGAAATATCGTACATTTTTCAATTTTTACACCGTCGTAGGGGAAAAAAAATTACTTTTAAATGCTATTTGTTCGAAAGTTGTATCTTAATTTGTTTTTGAGTTATTATTTTTTTGTAGTTTTTAATACTTTTTTTGCCATTGTAAGTATTCCATAAATGCAGACATCATAAGGATTCATATATATATGTAGATATATATATTGAGTGTACTCGGCTGATAACAACAACCATTTTCCAAATGGATAAGAAAAAAGTTAATTGCAATGCAATTTTTGAATAAATTACAATACAGTTTTGAAATAAATTACATTTGTAAGTACAGTAAACACTCTGTAATTCCGACTCTGTGTAAGAAAGAAATCTCTCTAACTCGGAAAGATTTTTAAGCCCTGCGAATCTATATACATAGACTTAAATTTGTCTTAGGCGGAATACTGTCTACTGCGGAAAAGTTTCTCGATTTCGATGGATTCAGCCTTAGACAGGAGTTTACTGTACATTTTTTTTTCTCATTAAACGGCATAAAAATTGAAAATATGCAGGGTTTAAAAGTTTAAAAAATTACAGTAAAATTGGAATTTAATTGCCTGCTGTTGACACTTACGTATAGACACATTTCTGCTTTATAATATAAACTAGCTGACCCGCCCAGCGTTGAGCGGGGCCCGTTATAATGATCTTAAACAAAAATCAATTTTGAATGTTTTTTTATCTTTTAAAAATCTTTAAAATGAACTTAAATTCAGGCATCTTATTAATTTCTACAGCGACTAGTGTGTTCCCAAAAGGAACGAAACTATAGGATTTGGAACCCCACAACCGAAAGCGGACTGCACTGGATGTGCTCGGCTTGTGTTTCGTAAAAATCAAACCCGTAAAATACGAAAAAAATAATGCCTCATTAATGTTCGAAAAAGCTATTAACTGAAGCTAACATAAAATTTCATAATTGTCATCTGCCGAATTGTTATCCAAGTTGAATGAACCAAATCCCATTGAAATTAGACCTTTAGAACTAAACTAATGAATGCTCCTCAAAACGGTTGAAGGTATTCCTTCTTGCTATTTTTCACAAATTTCTTTTAACATTAACAATATATTTAATAAACGACTGAAATCTCTTAGTTAAAATTACTTTCAAATTTTTCTTGACTTTCATGTAGTAGCTGGATGACAAAAAATTATTGAAAAAAAAAATGATACCGGATGTCAATCGGGCCATTTTTAAGGGAGCTAAAACAAGGGGCCCAAAAGGAGCCACCTGATAGTTAAAAGCAGGGCTCTAACATGGAAACCTATTAAAATAGCTCCGTATTTTACTCGTTATATCTACAATTAATCAAAATTAAGTATGGAATTTGAATTATTCGTTAAAATATTATTTTAAAGAAATATATAAAAAATGAGTAAATGCTTTGAAAAAGCCCCTAGGGCCCCAATATAAATATGAGGGTGTTTGTCCTGGAAGAAAAATCAAAAGTGCAACTTAAAATAATGCTCTGAGAAGGTGAGAAAATGAAGGAGTGCATGGAGAATAAAAAATTCAAAGTCTCTGAACTGGACCCTATAGGACTACAGGTAGTCCAGGATTTTAACTGGAATGTAGAACGTGGGAGAAAGAAAAAAAGTTCCAAAAATGAAGATTGGATTAAAAGGGGACAATTTAATAACAACTTATGGTGCAAAAACTTCAAGAGGCCCTGTAACGGGCCTCAACGGGCCAGGGACTTATTTTGCGTATAGTTTTGGATATAAAAATGTTTTCAGTAGTTATTAAAGTAATACACTAAAACTTTGTTAAAGAAAATTGAAAGCAATGCAGATCATTTTTAAAGAAGCTGATTAATATTCAAAATTGATGGTAGCTAAAGTCTGAATTTTTTTTTTTTTTTTTTTTTTTTTTTTTTTTTTTTTTTTTTGTCGTTCATGCAGTAGCTGCAGGGCTTAAGAAATTGATAGTAAAAAAAAAAGATGTTGAATCGGACCATTTTTAAGGGAGGTTTAAGAAAAATAAATGGGCTAAATTATTAATAATGGGAGCCCAAAAATAATACAGATTTGATAGTTAAAAACATGACCTCAACATGAAAACATTAAATGTCTCAATCCATAGCGCTTTAGATCTACAATTAGTTAAAATTAAGCATAGAGTATGAATTATTCGTCAGAATAATATGCTAAAGAACTGCACAAAAGGTTGGGTAAATGCTTAAAAAAGGTCTCTAGGATGCCAAGAAAAATATGAGGTTGTTGGTTTAAGAGGAAGAGTCATAGACTCAACTTTAAAATTTTGCACTAAGAAGGTAAGAAATTTAGGGGTGCCGGCCCCTATGATTCTCGAGGATGAGGATAAGGGCAGCGTCTTATATGACATGAAAAAACATAGGTGGGATTTCAGGTTTAACCCCTCCCTCTTTCCCTCGTACACACAAACACGCCAACAGCCATTTAAAAGTTTAGAAGATGCATAAAAATATTAAGATATGATGTAAAATAGTAATGTATGTAAAAAGCAAGGTAAAGTATAAACAGCATAAAATGTTTCCCATTCAACTGTTTCAATTCTGCATAACAAGAGCCTCTATTTGAACGCAAAATTAACGAAAGAAAAAAATAGGAGAAATGCAATACCTGTAACACCACCAGTACCCCCACCGGGGGGGGGGGGGGGGGGGGGGGGGGGGGGGGGCTGAAGGAGAGGTGTTTTTATGAAAACGATAAATACCATAAATGCTAAATTTATTATGATTATTTGTATTTTACATTACGTCGGCTTTTATGCATCATACATTTACTAAATAATGCTGTATGAACATGTAACATAACAACACTGTTCATTTTATGAATAACAACGGCTTATAAGCTACCCCAGACGAAGCTTTTGGCTGTGCTATTTTGCATATATACAATACAACCTCTGAATAGCAAACACATTGAGACTCTGGAATTCGGATACTATTCGGAGGGTACGCAAGTCAGAGGAAAAAATTAAAACATACAAATATTACAGAAATATTGGGGGATTGAAAAAGTTCTCTAAATAGAAATTTCCGTTTTTTAGGAGCATTAGAAAAGTTTTACTTTATTTTTTTTTAAATAAAAAAGATAATAAAACAAAGGAATATTTTTCGTTTTCTTCCTCCACTTAGGAAAAAATTGCCACAAAAATCTTTCTTACATGGCTCAGAAACCAGAAATCCGAGCCAACTAGGCCGGAATATGCAGAATTCGGAAATAACAAGAGAGTAAAGGAATAATTTAATTCAATTTAGAAATGATCTAATATCAATAAAATTATAAAATATTTTTAAAAGTTATACACAGAACAATCTGTCACGAGATATCTCTTAACAGCTCACAAACGGCACCATAATATGCGTGTATGGGACTAAAACTGAAGTGATAGATATAATGATAAGCAGATATATTGGAATTATGATAGTGATATCTATCAATCACCCCTCTCTTTCGAAAACATATTTAGGAGTGAAAAATTAGATAAATATTTATGAAGATTAGGTAAAAGTATACAATAACAATAAAAGTTTCCTTCATATAAAATAAAATCTTTGAACAGAATTAATGAAAAAGCATCATACCCTTGAAAATTATATGCTCTTTATATGGGTGATGATAGCAAGTAGCCCTCCCGTTCTAAGTACAAATAATTCACAGAGAATGTTTTAGCCAACGCAAAACGGTGTAGTTAGATTACTATCTTTGAGACTACAGAGGAGGAAATATAACCTTTCTTCCTCTATGTTTGAGACTATACATGACTTTGAGATTTGTAGGGAGGATCTGATTTCTATTCGTAACTTCCTAGAATTTAGACAGAATAGGGGAAAGCTAGACTTTCTTTGGTACCAACAAGATCAAGGACAATCCGCACAAAAGAAAAGCCAGAGCTACGTCCCGCTTCCTCTGCTATAGCTTCAGGCATGAAAGTATCGAGACGTTCTGTGTTCCAGAGCAAAAAGAATAAATCTCATATCTGGCATATCTGTTGTTGTTTATCATTTATGAGACACTAAGTGTGCCCCCCCCCCCCCCCACTCTTAAATAATGGCATAGAAAACTAATAGTTGCGTTTTATTCGGTTTTGTTATTATTATTTGTCATTTTTAGTACTACTGCTCTTTTAAATATTTTTTCAAAAAATAGTCGTATTTTCACTATAAAATATTTCTAGGGGGTTCAGCCAGAATTCTAGGGGGGGTCCAGGACCCCCCTGGACCTCCCCTTCCTACGCCCATGGTGAGGACACAACCATTTGAAAAGGGATGAATAGGGGGGGGGGGGTCCGACAGACGCAGAAATTTATAGGGCGCCATTTTTATACCACCACCGTCATTTTTTGGCCTGTCACAAGTTTTGGGGAGGGGATTTTAAATACGTACTTGCACATATGAAATTTGTAGGACGATTACATTTGATTAAAAATATACAAGTAATGTTTCGTGCTCGTGTGGGATAAGCTTTGAATATGCGTTGACAGATATTGATTCGGGTATGTCAAAATTCGAACTTCAAATCAAGGTGCTAACGAAGGGGGGGCCCGGTTCCGACGGACGCAGAAATTTATAGGGCGCCATTTTTATACCACCACCGTCATTTTTTGGCCTGTCACAAGTTTTGTGGAGGGGATTTTAAATACATACTTGCACATATGAAATTTGTAGGACGATTACATTTGATTAAAAATATACAAGTAATGTTTCGTGCTCGTGTGGGATAAGCTTTGAATATGCGTTGACAGATATTGATTCGGGTATGTCAAAATTCGAACTTCAAATCAAGGTGCTAACGAAGGGGGGGCCCGGTTCCGACGGACGCAGAAATTTATAGGGCGCCATTTTTATACCACCACCGTCATTTTTTGGCCTGTCACAAGTTTTGTGGAGGGGATTTTAAATACATACTTGCACATATGAAATTTGTAGGACGATTACATTTGATTAAAAATATACAAGTAATGTTTCGTGCTCGTGTGGGATAAGCTTTGAATATGCGTTGACAGATATTGATTCGGGTATGTCAAAATTCGAATTTCAAATCAAGGTGCTAACGAAGGGGGGGCCCGGTTCCGACGGACGCAGAAATTTATAGGGCGCCATTTTTATACCACCACCGTCATTTTTTGGCCTGTCACAAGTTTTGTGGAGGGGATTTTAAATACATACTTGCACATATGAAATTTGTAGGACGATTACATTTGATTAAAAATATACAAGTAATGTTTCGTGCTCGTGTGGGATAAGCTTTGAATATGCGTTGACAGATATTGATTCGGGTATGTCAAAATTCGAACTTCAAATCAAGGTGCTAACGAAGGGGGGGCCCGGTTCCGACGGACGCAGAAATTTATAGGGCGCCATTTTTATACCACCACCGTCATTTTTTGGTCTGTCACAAGTTTTGTGGAGGGGATTTTAAATACATACTTGCACATATGAAATTTGTAGGACGATTACATTTGATTAAAAATATACAAGTAATGTTTCGTGCTCGTGTGGGATAAGCTTTGAATATGCGTTGACAGATATTGATTCGGGTATGTCAAAATTCGAACTTCAAATCAAAGTGCTAACAAATGAAGATCAATTTTTTTTTTTTTTTTTTTTTTTTTAAAGAAATCGCATTGTTAAAATGGTGTTGTTTTTATGGAGGATATTTCTGAACATTTAGAAAAAATTAATTTATAAACCGTCAGTTTTGGTGTCATTGTAACAATTGCAAAATTGCTTTAAACTTTCTTCTGCATCATATAAATATTAATTTACATTAAAATAATTATTTTTTAAATTGTTAAGAAACTACATATTTTATACAGTGTTCAGTAAGTTTCCTATAACTTTTATTTAGAAAAAGTTTTTATGTGTTTTAACAAGTAAATCAGCAAAAAATAAAGTTCTACAGGCAAAATTTACTGAATTATGATACTTATAAATTTTCAACGAGGAAAAATGCATTTTTAGTGCAAGAAAACGAAAATAACACGTGAAATGTAAAGTATCACAACTAACTAAGTTTTTGTCTTGCAAAAATTAAAATTTTAACTCTATGTTGATTTTAAAGGCGCAGGTTTATCTGAATTAAAACAGCATCTATACTTATTAGGATTGTAAAAAAGCCGGGTAAAATTTAAAAAAAGCCAGGCCGGTTGGCTTTTATTGATTTTAGCCGGCTTTTTTTGGCCAAAATTGGCCTTTTTTGGCCATAAATGGCTTTTATACAGTGAAGCCTTTTAATTATAAGCTACACTTTTTAAAGTGACTTTTAACTAATTTTAATGATGTTTAATTTACTTTGACAGGGCTTGAAAATTCTAAAAATTTTAAGGTTCCCAGCTGGGAACCTACATGAAAAATATAGGTTCCCAGATGAAAAGTATAAGTTCCCGAAAAAATTCTCTATTTTTTTTTTTTTTTAAGAAATTTGTTTTTTTCCATGATTTTTTTAAAGAAAATTTGCTGATTTTTGCAATTCCTTAATGAAATTTGCATTTTTCGCAATTTTTTTGACGAAATCTGCCGTTTTATCGCGATGTTTTAACGAAGCCTGTCGCTTTTCAAGACAAAATCTTAATGACAAGAGACAAGACAAAATTTAATGAAATTTGTCTGTTTTGAGATAATTTAATGAAATTTGCCTTGGTTCATGTGATCTTTCAAGAAATCTGTTGTCTTTTAGATATTTTTAGACGAAATTTGCCGTCTTTTGCAATATTTTGACAAAATTTGTTGTTTTTCATGATTTTTTAATGAAATTTGCCTTTTTTTTCACAATTTTTTGACGAAATTTGCTATTTTTTGCGATTTTTTTGTTGAAATTCGGGCTTTTCCCGTAATATTCCGACGAAATTACGCATCCCTTGGACCGCTTCAGAGCTATTTTCTGCTTGATTTACGCGTTATAATGCATCCGCAGCATTGCTAGCAGATACGGCAAAAGGTTAGGTTCCCGACCGGGAACCTTAGTGATAAAATATGCGTTCCCCTGGAATGCTATTTTTCGAGCCCTGCTTTGAGTTTAATAAATTTATTCATTAAAATGAAAAATTGGGATTTTAATTATGATTCATTATGAGAAACTGGGTTATAACCCAATTTTTCAATAATGAAGATATTAATACTAGAATAACACATATATGGAGTTGCTAGTGGTTTACAGTCAGAATTGCAAATATGTCAGCTAAATTATAAAATGGCTATACCAAGTGCTTTTTCTGATTTACACTAACCTTTAATCCTACCCTTGTTTTTCTATTTTTACTGCTTTATAAAATTAAAGAGGACTATGGTTACTTAGTTGCATGTTTTATTACTTAACAATTTTTAAGAATTATTAAAATGTCATATTTTATTCCCTATAAGCATTTAAAATCATACATATAAAAAAAAACATTTCTCACTATTGAAAATAGTATTTCGAATTATGCATATTTCATAATATATTATATTTCACAATTTATTTCAGTATTCTCCATTAGCATGTGCATGAATATATTAATTCATGCAACAGGTCATATATGCACTTTTAAATAACTAAGAGCTATTCAAAATTTTAATTTTAAGTAATTGGGTCATTCCATGTCAAATGAGCAAAAATGTAAAAAAAGCTGTGGCTGTATAGAATCCGATTTTAATAAAATTTGAGATACATGTACATTTCACATTCAAATGTATGTCTGCACAATATTTTGACGAAAAATAAATTATTTTATCAATTTTGGACATTTTAAAAAACTTGTGATATACAGGGTGTCCCAAAAGGTCATGTCCAAACGGCACACATGGTTGTGTCAGGTCATTAGGAAACAGAATTACATAGGAAAGGGGGGTCGGAAACGCGATTGTAATCCGCTAGAGGGCGATAAGCGATGTCAGACGAAAGCGCGGGCAGTCGCGGACATCGGCGCCGATGTGAAGCATGCATCGCAGCTAATGGGGCCAATTTTGAGCACTTACTATGAGTTGTAGCATTTTTCTTTTTTATTTGGTACTGTTTTGTTGTAAAATAAAGATATTTTACACCGTTTGTTATCTTTTCTTTGCGTGACGGTTACGATGCAATTTCACTGTTTAGATCGCGTTTCCGACCCCCCTTTCCTATGTAATTCTGTTTCCTCATGACCTGACACAACCATGTGTTCCGTTTGGACATGACCTTTTGGGACACCCTGTAGAATGGCTTGCGGATAATTGTCGAAAGTTGCAAGTATCAAGTTCTATATTTTGAAAACTATTTAACATTTGAAAACTATTTAACGAAAATGAAGTTTTTTTATAATATTGAAATCTCTGGAAATCAATCTTTATATTCATTGAGTAATAATAATCTGATAATACCATAACTAATCATAAATTGGTTGTAAATATTGAAATTTCATAAATTTTTGGAAAATTTCAAACGTTAAAAAATTAAAGGATTTAAAAAACATCTTTGAAATTCATGCAAGATGTAGTATTATATATGAAGATCAAATTCTCCAAGTTTCAAAGTTGTTATTTATTTCCTTCATCTTAAAAAAAAACTTAGAAACTTTTTAAAAAATGACAAAATCACAATTATTCCTCTTATTTAACCTAAAAAAAAATTAAAGGACAGCTCCGACATCAACAATATTGCACATATATAAGAATCAATAAGTCCATGACACACTAAAAAAGTTTCAATACTGCCTTTTTAATTTCTAACATAACAAAAATGGGTTCCAAAAACTAATATTTGATACATTCTAAAGACAATCTTTCATTGAAAACACGTGGTTTTTTGCAAGTTTCTTGTTAAAAACAGATGTGTGCTGCCATCTATGTTTGCTACTTGATTTTAAGATTAAAATACAGTTATTTTATGAAGAAAACCGTTTTTCTTATGTCTGTATGTACACTTTTATCTGTAATATCATTGAGTTTAAAACTTTTGAAAGCTTTTATTTGTCTCCAAAAAAATGATAAAAATGTTGAATTTTTAATCAGTAGTTTTCACTATTTATTTTTTTCCTCATAAAGGAATGAAAAAGACAAGAATTAAATTATAGATGTATTAAATATATTCAACTAGCTATAATGGCAAAAAAAATTTGAATTTGGAAAAAGTGTCCATTTTAAAACATATAACTGAAATATTTTATTTTTTCCACGATTTTTTTTATTATTTATTTATTTTTAAATTATGAAATAAAAATACAATTACTAAATTATGCTAATCTGTTACTTATAGTTCATTCTTAAGTGTAAATAATTTTTATTACAATCTTTCCATTCCTAAAGCTAATAATCAAACTTGAAATTTCAAGCATGTACACAAGACCTTGATTTCGTATCAACTTTAATGTAAATTTTTATACTGAAATAAACTAGTCTGAACTCTACTACTTTGCGTTTCCTCATAAATGATTGTGATCTGATTATATGATGATTTTCAATAAAATCTGTGACATGTCAGCCACACCTGATTTGCTCATTTGGTGTGGAATGACCCAATTATGAATTAGACTCTTTTCAATTACTGAATTCTTCCTAATTTCTCTTTCAACATTGTTCATTTTATGACTTAATCTTTACATATTGACCTGTAAGAATGTTTCCATGAATGCTTTGATGTGTTTCATTTTGTCATAATTCAATTAAAATATAATTCTTAAGAATGTGTAGTAGAAGTAGACCTATGAAATATAGAAGTTTAAAACACATTTTTTGAGTATATTTTCTTTTTTTCCAAGATTTATATTTTTCAGACATAATGTCTTCACAGTTGATTTCTAGCGGTTATAAAGACTTATTTATCTGAAAAATTAAATAGAAATTTATAACTTTTTTACTAGTAAATAGTTAAAAGTGTATTTAAAATAAATCAATCCAAATTTAATATGGATTCGATACAAATTAACACTTTAAAAATAAAAGCTGGCTTTTTTTAAGTGGATAAAACCGAAAAAAGCCAGCAGGCTTTTTTTGGCCGGGCTAAAAACCGGCAATCCTGATACTTATGTATCAAAACTATTCAAGATACCTTAATTAATGGCCTTATAATTAAAATGTCTGTTGACAGCATAGTATCATCGATTAGTTGTATGTTAAAAAAATAATAGGTTGTTGAAACCTGTTACCTGTGAATGTGTGGGTGGAACGATCTAAACTGTTAACCAAAAATAACTATATTTCCCATTTCTAGTATATATATGAGTATATAAGAACATTAAGTATCCTAAAATATTAAGAATTATAACAAAAAAAAATATTATACAGAATTTATGGAAAAGTTATCACTAAAAATTCAAAATATTATTAGATATTGAAGATTATCTAATAATAAATATAAGATTATAGAATCACACTTAATATATTTAAATTTTTTAATGACATACCATCTAAAATCCTTGGCTTTCTTTTCAGCTCTACCTTTTCTAATGCTTCTGCTGATTCAGGACTTAGGGGACGGGGATTGATTTTAAAGGTTTCTGCTATGGGAAGAAAATATTAAATTAATTTGACAAATTATACAATAAACTTCATTTAAACTAAGAGAAATGTGTAAAATTTTAATGTAGAATTTTATTCAGAGATTGCAAAATCTACTTCTGAAAGCAAATTTTTCTTTTCTCCCCCTTATAGCAAAAGTCCCCACCTTACATCTTACATAATGGGCAATATGTAATGGTATATGGTAATATAGGGAAGTAAGAAAAAATAACTGCTAGAAAGCAAAGCCAGTGATACTCAATTTGAGATGCAACTGGATTGAAAAAGGAAAAAATAATTAGGTACATTTTTTAATCTGTTTTGTCCTTAACATCTATAATGGTAAATGGTAGTGATTGAATCACATTTATTGCAAAATCTTTGTTATAATTGACCCTTGTCTTCACAATTACAGTTCATTGTGTCTTTATACATGAATATTTTTTCGATATAACACAATCTAAGAATAATTTTTCAAACAGGGATGCTGTGTGATCAGAAGCATTTAATGGAAAATTATGATAGAATAAAAATGAAGAAAAGATTTGACTCAATATTCTTTATAAAGATAGAAAAAAGTTAAAATGAGACTTTCATCAAAAAATATTAGGGAGAAAAAAATGTGAATTTGATCAAAACATTGCAGAAAAAAAAAATGTATTTCACAAAGGTTTGTGGGAAAAAAAAAAAAAAAAAAAAAAATAGTGTTTTGTATAAAGTTCACTAATGATATGCAAACTTCATCATGAAAATGCAAAAAGAAAAAAAAAAAAGGCGACTTTCGGCAAAAGATTGCAGAAAAAACTAACTTCATCAAAAAATTGCTTAAAGCATTAAAAGATTGGGGAAAAAAATCCAAATTTTGGCAAAGGATCACAAAAAAGATGTGTATAGTCAAAAAATTGTAGATTTAATCAAAGGAAAAAAAAAAAAAAAAAAAACAATTCTATCAAAGGATCATGAAAAAACATGAATTCTCTCAAAAGATCATGGAAAAAAATGAGAGTTTTGTCAGAGGATTGCAGAAAAATAACAAGTTTCATCAAAGGATTGCAGAAAAACCATGAGATTTGTCAAAGGATCGTGGGGAAAAAAATGAAAGTTCTGTGAAAAAATCGTAAGAAAAATATAAGTTTCCACAAAAGATTTTAAAAAGAGGATTTTTTATTTTTTTATTTTATTTTATTTTTTTCTGCTAAAGATCACAGTAAAAATAATTTCTGCAAGGGATCACAGGAAGAAAATTCAAATTTCTGCAAAGGACTGCAGAAAAAAATTAATTTCTGCAAAAGACACAGAAAATATGCAAATTTCTGCAAAGATTCAGGGGAAAAAAATGTGAATTCGTGCAAAGGATTGCAGATTGCTTTAGAAAACAGCCTTCATATAAATATCTATTTTATTGTTAGTATAGTTTTTAATTTGCTAAAGTATGCTGAACTAACTTGTGAAAAATTGGGTTTAACATGAATACAACTTGTAGAAAGTATAAACTCAGCCTGTAATCTATCCAAACCAGAAACAAAGTTTACTCAATCTGCAACAAAGATAAAATGTGACAGGAAATTTCCCCTTCCTCTAATAATCGTTTAGAAAATTTACTGTGAATTTCAGTTTTTTTTTTTTCTCTGAATCACTTGTGTATTTCACGTTTACTTTTTGCAACAGATTGATGAAATTCACATCAAAGATAGAAAAGTTTCCAATTTTTTTTCTTGGGACAAACTGATTTCATAAATATTTTACAGAGACCGATTGGCATATTTTCAGGGTTGCAAAAAAGTCAGCTAAAATTTAAGAAAAGCCAGACCGGTTGGCTTTTATTGGTTTTAGCTGGCTTTTTTTGGCCAAAATTGGCCTTTTTTGGCCATAATTGGCTTTTATACAGTGAAGCATTTTAATTATAAGCTACACATTTTTAAATGTCTTTTAACTAATTTTAATGATGTTTAATTTACTTTGAGTTTAATAAATTTATTCATTAAAATGAAAAATTGGGATTTTAATTATGATTCATTATGAGAAACTGGGTTATAACCCAATTTTTCAATAATGAAAATATTAATACTAGAATAACACATTGATGAAGTTGCTAGTGGTTTACAGTCAGAATTGCAAATATGTCAGCTAAATTATAAAATGGCAATACCAAGTGCTTTTTCTGATTTACATTGACCTTTAATCCTACCCTAGTTTTTCTATTTTTACTGCTTTATAAAATTAAAGAGGACTATGGT
Organism: Maratus speculifer; assembly: GCA_964019185.1. Classification (NCBI taxonomy): domain Eukaryota; kingdom Metazoa; phylum Arthropoda; class Arachnida; order Araneae; family Salticidae; genus Maratus; species Maratus speculifer. Next base: position 183,907,857 of record OZ025289.1, read on the forward strand.
TACTTAGTTACATGTTTTATTAAACTAATTTTAAGAGTTATTAAAATGTCATGTTTTATTCCCTATAAACATTTAAAATCATACATTAAAAAAAAAAAAAAAAAACATCATTTTTCACTATTGAAAATAGTAACACCAATAACACTCTGGCTACAATTCGAGGAGAAAAAAAAAAAAAAAAAAAAAAAAAAAAAAAAAAAATCGAAAAAAAAAAAATTGCATTAAATCTTACAGTCAGTTGAAATAAGTAATGACAAATAAAATGTCTAATTAATAATTTGACAGTTTTTCTTTACGTACTGTTCATTTCATTTTTAGCAAATTATAATTTTACATTTTATTATGCTAAAAATTTTGGATAAATGCAAAGTAATATTGGTTTATTTTCGAGGGAGGGGGGAGGAAGCCACTCAAAGTGTTAAAATTATTTAATAGAATTTTATGTAGCAGACCAGTAAATTCTCATTCTTACTGGTCCTTGGGACCAATGACTTTTTTTTTGGAATTCTAACGCTGACCAAGATTTATCTTTTTCAGACATAATGCCTTCACAGTTGACTTCTAGCAGTTATAAACACTCCTTTATTTGAAAAATTAAATAGAAATTTATAACTTTTTTAGTAGTAAATAATTAAAAATGTATTAAAAATAAATCAAACCAGCTGCTCAACAAATTTAGTCCCCCCCCCCCTATTTCGCTGTGGAATATTTCCTCCGGGGATTAAACACCTATGCCAAGTTTCTTGCTCATGTCTTGTTCCCCCCCCCCCCTTTTTTCATGAATCTTTTGAGGAAACTTGCTGGAAATTAGTCGTTATTGTATGATTGTTTTTTAATGAAATTTACCAATTTTTCATGATTTTTTGACAAAATTACGCACCCTATGGTACGCGTAAGAGCTTACTGCATCCTGTAGCCAATTTTTTGTGTAATTTATGTGCTATAGCACGTCCACGGCCTCGCTGATAAAAATTTAACTTTCTTCCTTTTTTTTAAATAAAAAAACATTTTTGCACAAATTATACTGAGTTCATTTAAATTGCTTCAATAGTGCTGACTATCTGTATAATGTAATTATTTAAATAGCATGTAACATAGTGGGTTTTAAAAAAATATATCCTTTCTAAACAGCTCAACTTCCTTCCATTTATAAATGTTGGAAGGGATAGTCCTTCTCCTACGAAAAATGGAATTTCAAGCTCTAATATACATAAAACATATTCTGTAAATTTGAAGTATTTTAAGAAATACGAAAAAAAAACTTAATTCCATTACAGGATGGAAAACTTTTACCCATGATCTGTAATAATAAAATCACAAAAAAATAAATGAAAATTACAATAGGCAATATGAAAAAAAAAAAAAAGAAGAAACAAACAAACCTAAATTAGTGCCTATGTCTGGTAAGCTTTTGATATTTTCAGCACATGAACTTGAATCTTCAGATATAAGATATGAATCAGTTGAATTAGTATGTCTTTTACCACTTCTCTGCCTGCTCCTACAGAGAACCACAATAATTAACATACATTGATTAACAGTGCAAGAAGCATTTATTTGTCCCATTCCTAACTCAATAAGTGAGGTTTTTATAGCTTTTATTTCAAATAGAGATTGTTGTTTAACACTATAAAACACAATAAATAATAAACGATCAAGTCTAAGCCTTACTCGTGCTCAGAGTACCATAAAATAAACATATGTATAATTAACTCCTTGGTGATGAGCGACTGGTATATGTGACATTTAAAATTCTCAGAATTTTTCATTATTCCACCAGTTATTTTTATTGTAAAGTTTGCCTTATTTAGTTGGAGCGTTTTCGCAATTCAAATACAGAAAAATTTCTGTTTTGAAATACCAATAGTTAAAGAAGCAAAATTAAGCAAAGTGCTGTCATAGCGAAGGAGTTAACAGTATTATTAAAAAATAATCGTTGCTGAAAAAAATAATATGAGTTTGTAAAAAACTATACAAAGTAAGGTTGGTAATAGCTATATATACTAGAAAGGTATAAATGGGTATACCATAAAAGTTCAAAATGATACGAAACCTAAATAAAATGAATAACTGTAATCCACACACATTTTTTTAAGTATTATTTTTAACTTTTAAACGACACTTCCAATGTATGGGCAAATTGCACATAATATAAAAACTACAACAATTCATTTTAGTTATGATACCTTGGAAATGGTTTTAAGCATCCCTAACAATTATAGTTTCTAAAGAAACATACTTTAAACCAATTATCTTTCATATTTTCCATCTGACAATTTTTAGTACACTGCTTGATCTTTTTTTTTTTTAAATAAAATGTCCCTCACAATGGTTCTTAAACTTTGTGATCTTGCAGACCCTGTTTGGTACGATATACATTTAAAAACCCCTAAACAATATTTTATTGAATAGATTTTTAAAAAAAGCTATTTCAATGTATGCATCTACACACAATCTATGTTTAGTTTAAGCAAAATAATAATAATAATAATAAAAATCAACTACATTAATAAGAAAAATAATTGTAGCATACACAGCATTCGAAATCCTTGGTGGTCCGCTGGTCGGAGACCACTGATAATATAATCGGGCCACTAATTTGAAAAATTTAGTGGTCCAGTGCCTTTTTTCAGGCCCTGAGAAAACCGCAAGCGATCGCACATAAGATTGTTTTTTATTATTATTTAAAAAAAGATAACAATAAATAAATAAATAATTCAGAAAGCACAATCATCTACTCTCTCAAACAATAGATGCATTGCTTTCTCTTTCAAGCAACCCTGTTAAGCGCCATTCCTTGGCTTAAAAAAAAAAATATGGTCTGTAGATTCCCGTTGAATGCCTTATCTGCCAGAAGAGAAAGGAATTCGGAGCGCCGCGCCGCCGTGGTATCAGTTCTGCCTGTCACAAATGCTCTTCTTTTCCTGACACGAAAATTGGTTCGAAACTGAAATTCTGAAAGATCCTTTGTCTTTATAAATAAATGAGAAACGCTATTCAATTTCTTAGTACTGCTATAAAGTATGCGAATTGGAAGTTTCCACACACAAGAAAAAGAAACAAACTTCGAGAATGAGACAGAACGCTATCATTTTGAATTTATATACAACTTTAAAGTATAATAAATTGTACTTTAGAAAATATATATTTTATAAATGTGCATTCTACTAGAAATAATAACTTTTAAATTCAATTTTATATAGGAAAAAATGGCATAAGCAAGAATTCCTTAAAAATTAAACAGGTTCTGTTCTTTTGAATTAACTTTTTCGAAGTATTACAGAATTTAACTAATATGCTCGACATTGAGAATTTGAATTATCAGTTTTAAAATTTGATAAACAAAAATGCCTTGCATTATTAAAATATCCTTTTTTCCGCCTTATGCAAGATTTTGGTTTCAGTGGGACCTTGCCTTTCCATTTCTGCGTTAGACAGATTCCGCCTAATGCAGCATGAATTAAAGTAATTTTCTATGGGTTTGCCGGGACTTAAAAAATTTTCCGCGGTAGACAGATTTCCGGCATGCACAGTCCGCCTTAGACAGAAATGACTGTATTAAGAAAAATAATGAATATCTACCAGATTCCTTGAGCGAATATCAAAAAATCGCCGTGAAAAACACTAAAAATCTGGTAAAATATTTGTGAAAAATTTAAAAATCACTGAGAACAAAATTTACTACATTAGCTGGTCTAAAAGATTTAAATCACATTCTATTTTATGAATGTAATAAATAAATAAATAAATAAGTAAAACATTGAGCGCGAAAAAACTAAAAAAAATAATGTAAATAATAAATATAATGTAAATAATAAAAAATAAAAAAATAAAAATGTTCGCGAAAAATTCAAGCTTTGCAGAGAACAAAATTTACTTTTTGTGCTAAACAATTGAAACCGGATTCATTTTACATATATTTAAAAATACTGTAGATCACGAAAATATTCTAAATATCGTAAAAACATTAAAAATCGCAGATGACAAAATTTAATGTATTATTCTAAATGATTGAACCAAGATTCCTTTTATGAATGTCAAGAAAAAAAAAAAAAAAAAGAAAAAAGAAAAAAGAAAAAATGTAAAAAAGAAAAAATTAAAATTTTCTATATTGATCTAAATGATTGAAACAGACCTTTTTAAGAATGTCGAAAAAAATTTCATAAATATAGAGAAAAATTAAAAAATTGCAGAGGACGAATTTCTTTATTCCTATTATATATATTTTTTTATAGCTTTGATGAAAGTTCTTTGAAATGGACAATGTTTCTTACAGTGATTCTTTCTCTTATAATGTATTATTAATGAGCCATTTTAATGCGTATAATATCTGTGTGTATCTAAATAGAACTTTTACTAGTTAGGGCTTAATATTATCAAGTCATCAAAAATTACTTGAATTTTACTTGTTCTTAAGTATGTGGAACTGTGTGTTTCAACCCCATTGTAGGTCCGTCGAGTTTCGAACAGACCCGAAATCTGGAAAATTAAAAAATCCAAAAAACCCTCGCTCCCGACGATTCTGGATAAATGGTCCGCTACTGTACTTCTAAACTGTGAAAATATGGGATTGGGCAGCCTCCAGCAAAAAAATTAAAAGAAGATGATTCATCTAAAATTGAAAGGGACAAGGATTATGATGCCAATCGGCGAATAGGTCTTTTCCAAGACAAGTGGTTGGAAACCTATAATTGGCTATAATTTAATGCTTAGAACAATAAAATGTTCTGCAATTTGTGCAAGTCATCAAAATTAGCAGAGAAATCAATTTTTATTGATGGATCTAGCAACTTTAAGCTTGACTCCATTAAATCGCATCATGTAAGTACTCTGCATCTGCGAGCAGTACAAGCAGTGGAAAATTTGAAGAAAGCCCCAGGCACATCTGAAGTCAGCAAAGCCTTGATGATGCTGCATGATAAACAAAAAGATTGTTTGATTTATTTATTTAGTACTGCTTATGTTTTAGCTAAGAATGCCCATCCTTTTACAGATTTTGAGTGGTATTGCAAACTAGATAAAATGAAAAATGTAGACATTGGTGATTCTTATCAAACTGACAAGGCCTGCAAAGATTTTACTTCCTGCATAGCAAAAGTGTGCCTTCAACAATTAATTAGTGAGATTGCTAATGCAAGATGTTTTTCTCCAATTTGTGATGAATCTACAGACATATCCATCAAGGAACAGTTAACTATGTACACAATGCACTGTATCAATGGAAAGCAGAGCATAAAGTTCTTAAACTTGTGCTCATGAAACAAAAGTAACGCAGAAACAATTTATGCAGCAATAAGAGACACTCGCATAAATGTTTTGCAACTTAATGAAAATTATCTTTTTGATAAGCTTTTGTGTTTTGCTGCTGATGGTGCAGCAACAATGCTAAGAGTAAGAAAAGGTGTAAGCCAGAAATTGTCAGTAGACTACCAAATTTAATAAAAATGCACTGCATTGCACACCGATTACAACTGGCCCTCAAAGACACATTAAACCATTTTCCAGTATTTGAAAGTGTTCAAGCATTTCTTTTATAACTCTTCAAATTTTACCATAATAGCACTGCAAATCGGGCACAGCTGAAAGAAGCGTTAGTTGCCTTAGAGTTGAAAGAATTAGTTCAACTCGAGTTGGAGGGGGGGGGGGGGGGGGAGGGGGGGGTACTCATTGGTTACAAAATCTCCACAGAGCATTCAAAAACTTTTTTCTACTGCGTGATTCTGTTTTGCTGCAAGTCGAAAACTGTAGTATCTTCTCTAAAACTGAATCAGCATCTATTTCTAAAGGACTTCTGAAATCAATGAAGTCGGATACGTTTATGCAATCGGCTATAGAACTTTCTGAAGTACTATAGCCGAGAGAGTTTTATACAGGGTTGGGTTTCTGATGTCAGAAACTGGTTTTTGACATGACAAGTGTCAAAAACTGGTTTAAACCATCAAAATCTGGTTTAAACCGTCAAAAACTGGCTTAAACTGTCAAAAACGTGTAATGCACTTTAAACATTTTAAAAACAAGAGAGAAACATTGAGTAATTTTTTATTTAAAATTAATTGTACTGTAATTTAATAATTACAAAAAAATTAATTGCAATAAAAATTGTATTTTAGAATGTTCAAACAAAAGAAAATGATTTTGTACAGTTAATAATCAGGATTAATTTTACCCCACAGCATCCTATAGCACTTAACCAATTTAGCACATTTATTTACACTCAAATGGTTTATGAGTTTAGAGTGTCTGAAGCCAAAGTTACAAAATACTCTCTCAATTAATGCTGAGCTAGCAGGACTTGATAGCAGAAGTATTGCCAGTTGAGCAAGTTTGGAGGCAGGCCAAATTTTCAGATTTATGACATTTTTTTTTTCTTTTTTTCCGGAAATGATAATATACAATACAGTAAAAGTGAATTTTTAATATTACATCTAATATTGTATATTTGTGACAGATGTTTAATGTGAAATTTTACAGATCAGTGTAGTATTTGAGGTTTCTGACAAGGTTTTTGACAAGAGGTTTTAGCCATGACGGTTAAAAACACGGTTTTAACCGGATAAAGCCGCACACTGTCAAAAACGTGCCAACCCTGGTTTTATAGCCTATATTCAGAGACATAACCCTATTTCATGCTTATAATACAGTGTGCACAGCAATAGATTTATTACAGGATTTAAAACAATGATGAAATCATAAAAAAAATTGGAAAAATTGAACTTGATAGCAGTAAGTAGGAAATGTATTTCTGAGGGGGACAATAAACTGACAAAGTTTATAGACTATATTGTTGAACAACTAAAAAGGAGATTTCCTGAAATTAACAAAAGTTTAATAAGCATCAGTAAAATTTTATCCTTCGATGAATGGCCCAGTGCATGCTCTTATAATTTTGGAAAAGAAGAACTTAAAGCTGTTGTTTCAGAGTATGAAGTGGCACTAAAAATTTTAAATTGAAACAGAAAATTTGACTTTTGAATGGGCATCTTTAGTAAGATCTATTTATGCCAGTACAAAGGAACTCAAAAAAATGACATGGGAAATTGTTAATTTGGAATTTCATATTGGACATGAAAATATTTTGTCTGTTATTGATGTATTGCGTTCCATTCCTTCAACATCTGTTGAAGCAGAATGAGGATTTTAAATCTCAAAACGAAATTAAAAATGACTGAAGAAACCAGTTAAATAATGAAACAGTTTCGGATTTAATGAGAGTTTATCTGGACACACCAGATATTGAAAAATTTAATCCGATTCCACCAATAACAGACTGGCTACAATCTGGAGAAAAATATAAAAAAATTTGCATTAAACCTTAAAATCTTGAAATAAATAATGGCAAATAAAATATCTGATTAATAATTTGATAGTTTTTCTTTATATACTGTTTATTTAATTTTTAGCAAATTATAATTTTACATTTCATTAATGCTAAAAATTTTGGATAAATGCAAAGTAATATTGGTTTATTTTCCAGGGAAGGGGGAGGGGGGGAGGGGGCGAGGCCACACAAAGTGTTAAAATTATTTAATAGAATTTTATGTAGTGGACCAGTGATGATGTCTGCGGACCAGTAAATTCTCATGCTTACTGGTCCTTGGGACCAGTGACCTTCTTTTTTTAAGGAATTCTAACGCTGATACAGTTTAATTGTTTAATACAAAATACTTATACGGTACTATTGAATATAAGAAAATTACTGCTAGTTTTTTTGCTACTAGATGTGCAATATCTAATTCATTGTTTGGAAGATTTATCATTAAGTTTTTGTTTGACATCCAGTTGATGTTTACATTTGTCTTCCACATGTAGAAGTAGTAGGCGCAAAGGAAAATAGCTGCTCAACACCTTTTTTTTTTGTTGTTGTAGTTACATCTGCATATGTATTTTGCATGCACAACTAAAAATTAGAAAGCCTTAAAAAACAGATAAAAGCAATTTTCATGGAACTTCTACAAGATAATTTTGTAAGTGTTGTTCCTGCTCTTAGATATTAAAAGGGTTTTTTTTTTTTAAAAAATTAAGGGAATTTATTTATTTTCTAACTTTGATGGAAGAAAATCAAGTCAGTTTACTTCAAAAGCTTCAGACATGTAATAAAATTTTTCAATATCAGGGAAAATTATATGCAAAAGTATTGCAAAACATTTGTAAATTGCCTACTAATGCTTGGAATGATTAAAAAATATTGTTGTCAAGTCAATTTTCCCACAAATTAATGTTCTGTATTTTCCTTCTACTTAGTTCTAAACTTAGAAAGTGATTACGAACATTCCTTTCAAGCATTCAGCTCATTCAAAAACTTAAAAATATCTGTAAACTATGTCAGCTTGACAAGCCTGAAGAGATCATCAAAATAATCTTTCAGGACAAACTTGGAGTCCATTAAATCTGTCTGAAGAATAAAAAAATCATGAAGTGCAAAAATGATGATTTAAAACTCTTCCTTGTGACAACCATCTAATTTCTGTATATGCAAAAATAGCTGTTTATATTATTTTCCAATATTGCCCCACAAAATTTAGTCTAGAAATCAATAGATGAACTTAATACAATTAATTACTGAAAAAAAAAAAAAAAACCTCAATGAACGTAGTCCCCAAATCTTCTCACAATTTTCCAGAAACTAGCGACTTGCAATGAATACAACAGTGCACCCAAACATCTGGTGCTTTATTCTTAATCAAGCTGAACAAAACATTAACACGTAAACAGTTCCATTTATAACTTAAACTCCATCAGTACTTTTTATGACACATCTTGACCAGTTTATTTCTTTTGCTTGTATGAGCCACTGTCAAAGAATAAGTAGTAGTATTTGTTGTGTGAATTGGAAGGGATTTGAAAAACAAAATCATCACATATTTTACTATCAAATTCATAAGGGAAAAATAGCAAATTAACATTATTATAAAATTTTTATTTTCATCTAGTGTTAATGCCAAAAACAAGAATTGCTTTGTGCATGTTCATTCTATTGGTTCAAAATATTTTCACGTAGTTTTTGTTCTTAACAGTAGAGCCGAACAATGAAATTAAATTTAAATTATTAAATGCTTTATCTTGTATCACTGCAGCGACCATTGCCTTTACAGAAGGTGGATTTAAATTCTTTGCTATCACCTAAGGTTTTGCAGTCTTTGCTTTGCTACCATTTGAGATCAAGATTGCTTTTTCATTCATTATTGGAAATAGTTGCAGTCTTTTCATTTTTGACTCAGTTGGTTTATTTTATTTGAAAATACCTACTAAATTTAGTTGATTTAATGCACTCAATTGATAGATTATACAATATTAGACTTTTAATATTATAATACAAGTACTCATAAATTCTAATATTACACATTCTTTAGGGTACTTACCTTTTCTTTTGCGATATCTTCTTTTCTGTTGAATTGTGAGGTGTTGAATGATCATTGTCTGAATAAAATTCCTCAATTTTACATTGTAACATTTCATCCTACAACCACCTACCCATATCTTAAAACAAAATTTTTGTTGAATTATGTAAGTGTGCAATATGAGAGTAAAAAAATACAAACAGTGCATTTAAAAATAAGACTCAAATTTTGTTCACTATCATGGGTAACTAGGTAACCTCTTAATAGACGCTCACAGTATTAGCAAAAGAAACATTAATATCAGTGAAAAGCAAGCCTAAAACTAGTAATTATTTTGAAAAAAAAAAAAAAAAAAAAAAAGAAAAGAAAAATGACAATCAATTTTTATCACTTCTTAACCACTTAACCAGCAACAGGTATGGGAAAACAGTGCTTTTACCCCCGACTTATCTTGGGGCAGACGGTTAAATGGTTAAAAAATAAATAAAATTTCATATCTTATGTGTTCTATTTTATATTAGGGGGGGGGGGGGGACTGCACAGTTAGAAAAATGAAAACATTATGGTTTTAATGAAGTTTGTTTAAAATTGAAAAACTATCTCAATTTTTGAACATATACTTATAGTAGACATTAAAAGTATTTTAAGTAATCAAATTCACAAACCTGAGATTTCCTCAGTTCCCCCCCCCCCCCCCCTCTCTAAAGAAAAAGTTTCATCTTTTAAATCTAAAAAAAAAATAAAAAATAAAGTCAACCTTTACGATTTTTTTTATTTAAAACATTAAAAACAAACTTTGATTTGACTGCCTTACAATAAGAATCAGATCATAGAGTCACATGATTGCTAATATGACAAAGCAAAACAGTACACATTTTTAAAATATACTGAGGAAGAGAAAAAAAAATTGATAAAGATGTCTGTCTTGTGCAATGTTGAATCCAGAGTGTGACTCTAGGGAGCATTCCCTTTTCTGGATCATTGAAATGTTGCTTTGCTGGAATGATTGGGATTAAATGGTCATTAGCGATCTAAACTAGAAGTTCTAGTCCCTCCCTCTCCCCTTTTTTCTACCTATAATTACAGAAATTTTTTCAGGAAAAAAAAAAAAAGTTTTATGCTGGATATGGACATTTAGCTATAAGATCACTCAATCACAAGGATACATGGACCACAGTTTAAGAACCACTGACTCAGTAAAATGTTTAAACAAACTACTTACCTAGTGGCATAGGTACTAGTAGCTGTAGACCTTAGACTTGATTCAAATTCTGAATCAGAATCACAATTTCGAATATCAGAATCCCTAAAAATGATAAAGTTATCATGTGCTGCAAGAAGGGCAGAAGTGCACAAAATTTTTATGAATATCTATAGACATACACTCAAAAAGAAAAATTAAACTATGACTTTTTAATTGAAGCTGAAATATGTATAAGAATCATCCATTAATTACATTAAGGGTTTTTTTTTTTTTTCTGTGCCACAGGTTGTCAAGCTTAAGGGGGCTGTATAACGGTTATATTATTGCTTATTTTGGATATTATTTCTATGCACCCCCGTTCCCTTTTCAATTCAAAATTCGTTTAAAATTATGCTTCATTTTTTTTTTCATTTCCCTCAGCCATTATTTCTTTAACCGCCAAAATTAATGCCTTAGGATTATTCGTAAGAAATATGCCCGCACTTTAATCAACCGCTTCAAACAATTTCCAGATGTCAGCTAAGTCTGATCGGATGTTCTTTTCATTGCCTTTTATGGGCATCACACAGTAACGCGGTTAAATAGCAACTTAATGCCTCTTTTCCTTTCATGAGAAAATGCTAAAAAGAATTTAACATCTGCGCATTAAAATCTGGTTGCCCCTTGTTTGGGCCTCTTAGCTAGACATAACTGTTGCAGTTGTTGGGTGTGAACATTTTTCCCGGCAGTTACCAAACCCTTCCTGCACGTGTAAATTAATGTATTGGCAACCATAAGAACTTTCCCTCCTTTTTCCAGCAGGGGAGTCAAATTGAATACCGATCATGCCAGCTGTGTTTTGGCTGCAATTTGTCAAGTCGTCTCCATTGTGCATGGGCAAACTTTTGTATTTTTCGACTTTGTTCTACGCCAACGCTGTATGTGTTATCTCTGTAAGACTTCACTTCACAGCTTGCCATGAACTAAACAAGTTCGAATTTGTGTTTTCGGAAACTCCCTCCGACTGAGCTGCTTGTACCTCTCCCTACTAATTATGCATATAATAAATTTGTGACTATCTACTGCTTGTGGGGTTTTTTCGCTGTCTTTACAAGAACCTGGCCAACATTACTTTTATTCGGTACTGCATAGTAATCTAGTAAAAACCATCATATGAACTCTAACAAAGTAATCTCCGTCATAGGCTGGTCACTCAGCTTCTGAATTCTTCTCACAAATGTTAAGTCTATGAATGTTTGGTGCATTCTTATATTTAAATATCTCTTCAGGAAATTAATATTTTTAACTTCAATTTTTTGTATACACTTCTTTAAGATGTCTCATTTTCTTAATTTCCAGATTTTTTCTAAAGTATATACTTAACTTTACATGAAATGTTAAGATTTTACACACAGTTTGTCAGCTTTTAATATACATAATATTAAATTACGCATAGATTTTTAGAGTATTTTGCGATGGAAGAAAAAAAAGATTAAGAGTGCACAGAAAAGATAAGTAAAAAAAATATATTAATTTCACCAAGAGATATTTTAAATATACAAACTTATCAAATGTCTATAGACAAAACATTATCATTACAGAAGAGTATTCTGAAACTGAGTGGCCGGCCCCCTTAACCTCTTCAGACCTGAGGTACACAAATGTGTACCTCCATTCTTTTCCTAATAAAAACTAAAGTGTTCGAATTTTTTGCTTTTTTACTTTACTTCTACACGGCTGAATGTTTTTTGCATTGAAACAAAACCAATAAATGTCAGCACTGATGAATATTATTTCTTAAAATAAATATTATTTTCATCCGAGTTTCGAAAATACCCTCAAGACATTATGGCCAAAATAGTAAGAATTAGTCATGATTATTTAACTTAAATGCTTTACAATAAAAAAAATTGAGAATTTGCTGATCATTTACTTGTTTAAAGACCTTAATTTTGTAATTGCAAAAATTTATAATACTGATAGTTAAACTGATGTTTTAAGGGGATTAGTACTTTTATATCTATATATTCAAACCTAAATTACCAGTCTCCTAAACTACTGATTTCACAAAAATGACCTTTTCTGTCATCTATGGGGTCAATTCGATTATGCAAAAGCAATAAATATATATTTGTAGAGTTATTTTATTCTCAGGTCTGAAGAGGTTAAGAAATGATAGTCCCAATCCTGTTATAATATGGGCCATTTTCAAAATAAGTACAATTTTGTGTCTTACTATTCTAAAATTTATAATATTAAAAATAGTTAAAAATTTCAAACCCATAATTGTTCTTCATTTCTCATTTTAATAATCAGAGTATTAAACTAAGTAATTTGTATAAAAATAAATTAAATTGGGCAAAAAATAAAAATGAACCATTGATTTTTTAGTGGAAATCATTTTTGACTCAAACCGAAACTCAACATTTCAACATGTTATAGTTTCTAATTAATAATCACTATTTTCACTGATTTGGCCAATTTTATTTTGAGAACAATATAAATTTTGTGTACTTATTACAATTTTGTCTGAAAATTGATTTTAATATGGATCTACTGCTTAAAAAAAGAAAAAAAATATTCCTAAGTCAGCTAAGTTCCTTTATTGTGTATCACTGGTCTAAGAAGTATTCTATTAAATTGATAACAATTAAACCAATTTAGTAAAAAGATTATAATAATACAGCAAATAAAGTTGTGTTTAACACCCTAAACCACAACATTACAATTTTTAAATAAGGAATAAGAATTTATTTCTAAAGAAATGTTACTGGTCTAACAGTCACTGGCCTAACAATACATTTGTTAGGCTAGTGACAAATTCCATTATGCCAGTGACACGATATTAAGCAATAAAATAATTTCATGTCGAAAATTGTTTTTAAAAAGTTATAGTGATATTATGATTATTCACAACTTTAATAAAGAATGTCTTTGCATTAATACAAAACTGTTACCAATCTAATGCAAAATGTCACTGGCCTAACGCATGTCATTAATCTAACTAATACTTACTTTTAAGTAATTACTGTATTTGTGTTAATGAGCCAATTAAGATCAGCCATTGCGTTATTTGAGTTACAATTAAATATAGTAAATACAGTAAAACTATATTAAATATAATAAAATAATTTGTGGACAAAATTATACTTTAAAATTTCAAGAATAAATTGCTGAAAATATACTTTATTTTGAAAATGATCCACATGAACATTACATTTTCGTTTTGCACACACTAAAAAGTTATATATCTATTAACTATTGAAATAAACATCAAAAAACTGTCACGACCTGACATGTTTTTTCTCAAAATTATTGCAGATAAAAGAAAAACTAAAGGTATAGTGCATTGTCAGGGTTGCCACTCTAATCTTGAAAAAAAAAATCCCTGTATTTTCCGTGTACTGTAACGCATTTATTCCATGTTGAATGCAAAAAAATATATGTGTGTATGAAGCTAATTAGAAATTTTATAATTTGCCATTACTAAATTCCCTGTGTTTTCCAGATTTTTTAGAATTTTTTAAAAAATTCCCTGGGTTTTCCCTGTTTTGGGAGGAGATTTAAAATTCCCTGTGTTTTCCCAGTTTTCCAGGTTCTCCAGGTGGCGTGGCAACCCTGACTGTATGACCTAGGTAAATATGCAAAATTATTTGAGCTGTTTATAAACCATACTATCTAATTGTTTTCATACAAGAAAAAACAAAAATAACTGGAATGACAGTGTTATGGGGTGAGGTTTTCATAGCACACATTCCTTCCGTAGATGTGCATCATGCAACTTGTGACAAGTTCAATTCAATGCTGTTGCTAAAAAAGTCCCCCCCCCCCCCCTTCTGTAAGAGCATATTGGCTTACTTTTGCTATTCAAGTACATGAGTGATTTTCTCATTACAAAAAGGATATGTGTATCTATGACAAATTTCATTTTTCTTGTTCTTCAACTTTTAATATAAATTAAATTGATGAGAAAGTTCATTCGATTGTGCAATGATAGGCCATTGAAGTAATAATCTGGCACAATTTGTGGCAGATAGGAAACTTTTTTTCCCCCATGATAACGCCCTTTACAATGCAGCCTTGTCAGCTTGCCAGTTCTTGACTAAAAATTGGCATGATTGTTTTGTCCTTATCTCCTACTCACTAGACCTTGCTTCATGTTTCTACAAATGGAGGTAATGCAAAGAAATAAAGGTCCTTAATTATATATAACAAATAACATTATAACAACATACAACATACATAACAAATAACATTATATTCCAGGGAATTTGATTTTTTAACAAGAGAATGTTGATAAAAATTTTCAAATAAATTTATTTTTTACTAAGTAGCTAAGTTCTTTAACAGTTAGCCTTTTCAATAATTTCAGTTTAACTCTTAATGTGAAAATTAATCTTTAATAATAATATATATATACATATATAATTTAAATGAATACATAAATGATTATAAAAATAAATGAACTTACGATGAGTTAGCATATTGGTCATCACTAGACAAATCATTATCATATTCATTTTTAATACTTTTATCATCAACATCCATTGATAACTCTGGAACGTCCGATTCATAGCCTTCCTTGGTTTTCTCTACAACTTCAATGTGATCCAACTCTGCTAAGTATTCATCACCACACTCTTTGCCATCCTACAAATATAATAATTAAAAATCCTTTTTATCTGCTTATTTTTTTTACATTACTATTTTTTTACTTTACTACATTAATATGCAATTTTCATAAAGAAATAATATATTATATATATATATTTAAGCAATTTATATTTTATGGATCTTTAAAATTTCTTTAATTGTTATTTCATTTCACCATTAAAACATAACAATTTAGTTAAAAAGTCTTCATTAGATTATTTTCTTTTGAGCAAGAAGCAGAGCCTGTGTGTGTGTGTTCCTGACTGTTTGTACTGGAGTGATCAAGAGGAGCCGAGATCAATTCCCAATGAGGACAGCAAGGATGATTTTGAACCTAACCCAAAGTGTCTAAATTGAGCTTTGCATTTATGATATAACCTGTTCAGCATGTAATATCACTTTATAAACTAGCAGTTATTTAAAATCCTGATTATTTTCGTGAACAGTAACAAATAATGGGGGGGGGGGGGGGAAATGGAGGTTTAACATACTTGATCAGCTCCTTGTTCAGTTAAAAGTTGTCCAGCATACACACAGATGAACTGTCCAGCATCAATGTCATCCAAACATCTTATTCCCCAACCTTTATACTGAGTTTTAAACATTTGCAATCTGACCTAGAAAAAAATATGATAAAAATGTAATGAAACAAAAGATATTTCAATTTTACATCCATGTTTCCAAAAAATTATTATTTGAAAAGATATTAAAATGAATGCATGTAATGAATTTTCTTATATTAATATACTACCTCTGACAATAAAGTTTGGTGAATGAACTCACAACCACCAATCGGGCAACACTGGGGAAACAAAACGCTGCACCTGCATAGAGGCAAGTGTAGACCATCTTCCCCCATCCTTGTTCATTTGAACGTTGTTTATGTTCTGTGTAAGACGTGATTTACTAAGTGCCTGTTCAGTGAGTTGGTTCTTAACTGAGAACAAGAAAATGAACGAATAAAAGATCAGTTTAAAGTTTGGTTTTAAGCTTTGGAAGACACCAAAAGAAATTCATGAGAGATGGTGCAAACTGAACATTACCATACTCTTCAGATCTCAATCCTCTAGACTTCTCCCTATTTTCACGACTCAAACTCTCTTTGAAAGAGATTTGACCATATTGCTGACATCCAACGAAACGTGATGAAGCTTTTGAACTCCATCCCAAAAAAAACACTTCTTGTGAATTTCGATGGAAATGTACAGCAGATCTGAACGGTGCATACTTATAGGAGATGAGTATTTTGAAGGATGATATAGTAACTTTTGTTAATATTTCATCTACATTAATGGTACAGGACTATTCACCGAACTTCATTGTCAGGGATAGTATTTCACAGTTACTTTATTCCTTCCTTATTTTATAATCAAAACAAAACCAAGGTTCTGTTATAAAATGATACTAACAACAAACCTTAACTTTTATTTTCATAATGCAAACTTCACCAATTTCACTATTATCTCATGTTCTTAAGAGTTCTCAACTGATAATGAACTTTAATAACGCACTAAATAAATTAAACACTAATGATAGATTAAATATATTCCAAGTAGAATAGGTTTATAAGTTAAGAATTTAATAATAAATTAGAAGTAATTTAGTAAATAATTAAAGTGTGTTTAAAAATTTTTAAATCTTGATCAAATGAAAGTCTAGTGCACATACCGTTAATCCATTCTGAACAACTCTGTTTCCACACTGAAAATTGCATTTGCACCTACTATTACATTCATAAATTCTGTGAACGAAAAAAAAAACATTTTGTAAGAAATTTAAATGTTACATATAACAGACATACATAAAGAAATTAATAAAATTCCAAAGAAAATTTATTACCAAAAACAAATAACAGATATAGAAATGCTGGAGCTGCTGCAATACACATCCAACAATAAAGGGAATTTTAGGCTCAAATTAAAATTCAAAAAGAAAAAAAATATAAAAAAAATTAAAAAAAGAAAAGAAAAAGAAATAAAATTTATCAACAGAAAACCTTTACTACAATCTTAATTTATACACAGTTCTAAGCACTGAAACAAAGTTGTAAAACACAGTTGTTAAACACAATAAGCACTGAAACAAGATTGTGTTCCACACATTAAAATTTTGAAGCTGGGGATAAGGACATTAATTAATACTTACAATTACTATAAATCATATTTATGATCATTTTATGCTGTAAAATTATCATATATGTGGCTACAAAATATTAAATAACTGGCATCCACAGACAATGAACATCCACAGACAACTGAGCATGACAGTGAGAAATAGGAACTAGTCGTTGGGGGCCACCGTAATACTTACCCATCATGGATATGTATATGAAAATAAAACATGTGAAAACTATTTATACAATGCATTGCAATTCATAAACAAAATTTAAATATTGTTAATATACATAGTAATGCTATATTAAAGAACTGCTGATTACCAATTTCAACTAATTAGTATATAAAACGGCAAACTATTCAAGTAGTACCAAACTGCTTAAAAGAAACATCCTTATAACTCCAAAAATAATAATTCTATTAACTAAAAATTAACTACGTCGGATTAAGCATCTCATTTCCAATTAAAATATACCTCTGAATTGAAATTTGAATGAAATGTAGGGTCATGAAAAATCGAAGAATGTAGAAAACAGGATTACAAATATCTCGGCAACTAATAATCCGATCGACTTCGTTCTATATGCAAAATGTGTGTTATTTTATTGCCTTTTACGTCTATTCCTTAGAACAAAAAATTCAAAAATTTTTATACACCTTTCATCAGAATGAATTTTTCGAGAGTTCGAAAAAAATAGTTCCGGATAATCGAGGATGTTGATATTAAATAGGCTTTGTCCCATTCTTACATACTAACTACATACAAAATTTCAAGTCTCTATCTCAATTTGTTCGGGAGATAGAGCGTACACAGACAGACAGACGGCAAAAAAAAAATTTCTAAAAATATGTTTTTCGGAATCTCCACTATCTAAACGTGTAAAACCATCAAAAAATTTTCTTCGATTTTCAAAACGATTGCAAGACTTACCCTATACTACGTATGATGGGTAAGTAAAAAAGGAGGAAAAAAATGTCCATCTACACAATATGGCCAAAATCATAAGATTTTGATAGTTATTCAAACAATAAAATGAAATATAGCTGTATATATGATTGTTATTTTCTATTTGTATTTTAGAAAGTGTTAAAAAAATTAATAATAACAAATGTATAGATTTATTAAATGTAAAAACAAACTTGAAGACAGTTTTTTTTGGAAAAATATAAATCCTAATACATCTGAGAAAAATATGTAAAGTACAGAGATTAATTTTTCAAAATGAATATTATTTTGAATGGTTTGACCGTTTCATCACTAAAATTACTTGAATGTACAACACATTAAAAATATATTGAATAAATAGAACAAAACACGCTATTCCAAACAGAATTTTATGGAAACTTTGTTTCCCGTTTAAGCAACTTTGTAGAACTTCATTCACATAACTTTTAGATGCTTATTATAAAAGCTTACCTTCGATTAAAAGACATTTCTGTATACTCATTCAGCAACAAGATCCAAAGATTTGAGTAGACAAAATTATTATTAAGGTATATTTATTATTAAGGTCTGATTATTAAGATATGGCATATGTTTAAAATGTCCTTTATATATATATATAATTTGCTTGAATATTAAATTATGTAAAGTACAGAGATTAATTTTTCAAAATAAATATAATTTTGAATGGTTTGATCATTTTATCATTAAAATGACTCTAATGACACATTAAAAATATATTGAATAAATAGAACAAAACATGCTATTCCAAACAGAATTTTAAGGAAACTTTATTTCCCTTTAAGCAACTTGGTAAAACTTCATTCACATGACTTTTAGATGCTTATTATAAAAGCTTACCTTGGATTAAAAGACATTTTTGTATACCAATCAGCAACAAGATCCAAGGACTTGAGTAGACAAAATGATTATTAAGGTATCTTTATTTTTAAGGTCTGATTATTAAGATATGATCTATGTTTAAAATGTCCTTTATATATATATATATATATATATATATATATATATATATATATCAGAGTTACCCAGGTTTCAGTAGGGTGCTCCGCCCCTCCTGCCTTTTAGTTTAAAAAACAACGCCCCTCTTGCCCCTCATCCAAAAAGTAGTGCCCCTCTGGCCGCTCATTCAAAACTATAGCGCCCTTCTAGCCCCACATTTGAAAAAATGTGAACCTTCAGCGATGAAGCAAACGAGCTATAGCATGTAAATTACGCAAAAAATAGCTCTTATGCATCCCACATGACTCGTAATTTCAATATTCATCAACAAATCACGAAAAACGGCAAATTAAGTTTAAAAATCATGAAATAATGACTAATTTCTGGCAAAATTCACGGAAAAATGGCTAATTTTGTCACAAAACCCCAAAAAAGCAGCAATTTCCTCAAAAGGTCGTGAAAAAACGACAAATTTCACCGAAAAATTGCGATAAAACTGAAAATTTTGTAAAACAATTCACAAAAAACGGAAAATTTCGCCAAAAGATTACGAAAAACGTCAACTTTCTACAAAAAATTGCGCTAAAACGGCAGATTTCGTCAAAAGATTTGCGACAAAACGGCAAATTTCGTACAAAAATTTAAATAAAACAGAATATTGTGTCAAAAAATTCACAAAAAAACGACAAATTTTGCCAAAAATTCACAAAAACACGCAAAATTTGTAAAAATATCCCCCCCCCCCCCCCAAAAAAAAACATTTTTAAGATTGCAAAAACTGCAAATTTTGTCAAAATAACCCACACTAAAATAAATAAATAAATAAGTTAATGCCAGAAGTGATTTTCTCTGTTCTAAAAATTAATTTACTTACTTCGAAATTGTGTTTTCATTGCTCCAAAAGCGGATTTTCCCCGATTGACAATCATTTTCATGCAAAGAGAAAATTGCACCCAGGAGATAATATGAAGCCCTCCCCACCTCCCAACTTTTTCTTGTGACAGCTAAAAAATGATGTTTCTAGTTTAAATTTCAACGCCCGGGACAACCCCCCACCTCTCCGCATGGTTCTGTTCACAATCTGTCACAAATTTGCTGTTTTTGCGATCTTTCACGAAATTTGTCGTTTTTTTTTTTTTAAAGCAAAATTTGTCGTTTTTTGGTGATTTTTTAACAAAATCGGCTGTTTTTTTCAATCTTTTTTACAAAATCGGCCGTTGAGATATACATATATATATATATATACATATATATATATATATATAGATAGATATATAGACAGACAGACAGACAGACAGACAGACAGAGACAGAGAGAGAGAGAGAGAGAGAGAGAGAGAGAGAGAGAGAGAGAGAGAGAGAGAGAGAGAGAGAGAGAGAGAATGAACATTTCTGTTTTTAAATCTGTTTTTATTTTTCATGTATGTCTATGAGAAATGAAATTAAAACTCTTAAAAAGCAAACAAAGTTAATTTAAACCAAAGTTTGGAACTTTAAATATGTTTTGTGAAAAATTAGATTTTTATCAGAAAAGGTGACTATTGCTTTAACTCAAAATTTTATTATCCTGTAGCTATGAAAATTTTTTTTGTAGCTTTTTGATAATGTTTAGAGTTTAATGAAGTAAAGAATTAGCTTCAAGGGACTTATTAATTATATAGCTATTTTTATGAAGAATTACATGTAAAATTACTGAAATTTTATTTATGTAATAGTATATAATCAGCTATACCACTTCCATATACTGACTAGTTTTTAGTTCATTACACTCAAAAATGTCTAATATGCATAGGTTGAAAAAAAAGATTTGAATATGCCTTTTTATTTTCATTTTATTTTATTAAAAAGAAGGTCTCAGAACATAGTTATTTTGATATCTTAAATTTTTCGGACACTCTCCACCCCATCCAAACCCCCCTCCATATGCTCCCAAAATTTTCATTGCTTTTTGAATGAATTCTGAGAAAACCAAAATTGCTTTTAAAAAGGTGGAATTTTTTTCATCAGGAGCAACACTTTCATGACTAATTGAAGCTCAGAATAGAGTGAAGCAATTGGAAAATCATGTAATTACTGGAAGTTTCAATCCTATTTAAAGTTCAGCATATAATAGAATATGGAGTACACAATTCACAAATTTTAGAGATTAATGGAATTGGAAATTCCAAGCATAATTCTTTGCTTGATATTAAAAGAAAAAGTGGAGTTTATAAAGAATATAAGAACTAGAAATGAAATGTATACATATATCATAGATGGATATTGAATAATCTATTTTTTAGTCGCAAAATGAAACATCTCCAGAAAAAAAAAAAAATTGTTCTACATTTGGTATGATATAAACACACAACTTTAATTTTTTTAAATCTCCATATAAATAATTAGCAATTACTCTATCTTTAAATTTCAGAAATAATTGCATATACTCAAATGGGGAAAAAAAAATCCTAAATACTTACCCAGTGACCACTGGTTCTCGTAGCCTCCGAAACTTATATCCAGCATCTCCAGTAGGTGTACCATATCTAGCATAATTTGTATGTTGTTGACATAAGCAAGTTTCAGGATTCTAAGAAAAAATATAAAGAAATCAGGAATAGAACACGAAAAACATCTTGCAATTATTTCTATTTCTTAAAAATCTGGGGTGTATTTGATTGGTCAACTGAGATTGAAACTCAGATAAAACTACCTATATTCTTAAAATTTTGTTTCTTTTATGTATATGCATGTGCATCCACAAAAAAAGAATTTGATTTAGAATGCATTAATAACATTAATTACATTCAAAATATTTAAGATTCTCTTATTAAGTTTATAATAACTTATAAGTCAAATTAATGTTTAATTAATGCTGCAATTTATAGTCTATAGTTTGCAGATTATCTTTTAAAAAACTTAAAACAAATTTAAATGCAGATTATCTGCTGATTTTTTTTTTCCAAGCAGTTCATGTCAGATACCCAGTTTTTACCAACAGTCAAAAAATAAAAATGTAAACAGCAATTGTATGTCTGTTATCAACTGTTCACTTAATTATCATTTAAATAGAGCAATTAAATAAATATGGGAGATAGTTTATTAGAAATATTTTTGAATGTTGAAACCAATGGAGTATCCACGGATTAACTGCAGGTGTGGATTATCTGGTGAAATTTTTTAATAAAAACTAAAAATTTCGGCTGCAGATTATATGCTGCCATGAGCTACACGCCAGAAATTATGGCAATTATGTACTATGGAAAAATATTATTCAGATAACAAACATATATAAATGTATGTACCCTTTTTTAACTATAGAAGCGAATAAGATGTAATTTTCCACATCATTTTTGATAGAGGTTTTGCATCTCGCAGATTACACATGGAGGTAAGAAGATAATATAGAGACAATAATTTATATGTGACATTGCTTGAAACCGTTTGCACCCTCTGCTATTGCTACATTTGACTCGGCTAAGTTACCTTGTGCTGTCTCCTACCTTTCCAATATCTTCTTATATCGCAAATGAACTACAATAAAAGTCAAACATGATGGACGCAGGAGAGGAGTTCAACACTCACCCTGATTCTAGATTGATGTGTCGTCTCCCCTTATCTTAGCTCCTCAAGATTACATTATTCCAAGTAATATATTCACAAATGCTTGTGTCGCAAAATCTTTAGTGTTACATGATCACAAAGTTAAACAGTATTACATGATCAAAGTTAAATAGCATTGCATAATCACAAAGTTAAATAGTATTACATGATCACAAAGTTAAATAGTATTACCGTAATTTATGGAATAAACGCCGCGGCGTTTTCGAGTTTAAAAGTTGAAATTTTCAAACATGCGGCGTTTACGAAAATTTTGAGCAAATTATTCAGTGTTTCAAACGAAAAAATTCACTTTTTTCCCCTTCCTTTTTCCCTCGTGTTCGCGATGTTACCGATCGTAAATCAACAAATGCAATACATTATGAGTCACCCTTTTCCAAGAAATAAGGTGACTGGAGTAAGCAGGAAGGAAGGAACAATAGATGCTTGCTTTTATTGCACTTTATTGTAGAAACAAAATATTGGAAAGCCAGTTTTTCTGAATTTTACAGTTGAAATGTTTCTTTTGTAGATAGATTTTAGTTCAGTTACAAAAACTAGTGCCGTGCAAAAGGGGGTGATCACCACGGGCGCGGAAATTTAGGGGGGGGGGGGGATATATACTATCAACTTCATTTCTGGGCTCTGTCACTAGAAAAAGTTGTGCGAGGTTGTGCCAAATTGAAGCTTTGCCCCGGGCGCAGTTTTCTATTCGCACACCCCTGACAAAAACTACAGTATTTTCCATACGATATTTTCGATCCCCTATTAGTGCAACTTTTTCAATTCTCATTCTTATGATGATTTGCATATATTTTTACTCTTTTTTATTATTTATCCAACAAGTGCGATATTTTGTAATTTCCGTTCTTATGACAACCGATAACACATATTTATTAAATGCTTAATACTTTAAGGCATATTCCAAATGTTTTGGGGGGGAAATGTTCCAAGAAAGCTTAAAAAAATTTCCAATAAAATAAAATGTGAGAAATTATTTAAATTCTATTCTTTTTATATTTAAAAAGGACCCTGTGAATGTGTCATCAAAACCGCGATGTTTGACTGTGGGAAAAAAAAATTAATGAGCTGCAAACAAACGAAAAATAAAACAGAAAGAAATGATAAGCAATACGTGTTTTCTTTGTTATTATTTGAAAAAAAAGAAGAAAAAAATCTATCTTCTCTGATAATTTACAGATTTCGTTCAAATTTTCAGCACGTTGCAAGAGTAAATTAGGCTGTGTAATAAATTATTATTAAAATATAATAAGTTATTCAAAAGTTACAGCACCCTACAAAAAAGGTCCAGTACAAAATAACTCCAAAGAAAAACAAGTGGTCTGAGGTTTCTCGAAAGTCAACATTATCGGAATAAAGCTGAGTTCAGATTGCAATACTCTTTCCTTCAACTGAATTCCTGGAAAAAAGTGGTGAAGTCTTGTATAGGATCCATTTGCGGTTTCTTCATAATAAAACGGAAAGGAGCGAACAAAAGAATTGGGAGATAAACAATCCACTCGACGGAAAGATTTTACTTTTGCCAGACACCGTCCCTTTCCTTCAAAATTCATTAAGATAACAAACACCGCATCACAACAACAAACGAACTGACACCGTACAACAAACGAATTGACACCAAACTCCAAGAAGTGGTCAAATGTGTTTGGGCCTTACGATCATCTGCTCTCTATAGATATGTTTAGTTACGCAGAAAGGAATTGTGCTTGGATTTTTTTTTTTCTTTTTTATTATTGTTAAAAGAGAAAATATTTTTGGTGGCAGGCTTACAAACTGATATACATTTCGAAAAATGAAATTTGTTCAAAATGGGAGCAGTGTTTTCAAGATTTTACAGTATGTATTTAAAGTAAAAAAAAAATCAACATATCAAAAAAATTTCAGGAAAAAATTCCGGATCCGGAAGTTCCAGAAAATTGGTTCTGTAATGTAAATATTTTATTCCTACTTTTTTTTTTTTTTTTTTGACAATTAGTTATTTTAATAATTTAATTAGTCTAATAATTCAGTTTTTTGCCATATTTATGCGATATTTTAGGTATGTTATCGCCTCCTTATTAAGGCAAAACAGGGCTTGAAATTCAATTTTCCAGAAGAGGGGAGACTCCCTCCCAGCATTTATAAATGAAGGGGAGTTTAGCTGTTTGGGAGGGTTTAAAAAAAATCTTTAAAACCTACTGTTATTTTATGTGCTATTTAAAGAATTACACAAATACAGACATGACAAAATACCACTGAAGCAATTTCTATCAACAATTCAGAATAATTATGCAAAATGTGTTTTTTAAAAAAAGGTCAAGATTTTATATAATTCATTTAGTTTTCAAAGGGATAAATTCCCTTCCTGCACTAATTACTTTTGTTTCAGGTCTAATAAACTCGGTTTTTGGTTCAGGTTGATTTTAGTTTAAGTGTACATTGCTGCAAATTGGGTTCAGGTTAATTTAATTTTTCAAAAGTTAATTCAGTATATATTATTTTCGATTAAAAATTATACCTATAACAATAAACATATATGTTCATGTGTGGTTTTCCAGATGGCTGTATTTCTGATGAAATTGACATTTTTTGTGATTCTGTAATGAAATTTGTATTTTTTAGCAGCCTTTTGACTAGATTCGCATTTATTCGGCAACCCTCTGACAAAATTCACATCTTCTTTGAGATTCTTCAATGAAATTTGCGTTTTTTAGCAACCTTTTGACTAAATTAGCGTTTATTAACGACCCTTTGATAAATTTCACATTTTATTCTGCGATGCATTGTCAAAATTTGCATGCTTTACACGATTTTGTGACAATTCGTATCTATTAAGCGATTCTTTGACGAATTTTGCATTCATTAAGCGATCCAGGGGCAAATCTGTTCTGTATTTTTCAAAAATCATAGGTTTTCGGTTCAAAAAAAAAAAAAAAGAATCGTCATCAATACAGAAATTTAGACAAAAAATATACCACGAATTTTGACAAATCGTCGCCCAAAAAAAATCAATTTCGCAAATTGTTTGCAGAAAAATTGTAAATATCGTAAAAGGTTTGCGGGAAAAACGCAAATTTCGCTAGATAATTGTGAAAAAACTCAAATTTCGTCTAAAGATCATGAAAAGAAAAAAAAAAATGAATTTCATGAAACAAAAGTGAAAAAAAAAACACAAATTTCATCGAATATTTGCAAAAAAAAACACAAATTTCAGGTAGGGATCACAGAAAAAACAAAAATATCGTCAAGAAAACACAAATCGCGAAAAAAATCGCAAATTTCATCAAAGGATAGCGAAAAATCTGCAAATTTTGTCAAAGAATCGCGAAAAATCGCAAATTTCATCAACAACCGTGAAAAATCCACAAATTTCGTCAAAAAAAAGCGTGAAAAATTCGTAAATTGTATTAAAAAAATCTAAAAAGTCTGATAATTTCGTCCAAAGATCGCGAAAAAAACACAGAGTCAAAAGTAAATCCCCCCCCACTTTTCACACATTCTACTGTAACTTTTCAGAACATTTGCTGCTAATTTCAAAAAAGCTTTTACCTTTTACTCAGAATCACCTCTGAAAAACCCTTTGATAAATTTGGTGTTTTCCAGTTATCCTTTAAAGAAATTAGCGTTTATGATCTTTTAATGAAATTCACATTTATTTCGAGATTCTTTTATGAAATTTGCGTTTTTTAAGCGGCATTTTGATTAAATTTGGGTTCATGTGCAGGGAACGTACGAACAGAAAACTGTGCTTGGGGCAAAGTTTCAATTTAGTGTTTTCTTCTTATCGGTCAAAATGTATGCTGGTAGTAGAAAATCCCCCCCCCCCTTCCCCCCCCGCCTCCTTTCACACAATGCAGTTTTTGTATGGCGATCCTTTCACAAAATTCACATATATTCCGCGATGCTTTCACAAAATTCACATATATTCCACGATGCTTTCACGAAATTTGCGTTCATTCTGCAATCATTTCATGAAATTCACGTTTATTCCACAATCATTTCACAAAATTCGCATTTATTTCATGATTTTTTCACGAAATTCATCTTTATTTTGCTATTATTTTTAAAGAAATTCGTGTTTTATCAAGATCTTTTAAGGAAAATCAAGTTTTTTTTTCTTTGTGATTCTTTGAGAAAACTGGCGTTTTTATCGCGGTAGTCTAACAAAATTTTCTGCGAACGATTGATGAAATTGATTGTGAAAATATGCAATTCAGCTTGGTTCAAAAGCTATGAAAAATCGGTAATTAGCCTGGAAATTCTGACATAACAATCCAAATTTTGGGGTTGATAAACGATGTTTCGTAACTTTTGGAATCGAATGCGTTAATTTTTTGGAAAATTTGAAATGGAATTACTCCGTTCTCGAAACAGTAAATCGCACGAAACTAGTCAATTGATCCCGGGAGAAAAAATGCGAAATTTGACGATTGGTTACAGAAAAATAACGTCAATTCCAATGATTTTTCGCATCAAAAAACTCGCAAAATATGTTATTCAGTCACAAAATTTGCAAAATAAAAAATTGAAGTTAATTATAGTTTCAAAGTGCAACATTTTTCGTAAAATTCGTGATTTTTTTTGGGCGAGAGTCTCCCGCCTATGATATTCGTTTGGACGGGATTTCAAAATTTCAGGCGCAAATCCCCTCATCCCGCCCTGAAATTCAAGCCCTGCAAAATAATTCCTTTTCACTGCGGCGTTTACGATGGGTGCGGCGATTACACCGATTTTTTTCAAAATGATGTCAATATTTGAGGGTGCGGCGTTTCTTCCATAAATTATGGTACATGATCACAAAGTTAAATAGTATTACTTGATCACAAAGTTAAATAGTATTACATGATCACAAAGTTAAACAGTATATTACATGATCAAAGTTAAATAACAGTTTATACTTTTGATTATAATTTTATTACCTGACAATTATCAGTACAATCACAGCCACAAAGAAACTCTTCATCCAAATTTAAGAATACACCTTCACCTGGAAATCTCTCAGCAGAATATTCAACATAAGGAGGTGGCTCATTTGACAAGCTATTAACACAAGAAACTGGAACATTTTCTTTACCACAAGTTATATCATCATCCTTGAAAAATACCTATGAATTCACAGAAAAAATAGTTTGCGACAAATAACATGCAAAAAGACAAAAGAATGAAAGGACATCTAAACAAATTAAGATATATAGACAATTTAAGATATTATTTTACTGCAGATTAACCACTATTGTAAAATCAAAAAAAAGTGTCCCTTCACCCCCCCCCCCCCCATGACTATTTAGATGACTATACATCATCTAACTAGTCAAATGAAATTAGAAACAGGAATTTCACTGAAAATCAGCTAAACTCCAAGTTTATACAATAGAAGGGGGTCATACTCTTCAGGGAATTTCAGAAAAAATATTAGTTTTTTTTTTTTTTTTTAAGTACGAAATCTCACATTACTTAACCTTTTCACCGTCCAAGGGTTTTCATATATTTTTATAAGAATGCTTATAAATTGTAAGATATTTATATTAATTAATCACAGTTTGATGCTATAATATCTTTAATATTACTTCTTTCTATATACGATTCAAAATAACTTTCCGTTTAAAATATTTTTGTCTGCAGCCATTTAAACATGATTACTAGAAACGGAAAAGCCGGGACAAACGATTAAAGGGTTAAGAAGAGATTGATACTAAAGAATTTTCTTCTCTTGAAATTTCAGAGCAAGTATGCCCTCTATTAGTAAGCTAAAGATAAGAATTTATATAATGCTTTCAAACAAACCTTAATAAATTAATTCCTGCCTTATGAACTAAAAAATTAAACTGAAAACAATTGATAAAATTTTTTAACACAAGCATTAGAAAAATCAAATAGTTTCCCCACCCTCCCATAGAAAAAGATTGGTCTGTCCTGGAACATCGGTCAAGTTATGGGCCTGGTGCTTGCATGTGCACACACATACAAAATTTGGGGTATTTTTCTGAAAAGGTAATTTTTATTTTTGAAAGCTAATTACGCAGTCATAAGAGAAAAAAGTTGCCTTTTTAAGTGAGTACTTTTTGTTAACCGACATCTCTGAAATTGAGCCAGATGGAAGTGTCAATGAAAGGGAGCATACAAAAACTAAAAAAGGCAACATCAGTTTTCTTAGCTATTACACAGAGGCATCTTACTTTAATTAATATAGAGAAGTTCTAAATATATTAAATGTTGTATTATCATCAAAAATATACCTGTGAACATAATTTTTGCGATTCTAGAAAATCAAACAATGACAGGAAAAAGAATTACAAATTTCTATCCATACATAAAAGAGCATAGTTAAAGAAAAGCATGTAAAATAAAAAGTTTAGCTTTTGGTACTTCACGAATAAAAGAGTCATATTGGCAAATATATTTTTCTATATTTTTAAGCTTAAAATATAATCAAGGAAATTTGTTAAATAAGAACTATAATAGTTGTTGGCAAAACTTTTTTTTTTTTTTTTTTCGTAAAGTTTAATAAAGACAGTACGGAGAGTTCACTAAAGGTAAAAAACTTATTTTAGATTTAAAACACTTATTGAAAAAGAAAAATAACATGTGCATGTTTTCAATTAGATTTATCTAACAAAAAGTAAAATCGTATGAAAACACATACCTCTTTCGGTCTAAAAGACCTGAAGATGTTAACATTAGGATCAAAACTAAATAAATCAATAGTAAGTTTAGATTTTATAAGGGATAAGTAATTCTGTATATCTTGTAAATTTCTTAAGTGTCGGCCGCATGATGAGCGAAAAGTCACAACTTGCTTTGGACCAGGTCCACAGGCTCGATATTTCCTTAACTGCCTATGGAGAGTTCAAAAAAAAAAAAAAAGATTTATAAAGTTATAAAATTTAAAGGTTTATACGATAACTAGATGACAATTGACAACATATTTACCTTTCCCAGCCTAAAAGTATGGGAATAAGATAAGGATTCTTCCCTTTGTGTCTTGCTGGATCATCTCTTTCTATACAACCATAACCACAATCATGAACATGAAATGGAATTCTACTAAATGATTTAATACGTGAGGTGTCTTTATAACCAAGATGAGATTTTTTGTCAGTGACACGATAAACAGGAACGTCTGCAAACAAATAAAACTTACTTTCAAAGTCTAAAACATCAAAACAAGAGCAAGTCAAATAAGTCAAGAATGTTACATGAAATTATAATACAAACTCTATTTAGGACTGATTTTTTCTTTTATTAGCTTTAAAAAAAAAAAAAAAAAAAAAAAAAAAGTTTGAAATATTGCAAATTTGAAAAATTGCTTATTTTGTAAATCAGGCTTGAAAAAAATTATAACTTTCATCAATCTTGTGCAGAAAAATTGCAAATTTCACTCATCTAACTCTGAAAAGTAGCAAATTGTCTCTATTGGTGAGAAAAAAATTGCAATATCACCAATCAGATTTGGAAAAATCATGAATTTAGTCGATGGAGGTGTGTAAAAATCGCTAATTTTGTTGATTGGTGCGAGAAAATCAATTTCACCAATCAGACACAGAAAAATTACAAATTTAGACAATGGAGTGCAGAAAAAAAATCATAATTTCATTGACTGGATGCAGATAATCCCAAATTCTGTCAATCAGACATAAGAAAATAACAAGTTTTTCAATTGGATGCAGTAAAATCGCAAACTTCATCGATTAGGAACGGAAAAATTGCAAATATTGATGAGATAAATCATGAGGTATATTGATCAGCTCTGCAAAACCCCTAATTTTGTCAATCTGTCTCAGAATAATTGCAAATTTTGTTGATCAGGCTCGAAAAAATTAGTCTGTCAATTGGATGCAGAAAAATCACAATTTTGTCGATTGGATGTGGATAATTGCAAATTATTTCAATCAAGCATGGATAAAATCGCAAGGTTTTCGATCACATGTAGCAAATTCGTAAATTTCATCAATCAGAGACTGAAAAATTGTAAAATTCGTCGATCAGGCTGGGAAAAATCATAGGGTTTATTGATCTGGCACTGAAAAATCACAAATTTTGTTGATCAGGCACTGAAAAATCTTGAATTCTTCTGATCATGTGCAAAAAAATTGTAAATTTGGTAGATCAACTGCAGAAAAATTGCAAATTTTACTAATCAGGGATAAAAAAATAAAAAAAAATCGGAATATTGATTGGGCTCTGAAAAATCGCAAAATTCCTTTATCAGACTCAGAAAAATCACGCATATTGTTGACCAGTCTCTTAAAAATCTCAAATTTTCTCGATTAGGTTTGGAAAAATGGTAAAACTTTTCTATCAGACTCAGAAAAATCATATATATTGTCGATCAGGCTCTTAAAAATCTTAAAATTATCTCGATCAAGCTTGAAAAAAATGCAAAGTCCATTGACAGGGTTTGGAAACTTTTCAAATTTCATTGATCAGTCTTGAAAATGTAAATTTTGTCAACCAAACTCAAAAAAATCGCAAATGTCATTGATCATGCAAGGAAAAATTGCAAATTTTCTCAATCATCCATGGAAAAATCATAAATTTTTGTCAATCATGCATGAAAAATCACAAATTTTATTAATTGGCTTTGTATAAAGCACAAACTTAATTGATCAGGCATGGGAAAATCTCAAATTTCGTTCACTGGCTATGAGAAAAATCTGGAATTTCATTGATCAGGTGTGGGAAAAATCTTAATTGGTTTCCCAAAGTTCCTTTAAGGCACTAGCCACCTATGCTTATTTTTTAAAATATTTAACAAAACAGAATTTACTTTCTTGAATAAAATAAGAAATAATATTACATTTTGAAAAAAAAAAAAAAAAATCTTTGTAATAGCTGTTTTATTTACAAATGTAAAAACTGCCAATATGTCCTTAAATTGGATAGTTTGACTGGATAATCAAACCTAGAGGGAATCTTCCTCCCCCCCCCCCCCCTTCTCTGAAACCATATTTTTTATCTGATTATAGGCTACAGATCACCTCCTCGAAACAGAATTCCCTCAATGTTTATTAATGTGGCTCTCAACCACCCAGACATTTTGTAAGTGGCCCTTTTCTTGAAAAGGTTGTGCACCACTATGCACTTTTCCCAACACACTTTAATTACTTAAATTTAAAGAATTATGAACTAAAAAAGATACTTACTTTTGATCGCATTAAGAGTTGTAAAAGGCCTTGTAGCAAGTGATTTACGAGCTGTATTCTTAGGTTTTACTGCTTTAATACCTTCAGTCATTACGGAGCTCTTGTCATCATCAGAATCTAAAATATATTTTATAAAAAAGAGAGAAAAAAAGAAAAGATATTGTAATAATAAACAAACTAATTTTTACAAAATTCAGATTGTATTTATTGAATGGAAAAATCATTGTAGGAAAAAGCTCCATAAAATATACCACTGACAATAATTGTAACAAAAAGGGGGGGAAAAAACTATTACTACAGAAACAGCAATAGACACTATATTTAAGAAATCAATTCAAAAAGAAGATACAGTAGAACCCCGATAATCCGGATCGGATTTTTCGCTTTTTTTTTCAAGTTTGAGAAGCGATTGGCTAATTTCTTTAACATTAACTTGTTGCATCGTCGTATTCTGAATAATAAAATAAAAACTTTTTTGCCAATCGCTTCTCAAAGTTGAAAAAAAAAAAATGAAAAAACCGATCCGGATTATCGGGGTTCTACTGTAAATATTTAATGCATAATATAAGAATCATCAAGAAAGTGAGTATCCCTTAAATCAAAAAATAAAACATTTACACAAAAATATATAAATCAAAATAGAAATACAATCATTTAGCTACTTTTTATGTTTGGAATTGAGATATTAAATATGGGATCAACTTTTACATTCATGTGCCAAAGTTGGCTGTCTAGGATAGTACATAAAAATTAAAAGATGAATAATCTTACACTTCCGTGGAAAATCCTGCAGAAGCTGGTGCTGTACAATAAATAATGAGCATTACTACAGATCAACACAAAACATGCATTCAAGCATAGCATACAGTGCCTTCTATTCTAAGTAAAATTTCCAAGCACAATTTTCATATTAAAAAAACTTTTAACATAAACTAAGATTAGCAGGAGAAGGAATAAGAGGGGATATTTTCAACTGTTACAAAGAATTGGAGATTACTATCTGCTGCATATAATTACATGGGAATTAGCAAATTACTTAGATATGCACACAGAATTTACAAAATTTGTCTTCTTCATGAAAAGAATCTATTTCAGATTAAAAATATTATAGAATTTTTTTATGTCAACAGTCAATTTAAAATAAAACAATACAAATTAGTGCAAGTTTGAATGCAAGGTATAGCTTTGTATTTACCTGCTCTGCATGTAAATACAAAGCTATCCTTCTCGCATATTAACATTGCCCCAAAAATTTTAAATACTGGGGTAACTATTTGTTACTACTTCAAAGATAAAGAGGAAAGAAAATTTAAAAAACAAAAGACAGAAAATATTTAAAAAAACTGGAATTTTAGAAATAATAGGACAATTTCTACTCCTGCAAAAATAGAATACTAAGGACAAAAAAGTAAATTTCAGATTTAACATTAAATGCCAGAAAATTTCTCATTCAAGTATGTAGAATTTTACCTGAATCGAGAACAACAACATCTTCCCTTGTGTACTCAATGTATGGCTGATGAGGCCTTCTTGGAATGTTATGACGTCTTCTATTTTTGCCTTCTAAACGATGTGCTTCAGCATTTGCCTATAATATGAAACTTTCTTAGCACTAAATAATTTAATTTCATTTAATTGAAACATATCCACATTAATATGTATGTATATATATATATATATATATATACACACACACATATTCTACAGTACACAATAAGTAGTTAAACACGTTCGCTGCCACTCACGCGATAGCGCATGATATGCTGCCAACGTTAAGGAATATTTATCACCATATTTACCCCCACATCACGCGACAGCACGTGATGTGGGGTGATGTCCATAGCCAGTCACATGCTGGCGCGGGAAAATCTAACTGATACTTTGTTATAAAAAGTAAGTCGACTTCTGGGAAAATCGACTTCTACAGTGCGGCATTAACTAGCATCACATCTTCTTGTAAGCGGCGGCAAATGTGTTAAAAAACAAATTCTGTGTAATAAAATCAACCCAAAGTTAAACATACGCTAATTCATAATAAGACACAACTTTAAAAGTTTTCATTTAGAAATATTAACCTGCAAGAATGCATATTGTGTCTGATCAACACAGACTATACAAAAGTTACAGATATTTAATGTTTCTTCACAAGTTTTTTGTCAGCACTTATGTAACATTGCTTCAAAAAATCAAAAAATTTAAATTGTTATTGTAACAGATAAAACAGAGTTTTTCTAATATTTAATATCATTTATTGAATTTTGTTGAATTTTTAAATAATTTTAAAATCTTAAAAATTCCAAATTGCTTAATCAGTATCAACAAAAAATGATACAGGAAAGTGCCGATTATCTGGATGCCAATTAATAGGATCAATAAAAGATCAATGGTGTTGACTCTAAGCCGTTTTAGCAGGGTGCAGTGCTTGACGTCTCTTTCAGTTTATTTTATGTATTCAGTGGCTCTTTCATAATTCTTGTTTTGCACCTTGCGGCCCATTTTAACACTTCATACATACCTTGTGGAATTTCAATTGATCCCAAGAAAATACTGCAAATTCTAGGGGATTCTAAACGAACCGGTTCAAAATATTTTTGGTGAACAAGGTACATGCGTGCCCTTTTTAGCACTCTCCAACAAAGTTGAAAAGTGCTTATGCATTCGGTTTGTCTGGCCATCTGTCTGCACTCTAACTCTCGTAAATATATTCGGATTGCCATGAAATTTTTAGACGTTACTTAGGTTTACCCTAGCACAAACCCTGTAGAAAATGAAGTTTCTACCGTGATTAATTTATTTACAAGGACAGTCAAAAGTTTTCCATAACATTACGGCCTACGAGGAAAAAATCGTTTCAAATGAATTTTAACATTTATAACACATTCCAAAAGTTTGAAAAGTGCTTATACATTCGGTTTGTCTGTACATCTATCAGCCTATCAGTCGGTCTGCGCTCTAACACCTGTAAATATACTCTAATTGCCGTGAAATTTTTGTATGTCATTGACGTTTACCCTAGCAAGAAAAGTTTCTACGATGATTAATTTATTTACAGGGAGAGTAAAAAATTTCCCATTACATTATGACCTATGGGAAAAAATCATTTCAAAAGCGTTTTAAAGATGTTACACCCTGTCAAACATATTAAAATTTACATGCATTTAAGAAGTGCACTAAAATATGCATTCTATAAAATATGCGGTGAAAAAGTACAGCTATTATTCCTTTACAGTACCACACTAAAGAATTCAATTGGATAATGGTAAAGGAGGTGGAATAGTGTGCGACATTTTAGATATACAGTAGACTCCCTCAAACCCGCAAACCAGAAATCCGCAACTCTCTAAAATCTGCACATATTTTATGGATGTAAACAATGAAACTTTCATTTTGTATATTGGGACAAAATTTGATTTTTTTTTACTTTTGTACCAATTCCATATATTTTTTAATTTGTAATTTTCTTAATAATACTCTATTCATGTTTTTTTCATGAAGGAAGAATAATTTTTTTTGGAAAAAATTCAATATATTACTGATATCACAGGTAATCACAATCTTCTTACCAAATATATTTATGCATTAATCAAGATTTTTTGGTTATTAAGCGTGGATACACTTGAAAAAAAATCCTTATTTAATGATTTTGACGTAATTTAATAATGTACTTTTATGAGGCAAGTTTTGTTGAATAATTTTCGAAAAATACATTTCATCTTTATTATAAATATAAATATTTAATAATACACTATTGATTATTAACTTGAACTTTGCTATTAATTTTTATTACTTTAATCATTTTAAAAATTATCTAAATTTTTATTATTTTAGTTTATTACTTATTTTAATATTTTATTGTATTGTAAGCATTCATTATAGTTCCGATTGCACTATTAATTGCACTCAAATTACTATTTTAAAAATGTAAACAAAGTAATGACCAGAAATCCGCAAAATTCTAAAATCCGCACAACCTCTGGTCCCAAGCTGTGCGGATTTGAGGGAGTCTACTGTATATTAAATTGTTTCATGTATAACAAAATTGATATATGTCACTGACGCTTAATATAAATTATATGATACTGTCTTGCATAATATGAAGTACATTGCATTCACAGGGACACACAAAAGATTTCAAATGAAATAGTATATTCCTTCCAACGGATTGTATATGTTTCCAATGATGGCTGGTGGATGGATGTAATACATTTTAATTATGATATACACATTTAAGTTTCACTAAATTTTTGTACATTATAAGGGTGTGTATAGATGTTATAGTTGACATACAGAGCTATCCAAAAGAGCTTGCCAACGTTACTGAGTATGAGCGTAAATTACTTAAAGGTGGTTCTTAAATAAGGTATAGTACACATTTTTATGCTGAACTGCATTCAATTTACAAAGAAATGTTTGCAGAATATAGATAAAATGA
This sequence comes from Maratus speculifer, assembly GCA_964019185.1. Classification (NCBI taxonomy): domain Eukaryota; kingdom Metazoa; phylum Arthropoda; class Arachnida; order Araneae; family Salticidae; genus Maratus; species Maratus speculifer. The sequence continues at coordinate 183,944,201 of OZ025289.1, forward strand.
TATACAGGGCCATGCAAAGAATTGTGCACATGGACACCTTTGAATGATAATTTATGAGTAAGTGATTTCAGTTGTTGTAAGAGTGTTTAGGTTTAAAAGGAATTTTAGCTTCTTACTGACTCGTAATAAAGGTACAAGGTAAACTACAGGGCTGAACAAAAGTTTTCAAGTATGTTTCCCACTTATTAGTATAAATTACTCAAAAAGAAATTGTAAGCTTTTTTCTTGCAAAACTAAATTTTCCCATTTTATGATATGTATATCAACTGACAGATCAAATACAGGGCTGTTCAAAAGTATTGGAATACATATTTGGTTATATACCCTTATTTCCCTAATTAACGAAGTTTTGTTAAAGATTTCATGAAGTGTTGGAAAGTACTTCATAATCTATGCCTTACGCATGATTTTTCTTACTTGTTGGGGAAAGGGGAGGGAAAAAAAAAAAAAAAAGAGTGCCCATTCTTACTTTCTTCTATCTTAACAAAATAAGTATTGGATTCATGAAAATTTTTGAATTTCAGGTTTTGATGGATTTATATGTTTTAGGTCAGATTCCAAAATACATATTTTTATAAAATGTCTGTTTGTGAGTCAATGACAGACTATAGATGACAAATTTTGTGGGCACTATCTCAAGAATTAATGAACAGAATTTAATAAAAAATTATATTCAGGTAGTCCCTGATATAAATTAATGCTAGTTAGTTTTTGGTATAAATTAACAGGTGGCAATGCTAAGCTGCCATTTTTACAATTTATGCAACAGCTATATCTCAATTAGGGATGCACCGAATAGTGATTTTGGCCGAATACAGAATGCCGAATATTCGGCCGATACCTGAACAAATACCGAATATTCGGCAAGCCGAATAGCAATTGTTGGGCTGAATAATAACTATTCGGCTGAATACCGAATATTCAGCTTTCCAAATACTTTTTATATTTCAAAGTTTAAAGTTATTAAAATCTTACTTTTTAAAACAATTTTATATAATATTTAATAAGAGAAACTTATATTTTGATAAACAAGAGCTTTTATAAGAATATTTAGTGTTGAAAAAAAAATCTATCTTTTGTTATTTAAAAAGCACAATTATGAGACTTTTTTAATTAATAAAATTTTACATTTCATGATTTCTTTTACAAATTAAAACAAACATTTTAAAATGAAAGAGAAATAATGAAACAAGTTGGAAATTGCACGTAAAGCGTAGCAAATGGGGTGCATTCATTGATAACGAAGTTTTAAAATATTCAGATCTTGCTGATATAGTAGAGCGTACTTTGGATACAGTATAGTGGTCGAAATCTTTGTGTTCCTCTAAATATGTAGGGAGTAATTTTTATTATACTTCATTAACGTATATCTTATTCATAAAATGTGAAGTAGTTTAATATAATTAAAACACCCCCCAAACAATGTTTCCTCGTATAACATTATTTAGTGGAATACATTTGTGTGGCCCTGTAATTTAATAATAAATATTCTTTGCATCACAGATTGTACAGAATATATTTTTAGTACATATTTCATAGATTCATGTCAATTCTGTTATATTCAAATGAGTGTAACACCATTAAAATGTATTTGAAACTTTTTTCCCCATTGACCGTAATGTAACAGAATACTTTTGATTGTCCCTGTAATTGATCAATGCATCCGATTTTCATAACATTTGAAATGACTCGACAAAATTATGTAATAAATATACGTTTTAAATTTCAAACGATTAAAATGCATTTGAAACTTTTTTCCCCATTGACCGTAATGTAACGGAATCCTTTTGATTGTCCCTGTAATTGATCTATCCATACGATTTTCATAAAATTTGAAATGACTCGACAAAATTATGTAATAAATATACGTTTTAAATTTCAAACGATTAAAATGCATTTGAAACTTTTCCCCCATTGACCGTAATGTAACGGAATCCTTTTGATTGTCCCTGTAATTGATCTATCCATACGATTTTCATAAAATTTGAAATGACTCGACAAAATTATGTAATAAATATACGTTTTAAATTTCAAACGATTAAAATGCATTTGAAACTTTTCTCCCATTGACCGTAATGTAACGGAATCCTTTTGATTGTCCCTGTAATTGATCTATCCATCCGATTTTCATAAAATTTGAAATGACTCGACAAAATTATGTAATAATTATGTATTTTAAATTTCAAACGATTCGGTTGGGTAGTTTTTGCGTTGTTATATGCGGACGGACAGACAGACAGACGGACGGACTGAGCGACAACAATAGGTGCTACGTATTTACATAATTACGAACGCACCTAAAAATGGTTGAAGAAAAACACTGTACAGTCTCATAATTGTTTTTTTTTAAATAACTCAAGGCAGATTTTTTTGCAATACAAAGTATACTTTCAACTTAATTCTGAATAAATGAATGTCTAGCTCAGAAATGTCTAGTTCTTTTCTTATGAATGGTAGCATTTTCTATCTTTCCCATCATATCATATTTTACAGAAATCAAAACATGCGAGTTGTAAATATAGTTATGGTACCTCATTTATTGTTAATGCAACAAACAAAAACACAAGTTTGCCCTAGAGTAAGATGAAATACAAATTCAATGTACTAACAAAAATTGTCTGCCTTGATAGCTATTACTAATCTCAAAAGTTTTTCTTTCTTGTTTAAGGACTTTTATTTGGGAAAAGCAATAAACAGAGTATTTGTTAAATAAAATTTAGGAACTTGCATCTGCACTCGCATCATTTATTCCTAAGGAGAATCTTAATAAATCACCATTTTAATCCTTCTCATGGTTAATTTTCTTAAGTTAAACTTTACAAACAGCAAATAAATAATGTAAAAACATTCTATTTTATTTAAATATGATTTTCTTTCTAATTATTTTAAATAAATTTATAAATTGACAGTTAAAAAAAGAAATTGTGTAAAGTTTTAAAAAATGTGTTTTAAAAGGCTTTATTAATTATTTGATTCGGCCGAATACTTTGGTATTCAGCCAAACCTAATATTCGGCAGGCCGAATAGTTTAATATTCGGCCAAGCCAAATATTCGGCTTAAACGAATAGTTTGATATTCGGCCTGACCAAATATTCAGTAACATGGCCCAATAGATACCGAATATTCGGTACATCCCTAATGTCAATAACTAATGTACAGTACCCAATCATACTTCAGATTCAGTTAGTCCTTAACATAAATCGATGTTTACCTTTTGCTGTAAATTGTTCCTGAAAAAGTTCTGATCGGCTGCATTTTTCAGGATTTTTTCAATAGCTCTATCTCAATAACTAATGCACAGATTTCATCAAACTTTACATTCAGTTAGTCCTTGACATCTATTGATGTTGTTTATATTTTGGTGTAAATCTCTCAAGAGGTAGCACAGCTATACTGTCTTTTTCATGACTTTCTATATAGCTCTATATCGAGAATTACTGCATGGATTCTTAAAAAAATTTCAGATTCAGCAAACCCGTGATAGGAATAGTTTTGTTTACGTTTTATTGTCAGTCATCCAACAGGTGATGCTGCTATGCTGAATTGTTCAAGATTCCTGCAATAAATACCTCAAGAACACATGAATTTTTATCAAAGTTCAGATTCAGGTATCGCTAGATAAATATTATTCCTGTTTATATTTTGACATAAATCGCCCAGCAGGTTACACACATGTTGCATTTTTCCCGATATTTGCAACAATCTTATTTCAAGAACTAATGCATGGAATTTCATGCCTTGAGAATCCTCTCAATGACACAGATTGTCATTTAATTTTGGCATTGCGATAGCAAATTTTTAAATACAGTCAAAGATCTATAATCCGCACACCCATAATTCACTGTTTCCTCATTGCTTTCTCATTTTTTAAAATTTTTTCTAAAACAAACGTTTTTGGATCACTAATTTGTAAATTTTTAAACTGTTTATTTCATTGTTTACATTCGTAAAATAACATGAATTATAGAAAATAGTGGATTATAGGTGTGCGGATTATAGATCTTTGACTGTATTAACTTGCATGAGATATAAGAAAGTTTTGGGATTGCCACATCTGACTAGTGTGGAAAAGTTTCACTCTTTTAAAAAATATAATTATCCTTCTTTAGAATAGAATTTCCCCTTTGAAATATTCTCACCTGGCAATCTATTTTTTACCTCAACTCAACACATAAGTTTTTCCCCCCTGCTTTTTTCCCAAAATTTTTGAAGTCAAACTTCTTTAAAAGCAATAGAGTAGAATCAGCTGAACATCATGGAAGTTAAAAATTTAATATTTCCTAATCCTGAAATAATAAAATAGCTAACAAATGCTAAGACGGCAATGCATAAAGTCAACAGTTTCTAGAACTTCAGAAGGTTCACTTCTAATGTGCAAGAGCTGCAAGCATTTTTTTTCTACTAGGAACGTCCTCTTTATATACAAATTTTCTGAAGGTCAAATTTTCTGAAGCTTCTAAAGGAGGTCAGAAAATAGCTTCTATTGTCCCTTGGCATCCTCAGAAAGAAGGACCTCCTCCCCTTTTCTTTCTATTCATGTTTGTTTGGTCAATAAATGCATATATACCAGCAATAGCTTTTATGTATAGTTATGTGCACAACTTTGTACCGATTTTAATTAAAATAAAAATTAAAAAAGTTTTTTAGAATAACTTTTAAACACACCATTCATACTATGCTAAAATGTACACTACTACAATGGTCAGTCCTAATTCTGGAAAAAGTGTGAATGGAAATTACCTAAAAATAATTACAATAGCCATTTAAGTTTTCAATTATCTGGATTTTTCATTAACAGGATCGATCTCAGTCTTGACCGGTCCAAATAACCGCCGCTTAACTGTACTGATAAATAAGCATCAATTGTACACGATAAGTTCTGAATTTGCCCACCTGGCCAGGACCATACCACCTGAGGCCTATGGTTAAGAAAACATGGCTGAGTACTGTATGCTGGGATCTTAATGGATTGTAGAAGCACAGGTTTTTTATTAATTTATTTATTTTTAAGTTTGTAAAAGATAAATCTATAGAGATAAAACAAAGCATCAACTATTTACTATGAAATTTTGAACATTCAGGGAAAGAACAACTGAAAAATACAGTATAAAACATTTATTATTTTGAAAAATAAGTTTCATTTCATGCTTTTTTTTTTTTTTTTTCATACCATAATGAATAAATGAATTATTTAAAAGAAAAAAACAATTTCTTACTAATTCATTTCTCAAAGGCTTTAGCCGAGTTGAACCTCTATAAATCCATTCTATCCTTTGGGATGACAGGAAAAGCATTTTTACCATACTGCAATCTACTTCTAAAACTTTTGCATCACTCCTGTAAAAAAAATACAAATACTATTAATGAAAATATTACATGGTTAAAAGATAACAATGAAAATTTTCTTTACACATTAAATGCAGGAAATATACTTTTACATTTTTACTTACCCATCATACGTAGTATAGAGTAAATGTTGCAATCGTTTTGAAAAAAAAAAAAAAAAATTTGACAGATTTACACGTTTTAGATATTAAAGATTCCGAAAAACACATTTTTAGAAAAAAAAAATTTTTGCTCTTCGTCCGTCTCTGTCTGTAACCACCCTATCTCCCAAACAAATTGAGATAGAGACTTTAAACTTTAAACTATGTTCCTAGTATGTAAGAATGGGACGAAGCCTCGAAGCCTATTTAATAACAGTAACCTCGATTATCCAGAACTATTTTTTTTGGACTCTCGAAAAATTCACTCTTGCTAGAAACATGTAAGGGTCCAGCAGTCTACTGATATTCATATTTATAAAAGGAAATGTACATAAAGTTATTATTGAAATTTTATAATCAGTATTGTTATTACAGGCTCTAAAATTGTATATTAAGCATATTATTAATTCTCTGATGTTTATATATATTTATATGTGGCATTAATGTTGTGAAGAGTATTGTATTTCATGTTAGTGCTATTTATGTGTGAAGAAAGAAAGCAGGCCCATTATCTCTAGTGACATCTCTGGGGGCTAAAGGGCGCCTGAATAAACAATGTCTTGACGGTAAATTCAGGGTTGGATTTATGACAGGCTAATAAAATTGGACCTCACATGAATCGAGTGTTTTGAATTCGCGGCTTTTCCGCCCACGGATGGGAGTGCAGACGATGGGGCTCAGTCCCCCCCACTCGGACAAGATCCAGCGAATAATTTTCGAGGGGTCATCAGTGTGAGAAAATTACTGGTCATCGCCTGCGGATTGAATAAGGGGAGAAGGGGTTAGCCCCGTCTGCTATAGAAGAGAGAAAGATAGAGAGTTTTTAGGAGAGATATGTAGGATGTGCTCTCAAAGATGAAGATGCTTTTTTTTAAAAGAAAGTTTGCATTTGAGGTTAAAACCTCCACAAATAGGATTTGAGACTCGAAAATTATGAGTCTAAAAGAAATAATTGTGTGTGATCACAATGATTCAATTAAAATAGCACCACTTCCGATGATATGGCAAACTCAACAGATGCAGGCAATGACTGGATGTTCCAGATATCCCTCAACGACCAAGGATCTAAAGGTACTGCTTTTTTTATTTATTGTTCCCAAGTATTTAGGGCAAATGAATGAGTAGTTGGCCTGTATGCTCAAATTTGTAGCCAAGTGTCAGACTAATAAGATATTAAATTAATTATTTAATCTAGTAATATTTACTATAATTGTAATAAGTAAATATTTAACTGCCTTTTTTTTATCTTATTTGAAGCAAATGTGTCGTGTGGCGCATCATTAATTTGTAAATATAATGTTGTAAATAAATATATATTAATTGTTAAACTTGTAGATTTCAGACCATGAGTCCTATTTTATTTTATTGTTAGTGTAGTTTACTAAAATTCAATTACAGTTAAGTTAAAGCGTGTTTTTTTTTTTTTTATTATTATTTAAAGTTTTGGTGTTTACTTACGGTCTAAAAGTTAATTCCTTTTTTGAAAAAGATACATAACGCAGTAGGGTAGAGTGAAGGCTGATGCCCCACCATTATCTAAGGAATTAGCCAGGACCCTTAACGATCACTTCTATTTTTATTAGGTATTGACAAATTTTATTTAACACTATGAATATTCTAAAATTAAGTGATTAGGAGTGGCTTACCTAATTAACTAAGGAGTTTTGAGCTATGCTGGCATGTTTGATTAAGTAATTCCATTACAGGAGTCCAGATCTACCCAGCATCTGCTTTATAAGCTGATTTGGTACCGTCACCTTTTCGGAGTTTCGGATGTTAATAATATTGCTTCGTTAAAGAAGTTAATATTAATTCTTAGTGTTAATTTTACTCTAAATTCTACGCGTTACTCATGGTTTTTAATCTTAAGTTAAATTTTAAAAGCAAGTCTTGGTGCCAATTGAGTGTGCTACAACGTTTCTGACTGATTTTTCCGAAATGGCTGTAAAAAAAAAATTTTTCTGAAGAAATTTATTGATGTGTTATACTAACAATAAATATATATGTTTAAGTAATGTTAAACTGATGGTACACTGTGTATTAAATTTGATATACAAACAAAAACTTAGAATTGTGTGTTGGATAACAAGGATTTTAAGAGTAATTTTACAAAATATTTCAAATTATAGGATATATTTGAAAAAATTAGAGGAATTTTTAAAATAGATTTCTCATACATTGAATTTATTTTATGGTATTTTTATTGTAATTATTGTATTTTGGGGGTACATTGTATTTTCTATTCCAGATCTACCCAGCAACTCTGATGAAAGGAACAAGGTACATAAAAATTTTCGAAATGTTTTATTTTAAAAAGTGGACGTAAAAGACAATAAAATAACACAAATTTTGCATAAAGAACAAAGTCGATTAGATTATTAGTTGCTGAGATATGTGTAACCTTGTTTTCCACATTCTTCAATTTTTCATGATCCTGTATTTCATTCAAATTTCAATTCTAGATATATATTTTAATTGGAAATGAGACACTTAATCCGAGGCAGTAAACTGTTAGTTAATATTATTATTTTTGGAGTTATAAGGATGTTTCTTTTATGGAATTCGGTACTGCTTGAGTATTTTGGTGTTTCACATAATTTATCGAAATGGGCTCATCAAGCAATACATTAATAGAGAATTACTATGTATATTAAAACCATTTAAATATGCATTTAAATTTTATTTTGTAATTGTGATGCATCGTATAAATAGTTTTCACATGTTTTATTTTCATATTTTATATTATGCAGGATGGGTAAGTATTACAGTGGTCCCCCAAAGACTAGTTTGCAATTGCAGTTTAATCAAATTGTCAAAAATAGATACAAAAATTCTGTTAGAAGATTTTATTTTTTGGAAGTGTTTATAGGGATGTTAATAACAGGAATTGTTATTGAACAAAATATCTCAAAATCAAACTTAAAAGAGCCAAAAACCATGAAATTTTCTGACTTATGCATGCTACAGGTTTCTGAAAGTGACGCTTTTTTTTTTTCTAACTTTGTGGAAAATCAGAACAAGTTGGAAATTGCACGTGAACGTAGCAAATGAGGTGCGTTCGTACGATAACGAAGTTTTAAAAATATTCAGATCTTGCTGGTATAGTAGTCCAAATCTCTGTGTTTCTGTAAATATGCAGAAAGTAACTTTTATTACACCTCGGAAACGTATATCTTATTCATAAAATGTGAAATAGTTGAATATAATTAAAACACGCCCCAAAACAATGTTTTCCCGTATAGCATTATGTAGTGGAATACTTTTGTGTGGCCCTATAATTTAATAATAAAAATTCTTTGCATCACAGATTGTACAGAATGCATATTTTAGTATATATTTCATAGATTCATGCCAATTCAATTATGTTCGAATGAGTGTAACATCATAAAAATGCATTGGAATATTTTTTCCCATTGACCGTAATTGTAATGGAATACCTTTGATTGTCCCTGTAAATGATCTATGCATCTGACTTTCATAACATTTGAAAGGACTCGATAAAATTACGTAATAATTATATGTTTTTAATTTCAAACGATTAAAATGCATTTGAAAAATTTCCCCATTGACTGTAATGTAAGGGAATCCTTTTGATTGTCCCTGCATCCGATCTATCTATCATCTATGCATCCGATTTTCATAACATTTGAAATGACTCGACAAAATTACGCAATAATTATATGTTTTAAATTTCAAACGATTAAAATGCATTTTAAACTTTTTTCCCCATTGACCGTAATGTAACGGAATACTTTTGATTGTCCCTGTAATTGATCTATCCATCTGATTTTCATAAAATTTGAAATGACTCGACAAAATTATGTTATAATTATGTATGGGTAGTTTTTGGGTTGTTATATGCGGACGGACAGACAGACAGATGGACGGACTGAGCAACAACAATAGGTGCTACGTATTTACATAATTACGAACGCACCTAAAAACAACAACATTGGATAACATCTTTTTATTCATTTTACTTTCTTTAATGTAACTAGTTTATATTACAGATATTTGCACGATAGGAATAAAATATTATTAGTAGGATAACATTGTAAAAATATTTAACTGCATTTTAATTTATTTTTAATTTAGTTGTTGTATGTATGTCGGCCAATTATCTACACTATGGGATATCATGGTTCATACACTTGAGAACAAATAAAATTCAAGGACTTTTCAAGCACTTTTCAAGGACTGTTTTAATACATGCATTAAAATGGCTCTAGAATAATATATCATAAAGGAAATAGTCACCATGTTACCTGTGTATTTAAATGTGCGTTTAATTATTCGTTAATAAAGATACTTTCTAAATTTTCATCTAATGAAGTTTTATTTATGAAATATAAAAAGAGAAAAAGGATAAAAAATATTAATTAAAAAGTAAATTAAGATTAAATGTAAATTTAAATTAAAATGTAAAGTCTAAAGGATAAAAAATATTAATTAAAAAGTAAATTAAGATTAAATGTAAAGTCTAAAGGAAAAAAAAATTGTCCTTGGCTAATAAAACTAAGTAAAATATAAGCCCAAAGTCAATTTGAGTTAAATGCTTTGTAAATCTTTTAAAGGATTAATAACATCCTGCATCTTTTCTTCTTTTTCTTTAGGAGATCTTAAATTATTGGATTTGCAAAAGGATTGAAGGTCATAGTTTTCTTCTGCTTTTTCTGCAAATTCATCTGCAGATTTAATTAGACATTTGATTTCGTTTTCCAGACATCTTTTTTTAACCACCAATTCCCTTATATCTTCAGAGGTTTCTTTTCTTTTCTTTGTAGATGTTGATTTTTGGTTTTGCAAGTAGCTCATATATTGTTGTCTGGCATTAGAAACATAAGTGTGCATTGAATTTGATATTTTTACATCATGAATATTGCCGCATTCATTTAGGTTATCACATATAAGTCTCTGGGAAATATAAGACTGTTCCTTCATGTTTTCAATCTCAATTTTTTTATTAATACTGAACCATCTTTCAACAGTAGCCTGTCCATGACTAAGAAGTAATAGCATTTCAACAACTTTCCACAAATTTTGAAATTTGCTGTTATTCATTGTTTTAAAAAATAATTCATCAATTCTTGAATTCTCTGGTGAGAATTCAGCAAAATCAGTTATATTCTGGTTTTTCAATCCATAAATCATTGAAAACGCACTTTCCTGCCATATTTCTTTACTGTTTATATGACTGATGAAAGAAATTAAAAAATAAAACCGATCGTAAAAATCATATTGTAAAATCACGGAATAGATCACATTAAACAAAGACGCGTGCGAAACAAAAACTAACGGAGACTTGTAAAAAGCACAAAATTGTTGACGTCAAAAATCCGGAAAGCACGATTAACGAGAACCAATTACATCGACTCAGCAAAAAGTCTCCAGTGCGCGCGGAAAAGCAAACATACCTTCCCATTGAATAAGTGAAGTTATTCCGAAGCTAATGCATTCTGATTCGTCAGCATTAGAATTCCTTAAAAAAAGTCACTGGTCCCAAGGACCAGTAAGCATGAGAATTTACTGGTCCGCAGACTTCATCACTGGTCCAGTACATATAATTCCATTAAATAATTTTAACACTTAGAGTGGCCTCTCCCCTCCCCCCCTCCCTGGAAAATAAACCAATCTTACTTTGCATTTATCCAAAATTTTCAGCATAATAAAATGTAAAATTTTAATTTGCTAAAAATTAAATAAACAGTATGTAAAGAAAAACTACCAAATTATTAATTAGATATTTTATTTGCCATTATTTATTTCAACTGACTAAGGTTTAAAGCACATTTTTTTAGATTTTTCTCCAGATTTTAGCCAGAGTGGTGGAATTGTAGCTAGTGTCAGTGATGCAGCTGGACTTGAAAAATTCTGGGACCCTTTTCTACAGAAGCGGGTCCCCACTAATAATAAGTCATATTTTTCGACGCAAAAATTGCACTTGTTCATTTCCACAAGAAAAATAAACTGCAATAATTGTTTTAATAATAATAAATAATTAAAACCAATATTAATTTAAGAGAAATTTTCTGTGCTTTTTAAAGAATGTTCAAAATACAAATTTAATTATAAAATAATGCTTATTTGAGTGTAGAAGATAACAAGTATCACTATTGTCTGCCCCATTTTAAAATGGGACAAGACAGGTTTACTGAAAAAGACATTTTTGATGAAAAAAAGGATATTTTTGTTGCATAAATGGTACATACTCAAATGATGCTTAATGAAATGGTGATTTCAGGAGTCACATTCACTCAAAAAGATTTGGAGCCCCCCCCCCCCAAAAAAAAAAACGATTGGGAAGCAGGAAAATCAGTTTTTGGAGCAGCAACAACAATTTTGAAGCATGAAAATTAGTTTTTAAAACAGAAAAATTCTCTCCTGGCTTCACTTATTTATTTATTTTTATTTATTTATTTTTTTTTTCGTGCTTTTTCGCCGAAATTTCCGTTTTTCGCGTTATTTTGACGAAATCTTTTGTTTTTTCGGGATTTATTGACAAAATATGCCGTTTTTCGCGATATTTTTTGACAAAATTTGCCGTTTTATCGCGATTTTTGGACGAAATTTGCCGGGTTTTTTGCGATCTATTGAAGAAATCTGTCGTTTTTTTGGGTTTCAGGGTAAAATTATCCATATTTTTGCGAATTTTTTTATGATATTTGCCGGGAATCAGCCGTTATTTAGCGATTTTTTTAACAAAATTTGTCGCTTTTTGTGATTTTTTGACAAATTTTGACATTTTATCGCTATTTTGGGCGAAATTTGCCGTTTTTTCGCGATCTTTTGAAGAAATCTGATCGCGATTATTTAACGAAATTTGCCGTTTTTTCGCGATCCTTTAACGAAATTACGCGTCTTGTGGGACGCATAAGAGCTATTTTTTGCGTCCTTATCGCCGATTTTTTGCGTAATTTACGTGTTATAAGCGCGTCCGCGGCATCGCTGATTAAAAAAAAAAAAAAAAAAAATCTTATGTGCGATCGGTTGCGGTTCTCTCAGGGCCTGAAAAAAGGCACTGGTCCTGCGGACCACTAAATTTTTCAAATTAGTGGTCCGATTGAATTATCGGTGGTCTCGGACCAGCGGACCACCAAGGATTTCGAACGCAGTTCGTTGTCCCGAGTCGGACTTTCCAGCTGCTAATGTATAGTAAACAGTGACGTAAGCGTCTGCCTCTCTCCTCTCATCTGGCAGGAGAAGCACATTGGCGAAAAATCACACTCCTGGCTATTATAGAAAAAATGCATTACCGACAGCTTAGACGGAACAGCGCGTGCATAGTAACAATTTCCGAGGGGTTCGACAAACTAGTTTTTGGTGTACCAGATTTATAAATCAAGTTGATTTACTTGATTTACTCCTGATTTACTGATTTACTCCTGATTTACCTCTGATTTACTGATTTACTTGCGATTTACTCCTGATTTACTGATTTACCTGATTTGCTCCTGATTTACTGATTTACTCGTGATTTACTGATTTACCTCTGATTTACTGATTTACTTGCGGTTTACTCCTGATTTACTGATTTACTCGTGATTTACGGATTAACCTCTGATTTACTGATTTACTTGCGATTTACTCTCCTCATTATAGAGGTTAGCATTGCTTTGATTGGCTCTTCAGAACCTGTGACGCGATGACAACTGTTTGTAATACAGTAGAACCCCGCAAATTCGGACCCCGTTAATCCGGATTGGTTTAGTCTTCTTTTTTTTTGAAATTTGAGAAACGATTGGCTAATTTCCATAACATTAACTTGCTTCATCGTCGTATTCTGAATAAAAAAATAAAAAAAACTTTTTCTGAAATCATTTTGGAAGAAATAAGCAAAGTAAACATTTTTACTGTCTGTAAATATTCAATAAGTTTAATATCTGCAACTGCATATTCATATTATGGATGTCTTTTGTGTCACCTCTCACTCTGCCCCCCAGGGGAGGCACATTTTAAATTTCTTTACAACAACAGTCGTGTGACACATCATTTAAAAGGTCTGCAACTGCTTATTCATATTATGGATGTCTTGTGTGTCACCCGCCACTCTGCCCCCCAGGGGGGGCATATTTTTAATTACTTTACAACACCAGTCGTGTGACACATCATTTGAAAGGTCTCTAACTGCTTATTCATATTATGGATGTCTTGTGTGTCACCCACCACTCTGCCCCCCCCAGGGGGGCACTTAATTTCTTTACAACACCTGTCGTGTGACACATCATTTGAAAGGTCTGCAACTGCTTATTCATATTATGGATGTCTTGTGTGTCACCCACCACTCTGCCCCCCAGGGGGTCACATTTTTAATTTCTTTACAACACCAGTCGTGTGACACATCATTCGAAAATTCTGCAACTGCTTATTCATATTTTGGATGTCCTGTGTGTCACCCCACACTCTGCCCCCCCAGGGGGGCACATTTTTAATTTATTTGCAACCCCAGTCGTGTGACACATCATTTGAAAGGTCTACAACTGCATATTCATATTATGGATGTCTTTTGTGTCACCCCTCACTCTGCCCCCCCAGGGGAGGCACATTTTTAATTTCTTTTCAACATCTGCCGTGTGACACATCATTTAAAAGGTCTGCAACTGCTTATTTACATTATGGATGTCTTGTGTGTCACCCACCACTCTGCCCCCCAGGGGGGCACAATTTTAATTTCTTTACAACACCTGCCGTGTGACACATCATTTGAAAGGTCTGCAACTGCTTATTCATATTATGGAGTCTTGAGTGTCACTCCCCACTCTGCCCCCCAGGGGGGGGGCATATTTTTAATTTCTTTACATGACCATTCGTGTGACACATCATTTGAGAGGACTGCAACTGCTTATTCATATTATGGATGTCTTGTGTGTCACCCCCCACTCTGCCCCCCCAAGGGGTCACATTTTTAATTTCTTTACAACACCAGTTTTTTGACACATCATTTGTAAGGTCTGCAACTGCTTATTCATATTATGGATGTCTTGTGTGTCAACCCTTCAGTCTGCCCCCAGGGGCGCACATTTTTAATTTATTTACAACACCAGTCGTGTAACGCATCATTTGAAAGGTCTACAACTGCTTATTCATACCATGGTCATTCATACGAGCGCAACAAGCAGGGGTAACCTAAAACTTGGAATCATTAGCGAGTAAGCGGGGGGTTGGCGAGCGTAGCGAACAGGGGGGCGGAGCCCCCCTAGTATAATAAAAAAGAATGGGATCCAGAATGAAAAATTCGAGAGTATGGCTAGTGGAAAATTATGTCTCATATTAGCTTCATATGCGCAAATAAATATGCGAGTAACGAAACATTTATTTGCATATTTTTTTACTATTACTACAATTCAGTATTTATGCAAAACTGTGAAAGGGCCTCAAAACTAAATTCGAGTTCTGGACAGAATTTTCATTTGGATTTTCAGAACAGAATTTCATTTAGTGATTTTGGAATATTTTTCTGAGGAGGCCCTTTTTTTTTTTTTGTTTTTTTTTTGTTTTTTTTTTTGTTTTTTTGGGGGGGGTGGGGGGTGGGGGGGGATAAGCTCCCTCATGATGACATTTCTGTTGTTGTCAAATCCTAAAAATTATCCTAAAATGCTAATTTAACAACATTTCAAAATCATTTTTGGCATTTATCAGAAAACAGAAAAACATTCTAATTTCTTCATATCTAAATAAAATGTAAATTTACAAATCTAATGTAATGTAAATTCAAATCTAATGTAAATTTACATATTTTTAGAAATAGTAATGTAATTTTTTTGTATTTATAAATAAAAGTGAATTAGTGAAAGTATCACAAAAAATCGTAACTTTTAATTTAAGGATAACTTTCAATATAATAATTGATCATGATGTGAGTTGAACCCCCCCCCCCCCTTTACCAAAGAAAACGTGCCATGATCCCCCCTCTCTAAATTGAAGACGATTGAGGACTGAATCCTCCTTTGTATATGATAAACAATGCTTTACAAATAAATGTTTTTTTTTTTTTTAATTTATTGTTGAACCTTCTTTAACCGAATACTTCGCTTGGCATACATATAAATTACAGTTTGCTTTATAATTTGATGCTTCAGGAAACTATGTCCACAGTTTCTTCTTTTTCTAAGTAAATGAATAGAAGAAATAAATGAATCAACTAGCCCCAACATGGTTCGTACGGATATCGTTATTTTCAAGGTTAAACATCAGTATTTTTTGTTAAAAAAATAAATCTAGTTCGAATGCGCGATACTTCGTCTTATTTAAGGATTGATTTTCTATAAAAATATACTGGTACACAAAATTTCCTGGTCGTGAAATTCCAAGACCCATACTTACCCTACCATAGGAAAAATCCAAATTATTTGAGATTTGAGAATATCTGATACAAACAGAATAATATACATACACTGATACGGAAACAACTGATGCTGAAATGTTTGAGTTCAAACCAGGCCCTGATTACAGGGCTGTAGCTAGAAGTGAACAATAAGGAGGGAGGGGGGTCAAGAGAATGT
The DNA here is from genome assembly GCA_964019185.1 of Maratus speculifer. Lineage (NCBI taxonomy): Eukaryota > Metazoa > Arthropoda > Arachnida > Araneae > Salticidae > Maratus > Maratus speculifer. The sequence continues at coordinate 183,960,187 of OZ025289.1, forward strand.
AGGAGGGTTCAAGAAAATGTAGGGGGGGTCAAGAGAATGTAAGGGGGGGGGGGCTCATAATTTGTTTTCTCTCTCTGACACAGAAAGATAAGTTACTGTTGTAATAAATTCATTTTATGCTAAGAAAAGTACATGATGATGAAAATTTTGGGTCTATAACTGGTGAAAAATTAAACATCATGTTAGCTTCATATGTACAAATAGGATAAGGGAGTGTTGAAACATTTATTTTAGATACAATTTAGTAACTCTGCAAAACTGTGAAAGGGTCTCAAAACTAAATTAGATTTTTGAACAGAATTACATTTGGATTTTCGGATCAGAAATTCATTTAGTGACCTTGGAATCGTTTTCAGGGGGGGGGGGGGGCTCAAAGTATTTTATTATTCTCCAGGGGAGGGGGGATGAGCTACCCATATCGCCCCCTTAGCTACGGCCCTGCCTGACTATTGTTCGGGCATTCGGGGCCTATGTCCTGGGCACGAAATTTCAAAGGAGCACAAAATTTTTCCCAATTTCATCTAAATTTCTTTAATAAAAATCCTAATTATAGAAAAATAGTGATATTTAAGATGTGAATGTGACGAAATAACAAAAATATATCTCAATATAAATTTAAAAGCACATTTCAGTAAATAATAGATAAATGTTTTTATTACTTTTCATCATATGCAGTATAAGGTAAGTCTTGCAATAGTTTTGAAAATTAAAAAGAAAAAAAATAACGGATCTACAATATTTTAGACACTGGAGATTCCGAAAAACATATTTTTAGAAAAAAAAAATTACCACACACTGTCCGTTTGCCATTTAGCAAACAACTTTTTTTTTTTTTTTTTTTTTTTTTTTCAGACTTTCGAATTATCGTTTTGATGAAAGGTACATAAAAATTTTAGGGATTTTTCATTTTAAAGAATGGATATAAAAGACAGTAAAATAACACAAATTTTTCATAAAGAACAAAGTCGATCGGATAATTAGTTCCCGAGATATTTGTAATGCTATTTTCCACACTTTTCGATGTTTCATGATCCTGTATTTCATTCGAATTTTAATTCAGAGATACATTTTAATTGGAAATGAAATGTTTAGTTCGAAGCAGTAAACTGTTAATTAATATAATATTTTTTTGGAGTCATAAAAATATTTCTTTTATGCAATTCGGTACTATTTGAGTTGTTTTATGTAATTTGTCAAAATTAGTTCATTACCAATTCATTAATAAAGCATTGTATATTAAAATATTTATAATATATTAAAATAATATATATATATTAATATATTTATAATATATTAAAATATTTAAATATTCTGAAGAAAAAAATTCTGAAGATAAAAGTAATTTATTTTTAAAAGTGTTTTCCTTTTATGTTCATCCCAAACACTTGGGAGATTTGAGTGCATACTTTCATAGAAAATAAATAAGCAAATTGACTTTTTTTTTTTCTTTCTAAGTATGGGTGTAGATTAAATACAATGTGTCAGAAAAAAAAGATCTTTATTTGAATAAAAAAGAAATGCACATAGACAGGACACACACACAAAAAACCCCAGCAAATTTCGTCCAAAGATCACAGAAAATGACAGATTTCGTCAAAAGATCGCAAAAAACCGGTAAATTACAAAAAATGGGATTTTTTGCAAAAGGCTTACGTTAAAACGACAAGTTCAGTCAAAAGATAGCGAAAAAAGGCAGGTTTCGTTAAAAAAGCGCAAAAAGGTAAGTATCTTTAAAAAATCGCGAAAAACGACAAATTTTGTTTTAAAAAATCGCGAAAAAATGGTAAATTTCGTCAAAAGAGTGCGAAAAACGGTAAGAGAGGCAAATCACAGATCCCGAGTGGTAACGATCACAAGAAAGGCAAATTATGTTAAAAGATCGCGAAAAAATGCTAAATTTCGTCAAAAGATCGAGAAAAAACGGCGAATTCCGTTAACCCGTTAGCGACGGCGCTCTCATTCAGAAGTGCGCATCTCAGGACGAAGCGGGAGAATTTGATTTCCTCTTCAGGGCCGAAGGATTTAGCGAAGCTAAGCCTAACTCTTGTAAAGTGCTCTTTAAAAAATTATAGAAAATTCATTTTTCTGTATAATTTTTTGAAATTAACACGCATGAAATAAATTGTTATTATGTATATTCATGCAAAAAATTGGGGTATTTTTTCCAATATTTTAGTATAAAATGACCTTTTGAATGTTTATAATGCCTATTTTAACCACTTTTATTAAAAAATAATATAACATGATTACAAAAACTTACCAGCCTTTATTTTAGCAACATATGAAGCATTTTGCCCAAATACATAATTATTTGGTGAAAAAATAGCTTTGTTTCTAAATAGTTTTTAAATACAATTCTAAAAATAAATGCTTTAAAAGCTGATTTGTTCACTAATAAAAACAGTTAAATTAAGCTTATAAGCAACTGTTTCTTTTATACTAATCATGCAGACTTACATAAAAAATAGTTTGAAAATGTTTAATGTAATTTGAAATATTTTTGAAAATTAAAAAAAAAATCTTTAAAACATAATCCATGATAAAATGTCCTTCATATAAAAAGTATTTGATTATAAAAACAAATAAAATGGAATTAAATTCTAAAATATACGTTTTAAAGTTATTAAATGTAAAAAATGTTTTTGAAATCAAAATTTAAAATACATAGCAGTGCATAATGTAATAGCAACGTGTAAAGTAATAGCAATATATAATGCATTAGGCAATGTGCGAAATATCAAATAAAAAGTATTTGATAATAATGAGAACTTGAATGATGACTTAAAATACATTCATCAAAGAATATATTGATGCTAATACTTTTTTATTTATATCTTATGTAAAAGAAAAAATCTTTTGCCGAAACTATTCCGAATGTTAAGTACAATACAATCCACTTTTTATATTTTTCCTTTCCTTTTCTTATTTTTTACTGCGCAATTTAATGTGCCTGAATAAAAGTGTAAATTACAGAGCGGTTTTCATTTCTAAACAGAAAATTTCAGAGGTCAGTAAGCTCGATGATTAAGCATATGAATAAGCAATTTTCAAAAGAGGAGAAAAAAAAGAAAAGAAACAAACAAAACCTTTACGAAATACGCATCCGTCAACCAATAAATAAGTTATTCCTATCGAGATAAAAGTAGAACAAAGAAATAAGAAACAGAATCACGCATTAAGTCTTTAGTCAGGAGCACTCGTATAGATATCATATATTTGCGTTCATCAGCTTATCCACTCCGCCTTCCGCTCCCCCCCCCCCCCCCCCCCCCCCACCGCAACAAGCAAAATAAAAAAATAAAAATAGACTTCTATTACTCATGTAAAAGGTTTATGATCGTGAAAAGATCACAATTCAGAAACATAAATAGATGATGAAATAATTACTTTCTTCTCATTGCATTATTTTTTAATTAATTAACATCGATTAAAAAATATTTATTCATCGATTCCATTTGCTTTCCTAATTAAATGAAAGTGTGTTCTTTCCTAAATATATTCAAAAACGACTAAGATAAATTTTTCGTACGGAATACATTTAAACCAAGGTTTGAAAAAACCCGTTTTTTTTTTTTTTTTTTTTTTTTTTTTTTTTTTTTTTTTTCTTGAAAAAGCCCAACCCGCTGGGCCCAGTAGTCTAAAACCCGGGTTTTTTCGGGTTTTATTAAAAATTTTCAGAGAACTCTTCAAACTTCTAATTTTCATATGCATAATACCTAAATTTTTCATTTATCAGTGAAACGAGGGTATATTTTTAAATTAAGTATGGATTAACAATAAAAAGAAATATATAAAAAGAAAAAAAGTATATTTAAAAAGATTATTTTGTATCTCATGGAACTAGATTACTGTAAGAATGATATACTATGCCAAGTACAACTGAATTTCTTTATATAAATCTTACATAAGTTAAACAGACTAATAATTTATACTATTCCTTTCATTTCCTTCAATCAGAAATCAGTTTAAAACAACAACATGTTTATTTTTGTGCTAAAAAAATGACATTTTTATTTATTTATTTATTTTTTAATAGACAAAAATTAGTTTTAGTGTATGTGATAGCTACACATACTTATAGAAAATTAAGTTACAATTACTTGTTTTAAAAATTGTCATTGGGAGAATTAAGACTTTTTTTTCCCTTGGAGAGGGGTGTTAACTTTACAAGTGGTGTACTGATATTACAAAATACATTACCTTATGAAATTTAAAGTTGAAATTTTGAAAAAACCCAAACGGGTTTTTTCATAAGAAAGCCTTTTGGGTTGGGGAAAATCGCAAAAATTCTGCCTTAAATTAAAATGCTAAATTTATATAGTTTCTTTCATTCACTTCAATTCCAAAATCAGTAGAATTTTTTAAAAGGGAATTATCAATAGAATTTTTATAAAAATATTTTTGAAAATTTTAGAAAAATTTACTATATATATTGCAACAGTATTAAATGTTAAATTAGATTGTCATAGAAGCCAGTGTCAATGACATTTGTAAATTTTGATCATAAATGGAAATACTCTTTCACTAGCTTTGCAGCTTAATAAACTCCTAAATGATTATGTAATTTGCTCCAAATTACATCAAATGTAGAAAAATATTGTTCGATTGAAATAGAAATAATTTGTGCTAAATGTAAAGAAAAGAAAGACTGACAAAATCCATGAGGAAACTTCTCTTTCCCTCTTTTTTTTTTCTTTTTTTTTTGGTTATAATCTGTCATTGTGCTGAAAATTACTGTATAACACTTTCATTAAACATTGATACATGATAATAAATAGAATGATTAATTTTAAAGATATAACAATGCAAGCAATCAAAATGGGGTTCAAGTTTCAAATGTCACCTTAAGGTTATACATAAAGATTTAAAGCACTTGGATGCATTTTAAAATACAGACATGAAAATCTTTCTTCTTTATAAGCTAATTTCTGTTTTCTTTTGGTCATTTTACCAATGTTTAGAAATTCCTTTAAATCTGGTTCTTTTGAAATATATTTAAATTAGCATTTATCTTTACATTCTCATATCTTAGGTTAAAAAAATTGTACAGGTGTGAAAAAATGAAAAATTTTGAAAAAACCCACAAATGGGTTTTTTTATGGGTTTTTTCTAATGGGCCCGTCCGAAAAAACCCGCTCGGGTTTTTTCGGGCTGGGCCCACTTGGGAAAACCCTGATTTAGACACATAACATTCCACATACGCGGCACGCTAGTGATCTGAGTGCCAAACGCGCTGTTGCGTATACCGGTCGCGCGGGATGTGAGTGCCAATATCGGTCGCATGTGCCAAAAGGGTTAAAAGATTGTGAAAAATCGCAAGTTTTGTCAAAAGAGCGAAAAAACGTTAGTGTTGGGAGTACATTCTCTTCTAAAACTGATTTGGCTGCTACAAAAAACTTTTTTTTACTGCAGGAAAAAATTGATTTTGTTGCTACACTTTTTCCCTTTGCTTTCTTCAAAAACTAATTTCCTGCCTATTTTTTTCTGCTCTAAAAACGGATTTTTCAGCACCAAAATTGATTGCACCAAATCCGGCCAAATCTTTCTGAATGAATGTGACCTCTGCATACGTTTTCAGAGTAATTTTCATAGTTCATTGTACTATATTTTATATTGTTGATTTAATAAGAACGATACCATATCATATACATTATTTAACAGAATTCTTTTCTTTCTTCTTTTTTCTTTTCGTTTAATTTCATAAATAAATACTGCAAATTTCAGCAAAATTTTAGATACACATTTAGTGTATCTAAAAAATTATCATTCTTAATTTTCTATTACCTTTTCACAAAATTTCAAGTGACACCTTGGTATTTGTCATTGCTATAAAACTATGCCCCATATATATTTTTGTAAAGAAATGATGACTTAAATTTTCCAATACAGCCTTTCTAGAATACTAATTTTTAAGTTTTTGATATTGCTATTAATAAAATTAATATAAATAAATAAAAGATTCAATTCAAGTTTTGTAGTCAATCATATTGTTTTAGGGCAATGTTTTAAATGAAGAAATCAAATTTATTGATATTATAATGGATTCGACCTTGATAAAAATTAATTACTGTCAAATAAAAGTTCTTGATTAATATTTATGAGTAAAATAATAATTCAAAACTACTTAATACTGATTTATTTGTTTTATAATTAAATGTTTGATTCTTGATTGATTTATTACTAAATTAATGTTTATTTCTTGATAAGTTAACAGCTTAGTTGAATTTAAAATCATTAAAAGATATTTATTGGTCTTTTAATTACTTTATGTCAATTTAATGTTTTATTTATTGATAAGTTGTCAACTTAAGTAGTTTTTAAATCGTTAACAGAGATTTATTGGTTTTATAATTATTCTACGTCAAGTTAATGAAAATTTTTAAATTTATGACCACATTTTGATGCTTTTTCTTATTATATTTTCAAACTAGCTGGATGTGCCAACCCCAAAACTTTCTTCTATCTCATACGTACATTTTAATATATATAAAAAAGGTTACTCATTTTAATGCTTTAATAATTTTAATTCAATACCATACCAACTTTGATTTTCTGCTTCAATCAATTAATCGGCGTAAAAACGAATTTCCGTATCTGAACGAGCCGACGGACAATAGAATGATTGGCAGATTTTTTTTTTTTTTTTTTCAAATTCAGGGAGGACCTACTTGCCTTACCAAAAAAAAAAAAAAAAAAAAAAATCATATACAAAACATTTAGGTCCGTTCTAGAACTAACTTCATACACTTTTATGCGCTGCAATATTGAAAATGGCATAAAATTCGCTATTGCAGCGCCTCCTTCTGGTGGATTTTTTTTTTAGATTCAGGGCGATCTAACTACCCATAGTCAAACACATACACAAAAAAATTCGTTCAATTCAATGCATAACTTCATATACTTTTGGTAGGTACAATATTAAAAATGGCACAAAAACTGCGATTGCAGCGCCCCCTTCCGGCTCCCTTCCTTGCTCAACTTTATTTTCGCCTCGTTCTTGTATAACAAGGGGGCTCCGCCCCCTTGCTCGCTACGCTGGCCAACCCCTCACGTAATCGCTTCGCGATTCCAAGTTGTAGGCTACCCCTGCTTGCTGCGCTCGCCAATAACCCATGGTATGAATAAGCAGTTGCAGACCTTTCAAATGATGTGTCACACGACTGGTATCGTAAATAAATTAAAAATGTGCCCCTCCCTGGGGGGCAGAGTGGGGGGTAGACACACAAGACATCCATAATATGAATAAGCAGTTGCAGACCTTTCAAATGATGTGTCACACGGCTGGTGTATTAAAGAAATTAAAAACGTGCCTCAATTGGGGGGGGGGGGGGAGGGGGTAACACACAAGACATCCATAATATGAATAAGCAGTTGCAGACCTTTTAAATGATATGTCATACGACTAATATTGTAAAGAAATTAAAAATGTGCCCCCCCCCCCCTGGGAGGGGCAAAGTGGGGGTGACACACAAGACATTCATAATATGAATAAGCAGTTGCACACCTTTCAAATGATGTGTCACACGACTGGTGTTGTAAAGAAATTAAAAATGTGCCCCCCTGGGGGCAGAGCGGAAGGGGTGACACACAAGACATCCATAATATGAATAAGCAGTTGCAGACCTTTCAAATGATGTGTCACACGACTAGTGTTGAAAATAAATTAAAAATGTGCTCCCCCTGGGGGGCAGAGCGAAGGGGGACACACAAGAAATCCATAATAGGAAAAGGCAGTTTCAGACCTTTCTAAAGATATGCAACACGAGTGCTTTTTATGAGGATAAAAATTTAAAAAATTCCCCTTTGGGGGAGGGGGCAAAGTGGGGTGCGGCGCCCCAAACATGCATAATTGGAATGAGCCGTTACAGTTCTTATAAACTATAGGGGGGGCTCCGCCTCCCTGCTCGCTACGCTCGCCAACCTCCCGCGTAATCTCTTCGCGATTCCAAGTTCTATGCTACCCCTACTTGCTGCGCTCGCCAGTACCCCATTTACTATAGGATTTAGCCTGATTTACTATGTACCCCTGATTTACTATAGGATTTACCCTGATTTACTATATACCCCTGATTTACCCTGATTTACTATAGGATTTACTGATTTACTAGAAGATTTATTGATTTACATTGATTTACTGATTTACTACAGGATTTACTTTTTAAATCTTGATTTACTGATTTACTATAGGATTTACTGATTTACTGATTTACTAGAGGATTTAATGATTTACATTGATTTACTACAGGATTTACTTTTTAAATCTTGATTTACTGATTTACTATCGGATTTACTGATTTACTATGGGATTTACTGATTTACTATAGGATTTATTGATTTACTATAGGATTTACTGATTTACATTGATTTACTGATTTACTACAGGATTTACTCTTTAAATCTTGATTTACTGATTTTGACTTGATTTACATGGCAGTAAATCCGCTGTGTACCAGATTTACAGCATTGTCGGACCCCTCGACAATTTCGTCGGGTCACAATCTGCGTTCTATTTTTTTCCCCCGACGGTTTCCGCATGCATCCGATTTTTACAGCCAAGGAAAGATGCCAACAGGGTTGTTAGGAACAGAGAAGGAAATTTTTGGCTGCAAGTGACTCAATCATTGAGAAAGCAAATATACAATTGAAATAAATTGTTTTAAAATAAAGTGTATAAAGGTTTTTTTTTTTTTTTACTTTTTTAGAAATTTTAAAATTTAAGGACTAATATTTATTATTTCTAATTTTTCCAGCACTTTTCATTCCTTGAAAATGAATCTCTCTTTTTCCAGCACTTTTCATTCCTTGAAAATGAGGACTTTTTTTTCCAGCACTTTTTCTATTTTTTCCAGAGCGTACGAACCATGGATATAGGCCCTAAGGGGTGGGATGCCCTCCGTGGGGGTCTTTCTAAGGGAACCTAACCCGTATTTACGCAAGGTTCGAAGAAAACCATGGAAAACTCCGAACGGTTAGGCCGACGGTCGCGATTGGGTTTGAACCCAGCACCTACCGTCTACCAGTTTGAGGTCAGAACCTCTCGGCCACTGGTGGGGCTATTTTAAATTCAGAGCTGAAATGGAGAACATTAATAGTAGTCATTCGCATGAATAACTTAAAAGACTTATAGTAACATTTTTAAGGTAGAATTTAAGAATTGATGGATTTCGCTTGTCAAGATCTGCTTGAGGGGCAAACAAGCAATATATTTGTTCTTTCTTTTACATCTTTGATCGTCTTTGAACTTGTTGCGACATCATCAATCTGGTCGACAAAGTCATTGTCATTGGTCATAGCTGTCTTGGTTGATGGTTTCTCATGCATCAGCTTCATCTTCTTTGTAAACAAAATCATCAACATTTTTATAGTTGAACTTGTTACAATTTTTACAAAGTTCATGTCGAACATAAGATCATGCAAGCTTTTTTTTTCCTGCTACATGAAAAATGTGTGGGGTTTGGGCACATTTAACACTTGCAGAAAGAAACCATCAAACCTGCAAACCCAACCCCATTCTTCAAGCAGGATGCTCTTTCCTAGCTTAACTTATACATAATGATATCATCAGTGGAAATGATGTGCGCAGCCTCTAACATCAGTGGTTGCATTTTAATTTATTTTAAATTTAGGACTTAAATGAAGAACATTAATAGTAGAAGTTGCAAGAATAACTTAAAGACTTACGGTAACATTTTTAATGTACTTAGTAACATCTAGAGCATTTGCAAGTTGATGGATTTGGTTCGCCAAAATCTGTTTAAAGAGCAAACAAGCAATATACTTCTTTGATCTTCTTTAAACTTATTGCGACACCATCAATCAGGTCGTCAAAGTCACTGCTGTCTTGGTTGATGATTTCTCAGGCATCAGCTTCATCATCTTAAACAAAATCATCAACATTTTTGTAGCTGACCCTGTTACAGTTTTTAAAAAGTAACGAACATTTGAGTCCTGATTTTTCAAAATCATACAAACTTTTTTACAATTACATGAAATGTGTGCAGCAAGAATTCAGGTGCTGGGTTTTGGCACATTTAAGACTCGCTGAAAGAGTCCATCAGACCTGCAAACCCTCCATTCTTCAAGCAGGATGTTACTTCCTAGCCTAGCTTGTACATAATGATAACATCAGTGGAAATTATGTGCACAGCCTCTTGTATTGATGATAGCCTTGCAAAATGATATTTGCTTTTAGAGGCAGATTAAGCAAATAACTGAAATCTCAAGGTGTTTCATGTTTGTATGATATCTATACATTAACTGTATGGAACAATAATGAACTTTTATCCAGCCTTGATGAATTTCTGACAGGTAGACTCTGGTTAATTGAACACATTGGCTATTTCTTCAAGCTAATCATGTTTTTTCAAAATGTTACAAAACTTTGATTTTCCTAGCCCTAAAAGAATGGATGTTGTAATGCAGCTGCTGATTGCAGGAATGAAAATAACATCGTTATAATTATATTTGTATGATCAGAGTTGTATAACATAGACGCACGCGTGCACGCCGTGCGCAAAAAATTTTATGAAGTTTGCAGAAAATTTTAAGAAACAATTTATTTTTGCAAATTTTTAGAACCAAAAAATAAAAATATCATCCCCTCAATTTTATGAATGAATTATTTACTGTTAACGCGAATGTAGTCAAAGGCCTCGAAAAAATCACGAATTTCAACAAAGAATTGAGCAAAAAATGTGAATTTAGTCCAAAGACTGAGTAAAAAATGTAAATTTCGTCCAAAAAATGCAAGAATGTGCCCAATGCCTTTCTGCATAGATAAGAATATTCATTTTTTGATTATTCGTTTTTTCAGAGATCGTACTGCTTTAGCAATTGCAATTAGTCTTTCTCTGAGGCCTCATTACGCCTCTGTTTAAGCATTTAGCTTTTTTTAAAGTGCTCAATACTTCTGGAAGATCTTGAAGCACTCTATAATTTAATGGCTAAAAGATAATGGAACAAAATAAAATGAATGATATTCAGTGGTAAAAATTCTAGACTTCAGAGAGCAGTTTCCCACCACTAATTTTATTCATTTTTTTCATCTAATATTTCATCTAAATTTTTTTGTAAGAGTATTAATAAATTTAAGTGAAGTAAACAAATAAATTTTAGTGATGAGACTTCCTGCTGGCGCGTAGATATTTTACACCCCTGATAATAATTATATTTACCTCAGTTTCCCTATGATTACAAGGTTAAACACAACATTTGAAATTTCTGATACAAAAGGGAGATAAAAGTAGTTTTGAAAACAAGGACACATTTTTTAAAAAACTTACCATTCAAAATTATATTCAGTCTTCACAAACTGATCTACTGCCAATTTTACCATAGGACGCTGAAATAATAGAAAACATACAATAAATTACCAGAAAAATTTAAAAAACATTAAAAAACAAAACTTGTCTCACCTCAGGATATTGCTGCAAATATCCTCTGACAAATTCGCTAATATTTTCATGAACATCATCAGCTACATCTACGCCTAAAATGTATGAAAGATTAAGTTTAAATTCAAACATTTAATGGACATACATGCATATACAGACATCGGTTACATAAAAAAAAGCAAAAAAAGGAGAGGAGGATGCAATTAGGTTCAGAAGAGAAAAAAGTGCTAAAAAATTTATTTTAGTAAAAGTCAAACCTTCATATGCTATGTTTGCATTAAGGATGCACCGAATAGTGATTTTGGCCAAATACCAAGTACTGAATATTCGGCCGACAGTTATACCGAATACCAAATATTCGGCTAGCCGAATAGTAATTCTTGGGCCGAATACCAAATATTCAGCTTTCCAAATACTTTTTATATTTCAAAGTTTAAAGGTAATAAAATGTTACTTTTTAAAACAATTTTACATAATATTTAATAAGAGAAACTTATATTTTGATAAACAAGAGCATTTTATAAGAACATCCAGTATTGAAAAAAATCTGCCTTTTTTTTTATTTAAGAAGCATAATTATGAGACTTTTTCAATTAGTAAAATATTAAATTTCATTTCTTCTACGAATTGAGACAAACATTTTGAAATCAAAGAGAAATAATGAAAAAAAGTTGAAGAAAAACTATACAGTCTCATATTTGTTCTTTTTAAACAACTCAAGGCAGATTTTTTTCAATATAAAGTATAAATACTTTCAACTTAATTCTGAATAAAGGAATGTCTAGCTCATAGTTTTTTTATTATGAATAGTGGCATTTTCCATCTTTCCCATCATATCATAATTTACAGAAATCAAAGCATGTGAGTTGAAAACATAGTTACGGTATTATTTTTAATGCAACAAACGAAAACATAAGTTTGACCTAGAGTGAGATGAAATACAATGCATTTATGATTCAATAAAATGATTTTATGATTATGGTTTCATAAACAAACTAGTTGGATGTGTCAATCCCGAAACTTTCTTCTATCTCATAAGTACATTTTAATATTAAAAAAAAAACGTGGTGACCGCAAAGTTACCCACTATCGAATTTCCTCAAACATTTGACCTAACCTAAAGAAATTCTGGTATCCGAAAAGCCTAAAACGCAAAATTTAATTAATAATCTGAGAAAATGAGTTTAGTAGTGCCTCATGTTGGGTAATTTATACTAAAACCTAATAAGCATCTATCTAATCAAGACCCAACAGAATCTGAAATTTGATGGAATTTCGTCCATTAGTTCTTGAGGTATAGTTATAACAAAAAATTTGCAAAACGTAACACAGCAATACCATATCTTGGACAATTTATGCCAAAATGTAAAAAAAGCATCTAATTATGTTATGGTGTAAAAGAATCTGAAGTTTGATGAAATTCTGTGCATTAGTTCTTGAGATATAGCTAGTTAAAAAAAAACGTGTAAAATATAGCACAGCAGCACCATCAATTAAAGGATTTATAACAAAACGTAATCATCGTGTAATTATGTTATATGTCATTTTGTAACAAAATCTGAAGTTTGATGAAATTCTGTGCATTGGTTGTTGAGATATAGTTATCGGAAAAATCGTGCAAAATGCAGCATAGCTGCACCACCTGTTGCAAGGTTAATACCAAAATGTAATCAGCGTCTAATTATGTTATATATTCTAGTGTAAAAGAAACTAAAATTTGATGAAGTCCTCTGCATTACTTTTTGAGATATAGCTTTCGCAAAAGTCGTGCAAAATGTAGCATAGCAGCGCCACCTATAGGGCAGTTCACACCAAAACCTTATCAGCGGCTATGTATCTCAAGGTATCGTGGAATCTGAAGTTTGGTGAAATTCTGTGCATTAGTTCTTGAGATATAGCTATCATGAAAATCATGAAAAATGTCGCATAGCAGCGCCACCTGCTGGCCAATTTACACCAAAACGTAATCAGCGTCTATGTATATCAATGGGTCACAGAATACGAAGTTTGGTGAAATTCTGTGCATTAGTTCTTGAGATATAGCAATCTTGAAAATCATGAAAAACGTAGTATAGCAGCGCCACCTGCAGGCCAATTTTCACCAAAAACCAATAGGCACTAATTCATATCAAGGTCTTACTGAATATAAAATTTTATTAAATTTCGAGCATTAGTTCTTGAGATAGAGCGCCCACAAATTTTTTGTCACATACAGACAGACAGACTCACAGACAGACACACAGACAGACATTTTCTAAAAATAGTCAAAACGTATTAAGGACCTTCTAAAACGTGTAAATCCATCGAAAACCGGAAGTCGAAAATTTTCATGAAACCAATACTTTCTTCTTGTAAAGATAGAAGAAAGTAAAAATTGTCTGCCTTGAGAGCAATTACTATTCTCAAAAGTTTTCCTTTCTTGTTTAAGGACTTTTTGGGAAAAGCAAGAAACAGATTATTTACTAAATAGAATTTAGGAACTTGCATCATTTATTCCTAAGGAAAATCCTAATAAATCTTAATTTTAATCCTTCTCATGGTTAATTTTCTTAAGTTAAACTTTACAAAGGCAAATAAATAATGCAAAAACATTCTATATTATTTAAATATGATTTTATTTCTAATTATTTTAAATATATTAATAAATTGACAGTTAATAGTAGAAATTGTGAAAAGTTTTTTAAAATGTGTTTTAAAGGGCTTTATTAAATATTGAATTCGGCCGAATACTTTGATATTCAGCTAAACCGAATATTCGGCAGGCCGAATAGTTTCATATTCGGCCTAACCGAATATTCGGTAACATGGCCGAATAAGCCGATTACTGATTAGATACTGAATATTCGGTACATCCCCAGTTTGCATAATTAAAGTTTGTGATATTTTGAACTATGATGTTTATAAAATCTTTAAAATATACATATAAAAGTTTTGTTTTTAACATACAGTAGAGTCTGTCTACAACGAAACTCCATCCAACGAATTTCTCGATATAATGAACATTTTGTAGGAACGATCATTTTATTATTATTACATTAAAAATAATCTCCATACAGCAAAATATAAATCTCCGTATAATGATTTTTTTTTTTTTTTTTTTCAGAATTTTTTTTATTTGTTTAGACAACGGTTCAAATTGTTTATGGAATGCATTAATATTTGCTGATTCCTGGTTTATATTACACAGCTATATATTTCTACTTTATTGTTTATGCCAAAAAAGAAGGTATTCATCACACACACAGAAAAAGAAGAAACCTTTACATTAACCTTTGAAAGGAGAATGAGGAATTTTATAAAGCTTAGCGATTCAATCACTGAAAGAAAGATTTACAAATACTTTAAAAAGTTAGGCAGTAGACTAAAAGAAGAAATGGGAAAAATTAAGATGCATAGAAGTAGTAATTTAGTCTACTTTTTAGAGATGCTTACCAATCTTATTGTTACGTAGTGTTCCACTGATAGTAACATTTTAAGCAACGTTGTGAACAATGCTGATGGAAGAGACGATGAATATGAAAGTGAAAACTTTAAACAAAACCAAGAAGAGAATTTATTATGTCTTTGGCATTATAAGGGAAAGACATCAAACGGAATAAAATGGTTTCCATTCTTTGCATTCTTTGTTAAAGTTTGAAAATTTTTACAAGTGCAAAAGTGTTATTTTACTAATTTTTCAAGTAAACATTTATTTTCTTGTTTTAAAATTGTTTAAATAAATGAGAAATAAACTACCAAATTGAAGTTTAGTGTTAAACATTTCAAAACTTTAATTAAACAGCCCCCAAACATTTTTTATCAAATATTACACATCAAATGAAAAATTTTGCAATTTTCTCTATACAACAAATTTTTCTACATAACGAATTTTTTGATTGAACAATGGATTTCGTTATACAGAGACTCGACTGAATATATATTTATAAAATACTTTTATATATATTTTTAAAATTTATAACAAGTATATATTTTAGTTTATGTATAAGAAATATTTGAATTTATAATTTTTCCAGTGTGGCTGTTTGTTTACCTTTTTCTAAATGTTTATGAATATACAGTAATGACAGGTCCTCAAAACACCCCTTCTCTTATATCCTTTTCAAATTTCAAATAATAAAGTTGTGGCCAAAATCCAATCAACAGAATGGAAGATGTCCCATCCAGGAATCGATCCCAAATATCCTTGGAATAATGCTTCAAGTACTGAATTTAAGTTACAAGGATGATTGGTTTTATGATTTAGTTAGCAATGAAATAAATCACATATCAAATATTGAATAATTTCACAGCTGAAAATTAAAATTATGTATTCACTGATGCTCGGTTTATTTGTATAACATGTTTTGCCGCATGACTATGTGTTCATGAAGATGACTACTTCTTGTGTTACAGTTGCAGCTCTATATGTGAGTGAGAGATGCTAAACTGGGTACAGTTTTCTCAGCTTAAATGGTAGAGCACTTAGAGAGCTATTCAAAGGGTACATATTAAATATTCACAAAAAAGTATTAGGAAAGTAGAATTGCTGTAAAATTTTAACTTTAAAATTTTCTTTAATCTATAATTCTTTCAACTTATTTTTAATTTTACTTCGCTCCAGGGCTGGTGGTAGATTTGACTGATGCTAAAGTGAAGTCAAATTGAGCAATGAATATCTAAAAAAGGCTAAAAATATACAAAATGGAAAAAAAGTTTTATTATTATACCTAAAAAATCATGATTATTTATTGCTGTTAGAATAGAATGTAATAAACACAACAGAAAAATAAAGAATTTTAAACTTTGTGTCACATATGAATAACAAGAGAAATGTATATGACTGAATTTTTATTGTTAGATAAAAGTGTTAAAGCAAGAAACAATTATAAAAGTAAATGATTTTTAGGATTTTAAAATTTAAGAACTGCAAAAGAAAATGAGGAGGAGAAGTGGAAATTTTAGAAGGAAAGTATTAACACGTTCGCTGCCGCTTACATGAAGATGTGATGGTAGTTAAAACTGCACTGTAGAAGTGGGTTTTTCCCAGAAGCCGATTTACTTTTTATAACAAATAATCAGTGAAAGATTTTACCGCACCAGCACGTGACTGGCTGGACATCACCCCACATCATGCGCTGGTGCCTGAGGGCCCTCCTTTGTTGTCCTTGAAAAATCTAGGACAATTCCTAAAAGGACATTACACTACCAGAGACGATACGCAATGTGAAACTTTGCTGTAGAATTTGCCCATAGAGTTTAAGAAAAATGTATTGAGGAAAAATGACCAAACAGATTTGTAAACAACAAACAACTTTTATTTAATTCATAGTTAAAACATATAAAATCAAATTAAAACCAAATTATATAAAAGTCAAATCAATAGTCAAATTATATTCATAATTAAATAATGAACCGGAGCACCAAAAGCAAACTATTGTATTTTAAATTCTATCTTAAAACTATCAATAATAATTAACTTTAAATTCATCTTTAAATTAAACTGCAATTTCCAATCTAGCCCATATTAAACTTTCAATTAAAATAAATTACATTAATGTTTTTCCCCTCCCGAAAGATTCTACTAACCATATTGAATTACAACAAAAAAATTTTCTCTACAGCTAATCCTTACTGCCACTAAGAACGCTATCCACAACATCGGCTACTGCCACTAGCGATGTACTCTAAGAAATCCCGTTTCTGCCACATGGGACCATACTTGGAGGGCGAGAAAGAAAAATCTAAAGATTTCCCATACTGCAGCAAAACTAAATCTTAACAAAGACTCAAAGCGATTTCTGACTATAGAGTCTTAAAAGAAATTGACCTGGTTCCCTTTAAGCCTGGTCACATTACCACAATACGGGAAAAACATTTAAGAAAGGAAGAAGTTACCTTAAGGGAAGGAGAAAAAAAACTTTTAAAAAAAACTATTTCTAATTTAAAAGAAATATAAAAATGAAATACCAAATAAAGACATGTCGCTGGTGACTGGCTGTCTTCGCCTAATCTTGAAAAATTAAAGTCCCAGACTTGACGACCTCACGATATATTATTCAAGGCAGCAACTTCATCTTTATAATCCATGTGCCGACCAAAAAGAAACAAAGTTAATCTTCAATCTACTCAAGAACTTTCCATTTCATCTCATACATGCACTGGTAACTATCTTTATGCTTTATTGTAAATAAACATAACTGAAGACAGCACGAGAAACAAAAACAAAACTACGACAAGCAGGCAAAGGCAAGGCACTCACAGTCTTTCTACTGAGCTATAAATAGCTCTCCCATCCTCCGTCACCGCCCACTTACGTCATTTCCTATGACGACATCCAAACGCCGCCTATGGCATCTAGAACATACCTGAGCAGAAGAACCAATAGCGACCGATCACGACAGGTAGGCACGTGCATTCAGACAGGTAATGCCATCTACCTAAAACTGCCGTAACCTTACAGATTACGATTTACCGTGACAATGTTCGCCGCTGTTCATGATGACAGGATGGAAATATGTTTACCGTGATACAAGTCAGCAAGTGAAGGATGACCGATATGAACGTTAAACAGAAGTGACCAAACATTAAGTTATATTTTGTTTAGAATAAAATTATATTTAAATGCTGAAATAAAGATAATGGAAGTATTTAAATTAGACTTGCACTATTGAAACTTAAAGTGATTTAGCCAGAAATTATTTAATGATAAGTATAAAGGATAAACAGGTCTATAGAAGGTAAGTTGGATGAAATGGGGAAGAATGGAATGGGACAGAGTTTGAGTGGAGTGATAAGAATAGAGGGAAAATATAAATATATTTTCCTAACACCCTTAACGTTGGTGCCATATCGTAGCGCTTTCGTATGCGCGGCAGCGAATGTGTTAATAATACGTCTATTGAGTAATTCTTGCTATTGCATGACAATGTAAAAAATTTAAGATGTGAACTGGTTAAATAATTGAAAGTTTCATTGACTTTTCATGCTGATTGTGAGCAATTTTTAATATGTATAGAGAAGGGGTTTGGTTTATTTTTGTCGTCCGATTATCTACGCTAGAGATATAGGACAAGGGGGGTCTTTCTAAGTGAACCTAACCTGTATTTATGCAAGGTTCAAAGAAAACCACGAAAACTCCAAACGGTTAGGCCGACAGCCGCGATTGGGTTCGAACCCAGCACCTGCTGTCTACCAGTTGAGAGGTCTGTACCTCTCGGCCACTGGTGGGGCGTATAGAGAAGGGGAGGTGGATTTTAACAAATGGTTTAAAAGGTAGAAAAATGTTGAAATGTGGAAGATTTTCACAGGAATAGTGTGAAGCATGGTAAGGTATGACTGAATGTCGAAAATAATAAACAACATGAATCAGAGTTTATCTATACACATAAATAAAAAACAAAAGAAATTCTGTTCTTTTAATATGTAGTATTGATTCTAAACCATTATTTTAGTAGGATACAGCGCTGAGCGACCCTTTTTAACATTTTCTATGCACCTGTGGCCAGGGTTGTTTGGTTTAAACCACACTGGTTTAAACCGTGGTTTAAACCATGGTTTAAACCAAGTGGTTTTTTTAAAAAAAACCATGCTGGTTTTTTTTAATTTGGTTTTTTTCCCTTTTCCCTAATGTTTTCATTTATTTTACACATTATTAAAATGTGCAAAATCAAAGTTATGAAGTAGCTACAAGCAAAGCTTAAGGCAAATTAAATTTTTAAAGTGACAAACATCTTTAATCAATCTAATTTTTCTTACTAGCTATAAATTGACATGGCAAAATATTTTTCTACAGTGAACTGTGGAGGATAAAAAAAAGGTAGTTAGTTTTAATTATTTTTTAAACCTTTTATTTTTTAAAAAATTTAAAAATGGCATATGCCAGCCAAAAATGCAATTTTACTGCTTAGATAGCTTGATTATGATTTACTAAGGATTGTATCATGTATCAAAGCATCAATAATGACATAATCATAAGTCATTCTTTCCATTGGTCACTCTTGTTCTGTATGCTAATGAATGATTGGCTATGAATTTTCTCTGTTCCATAGCTATTGGTTTTAGTAAGCTTTGGTTTTTCTTTGATTGGATTTGCAGTTTTTACATTATTTTTTTCTGTTTCTAGTTACTTTGTATTGTATTTTATTTTAAGAAAGCTACTTATATATACTGAAATAAAAGAATATCTAAAACTAGAAGAAAGGAAAATATAATCTGGTTTTCATTTGAGGGAATAAGAAATACATCAAAAACATGTTTAAGAGCCAAATGTAAAAATTGCATGCAATGTAAATGCTGTCAAATTAGCTCTTCCTTATAATACTAGGTGTGATTCATTTTCATATGCTTTAGATGTTTACCTTAAAAATTGCCCCACTTTACTTAAAATTTGTGCAGAAAATAGGAATGTATTGATAAAAATATTCAAAAGCTTGTATCTGTCTAATTTTTACTTTAAAAGAAATGTTGAAGATATGTTTAAACTGTTAAATTCTATTGCAGTTGCCCTGGATAATATCTAAAGTAATAAGTTCCATTACTAATGCAGTTTATAATTGGACAGGTCTTCAAAGAATATTAAGGGGAAAAAAATGTACATAAAGAAGTCTCCTAGTTTTTTAGTCCAGGTATAAAATAGCCCTAACACCCATGCCCTTTTAGGTATACATGCTTGAACCACAATACAGTCAAAGTGAATTATGTGAACAAGAAAAAAAGGATACATTAAATTTTACAAAACAAAAATATCCATGTAACTCGATGCTTGCATAGATAATAAAATTTAATGCTAAATCTTCACTTTTTGATGAACAAAGTAATGAAAAAAATAAAGTTTGTATTTTTTTTTTTTTTTTAAAGTAATTTTACTTAGCCTATGTCTCAATTTGTGTAAGCATTACATTCGTTGATGTATCAAGTAAGTCAATACACATGTATTTTTTAGCATTAATAAAATGCATATTGATATTTTTTAAGTAAATATATGTTGCAAGAGATTAATAATCATTTGTTGATGTTAATACTGTAAATAATTTCTAAATTATGCACAAGAAAATGGTTTCTATTTCAGCTTATTTCTGTTAATTTAGTAAAATATGTTCGTTTGCCCTTCCTTTACTATGTTCTTCATTATCAACCTGCATATAATTATTTCTTAATTATATGCAGGTATGCATTATATGCATTTCTTATTTTCTAAATTAATAGTTTATTTTTTTTTTTCACACAATGAATATTTCCCTGTAGAAACCTAAACTTATAAGATAATTTAATTATAAATTTTTATGCTTTAGTTATTTAATTATCAAAAAAATAAATACTAATGTGAATGTTTAACATTAATTAACTATTAATTAGAAAAAATCCTCATGACTTCCTAAAACTCACGTTGTTTTTCTTGCAAATGCTATTTAAACAATGATTTGAAAAAAACCCGGTTTAAACCAAAAAAACCTGGTTTAAACCAAAAAAACCCGGTTTTTTGGTTTTTTTCAAAAAAACCGGTTTTTATACCAACCCTGCCTGTGGCAATTCAATTGATCCCAGGAAACTATTTCAAATTCTAAGGAAATCTACACAAACCAGTTCAAAATATTTTTATGAACAATGCACAAAAGTTCTCTTTTTTGGGGAAAAAAATGTGCCCTTTCTTTCAGTAGTGTTACCTTTTAGGAAAAAAATTACCCTTTTTGAAAATTTTCTGCTTGGCTACCCCTTTTTCTAGAGTCAACACTAAGTATGACAATTTTAAATCACTCCTTTCCTTGCCAAATGAAGCATACTGTTGTAATTTTGCACAACAGCTGTCAGCAAGGAGAATCCTGAATAGAATATTGAATTTCATACTTATTGATTTCAATAACATAGGAACCTTATTAGACATTGCTGTAATTGTTTAAATGTTCAATAAACGGTATATCATTATTCAGCAATAAAGAAGACCAAAAATAAAATTCTTACTCTGAGTGCAAACAACATATGTATCTTCATGCTTTACATATTGTGCACAGCCGTCATCAAAGAATACTAAATATCTAAAGAACAATAAAAACACATAAAATTAAAATAATTTATCTAAAAATTAATTTAAATTAAAAAAAAAAAATCAGGAAAAAATCGTAGAATTTTAGATTTACAAGAAAAAGTTCTTTTAATCTAAGATTCATATCTCTAAGATTCATGGGGGGGGGGGGGGGGATTGCTTTATGCAATAATAAAATTTAGAAACAGCATTTTATACACCATTAAAATGCAAAACTCTGCAGATCTGTTTCAACAACATTTAAAGATGTGTGTAAATGTAATAAAAAAGATTAAAAAATAGTACTATTTACTCAAAATATTCAGCAACATTAAAATTTAATACATATTGTTTTTAGACAAATATAAAATGCATGAATTAGTGATTATATCTATACAAAATTTTCAGAAATTGCAATCAAAATATAAAACATAAAAGCAGTACTTGCACAAATTAAATATTTAAGTTGAAATCTGAGAAGCCATAAAATATAATTTTAGATAATTTTAATGAAGGACAAACATGCTCATTTGTAATATTAACATCATTTTGAGGTTAGTAACAATTGACAATAAAATTTCAGTTATGCAAATTTTGCTACTTTTTTTTTCTAAAAATTACCCAATTTTTCTTAAGATTGTCAAATAAGGAACTTTCAAATATATATATATATATATATATATATATATATATATATTAAGCTGTTTCTCAGTTTACTGATTATTTAGTTTTAAAAATAGTTTTTAAGCATGAATCATAATAAAATCTACCCCTATCATTGGTAACCCAATTATGAAAGATTAGTGCATCTGTCTTTAAAATAATAAATACAGTATTTGTTTCTAACTAATATTTCAAAAATCTATTAACTTTATTAAATAATAAAATATAATATCAAAAAAGAAGAAATTTAACACACATGTAAACGAACAACTCGCTTAAATTATTGAGAAATTGTCAAATCAAAAAGGTTGCACTAACAAGGAGAGGGCAACTTTGGTATTCACAAATTTTGACTATTTTAATATATGTTGTAGGAACTATTTTAAAATATGTTGTAGGAACCCTTACAGGGTTCCCAGCAAAACATGACGGACAAATTCCCTAATTTTCCATGACCAAATCTCAAAAAAATTCCATGAATTTTCCCTGACCAAATTTCAAAAAATGTCTTTAACCAAATGGGAATACAGTAAAATTTGCTACTCATTTTCCCAATCCTTTGTCAAAACTAATGTTCCATTACCGTCAATTGTTCTTCAAACTTCTTTTTTTTTTTTTTTTTTTTCCCAAACTTTTGATGAATTTTGAGACTTTTTCCAGAGACTACTTGATGACTTTCACGTCCTTTTTCATTTTTTCACCAAGATTTTTCCATGACCTTTCTTTTTTAATTTTTGTAAATTCTCTGACTTTTCCTATATATTTCGAAATTTCCATGACTTTCCCTGACTACTTTGAAATTCCATAACTTTCCAGATTTTCCCTCACTTTCCATGATGCTGGGAAACCTGCCTTAGCCTCAGGTTCAATGGATTTTATACAATCCTCCTTAGTTCTTGAGAAACAGGAGAGGGGGGGTGCTGGGAACATAAGCATCCAGCAATCTTCCGAGATTTATAGATGTATATATAAAATGGTATATTATACATATTGTATCCTTTGATGTTTTTGTATAGTGGTTGTAAATACTAGTGTATGTTTAACGCTATTCATGTCAGGAGCAAGGCAGACCCCTATCTCAGATGGCATCTAGAAGGCACCAGTTGGGCTCTCGCATAACAATCGCTTGACATTTACGTCAAGAATGGTTTATTGGTAGATTTACAAGCCAATTAAGCGAGACCACACACGTTTCTCTAGTTGAGGCTACCGGTCATTTTTTCCGGCTAGGAGCGCGTTGCAGACAAGAGGGGCCAGCCCCCCACGCTCGAAGAAGAAGCCAACGAATCTGCGTCAGGAATAGGCCGGGGGAGAGACTGAATGGTCATTTTTCGGGCAGATTGAATCGAAGGGGAGTATTAGCCACGCCCGCCAGAAAAAAAAAAGAGAATATAGACTTTTTCTTGAATAGTTCAGATGACAAGTTCGCTCCGATATGCGAAGATGTGTTAGAAGAGAAACGTTATTAATTCCAAGGAGGACCTAACAACATCGCCGATGATCCGAATGGGAAGTCCGCCACTGATAATGTGTGATAGCCTGTGATCCGAAAATGATGTCCGCCAGTAATGATGTGTGATAGCCTGTGATCCGAAAATGATGTCCGCCAGTAATGATGTGTGATAGCCTGTGATCCGAAAATGATGTCCGCCAGTAATGATGTGTGATAGCCTGTGATCCGAAGATGAGGTCCGCCACTGATCATGTGTGATAGCCTATGATCCGAATGTGATGTCCACCAGTGATGAAGGGTAACCGCCTGTGATGTCTCCGAATGCGAGCCTCAACTGAGTGCTGGGCACGAAATAATATGAAGGTACGGTTTTCTTTTAATTTATATTGTTTCCCAAAATGTTTAGGGCAAAATGCCAAGTAGGGGGTTCTGCACGCTCCAATTGGTATTCAAGATTATAATATTAAAAACAATAATTATTCAAGTAGAATTAATAGGGTTTTTTTTTTTTTTTTTATGTTGTCTATATTGAGAATAATGTGTCTTATGACGCACCGACAATTTGTAAAATAGTTGTAAATAAATTTATATGTTAATTGTTAAAAAATTGTTGGTATCTTTTCGACCATGAGTCTTATTTTTATTTAATTCTATTATGATCTAATCTAGAGTTATGTTTTATTTACGATCCATAAGTTAATTCCATCTTCAAAAATATTCACAACGCAATTTGGTAATGAAGGCAGTTGCCTCACTTATATCGAAGGGATTAACCAGGATTGAAACGAACGATCACTGTTATTTTTGTATTAGATATAAAAACATTGCATGAGTTTGCACTATGAATACTTTGAATTAAAATGTTTAGGAGTGACTAACATAGTTCATTCTAGGATTTGGGTTATGCTGACATGTCGAAATAAAGATTTCCGTTACAGGAGCTCAGTTCTGTCCAGCAGGGGGAGAAAAAGTAAAATATTAATGCACAAATACTTTTATAAGAAAGGATAATTTTGATCATAGCTCAGTTGGTATGTTTACTGGTTGTACAGCGGGTCCAGGTTCGTTACCAGAACGTGCTACATTTATTTTTCTCATTTTTTGTTTTATAAGTATACTTTTAATTATAATTTAATAATCTCAATCTCCAAAGCAGAATATGCTTAAAAATGTGACGTACATCACAGAACAACGAACTTCTCTGCAGAACATTTCAAGTAATTAGTTTAAAAATTCACCATTCAATCGAAGGAAAAATCAAGAAATTCACAGGGGTTCTGAATTTTACAAAAAATTAAGACAGTCAGTTCAAAAAAAAAAAAAAAAAAAAAAAATTATACATACAAAAATATTTTGAAAATTTCGACAAATGGTCGCCGAAAAACAGTTTCATCAATCCTGCAAAAAAAATCAACAATTTTAACTGAGGATTGTAGGCAAATTTCTCAAAAAAATCATTAAAAAATGGCCACTTTCATCTAACGATTGTGAAAAAACAAATTCTATTAAAAAATCATTATAAAATGGCGAATTTTACCAAAAAATCGCGAAAAAACTGAATTTGATGAAAAGATCACAAAAAAAAACCCAGCAAATTTTATCAAAAGATCGTGAAAAAAATTTCCTTGCATTTTGTCAAAAAATCAGGAAAAAACTGCAAGTTTTATCAAAAGATCACATAATAACTGAATAGTTTGTCAAAAGATCATGTAAATATCATAAATTTCATCAAAGAGATGGAGGGGGAAAAAAAGTGCTGGGAATAGATTTTATCCCCCTGTGTTGTAATCTTTGCAGAACATTGTAAAGTATTCTATCTAAGGGATCTCAATTAAAAACCTTAAAATTGTATATGAACTACAATGTTAGCATATTTAAAAATTAATTTACAGATAAAAAGATTTAGATTTAAAAAAAAAAATGATTATTGAATAATAAAAATTTTAAACTCATTACAAATCTGTTATGGCCTCCTCTATATATGATAAAATAAAACTTATTCAAGTAAACAAAAAATAAAACCTGGAAAATGATAAATGTGAAAGAAAATCAACCATACCCTTTATTTTAAAAGTAAGTATTTAATTTGAGCAATAATATTATACCCCCCCCCCACACACACACACACACATACATACATATGCCTGTTTCTCAAGAACTATGAAGCATTGTATAAAATCCATTGAACTTGAGGCTAGGGATCAGCCCTACAACATATTAAAATAATAAAAATCCGATTACCAAAGTTGGCCCACTCCTTGTCAGTAGAGAAATCTTCAGCAATATTTTTGGTGTTAATTCTTGACATGCAGCTAACATGAAAGTATCTTTTTTAGTAAATTTCAAATCTTTATTTCAATACAATTCCGATGTTTTTATATATAAAAATGCCTTTTGGCATTGTTATAAGGTAATCTGAAAAACACATCAAAAATAAAAATCAATTAGAGTTGGTAAAAGAAAATGTTTTTTACCTATGTTCTGTAACCCGGAAGCCCAGGTTGGATCCTCTAGTATCTTTAAAAGCATGGACAGTCATTCCTTCAAGCAAATAATTACGACCCAATCATTTTTCATATCTTTTATCATTCATACAGGAATTCATGATTTTTTTTTTTTTTTATTTATTTATTTATTTATTTAGTGAAAAGAACAAACTGCCTTAATTTATCTAAATAATGGAATTTTTTTTCATTATGTATGAGTGACAAGTATTGTTAAAAAATGAAGTTTCTGGATGTAAATCGCCAGAAGACATCAAAATTCATTTTTTATACTCCCCATGCAAAAATAATCCTTTCAAACATATGTTCTACTACACAAAATGTCATTAGCTAACTTAAAAGTTCATAGGAACTCATTTAATATCATTCTTTGCACATTTTTAACCCCTTTAGAGGTGGTAAGATATTATATACCACCTAATTTTAATCAAGATTTACACAAGAAACTTTTAAATTAAGTTTAGTTTTATGAATTTGGAAAGAAAAGGTGTAACATTGTTTTTAACTTATTTTAAAGAAATATTTTTCAGAAATTCCAGTGTGAATGTAACATTACAGAAACACAATTACTAAAAGGACAACAGAATCCTTTTTACAAGTAGTAAAAAAAATCCCACCCCCTTCACTTGAATCTGAACTCTGGAGATATCATAAAAAATAAAAAAAAGTATAGCTTTATGTAATAGAATATATAAACAATATTATATTAATTGAAAACTAAACTAAACTTACTATACTTATATGCAGGCATAAGATTGAAAAAAGTCAAAAACTGTATGAACCGGAAAATAAGAAATTATTTTAAATAGCGCATGGCATAAGACAATTAAGAAGGTTGTTTTATTTGCAGTGAAATTGTCATTATTTTTGCTTAAGTCCTGTTTTATTTATTTATTTTTTGAGGGAGAGGAGGGGGAGTCAAAGTGAATCAATTTATGCAAATACAAAAAGTAATCCTGAAATGAAAGTCCCTATTATCAATTTTTTGACGAATATCCTGCTTTTTGTGATCTTTTGTTGAAAATCATTTTTTTGTGACCTTTTGACAAAAATATCATTTTTTAAAGCGATCTTTTAATGAACAGTGTATTTTAACAGCCTTTTAAGGAAAGGGGCCTTTTTTTCCCCGGCCATTAGACAAAAAGCGTTTATTTGTGATAGTTTGACAAAAAGCTTGTTTTTCCAATTTCTTGACAAAATGCACGTTTTCCCTAACTTTTTGATGAAAGCAGTCCTTTTTTCATGTTCTTTTGATAATAACAGCACTTTTTTCACGACCAATTGATGAAAAGAGCACTTTTTTCGCAACCTGCTGGCAAAAATGGTGTTTTTTTTTTTTTTTTACTAACTTTTTACCAAACTAGCTTTTCTTTTTCTAAGCGGAAAATAGCGAATCTGTGGAAGAATCACATGCCTGCATAAGTGTTCAATTTGGAAATAAATCAAACTTAAAAGAACTTGGGTAAAAAAGAATAAGATATCAGACTTTTTACAATAAATAATGGAACTAGCTTCAAATAGGACAAACATCTACAAGGTGATTCTGAATTCATCATCAATATTTGGTGGGGAGGTAGGGAATAGGAAAAGAACACTATTTCACATAGGAAACCAAGGGTCCCAAAGTCTTCCGAAGGAGATAGGCGCCATTAAATTTTAGGGTCCAAAAATTTAAATGATTATAAAAAACAGAAAAATTGATCGATTCGTTTGCGGTATACACTAAAATTATTCTTTATGTCAGTATTGTCTTGAAAATAAATTATAAAGACAAATTTCAAAAAATGACGATAGAGGGCGCTTTAGACTTTAGAGTAACAAACAACTATTTTTTACCGTTATTTTTTGCATCTCATTAAAGGTTTCGTAAGCGTAGACTTAAATTTAAATTTTGAGCTCAAAATCTGAATAGTTGGAAGCAGTTAAGAAGCACAAACTTAACTGCGTTCAGAGGGTTTTAAATTCAAATGATTATAAAAAACGGAAAAATTGGTCGATTGATTTGCGATTTTCACTAAAACTATTCTTTATGTCGGTATTTTATTGAAAATGAATTATGAAGATAAATTTCAAAAAATGCCGATAGAGGGCGCTTTAGACTTTGGAGTAATGTACAACTATATTTTACCATTATTTTTCGCATCTCATAAAATATTTTTAGAAGCTTAGACATAAACTTAAATTTCGAGATGAAAATCTGAATCGTTGGGAGTGGTAAGTAGCGCAAACTGAACTGTGTTCAATGGGGGTAGGGGAGGTTCAAATTTCAAATGATTATAAAAAACGGAAAAATTGTTAGATTCGTTTGCCGTTTTCGCTAAAACTATTCTTTATGTCAATATTTCCTTGAAAATAAATTTTAAAGATTAATTTTTAAAAATACCGTTAGAGGGCACCTTAAACTTTGGAGTAACCAACAACTATTTTTAACCGTTATTTTTTGTATCTAATTAAATGCTTGTAAAAGTTCAAACTTTAATTTTGAGCTCAAAATCTGCATCGTTTTGAGTAATTAAGTGCGGAAATTTGAAATGTGTTCGAGGGGTGGGGAGGGTAACATTTTAACTCCTGAACACTGTTCAGTTTCCGCTTCTTAACCCCTCCATCGATTTAGAATTTGAGCTCAAAATTTAAATCTAAGCATTTGCAAGCATTTAATTAGATACAAAAAATAGCGCTTAAAAATAGTTGTTGGTTACTCTAAAGTTTAAGGTGCCCTCTATCGGTATTTTTTTAAATTAATCTTTAAAATTTATTTTCAAGGAAATATTGACATAAAGAATAGTTTTAGTGAAAATCGCAAATCAATCGACCAATTTTTCCGTTTTTTATAATCATTTGAATTTAAAACCCTCTGAACACAGTTAAGTTTGTGCTACTTAACTGCTTCCAACTATTCAGATTTTGAGCTCAAAATTTAAGTTTAAGTCTACGCTTTAGAAACCTTTAATGAGATGCAAAAAATAACGGCAAAAAATAGTTGTTTGTTACTCTAAAGTCTAAAGCGCCCTCTATCGTCATTTTTTGAAATTTATAATTTATTTTCAAGACAATACTGACATAAAGAATAATTTTAGTGAAAACCGCAAACGAATCGATCAATTTTTCTGTTTTTTATAATCATTTGAATTTTTGGACCCTAAACTTTAATGGTGCCTATCTCCTTCGGAAGACTTTGGGACCCTTGGATTCCTATGTGAAATAGTGTTCTTTTCCTATTCCCTACCTCCCCACCAAATATTGATGATGAATTCAGAATCACCCTGTATATTAAACATGAGAAAGTAATCCAACTATGACATAACAAAAGATAATGCTATCAACAAATTAAAAAAAGCCTAAATATGTATAAATACTGGAAGCTAGGAATATTTTCTATTCATTATGATAATATCCTTTCAATAAAATAAATATTTTATTAATATGTTAAAGGAACATATCAAAGTAAGACGTGAAACAATAGATAGCTTACCTTTTACAATTTGTTATTTTAGGGGGTTCAGCAACAATACCAGCATAATGAGCAGAACGTCCAGCAGAATCAGTATAACGAGCTGCACAAAAAGAAATGTAATTCAATGATTTAAATTCATTTATTATATCAGCTTTGAACAACTATTTTTTAATAGAAAAAAAATCTTAACAGATTTTAAAACTAAATATAAATAAAAATACATAATTTCATTATAGTAAATAAAATTGTTGAATATCATTATAGCATTTAATGTTAAGTAACAATAATATATGCAACAGTTTTTTTTATTTTATTTTACTCAATTTTTTCACTTGTTCTATAAAAAGAAAACAGAAATAAATCAAAATGCATTTAAAAAAAAAAATTCAAAATAAATTTATCACAAATAAATTATTAATAATGAAAAGACTGCCTTTAATTCCTTCACGATAAGCAGCATATATATGTGGCAATTACAATGCACAAAATCTAAGAATTTGAGCGAAATAAATTTCAACAGAAATTTTTGCCTTTATCTAATTACAGATTTTCCTAAATTGAATAAGCCAAAAAATTTTACTGAAAAAATTCTGAAAAATTTGTTCCTAAAAATTCATGTTTAAAAAGCTAGTAGAGTATTAAAAGCTAGTAGTACCCGGAAATACTAGTTAAAATTGATCTCAACCAAGCAAAAATTGTTCACCTGATACCCGAACAGAACTTGAAAATTAACAAGAAAAAAATGCATTAAGCATCGATTATGAAACACTTTCCCACACTTCCTGAAATCTTTAACTAAACTTCGTTATTTAGGGCAATAAGATGCTACTGTAAATAGCCAAATATGTATTCCAATACTTTTGAACAGCGCTGTATTTGATCCATCAGTTGATATATATATATATATATATATATATATATATACATTCCAAAAAATTAATGATAACTTACTTGCCAATAATCGTAAAATTAAAGGATTCTATAAATTATTAGACATTAACCCTACTAACTTTAAATATCTTATCTAGTCCTTATACCCAAATTTCATAAGCATCTTGTTAAATTCAGAACTGTTACAATTGGTTGCAATACTTATAATATTGCTGCTAACAAACTTCTATTAGCAATTCTTAATCAAATATATAAAATTACAAAAAAAAAAGTGATAATACACATTGCATAAAAAATAGTTATGAACTGGTCAATATTATGAAAAATCTTAAATGTATAAAAAATATCACTACGTATGATTTTAAAGATTTATTTAATAATATCGATTTATCAGATTTACATAATATCATAAATGAGCTTTTTAAAAAATATCAACACGAGTTGGATATGTCACATAATATCGATTCTGATTATTTTCATACCTTAACCAATTTCATTATCTATAATAATTTTATCATGCATGATAACAATATGTATATTCAAAATGTTGGTATACCACAAGGTGGTAGTACATCTAGTGTATTATATGACTTATACTTATATTACTATGAACGTCATTATTTAAATAATAAAATACATTTATATCGATATATAAATGATGTAATTTTAATTGATACTGATAACACCTGTATATCTCAATTCCCTGTTGATTATCCTTCTAATCTAGAACTTTCAAAAAACCTACTTTTTAACAATACAATCAATTTCTTAGATATTAAAATTATATTAAAAGAGAACAAATTTATAATTGATATTTATGACAAAAGGAAAGAATTTAATTTTAAAGTTAATACCTTTACTAATTTTAAATCATGTCTTCATAATTCTGTATATCGCAATATAATACTTAACCATTTATATAGAATAAAATGTCTATGTTCTTCCCAATTAATTAATACTATGTCTTGTCTTGTCTTTTATATATATATATATATATATATATATATATATATATATATATAATAGGAAACTAGTTTAGCAAGAAAATGCCTAACTGGTTGAAAGTTCTCTTTCAGCACTTTATTTAATGGATGAAAAATACTTTATTACTTTTGTTCATCCCTGCAATTTACTTAGTACCTTTATTACATGCCAGTATTTTGTTAAAATTTAGTTCAAACAAAAGCACTCTTAAAACTACTTAAATCACATTTCCAGAAATTATCATTTATGTGTGACCATGTAGCTAATTCTTTGCGTGACTCTGTATATTATCTTATCTATATTCTACAAACATTTCTTAGCAGTTCAACAAGAAAATGCATAACTTATTTAAAAACCACCTTTAAGTTAATTACCCTCACATTTAGTAACCTTTATGAACTATTTTGTATGAACCTGTATATCAATAATAATATTTATACTCACCATTTAATTTGCAGAGATTTAGTAAAACTTAAAAACTCATATCGTAATTGAAAATGTTTTTCATCCATCCATCCATCCATCCATCAGCTATCATCGATAATATACAGTACTTCGGATAAGAATATAAGATATGAAATATTTTGTATATCCCTGTAAATGCTATGCACTTCATGTCATACGTTAAATATTAAGTCTCAGCAGTGTATATCAATTTTATGATACTTGAAATCGCTTAACATAATTAAAATATGTCGCAAAACAATTCCCCCAATGGAATGCTTTTGAGTAGCCCTGTAAATGAATAGTAACTATTATTTTCACTGCATATTTTACATAATACATATTTTAGTGCATTTTGCGAATCCGTGCAAATCTGAATATGTTTGACTGGGTGCATGGGTGCAAGTTTCAAATTTGGCCAGGACTGAAAATATTTTGAATCATTCCTCCCCCCCTCGAGAGACCATGATGATTCACGATTTTTTCCACGACCGTTTGACGAAATTTGTTTTTTCCCATGATCTTTTATCAGAAATAGCGTCTGTTAAGCGATTTTTTGACAAAAATCGCGCCTTTATCGCGATCCTTTGAAAAATTCGCGTTTTTTTTTTTTTTTCCAATTCTTTAACAAAAATTTTTGACTTTTTCACGGTCCTTTGACAAAAATTCGCGATTCTTTGACAAAATTTTTTCTTTTCCACGATCTTTAAACAAAAGTCGCGTCTTTTTCTCGTTCTTTTGACAAAAAATCACGTTTTCTCCACAATTCTGACAAAAATAACGTTTTTTCTGCTATCATTTGACGAAAATCACGTCTTTTTCGCGATCCTTTGACAAAATTTCGCGACTTTTTCACGATTTTTTGACAAAATTCGCATCTGTTCCACGATCTTGAGACGATACTCACATCTTTTCCTCGTTCCTTTGACAAAAAATTGCGTTTTCTCTGCAATTCTGACAAAAATAACGTTTTTTTCCGCTATTATTTAACGGAAATCGCATCTTTTTCACGATTCTTTGACAAATTCGTGACTTTTGCATGATCCTTTGACAAAAATTCGTGACTTTTCCATGATCCTTAGACAAAACTTGCGTCTTTTCCTTGCTCCTTTTACAAAAAATCGCGTATTCTTCGCAATTCTGACAAAAATAACTTTTTTTCCGCTATTATTTGACGGAAATAGAGTCTTTTTCGCGATTTTTTGAAAGAGACTGCGTCATTTCTGCGATCTTTCGATAGGAATCTTGCTTTTCTTTTAAAAAAACTTCTTTTTTAATATCTTTTGACAAAAATCATGTATTATCAGCAATCCTTTGAAAAAAAAAAAAAAAAAAAAAAAAAAAAAATCGTATTTTTTTTCGCAGTCTTCTGACGAAAAACGCCTTTTCCTCGATCTTTTGACAAAAATTGCATTTTCTCCGCAATTCTGACGGAAATAGCGTTTTTCCACGATCATTTGAGGAAAATCGCGTCTTTTCTGCGATTCCTTGACAGAGACTGCATAATTTTCGCCATTCTTAGACGGAAATAACGTTTTCTCGAGATCCGTATTACGGGAATCGCGTTTATTCCGCAATTTTTGGATGAAAAAGGCATTCTCTTGCGATATTTTGAATGAAACTGCATTTTTTCTGTCAGAAATAACGCATTATTCCGCGGTCATTTGACAAAAATCACGTTTTATCTATAATCTTTTGACGAAAAATAGTGTCTTTACCTGCGTTTTTTTTGGCGAAAAACGAGTCATTTTCGCGATCATTTTTCATCGTCAGAAATTTTTCCGTCCCGCTTCCGTCCTCGGGAACTTTTAGCAGACGGATTTCCGTCCTGTGGACGGAAAACTTGCACCCATGACTGGGTGCAACACATTTAAATTCATTTGAAACGATTTTTTCCCATCAGCTGTAATGTATCAAAAAACTTTTGACTATCCCTGTAAATAAACTAATCATAGTTAGAAGTTTTATTTTCAATAGGGTTCGTGCTAGGTTAACATCAACAACATATAAAAATTTCATAGCAATCAAAGTATACTTATGGAAGGAAGTTACAGCGCGGACAGACGGCCATCCGGCCAGACAAACCGGACCAGATAACACCTTTCAACTTTGTTGGAAAGTGTTAAAAATAGAGGTTATCGGGGAATACATTAAATAAATTAAAATACACTAATGCTTATTAAAATTTCAAAAATTTATTTATCACTTGTTAAAACAATTATATTTTACTTATTGAATTTTATATGAATATATATGTATCGAGGATGAAAGTGCACTAAAGGCATTTTTAAGCAGCAAAAATCAGATTTTGAAGCAGTAAAATCGGTTTTGTTGCAATCTCTAGACAGAATTAGCTTTCCCCCCCTCCCCAATATTAAAATTTTGGCAAAATTCATTTTTTTTCCCAGCAATCAATTAATGGAATTTGCTGTTTTTTGTATTATTTTGACAAAATCCAAGTTTTTTTTTTTTTTTTTTTTTTTTTTTTTTTTGGGGGGGGGGGGGGGGGTACAACATTTTATTTTTGACAAATTTCCGTTTTGTTTGTGATCCTTTCATTTTTATTTATTTATTTATTTTTATTTTATTTTATTTTGGGGGGGGGGGGGTGTCAGAGTGAATCAATTTATGCAAATACTACTATAGGTAATTTTGAAATGAAAATTTTTATTTTAAGTTTGTACTTCCAATGCAGTGTTTTACACAGCAATCTTAGCTAGCTGTCCAATTCAAGTTTTAACATGTTTTCACTTAAAAGATCATTTAAAACAAACATGACAAACTAATGTTTAATTTGTTCCTCAAATGCAAAAAAAAGTTGTGAAAAACATTAATATTGCAGCAAATTTCCACAAATCTTTGATAAAATTTGAATTTTCCCCCTACCCCCAATTTTTTCTTTGGGGGGGGGGGGGGCGATCTTATGGATGAAAATCACATTTTTGTCTCGATCTTTTGATAAACTATAGCCATTATTTTTTATTTTTTTTTTTTCACAATTTTTGGACTAAAGTCGTATTTCTACTCACAATCTTTTGACAAAAATCGTTTTTTTTTTTTTTTTTTTTTTTTTTTGCGATCTTGTGACTAAAGTTGTGTATTTTCACTATTTTTTGACAAACATTGTACTCCCCCCCCCCCCCCCCCCCAAATCTTGACGAAAATCTTGTTTCTCTCGTGTTCTTTTGAAGAAAATAGTATTTTTATTGCGATCTTTTGGTGAAAGCCACGATTGAAAAATATGTTTTTTCATGATCTTTTGATGAAAATAGCATTTTTTTTAACCTTTTAAAATCATTTTTTTTTTTCATGCGACCTTTTAACGAATGACCTATGTTACATTTTGCATATTCTCAGGGCTAGCACTAGGATTTTTCAAAATTTTTAAGGAATTTTACGAATTTTTCTCCCAAATTTTAGGGACACTTGCAATATTTTTAACATTACAAATATGTAATGACAGTATTTTCAATGAAATTTTGGTGATTTTGAAATGTGATTTACAAAGTTAACGAGCTTATATATTTTTTTAGGAACAAGAAAAAAGTTTTTGGATAATTTTAAAGAGCAAAAAAATAATTAGGAATTTTAAGGAGAATGAGAGCCCTGCATTATAATTATGTAATACTAATAAACTCAAAATATGGCAGCACTTCTGTAATTCGTAGGGAAACAGGGTGGAGTTCATTTTTGGCTGTAGTACAGGGACAGCTGTTAGTACCTTACTATGCTGAACAATATTTCTTCTTGTTTCATTATCTTTTAAAATCTTTTTTTGGCAACAGTTAAAATAAAATGATGCCCCCCCCCCCCTCTTTTATTGGATGCATCAAGTTGATTAAAGAAGATCTCATGCAGTAGGTATGTTATCTTTTTTTTATTTTCTATCCACTCTTTTTGGGGGTTTTATTGTGTGCTGGTGATCCTAAGTTTGTATTATTTAGCTTTTCTATGGCTAATAAAATGATGAAACCACACACTTTATTTACAGTGCCTGAGTATCTAGGGCCTGAGGATTGCAGTTAGATTCTACAAATTTCCATTATATTCCCTTTTTTTGTGGTAATTTATAATTAATTTTAATAGTTTATATATGTTTATATATATACTCATTAATATTTAACACTTATTAAAATTGTTTCATCCTCCAAAAAAACTTTTTTGAAAAATAGGTCAATTTGAACCTGAACCAAAGTCAACCTAAATTGAACATGACATGGAATTTAAAAAAAAAAATGTCAACACTCTGTTGATTCAAGTAAGATCCAATTATCTGACCAAATGCAAGGCTGTTAAAGGCAACAACATAAAGAAATAAACTAATAATTTCTTAAAAAAATAAAATTTTGCTACTCACCAATTATTCTTGTTCCCACAGGAATTATCACAGATGCATTATTTTCGTAAGCTAAATATTTGGCAGCTAGTGGCTTTAGACTGATGTGTTTTAAGTTGTCTAGACGAACTTTATAAAGTTTTTCATTGTTATTTCCTTCTTTCACATTTGTTATGGTTCCTTTCACCCATACATTGAGCAAATTTGTTTTCATTGCCCAGACTCTGGACCCAATTCCTATAGGGCTGTGAAGGACAGGCATATTAAAATGTCAATAGAAAACAAATTTCAACTCAACACAAGAAATTAAAAAAAAAAAAAAAAAAAAAAAAATAATAATGTAAAATAACCAGTTGTATTCAGTACCTTCTTATTAGCTCACCAGAAGGAGGAAGATTCGCTCTAGCAGCACTGTTTACTGTATTTAATATTTCTAGACCTTCAGAAGCAGCTGGTTCCTTGCGAATCTATTTTTAGAAATAGCACATTTATTTAATTATTATTTTATAACAACAAATTATTAAATTAAATATTCCATAAAAAGTATGAGATAAATTTACTTAGATTTATAAATAAAAATTTGTTGAAGTTGCTCAATATTTATAAGATTAATAAATGTTATTTTAGTTCCCATCTTAAAGACTAAATTATATCAAAGTTTATATAGTTAAAAATCTTTAAACCATATTTTATACTTTATTTTAGTTTAAATTACTTTTTGTAATAATCAGTGCTATAATTACCATTCAATATCCTATTCGTAATTGAATATAATTAGATTACATACCATGTATATAAAGCACATTTAGTGCTGTTTTATAATTTAGGAATAATGAAAGTAATTCTTATTGTTTATGAATAGGGAAAAATATTTTGTTTTGTAAAATACTATAATTTAAATATTAATGCATTTAGATATTTTTGTAAATAAAGGATGAATTTATTACTTTTTTAAAAATCTTATTTTGTTTAAACATACATTAAATGTTTTAATTGTTTTTGTTTGCCACCTGTAGCAAAGATTTTTTCCAATTCCATTATATTTCTCTATCTAAATTTTGAAACTTGATTGATGAGTACATTCTTTCACTGCCAATAAAAGATGTTTTGGCAGGCAAAAGTTACTAAATTTCCTAAATTATCCTATCACACATCATTAGTTGACATGATGGTAAATTTATGAAAGACAGAAACTGATTGCAACTAGGTCAAACTTCTAGAACTTTTTCAAATAATATTTTTGCCAAAATTTATGACAGAAGTTGTTTAAATAAGGTGATATGACTTATATTCAAAATACAAATGTAAGTTTGGAATAGAATTAAAGATATACTTACACTGGAATTTAACACAGGCTTTGGCTGAACTGTAATTAAGAAACGAAATAGAGTTATAAAATAAATTATTTATATGAGAAAAATACATTGGATTTGAATACAATTTTTAAATATCTGCATTAAAAGAGTTATTAAAAGTACATAAAAAAGAAGTTTTAGACAATAATGTTGCTAAACACTAAAGCTGAAATTTGTTGCTAACATTTGCAAATTGTTGTGCAAGAAACCCTGTTCAGAAATATATATATATCTTTTTTTCTTCTAATCACATGAATTTAGTGCACTAGACTACATACTACTACAAAAAATAGTAATTACTATCGTTTCACTACTTGTAGAGCATTATTTTTACTTACTGGTTAGATTCCTATAAAATTATGTGGAAAAAATTTTTAGAAAATATGCAACAGCAGGGCTGCCAACCTCTGCAAGTAAAAATGTATAGTTTGAACATCGAAAATGTGTAGTTTTAAGAAAGCAAGTGTAGTCAAGCTGTGTTACCGCATTTGACCCCGAAGGGTTTAAAAAGAGTTTGAAATATATTATAAAAAACACTTTTATAAAATACATCAATTTAACTATCATACATATAAAAATTGAAGAAATTTTACAAATCAAAATATAAAACTTATCTTTTATTTCATGGGTATTCATCATGAAAATTAGTTTAACAGCATTTTGGTCAGTGCTACCATCAGTTAAAAGTGAAAATGGTCTACGTTTTAAAATAGTAACTATATCAGAGCAGGTTTTATTTGCCATACATTTTAAAATGGCTGTCGTTTTGGTTCGTGTACTAGCATGGTGCTTGGCGATTTTGGAATATGGGAACATCGCTCTAAAGAGATAGCCTGCATAGTCAGCTGCACTTAATGCCACGTTATGTTCAATAAGAAATAACGAAAAGAGCACTTCTGCTTTGGTAATACTTATCGACACATCGCTTTCGACAAAGAAAGTGTCCAGCATTTTTTTAACTTTCGCTTTCCGTTCTTTGTTCTTGATATGTCTGACTTTATATGACGCTAGTAATCAAATTTTCCCCATGATTAACGTGAAAAGTACTTTCAAAAGTAGTGCAGAATGCTTCATATCAAGATTTATCTGAAGAACGCAAAAAAAAACCCACTTCGTCGAATATTCCATTGGAATCGAAACTTTTGATCAGAAGTACTTTTCTTTTTCCGATATCTTAGTCACTCATTTTGACAGAGAAATAAAAGAAGTGAACAGGATTAATTACTCAAAATGATATCATATAATATAACTTCTGAAAACATAACTTAATCAGAAAATCAACTTTAGCCCGATAAAAAATACAAAATCAAAACATGAATAAGAAACTTCAGGCTAGTGACAGAAAAGGTCTTAACAAACATAACCCAATCACAGCCCCGTATTAATATGCACATGCATTTTGCGTCAGAAGTGACAACTGAGAGGATATGCAACGCACTTCATTCTCAAGGAGGAACAGGAACTTAAACCTACTTCCTCCGTAACCACCAGCGGTGTTTAAGGATTGCGTAATCGCAGCGCGCCGTTAGTAAACAAAAGCTGAAAAGTATAATTTGGAGTACGTGTAGCGTAATGCGTAATAGAGAAGCTAAAGCGAAGTAACTACGCCTAATGTATAGTAGTTGGCAACCCTGCAACAGTAATGCCACAATTTATTAATGTAATACAGAAGATAAGAAATGAACTACAAACCTGGTATGGCTAGAAACAAATAAAAAAATTAATACCAATAGAATGTATTAGTATTAGGGTATATAGTCTTACAGTTGAAAAATTTCTTTCAATTCTGCCATTTTGGATATATTTGACTATAAGTTGCGACTGCTCTCTTGCAGTCGATAAAATTATATAAATATGAGAATACTTGCCTGGCTTTTCACATTAGATCTGAAAACCTCTCACAATTGCAGAATTTTTTAATATCGGAGCCAGAACATTCCTTTACATATTCCTTTTAAGAAGTCATCAGTGCCTTATGAATGGATTACCAAAAAGATTATTGATTCCTGGAATACTTTAGTCTGCATGTAGCAAAAATGGACCTGGCTAAATAATGAAATCTAGGCTAATTTTAGCTCAAGTCCAATTAAATAAGTGACTCGATCCCGGCCAGCACACATGAACAAACACACACAGATCAAGAAATCTGATACCAAAGATTTTTTTTGTTGTTCTGCCAAATATGGGTATTTTCAAAAGATTAAATCCAATCCTATAAACAAAAGATGATGTATGAATTTCTAATCAATCCAATCAAATAATCCTGACCAGACCCTTTGATCAAGTTGGGTAAAATTTTGTTGTTTAAACTTAATGTAGATGTGGAACTCTTAAATAATGTAAAACTCTTAATTAACAGATTTTTTATTTTATTTACATGACAAATTTAAACCTTCATCTGAATTGAACCAAAAAGGTAAGAAACTTAATCTATACTTTACTATTGATTTATTTCAATTATGTTATGGATTTATTATTTTTTATATTTTATTATTTTATGGTAAAATAGCCTACAATTATTAATTTTATTTTTCATGTAGAGAAATATCTACATACTCAATTTTAAAAAATCAGGTCAACTGGAATTTAACATGGAAAAATGAATTCCTAATCAATCCAATCAAATAATCCTGACCAGACCCTTTGATCAAGTTGGGTAAAATTTTGTTGTTTAAACTTAATGTAGATGTGGAACTCTTAAATAATGTAAAACTCTTAATTAACAGATTTTTTATTTTATTTATTTATTATTTTTATTATTTTTTTACTCATTTTGATTATATGGCACTAGAAAAAAAATATATAAAAATTCACTTTTGGCACCAAATTTGCAAGTATCAAAATAATATCAAAATAATTAATCTTTTTCCTTCCTTTTCCTTTTTTTTTTTTTTTTTTTTTTGGGGGGGGGGGGGGGGGTCTACATTAATTTAAATACTTAGAAAGAAAATTTTTTCTTTTCAGTGTCTGCAAGTTTTAAATAATACCAAAGCAGTAAAAGTTAGTTTTCTCTTTCTTTCTTCGTATCCTTTCCAGTGTTCTCGCTGAAATTTGACCACCGTTAGTAATTTGGCTAATTAACAATAAAAAATATTCACCAAATGAAAAAAGTATTAGCAAAATAGATTCGCTGTGCAGCACGTAAAAAATTATCTTTAATCCTTTTTTCAATATGTTCTACAATAACCTAACTTTTTATAACTGGGACAACGACTGTTATTAATCTAATTCCAACTATCCGCTACAAATATAAAAAATATGTATGTTTTAAATATATATATATATATGTTTGGAAAAAGAAAAAAAGAAAAAGAAAAAGTTGACTACTAGCAATTTGGCGAATCTAATCGCTTATTTACCGCCAAGTGAAGAATTTAGTCGTAATTTAGCGCATTGGCGAGCGACAGCGAGAACACTGATCCTTTCGCACCTTTGGATGGAAAACAATGCCGAAATAGTAAAATTTTTGCCCATTTGTATTCTCCCTTCCTCTTATTTTTTTAGATTTGAAGGACCTAAATCAACACCAAAATTTAAAAATTATGTTTAAGGAATAAAGCAAAAATTTTGAAAAAGTCCATGGGATTTAAAATAACAGAAAATACATTTTTATCCCATTTGATATCTTAATTAATCTGCTCTCAATCCTAATGATTGACATAGTATGGACAAATTTGCCAGCTACAGTTCAATCTATTTCTGCATAAAGGTTGCTACACTTAAAATATTTATTGCTAATATTTGGGTTTTTCTTTTTTTTCCCCCCACTTTTTACAATTTTGACTGTTACAGTGTATCTACAGAAATTATAAAAAAAAAAAGAAGCTGCCTGATTTCCTTGACTATATCAAACTTCCTTAATCCCTATTACTAATTTTTTTTTTTAATGGATAAATTGCCCTATACTTAAGCACTAGTCACAGAAAATAAGGACACCCAATCACTTTAATTTGGTTAAATATCAAAAATTCATAGCACATGCATCTTTTAAAAAATATTGAGAAAGACGAATCAGTATGTGGAAAAAATATGGTACCATAAAATAAAAAAATTCTGTCTCATTGACAACACGAAAATACAAATATTTTTTGCATAAAAATTTCCAAGATTTTTGCGAACTTTTACAAAGCTGCCTGATTTTTCCAAATTGATAAACCTCCTTGATTTTTCCATGATTCCCTGATTTCTAGATTCTGTAGACTAGAGGTCTGCACAGGCCGAAATTTCCAGGCCCGAGCCCGGCCCGAACGAAGGAAATATTGGCTCGACCCCGCCCGGCCCAAAAGTTAAAATTTCAGCTCGAGCCCGGCCCGGCCCGAAAGTTAAAATTTCGGCCCAAACCCGGCCCGGCTCTGGTGAATTTCTACAGAACATCGATCTTTACTCTAGCGAAAGAGTTCAGACCAAAAAAACTTATCTTAGTCTTTTTTTCTCTTTTATGTTTATTATAATCTCTATTTATGCAGAAGTGCCATAGGTTGTGATTTTTACAATTTAATGAACTTTTGTTTGTTATATGTAAATGTTTCAATTATCATTAGTATTATTAATACATTAAAAAAATCTAAGAAATGATACATGGTAAAAGTAAAATCTTCTAAGATAAGGGTGCACAATCTTTTCAAGAGAAGAGCCACTTACAAATATATCTGGGTGGTCGAGGGCCACATCAATAACATGAAGAGAATTAGATTTTGAGGAAATGATCTGTGGCCTATAATCGGATAAAAAAATATGATTTCACAGGTCAATGGGCAGTTGCCCTTTATAATTCACTTATCCAGTCGAAATATCCAATTCAGTTGGTAAAGGATATACAGCAGTTTTTACGTTTTGTATATATAACAGATACAGCATGGATTACTTTCATTTATTCATTATTATCTTTCTGCGCCTGATCAACAAAATTTGCAATTCTTACGAAACTAATAGAGAAAATTCATGAAAATTATTTCCCCCATCATCAACAAAATTCACGATTTTTACGAAACCGATCGACAAAAAAAAAAAAAAAAAAAAAAAAAAAATCGCGATTTTTGCAAAAACGATCGACAAAAAAATCGCGATTTTTACAAAGCCGATTGACGATATTTGTAATTTTTCATTCACATGATTGATAAATTCGCGATTTTTTGCTGCTGATAGATGAAATTTGCAATTTTTTCGAGCCTAAACAACACAATTTGTGTTTTTTACGAAGATGATCGATGAAATTCGTGATTTTTACGAAGCTGATCGACGAAAATCGTGATTTTTACGAAGCTGCTCGACGAAATGTGTTATTTTTACGAAGCCAATTGATGAAATGCTCTTTCTTTACAAAGCTGATCGACGATATTCGCAATTTTCCTTCGCATGATCGATAAAATTTGTGACTTCTACGAAGCCAAACGGCGAAATTCGGAAATTTTTCAAAGCCAGTTGCCGTTATTCTCGATTTTTACGAAGCTGATCAACAAAATTCGCTATCTTTACAAAGGTGAGCGACGAAATTCGCAATTTTTCCGCACCTAATCTACAAAATGCACGATTTTTACGGTGCTGATCAATAAAATTCATAATAGTTCCGCGTCTGATCAGTAAAATTCACATTTTTACGAAGCCAGTTGCCGAAATTATAAAATTTTACGAAATCGATCGACGAAATTCGCAATTTTTACAAAGCTGACCGACAAAATTCGCGATTTTTCCTTGCATGATTGATAAAATTCCTGATTTTTTAAACTTTATTGATGAAATTTGAAATTTTTATAAAGCCAATTGACGGAATTCACAATTCTTAACGAACCTGATCGACGAAATTCGCAATTTTTTCAGTCTATTGATGAAACTTGCGATTTTTCTTTGCACGTTCGACAAGATTTGAGAATTTTTAATAAAAGAATTTTGCGGTTTTATTTAATCCTGATCGACTAAATTTGCAATTTTTTCCGCATGGGAACAACAAAATTCGCGATATTCTCTATTCCGACCAATAAAATTCGTGATTTTTTGGAACTCTATCAATACTCATG
This sequence comes from Maratus speculifer, assembly GCA_964019185.1. Taxonomy (NCBI): domain Eukaryota; kingdom Metazoa; phylum Arthropoda; class Arachnida; order Araneae; family Salticidae; genus Maratus; species Maratus speculifer. The sequence goes on from OZ025289.1 coordinate 184,003,675, forward strand.
TTTTTTCTGTTTTGATCGGCGAAATTTGTACTTTTTCCGCCTTTAATTGACAAAATACGTATTTTTCCTCGCCCAATCTACTCACGACTTTTTAACTGACTTTAACAAAATTACATTTTTAACACAGGAAGATGAAATTCGCGTTTTTTTTTTTTTTTTTCTTGCTTAACTCACAAAATTCCAAATTGTTTTGCAGCCGATCAACAAAAATTTCACTTTTCCGTGCATCATTGCAAAATTTGCGATTTTCCGTATCTTATCAACGAAATTTGCGATTTTTTTTCGTCTCTGATTGGCGAAATTTTTTGTTCAAGCCTCATGAGCAAAATTTGCGATTTTTCTACAGCTGATGAACGAATTTTGCTATTTTTCCGAGCCTCCAACAAAATTTGCTATTTTCCCGCACTTGATTAATGAAATTTGCGATTTTTCCATGCCCAACCTACGAAATTTAAGTGATTTGAGAAGCGATTTTTAAGTGACTGACGAAATTTTATTTTTTCCGTGGTGAATTGCCGATTTTTAAGATTTCTTTTTTTGCGACTTATGCACAAAAATTGCAATTTTTTTCCACTCGTATATTGAAGATGTCCAGGGGCCACACGATTCATTTTGCATGAATGAACAGTTTAAAAAAATTTGCAGTTTTCAGTTTAAGAATAATGATGACTTAAAAGTATATGTCTATTTTGCAAAAATTTTTGGACTAAGCCAAACTTCACTGATTTATAAACTGACTTTTCCACGTTGGGAAAAAGATTTTCATACGGGAAGATTCAACAAGAACTGATTATTTGGTCAATAAAGACAAAGAAGAATGAAATTAGTGTAGGCTTCATACAGAAAAAATAAGTTAGGATCGGTCTGGACCAATACTCCAGGGAAAAAAATTAAGGCCAGAGTCCGGCCCGGCCCGAAGAGATTAGTAACTAGGCCCATCCAGCTCGGCCTGAGTCTTCAGAAGCAAGGCCCGGTTCGGCTCGAACCTGGCCCACGGGCCAGGCCGGGCTCGGGCCGTGCAGGCCTCTACTGTAGACACTGTTAAATTTTTATCAGCTTTTACCACTAAACATAAGGATCTTACCATCAAAGAATCAATAGAAAAAGTGACAAATCTGGCATAAATCTGAAACACAATCACCACTGACACAGACAAACAGTAGAGAATAGATTGAGAAAAGTGTGTATGACAGCAAAAATAATTGTAAACAGCCTTACCATTATTCACAGCTCCAATTCTACTGTAAGTCTTCTGATAAGGTGGAGCATTACCATTAACCGAAATTCTGCAAAAGAAATTCTTAGCGTTAAAAATAGAAGTTGCAATACATCTATTTCTGCATACAATAGAAACCCAATATGTGACATGATATAGTCTGTCTCAAAAGTTTAAGCACAAGCATAAAATATCGATTTTTAATGAATTATAAAAAGTTAGAATTAATAAAAAATTTTTATTTACATATTTTGCAATATTATTTAAATAAGCAGTATCAAAAGTAGAAAAAATAAATTACATAATTTTAAAAAATACAATTAAAAAAAAAGTTATAAAAAAACTGTCTCAAAAGTTTATGCACAATTTCAAAAACAACCATATTTATAATTTTTACAGAACTTTTAGTAACAAATTTTTTTTCCGTTTTCAGAGTAGTTCAAATAAGCGTGCTTTCGTCGAAATTATTAGTTTCTGGTGGCAAAGAATACCATGCTTTCTCAATAGCCTCTTGGAGTTCTTCAACAGAGTCATACTGCTTTCCATTGCCTAAACTTGGCGGGTTAAAGTATTCCAGACATTCTCAATCGGGTTTAAGTCTGGACTTAAAGCTGGCTAGTCAACTTTAACTACTTTATCATTTTTCTGAAAAATCCAAAGTTTTGTAGAATGGGATACGTGGATTGAGGCATTATCTTGCAGAAAAGTTCATTCAACCCCCCCCCCCCCAAACTTTTTTCAGGGATGCAAGTTAGTCACTTTTCTCACTTTTAGTCACTTTTTTGAAATTTTGTCACTTTTAGTCACTATTTTTAAAAAAAGTCACGTTTAGTCACTTTTTTGACTAAAGATAGGCTGTGAAAGCAGTATTGTATTTAGAAGTGTTTCTCTGTGAAGGATTTCTTTGGCTTATAGGTAAACATTGTAGAATTCTGGAGTGGAAAATTGTACTTTTTGATGAATGACATTATTCTCCCTCCCCTTTTCCCCTTCCCAAATTCAACACTCTCTGAGAGTGAAGGATCTGTGGAAACTGGTTCGCTCACTTTTCATTAAAAAATGTTACTAAAATTGACATTTTTATCTTTGTCTTGTCGTTATCCCAATATCAATTATTGTTGATATTTTTATTGTTAATGAAGTGCATTAAAATTTTCTCACTTGTTATGACATACAAAAACAGGATAACATAACGGCTAATATGAGCAAGACATTCTTCACTTCAATTTGAGTTTCAGTGAAAAGTAGGATAGAATTAATAAAAGAATCCCTTCATATGATTTTAAGATCCAGAACGCGGAACACTCTTCATTGAATTTCCATTTAACATTTCTATCCTTTTTTTATTGCAAGAATGAAAACAGAAAGTTCTTAAAAATTAATCATCGCCTTTATGATATTAAATTAATTTTAGCATTTAAAAGATCTGAGTAATTAATGGTATTTATTAATATATTATATATGTGTTTTTAAGATTTCTATTATCTTTCAGAGTATTGTGAGTAACCGTACCAGTTAATACAAGGAATTTATTTTTTATAATTTCCTTGCTTCTTATATTAATGAAGTTCTACTGTAATTTGTCAAATTTTTCCTTGGATTACCTTTGATAATGTATCATTAATATAAGATTGTTTGATAGTTTAAAAATTCTTCTCATTTACTAAAAAAAATTTCAATGTCCTTTATGTTAAAATATTTTTTACTATTTCATTGTTATGTGGCATACTTTCTATGCTATGTAATCAGTATTTCACTATTTATCTTCCATTACAATATTTATGTACAGGTCTTTTAAAATGAGTTTTGACCTTGTACCAATTATAATCAATGTTTTGTATTTTTATAATAGGATGATGTTAAAAACAAATAACATTCATTCTAAGAACAGTAGACTTCCTCATATCTGCAAACCAGAAATCCGCAACTCTCTAAAATCCGCACATATTTAATGGACGTAAACAATGAAACTTTCAATTTGGATATTGGGAATTTGATTTTTTTTAGTTATGTATCAATTCCATATTTTTTTTTTTTTTTTTTTTTTTTGTAATTTTTGTTAATATGACTGAGTTCATGTTTTTTCATGAAGGAAGAATAAATTTATTACTGAAAAAGTTCAAGATAGTGCTGATATTACTGGTAATCACAATCTTCTTACCAAATATATTTATGCATTAATGCAGATTTTTTTGTTATTAAGCCCGGCTAAACTTGGGAAAAAAAAAAAACTTATTATAAAGGAAACCATTATAAAGGAATCTCTTGGGAAAATTTCTTTAAAAGATTTAGTTTGTAATAATGTATTGTCATGGTATTATGGAATTTGGAAGGGATTGCTAGAAAATACATGAAAGTATGTATTTTATGAACATTTGAATACAATTTTCTGTCGCCTGATATTTCATACCGCCCTTAATATAGAATGGTCTGTCCCGACTACTCTTGAGTAGGAGACATGATGACATTTAATTTTCCATTGATGATGGTCAAATGCATCGTTCAAAACAGCTTTGTAGTTATGGATTTTTAATATTTAAATCTATGCACTTTGATACATTTCATTTGAGTTTAATTATTTTTTTGAGATGAATTTAGCTTTAGAATTTTAACTTCTCTTTATTTAAACCATTTTTTCTTAAACATGTTCCTTTTTTTTTGTATAGTTAGTTGCAGTTAAAATATGAGTTTGTCTCAGAAAATATTCAAGGATGTTACCAATCAGCTTTTTAATATCACTATTTGCAAGCAGATTTTCCATTGCTAATGGAAAATGAAGATTGTTCTTTTAAAATAGAGGTTATTAAAAAGTGATAGGTAGCATCCCTGATATTTTTTTGTGACAACAGCCTACTTATTATTTTCAATTTTTAAAAAAATATTATATTAACATTGTATTTTTTGTTTTAAATGATTAAAGAAAACTGAGGTTTGATCTTACCTGGCATTTTGGTAGGGGATTTTCATTTAAAAAAAAAAAAATGTATTCATTTAAATGATTAATTTGCAAATTTATTGAAAAAAAATCTTTGTCTTGTACCATTTATGTCACTTTTTTTTTTTTTTTTTTTTTTTTTTTGCTTTAGTATTTTTTTTTTTACATGTTTTAGTCACTTTTATGATATGCTTTAGTCACTTTTTTGACATACTTTAGTCACTTTTAGTCACTTTTTTGGATTTTTAATCACTTTTCTCACTTTTTTGGAAGCATTATTACAGTTGCATGCCTGTTTTTTCACTCTTCTCTTCCTTTTAGAAAAGCTAGAGAAGGCTGGCAAATGTAGCAAATGCCCCCTAAACCATAACAGATTTACTTCCTTGCTGCCTGCTGAAAAATGTCCTTCGGTTCTTGCGTAACTCATGCCAATACGCCTTCCAACCATCAGGGCCATCTAAGTTCCACTTTTTCTCATCGCTGAATAAAACAGTAAGCCATTTGTCCCTGTAGGTCTTGTGTTTTTTAACCCAGTTCATTCTTACCTGTTTGTGATGTAATTTAAGAGACAGTTTGCGAGCCAATTTCTTTTACACAATGTAATCATACACTTTAATACGTCTATTTACAGTGTCTTTGGACAGCTGTACTCTGAAATTAGTGAATGCAATCTGAATTATCTGAATGCAATAGTGATATTGTCATTGTATAGTTCTGAAAGCAGTCTTTTGAAATTTACCTTTGTTTAGTAAGCTACAAAGACATAATTTTAAAACACATTTTTTAATCGTTATAGATCCTATCAGGTAACCAAGAAAGTTTGTGCGGTTTTCATCAGACATAAAAAACGACCCACAAAAATCTCAAACACTTATTTTATTCTTTGAAATAATCACCATTGGCTTCAATTACGTGTTACCAACGAGACACAAGCTCATAAATACCCTTTTTGAAAAAATCTTTTGGTTTAGAATCCAAAAACTGGGTTATAGTTTTTGTGACATAATCTTGGGTTTGGAACTGCTGTTCCCGCAGGTGATTATCCATGGCCAAAAACAAGTAATAGTCCGATGGGGCGATGTCCAGGGAGTAAGGTGGGTGAGGCAAAACTTCCCCGCCCAATGTTTTTATCACGTCCCTGGTCGCTTTGGCAAATGAAGTCTGGTGTTATCGTGGAGAAGAAAAACTCCTCTACTGTTGACTAGCGCTGGCTGCTTTTCGATCAAAGCAGCTGAAACCCTTTTCAACTGTGACGAGTAGACTTCGGCTGTGATTGTTTTCCCGCTTTTTAAGAATTCATAGTGAACTATATTAGCACTAGTCCATCAAATACACAGCATTACCTTTTTTTGATGGATGTCCGGTTTAGCAACCAGTGAGACGGAACCAGAAGTCGACCAATGATGTTTTCTCTTTCGGTTATCATACATTACCCATTTCTCGTCACATGTCAATATTTGATCCAGGAAAGAGGCTTCGTTGTGGCGCGACAGCAATGACAAGCAAATGTTCAATCGTTGAAGCTTGTTTTCCTCGGACAGGACATGAAGAACCCACTTATCAAGTTTCCACGACTCCCACGGCTATGAAGATTCAATCGGATGGTTTCGTCAGATACTCCAAACCTTTGCGCAAGCTCCTGGCATGTTAGATCAGGATTTTGTTTGATTTCCTCTCCCAGCTGGACTTGGTTTAAGATGGATGGACGACCAACACGGGGCTTGTCTTCGAGGCTCTTGTCTCCGGACGAAAATCTGCTGAACCACTTTTGAGCGGTCCGTTCCCTCACTGAAGTCTCTCCAAACACAGAGTGTATTCTTCTAGCGGCCTCTGTAGCTTTGTTGCCAAATTTGAACTCATAGAGCAAAATAGGCCTCAAAATCTCCTTTGTCAACGACATACTTTGTCAACGATTATACTTCATACAAAACTGATAGCGAAACGTGAGATAAGTTAAACAACTCTCTACTGATTGCAATTTAAAGGCAATGTACAGAAATGACGTCATCAGAATCAGTATGACCACGCCTACGGAACAAAAGTAGTTGTTCTCAAAAACTGCACGAACTTTCTTGGTTACCTGATAATCATGATATTTTTAATACTTACTTCCCATTTTTTTTTCTAAACTATATTAGTTTCTTTAATGTATTGCCAATACATTAAAAACTAATATAGTTAATTATAATTATTATAATCAGGGCACGGTTTAAACCAAATGGGTTTTTTCTCAAAAAAAAAAACCAATTGGTTTTTTTAGAAGAAATCTAATGACATTTTCTTTTTTTTCTTTATAATTTACGTGTTTCAGATTATTGGACATAAATAATTTTTACTTTTAACACTTTATTTCAGTAATAAGTATTATATATAGTGGCTTTAGGTCTTTTTTTATGCATAGGATTAAACCAATTGGTTTTTTCTATAAAAAAAAAAGCAATTTGTTTTTTAGAAGAAATCTAATGACATTTTCTTTTTTTTCTTTGTAATTTACGAGTTTCAGATTATTAGATATAAATAATTTATATAGTTTTTTAGAAGAAATCTAATGACATTTTCATTCTTTCTCTGTAATTTATGAGTTTCAGATTATTGAATATAAAAAATTTCTATTTTTAACACATTATTTCAGCAATAAGCATTAGGTATATTGGGTTTATGTCATTTTTTGTATGCATAGAATTCAAATCAGTACACATTGGTGAACATATCTATTGCTCTATAGAAAAAACTTCAAACATGTGAATTGATCAAAGATAAAATAGATTCAATATTTAGTATAATTTTTTTTTTTTTTTTTTTTTTTTTTTTTAATAATGCAGAATATTTAATGCAATTAATAATGTAACACAATGACCTTTTAAGATTTTGCACAAACTGTAAAAGAAATTTTTCTTTTGGGAGATTATCTTGAAGAATTAAAAGCAAAGACTGGTTGCTAGTTATAGCATTTTAATAATAATTTTTTCCCCTCTGCTAAATCTAACGACTAAAAATATTAACTTCAAATTGTCACTCAGAAAGAAAAAATCCTAAGTAGTATTTGTAATTTATTATTTGAATAATTGTGGAAAAGAATATTTATCAAACTACATCCAAACGTTTATTATTAGTAAACAAAAGATTGTTTATAAAGATTTACAGGGCATCAATGGTTCACTGTGTAGAACAGTTAAAATTTTCAACATAAGACTGTTTGCCAAACTATTTAAATTGAAAAATGATTTTTTTCAATTTTCAGCATAAATTCACTATAATCATTAAATTTAAATTATTTTAAATGAAATTATACTGCTTATAAACCAATAATGTTTGTTTTTATCAGTAAATATGCATGTATATGCCATAAGAAAGGATGTTTTTAAAAAAACCTGGTTTAAACCAAAAAACTTTTTTTTGGGGTTTTTTCGAAAAAACCTGGGTTTTTTTCCAACCCTGATTATAATTATATATACTAATACAGAATAATCCAATACAGTACTGGATTGCTTGAGGACATATAGGTTTAAATATGATGTAAAATTACTGTATATGGATAGCAATCGAAAAAAAATAGTATATACCATTCAATTGTAATCTCTTATTTATGCAAGCAAGGCCAGCACTAGACATTTCGATGCCTGAGGCGAGCTTTATTTTGCCGCGCCTATCACATTTTTTTCTTTTTACCATTACTCAAACTTTTTAAAAAATAAGTAAATTAGTATAATAACTATAATTTGTTTACATACATATAAAATGCATTATAAAATATATTTATATTTAACGAATTTAAAATAATTAAACTGCTTGATTTATTTTATTTTATTTTTGCATCTTTTTAAAAATAACAACAGCTATTTTGAAATTAAATTAATAAATAATATTATACTAGTATATTAGAAAAAAAGGCCAAAAAGTCTCATATAAAGAATAACAGTAATACTTCAAAATTTCTTTTACCTTGTTTTTCATTTCGAAAAATCAAGCATGTTATGGATTTTAGAAGAAAAAAAATTGTTACAATAGGTAAAGAGTGTTTTAAAAATAAATATTACTGAGACAAAATATGTCAAACATTTAAAATAAATCACATTGCGTATAATATTTGTGTATGAATTTCAAACAGCAAAATAATGATTTAGTATAACAAGTTACTTATCTTTTTAAAATTGCATATACAACACAATATCGCATATTGGTAATATTAATAAGAAAACAGCTACTAAAAATAAGACAAAAGTTTAGAGAAGTGAGTAATTTCTCTTGATTTAGCTTTGGCGAAATCACACATTATCATGTCAAAATCCATATTATAAGGCGAAAAAATAAAAATAAATAAATTTAGCGCAAACTTCGTAATATATTATTGATATTAAATAGAAAAATGATGATAGACAGAGAAAATTACCTAATCATTTCAAATGAAACACTAACAATTAAAATATTAAATATATTTTCAAACACATAACTATCAACAATGAAATATTTAATTCAATAATAAATTGACCTTGATTTTTTTTTTTTTTTTTTTTGTGTGTGTGTGTGTGTGTGTGTGTGTGAAAATTATTTTCTATATTACGCTAATCAATATATAAAACAATTAAATTTTCATTTGCTAAAATAATTTAATTTACCATCACAGCTAACCTGATGGGCGCTGCGTTTCTGGGTCCCTAAAAAAATTGCACAAAACGCAAAATCGCAAGAGAAATAGCAAAATATATTTTATTTTTCTTAAATCGTTCCACACGTTCTTATTAAACGTTATAGAAAAGAGAACAAAATATACTCTATTGGACTGGAAGACTGAAACTGGATTTCTTTAACTAATGCGAAAAAATCACTGCGAATCACGAAAGAAAATAAAAGGGGGGCACTAAAAATGGTATATAAAGAATTGTTAAAATTTCAAAAATTACACACAGTAAAATTTATTTAAGATTAAAAAAGAATTTCTTTTGTAAAGTCAAAAAACCGCCACAACCCCCCCCCCCCCCCCCACACACACACACACACAAAAAAAAACCATTAAAAAAAAACAAAAAATTTGCAAAAAATTCGAAATTTGCTAAGCAAACTTTGATTAAATTTAGCTGAAACGAGGACAAATTTTAGTACATTAGATTAAAAGATTATAACCAGATTCTTTTTTAATAATGTTGAAAAATTGCTTTGAAACTTAAAAAACAGTAAAGGTTGTTAAAGATTAAAAAATTGCAGAAAGACAAAATTTATTACAGTGCTTTAACCTATTCTAAAAGGAATTTTTTCACAAATAAATTCACAGTTGAAGTTGTTAACGAAATTCCTGTTACGAATGTCAAAAACTCATGTTAAAAATTGCATTAAAAGTTGCGAAAAAAATAAAAAATCAGGGATAAATAAATGTAATGTATTATGCTGAAAATTTATACAAAATTTTATAAATTTTACAACAAAATTTCCTATATTTAGGCTAAAAATTTTTTTTTTTTTAAGTTTGTGTAACGAATGTCAAAAACTTGCAGCAAAACAAAATAAAAAAATAAATAAGAATCGCTAACAATCATATTGAAAATGTCATTTAAAATAACTAAATATTCAAAAATTGCAGAGGATAAATTTTAATATATTTAACTAAATTTTTGAACGAAGAATTCCTTTCAAGAAAGTCAAACAAGTAGGTAAATGTGATCACAGATCGCACAGAGAGTTTTGTTTAATATCTCTTTCAAAAAACTTTACCCTTATTCTTACTATGTGTTATAAAGTTTAAAGCGATTGATTCTTTAGCTTTCCCAAACTTTTTTAAAAATAACCCTTAGTCGGATGACCCTCTCCTCCCCCTAAATTCTTCCAGCGAATGAAATAACATCCGCATGTGGAAGTACCAAAGTATTTGTAAAATCAATAATTTTAAAAAATTGCACTGCGATTATCAAATCCTAATTTAAAAAAAATAATAGTAAAATAAAATTTAAAAAAAACTTTTTATTTCTGCCTCACGTGGTTTGCCGTTGCAAAAAATAAAATTCTGGATTTGGTTTGGAGGGGGATTTCTTTTGAGACTTACAGCAGCTGAGCTGTTGTCTCGAATGATCCAAAACTTGAGAAAAGACAAACAAGATTGAGAATGAAGATAAGACAATTCTGGAATTAATTACCAAAATAAAAACAAATACACGTTTATTACGTGATTTATTTAATCCATTAACTTATGCTAGATACATAATAATTTTTATATCTATTTAAACTTTGGCAACAATTAAAAGACAAAAAAAAACAGATGATATTAAAATAAATATTTCAATTAAAATAATAGTCTTTTTCAAACTTTTATGATTTGTTGTGTTACAAGAGTTATTCAGCTGTAAGTATACAAAATTTGAATGCTCTGACTTGTATAGAATTTGTGTACGGACTCTGTGACAGACAGAGGACAAGGACGAATAGGATTTCGTCAGCTGAACAAAACCCTAAAAATCGCCATAAAACTCGGAATAACGATAAAGATCATTTAAAAATAGTTTAAAAATACAGAACAAAATTGAATATATTTTTCTAGAAGACAATAACCAGAATTTTTCTTCAAATGTCAAAAAATAGATCCAAAACAAAATGCAAAAAAATGCTAAAAAAAAATCTTTAAATTTTTTTAAATAGCAGATGATAAAATTCACTAAATTAGGGTAAAAATTTAACACCAAACTAATCTTAGAAACAAAAAAAAAAAAAAAAAAAAAAAAAAAAAAAAAAAGGCGAAATGACAGAAAAATTCCAAAAATTGATCTATGTAATTAAACATTATTGAAAAAAATTTTTTTTATATTAATCCTAAATATCAGAATACATTTCCTTTTACTAAAGTTGAAAAATCGAGAAAGGAAATAAAAAAAAACTTTCAAAAATCCCAGTGGAATTATTTATTACAATGAGATGTATAGCATTCTAACAAAAATTACTGCCGAATGTGTATACATACATATATGTATATAAAATCGGCACAAAAAACAAAATTATGCAAAATTTTGCTTTGAAAACTGCGGAGACAAAATTTAATATGTTAGTCTGAAACAGAATCCCTTTGTGAATGTCAAAAATCACCACAAAACACAAAAAAGGAAAAAAAACTGCAAAAATTTCTAAAATCATGATGTACAAAACGTACTATATTTGACTAAAAGTTTAAAACATTTCTTTCGAATATTAAAAATCCCTGGCGGCTGGGCCTATAGGCGGAGGTAAATTTCAAAGAGTGCTCATTTCAACAAAAAAAAAAAAAAAAAAAAATACATATTATATATATATATATATATATATGTGTGTGTGTGTGTGTGTGTGTGTGATTGGAGATAAACCCTGTTTAATAACTTCATTTGGCCATTTATAAAAAATTTTTAATTTCATTTTTCTGCAAAAACTGGTTTTATCAGAATCATCTTAAGAAAAATTCAGCTCAAATGCCCATTTTGACAACATATTTTGAAATAGATTCTGAATTTATTAAAAAATCGACCAAAACAGTACATTATACAGTTCCTAAATAACAAAAAACTGTCAGTTAAATGCATTGGAGAAAAAAATTGAATTTAAAAATGAGTCATAAAATAACCGGTTTGTTGTTTGAATACATCCTTAATTCTTTAATCTTAATTGCTTCGGAAAATTTTGTGCGAAATACTCACTTTGACAGCATTTTTAAAAATATATTCTATCTTTATCAAAAAACTGGCCAATGCGTCACAGTATATAGTTCCTAAATAAGAGGATCTGTAAATTGGATGCGTTTGAGAGCGAAAAGGGATTTTAAAACGAGTCAGAAAAAATGCAATATGCTATGTGAAAACTTCCTTAAATTTTCAAATCGCGAAGACTTCGGGAAATTCTGTTCAAAATACCCTTTTTGGTAGCCTTTTTCAAAATATATTCTGTCTTTATCAAAAAACCGATCAATGCATCACATTATATAGTTCCTAAATAAGAGGATCTGTAAATTGGATGCGTTTGAGAACAAAAATGGATTTAAAAATGAGTCAGAAAAAAACACAATTTCTTATTTGAATATTTCCTTCAATTTTCAGTTCCGATGACTTTCGGAGATTCTGTTCAAAATACCCTTTTTTGAAATATATTCTGTCTTTATCAGAAAATTGACCAATGCGTCACTTTATACAGTTTCTAAATAAGAGGATCCACCATTTGGATGCGTTTAAAATGAAAAATGAATTCAAAAATGAGTCAGAATATAAGCAGTTTGGATTTGAAGTTTTTTCTCCAACTCCTATTTTTGTTTAATTTCTTTTTGCTATATGAATTGGTCCTATGAAAAACTTGTCAATATAAAAGTTGTAGATATTTTTGAGAAGATGTAAAATAAATTTAATCAGATTTGATATCTTAAAAATTGACGGAGTTATGGATTTGTCTCTTTTTTCAGTGCCCTTTTTCTTTTCGTTTTTAATTTTTTTCGTCGGTAAAAGTTGGTCCTATCAAAAACTTGTAAATACAAAAGTTTTAGATAATTTTAAGAACATTTACAAAAAATTTAGTTGGACTTGATATCTTGAAAATTGACGAAGTTATGAATTTTTTTCTCTCAAAATCCCTGTTTTTTCGCCCCTTGAGCCCACTTCTAAATTTATCAGAAATCTGTCATGCATATACTTTTGGCCCATTTTTAAGAAGTAATATAAACTTTAAACCGATTCGATATCTACTTTAATTAAGAAGTTATGGCGTTTTTTCGGTTTTCACAAAAACGTCCCCATATTCCGACCCCCTTGGTCCGATTTTGCCCGTTAACGAACTTAGCCAAGATTTTATCCCCTTTGATTTTATGTACCAGTTTGGTGGAGATTGGTGAAGAATTATAGAAGTTATCTTGTCCATAAAAAAGTGAGATATATAGATAGATAGATAGATAAACTGGTGCGATTGCAATAAGTAGTATTTCTTACAAAATTTACCTAAAACTGCAGCAGAATGGAAAAAATCCACTAAAAATGGTATTAAAAATCTCACTAAAAATGATATTAAAAATCTCACTAAAAATCGTTAAAAATTTAAAAAATGTGGAGGACATCTTTTACTATACCATTTTAAAAGCTTAAAACCTAATCAAGAAGGAATTATATGTTCAGTATATATTACAGGTAAAATAGTTTTTTTGTTTCTGTTAAGCAACTGATGGCCAGTTACCAAAATTTGGAAAGAACTTTATTTGGAAACTAGAGATGAAATTAAAAGAAATCTCCCCTAATAAAGTTTATCATGTGGATATTTTTCTTCTAAATCGAATGACACTATCTGCAAGTCGATACGATCAATTTTTTCACAATTTTTTCAAAGTCACAGCACGTTTGATGAATAAAATGGCAAAAATTATACTTTTTGCCAAAATGGCAAAAATATACATTTTTTATCTTTAATTTTCAAACATTCAAGTTTCCAAGTGATATTTAATCATTAACTAAATCTACTGACAGTACGTATTGTCAACAGGCAAACCATCATGGGTGCAAGTTTGAAATTTTGCCAGGACTGAAAATATTTTGAATCCCCCCCCCCCCCTCCCCAAGTGAGCACATACGCAGGTGCATGATTCACGTTTTTTTCCCTGACCGTTTGAGGAAATTTGCTTTTCCTTGGATCTTTTGACAGAAATCGAGTCTGTTTAGCGATTCTTTGACAAAAATCGCGTCTCTATCGCGATCCTTTGACCAAAAATCGCATTTTTTGCGATCCTTTGACGAAAATTCGTGACTTTTCGCGATCCTTTGACGAAAATTCGCGACTTTCTCGGGATCCTTTTGATAAAAATTCGCGACTTTTTCGCGATCCTTTGACAAAATTCGCGTCTTTTCCACGATCTTTTGTCAAAACTCGCGTCTTTTCTTCTCTCCTTTGACAAAAAATCGCGTTTTCTCTGCAATTCTGACAAAAATAACATTTTTTTCCGCTATCATTTGACCAAAAATCGCGTTTTTTGCGATCCTTTGACGAAAATTCGTGACTTTTCGCGATCCTTTGACGAAAATTCGCGACTTTTTCGGGATCCTTTTGATAAAAATTCGCGATCCTTTGACAAAATTCGCGTCTTTTCCACGATCTTTTGTCAAAACTCGCGTCTTTTCTTCTCTCCTTTGACAAAAAATCGCGTTTTCTCCGCAATTCTGACAAAAATAACATTTTTTTCCGCTATCATTTGACAAAAATCGCGTCTCTTTCGCGATGCTTTGAAAGAGACTGCGCCATTTTCGCGATCTTTCGTCATGGATTCGCGTTTATTTTGCTATTTTTTAACGAAAAACGCGTGTTTTTTTGCGATGTTTTGACAGAAATAGCGCGTTTCCTGCGGCTTTTTTGACAAAAATCCCGTATTATCAGCATTCTTTTGAAAAAAATCGTGTCTTTTTTCACGATCTCTTGATGAAAAACGCCTTTTCCTCGATCATTTGACAAAAATCGCGTTTTTTCCACGATCATTTGAGGAAAATCGCGTCTTTTCCGTGATTCCTTGACAAAGACTGCGTAATTTTCGCGATTCTTCGACGAAAATAACGTTTTTCTCGAGATCCGTCGGCAGGAATCGCTTTTATTCCGCAATTTTTTACGAAAAACGAGTCCTTTTGCGATCTTTTAAATGAAATAGCGCTTTTTTCTGAGATTTTTTTGACAGAAATAACTTTTTTCCGCCATTATTTGACAAAAATCACGTTTTATTCATAATCCTTTGATGAAAAATCGTGTCTTTTTCTGCGATCTTTTGACAAAAATCCCATATTATCTGCAATCTTTTGAAAAAAATCGTCTCTTTTTTCACGATCTTTTGACGAAAAACGCTTTTTCCTCGATCTTTTGACAAAAATCGCGTCTTTTCTGTGATTCCTTGACAAAGACTGCGTCATATTCGCGATTCTTCGACAAAAATAACGTTTTTACCGAGATCCGTCGGCAGAAATTGCTTTTATTCCGCTTTTTTTTTTTTTTTTTTTTTTTTACGAAAAACGCGTCCTTTTGCGATCTTTTAAATGAATCAGAGCTTTTTTTCCGCGATCGTTTGACAAAAATCACGTTTTATTCATAATCTTTTGATGAAAAATCCTGTCTTTTTCTGCGATCTTTTGGCGAAAAATGCGTCATTTTCGCGATCATTTTTCGTCGTCGGAGATTTTTCCGTCCGGCTTCCGTCCTCGGGAACTTTTAAAAGACGGAATTCCGTCCTGTGGACGGAAAACTTGCACCCTAAAATTCAGAAACATAGATTTTTAAGGACTATTTTTTAGTCAAGACTTTGACCATTGCTTGACTAATTATCGCTCAACTTGAGCAACAGGTGTCCATTTCCAATTATCCTGTGTAAGATGGTTGCTTTGAAAATATAACGATGTATTAACACATGTGGTGACACATGTGGGACTTAATTTTTTTTCAGGAGAAAGAAATGTTCCTATAAAATGTGTTTCAAGAATTGTATTGTACAGCTAAGCAAGATAACAGAAAACAACTAATCTAATAAGGTTCCAAATACAAAATTTTTGCCGTATTCCCATTTTATTCAAAGCCATTCCCATTTATTCAAGATTAACATTTTATTCAAGATTGAAAAAGAATTCTTGCCCCCCCCCTTTTTTTTTGGGGGGGGGGAGAAGTTAAAATATGCATTTTGTTAAAAAAAATAGAAAGTAAAGAAATTGTTAGAGGGGGCTCAGCCCCAGCTGCCCCCCATCTGGTTACGGGTCTGAATCGAACCCAGATACTTGGCTTACAAGGCCAATGCTTTACCGTTTAAGCTAACTGGCACGACAACAGGTGAACATTTTCCACTCAGATAAACTTGTAAGTCATAACATCTGGTTTGTCATTTACACAGCTCAACAAAATAGACCACAGGTAAAGGAACACCATAGAACAATGGATACGAAGCTAAACTGTATTTTTAACGCTAACTGATTGGTAAAGTTAGGCCAGAAATCAAACCCAGATACTTGGCTTATAAGGAAGCACTGGCCTGGTTGCCGTGTCCAGTGATTTCAGGGAAACCATTTATCAACTCAAATAACAATTTATTTAGTATTGCAGAAGATATAGGTTTAAGATTAGCGTTCTAGATTCTTCGTGTGACTACGTAGACTCACGCGAAAGCATTTGCATGCTAATGTTAAAACTATGGAAGCATTCTTTTCAGAGTTGATGCTTGAATTGTAATATTTATTTATTATAAGGTCGATTTCTAATGTTGGGCTATTTTTTTTTATTTATTTATTTATTTTTTTTCAAATTTTGTCCCTTCTGCCTTTTTTTTTTTTTTTTTTAATGAGGATACTTTAAATTTTAGAGAAGATTCTAAACAGTTTTTCAAAAATGCATTGGTCCTTTTGCTAAAACATAGAACAATGAATTTTATATTTGTCTAAAGAATTAAGAAAGATTGTTTATAAAGCCTAAATATTAACAACAATAATAATAATAATAATAGTATGCGGCAATTTATTTTTGCTTATTTCATATACTTTATGTTATGAAATTAACTTATAGCAAGTATAATTTTCACTCATTGAATTTAAATTTAGTTTAAAAAGTCATTTACAAGTCAAAAGTGAAAATTTATCATTTTTCATGCTAGAAATGTTGCAATTATCTTACGATTTAATATCTATTATTATTATTCATTTTTTTTTTTCAGGAGAAATTTTATGACATAAATGTCAACGTGCATTAGTCGTTTTGCCAGGTAGTCGTTTCACATTCACATTTGCAACAGAATTAAAAAAACTTGTTTACAAAACCTAAAAAATAACAATAATAATATAATCAAAATCAAGAAAAAATATTCTTACTTTTAAATTTGTACTTCCAAAGACTTCAATACATTTTTTAAGTTCAATGTTTAGAAATAAATTATTGTATTTCTATCTACAGTGTAAAATTTATTTTGAAATAACCTGTATTTTATTTTTATACACTTAATTTTGATAATGTAATTTCTCTCTCCGAGTACTGAATATTCGGCGGCCGAATACCAACCTTTTTTTCTAATAAAGAAAATAAATTTCGATTATAGATAATTTTAAAAAATAGGAGCTCATTAATAATTATTACTCTTAAATGTGCTTTTAAATGTATTTTTAAATCTGAAAAACTTATTTTAACAAAAAAAAAAAAAAAAAAAAAAATATGAAAATGCATTAATATTCTTTTATCCTAATGAATTGTGTGAATCCAAATTGATTTTCACTAAGTCAGAATGGAAAGGTATTTCCATTAAAATATGAAGAATATACTTCATTTTACTATCAAATGATACTTTTACCCTTTCATGCATCCAAAATCAATAATATTCTTAATCTCTCTCTCTCAGAACTCATGAGAAAATATTTTCTGAAATAACCTTTAATAAAGTAAGTTTGATCATTTAAAGAGTTTGTGTCCCTAATGAAAAGCAAATTCATAAGAACAAGACTGTTCTAAAATCAGTTGCCTAGCTTTAAATTACAAATTATATTAAAGCAAAAGGTTATGCTTAAAGTAGAATGCATATATTAATAAAATCTGTGACATTTGAATCGGTGCGTACAGTATTCAACTTCAATATTCCACTCATTCAACAAGCATTAAAAAAATAAACAGAAATTGATAACAACATGAATGAAGGCAGATGTAAATTAAATATAAATATATATATATATATATATCTTATACTATAATGTGAGCAAAAATTGTGTGTGTGTAAATTTTATCTCGAAAACGGCTCTAACAATAATCGTTTTGACGATTAACGATTTTCGAAAATTTGGATTTTACCATTTTCGGGCACGAGAAGACCATTGGGCTAAGTCACATGTTCGAGAAAATTCGATTATTGGGTCATTTTGGGTCATAATGGGTCAGGATCAAGCTATTTATATCTAGAGAGCGGCTGGATCGATTTTAAGGAAATTTTGTATCCAATCGTTTTTTGGCACGAGAAAACAATTGAGCTGGGTCACATGTTCGAAAAATTTTGATTAGTGGGTTATTTTTGGGTCATTGTGGGTCAAGCCATTTTTATTTAAAAAACGGCTCTAACGATTTCAACCAAATTTTATATTTTATCGTTTTGGATTACAAGAAGACCATTGGGTTAGGTAACATGTTCGAGAAAATTCGGTTAGTGGGTCATTTTTGGGGTCATTGTGGGTCATGCTATTTTTATCTAGAGATTTTCTCACGCAATTTTGACTAAAAATTGCATTCTATGGTTTTCGGGCACGAGAAAAACATTGGGCTAGGTTACATGTTCGAAAAAAAATTTTAATAGAATCAATTTCATCGAAATTTTGACTGTAATAGTTTTTTGACACGAGAAAGCTAATGGGCTAAGGCTAAGTCACACGATCGAGAGATTTCGATTATAAGAGTCATTTGTGGGTCATGATAAGTCATGGTCAAGCTATAGCTAAAGAACAGGTGGATCGATTTTAACGAAATTTTGTATACAACATTTTTTTGACACGAGAAAACTATTGGGCTAGGTCTCAGTTCGAGAAATTTTGATTATTGGGTCATTTTGGGTCATAAAAGGTCTGGGTCAAGCTATTTATATATAAAGTACGACAGTATCAAATTTAATGAAATTTTGTATGTAAGTTTTTTGACACGAGGAAATTAATGGGCTATCTCACATGTTTGAGAGATTTCGATTATAAGAGTCATTTATGGGTCATGATGGGTCATAACGGGTCATGTCAAGCTATATCTAAAGAACATGTGGATCAGTTTTAACGAAATTTTGTATACAACATTTTTTGACATGAGAAAATCATTGGGCTATGTCACATGATCGAGAAATTTCGATTAATGAGTCATTTTGGGCCATAAAGGGTCTGGGTCAAGTTATTTACATTTAAAGAACGGCAGGATCGAGTTTAACGAAATTTTGAGAGTAACAATATTTATACACGAGAAAACTAATGGGCTAAGTCACATGTTCGAGATATTTCGATTATAAGGGTCATTTGTGAGTCATGATGGGTCATGGTCGAGCTATATCTAAAGAACGGGTGAATCGATTTTAGCGAAATTTTGTATACAGCATATTTTTGGCACAAGAAAATCATTGGGCTATGTCACATGTTCAAGAAATTTAGATCAGTGGGTCACTTTTGGGTTATTCTAATTTTATCTAGACAATGTCTCGCACAAATTTGACTAAATTTTATATTCTATCGTTTTCGGACACAAGAAAATCATTGGGTTAGATCAGATGTTTGAGAAAACTCGACTAATGAGCCATTTTGGGTCATAATGGGTCAAGGTCAAACTATTTATGCCTAAAAATTCGCTCAATCGATTTTATCTAAATTTTGTATTTAACGTTTTTCGGCACACAAAAATTAATGAACTAAGTCACATTTTCGAGAGATTTCGATATAAGGGTCATTTGTGGGTCACGCTAATTTTATCTAGAAAATTGTTCTCACCATTTTGAGTATATTTTCTATTATATCGTTTTCGGGCAAAAGGAAACCATTGAGATAGGACAGGACACATGCACGTAACAATTCAATTAGTGGGTTGTCTTAGGTCTTAATGCGTTCGGGTCATTCTAATTATATATAACAACGACTCAGTCAATTTTACCTAAATTTTGGAACGGAACGTCTTTTGTCACGAGAAGACTATTGAGCTGAGTTGCATATTAAACAAAATTATATTAGTGGGTCATATCGCTTCATTGCTGAATGCTGTCAAGGTATTTTTACTTAAGAAATGGCACTAATATAATTTTGTTTAATATGCAACTCAGCTCAATAGTCTTCTATTATTAAACGATTTTGATTCATTTTATACTCTACTGTTTTTGATTACTTGAAGACCATTGAGCTAAGTCACATGTTTGATCACATGTGATTAGTGGATCATTTGGGTAATAAGGGTCAGGTTCACGAGACTATGGCAAGACTTTGACAAATACTGGCGAAATTTGGCCGAAAAATCGACTATTAAGGTTACGAAACCAAAACACATATTTGGCGCCAAATGAAAGAATGTGTCCAAATTTGGTTATATCTGGCAAAAAATATTATCTTTCAGAATGTGAAGAAATTTCTTATACATTCTTAATAGTCTTCGAGATGCATAGTTAAACTAATCAGAGTCAAGTTAAAAAAGTGATTTGGATTGACGTCCATTCGTTGTAAATTTTAAAATAAAGTAAAATTTATGAACATGTGCATACAAACAGTTTTCTTATTGATTGTTTTTGTAAATAATACTATTATTAATAACATGTTTTACAGTAATAATACTACATAGAGTTGAACACAAAGTTAATTTTGACCGAGCTGAGCTCGGTCACCCCTGCTAGTATAAAATAGTGTTACATATTTAAGTTAGTAATTATGCAAATAATTATTTAAAAGTGAAAACTATAGAATTAAAAAAATATTTTGTTCAGTATTTAGAATTTATGTTTAAATATTAATAAAACCATTTGCAATAAATCAAGTTGTGTCATCTAATGTGTATCTTGTTTGACACCAGTTCTATTTTTAGATGTACCCTTGTATTTGGAATAGTGATATTTAATTTTGAAAATGAATCTTCATTAATACACCTAGTGAATGAATTTTTTCATTTCTTACTTTATAGAAAATAAAGTTATGAATTTCATAAGAGCCTTTTTCATATGTGCATGGAATTTGTAGTCATTAACAAATATTCGAGTGTTTTAGAATAAGGCAGTGTTTTTCTTTTTTTTTCTATAAGTGTTTTAATATCTTAAATTGTAATATATCATTCTCTAATAAGACATTTTCCGTACAATTAAATCTCCAACTTGGGTAGCAATTTCTAAAATATCACTAACTTTTATAGAAAATACAAAAAGGCTGTACATTTTTTAGTATCTGAATAACTGTATATTTTGTAAGTAAGAATGAGAAGTTCATGAATGAAGTAGCAAATTTGGATTAGAGAGAAAAAAATTGCAGCAAATTAAATTCTTTAAACCTAAATTTATTTGGCAAGATATCTTTCACTATTCAGCGAGATTTTAGCAATATTCGGCAAGATATCTCTTAATATTCAGCTACAGGTATTCGGTCCATAAGTCTTCAATATTCGGCTAACTGAATATTCGGCAAAAGGGCCGAATACCGAATAGTGGGTGAATGTGAATATTCGCCCTATCCCTATTGAAAACCACGATTTTTCTTATCAGGGTTTCTTTCAGGAATTTTTAGAATTACACTGAGAGAACTACGCTTGGAGAGAACTATTTTACATGCTAGACCCCTCCAAGTTATCTCCCCCTGATGGGAAGTATAGGGGGCATCTCTATCCTTGCTGTGCAACAAGTGAAGTCATGGGGTTGCTGGAAATATACTATCTTTTGCCTTATTTCTTCCATGGCCTGTCCAAATAAAATAGCATTTCTTTCAAATAAAAAGACTTGTTGAAGGATATTTTATTGAATATGGTCTAAAATCTATCCCTTATTGAATTTATTAGAGAAGTAATGATAACATATAAAAACGATAAAAACAATCCATTTTTAATCCATATGGAAAACCAGTAGAACCCATATCTCCATCTGTTGGTGTCTATTGGAAACATAGAAAAAAATTTTAATTAATTTTTTTTAAAAAAGGGTGATGTATTTCATCCAAAAAATTATACCACTTTAAAGACATCAGTCTTATCTTTCGCCAAAAAACAATTTAAATAAATCACAGCAATAGCAAATGCGCTACAGTGTTTTTTAGAATGTATCATAAGCAGTATATGAGAAGCCAGGGAGGGGGCTAAGGGGGCTGAAGCCCCTCCCGAAAGTTTGAAATTACAAAATTATCTGTATGATAAAAAAATAAGTTTTATTTGTTTTTATCTTCCATTACATTGAAATCAATTGCATTTTTAGCGGCAAAAATATCCATTTATTCAATTACAGTTACGGTAATCCTTCATTATAATATCTGTTATTTGGATATATTGTTTTTTTAATAGGTATGTACCACAAAAAATAGAAATTCTTTTTAAAAAGTAATTTTTACAATCTTTATGTGCAGTAAAATTCGATCAAGTGTAATTTCTTATCATTAATTTAACTAAGTAAAATTAAGTATAATACGCATACAGCATAAGAAAGGTCATGATAAATTAGGAAGACTATTTTCTACATGTTTCAGTCATTGGAAAAAGGTTAAATGTTTTTCTTAAAACAAAT
This sequence comes from Maratus speculifer, assembly GCA_964019185.1. Classification (NCBI taxonomy): domain Eukaryota; kingdom Metazoa; phylum Arthropoda; class Arachnida; order Araneae; family Salticidae; genus Maratus; species Maratus speculifer. The sequence continues at coordinate 184,025,995 of OZ025289.1, forward strand.
ACAATTAGATTATCAGAAACCGTATGTTATTTTAACGAACCAACTTTAAATTTCTCCAGGAAAATAGAAATAGAATTATTTCATTGTTGAATTATGATGATTGCCTCTGTTGCAAACAGTGTTGAATTCAGTGGGTGCCCCCCCTCCCCCCGGGAGCAATGAGATGTCCCCCCCCTCTCCCGGAAAATTTGTGATTTTGGGTTTTCAATGGCCAAAAGGTAAAATTCCCCCTCCCCCCAGAACATTATAATGTCCCCTTTGGAGCCTTAAAAATCCCTCCTGGAGAAGTGCCTGAATTCAACATTGCTAGTAAATTTATTGTACCAAGAGTATCATTTATAATTATTATAATCAGAGAACGTGAAATACAAACATAATTTTTATGATTACATACATATGAATATAGCAATTAATTTTTCTTTTAAAAAAATAATGCGTGCAATTTATTTCATTTATGGATCAATAGTTCCAAGATCTCGCACTCTTAATGTCAGATTCTTGCACGTTAACATTAATCCTGTGTTTTAAATCAATATATATTACTTGTTTGCATTTCAATATTTTGCAGTGTTTTTTTCTTAGGATACTTGAGGCTCATCTCAAAGATTATTAGTTTGTGCTTTTTAAGTTTCACAGATTTTTTTTTTTTTTTTTTTTTTTTTTTTTTTCCAAACTCTTTGGTTTCCGAACCGGTTTGGAAACTTGAAGTGCTTTTAAAAATTAAAAATTACAACAGAAATTGAAAAAATAAATATGAAATAACAATATTTGACATAATTAATAAGTATCCTATGTAGGAACACACATTAGGATAAGCCTAGATTACTTTAAAATTTTTTACTGACTATTATTCAAATTATTTTTATTAAAATAGAAAAAATTCCAAAATTGAGCGCCTCCTGAAAGAAAATCCTGGCTACAGGCCTGATACTGACGGTTACCCTTAAAGAAAAACTTACACTCATCTACATCTGCAAACATAATAAAAAAAAGCTGCCAACTATTTTCAGAATGTATTATTTAAAGTTTAAAAGTTTTTCCAACACGAGAATTCATGAAGAGTTGCTTTCTAGACACTGAGGCAGTAGTATATGTTTTTTCCATCCTTCTGTGTCCTATTTTACTCAAGAACATATAATTTGCCAGTGGTTCTTGTACCTGCAGCTACGGGAAATACTTCCATCAAAATCGTTACACATCTGTTGGTAAATAAAGCCAAAGTTTTTGGTATGCTACAACTAATGAAGTTAAAATCACCTTTTACATGAAGTGCATATTCTGAAGCTAAGCAACAAGAGGGCTCATGGAAAGATGATTAAAGTATAAACACGGCTTGACAAGATTAACTACTGTGTCACGAATTTTAAAAAATGGATCAATCAAATTTAGACTTGCAAGAGCAGATTCCCACTTACTACAGTAGAGATGCACAGTAATATATTGTATTAAGGTATTGCAGAATACCAAGGATGTCTCTGTATTTTTTACAACTGATGCTTATGTATTTCCTACAACAAAATCAGACATGTTAAAAAACACTTCATCAAATGATCACATGGTGCCATCTGTGAAAAAAGATAGATAACCAAAGTCCAGTGCAAATGAAGAGATCCTATTCTCAATGATGGTAATTCAGTTTGGTCAACAGTACAGGGGGAAAAAATAAGAAACCCTAAAATGATGAAAATTTAATGGATCTTGAATCTAAACAATAGCTGGAGAGCTACTGAACCCTGGGAGTAACAGTTGTCCTGTAAGGATAGAAATTTGTATACCTACGATTTATAGCATGCTAAGAGCAATAGCCATGACCTGGCAGGCGTCTGGGAGTAACGGTTGTCCTGTAAGGATAGAAATTTGTATACCTACGATTTATAGCATGCTAAGAGCAATAGCCATGCCCTGGCAGGCGTCAGCCCTGCACGTCATCAGGCCCTTTATTTTTTGAACTGTCAAGTAAATTGAGTTTTAAAACTTGTTCCTGTAAGTAGAGATGTAAATTTTCCGGAAAAATATAAGTGGCGGAAAAAAACTGGTTTTTTACCGGTTTTTTTCGGAAAAAAACGGAAAAATTGGAAAAATTGATTTTTCATGACTGTTTCTCCCAAATAAATTATATTTTCTTAAAGAATATTAAATAATAAACATTTTTTCCCATTTATTTGTATTAAATGAAAATTATTTTCACTTTATATTACAAAATAAAAAGAAAGTAGCAAAGCCTGCTTTTAAAATATTAGCCTTTTTTTTCCCCACAGCCTAAGAATTTTTAAAACACTATTATTTGTTATATCATATCTCTGTTGAAATGATTTTTCACCAATTGGCCTAATGTAAAAGCCAGAGCCAATATGTTTGCAGTTTGGAATGAAATAAATTATGCATTCCATTTACATAAGTATAGTTTTTAAGTAAATGATACTAGTTTAAAGAAATTGTTGCAGTTTTGTCATTATTATCAATATCAGTATAAAAAAAATTCCATTGTTTGTTAAAAAAAAAAAAAAAAAAAAAAAAAAAAATTATATTTTTACATTATTACACTTTTTTCTTACAATTATAATTTTATTTCCTTTAAAAGATATGTTCAGTTTTGGTATAGCTTTCCAATCTCAACTCAAAGATTTGATTTAGCTTTATTATCTAAATTCAAACAAAACTAAGTTTTAGTTTAGCTTACTCAGGTCTGCAACTAAAAAATAGCGTAGGATTTATTGATTGTTATATTTTTACTCACTGAAACCAGAAAAAAAAAATATATTTTTTAAAGTTTAATTAAACATACATATATATAGTATATATATATATATACAGTGTTCTCGCTGACATTTGACCAACGTTAGTAATTTGGCTAACTAAAAATGAAAAACATTCGCCAAATGAAAAAAGTGTTAGTCAAGTAAGATTCACCGTGTAGCACTAAAAAATATTTTTAATCCCTTAATGTACCCCCTTTTTTCAATATGTTCTAAAATAGCCTCAGTTTTTATTATTACGATAATGATTATTATTAATCTAAATTCAACTATTCGCTACAAATATGTTAAAAATATGTATTTATTAAAAATATGTATAAATGCATATGTATGAAAAACGAAAAAGAAAGAAAGAAAAAGCAAAAATTGAGCACTAGCAATTTGGCGAATCTAATCGCTTGTTTACTCGCCAAATGAAGAATTTAGTCGCAATTTGGCGCAATGGCGAGCGACAGCGAGAACACTGTATATATATATATATTTTATCCTGAAATCTGGAATTTTATTCTTGAGTAAGAAGCCATATTCAATAATGTTTCCATATGGTAATTTCATATTTCTAAGAATGGAACTCAAAAGTTATGAAAACAGAACACTACAAATAGAAAATGCTTGCTATTTGAGAGGAAATACCAAAAGCAGTTGCACAGTGAGATAAACTTCTACTATGCTTTAGAAAACTACTTAAATTCAAAGTTTAATCACGAAAGACAGTATAATTTGGAATGTATTTACTTGTAATAAAATATGGGTTTTTTTTTCCAATTGCAGTTGTACTTTTCTAATGCAAACTGCCCATGTTTTTGCAACATCACTGTGCATTATGGAGGTCAATTTTAGATTCAGTACCTTGAAAAGACATTCAATTAATCAGCTGTAACGAAATCTTGAAAAATGCAGCATAGTAGTGCCACCTATAGTGTACACCAAAAACTAAACAACATTAATAAATATCAGGAACTGTCTGAATCTGTAGTTTGATTTTAAAAAAAATCGTCCTTTAGTCCTTGAGATAGAGCTATTGCGATAATCATGAATAATACAGCATAGCAGCGTCATCCGTTGAGCGATTTACACCAAAAAGTAATGTGCACAAAGTTATATCAAAGATTAACTTAATCTGAAGTTTTATGGAAATACATACATAAATTTTTGAGATAGAACTATTGTGGAAATTATGAATAATGCAGCATAGCAGTGCCATCAGTTGGGCGATATACACTAATAACTAAACATCGAGTTTATATCAAGGTGTAACTGATTCTAAAGTTTTGTGAAATTATGTGCATCAGTTCTTGAGATCAAGTGCCCATAAAATTTTTGTCCCATACAGACTCACAGAGTAACAGATATTTTCCAAAAAATATCAAATCGTGTTCAGGACCTTCTAAAATGTTTAAATACACCAAAAACTGGAAGTCAAAATTTTCACGTATTCAATACTTACTTCTTGAAAAGATAGAAAAAAGTAATAAATGCATGCCTTCAAATTTTATGTTAATTTTTTAATTTTACCGTTTCTATTAATTGGCATATTATTGAAATAATTTTGCACATGAATAAATTTTTAAAAAGAGAAGTTGCATTTAATTATACATCTAGATTTTTTTCATGTAATCCTGTTTTTGTGAAAATGTGAATTTCTTGTAAGGTACCCTGGGGTAATAACGCCAGACGGGGTAATAACGCCAAGTGCTAATATTTTTCATAATTATGAAATAATCTGGTAAATGACACCCATGTGTTCTGCGCAGAAGGGTTTTGAGTCATAAATCGCAAAAAACAGCTTCAAGTTAATTTACTATTATTTTTAACACAATCAAACTGATTGGTAAAGTTATCATACGAATTGAATATTTCCAGCTGAGCGAAAAATTGCCCAGGCCGGGAATCGAACCCGGATACTTGGCTTACAAGGCCAATGCTTTACCTGTTAAGCTATCTGGGCGATAGCCGGCTGGGATTTTTCGCTCAGATAAATCCCAACCACCAATCGACCAATAAGGTTATCTGAGCGAAAAATCCCAGCCGGCTATCGCCCAGATAGCTTAACAGGTAAAGCATTGGCCTTGTAAGCCAAGTATCCGGGTTCGATTCCCGGCCTGGGCAATTTTTCGCTCAGCTGGAAATATTCAATTCAAGTTAATTTGTTTCATTTTTAGGTCTTATTGTTTTTACAAGCAACTAAAATTAACGCTTGATCTAAAAGTTGCGAGATACGTTTTGTAATGTGAAGACTATTTTTTTTATCCGGAAATACTTTGTTAATTACATAAATTTGTAGTGCATTTCATGGCCTTTCAAAATGTTATTGAAGATTTTGGATATCTTCTCGAGATAATTTGTAATTTAAAATGTACAGCGCAATAACTATAACGGGGTAATAACGCCACTCCTTGCAATTTTTACCCCGGCTGATTCCCTACAGTGGCCGAGCTACATCCTAAATACTGATTCAAATAAACACAGTTAAAACGGTGCAATGTTTCTAATAATTCTATTTAAACGGTCCTTTTTAAGCAAAAAGAAGCTCACTGTCTAATATTCTTTTGCCTCGTCCCTCCCCACACACACCACACCTTTATTTTTCTTATACTTTCACAAAAAATGAACATTTTCAATAGCTTAGGATGCAATTTGTCAATTTCTAGAGCTGAGAGTTTGTATTTTTAGAATTGGGCAATCTACATGCAATTATTCCAACTTATTTCATAGTTTTGTTTGCATGGCGTTATTACCCATATAGGTGGGTAATAACGCCAAATAGCATTGGTCAAGAAATCACGCCATTACATTTTATGTATTCATATCTGCTAAATTATTTTTTTTATATAGATAGTCAATGAGTTGCTGTATCAAATCATATATTTGTTTGAAAAATACAAACTAAAACTGAGCCGTGAAAATTGCTAGAACCTTAACGTGGCGTTATTACCCCAGGGTACCTTATATATACTTATACAAAATATATTCAGAATTTGTGAATAAGAAATTATTACTATTTTTAGAGTCCTATTTAGACATTTTTAATAAGGTTATTTATGCTTAGATACAGCTTGATAAGATGCAGCTGCTATATGGTATGAGACTTTTTTTTTCTTCAATCACTGCATTTGCGAAAGATTCAATTTGTAGATTAAACTTTTTTCTGAAATGTCTATTTTCAAGAGAAATTTTGCGAAGGGTCTTGTGTTTCAAACAAGAAAAAAATATGAAGGATCCTTTCAAGTCTTCTCAATAAGATTTCTGCTCAGAGATCAGAATACCCACATTAAAGTTTTCATGTGGGTCACTCAACATAAAAATAAAATAAAAAGTAGGAGAATGAATTATTACTAAATTTTCACTATATTATTTCATAAATGAAATTTCAATTTTTCCAGTTCGGAAAAATTGAAAAATAAACCTTCGGAAAAAAACCGAAAAAAACCGGTTTTTTCCCCAATTTTTCCAGTTTTTTTCCGAGCATTCCCATCTCTACCTGTAAGTTTAAAAATTTAATAGGATAAAGTTTATTTATTGTAAATCTTTAAAAAAATTTGACAGGCGATTACAATAAGCAGAAGTATATGACAAGTGAATTAAAAAGAGCACAGTTGATGAGGTAAAATAAACTTTGTCCTGTATAGTTAAAATTTAGATATGTTTTTAAGTAAACGTTTTAAAATAAATATGTACAATAACAGGCGGTTTTGAACAGCATAAAACCTTGACAGGTGAGGAGAAAGCTGCTAAGGGCGTGCAAGATGGAATTCGTCTTCCTTCTAAAAGTTCTTTCGGAATTGTAATCAACTCATAATTAATTAAAATCTGACACCGTTTAAAGCTTTTAAATACTTATATTCAAACATTACTATTTACAGAAAAGACTATTTACAAAAACAATATTTACAATTTAAATAATCATAAATTCTAATTAATTCGTCGTCTCTATCTTACATTCTTCTTACAACAAATCAAAACATTTCATTCTCCATCATCTCAGTTCAGTTCTTTTTCTGCCCCATTTCGTCTGGCTTCGTAGGAATTAATAGCTGCTTCAAAATCGACTGCCTTACTGAGAGAAAGATTTTTACTTGTGTGGATGCTATGAGATATAATATGTATGTTGAGTGATTTCGAATTTTTTAAAAATCTAATTTATTATTATTATTAATTGTGCAGTGATATTGTGTATTGTTGTACTTTATATTAACATTTCAGTAAATAAAGTGCAGGATGGAATCTGAACACGTGGTTTGTGAGATTTGTAACCAAGAAACTGATGAAAAAACTGTACGATTTACAGAGACTACGTTGAATAAAAGTAAATCAATATTGAAAATAAGAAAAGACAATAATTTAAAATTCAAAGATATTTCTTTGCCAGAGGAAATTAACGCAAATACTGGTTATCATGTGAAATGTTATAAAAACTTTCTTGCCGTGATGAAAAAATATCGCACGAGTTAATCATAAAATTCAAATCTACCAGCATCATCATCAGGTATTTTTTATTAACTTGTATATTCTTTAATTGTAACTATATTCTTGGTTTAATTACGTGGCACAAATTTGATTATTACTAAATATATATTAAATGAAAATTATTCATAGTAATGGTACTATAACAATAACTATATTAATGTGCAAATCAAGATTTAATTAATTATTTTTGACGGAAATCAAAAAAATCACGTAAAACTAAAAATTACAGTCGAAATCTGTTATAACGAAATCGAAGGGACTACTCATTTTTATTAATAAAAACTGATATTTGTAACAACCGGTACTAATGATTTAGAGGTACAAAATATTTTTTATGACGCGGTATGTTAAGCATATATACATACATAAAAATCCGTAGGTATTAATAGAAAAAAATGTATTCATGTTGGATATTATGTAATTTGTCTTTTCGTTTGCGACATTTTTCACATGTTTTTTCTATATTATAAGTCAATGTAGTTAACTCAAAAAAACGTTTTGGTGCGTCTTGTATTCAGATAAGTTACAAATTGAATGAAGAAATATGACAAAGCTTTAACTACGCACATGTTTTGTTTTTAAATTAGGGTCTGGTTTACAGTTTTTTTTTGTAAGATCTTTACTTTTGCGATAATGGCCATTGACCATTCATTATATGTGCCAGATGTGGATACTGTTTCCTATTTCAATTGTTTAAATTACAGCTTAGCTACAGTTATAATTCTCCGAAAAAATGAGTAAAATGTGCTTGCTCAATCCGGTATTTCGTAGCAATAAGTGTCGTAAAAAAAGGGGCTTTTGTTAAGGCGGTCATATAGCAATCAGCCGGGACTTTTGATTTTGTTCAAGATAACCAGTATTTTATTATAAACAATATCGTCATAATCGGTCTCACTGTATTATTAATCATTAAATATGAATATCTCAATGTTTTTTTTTTATATAGAAATGTCGTCGACAAACGTCAAAACAGTGACAGTAGCCCCTCCAATAGCTACTGAAGAAAGCGGAGCATCAACATCTGCTGAAGTGCCTGTTAGTAAAACGAGCGATGCTGATAGGTTATGTGTGTTTTGTAAAAGTAAATATATACAAGTCAAAGGACGATACCAACCTTTTCACTCTTCAGAAAGAGCAAGTTTGATGCAAGTTCTGAAAGAGTTTGGCGACGATAATGAATTTTATGAAATAGTTAGCGCAGATTCAAGCCCATTGCTTTTTTATCATTATAGCTGTCGAGCAATTGCCATATATACTTTGCAAGAACAAGTGAAAGCAAAATCACCACCGAAGAAGAGTTGGAAATATTTTCACAAACTGGCTTTAGATGAAATAAAAAATTTTATCAGCGAGGAAATAATTAGGATGAGCGAAGCGAATCCTCTACTAGGCCACTCAAATTACATTTTGTCGTACACTTTACAAAAAAACTATTCAATATTTTAACTTCAAATTAAACACAAAAATAAAATATGATCTGTAGATTTGCAGAATATAATTTTTTTTTACAGTAAAACGTTAAAAAATATATTATTTTAATTAATTTATTTTACATGCATTTCCAATACGGACGCATTTTAGCAAATAAATAAAAAATGAAAAGCGTATATTTTCAGAAAAAAAATATATAAATCATAGAGTAAGTAATTATAGATAGAATCATGATTAATTTAATAAATAAAATATGTTTTCATTATTCAGCAAAATCGTTTGCACAGATGACACTTAAACATTTAAAAAAAATTGTATTATGGATTTTTTTTTTTTTTTTTTTTTTTTTTTGTAAAGTGGCAACAAAAGAATTGTAAACAAATAAAATTAATTGTTAAATTTGTTATATAAATGAAATATTAAAAGAAATGCGTGAACTTGTTGCCTCGATTCAAGCTCTTTATAAATGTACTAAAGGAAAAGTTGGCCGATTCAGAAATCACAAATGGACTTCAACCATTTCTTACTTTATCATTTGTATCGAAAGTAATGTTACGTTCTTATTTGTGGACCGAAAAGGGTTTAGTGAACGGGACTTTAAACTTTGTTGCACATATTAAAGAAAATCACAAGCCACCAGACAAGATATCGCGAATAATCATGGATAAATTTGAATACTATAGTAATTTAACTTATAAGAATTGGTGTGTGCCAATTCCCCCAATAATTGAATTCTGGAAAAATGGAAGCATAAATTGCTCAAGGAAAGAATTTCTTCTGCAGTTAGCTTTTGCTGTTACAATTTATAAATCCCAAGGTTTAACATTAGATGAAGCAGTTGCAGATATTGAGGATATACAGGCACCAGGTGGCTTAAAAACGTACGTAACGTTGTCAAGAGTAAAAATCCTTCAAAATTAAGCATTCAATAGAAATTTTCCTTACGAAAAATTCTACAATATCAAAAATTCTCATGCACTAACATGTATAAAAACGAAGAAATTAGAATAAAAAGTTTTACAGTTAAAAATTCATAGCATCGACGAGAGCAGATTTCAAATGTTTTTCCAGAAAATAGGATTTTGAAGAAGTAACTTTCTTCAAGCTCTCTTCAAATATATTATTCTAAAATAGCTATCAAAGATTATTTGATGTTAATTACAAAGATTGGAAACATGCATATTTCAAACAACTTTAAAAAACACCAGTGGCTACTAGAAATTGTAAAAAAATCTTTAAAAGAATTTTTAGTTGGAAATTTAAAAATATTTTGTAAAAGTTTGCTTCGAAAATATTTTTTTTATGCCAGTCTTACATCATAAATAAAAAATTCCTAGGAAATTGATAGTTATTTGGCTGAACTTACATTTGTAGAATTAAAATGCGCCAAAACATAAAATAACGTTTTTGTTTAATAAAGATGCAAAATTAATATTAAAAAATACTGTTACTTTCAAATATATGCTTTATAAAATAATGCTTCGCGAATCCAAACAAAGCATGGCTTTTGCTAGTAAATAAAAAAAGGACATTTTCATTCACATACTTATGTAAATATTACTTTGAGTTATTACAAGGAATACTCGAAGAAAATGATGAAGATGTTGATGTTAATTTAGTATCCAGCTGTTTGAAGCTAAATTGTTACAGAATTTCGATGAAATTACAATCATCAGAAGGGACAGAAAAAAATATGCAACTTTAAAGGATTCTGTTGTTGATGCAAAATTATGTGAGCTGTTGGAAGATGCGGAGATATTGCAAAGAGCAGCATCAATTTTACGAAAAATTATTTTAAAAATAACGAAGAAAGAATTACCAGAAAACATAACAACTGCTGATTTGTTAAATGGCTAATGTGAAATACCTAAGCAATTACTCGATTTTTATTGTTTTCTTCTGGGTGGTCATAAACGACGTCGCAGAGTTAATGAAGGTTTTATAAGGAAAACTAATTCATTGGCAGAAGATTTGATTTATAATGTCACTAATGGGTTTATCAAAACCAAAAAACACATCACTCTGGGCATGACATTGAAGAGTTTCATGAGCAGCAGAAAGATCGTAGAAATTGTAAATAAATATGGTCATTGTTGTAGTTATTATGTTATTGAAGAATTGGAAACTGCAGCAACAACTACGTTATTGAATCGTTCTAAAATTTGTCCAAATGAAATTTGTAAAAGACAAGATTTATTCACAGGACTAGCCTTCGACAACTTTGATCGTTATGTTGATACTGCTACTGGTAAAGATACCCTACATGATACGGTAGGCATAATCTTGTCAAACAGTTATAGAAAATGAGGAATCAACAGAGGGAGTTTCTGACCAACTCCAGAATCCTCCTGAAGATGGTGAGCGGACAAGTGAGCTATCTGTTTCATGTGCTCATGCCGGACATAAAAGAAGGACTCTTGATGTTATCATCCCAGAGTTAGTACCATATGCAAAAAAAGCCTAAGATGAATGATGAATTATTGTCTTTATCTGACAATTTAAGGAATGAAGGAACACCAGCCTCACTAGAAATAATTTATCAGCAAAAGTTTCTGTGGATGCTTTGCCATGCTCTAAAAATTAAAAAACATCAATGTGAGTTGGGTTCCATCATAATTTAAACAAAGATTCTCATAATAACAAAGAAAAAATTTGTTATCTCACACCAATCAACGAATCACCGACAAATATACCAGTTGTAGTAAAAACTATGAAACAAAGTCAAAGTATTGCTGCAGAAATTGGACAACCTTGCATTAATGTAACATATGATCTAGCTATTGCAAAAAATGCTATGCAGGTACAGTCTACAGACAAACCAGCTTATGATAATTTATTTATCCATTTAAGACCATTCCACATCATGTTAGCATTGTTTAGAGCAATTGGAAAATTTATTGACGACAGTGGACTAATGAATCTAGCTGTTGAAAGTGAAATTATCGCAAATGGTTCAGTAGATGGATTTTTGAAAGGAAAGCATTTTAATCGATGTAAGCGGCTGCATCCATCAATGGAACTAGGACTAGAAATATTATGTTTTCAATATTTCATTGAAAAAGAAGATATAAGTATTGATGAAGATGTTTACAATAATCTCTCTACATTTATCGATGGTAATGAACCGTTTGAGAACGTCTTAGAAAATGAAGCAATATCAACATTGATGACTCGATATTAATATCACAAAGGACAATGTAGAGAAGTTACTTTTTGTAAAATGCCTGAATTTTATGTTATTTATATGAATCTTGTTCATTACTATCAGTTACTGAGTCGAAGCATAAGGACTGGAGACTTTTCTTTGTACAAATATATTTTGCCAAAAATAGCAAATATATTTTTTATGACAAATCAGCCTAATTATTCACGATGGCTGATAAAATACCATGATAATTTGTTAAAAGTTGGTCTTACACATCCATCAATTGAAAAATTTATGAAAGATGGATACCTTGGAATCAAACGTACTGATAAATCTTTCTCTAGACAGCCAACAGATCTAGTACTTGAACAAACTATTAATGCCGACGCGGGAAAAAGATTAACTGGTGTAATCCAGTTCACACATTCTATTTCCGCTCATCAGTGATGGGCTAGAAGTCACGACATAAGAACAACAGTCACATCTCACACTCTGGACATTACTGGTTTACGAAGAAAAAATGATGTATCAGCAGACCTGGAAGAACATGCAATGAAAAGAGATTCAGCACAGTTGTGGAAGTTCATAAATACCTTTGAGAAATTTCTAAATCCATTTATGTTGAATCTAAACAAAGATTGTCTGTATAACATCGGTAATGGTACAGTAGCTTCGAACGCAGTACAGGATTACTTGTTGAATTTTATAGAATCAGGAGAAAAATTGAAAGAGAATTTTATAACTGAATGTTCACTTAATGGAAAAAGATTTGAAGAAAGAATTGCACAAGTGAAAATTATGAATTTTGCCTCTAAAAAAGAAAAGAAAAAAGTCAAAATCGGTAATAAAGCTCATGAAATCTTTGGTCGCCTGTTAGCTCTGTCAATACAACATAACATTGATTTGGAAAAGACGTTATCATACCCCATTACAACTGTTCCAATGTCATTGTGTCATGAAGATGGTACAATACATAAAACTCAGAAATCAGCAATGGTTGAAATTTTAAAAGGCAAATGTCAACAGTGAAGAAGTACCAAGACGTTTTGATGTTGTCATTTTTGATGGATTCTTCTTACTGCATACATTCAAAAATATCCCCAAAACATTTGGCGGTATTTCCAAAAAAAATTATGTTGCTACTAACAGCTACACATGCCTCACGAGTAGATATCATTTTTGACTAATACTTTTCGCCATCAATTAAAGATTATAAACAAGCCAAAATACAAGAAGTACGAAATATAAATTATTTCATTACCGGACCAGAACAAATTCGACCAGTTGACTTTATGAAAGAACTTAGTAACATACAATTTAGAGAAGCTTTCGTAGATTTTTTAATTACACATAGGAGCACAAATGAAATGATAGTTTATCGGGAATACCATAGTGAACTTATATTACAAACAATGCCATACTTATAGTGTCCACAATAACTCCGTGATCGTCAATATAAATGATAATTTATCGTGCCAACATCATGAAGAGGCTGATACGAAAATAATATACCCTACATGCCAAATGGATGAAGATGTATCCGACGTGTTAATAAAAACATGCGACACAGACATTTAAATACACTTGGAAACATGGACCATCTCAACAATATTAATTTAAAAATCTATATGGAATATGGTACTAATAATTGTAAAAAATGGATAAATATTTCTGAATTGTATACAAAATTGGGACCTTCTATATGCCAAAGCTACCGGGATTTCATGCATTGACCGGTTGCGATTTTAATCCGTCCTTTTCAAGAAGAGGTAATAAAAAACCTTTCCAAATGTTGCAGAAATCGAGTGTGTATCAGAAGGCGTTCAAAGAATTAGGAAACGCAGAAGTAGTAGAGAAGAAAGAAAAAAATTTTCCGATACTAGAGAAATTTGTATGCCAAATGTATGGTTTTAAATGTTCAAAATTAAATAATGTGCGCTATGAAAAGTTCCTTGCTACATATAACATAAATAATCCTAAAGTGTCCATGAAGAAAGTAATAAGTTATGATTCATCAAATCTACCACTGTGCCAACGCGAACTACAGCAACAATTATTGAGAACTGCATACATTACAAATATCTGGCGAAATTGTCATTTAAAAGAACCAACAATTCTTACCCCTGAAAATAACGGTTGGAACTTAATTGATGGTTGTTACGAGTTTAATTGGTTTGAAGGGAATACGGTTCCTTCTTCTATGTACGACATACTTTTAAAGGGCCTACTGATACTGCCACAGCACAATCGACTGAAACTGAGGAATACATTTCAGGTAACATACAACTATTTTATTCAGTAAGATTTAATATACAGTCCAATGTAATTGAGCTTGATATTCAATTCTTAACGACCTTATTGATTTATTAAAATATTTTTTTTACTATTTTCAGAAGAGAAAAACATTTCTGAAGAGTCAGATGATGATGAAAACAGTGATAGTGAAATGTCGAATGATGATGAAAATGAATGTTAAAACTAATGTAGATTGTACAAAACCTAATAAAATATATTGCATTTACTGTATGCGTTCACGTTACATTTCTTACTCGCACACCCTTAGCAGCTTTCCCCTCGCCTGCTGTTCAAAACCGCCTGGCATTGTACATATATTACTATTTTTTTTAGCAGAATCTATTAAAAATAATAAAAGTAAACTTTCATAATTTTGGAAAACTTTAAATGGTTAGTTTAATCTTGCGGTCTGGGAGGAGTTTCAAACCCCTTAGCTCCCTCCGTGGGTGCGCCAATGTGGATGCATGACAAATATTAGCATCTTATTCCTTTTATTACGGCATATTAATCATGGCAGAAGTTTAATCTTTTTCTATTGAATATAATGTTTGTCCAATACAAATTAAAGCGGAAATCAGGAATTGAAATATCTACCTTGTAGATATCTAAGCAGAGGCTATAAATTCTTATAGTTCAAAAATTAAACTTTGGCCTAAATAAAATTTTAAATCTTTCAGACTTCAGTTTAAGGATATAAGGAAAGAGATACAATATATATATATATATATATATATATATATATTAAGGATGCACCGAATAGTGATTTTGGCCGAATACCGAATATTCGGCCAACAGCTGAACCGAATATCGAATATTCGGCAAGCCGAATAGTAATTGTTGGGCCGAATAGAATACCAAATATTCGGTCAGCCGAATAGTAACTATTCGACCGAACACCGAATATTCGGCTTTTTAAATACTTTTTATATTTCAAAGTGTAAAGTTATTAAAATGTTACTTTTTAAAACAATTTTACATAATATTTAATTTATATTTTGATAAACAAGAGCTTTTTATAGGAACATTTAGTATTGAAAAAATTTTGTATTTATTTAAGAAGCACAATTATAAGACTTTTTTAATTAATAAAATTTTAAATTTCAAGATTTCTTCTACGAATTGAAATACACATTTTAAAATCAAAGAGGAATAATGAAAAAATGGTTGAAGAAAAACTGTACAGTCTCATAATTGTTCTTTTTAAATAACTCAAGGCATATTTTTTTTCAAAATAAAATATGTATACTTTCAACTTAATTATGAATAAAGGAATGTCTAACTCATAGTTCTTTTCTTATGAATGGTGGCATTTTCAATCCTTTCCATAACATCACATTTTACAGAAATCAAAGCATGTGAGTTAAAAATATAGTTATGATATCTTATTTATTGTTAATGCAAGAAACGAAAACACAATTTTGACCTTGAGTGAGATAAAATACAATGTACTTATGACTCAATAAGTTGCTTATGATTATGGTTTCATGAACAAAAATTGTCTGCCCCGATAGCTATTACTAATCTCAAAAATTTTTTCTTTATTGTTTAAGGACTTTTATTTGAGAAAAACTAAAAACAAATTATTTAAAAAAAATTAAGAATAAATAAAATTTAGGAACTTGCATCTGCATTCACATCATTTATTCCTAAGTAGAATCCTAATAAATCACCATTTAAGCCTTCTAATTCTCATGGTAAATTTTCTTAAGTTATACTTTACAAACAGCAAATAAATAATGTAAAAACATTCTATTTTATTTAAATATGATTTTCTTTCTAATTATATTAAATATATTTATAAATTGACAGTTAAAAGTAGAAATTGTGAAAAGTTTTTAAAAATGTGTTTTAAAAGGCTATATTATGTATTGGATTCGGCTGATTATTTTGGTATTCGGCCAAACCGAATATTCGGCAGGCCGAATAGTTTGATATTCGGGCAAGCCGAATATTCAGCTCAACTGAATAGTTTGATATTCGGCCTAACCGAATATTCGGTAGCATAGCCGAATACCGAATAGATACTGAATATTCGGTGCATCCTTAATATATATATATATATAATTTTTTTTTTTTTTTTACTTTGCACTTTACAGAAAAAAAAAATGTTCAGCTTTCAATATCACTAGGTAATTATGAGAAGAGGAAGTAACAGGATATGACTCATGAAGACAGTGACCTCCTCCCCCTAGCAGGAAGTTTTTATATATTTTCATTATTAATGTTCAGAAAATTATTTTCCAGAATCTCACAATACTTTTACCAGAACATCCCGGTGGAAGTCTTAATTCAATGCAGATTATAAAAATTTAACTAAAATAGAGCTATTCCATCTCAATTCAGGCAGACAGTACTGATATGCGTCAAGTCACCATCACAGATTTTTTTCAAAAAAATTCAGTAGTTAGAACTAAGTGATTTATAAAATTTCCTAAAAGGATTTTTCCCTAAAAAATTTTTTTCTCTGATTACAGCACTTTAAAATTTATGATAAAATTGGCAGTTTTCAGAAAAACTGAAAAACGCTTCATTTTGAAATGTACACAATACCAAACATATTCAACATATTCAGTCAATTTATTTTTTATAAACAGTTATTAAACTGAATTTTACTTTGGCATAGTTTTAAAGAATATAGTGACATTTTTACTTAATTAAAAAAATTAGATTTTAAGTATAAAAAATATAATTATTAGTGAATTTAAGATTTTTTTTCAGAATGAAAAAAAATATTTTAAAGCTAAACATTGATGGCAATCTAAAGACCTTTAATGGGAGTTTTACAGCAAATTTTATTTTAACTCTAAGGTGCTTACAACTTCTGTAATTCAATTTTAAATTTTGCAAAATTTTGTAAAATCACTACTTTTGAAATGCAATTTCTCAAAAACACCATTTTTTAAAAATCTGATAATATGCTCAATTCATACCTTATTAGTCTCTAATAAATACCTTACAAGCAAATCGTGTGTTTTTGCTTAGAAAATTTTATATGATTTTTTGAAAATAACATGTTGTGTGTATTTTTCAACAGACCACAAAGGCAAGTTCTTCCTTATTTAACCGAACTTGTAATGTAATTAATATTTCAAACTAAAAAATACATCACTAGTACATAATTATTACTGTTAAATTATAGCTAATCATTTGCTTAAATTTAAAATTGCGTAAAATACAGCCAATAATAAAATTAGTATTGATGATATGTTATTTCATTCCATACTCATGAATGTGTTAAATCCATCTACAGTGTGTAAAATTTTTTTTATATAGTATGGATATAATATATTAATGTGCAAATACATACATAACAGAAGAATTAGGTAGTGAAGGTTTCTTAAATTAACTTCAACTCCTTATCGTTGAAGGTATGAAGTCGCTCAGATTGTCCTATTGTAACTGATTTTTCTGTTTCTAGAAGCACATTTTCCAATGGTTGCACATTCATATTTTTTCTTTCCAGATTCTTTTGGCCACTGGAATGCTTTATCTATGGACCATGTTGGGTACATGAATGATACTTTAATGTCATTTAGTTCTTGTGATTGATATACCATTGATTTGTCCTATCCACCAATTATTTTCATAAATGCATCCAATGACATCACCGATTTGGAAACTATGTATTGAATATTGTCTTTTCATTTGGCTGAAGGTTTCAACTTTTGTCAATTCATTTTTACTTGCTCGTTCCATATAATTTTCATTATTTACAATCACCCTATAATGTTTATATCTAATACCAACAATAGATTTTGCATTAGCATATTCTTTCTCATTATTAGTTCTATAGGATTGAGTAATATTTTTGTCTGGATGGACTAGAATGTTATTTTTTAGCAGAGAAGATAGTTCAGCAACAAATGAGACAGAATTTTGGATAGCTTTTATTGGATCCTTTTGGAGATTAAATTTTGTTGCATAGTGCTTGTCTCAGCATCACATGCACTTTTAACATGGCCAGTACCTGAAAATATCCTCTACTTTAGTACAATTTTATTTTCAATTCATAAAACTGATACTTGTTTTTAAAATGTGCTCCAGCTCCATCTGATATATACACAGGTGATTCCAGTGTTTGTAATTGGTACAACTTAAATAATTCTTTTTTTTTTTACTTTTTCTATGTCACAAACAGCATGAGCTGTATCATGAGTTAATCATCAGAAACTATAATAAAACTCTTTATTTCTTCTCTAAAGTATGCTGTGCAGGTAACTAACGATATCTGAGTATTCTGCCAGTGGTAGCTTTGTACTTCATTTGGCAGTATTAGTGAGTAATTTTCAGCAAAGTCAAAATGCATCACAAGCGCAGATTTTTTTTAAGGGGTTTGGCTTATTTAATTTTATGAATAGGAATTTTTGAAGATTAGCTTATATTTATCTGCCATAATAATGTGCATATTATTATTTTTTTATTAAAAAATATTATTATAAATACAGAGAAATAAGAAAAAGCTTGATCTTCTGGTTTTCTGAGAAAAAAAAACTAATTGGGAAAAAAACTAAACTTGAAAAAAAATCTAATTCAGTTGTAATGTATGTATTTGCATTTTAATATATTATATCCATACTATATAACAAAATATTTAACACACTGTAGATGAATTTAGGACATTTATGAGTATGGAATGAAATGACATATGATCAATACTAATTTTATTATTGGCTGTATTTTACGCAATTTTAAATTTAAGCAAATGATTAGCTATAATTTAACAGTAATAATTATGTACTAGTGATGTATTTTTTAGTTTGAAATATTAATTACATTACAAGTTCGGTTAAATAAGGAAGAACTTGCCTTTGTGGTCTGTTGAAAAATACACACAACATGTTATTTTCAAAAAATCATATAAAATATTCTAAGCAAAAACACACGATTTGCTTGTAAGGTATTTATTAGAAACTAATAAGGTATGAATTGAGCATATTATCAGATTTTTAAAAAATGGTGTTTTTGAGAAATTGCATTTCAAAAGTAGTGATTTTACAAAATTTTGCATAATTTAAAATTGAATTACAAAAGTTGTAAGCACCTTAGAGTTAAAATAAAATTTGCTGTAAAACTCCCATTAAAGGTCTTTGGATTGCCATCAATGTTTAGCTTTAAAATATTTTTTTTCATTCTGAAAAAAAATCTTAAATTCACTAATAATTATATATTTTGTACTTAAAATCTAATTTTTTTAATTAAGTAAAAATGCCACTATATTTTTTAAAACTATGCCAAAGTAAAATTCAGTTTAATAACTGTTTATAAAAAATAAATTGACTGAATATGTTGAATATGTTTGGTATTGTGTTCATTTCAAAATGAAGCGTTTTTCAGTTTTTCTGAAAACTGCCAATTTTATCATGAACTTTAAAGTGCTGTAATCAGAGAAATAAATTTTTTAGGGAAAAATCCTTTTAGGAAATTTTATAAATCACTTAGTTCTAACTACTGAATTTTTTTGAAAAAAATCTGTGATGGTGATTTGACATGCCCTGCCTGAGCTGAGATGGATTTGCTCAAAGCTTTCATAAATATTGCATTGATAACAATGAATAAATGACTTACTGAAATAAAGATTTAGTCTCATTGTAAACATTATCCAATTTTTGGGATAGTACATCAATCTCTTGAGCTATACCTAAAATGATATATGAAAAACAATTAACTATGAAAATTCAGATCATAAAGCATTTAAAAGAAACATGCGATTACACAAATCACTGTACTTTTACCATTCTAAAGATAATTAAATGAAAAGATTATATACTTTGAAACAAAAACCTAATACTTCTAGTTTTAAGCATTTTGTTAGCCCTGCTGGAATGACAACCCTGTATCTATTCATCCACTAAATTTTTACGATATTTTAATGTTAATAAATAATTATTTTATTTTAAGGGGACCAGGAAAGCCCTATCTCCGCCATGTTAAATTCATCAACTTTATGTACCTTTTTCTCAGAAATGAAGAAAGATATGGTTATGAAATTTTTATGGTAGTTAGAACAACATGTTTTACATACTTTAACAGGCCATTTTTTTTCTGAGTAAAATTAAAAAATTATTAATTTTTTACTGAAAATCACTTTTAAATTTGCATTTTTGGTGGAATTTCACCACCTAAAATAAAAACTATTCAACATATCATCAAATCCTTGTGTTAAAGTATGTAATATAACATAATATATGTGTCATTAAAAAATTGAGTTCTTAAGTTTCATAGATATTAAGAAAAAGGAACACGAACTTGAAAAATCCATGTTTTGAGAAAAACAGATTTAAAGATTAAATTATCATTTTTATTGGTAGTGATAAGAAAAATTTAATGAAATCCTCGTTTATATGAAGGATCATCACCTTCTTCAATTTCATACGACTCTTCAAGTTTCCTTTTTTGAAATTTATTTCTAATTTTGGCTTTTTTGTGATATTCGGATAATTTTCACTCTCTGTCGATAACACGTTCATTATCCAGATTCTTCATAGTTTTGACACAGTGGTGACCAGGGTTAATTCCAATTTTGGATAATGTAAGGCACTTTGTTACATTTCCTGCATTAAAGCAAGAAACAGCATCAAAAACTCCAAATTTTAAAGTTCCAATGGTCACAAACACATTTTTTTGGCACACGGGTCCAGATGACACTGTTCACAGATTCATTGGGATTTTGTGTTTTCCCATGCAGACATTTTCTTAGAAGCTCAGGGTTTGCCAAGTCTCTAAATACTGGCTTTATGACCTCCATTATTGGAAGAGGAACGTGGGTATGCTTAGTGTGGTCATATGTTTTGCCTGTTGCTTGGGCACGATGAAACCCACACCAGCTTTCGGATCCAACTGGACAAAGTCCATGATTTGGATTTTCATTATTGGACAGCAAATGAAAATACTCAGCCCATACAGCTTGTTGCATATTTTGAAGAGATCTGACATTTCTTCTAATGGCTAAACCATAGAACTTCTGGATTTTCATAATAATAATGTCGGTTAACCTGTTTTTACCACCTAATGATTTTCCGTCACTAAGTTTCTTCCCAGAATACTTTTTCTTCAGTTCAGTCAATCTACTTCCCATCCTCTTTTGAATGTGCCCAATGCACTCTAATTTTTCAATATCTTGATCACCATAAACTTTAGACGACATTACAGTTTTAAAGGCTTTGGAGTCACCGTCACCAAGATATTTGACATATCGAGCATCATAGAATGTTTGTGATCTGTTGAAGATTTCTTTCATGCCACTGACCTCCATTCCCCCACTTGTTCCACTATAATTAGCAGTGCACGTGTCTAAATGAATCAAGTGATTTCTTGAAGGGCACTTAGAAAATTTAGACATAACTTGAACATCTATCACTTTGCCTGTGTCGACACTTGTCGCTGTTACAACCCCATTATGTGACAGATGACCTCGCTTCTGCCAAGTGCCATCAAAGGCAACACATAAATCTGTTGTTATCATTAACCGATATACATTCTTCAGCTGCTACTTTCATCTGCTCAGTGCATACTTGTTCTGATGCAGCAGTCAAAACTTTATTGTAATGTGAAAATTTGCAGGTGGAGGTGGTAGATTCATCACACCACACAGCATTCTGCCAGCTGCTTGACCTTTTCCAATACTGCGAAGAGCATACACAAATCTCATATTTAAATCATATAAGTTTACTTTTGATTCACATTTTCTAATTTCTCACAGTTGAAAAATGTAGAACAGCTTTTACAATTCTGATGCAAGGCCTATTCGCCTTTTTATTTCCAAAGATAGGCCTCCATTACAGTTCTTGCAAGCAGCAAATGCATCAAAAACATTCTGTAAAGCATTTAAGGATATAAATTCCTATCCGAATTCCCTGTTTTCATCGAATTCCTTATATTGTAGAAAGGAATTATCTAATTTGGCCCTTTCAGTCACCACAGTTTCATTTACCTCAGCGCCAGTGTCGGTATCTTTCACGGCTGGTTTTCCAACACATTTATGTTTTTTAAACACACGCTTACTTCGCGGCATTCTAAAAAACTAATTCGCTGTATAAAAATCAGTAAAATACAATTTGTTTACGTAAATATGCAGCACACGTGTATAAATCGAGATGCAACAAAAATCACTAATAATAAACACACGAGGAGCTATTAACAGTTAAAACTGTAAATACTGGTTACAGTTAACATTCCTGTTGCCAATTCCTTCATCGTAATAAAATAGAAAAGGTTCAACAGAGATAAAAATATAAGTAAAGCGCTAACTGAACGAGCCGTTGAATGTTAAATTGGCTCAGTAAAGTTCTGTATTTTGATTGGCTGAAACTGAAATTTTTTTTTGAACCGGTTCGAACTACGTCACTTCATCCAGTTTCAGCCAATCAAAATACAGAACTTTACTGAGCCAATTTAACATTTAACGGCTCGTGCTAACTGAGGCTCCATGAGGGAAGAGCAGTTTGTTTACATTCGCCAGCTCTTTAAATGACACATAAGCATTGAAGTACTTTGAGAAAGAATGTGAAATTACAACACTTCTGTTTCGTGGATATACAAGTGTGATACATCGTTGGAAAGATAAAAGTTTAATTTATTTAATGCAATAAAAAATAAAAATCGATTTTTTGGTCGAATTTTGCTTACCTGGTCCCCTTAAGGTAAAAGACAATAATATCATCAATACATCTATGCATTTTAAAATTAACAATAGATGTTTTATGTTCAAAATAATATAAGCACAATTCGGTACAACCGAAATCTTAAAATTGAATAAATATTAAAAAAAGAAGGCCAACTAAATTTAGTCCCATTTGCCATTAAATTGCATAAATAAATATTATCTACAATATTAATATCCCCAATAATAATGTGACCATGTAGCAATATAAAAAAAAAGATATTGAATGATTTCAATGATGACGATTATATGAGTTGAGGAACCTTGCTTACTCTACTGCCCTGAACTGACTGTCATGGACATGCCCGGCTAGACAAACTCTTTTGCCTAGGACAGACCCATTGCTTGTCGTGGACAGAATCTTTTGCTAAATCTAAGTTTCTTTGGAGTTCATAAAAGTGGCAACAGAAGAACAGAAGAATGAGGTTTTTGAATTTTCAACGATATTAAGTGTGGTCAGTAAGCTGTAGTGTGTAGTATGTTGATATGGAGATATGAAAGTGATTTGTTTTTTTTTTTTAAATAGTGAAAGTACGCGTTTGTTTTATGATTTTGTGTGGTGTTAAATAAAATGTATAACGTATTCTTCAGTCCAAGACTTCATGTGTGTTTAATCTTCTAAAGACTAGTGTGTTTTTAAATGAACTAAAATTATGGACTTACGCAAATGGAAGTTTATTGGCGTAGTCGTCAAAATGTTTTCTGGGAGAAGGTGCAAGGTGAGAGCTTTTAATTAATGTGACTTCTTATTATAAGTACAGTAGAACCCCACAAATTCGGACCCTGCAAATCCAGATATCTGGATAATCCGGATTGGGTCTGGTCCCAATTAATCTGAATTATCGGGGTTCTACTGTATATAATTATTTAAATTGTGTCTGTGATAAATTTATTAGATTTTTACGATGTTATTTCATATTTTGACATTAAAGAAAAGAATTATTTTTTGAGTATAACTAAATAGTATGACAGTACTAAGGTGTAATAATATTATGACAGTATGAGGATAATGTAGTGGTTTGATAGTGCCAGCCGGTGGAAAATATTTTAAATTGATTCTAATTGTTCATATTCTTTCTTATTGGTTTTATATACGAAATATTTTGCTATGAAAGAAAAGTTGTGTATATTTCAGAAAATATTTTAGTATTATTTGTGTATATATGTTAATTGAAAGATTTATAAATTATGATAAGTGTTCAGTGATGTGGTGTATGTATATATTTTAGAATAATTCATTTTGTGTATAACGTTGCTTATTGAAAAGATGTTATAGTATAGGTGTTTAGAAACGCAACATATGTATGTATATGTTTTGAGTTATGATATAGGGGGTCGGTTAATCCGATAAAGTATCCTTGGTTATTGAGTGCGTATTTTTTTTTTAATATAAATTTAGATTGGTTTATGAAATAGTATTTATTGAAGTGTTATATTGTGATATGATACATGTGAAGGTGTTGGATTTTTGAAATTACTATAGGGCTCACAATGGTATTGAATTTATGTGTGATATGGTTACAAGGTGCGACTTATTTCTGGTGTTTATAAGAGTGGTGGATTAGTGATTTCGAGTTAGGTTTAAACTGAGTTTTCGCCAATTTGTTGGACAGTTTATGACCCTCTTGTGAAACTATTTAAAAAGGAACAATGTCATTTTTGGGTAAGGCACATAAAGAAGATTTACGGTGTTTGGCTGAAGAATTGGGAGAATACCCTGAATCGGATGCAATAATAGCTGATTTAAAGCAACTGATTATGGCGAGTAAAAACTATGAAATAGAGTTCGTGAGGGGATTGATGGAAACTATTTTAGAGACAAGAAAGGAAAATGAGGCGAAGCGATTGGAAAGAGAGGAGAGAGAGTTTGAATTGGAGAAATTGAGGATGGGGAAAGATAGTGAAAAAGCAGAAATTAAGAATGGATTGGAAATGAAAACCTATAATTATGGAATTGAATTTGCGAAACTTATGCCGAAATTTAATGTCAAGGAGGATGACATTGTTCTGCATTTATCTATTTTTGAACGCCAGGCAAAGAGGGTGTGTGTAGATCCAAAGCATTGGGTATCAAACTTGTTGGCTTTACTGCCGTCCGATATTATACAGGTTCTCGCATGTGAGGCAGAGGAAAAATTTGAAGATTATGAATATATTAAAGGGATTCTGCTGAGACGGTTTAAGTTACGTCCTGAGAGATTCTGCAGAAAGTTTATGGAACATTGAAGAAACCTTGAATGCACATGGCGAGAATTTGTATTCGAAATAAATGGTTATTTTCAACAATGGATTGATGAACTTAAATTTATTGATTTTAATTTTTTAAGAGATTTGATTGCAACTGATCAATTAAAAAGAAGAGTGCCTTATGAGATTCGAGATCATTTTGTGGATGAATGGCCTAAAATGGTATCCCTTACTGAATTGGCTGAGAAACTTGACTTATATAAAAGTGTGCGACAAGATTCTAGGAAGTTAGTTAAGAAAGATAGGTTTTCAGAGAAGAAGAATTTTTCATTTAATTCTAAGCACACTGAAAATAGAAATGCTGGTTTTGCATTGGACTGCAAATATGAGTCAATAGTTGGTACATAGGTTTTCAGAGAAGAAGAATTTTTCATTTAATTCTAAGCACACTGAAAATAGAAATGCTGGTTTTGCATTGGACTGCAAATATGAGTCAATAGTTGGTATTTATAAAGCAAGGACACTGATACCTAATAAAATTACTTCTTATTCATGTGGAAAAGAGGGTCACAAGGCTCTATTTTGCCCAAATAAATGTGGTACTCAAGGTGTACAAAGAGCACAAACGAGCTCTGTGCAATTGAATGAGAAAGTTGGAGAAGAGCAGTCATCGATATTAACTGCAAAAATAACAATACCTGTTTCGTACAGCGTGAAAAGAGATGGAAAATTTGATGAATTGGAAGTGGTCAGGATTAGATGTGGAAGTAATGTGTTAGACGGTATCTATGATTCTGGTGCACAGATCTCTGTGATAAGGGCAGACTTAGAGAATCTTGGTAAATGATATGCTTAAATATGTCCAATTGCTTATGAAGCATTAAACCATAATGTTATACAGTAGACTACCTCAAATCCGCACATAATTTACGGATGTAAACAATGAAGAATTCAATCCAGATGTAGGTGCAAAATTTGACTTTTTTAGTTTTATATCGATTCCATATATTTTTTAATTTGTAAATTTTGTTAAGGTTATTAAATTTTTCAATACATAATTTTCAATTTACTTATTTTATCTTTAACAAACTAGTTTCATCAGATAAATAGCTATAAAATAGTACCAAAGACTTAAATATTTACATTCCTTAAGTCTCATGACATAAAACAAAAATAACAAAATTGTATAAAATCTTTCGATAATTAAAAAAATATATACATATTAATGACTGATAAAATACTTTACTTACAGGGGTCTGCCTAGACTTTTCTCACAGGGTGCTTTTGTTAAATTGGGAAGTTTTTCTTGTCTTTGTGAAAATTCTAGACATACTTTTGTGATTTTAAATTATTAGTGTTTTCAGGTTCTAACCTTCACATATAAAGAAACTAAGTAATATATTTTTTGGTGAGTTCAATTGTTTATTAACAGGGCAGATTTTATTTTTAAATGATTAAATTTGTGAAAAGTTCAATTTGAAGGTGAAATGTCTATTTCAGGGACAAATAATTTTATGAAGGGTCCTGTTTGAGGTTAAAGAATTTTGTAAAGGATCCTATTTTAAAATAAATTATTTTATGAAGGGTCCTTTAAAGGACCTAAAATTTTCTTATACATATCCCTGACTTAAGAAAAAAAATTAGGTATGTAATTTTTTATTTTGTTCTTAAATTCTTAAGAGTGAATCCCACCTATTTTTTAAAGATTTAAATTATTTAATATTAATTAATTAGCAAATTAAATTAAAATATTAAATAGTACACTGTTAAATTTAATTGTTTATACCATTATTATTCTTATCAGCATGCAGATTTTATTACACATTGAAAACAAATAGGTTTTTTCCATTTTTCCCCTGATTTTTTCCAGTTTTTTCCACTGTCCTCGCAAAAAAAACCTTTTTGCCGGCAAAAATGCCAACCCTGGCATAAAAGAAAAATTTAACATAAACAAATTGTTCTAAAGAATTAAACTGAAACTGACATAGTAAAATGAAGATATATATGGGTAACTGAAAATAAAACACCTTCTTTTAACATATTGATTTAAAGAACATTTAATTATATTGATTTCATATTATAATTAATTTAATTACTCTTAGAATTAAATTATATTTATGTCATATTATACTTAATTTAATTACTCTTTGTGCTGCAATTGTGTTTATATCTATGTATGAAAACAAACATTTAGAATCAATAAAAATAGAAGGAACTTATAATCAGTCATTGAATAGCGATCACTTTAGATTTACACACACTTTTTTTTTTTTTTTTTTTTTTTTTAAAGCATAAATTAGAATTTTTTGCTGAGCACTTAATAGTAATAAAGATACAAACATAAATAGTACTTTAAAAATGTACAGTAGCTTCAATGTTTTTAGCTATTTTCCTATACATGACAATTGACATATAATTTAAATTGTAATACATAATTTTATTACAACTCATAATATACTAAATAAAAATTATTTACATAATATATAAATTATTATTTAACCAGTTTTTAGCTTTATTTAATATAAAATAACACTAATTATTGATTTTAAAAAATGCGTATAAGCTTTTTGACACTTTTTGACAGATTGACGATTTTTGACACTTTGACAGGTTTTTGACATGTCATGTCAAAAACCACTTTTTGACGACAAAAACCCAACCCTGTTTAAAAATACATAATACATCATCTCATTTTTCTTTTAATACTTTGATTTCTTATTATGTTTCAAAATGAAATCAAATATTTATAAATCACAACTTTAAATTAAAACCTTTTAATTAAATTGTAATATCTCTATTCTGGATTTAAAATCCAAATCAAATTTTCATGCTTTTACTTTGATCTGTCGAATACAGCAAATTACTAAGCCTGTTTTTGTAGATTTGACAACGTTGATCAGGAAAAACAACAGAAGCGATACACTTGTACATTTAATATTTTACAAACACACTGAAGACATTACACACACAGAATAATAATTAACACAATTTGCAACTACATAATTCTTAAGGAACATCCTCTCCAAGTCTCTCCTCGCAAGCTGTTGCCATTCGGCATTTTCTAAAAAATTCTTGTACCATGAAATATGCAATCATCACAGAAATAGAATTAATAATGGAATAAGTGTAGATATGTTGACTATGTTGATACATCTGCATGTTTCAATTACTGTGGTTGAAAAAAAATAATAATAAAAAAAAAAAAGACTGTTCTAAAAACATATGGACATTGAATATTTTTATTTAAAATCAAATTTTGGATTCATTCTGGTGGTCCGAAAAACGACCACCTAGTTTTTTCAAGCACAAAGACTGATATTTTGTGTATTTTTATTTTTGTTTATTTTATTACTGTAAGTAGTCATAGTGCTTAAGCATAAAAAAAATGTTCTCATGGGATTCTCGAGGGACCTCCCAAGTTTTATGACCATTTTAAAAGCAGGACTGTGCAATTAAATAAATGCATTTGGACAGCAAATACCTGTAAATTTATGGGGTGTACAATGACCAGCCCATAAAACTACAAGGAGGTCTGAAAGAAGAGAGATCAAAGTGGACCTTGGGAACTTTACGCCCCCAGAAAAGCAAGGCCTCATCTTTACCAGATTCGAATGCAATTGGTTGGGGTCAAGAGGAGGGGGAAAACAAGTTTTTTAGGCCCCTGTCTTTTTTCGAAGAGAGGAAAAAAAGGTTGCTCTCACAGATGCTTTCGGGATGCGGTGCTGACAGCGTGCAAGTAGTTTTCGATATGCGCCTACTACAGATATAGATGCCCAGTATCACACATGCCGGATGGACCGCTAAAAAGAGATGCCCATAGCCTTGGAATATGCAGCTTCCTGATATTCGTCGACGGCTTGGAAAGGGATGTTTAGACTAGTCCTGACCTCGCAGAGTATGCTGAAGTTGCTCCAGGTATGCAATTTAAATTTCTCCACTATGTAAATTTTTCCAATGGTTAGGGAGGTCATCGAGAGTGTGAGAACGAGTCCAAAGTTAAATGTATTTGTTTTTTTTTAATATTGTACAGAATTAATTTTCCATTGATATGAATTAATATTCGGAAAAGTGTGAGAAAACACCTATTAACTAATGGGTATTATAATATTTTCTATCTTTTGTAAATAAATGTAAAATAATGTAAATAAATTTGTATTATGTTAATCCTAAATTCGTGTTAATTCCTTTAGGGATTACTCCCAATTAACATCGAGTAGACTCCTTTTCTTTAATTACTTTTTTTATTATTGTTTACTAATGTTGATTTACAGGATCGGACTTCTGAGTGTCCAAGTGTTTAACGCTTAGATTAGTCCTGACTTCATACGAGGGGGGGTAGCCTCAATCACAACGCAACCCAACAAATATTTATTGATTTACTCAATCATTTATTTTGTTATTTTTTTTATTTTTGAGTAAATTTCACCCCTTTCTAGAAGTTACGATCACGTGTTTTGTTTATACCTGTAGATTCAACACCCATGAATCTCGGTTGGTAATGACCCTTACCAAAAATAGCTTAATGTAAGTGTAGTTATGTTAATGGCTGTAACCTCTCCAATCAGGAGGCCTATAACTCACCAGCATTAGTACCGGGAATTCTTTTGGTGCCAGACCTCTTAAGGGCCTAGGTTATTTTATTATTTGTTATATGGTTACAATAGGGTTTTTTTTCTAGTATTATTAGTTATAGTAAATATTTCCTTTTTCTTATATATATATACTTTTTTTTAGTTGAGATATTATGTATCTTCTACTCGATGTTTAAAATTTTAAATAACTCTAAATTAAACTTTCTAACATTGCAGCATATTTTATTTATATTTATACAGTAGATTTTTTTTATTATTTTTATTATTATTTTTTTTTTCTTCTCGCTGCAAGGACAAATTCCATATTCTCGATGCCAAGTATATCGCTGGCACATAGTTGTTAACACAGTCATGAGAAGTTATATTGAAATATAAAAAAAGAAAAAAAAGGATTTGTGTATACTATATATGTTTTGATAGTACTTAAATAGTATATATTTGTTTTATAACTACTGAGGTTTACAAAAAAAATGAAATCTCTATTGGTATTTTATGGCTAGATATTCGAATAGAGAAAAAGTATTTGTGTATATTATGTATGTTTTGATAGTACTTAAATAGTATATATTTGTTTTATAACTACTGAGGTTTACAAAAAATGAAATCTCTATTGGTATTTTATGGCTAGATATTCGAATAGAGAAAAAGTATTTGTGTATATTATGTATGTTTTGATAGTACTTAAATAGTATATATTTGTTTTATAACTACTGAGGTTTACAAAAAATGAAATCTCTATTGGTATTTTATGGGTACATATTCGAATAGAGGCAGACGTACCTCAAAACAATTTAACACATTTTTAGGTGAAGCGAGAACACGTCTTCAAAAATCTCAAATTAAAAATATTCCCAAGAAAAACTCCATTATGGAGAACTTAATTAATTATATTCCGGCGTTTGACGCTAAAAAAGAGACTAACATTAACTTTTATATTGCTCAGTTTGAAGAAGCAGCTACTCATGCTAATATTGCTAAAGAAATAAGATTAGTCATATTAAAGTCAAAGCTAACAGGCGTAGCCCGCGAAAAATTGCAGGCTGATGCTGAGTTACACTCCGAAACTGATTATGAAAAATTTAAAGAAAAATTGAGGAATATTTTTGGCTCAAAACTTTCTTTCGGAGAAGCTCATGACAATTTTTCAAAGCTAAAACAAAGTCCAACAGAGACTATTAACGACTTTATTACTCGTTTTAACACCGAAGCGGCAAAGGTTTTTGAAATTTCTGGTCTAGCAAACAAAAATGATGCTAAAAAACTTTTCGAACTTATGAAA
This sequence comes from Maratus speculifer, assembly GCA_964019185.1. NCBI lineage: Eukaryota > Metazoa > Arthropoda > Arachnida > Araneae > Salticidae > Maratus > Maratus speculifer. Next base: position 184,056,806 of record OZ025289.1, read on the forward strand.
TTGCATAAATTTACCGATGCTGTTAAATCCGACATCGCTTTTGAAATCCGAAAAAAGATATCCAAACTTTCAACGAAGCAACTGAAACAGCTCGAGTTATAGAGGCGGCAATAAACTCTACAAATTTTGCAGAAGTAAATAATATAAATAGAAATGATACTACTGAATTTTGTCAAAATTTAATTCAACAAAATAAATTGCAAGCTGAAAATATGGCAAAACTACAACTGGAATTAGAAAATTTAAAATTAGCACAACAAAATAAAGAGAAAAAAAACAGTTCTGATAAAGAAAAATATTGTGAGATCTGTAAACGTACAAACCACACAGTACAGGATTGTCGTTATAAAAATTCTAATCAAACATTTCGCCGAAATAATTTTCGACCGAATTTTCCTAATTTCAAACAATTAGAGTTTCCGGGCGCATCAGCGGGAAATTTTGCAGGAAACTTTCAAGGGTATGGATATATGCCAAATTGGAATTCCCCTACCCCTCTACACGTCACACCACCTCCCGTTCAACAATTGTCTTACCCCAACGCTCCCTTTCCTACACCACCACTTCCGACACAACAACACTTCGCTCCAAACTTTTATCCTTATAGTGGCTTTCAAAACTGCGTTATGCAGAATGCGGGTGCGAATAACCCGAATTTCGGGGGAAATTTCCAAAACCAATCGTCGGACGATTATAATCAGCAAAATTGGAAAAATCACCAAAATAAAAGAAGAGCAGGGAATAAATATGAAAACAATACCTCTGATAAAAATGAAAATTATCAAAAAAGGGGTTCACGATCGGGAAACGGAAAAGGGGGACTGTAATTAGTGATGAAATGCCTCCGAACAGTACCCCAGATACACGAGTTATCGCTAGTGTAAGGAGTGCATGGATAAATAATCTTCCGATTATTAATTTCCAAATTGAAGGAATTAATGTCGACGGGTTAATCGATAGTGGAGGAGCAGTTTGTTTGATCTCAAATGATTTATTTAATACCTTAAAAGAGAAAAAGGTCAAAATGAAATTTTTAGGTAATAGAATTCGAATAAATACTTTCGATGGAGGAAACATTCCATTCAAAAAATGTGTTAAGATAACTTTTAAGCTCAATAATATATTTACAACCGGCACTTTCTACGTAACTAATGAGAATTTTAAAGGAAATTACAAAGTGTTATTAGGCTATGATTATTTAAAAAATAACCATATGATTCTTGATCTACAACAAAGTTGTTTAATTGTAAAAAATACAAAAATTCCATTACATAACGGAGATCATAGAATAAATACTTGTCCAGTTAACGTATCGACCATAGCGGAGCAATCGGAAAGGGAAAATAATGATATAAGAGTAAAAAAAATAAATAATAATAATAGGAAGAAAGTTACAGCTAAGTTAGCGAATAGAATATTTATAGCACCGGGGCGTGAAAAAATTGTTTCACTAATACTTTCTGAGAATTTAAATCCGGAAACGACAATTCTATTCGAACCAGTAGATCTCAAAAGGGGACTTCTCTGCAGAAATTCTATACATCAAGTAACGAATACCAATACCATTAATATAATTCTGAAAAATAATGATACAAAAAAAATTGTTTTACAGAAGAACACAAAAATGGGAAATATTGATTCAGAGGTTATTTTCAAAACAGAGAAAGATTTAAATGATATAGAAAATGGTACTCTATACGAAATAAATAATTTGAGTTTAGAAGAGGTACGAAAACTACGGGAAACAGAACTCAGTATAGAAGATTTCGATCTTAGACACTTATCAGGGGAGGTCAAGCAGAAAATGGAGAGCTTATTAATGCGACACGCTCACGCATTTTCGAAGTCATATAAAAGTTTAGGGCAGACATGTCTAGTGACCCCACGCATAAAACTTCATCATGATTATCCATTGCAATGTAAACCTTATAAAACCCCTCATACAATACGAGAATACGCTAGGGAAGAGATTAAAAAATTACTTGAGGCGAATATTATTGAGAAAAGTAATTCGAATTATGCTTTCCCCGTATTATTTGTGAGAAAAAAATCCACGGACAAACAAAAACAACCCAAATATAGGATGGCAGTCGATTACCGTATGTTAAATGAAATTTTAGAAGGGTACCCATACCCGGTTCCCGACATTAAAGAGCTATTGCAAAGGATTAGTGGCAAGCAGTTTTATACGGTCCTCGACCTTCATAGTGCATTTTTCCAGATTAATTTACGCCCAGAAGATAAGGAAAAACTTGCATTTGTAACCGAGGACGGAAAGTATACCAGTACAAGATTAAATTTTGGATTAAAGGTGAGCCCCACCGTTTTTTCCGAATTAATGGATAAAGTTCTAGGACACTTTAATAAAAACGAAGTAGGGTGGTATATTGACGATTTGATCGTCTCTGCGAATTCCATTGAAAGAATGATACAATTACTAACAGAGATTTTACAAACGTTAATAGATCACAATCTAACTGTTGAACCTAGTAAGATGCAAATATGTCAAGAGCAAATTGAATTTTTGGGATACAAAATTAATAAACAGGGATATTCACCATCATCAAAAAATAGAGAAAATTCAAAAACTCGCAAGACCTAAAAATAAGAAAGGGGTCAAGTCACTTTTGGGACTGTCTAACTACTTCAGATCTCTTATTAGGAACTATTCAGAGATAGTAAATCCTTTGGTAGAATTGACAAAAGAGAAGAGTAAATTTCAGTGGAACGAGAACACTGAAAGAGCATTCTTAGCTATACAAGAGGCTATCGTACAAAATCCCACACTTAATCCCCCTGATTTTAATAAAGATTTTTTTGTAATAACAGATGCATCGAAAGTAGCCATCTCGGGAGTACTTGCTCAAAAAGAGGGCGATGAATTTAAACCTGTTGAATTTTATGGCCGAAAACTTAAAGATTCTGAAAAGAAGTATCCTAGCATTAAGTATGAGCTACTGGCTATTCATGATACAGTAAAACACTTCGAGCATATATTACTTGGAAGAAAATTTATAATATTAACCGATTCGAAAGCACTTACGTATCATTTAAATCTAGAGAAACAAAGTGATATTACGGCAAGATGGTTAATGAAATTAGCAGACTTTGATTACACTATAGAACATATAGAAGGGAAAAATAACCCTAGTGACTTCATATCTAGACATATTAATTCTATTACTTCCCAAAATGAGTTACAAAATAATTTATTCAAGGTAAATTTAAATCTCTCAGAAGAGAATGTTAAAAATGCACAACGTAGTGATTCAAAACTTAGTGTAATAATAAAAAAGATAGAAGACAACAAACAAAACAAAAACACTAGAAAATTCGAGCTAAACCACAACAATACATTAATTTTAAAACAGAAGTACAAAGATAAAGAATTATTGATTGCACCCAATAATTTAATATTCGAAATTATACAAGAGGCTCATAAACCACACTTTGGATTTCCAAAAACGTACGAGACGGTGAAGTCCCGTTTTTTTTGGTACGGTATGTACAAAGATATAAAGAGTTATTGCGCAAGCTGTATTGCATGCAATAAAGCTAAGCAGCACCAAACTATTAAGGTACCCGTGCAAAAGGTAGTGAAAGACAAATCGGTGGGAGAGGCCTTGCATATTGATATAGTAGGCAAGCTTAACGTGACATTCAGGAAAAATGCTTTTATTTTAACTATTATTGATTCGACATCCAGATATCTTGAGGCCATACCTTTACGTGGGGTAGATTCCCAATTAATCCTCAACGCGCTAAATAACTATTTCAGTTCTTACGGAATATGTAAGACAATAGTCTTAGATAATGGGCCTTATTTTCGAAGTGATGTTTTCAAGGAATATTTAAAGGCTTTAAATATTGAACTACACTTCTCAACCATATATAAACCTACCGCGAATGGGATTTTAGAATCTCAACATAAGGGGTTAAAGTCTTCATTAAGGGCAATGTGTAGGACCACAACGGAATGGGATATTCGTTTACCATTTTTTAAATTAGCTCATAACAATTCTATTAACAGAGCTACAAAATATACTCCTGCAAAGCTTTTCTTTGCACGAGAAATACCGAATCATTTCACGGTTTTGGGTACGTCGGATGAAAAATGCACTCACGAATTCGTTAAACAACGCATCAAACATATAAAAGAGGTACATAAATTAGCTTTAGCGAACCAGGAACTCATTATGAGTGAATACGTAAATGATTTTCAAAAAGTAAAAACATTAAATCTTGGCGATCAGGTATACCTAAAAAAAGATATAAGGCCTCGTACTCTCGAAGATAGATTTGAGGGCCCATACGAAATTATAAAAGCCTGCCGCAACAACACGTACCAAATCAAACATATGATAGACCATAATGCGCGAACAATGACACGACATATCACACAGCTTTTTCACCCAAAGGCTAAAATTGACTCATCTACAACAGAAGAAAACGATACTCAAAACGAATAGACATTTCGTACAGGTGAGCATTAGAAGGAATTGATAATTTTAATATGTATATAAGTCCCAACGTTATTCAAAAATGCTATGTAAAAAAAAAAAAAAAAAAAAAAAAAAAAAAAAAAAAAAAAAAAAAAAAAATTGCTTGGTTTTTTATGAATGGACTAGTTTTAACGATGGCAGGATCTAGGGTAGATACTAGTAATTACATAACTAGTGCGTAGTACGATTCTCTCTTTTTGCGGTCGGACCAGCGACCCCTGCTCTCGCTCCCTCCGACAAGAAGAGTCAACTTGTTTTTTTATGCAAATGAACTAACCAATTCGACTACGTCATAGCGCTCCGATTCGTTGACCCTGAATCCGCTCCTAGAGTAGAAGGGAGAGTAGCGAAACCCGTTTGTTTTGGTTTCTTTTTACAAAGGGATAGGGGATGGAGCACTATTTTATGCAAAGATGTCGTCAGGTAGGAAGTGCTCTCCGTTGGTTTTATAAATCTCAAAATGTACTGCACACATTTATGGTGTGATATTTTGATATTAAAATACTGATGTTGATATCGGATTTCTGAGCAAATAATGTGATAATTATGTATAAATTTACCATACGTATATAGCGTGAATTGTTTTAGTAAAGAGTATTGATAAACGATAGATAGATATTTGAAATGAAAGCTGTTTTTACTTTCGTGTTTTTTCGGGGGAGGGGCATAAATTATTTGGATAATTTTTGTCTCTTCTATCTTAATAGAATTACTTACTGATAATATGATATATTGTGCTTTAACAGGAATTTCAATAAATACCTAAGATTAAAAAAAATATATATATAATTTTTCCCTTACTAAATCTTACAATATTATAGACAGTAAATATTTGTTTATTCTTAAAGGTTAGTAATTTGAATTTTTTTTTTTTCCTGTGTCTTTTTTGAAAGACAGGTACAATTGATTTACATAGATAAGTAAAATAAATTATAGAATAATTGTGATGGGTTAGTCGAGGAGGTTTTTTTTTTTTTCCTTCTTCCTTCTTTCTTTCAAGTTTCATGGTTGCTGGTCAATCAAGGGAACACTGTACTATTTTACTACACCTGAGGCCAAAGGTGACTCCTCGATATCTCATCCAGTATTGCCAATTTTTATTAACACTTTTTTTTCTCTTTTTCCATCTATTTTTAAGCAAAAATAAATAAATAAAAATATAAAATAAATAAATAATAAAATGAAATTAAATAAAATAAAATAAAATAAAAAGTAAAACATAATTTGGTTACAATTATAGCACGTAAAAGATATCAAAACAGTAAAATACAATCGTTCCAATATAAAAACAATAAAGTCGCTTTCATAAGTCTTTTGTTGGACTCAAGGTATACGGGTAGTATTTTCGAAAATAAATTGACTGTAATTTTGTAAGGGACAGGAGAGTAACTGACGCAATTGTGCAGGTTGATTTTAAATATGCGAAAATTTAAAGGTCAGCCGAATGGCCGAAATAGCGGAATGGAACTGGGTACCATGCTACCTGGTCGAGACAGTGGCTGCTGCGCTCCTAGAAAAACGAGGAGAGGCGAACGCATCTTCGGATGCTCCTTAGTTACCTTGACAACGAGGAGGGGAGAAGGGTGATTCAACCCCGCATTCGGAAAAGAGAACTTCATGTCGGGAATTGCTCTTCGTTCTCCTTAGGGGAGAGGAATTTTCTCTGGTTTAGGTGATGGAAGAGACATCGTCCTGTTACATCTTAGGGTACGGTAGCCATAGTTGTAATTGATATATATAGAGGCGGATTAATGCAGCCTCTACCTCATATTATATAATAATATTGTAATGTGGTGATTATTTTATAACATTTATTTATATCCAAGAGTTGTATAAACGAACTAGTATATATATATATATGTGTATATATATATATACATAAAAATGTTTGAAATATTAATGATATTGTATTTGTGTTGTATAATAATCTGTTCATCTAGATTATCATTTTATGCTATATTTTATTCATTTGATAATTTGTGTCGTAGGGCTACCAATTAAGACATGACTGTAGTAATTCCAGTGTAAAAGTATGTGCCAGTCTTATACTATTTTCAATTTATAGGATTTTAGGCTGTAATTTTTTTTCCTTCCAAAATTTGATTGGCTTTGTATCAAATTTGGCTTTTTTTTTTTTCAAAAAAGTGTTTTTCAAATTTCTCATACATAGTGGGAAATGAGGTGCAGGAAAGGACCTCATGTTGCTGGAGATTAACAGAAAATACATCCTTGTTCCAAAATAATGTATAGGACATCCTATAGAAATTGACATTAAGGAGGTTCTACAAGTTTTACACCTAGTCCTGATAGTTGAAACTCTATGTGTTATATATATATATTCTTTTCTTCTTCCAATAGCGAAAGCGAGGCTTTCAGCTATCTCTGTTGGAGGGGAGGATGGTGGTCCGAAAAACGACCACCTAGTTTTTTCAAGCACAAAGACTGATATTTTGTGTATTTTTATTTTTGTTTATTTTATTACTGTAAGTAGTCATAGTGCTTAAGCATAAAAAAAATGTTCTCATGGGATTCTCGAGGGACCTCCCAAGTTTTATGACCATTTTAAAAGCAGGACTGTGCAATTAAATAAATGCATTTGGACAGCAAATACCTGTAAATTTATGGGGTGTACAATGACCAGCCCATAAAACTACAAGGAGGTCTGAAAGAAGAGAGATCAAAGTGGACCTTGGGAACTTTACGCCCCCAGAAAAGCAAGGCCTCATCTTTACCAGATTCGAATGCAATTGGTTGGGGTCAAGAGGAGGGGGAAAACAAGTTTTTTTAGGCCCCTGTCTTTTTTCGAAGAGAGGAAAAAAAGGTTGCTCTCACAGATGCTTTCGGGATGCGGTGCTGACAGCGTGCAAGTAGTTTTCGATATGCGCCTACTACAGATATAGATGCCCAGTATCACACATGCCGGATGGACCGCTAAAAAGAGATGCCCATAGCCTTGGAATATGCAGCTTCCTGATATTCGTCGACGGCTTGGAAAGGGATGTTTAGACTAGTCCTGACCTCGCAGAGTATGCTGAAGTTGCTCCAGGTATGCAATTTAAATTTCTCCACTATGTAAATTTTTCCAATGGTTAGGGAGGTCATCGAGAGTGTGAGAACGAGTCCAAAGTTAAATGTATTTGTTTTTTTTTAATATTGTACAGAATTAATTTTCCATTGATATGAATTAATATTCGGAAAAGTGTGAGAAAACACCTATTAACTAATGGGTATTATAATATTTTCTATCTTTTGTAAATAAATGTAAAATAATGTAAATAAATTTGTATTATGTTAATCCTAAATTCGTGTTAATTCCTTTAGGGATTACTCCCAATTAACATCGAGTAGACTCCTTTTCTTTAATTACTTTTTTTATTATTGTTTACTAATGTTGATTTACAGGATCGGACTTCTGAGTGTCCAAGTGTTTAACGCTTAGATTAGTCCTGACTTCATACGAGGGGGGGTAGCCTCAATCACAACGCAACTCAACAAATATTTATTGATTTACTCAATCATTTATTTTGTTATTTTTTTTATTTTTGAGTAAATTTCACCCCTTTCTAGAAGTTACGATCACGTGTTTTGTTTATACCTGTAGATTCAACACCCATGAATCTCGGTTGGTAATGACCCTTACCAAAAATAGCTTAATGTAAGTGTAGTTATGTTAATGGCTGTAACCTCTCCAATCAGGAGGCCTATAACTCACCAGCACATTCCTTTGAATTATTCTTTAGAATTGTATAAGGATTGCTACAACTAGTACTTAGAGAATTTGTAGCTGTAAAGAGAACAAACTCCACTTGACTTATTGCTTTAATTCCTGAACGGTCCAAACACCTCTTGTGGATGTGCTTTCCCGAAAGTATTTCATTTGGATTCAGGTTTGGGCTGATTGGGGTCTGTCAATAATAATCACTTGATTCCAAGTTGCTATTGAGTGGGAGGCATGAATCGATACAGTCCAATACAAATTTCAGGTTTTCTCCTTTTAATACTCTTCCCATGGAAGTAGATTGCTACAGAGAATATTTTGATAATCCTTGGAGCACTGTTACATTCTTGATTGCTATTGAGGCTATTTTGATAATTCTTGAAGAACTGTTCATTCATTAAGAAAAGCAATATCAGTTTTCTTTAGAAACAAAACTTGCTCCACACCATAAGATAACTTCCTCCTTGTTTTCGACTAATGAATTCATGAGGGTTCCCTTGTACACCATGCCAGTGGTATACCCAGCCATAAGGGCCATCCAAATTGAATATTTTTCATCACTAAAGAAAAAATTTAGCTATTCATCCATCAAATGCTCCCCCCCCCACCAGCCTTTTTATGTTGCAATTTCAGCAAAGGTATTCGCCACATTTTTTTAAATTTACAAAGCTTGCTTGCCTGTATGCTATGGTGAATAGTAGATCTCAAAATAGGTGCTATTTCTCACAATTTCACAAACATTTATTTTGCGGTTAAAAATGCTTGCAAATTCTCTACCTTGTTGCTGAAATGTTTTTCTTGGTCAACCTGAAAGCTTTTTGTTATCACATAACAGATAACATGTACAGAATGCAGAACACACAAATTCTTTTGATATTGAAAATAAAAAGCGATTCTTTTCACTGTCAAATATTTTTGAGACAGCTTGCTTTGAATTTCATTTTTTTTTTTTTTTTTTTTTTTTTTTTACACACAATCTATGACGACAAAATGCATTTTTCTATTATGAATAGTTAGTTGCAAAATTAATGAATATAAAAAGGAAAATTTAAACTGAAAACTTTCCATTAAATAATAAATGTCAAAATTATATATCTGGAAATCACCTTATCAAAAAGCACTATCATATGCAACCTGCAGGGGAAGAGAAAGACACAGATTAAATGGCCATAGCAAAATAATAAAAATGTTTTATACTTACTTTGTGCTTTTTTAACAGACTGGCTTAAATTTTTAGCTTGATCATCTATGTTGTGTTTATAAGTTTTTAATACTATAGCAGAGCATTTTAAAAAGGAGCCTTCAATATCTATGTTACAAAATTCTTGTTCTTCAAACTTTAATTGTATATTTGAAGGAATGTGTTTTAAAATCCCATTAACGATCATTGGTTTATCCACATGACCATTTTCATTAGCTAAAAAAAAATAATAAAATAATTTGATAATTCATTATTATTTACAAATACATTTACAGACATATACAGTTAATATATATATATATATACACAGTAGACTCCCTCAAATCTGCAAACCAGAAATCCACAACTCTCTAAAATCCACACATATTTTATGGATGTAAACAATGAAACTTTCAGTTCAGATATTGGGAAAAAAATTAATTTTTTTAGTTTTGTATAAATTCCATATATTTTTTAATTTGTAATTTTCTTAATAATACTCTATTCATGTTTTTTTCATGAAGGAAGAATAAATTTTTTTTAAAAAAATTCAAGATATTTCTGATCTCACTGGTAATCACAATATTCTTACCAAATATATTTATGCATTAATCAAGATTTTTTGGTTATTAAGCCTGGCTAAACTTGAAAACCAAAAGTCCTTATTTTATGATTTTGATGTGAATTAGTAATGTACTTTTATGAGGCAAGTTTCCTGAGAAATAGAAAAGAAAATGAAATAAAATAAAACATACTTGCAGAAAATCATCTTTATGTTAAACTTATTGAATATCTACAGACAGTAAAAATGTTTATTTTGTAATAAAAAGTTTCTAATTTTCTGCTGTGAAAGTTTTCTATATCTTTTGCAAGCTGTACAGCCAGTCGTTTTTCAAACTTAAAAAAAGATTTAAAAAAAAAAAAAAAAAAACTGGATTAATGGGGGGTCAAAACTGTACTTTCTTAAATATTTCCCATACATACATACATATATATACACACACACACATATATAGATATACACACACACATATTTCCAATTCCAAAATTCCATTTAGAAAAAAAAAAAAAAAAAAAAAAAGTAAAATTTGGTGACATAAATTGCAATTCCCTGGAGGGTCAATTAGAGAAAATACACTGAAATTTTATACATAAAGATAGAAAACCAGCATTTAGAAAGGCACAAAAAATGTATGAAAAGGTAGCAAGCAGCCATTTCGAATCTACTATCGAGATTCTTCATCCGTGCAAGACTCAGCGTACTAGAAGAGCAAAGGTACTGTAATTTCAGGGAGATAAGCCACAGCTTATATGTGTTTAAAAGTTAATATTTTTTCCCTGTGCAGCTTATATGCCGATGCGGCCTATATAATGAACTTTTTTTTTTAAACCTGATTTTGGAAGCAAAATATTGCATAAAGCTGCAAAAAAAACAAAAATAGTAAATTTTCTGAAATCAATAAACAAAAAATAAGTACATTTTCAAAAACTGAGAAATAATTTTTGATTTTTAAAATGTGGAGAGAATAATGAGGCATTATTAGTTTTTTTTTAAGAAATTTCGAAAAAAAAAAATTGTTACTATTTTAAAAAAAGATAAGACAAAAGTTGTTTTTGTTATTCATCAAATACACGTCTGTAGATTTGCACAATATAAATTTTTTTACAGTAAAACGTTAAAAAATTTATTATTTTATTTAATTTATTTTACATGCATTTCCAATACGGACACATTTTAGCAAATAAAAAATGAAACGCGAATATTTTCAGAAAAAATATAAATCATGGAGTAAGTAATTATAGATAGAATCATGATTAATTTAAAAAATAAAATATGTTTTCATTATTCAGCAAAATCGTTTGCTCAGATGACACTTAAACATTAAAAAAAAAATTGTATTGTGGAATTTTTTTTTTTTTTTTTTTTGTAAAGTGGCAACAAAAGAATTGTAAACAAAGAAAATTAATTGTTAAATTTGTTATATAAATGAAAAATTAAAAGAATTGAAGTGTGAACTTGTTGCCTCAATTCAAGCTCTTTATAAATGTACTAAAGCAAAGTTGGCCGATTCAGAAACGACAAATTGACTCAAACCATTTCTTACTTTATCATTTGGATCTAAAGCAATGTTACATTCTTATTTGTGGATCGAAAAAGGTTTAGTGAATGGTATTTTAGACTTTGTTGCACGTAATAAAGAAAATTACAAGCCACCAGACCAGATATCGCGAATAATCATGGATAAATTTGAATAATACAATAATTTAACTTATAAGAATTGGTGCGTACAAATTCCCCCAATAATTAAATTTTGGAAAAATGGAAGCATAAATTGCCCAAGGAAAGAATTTCTTCTGCAGTTAGCTTTTGCTGTTATAATTCATAAATCCCAAGGTTTAACATTAGATGAAGCAGTTGTAGATATTGAGGATATATAGACACCAGTTGGCTTAAAAACGTACGTAATGTTGTCGAGAGTGAAAATCCTTTAAAATTAAGCATTCAATAGAAATTTTCCTTTTGAAAAATTCTACAATATCAAAAATTCTGATACGCTAACATGTATAAAAACGAAGAAATTATAAAAAAAAAGTTTTACAGTTACAAATTCATAGTATCAACGAGAGCCGATTTCAAATGTTTTTCCAGAAAATAGGATTTTGACGAAGTAACTTTCTTCTAGCTCTCTTCAAATATATTATTCTAAAATAGCTATCAAAGATTATTTGATGTTAAGTACAAAGATTGGAAACATGCATATTTCAAACAACTTTAAAAAATACCAGTGGTTACTAGAAATTGTAAAAACATCTTTAGAAGAGCTTTTAGTTGAAAATTTAAAAACATTCTGCAAAAGTTTGCTTCAAAAATATTTTATTATGCCAGTCTTACATCATAAATAAAAAATTAAAATGCGCCAAAACATAAAATAATGTTTTTGTTTAATAAAGATGCAAAAGTAATATTAAAAAATATTTTTACTTTCAAATATGTGTTTTATAAAATAACGCTTCGTGAATCCAAACAAAGCATGGCTTTTGCTAGTTAATTAGTATAAGTAAAAAATCTTTCTCATTCATTTTAAGTATGACACCATTATTTATCTAGTTTGATTAGCTATTGATATTCATGCCTCTTGTATTTTTACAGACTACTATAAAGAGCCTGTTTTATTTCAACTATCACGTCACATTTTTCCAAGTGAAATACTTCATTGAAAATATTATTCTTTTTCATTCTTTTTTTACTTCTGATTTTGTCGCCATTTTTGATAGAAAAATTGTTGTCAATGAAACAAATATACATGTTTAATATATAACAGAAAATACTCTCTTTATTTCTATTTCACTTATGAGGTCATATTTACTTTCTTTTAAATTCTTTTTATTTTCATTTTGCGTATGGAAGTAGCTCAATTGAAAATTTATTGCCGCTGAGAAATTATTCCCGATTTTAATTTTTTTGGCAACGGGAAAGGAAATTAAATAATTTTTTTCTAAAAAATGCATTTTTATTCAGTATGAAAAAGAATGAAATTTTGAATTATTAAGGAAAATATTTGAATAAATCAATTAAAAATTAGCCTATGTTCATTTCCGGGCTTCAACTTATCTATATACAAAAATTTCGAAGACATTATTAATCCACCCATTTTGAAGCCTATTTCATTTCAACTTTTCGGACACACTTTCACATTTATTTATAATATGTATAAGATATCAGTAAGAAACCTTTCTCTTAAGAGGTGTGTTACAAAACAATTTCTCAGAAATCTCATTTTAATACTCATCTGCGCGTTCATATCAAAGAAAGATGTTTCTCTTATGTACTGTGTAACAAGAGATTTTCTCATAATCATATCACACTTGGTGCTGAGTCACCACCCACATAATCGTCACACGACTATGCTAAGGATCTAGATTATTTTCAGACTTCTAATCTTCCGTCCTATTTTAACACAGCATTTGTATTCATCATTTATATTCATAACGAAAAAGTAAAATGGGTTTCTTTTAATTTGCTTTTATCACAATGAACCGTATTTCCCATACCCCTGTCATGAAATCTATGATTGATATTATAATTCATCTTTTAGACACTAAAACACACATTTGTAAGTTTCTTTTGATGAATTCATTGCTTTTATTATAAAACGAGAAAATGCCATCTGATTTCTTAGTATCTGAATTTTAACACTTGCAAGTTTAATGCATTTACGAATGAAAAAGTTTTTGTGAATGTATCAGAAAGTAAAAAGCTTAAATTTCAGAACAGCTTTTAAAAATGATATTTCAATAATATTCAGTTTTCCCGTCTTTCTGTTATTTTGACATTCTGATTTTCTTTGTTTCACTATTAACTTTATTCACAAATCTAAACTCACAACATTTTTCATCTTCACAGTCAGCTTAAATTTTTTTTAATGCTTAAAAATTTTAGATATTCTTATAAAAGCAGTTCTTATATCAACTACTCAACGAAGTGAAATTTTCAGAAACATTTTCTGATTAATTTTTGAATATAAATGATAAAATCAGCAGGTCCGACTGTTGAAGCGATTTGGAATGAAAATGATTTCCTTATTTTGATAAATAATTTATCGAGTTGACTTTGATCATGTGATAATGATGTTTCTCCTATAATACAATGTCACAATGTCTTTTGTCTTTAGCAAAGCAATGAAAAATGTCTTTTGATTATGCATAGAAAAAATAACAACACCTGTCATTTTTTTTTTTTTTTTTTTTTTTTTTTTGGGGGGGGGGGGGGGTAGAAAGTATATTTCAACTGCATATCTGAACAGATAATCATTCACTTGCGTATTCATACAAAAGAGAAACCTTTCATGTATGTGCTGTATAACAAAACATTTTCTGAGCAATAACCAACAAGAAGCCCTTTTCCTATAAGTTCTGGAACAAAAATTTTCTCAGAAATCTCATTGCAATACCCACCTCTACATTCATAATTAAGAAAGAATTTAATTGTATAACAGCAGATTTTGTCAGAAATCACATTTACATGACCACCTGCACATTCATACTAATGAGAAAAAAGGAGTGCTTTTAAAGAAACTAGGAAAAAGAGAAACATGACTTATTCTTAATGTATTTATTTTTCACCACAAGATACTGCAAAATTAGTTTTATTTTTCAATCAACATATTTTTTGTATTTTTCATCGGAAAACATATTACAGGAATAGAAAATCTTTATGTGACTTTCTTTTCAACTTGTTGCAATTGTAAAAGCTTGTTTAAATAAATTTTTAATTTTTTTTTTTTTTTTTTTTTTTTTTTTCAATTTTATGCTGCGGCATACCTTAAAAGGAAATGGATTAATTCATCATAAGTAAATGAATAACAATAAAAATAAATATTGAAATTTATACTCATTTATTAATTATTTAAAATATTTGTTTTGTTTTTTTAAATATATCCAAAGAATGAATTTTCGCCTGCTTGACATTAATTTAATTAGCAAAATTGTTCTATGTAAATAGATTATGCGTTTTTGTTTGTGCGGCTTATATGATGAAAATTGAATTTTTATCTCTCATTTTTCAATGGTGCAGCCAATACAATGGTGAGACTTATCTACCAGAAATTACGAAGCCTGCGCTTCCCAGTCACTTTGCTTATTTGCTGTTTTAATAAATTCTATATCGCTCCCCTCATAGTGAAAATTTCCATTAGTAATATTTTCTTTGTTTCTTATCTTAGTTTCTTTTTTGTCAATATCAATTTGTTTTATTCTCTCAATATTTATCCTGTTATTAAATTTATATACTATTTCTATTATGTTCTATTCATAAACAGGTTAATTAAATATCATTAATGTCTTAAATATGTATATCCCCCCCCCCCATAACGTAAAATTTTGTGGATGATCCCTATTGTGCAATTTTCTTTCCTGATAGGAAAAAAAAAAATCTTTATATTTGGAAAACTCAATAGATTTTAAAAGTCGAAATTCATGACTTACACCAGTTAAGCATACTTTTGAGCATCATGATATTGATGCATTTGGATTGCACAATAGGGATCACCCACAAAATTTTATGTTATGAAAAAAAAAAAGATTTAAAACATTTATGATATTTCAGAGTTTCCCCCAGGTTTAAAAAGGGGCAAGGCGCTACTGTTCTGAAAAGGGCACTTTTTACATTCTTCAGTGCACTTTTTTGATTTTTAGGGGCGCTTTTATAGCATTGAATCTAGAATCTAGTGGTTCAAAGAATCGTTGAAATACAGAAATTTCGTCAAAAAATCCAGAAAAAAGTCCCAAAACTTCATCAAAAATTGAAAAAAAGGTAAATTTTGTTAAAAGATCGCAAAAAAGGGCAGATTTCGTTAAAAGATCGCAAAAACAGCAGGTTTAGTTAAGAAATCGTAAAAAAACCGGCAGATTTTGCTTTAAAATGGGGGAAAACGACATATTTCGTGAAAAGATCGCGAAAAAACGGCACATTTGTGACGGATTGCGAACAGAACCGTGCGGGGGGAGGTGGTCACCTTGGGCACGGAAATTTAGAAGGCACCAAATTTAAACTACAGACGTCATTTCTGGACTGTCATAAGAAAAAGTTGGGAGGGGGGATGGGGCGTCCCTAATGTAATCTAAATATGCCCCGGTGCAATTTTCTCTTTGGACAAAAATGATTGTGAATTAGAAAAATCCTCTTTTGGAGCGACAAAAACACAATTTTGAAGCAGGAGAATTAGTTTTTAGAACAGAAAAATTCAATTCTGTCATTAACTTCTTTTTTTGTGCTACTTAGACAAAATTTGCATTTTTTGCGATCTTTTAACGAAATTTGCCGTTTTTTCTGGATATTTTCCCTAATTTTTGGCGAAATTTCCCGTTATTTGCGAATTTTTTGACAGAATTTTGCGTTTTATTGCGATTTGTGGACGAAATTTGCCGTTTTCTCGCAAATCTTTTGACGAAATCTGCCGTTTTTTCGCAATTTTTTGACGAAAGTTGCCGTTTTTCGGGATCTTTAGGCGAAATTTTAAGTTTTTTGCGAATTGTTTGACAAAAATTTCCGTTTTATCGCGATTTATCGACGAAATTTGTCGTTTTTCACGATCGTTTCAGGAAATCTGCCGCTTTTTCGGGATTTTGGGACAAAATTAGCTATTTGCGTTTCTTGCCTGAAATTAGTCATTATTTCGCCCTTTTTTGACGAAATTTGCCGTTTTTTCGCGATTTGTTAACGAAATCACGCGTCCCGTGGGAAGCATAAGAGTTATTTTTGCGTTCCGTCGCCGATCTTTTGTGTAATTTGTGCGCTATAGCGCGCTCGCATCATCGCTGAAGGTCTGCGTTTCTTCAAATGTGGGACAAGAAGGGCGCTATTTTTTTGAATGGGCGACCAGAGGGGCGCTATTTTTTGGATGAGGGGCAAGAGGGGCACTAATTTTTAAACTAAAGGGCAGGAGGGGCGCAGCGCCCTCCTGAAACCCTCTGGGGGAAACTCTGGATATTTAATTACACCTGTTTGTGAATAGAACATAATAGAAATAGGATATAAATTGAATAACAGAATAAATATTGAGAGAAAAGAACAAATTGAGATTTTTAGAGCTCAAAATGTTTATCGCCAACATTAAGACATATATGGATTCATCTAACAACATTTCAATGCATTCAAACCAATTTATTTGGAATGGTAACATGGCAGGTGTATTTAACATTAATGAATTCAGGAGGCGACTCAGGAGGCATGTCCCTCTAGGCCAGAACCCCTCCATTGCCCCTGGATCAATTAAATGCACCTCCCCTCCTCCAAGAAAAGCTTTTTAAATGGTAAAAAAGAAGAAATAAATTTTAGTTCAAGAACTTGTCGGTACAAAGATAACCCAAATCAGAACATAGCAAAGTGAGGCATTTGAATCTAAAAATTTAAAAATATGCAAAAAAAAAAATTCACCATTTTATTAGTGATTTTTATGTGTTTTATATGAAAATACTTTACTGCATACTTATTTTCTTGAATAGGACCTCACATTACAATATAACTTACTATATCTATTAAATACTAAGAAACGTTACATTAATAACATTTGATGATAATTAAGAACAGTAAAATAAAAAATTCAATTTAAGCATAAAATTAACCAGTTTTCAGATGAGTTGCTTTGAAAGTGACACTATCATTTTTGTGTTCTGACATAAAAACTCCGAATCTGTCATCCAGTTTCTTCATTTTGGCTTTAGTCAAACATATGATGTTTTTTTTTTATTATTATTATTATTTATTCTCCATAAGGGGGCTGGTCACTCAACATCTGAATTATCCTCCACAATGAATGCTAAAAGCATTCTTATATATAAAATATCTCTTGAGGAAATTGATATTTTTAACTTCTTTTTTCTGTGTACTCTTCATAAAGGATCTCTCTTTTTTTTCTTAGTTCTCAAATTATTTCTAAAATATGCTAATATAATATCTATTAATATATATCTGTAAATATTTCTAAATCTAAAGCCTATAAAATGCACAAAAATGTGGATTTTAGACAGCAGAACAACTGAGCACTCGATCTGATAGAAGCAAATTTTCCAGACTCAAACAGTGGGTTGACTGAGGTTGAAATTGCTACCTTTGAAAAGATAAAGGTTACTAGAATCAGTGATATTTCATTTACTATTGTTGAATAAAATGACGAAAGAAACATCATTATTGAAAAGGTCCTTTATGTCCCCAAACTAGGAGGAAATCCATTATCAACTGTAAGAATTGAAGAGAAAGATTTAATGGTAGAATCTTCAGATGACAAAGCCAGTGCGATCAACAACAATGCAGAGACCCTTCTGTATGCTGAGAAAAAGGGATGAATTTTTCACTAAAGTATAGGGAATAACTGCTTACATTACTAAAATTGAAAGTGCTGAATCATTGCATCAGAGGCTTGGACACCCATATTATAATGTCATTAAAAATATTAATAAAGATGAAAAATCAACAATGTCAGTATATGCACCTTGTTCTGCATAGAGGGAAAAAAAAAGGAACAAAAGAAGTTCCCAAAGGCTGCTAGTACAAAAGGCAAAAGATCTCCTAGAAATTATTTGCTCAGATGTTGCAGTTTTAATTTTAAAAAAAAGTCATTTGTAAATTTTGGTGTCATTCAATCATTTTACGAACAAGTTTTAAATGTACCACAAATGGTTTCAAAATAAGTCATTTTGAAAAACAAAGAAGCAATTAAATCAATCAACAAAGAATGTGGAATTAATTCCTAGAAACAAAATACAGTACAGAGTGGAAAATATCATCAATCGAAAAACACTAAGATTTTCCAGTGTGGTGTCCCAATCAGGGCTAAAACTAAAAGGGGGGCAGAGGGGGCACGTGCCCCGGGCGCCACTAGAACAGAAGGTGAAAGGGGCATCAAATTAAGATTTTGTTTGATATAAAGAATGAATATATGTCGGGGGTGGGGGGCACCAAAATCCATGTTTGCCGAGGGCGCAAAAAAGGCTAGTTTCGGAGCTGGTCCCAATAAAGAACACCTAATTTTGATTTTATTGGCACAAAGAATAATTAAAAATTTCCTTTTATAGTATACCTGAAAATAACCAAGTTTGTATTTTCTAATAAATTTGTTTGCAAATTAATTTTGTAAGCTAATTACTTCAAACAGATTTACTCCGTGCCGGAAAGGGTTAATGCCGTGACTTAGAGAAGCTTGTGCCTCCAATGTACCACCCGAATGTCAATTATTTTTAAAAAAATTTAATTAAAAAAGCATGGACTTTTGGAATGGAATATTTCTGAGTCTCAAAGATGCATAGAAACAGGCATCGATTAGCTATGCACATGATAAGTTGAGAAAATGCAAGTGTTAATAAATATAATGTTGAGATTATGTGATAAGATATGTGTCAACTTTGTTTAAGAATTTAACACTTGCAATTCCTTTAATTGCAATGATGTCACAATACCCTAGAGATGTTTTGACCAATTTCCAAATCAATGATTTTGGCTTTGAAAGGCATTTTGAAAAAAATTGCCTTATTTAACATACAATTTATGATTAAATAAAGCAAAAATTTTTTCCTCTGATAAAAAGATTAAAAGTTTATTTAAAAAAAATATTTGTCACAAAAGGATTAAGTATGAAATTTTTCATAGCATTCATAATGATCACTATTTCCATTATTTTGATTATCACCTACTAACAAAATAAATGAAATCAAGGAAAAGTGTGTGGGAAAAAAACTATTTTTTTTTTTTTTTTTTTTTTTTTCCATTCCAAAAGACAGAAAACATTCTGGACTTTACTTACTCAAGTCGACTTCCATTACTTCATCTTGCTCAGCAGAATGAACTTTCACAACCATGTTTGTATGGTGTTCAAATCTGAAATTGAAAATAAAACAGATTTGTATAAACATTTTCTTCTCCAAATTTTATTTTATGATATATAGGGTAGATGTGCCAGTAATGGACATCCTTCTATGTTTTGGATTTATAAAAATATAACCAGTAAAAATTTAGCTTTCATCTTTCCCCCCCCCCCCAACTTCCCCACCTGTGTATATTTTATACAGGGTTAGAAAAAAATCATGATTTTTTTTTATCGGATTTATTTGATTTAAATCAGATTTATTTGATTTTTTTAGAATTCTATTTTTAATTATTGTGTTTTTTGTTTTTACAGTACATGGAGCAGTTTTTTATAATAATTAACTAAAAAAAAAAAAAAAAAATATTTATAATTTATAAAAATATATGAAATAATTATATAGTTAAGTAAATGAAATAATTATATAGTATATCCTATTTACTGATTAGTACTAAAAATTAAACATCTAGGCTTTAATTTAAAGCCATTCTATTATTTTGTAATTGAGTTTTGCAGACTAAATAAGAAACAAACTTAAATATGTTATAAATGAATAGAAAGTGGTAAAATTTAAAAAGAAATTAAATACAGTGAAACTCGTTTCAGATATGCCTGCTTAAAATACGTTCCCGCTTAATATACAAATTATTTTCGGTCTCTTGAAAACTGCCTATTAAACCCGTGTAAAATCACCCGCTTAATATACGTACGCATAAGATACGATCCCGCTTAATATACGAAGAAAATTGGTCCCTTGATGTCAAAAAACCCGTTTAATATACGAAATGGTGCTTACGAAAACCGTTTGTCACGTGTCTTTAGGACAGAATATGTAAAATCTTAATTATTTTTCATAAGATACTTTTTTTTACCTTTTTTCTCTCTAAAATATGATCTTTTCTACTGCTTTTGTACTCTGAATTCTGATTGGCTCCTTTCTCAACAAAACACAAAAAGAACAATTGCTTTTATTTCTTTAACCATTA
Source organism: Maratus speculifer (assembly GCA_964019185.1). NCBI lineage: Eukaryota > Metazoa > Arthropoda > Arachnida > Araneae > Salticidae > Maratus > Maratus speculifer. The sequence continues at coordinate 184,077,550 of OZ025289.1, forward strand.
CACTTGGGCAGTGGATGGATCTGAAATTCCATTGGTTGCTCCCTCTCCTGATTGGATGAGAAAGTTATTGGTGAAATCCGCCTACAGTTATCTTTTTTTTTTTTTTTTTTTTTTTTTGTATTGTTTATCTAGATGCTTTTTATTATTTTATTTTTTTTTTACTATAAATCATCCTTAGGAGTGCCTTTTTTATGAATTTCTTTTGTCACTTGCTTGCTTGCGGTAGAATAAAAGCAGTATCAAGAAGAATACAAAGATTGGGACTTATTTGTCAAAATTAACGATCAGGTTGTGACAAGTAAAGTTCATTCTATTGCAGATATAATCACAGACGTCAAAAGTTCCGATAAACTTAGGTCTTCAGAAGGAATAGAAGACGACGTGGATGAAGAAATAGCTGTACCAACCATACCATCATTCGCAAATGTAATGTGCTCGTTCAGCTTACTTTGACTGCATGCCTCTTCGATGGATGCTGGTCCCTCCGTTGAAAATTTTTCTACTACATCAACAAGGTAGAAAATTTCCTAACAAAATCTTGCTCTACGTTGCACCAATTCAAGATAAGCAACTTTTTCTCAAGAAACTAAAACTACATCATTATTTTTATAAACGTATCGAATAATTATTGTCCCTTGCATACATTTAGTTTGTCTTTCAAGAAGTTATTATGAAAATTTATTATTCTTCCCCTTTAATTATGAAATGTATTTTAGTTACTGTTTTCTAAAAATTAACAAAATTTTCATTTTATTGTCTTTTTTTAATTTGGCAGTAGGGATGCACCGAATAGTGATTTTGGCCGAATACCGAATGCCGAATATTCGGCCAACAGGTGAACCGAATACCGAATATTCGGCCAGCCAAATAGTTAACTATTCAGCCGAATACCGAATATTCGGCTTTCCAAATACTTTTTATATTTCAAAATTTAAAGGTATTAAAATGTTACATTTTAAAACAGTTTTACATAATATTTAATAAAAGAAACTTACATTTTGATAAACAAGAGCTTTTTATAAGAGCATTTAGTATTGAAAAAAATCTGCCTTGAGTTATTTAAGAAGCGCAATTATGAAACTTTAATTAATAAAAATTTCTATGAATCAAAACAAACATTTTAAAATCAAATAATGAAAAAATAGCTGAAGAAAAATTTTACAGTCTGATAATTGTTCTTTTTAAATAACTCAAGGCAGATTTTTTTTTTTTCAGTATAAAGTAAAAATACTTTCAACAATTCTGAAAAATCTAACAGGTATGTTTGGCTCACAGTTCTTTTCTTATTGAATGGTGGTATTTTCCACCCTTCCCATCATATATTTTACAGAAATCAAAGCATGTGAGTTAAAAATGTGTTATCTTATTTATTGTTAATGTAATAAACGAATACACAAGTTTTGACCTAGAGTGAGATGACATACAATGTACTTATGACTCAATAAGTTGATTATGATTATGGTTTCATGAACAAAAATTGTCTGCCTTGATAGCTATTACTAATCTCAAGTGTTTTTTTTTTTTTTTTTTTTTTTTTTTTTTCTTTTAAAGGACTTTTATTTGGGGAAAAGAAAGCAACAGATTATTTACTAAACAAAATTTAGAAACTTGTATCAGCACATAATTTATTCCTAAGGAGAATCCTAATAAATCACCATTTTAATCCTTCTCATGGTTAATTTTCTTAAGTTATACTTTACAAACAGCAAATAAATAATGTAAAAACATTCTATTGTATTTAAAAATGATTTTGTTTCTAATTATTTTAAATATAAATTAAAAAATTGATAGTTAAAAGTAGAAATAGTGAAAAGTTTTTAAAAGGTTTTATTAAGTATTGGATTCGGCCGAACCCGGTAGCAGAAACAGTGCAGCACGGCAGCAACGCTGCAGATTTTGTTTGTACCTTTGCAGATCAATCTAATAGCTTTAAAATAAATTCTGAACTAAAAAAATAGCTGAAATATAATTTTCTTTCTTGATTTATGGTATTTATTGTATTTTTTACTTATACCTTTTGCTTATATTTTCTTTGTAAATGTAAGCTGTTTATTTTATGGGCTAGTATAACTTCTTATGATAGCAAGTTTGGTCCAACATATTTGGGTCGCAGATAAATTTTGATTTGCTGCAGATTAACACAAAAAATTCTGCTACTGGGCGGCCGAATACTTTAATATTCGGCCATACCGAATATTCGGCAGGCCGAATAGTTTCATATTCGGCTCAACCGAATAGTTTAATATTCAGCCTAACCGAATATTCGGTAACATGGCCGAATAGGCCGAATACCGAATAGATACCGAATATTCAGTGCATCCCTATTTGGCAGGGAATACTGTATAAAGGCATTTTAATTTTTTTACTGTACAAACAGATATTCAAAAAAATTTTAGAGAAAAATAAAATTATTCTTTATTTCAATGAATATCTTAGACTTAAATTTTCTAGAATAGGGGAACATGGGGATACTTGAACCACTTTTTATATTTTAATTTTTTTTTAATTTTTTATAATTTCTTAGAACAAAATAAAATATTGAAAATGAAAATTTTATAATTTTTCTTCAATTGAAAACCATTTTCAATTAATTTTGAACTATTTTTCTATGTCTAATTAATTTTTACTTTTTTTTTACATCGTGGCTCAAGTATCCCCATGGAGGGGAGCCATGGTGAGGGGATACTTGAGCCAGTACGGAAAAATACCTACAAAAGTAATTTTTTTCGCTTTATTTTTGCACAAATATTTTACAGAATGATAAATTATGATGCATAAAGTCCTTCAAAACCAATTGAGATTAGAATTCAGATGTTTCAGCTCTTTGACAACATGTATGAAGAACAAATTCAGAATGTTTGTAAAACATCACATCTTTTTTCTTTTACCTACATGGTAACTTAGTAGTGCCCTCTGTTGGGGGACAATAGAAGTCATTTCTTTGATTTAAAAAAAAAGTTACAGTAACAGGTTACAATTTTAATATAAAATATTCATTTTAATATATTATTATTTAATATGTTGGGCCTAACTAGTTAAAATATTAGAAATTATTTTACATTTATCTAGACAGGCTATTTTTTTTAGTCAAAATGAAAAATAAAATATTTTCATTTTAAAAAATACATTTTTAAACATTTTTTTTCTAAGTCATTATTTTTTAAAGAAAAACAATAAAAAAAAAATATGCTCCCTTTTATCCGGAAAAAAATGTATTAGTGAATATAAGGACACAGTTTTATTTTTTGTTTATTTTACCCATGTCTAATTTTCTAGTGGGGATGTTTGATCCATGGCTCAAGTATCCCCAATCTCACTGGCTCAAGTATCCCCATTATCACTATTTTTGTTTATCAGAGTTTTACTAAGTAAAGCATGCAGCTATTTGAGCTATTTTAGATTCAAAATACAATTGAGATTATACTCATTAAATTTATATATATTGTAGCAACTTTAAACGAAACTTTGATAACAAAAAAAAAAAAAATTAAAAACCATGCACCTAAATATTTACTTTAGATAGGAAAAAACAACTATTAATCACAATACTTTCAAAATGGTACCAAGGTATGTGATTTCTTTTTTACATGTTCAGAACTATAAATATGTTATCATATTGACAGTTTTAGAGAGAAAAATTAACCAACTGTAGAAATAATAGGGGTGGGTCAAGTATCCCCCATGCTCAAGTATCCCCACACTCCCCTATCTAAAAATTGTTTGATATGGGTAAAATAAGAGTTACGAATGGCTAAAATAGGTTAATAACAATGTGCATTGCATTATTATTCAAGAATCTTTAAAATCCGGATAAGATACAATCCCGCTTAAGATACGAAATGCTCTTGGTCCCTTGATTCGTATCTTAAACGAGTTTCACTGTATTCATTTAATGCAAGCTATTTATCAAAGGATAAAAGTTACAATTGATTCAATATTTTTTAAGCAAATAGGAATAAATCAGGGATTTAATCGTTTGAACCAAAACACTAATTTAGAAGCTTTGTCCACTCTTAATTTAGGTACTACTAGGTTATCCCTTCGACCAAAAAATTATCACCAGACTATAAGATTAAATGCCAATAATGGATGATCGTGAATGTCACATTCAATGACATTCAATACGATTTACATGTTTAAAATGTCATTAAGTGATTTTTATTTTGACTTTTCATTTGAATTTTTATTAATATTCTACTAATTATTTGTTTTTACATTAATTAAAATAAAAATTATGTCATTATGTATAATTTGGCGAAATTGGTCGACGGGATAATAGAGCAGTACCCTAATTTATTACAAAGGCTTGAATGAATTAGCCCAAAAGAAGAAAACTGTCTTTCTACTCCAGCAGATGAAGCCACGGCTGTTATTTGGTAAATTTCTTCAATTTCAATTTCGCTGATTCTCTCTTTACCTCCCATTACATAAAAGGACTTTCCCCAATCATAATCTGTCATAATACAGTAGACTCCCTTAAATTCTAAACCCTAAAATCCGCAACTCTCGAAAATCCACATATGATTTTTGTATGTAAACAATGAGGCATTCAGTTCAGATATAGGGACAAAATTTGATTTTTTTAAGTTTTATATTAATTCCATATGCATTTTAACTTGTAATGTTTGTGAATATTACTAAATTCATGTTTTTTCATGAAAGTATAATAAATTTATTTCTGAAAAAAAAAAATTAAGATATTGCTGATATTACTGGTAATCACGATCTTTTTATCCAATATATTTATGTATTAATCAAGCTTTTTTTTATTATTAAGTCTAGCTAAAGCTGAAATAAAACTTTATTTTATGATTTTGATGTGAATTAGTAATGTACCTTTGTGAGGCAAGTTTCATTGAATAATTTAGAAAAAATATATTTTATCTGTATAATGAATATTTAATCATAAATTAATTATTAATTTCACCTTTGCTTTTAATATTTTAATTACTTCAAAAATCATCTAAATTTTTATTATTTTAGTACAATACTTATTAATATTTTATTATATTGTAAGCATTCATTATAGTTTCAATTGCATTATTACTTACATTCAAATTACTATTTAAAAAATGTAAACAAAGCAATAACCAGAAATCTGCAAAATTCTAAAATACGCACAACCTCTGGTCCCAAGCTGTGCAGATTTGAGGGAGTTTACTGTATCTGAAGGTTTATTTCTCAAGCAATGGTAATTTTTGGAATGGGCCATCTTTTTTGCTTGAAAATGTGCTACATTGGTGAGAAGATTTGGACAATTTTGAATGGCAAACCATCATTGTTTTTTTCTATGCTAAGTGGAATTTCATTTTGATTTAAAACAGAGGGACTTAATAAAACTCCAGCAAAATGAAATCCATTAATAGCTTGTTCATATCTTGCTTTAAATTTTGTAATTCTATCTTTATCTAATACATTGTCTAACTTTTTACCTAAAATTTTCCATTGATATGTGCATTCGTGTGATATTGCAAAAAATTGATATAAATCAAATTATTTTTTTTAACCCTTAAATGCCGTGTGTTGCTTTTCGGCAACAAACCCAATTTAGTCTTCAAAAATACTATTAGAATAATATTATTGCTCTAATGCCTAGTGTTGCTTTTAAAATACATACTCACAATATTATTATATCAATTTTCAACGTATAGATGGCAGCACTACAGCCATTAAGAATAAATACAGAATAATTTTTTCAATTGTTGCTACATGTCTATGTTCTTTTGTTTGGAAAGTTGTGAAATACTTTATATTATTCTGCAATGATCAAATAAAAATTATCACATGAAAAAGTAAGGTATGTAGTCCGTGTTTGGTAATTTGTTTGGATATTTAACTGTAAAATATTTGTTGTAAGTAGTTTTTTGTGTGTGTTGCTGATTGTCAACAACAGGCATTAAGTTAAGCCTAGAGAACAATGAGCAGTTTTAGTTTTAGTTTTGCTTTATTTTATATTCAATAGAAGTACTTTATTTTTGTAGTAGTATATAGCTGTAGTTTATTATTTTTAACCCTTTCGGGTCCGATTTTTTTTTTTTTTTTTGGGGGGGGGGTTACTTTTACTTTAATAATTTTAAAAGTAGCTGTCCAAATCGTAAAAGTTAACGTTTTCTGAAATATAAAGAACATATTATATTTTGAAATTTACCAAAAATAATTATTTTGTATACTATTCGTGTGACAATAGACTAAGGTAGGCATTTTTAAGACATTTGGAAATGTAATATTATAAGAATGTTAAAAATACATAACATTTTTTATTATTTGTTACAACATATTTGTTCGCAAATGGAGCCCTAATTTTACATTTAAAGAGTGAAAAATATGCGTAAAATAAAAGAATCGTTAACCGGCAAAGAGAATTAATCAAACTATTATTGCTTTTTATTATTACTGAATGCAGAAATTTAAAAGGAGTCATAATTAAAAGTATATAGACATATACTATTGTTATTAAAGACAGATAAATAACGAAAATAATTTTTAAGGCAAAATCATACTCAATGAAAATATATTTACTATTAAGAGTAGTCAGACGCGAAAGCGTTAAAGATATATATGACAGATTTTTCTGCAATTTTTTTCTGAAAACTTTACTCTATCATTTTTAGAATGCCTCCAAAAAAGTATTTGACTCAAAAAGAAATAGAAGAACTGGTTAATAACTGGTCGAATAGTGAAGATGACTACGATATTTCAAATGATGATGATTCGGACTGGGAGGCAAAAGTGAGTTTAGATAGAATTTCAGATGAATCAGAAGACAGTGAATTAGATGCGTCAAATATTCAAACAACTTCAAAAAGTGAAACCACTGAAAATGTAACTTCTCTTCAAAATGTAGACTCTGATAATGATATTGAAATAGCTATTCCTACATGCAGTAAAGGCATGTCAAAGAAATCTAAACTGCCAAAGCGGGATGTTGTTTGGAAAAAAGGAAATATAAAGATAAACGAAAACCAGTTAAAGTTTAGTGGAAATGACATTATTACATCCAAAGTGAAAGAACTAGATACACCTCTAGCTTTTTTCAAATATTTCTTTTCAGATGAGCTTATTGAAAAAATTGTCTATGAAAGCAACTTATATGCCTGCCAAATAGATCCTTCTAAACCTACGAATTTTACATCACAAGACATAAGGCAGTTTTTGGGTATAATATTATACATGTCTTTGGTGCATTTACCCAGTGTTCGATTGTATTGGAGTCATGAACTTGGTTTTCCTTTGATTCAGGATGCAATGAGTAGAGATCAATTTGAAAAAAAATCAGAAATTTTATTCATTTCAATGACAACCAAAAACATCTACCTCGAGATGATCCGAATCATGATAGGTTACACAAACTTCGACCTATTATTGATATATTAAACAACAATTTTGCTTCTATCCCATTTGAGGAAAAGCTCTCCATTGATGAGCAAATGTGTGCTACTAAGGTTCGACATTACATGAAGTAGTATATGCCGAATAAACCCCATAAATGGGGTTTTAAACTTTTTGTACTTGCGGGTATTTCTGGGTATGCTTATAATTTTGAAGTATATTCAGGTCAAGAAAATATGCTAACGAGACCAATTACCGAACCCGACTTTGGCCCTTCAAGCAATGTAGTCATTAGACTGTCGAGAAGAATACCAAGATCAGTAAATCATAAGTTGTATTTTGACAACTATTATACAGCATTGCCGCTGATGGTACATTTGGCAAACACTGGTATCCATACATTGGGTACAGTTAGAAGAAATAGAATTCCTGGATGCAAACTTCCCGATGAAAATTCCTTAAAAGCTCAAGATCGAGGTTTTTCATCTGAATATATCGCAACTGTAGATGGCATCGACCTTTCGTCACTAGTTTGGAAAGACAATAAATTTGTCACGATGTTATCTACTTTTGCTGGAACAAATCCAGTAAAAAAAGTCAATCGTTTTGATAGGATTCAAAAAAAGACCATTGAAATTGATTGTCCATACGTCATTCAAGAATACAATCGACATATGGGAGGAGTTGACCTTTTGGATAGTTTAATGGCCCGTTATAAAATTAATATTCGTAGTCGAAAATGGTATCTACGAATCTTTTATCATTTGCTTGACTTGACTGTAGTAAACGCATGGCTTCTCTACAAAAGAGTTTTGAATGCCAATGGTCAACAATCGGAGATATTGCCTCAATCAAAGTTCAGAGCAGAACTTGCACAATCATTATGCATGGTGGGAAGCAAATACATCCCTAAGCGTGGAAGGCCTTCATCAATGATTGAAGCAGAAATTCAGGCAAAAAAGCATTGAGGTCCTTCACAGTATGTACCACCTAAAGATGTTCGACTAGACCAAATAGGACATATGCCTGTATTAGAAGACAAAAAGATGAGGTGTAAATTGCCAAACTGTAAAGGATACACTTTCACAAAATGTGAAAAATGTGGTGTTGGACTGTGCTTTAATAGAAATAACAATTGTTTCAAAAATTTCCATACAATTCATTAACAATTTAAATTGTGCTCATACTCTCAAGTATCATAAATTAAACAAATTAATTTGTATTCTACATTGATTTTTATAATATTTTGCAATAAATTTTTGTATTTGTAATAATAATTATTTTTTTAATACTTTCTGAAAATTCCTTATCTTAGTTCTTAAAATTCACGTGTACTTAATATTATAGAATTTTATCAAGATAAATTATTTTTTCAGTTAAAGCCTAGTGTTGCTGATAGGCAACAAACTGTTTTTTAGCCATAAATCATACTTAATACAAAATATGATTTTTTAAAGTATTTTTCCCATAATTTATTTAAGAAAATAAAGCTGAAAACATTTTTTAAATTGATTTTTAAAAATTCAGGCATTTAAGGGTTAAAAAAAATCGATTGATTAAAATCTAGATTTAAATCTTGATTTAAATCATGCCAACCCTGATTTTATAATCCTGCATTGTTGACGCTCTTAATCAAATCAATCAGGAAGCAAAAAATAATGTTTCTAAGTTTTACTGTTTTTGAGTAAAAATCTTAATGCTTCATTTAATAAATTTATACAATCTTTATTTTCTTGCAAAATTTGCACTTTTTTATTTTGGTAGTACAGTATGGATCCATTTATCCAGAAACCAGCTAACCAGAAAACCAGTTATCCAGAATGATATTTCTAATAGACTGATGTTTCATTCATTAATGCACAAAAATGTCAGGCATTTTGATTCTAAGAAATATAATTTTCTGTTCTGTCATTAATTCTGATTTAAATCACTAAATGTGGATGTTAATTCTGATTTAAATCACGAAATATGTGGATGTTGATAGGAAAATAGTTTATTGAACGAACAATGCATGAAAAAAAATTGCAAATATCATCAATATAACGCAACAGGAAAATTCGCCAGTAAGTCAAAAAAAAAAAAAAAAAAAAAAAAAAAAAAAAAAGCAAAATGCATCGATCGGTTTCGGGAAAAAAGTGGTAATTCGTTAAAATATCGCGGGAAAAAAAACTGTAAATATCGTCAATTGGTCAGAGGAAAATATAGTAAAGTTCCGCAATCAGTCAGGAATGCATAATATATCGAACTTTGTTAGTTGGTCAAGGACAAAAACTCTCAATTCGCCAATTGCCGTGTTAAAACATATCGGAATTCGTCAATTGATCGAGAGAAAATATCCGGAAATTCGCTGATCAGTCACAGGAAAATATCGTAAAATTCATCAATTGGCTACAATTAAATATCGAGAAATTTGTCACCCGGTCACGGAACAAATTAGTTAAAATTTTCAATCGGACACAAGCGAAAAAGAAATTGCAAATTTCGCGACTCATCGCTCGAAAATATCATCGCGGAATTTGTCAGTTGGTCGTGTGAAAATATGATGAAATTCGACAATCGGTCGAAAAAATATCGCCTAATTCGTCTATAAGTTGCGACAAAATGTGTAATTCGTAAGCTAAGTTGGGAAACAAATCGAAAATTTCGAAAAAATCGACAAAAAAAAAAGTGAATTTTGTCATTGTGTCGAAAGAATAAACGTAAATTCGCATATCGAATGCGGAATGAATACAATCGCAAAATTTACCGATCGGTTTCTGGGAAAAGTTAATTCATCGATCTGTCCCGGGAAAAAAAAAAAAAAAACTATCGCGAAAATTATGAAAAGTCCCGAAAAAATTTTGTTAAATTTATGAATCGCTAACGGGAATGTACAGTAAAATTCGTCAGTCTGTCCAAAAAAAAAAGAAAAGAAAGAAATTAGATAATTGATCACGGGGAGAAAAAAAATCACAATGCATCACAATGCACAATAAATGCATTAACCTGTCACAGGAAAATATCGCGAAATTCGCCAGTCTGTCGAAGTAAAATATCGTGAAAATTTTCAGTCGGGCATAAGGGAAAAACTCGTGAATTTTGTCAAATAGCCCGCAAAATCAAGGAATCCATTAATCGGTCACTGAAAAATATCGCGAAATTCATTAGTCATTGACAAAGAAAATCAACGAAATTTTCCATCCTCATACAATGGGGAAAACGCCTAATGGATCAGCTAGTAGATAATAAATTTCTTACCGTTTTATTATAGAAAGAATCTTTTCGGATGTTTAGATAATTTGTTAGGAAATTAAAATGCAGACAAGCTTACATTAATGTTAAATTTTTTCAATTAAAATCAATAATTTTATATTTAAAATTTTTTTGAACATAAGATTTTTTTTAATCACAGATAATAAAAGAATGTAGTTTATTTTTTGACGTGTAAAGGACATTTTTCAGACAATTGTTTCTGTTTCTCAGTTAGTTGCCATCTTCAGTTTTTTTTTTTTTTTTTTTTTTTTTTTTTTTTCAAATTAAATGATGTGCCAATCCCAAAACTTTCTTCTATTTTATCACTGTTAATCAAGGCTGCGGACTCGAAATCGAGCCCATTTTTGAGCAAAAGAATCGGTCGGAATCGTTAAAAAACGAGTCGACGACGGGTTTTTTTGTTAGATAGTTTGAAGAGAAATTAAATCAATTATATGCAATTTTAATTCCACAAAGAGAATTTGTTATTTTTTAATTACACCGAGGTACCCAAATCAAGGATTCTCAATATACTGCCTGCCGTGCATTATACAGGGTGAGTCATAAATATCGAAACAATAGGCATCTCCTTAAATACTGCCCCTAGACTCATACATCCAATTGCAAAAATTCATTAAAAAAGGTAAACTTTTTGATAAGTTGCAACTCCATGGGGGGAGGGGGGGGGGGTCTATTTGAAAAAATGCGAAAATTAACTTTTTATACGGCCCCCGTATTCCAATTAGGAAAACTTTCCTTATCCAGTCCCAAATAAAACACAAAAAGCTGCATCGTCATAACTTCAAAATTCGCAGAGTTATAGCCGTTTGAATAATTCATCAGGTTTTAAGGGATTAGACACAAATTGAAATGAATGAAAATCATTTTTAATTAAAAGCTAGTAGATCACGAATTACTTCCTAACTAATAAATTTTCATCTTTTTTTCACCCCCTCCATCGAAATTTTTCTGTTTGAGGACACAAATTAACATTAAAATTGTAAAGATTTCCAGTTTTCAAGTCCACGGATCTAAAATGGTAAATTTTTTTGTTTTCTTTTCTTCCTTAGACTTCCATAATTTGATTTTTCGATTTTGTGGGATGCAAAATTGTAAAATTAATAAACGGAAAATATTTTCCTTTTTTTCTTTCAAAACTTTAAAAATTAAATTAATACCGAAAATGTGAAATTTTCGCCTTACTTTTCTTGCGTTCTCTCATAATTTTAATTACAGTAACACTCAGTGGCGCCAACTTTTGAAAAATATTGGGTGCGCTCAATTAATAATGTGTGGATAGAGATATCAAATTATTGGGTGGGCTGCGCTCCACGGGCCCATATAAGCAGGGTTGGGTTTCTGACGTCAAAAACTGGTTTTTGACATGACAAGTGTCAAAAACTGGTTTAAACTGTCAAAAACTGGTTTAAACCGTCAAAAACTGGCTTAAACCGTCAAAAATGTGTAATGCACTTTAAACATTTTAAGAACAAGACAGAAACATTGAATGAGTCTTAATGATTTAAATAATTTTTTATTTAAAATTAATTATACTGTAATTTAATAATTACAAAAAAAATTAAATTACTTTAATTGCAATAAAACATTGTTTTTTTAAAATGTTCAAACAGAAGAAAATGATTTTGTACAGTTAATAATCTGGATCAATTTTACCCCACAGTATCCTATAGCACATAATCAATTTAGCACATTTATTTACATCCAAATGGTTTCTGAGTTTAGAGTATATGAAGCCAAAGTTTCAAAATACTTTCTCAATTGGTGCTGTGCTAGCAGGGCTTGATAGCAGACGCATTGCTAGTTAAACAAGTTTGGAGGCAGGCTAAATTTTCAGATTTATAAGAGATTTTTTTTTCTTTTTTTTTTTTTTTTTCTGGAAATGATAATATACAATATAGTAAAAGTGAATTTTTAATGTTACATCTAATGTTGTATATGTGCGACAGATGTTTAATGTGAAATTTTACAGATCAGTGTAGTATTTGAGGTTTCTGACGAGGTTTTTGACAAGAGGTTTTAGCCATGACGGTTTAAACCACGGTTTTAACCGGATAAAACCGCACACTGTCAAAAACTTGCCAACCCTGCATATAAGTTGGCGCCACTGGCAACACTAGTATATTACCCAACCAGAAGTCTGAGTCGTTAAAATTCCCGGAGTTTGAGTAGGCCATTTCTCCCACCGACTGCGCTACTACTCCAGGTCGGAAATTGCACGTCAAACATAGCAAATGAATGCGTTCGTATTATAACGAAGTTTTAAAAATACTCAGATCTTGGTGTAATAGTATACAGTATTTCAGATTCAGCGTAACAGCCGAAACTTTTGTATGTCCCTGTAAATACTATCTGTTTTTTGTTATACAGGAAGAAACTAGTAGTAAACTTCAGCAACGTATATCAATTTCATAAAATGTGAAATAGTTTAGTTACAACGCGTGCCAAACAATGTTTCCCCCTATTCCATTAGGTAATGAAATATTTTTGTGTGGCCCTGTAAATGAATAACAAATATTCTTTGCATCACAGATTGTATAAAATGTGTATTGCAGTACATACTTCATAGATGCATATCAATTTCATTATGTTTGAAAGAGTGTAACGTCATTAAAATGAATATGAAACTACTTTTTTTTCCATTGGCTGTAATGAAACGAAGTAATTTTCATCGTCCCTGTCATTAAACTATATGGGTCATTTTCAAAAAACTTGTACATTCTATGTCCCCCAACTTTAAGAATTTTTAATAACTAAAATAAAGTTTAAAAAATAAAATTTAAGCATTTACATTACTTGTCTGACTGTTTAGAGTAAATGTGTGCTAAATATTATCAGAAATTAAAAATAATATTAGTGTAGTTATGGTTTCAATGTGTCAGCTATAGCCAAAATGCTATGTCCCCTCTTCCCTTTTTACTTTTTCAGCTGCTATAAAATTATAAATCAATTGTCAAAAGTGCTAATTTTTTCAGTTGTGACAATTGTTGTATGTCTTATCTGTAGCATAGACCATATAATATATTTTTTTAAACTTTTTTTTTATAAAAATGGAACAATTTATTGTTGTCCCCTGATTTTTTCCCCTCTGTTACTTCCACTCTGTTACCATATGTATATATTTAAAACACCTGGCTATTTTTTTGGTCATCAGCCCTGAGCTTTCTACTGGCCCGATTTTGATAATTATTTTTTAAAATGAAAGCTGTTTATGTGTAGATGTGCCCATTTTTGCTAATTTTTAATTTAGTTCAATTTTTATATTTTATTTTTAATTTTAAAAGCTTTTTCGTGACATTTCTTCAAAACAGTGGCAACAGCTTAAGCTTTTCTCAAAATTTATTTTCTTTCATTATTTTCCACCAATCAGGAGCTTGATCTCATCGGTGAATGTATAATCGCATTTCAAAAAATAAATAAATAAATAAAAATAAAATAAATAAATAAATAAATAAATAAATAAATAAAAATAAAATAAAGGTTTTTGTAAAAATTAATCATAATAAAATGATTGCATTTAGTTATTCCCTGCAATACACAGATTATTTACTGAGTAATATTATTAAGTATTATGTAAGTAAAATAACATAAGATAAACTTTAATAAAATATAATATCTAAAGTGAAATTTTATCGATGGAGAAAATGTCGTCATACAGAAACCAGATAAATTTATTCCATGAATATAATGTACATTGTCATAGCAGCTGTGTCAGTGATGATGTCATATTCATTGACTTTAATTCCTGCATCTAAATAAAGTAAACTTCTATTAATTTAAAGGTCCGTGTTGTGCACAAATGAAAATATTTCTATAAACTGCGCCATTTCTATTTAATTATAATGAATATTTTATGAAACTAAAGAATTCTTAAATAACTGCATAAATTACGCTTTTTACTTAAGAAAGAAGAGTATATTTCTGAAGGTGTAAATGATGTCATATTAGAAATAAAAAGAATAAAACCTGTGATATGTCGGTATTACTATATTTTTATCTTACATAATATAAAAAAAATAATTAAAATCATTCCATTGTTTAAAAAAAAAAAAAAAAAAAAAAAAAATCCGCATTTTAGCAACAAATATCACAATTTTATTCTTTTTAATAACAGAGATATCGTTTTTTTTTTTTTTCGTTGCCATAACAATAAAATTAACTTTTACAAGTTCATGGAGGATACAAACCAATAAATAAATTAAATTTATTGCAAGTGCTGTAAATATGTAGTGGGTTGGTTACGCAGTTTAATAAGTCCCAGTTTCTTTTATAATTAAAATGTTTCATTGATATTATAATTATTGTGCAGTTATCTAGCGATATTTAAACAGAGAAAAAATAAACTATGCAGATATTTTTGAATTCGTCTTTCGGAATATAATATTAACTTCCTGAATAATTTGGCATTTAAATAATATTTAAGGTTTAGAAACCGCATTAAAAAAAGATTTGTAGCTGGTTCAACATAATAATTTGTGAGTTGTTTTCCTTATTTTTTGTTATTTTCTGAAGTTTGTGTATCTTCATCATGAAAAGCAATGTTATCCCTATTTTAAGAGGTGGCAATTGTTTATTTCGCTCAGTATTTCACTGTCTATATAAGATTGATATGTATCATACCTAATATATATTCTTTTCCGTCGAGTTTCGACGGGTGCAGCTAGTTTATTGTAATAAATTATTACTACTAAGTGTTCAACACAAGACTTTGCAGTTCTTCGAACAGTCTATTTTTAGATGAGGCCATCATTTTTTAAATTATTAAGTTATTTTTACCGTGGTGTTGAACTAAAGCATTTACAAGATAAGGATGTTTTATTCAGTTTCCCCTCTGTTACCAGCTTATTTATGTGAAATTTTTTTTTTTTTATCCTTTTATAAAATTTTAACCATAAGATCAAATAATGCTTCTTAAATAAATAGGCTTAGTTTTTCTTGTTTTTAATTCACTTTGTGCTGATAAAATTATTTGCAGTTTTTTTCCCCTCTGTTACCATTCCCCTCTGTTACCATGCTCATGGTAACAGAATGGAACAAAGTGGAACAGAGTAAGAAACTACTAAAAAACAAGTTTATTTAAACACTGTTCTTGAAGGCTGCACATTCTCGTTTCATGTTCTTGAAACAGAATTAAAAATATGCATTTTTCTTTTTAAATATAAAATAGTAGTTTTTGTGGTGAGCTACTTGTCATAAACATTAGGCTTTAATTTTCTCAAACAAAATGCTTCTTTAATTGTAGTCATTTATATTTATGAATCAATACTACTTATTTATGAAAAAATAATGCAGCGTGAAATACCACTATTTTCGAATATTAATTTTTGTAAAAGCCTTTAATTCTTGCTTGGTCTGTTTCAAATTTTAGAATATTTTATAACACATGATAAAAATGTATTAAAGAAGAAAATATCATTATTTATGTAGGAAAGAATTTATGAAAAAGATACACCGCGTCAAATACTACTATTTTCAAATAGCAATTTCTGTAAAAATCGCTATTTCTTGGGTTAAAGAGTCATCCAATTGGCACGCGAATTTGTTAAAATTTGAAAATCTAAGGCGAGCTGTTAGAAATTGAAACACAGATTATAACATATGATAAAAATTTATAAAAACAATGCCACATGAAATACCAGTATTTTCGGATAGTTTTTTGCAAATGTCTTAAATTCTGACTTGATCTGTTTGAAACATTGAAACTTCATGATAGCTTATAACACATAATGAAAAGTTATATTAAAAAATTGCCTGGTCTAATCCCACTATTTTTTAACAGTATTTTTTGAAAAAATCTTAAATTCTTGCTTTAAACCACCACTACCTCACTAATATGCGATAAGATTTAAAAAAAAAAAAAAAACTAAGCAATGCGTTTGTCATAGCACATGACATGATATAAATTTACAAAAGAGAATGCCCCGCTAAATACCACTATTTTTCAATAGTAATTTTTGTAAAAATCTTTAAATTCTTGCTGGATATGTTTGAAACATTAAGATCGGATACAATACATGATATAAAAAAATATGTCACATCAAATATCGCTCCACTATCAATCAGCGTTCCCTTCGGTTACTTTTTTTTTTCACTCTGTTACCGTCAACTTAAGCTGGTTTGTTTCACTAAAAATTTTATCAATCATCATTTTGAATAATTAATTGTGTAACTTTAACTAATATTTTATTTATGTAATATTTTTTATAATTTAACTGAAAAAATGTGAATGCACATTTAATTAAAACTTATGATTTTTCCAAAAAAGTAACAGAGAGGAAATCTTTTGTATTTTACAAAAATAAAAATAATTATAACAAAACAACAGTTAGAATTTTCTGAAAGTACCAATCATGTAATTAAAGGAAATGTGATATTTACTGTTTTAGGTGTTTTATTTTTTTAAATAAAAATTTTTGACTGTTGGTAACAGAAGGGAAAATTTTACTGTTGCAAGTTCATACTTTATTTTTTATTTGACATTCCAAATCAAAAAGTGAACTGCTGTTTTCAGTTTTATATACAAGAAATGTTTTAGTATCGTCTAATATTTTTATAAGTTGCATTTAAAAAAATTTTTTTATTTGTGAAAAATTTCCCAAATGTACAAGTTTTTCGAAAATGACCCATATACATCCGATTTTCATAAAATCTGAAATGACTCGACAAAATTATACAACAATTATACATTTTAAATTTCAAACGATTCGGTTGGGTAGTTTTTGCTTTATATACGAATGGATAGGCGGACGGCGTGAACGACGACTATAATTGCTACTTATTTACATAATAATGATCGCACCTAGAAATCGATATTACAGGGACAAAAAAAATGGCAATTTATGTCTAACATGAAGCTTCTAAAGCGATATAATTTCGTTGAATTATGTGCATTTGAAAAAGAGAAGCATCGAATTTTTCCAACAAATAATTGTATTTTGACACCCACCCTCCTATATATCTCTAATCAAAATTACTAAAACAATACCATAAAAGCGAAGTCAATATACAACGAAGCCTAATAAAGATCTACTTATGTGAAAGTGTAACAGAATATGAAATTTAATTAAATATACCGTAATTTAGTTTTGGATAGATATATCGCGAAGGTCGTGAAATAAGGCAGCATAGCAGCGCCTTTTTTTTTTTAGATGGTTTGCACGAAAACCTAATAAACACTAACTTATATCAAGGTCTACCGGCATCACTAAAATGATGCAAATCCCGAAATTTGCAGCATAGCAGCGCCACCTGCGGGTCGATTTGCATCAAAAAACTAATTGGCAACAATTTATGTCAATGTCTAACTGAATCTCAACTTGGATGAAAATCCGTGCATTAATACTTGTTAATGGAACTATTGCAAAAATCGTGAAAAATGCAACATAACAGCACCATCTGTTGGGTGATTTACACTAAAAACTAATCAACACCAGTTTTTATCAAAGTATAACTGAATCTAAAGTTTAATTAAATTCAGTGCATTAGTTCTTAAGACAGAGCGCTCACAAATACAGACAAGTGTCACAGATGAACTCACCGACAAAAGTTTTCTAAAACGTATAAATCCGTCAAATTTTTTTCACGAATCTATACTCTGTTCCACCTTAACTTGGCAGCACTGTGAAAGGTAGAAAGAGTAAAGTTCCGCCGTGAAAAATAGTTCTCAGATATTTTTTAATCTTATGGTGAAAATTCTTAGAAATTTATATGGTTATGTTAATAAATTAATAAATTCAAGATTTTGTAACATATATTTAAAGTAATTTCTGTGTTAAAAGTATTTAATTCAAAAATAATTTCTATTTTAAGCGTACGTATAAAGTAAAAAGCTTGGCGTAAAAAACTCTCCTTTGGCGAGGAACCAATCTTCAAGGTTAAATTACTGGCGCGCTTTTTAAGCGTCCGTGTCAACTGCTTTTATGAAAAGTTCTGAAGCATAAAACTGTATATTAATATTATATTACTATTTGGAGAATCAAATGTTTAATAAATATTAAGATACTACTTCATTAATGAAAAAGCCCGCCCGCTAATATTATTTTTATGGAAGAAAATTTTTAAAATATCTAATTTGCATTTCAGTACTTTTAAATAATTAGCTTTGCATATCGTAGCTGAGGTCCACAGTGTTGAATTGGGGGGGACTTTTAAGTTCCGGGGAAAAATTGCAATTTTTGGACATTGAAAACCCATAATCTCATAGTTTTCAGAGGAGGGGGATCAGGATCTCATTGTTCCAGGGAAAAATGTCCCCCCGGCCATCTTCTGAATTCTACACTAGAGGTCAGGCTTCACAAAGACCCTTTTTATCTTTTCGATTTTGTTTTAGGATTTTTTTGTTAGGATGATTTCACTTTCGAAACGAAGTCTGAAAATGGAAAAATCCGCCCCCCCCCCCCCCCCCCCGAAAAAAAATTCCTACTGACAAAATCTAAAAAGTAAAAAAAAAAAAAGATATTTGGAAAGATCGAGCTCAGCTATCCAATGTTAGAAAAACTAGTTGGAAATTGCACGTGGAGCGTAGCAAATGAGGTGCGCTCGTACTATAAACGAAGTTTTAAAAATATTCAGATCTTGCTGTTATGGTATACAGTACTTCGGATACAGTATAGTGATCGAAATCTTTTTGTGTGCTCTTGTAAATATGCATTAAGTAACTAGTATTAAATCTCTGCAACATTTATCAATTTCATAAAATTTGATATAGCTTAATACAATTAAAACAAGCCTCAAACAATGTTTCTCCGTATACCATTACGTAGTGAAATACTTTTGTGTGCCTCTGTAATTTTTTTTTTTTTTTTTTTTTTTTTTTTTGCTTTACAGATTATACAGAATGTTTATTTCAGTTCATGCTTCATAGGTGCACGTCAATTCTATTATATTCCAAAGAGTGTATCATCATTAAAATGCATTTGAATCTTTTTTCCCATTGACCATAATGTAATGGAATACCTTTGATTGTCCCTGTACTTAAATTATACATCAGATTTTCATAAAATTGAATTCACTCTACAAAATTATGCAACAATTATATATTTTAAATCTCAAACGATTTGTTTGGATAGTCTTTACTCTGTTACGTGCGGACAGATTGAAGGATGACTATAGGTGCTACGTATTTATATAATTACAAAAGATGTAAAAAAAATCAGATCTTGGTATAATAGTATAAAGTATTTTCGATACAGTATAGTAGTCGAAATCTTTTGTGTGTTCCTATAAGAATTATCTGATTTTTATTGTACAGGAACTTGTAGTAATCCTCAGCAACTTATATAAATTTCATAAAATGTTAAATAGTTTAAAACAATTAAAACGCGCACCAAAGAATGTCTATGTGATTATATGATATTATTGATCTATATAATTATGTAACGGGATACTTTTGTGTGGCCCTGTAAATCAGTAACAAATAATCTTTTCACCACAGATTGTATAGAATGTATATTATAGTACGTACTTCATAGATGCATATCAATTTTATTATGTTCGAAAGGGTGTAAGACCATTAAAATACACTTGAAACTTTTTTCTCCATTGACCGTAATTTATCGGAATCCCTTTGATTGTCCCTGTATTTCAACTATTCACCCGATTTTCATAAATTACTCGACAAAATTATCTAATAGTAATACATTTTAAATTTCAAACGATTCGGCTGGGTAATTTTTGAGTTATTATATGCGGACGGACAGACGAACGGACAACTATAAATGCTACATATTTACATAATTACGAACGCACCTAAAAAAAAATAAACTATTGAAACGTAAACGAGATATTTTTGAAAAATCTTCCATAGGATTGAATTAGAGTGTTTTTGTACGAGTGAAGTAGCCCCTTAATTTTAAGCAGTGTTAGCAATTAAATACCGTTTTTAATTATTTTAATAAATGTAAATATCTGTTGTATTTAATAAAGTTTTCCATAATTATTGTAAAATTTTTACTTACATATTGTTATTGGATATTAATAACTAATTAAATTACTAATTTTCAGTTTGCATAATTTTTGAAATTTCTAACTAATAATTATAATTTTAGAATTAAAGCATAAAAACATTTTATATTATTATTAGAGAAGTAATTGTTTTGGAAACAATGTGTTTTGGGGATGCTGTGTATTTAAAGCAAAGACGGGGGCGATGATAAAAAAATTTATAAAATAATTTAAATTTTTAAAAATCATGACGTTTTTACACTCAAATATCTATAATTTTACATACATTAAAGTTGAGATGTACTCAGTCTGATGGCGTGGAACCTGGCTTTCTCCAGATATCTGCCAGTGGTTGGGTATAAATAATTTTTTTTTAAATAGATTTTCGGAGAATTTGGCTTTAAGCTTTTAACTTAATAAAATTAATGTTTTCCTCTTTTCAATAAAATTCGCTTAGAATTCTGTTTTTACTTTTATTTTCTTGATTTTTTAATGCGATTTATAGAATTTTTTTTCTTTTTCAGACATTTTTTCACATTTGTAAGAGATATTAGGTTTTAAATTTTGAGCTTAAATACATAAAACTTATCCTCTCTCCTCTGCGATAAAAAAAATCCCACCGAAATGAAAACAATCGCACAGAAAAGTCTTTACGAAAATATGACATTAATGCATGGAAAAAAATTGTCTTTTCAATAAAGTTTTTCCGAAATTTCTGCAAATTTTTTAAAACTTTTCGAGATATTTAAATATTTTTCACATTTTGTGGGCCGGGCAATGTTAGACGGATCAACAATATAATATGAAATAGTTTTGAAATAAATTAAAAAATGGTAAAACTAAGAAAAGAATAATAATACTATTCGTTATTTTAATAAATGATCATGTAATAAAATTAATTTCATAAGAACTTCGAAACGTGCCGATTTTTGCACATTCATTATATATATTTTCCGCCAAAATGGCGATTTCCCTTGTTTATTAGTGATCCTGTGCTATTCGAGCAAACCCTGGTTTCTATAGCAACGGCTGCAATTCGGCTCTTGTAGCGTATTCAGTACTGCCAAGTTAAGGTGAAACGAAGTATAATAATTTTTTTCTGTAAAGAAGGAATATAAAAACCATGAGAGAGGAAAAAAAAAAAAAAAAGACATTTAGAATATTGGTTTCATTAAACTCTTACTAGCAGGGGAGACCGAGCTTAGCTCGGTCAAAATTAACTTTGTGTTCAACTCGATATAGTATTTTCACTGTATCATTAACTCTGTATTATTACTGTAAAACATGTTTATAATAGTATTATTTAGAAAAACAATCAATAAGAAAACTGTTTTTATGCGCATGTTTATAAATTTTACTTTATTTTAAAATTTACAACGAAAGGACATCGATCTAAATCACTTTTTTAGCTCGACTCTGATTGGTTTAACCATGTATCTCGAATCCTCTTAAGAATGTATAAAAAAATTCTTTACATTCTGAAAGACAACATTTTTTGCTAGATATAGCCAAATTTGGAGGCATTCTTTCATTTGGCTCCAAATATGTGTTTTGGTTTTCGTAATTTTTATAGTCGATTTTTTGGCCATATGTCGCCAATATTTTGTCGAATATCACCAAGTTATTGGCTTTTGCCATATTCTCGTGACCCTGACCCGTATTACCCAAAATGAGCCACTAATCAAATTTGATCAAGCATGTGACATAGCTCAATCGTCTTCAGGTAATCAAAAGCAGTAGAATATAAAATTGAATCAAAATCGTTTAAGCCATTTTTTAGGTAAAATAAGCTTGGCAGCATTCAGCAATGAAGCGAAATGACCCACTAATATAATTTTGTTTAACATGCGACTCAGCCCAATAGTCTTCTCGTGACAAAAAACGTTTTGTTTCAAAATTTAGGTAAAATTGATTGAGTCGTTGTTATACATAATGAGAATGACCCTAGCTCATTAAGACCCAAAATGACCCACTAATCGAATTTTCGTGAGCATGTGTCCAAGCCAAATGGTTTTCTCTTGCTCAAAAACGATATAATACAAAGTATAGTCAAAATGGTGAGTACCATTTTCTATATAAAATTAGCATGACCCATCATGACCAACAAATGACCCTTATAATCGAAATCTCTCGAACGTGTGGCCTAGCTCATTAGTTTTAGCATGCCGAAAAACATTAGATACAAAATTTAGATAAAATCGATTGAGCCGTTTTTTAGATATAGTTAGTTTGACCCTGACCCCTTATGATCCAAAATGACCCATTGATCGAATTTTCTCAAAAATCTGTCATAACCCAATGATTTTCTTGTGCCCGAAAACGATAAAATACAAAATTTAGTCGAAATTGCGCGAAACGTTGTCTAGATAAAATTAGAATGACCCAAAGTGGCCCACTAATCGAAATTTCTCGAACATGTGACCTACCCCAATGATTTTGTCATGCCAAAAATATGTTGCATACAAAATTTCGTTAAAATCGACCCACCCATTCTTCAGATATAGCTTGACCTTGACCCATTAAGACCCACAAATGACCCTTAATCAAAGCTCTCCAATATGTGACTTAGTCCATTAGTTTTCTCGTTTCTAAAAATTGTTACATACAGAATTTCGTTAAAATTGATCCAGCCGTTCTTTAATTATATATAGCTTGACCCAGACCCTTTATGATCTAAAATGACCCATTAATCGAAATTTTTCGAACATGTAACCTAATCCAATTATTTTTTGTGCCAAAAAAATGTTGCATACAAAATTTCATTAAAATCGATCCACCTGTTCTTTAGATATAGCTTGACCATGACCCATTATGACCCATCATGACCCACGAATGACCCTCATAGTCGAAATCTCTCAAACATGTGATTTAGCCCATTAGTTTTCTCATGTCAAAAAACTGTTACATACAAAATTTCGTTATAATCCATCAAGCCGTTCTTTAAATATAAATAGCTTGATCCAGACTCTTAATGACCCAAAATGACCCATTAATCGAAATAATTTCGAACATGTAACCTAATCCAATGATTTTATCGTGCTAAAAAATGTTGCATACAAAATTTCGTTAAAATCGATCCACCTGTTCTTTAGATTTTAGCTTGACCATGACCAATTATTACCCATCATGACCCACAAATGACCCTCATAGTCGAAATATCTCAAAGATGTGATTTAGCACATTAGTTTTCTCATGTCAAAAAACTGTTACATACAAAATTTCGTTATAATCCATCACGCCGTTCTTTAAATATAAATAGCTTGACCCAGACTCTTAACGACCCAAAATGACCCATTAATCGAAATTTTTCGAACATGTAACCTAGTCCAATGATTTTATCGTGCCAAAAAAATGTTGCTTACAAAATTTCGTTAAAATCAATCCACCTGTTCTTTAGATATAGCTTGACCATGACCCATTATGACCCATCATGACCCACAAATGACCCTCACAGTCGAAATCTCTCAAACATGTGAGTTAGCCCATTAGTTTTCTCATGTCAAAAAATTGTTACATACAAACTTTCGTTATAATCCATCATGCCGTTCTTTAAATATAAATAGCTTGACCCAGACTCTTAATGAACCAATATGACCCATTAAAATTTTTTCTCGAACATGTAACCTAGCCCAATGTTTTTCTCGTGCCCGAAAACCATAGAATGCAATTTTTAGTCAAAATTGCGTGAGAAAATCTCCAGATAAAAATAGCATGACCCACAATGACCCCAAAAATGACCCACTAACCGAATTTTCTCGAACATGTGACCTAACCCAATGGTCTTCTTGTAATCCAAAACAATACAATATGAAATTTGGTCAAAATCGTTAGAGCCGTTTTTTAGATAAAAATGGCTTGACCCATAATGACCCAAAAATGACCCACTAATCCAAATTTTTCGAACATGTGACCCAGCCCAATAGTTTTTTCGTACCAAAATACGATTGGGTACAAAATTTCTTTAAAATCGATCCAGCCGTTCTATAGATATAAATAGCTTTATCCTGAACCATTATGACCCAAAATGACCCAGTAATCGAATTTTCCCGAACATGGGACCTAGCCCAATGGTCTTCTCGTGCCAGAAAATGGTAAAATCCAAATTTTTGCGAAAATCGTTAGAGCCGTTTTTGAGATAAAATTTACCCACACACACACACACACACACACACACACACAATTTTTGCTCGCATTATAGTATAAGATGTTTAGGTGCAATATATTGACGTGACAACGTCTTGTAAATTGGTTTGCCGGGAGACACTTCAAGAAACTGCGTTACGTTACGTTACGCTCCGCTCACGATACGCGCTCACTTTTCTCTTAACTTTTTCCGGTCACTTGTGGGACCATTTTCTGAACGTGAATGTGAATTCGCTGCAAGGAAGGGGCGGTGCTTAATAGGAATTTTAGATAGTATCAAACTAAGACGAAATACGTTATGTATTAGTTATTAGTATAAAGTACAAAGAAAATAAGTGTAGTTTATTTCGTAATTCGGTGGTATATTATGGAAAACTAATGATATGTGATTAGTGAAAGCCATTTTACTTTAGTTATATTCTGCTCATTGAAAAATTCTTTAATATGCTGTTTACAAAATTCAACATTTGACATCAATAAACATGAAGTAAAATGTGTTTAACAAACACAGTGTATTGCAAGTTATTGTATGTATATTTGTATATAAATACGTATGTATGTGTAAAGGTAAAAATAAAATTTTGTTAATATGAAATTCAGTGCGAGATTCTTTGTATAAATTAATGTTTTAAATATAATTCTTTGTATAAATAAATGTTTTAAATTGTTACTATTATTTTATCCTTCTTCCTACTATACGAATGAATATTCACATTAAAATTATTTTACAACTCAAAGTCGTTGTCACGTAAAACTTTCGCCCGTATACCGACTTTACAGGCAACCAATTTTTTTTTATTCTTATACAGCGTTCGAAATCCTTGCTGGTCCGCTGGTCCGAGACCACCGACAATTCAATCGGACCACTAATCTGAAAAATTCAGTGGTCCGCAGGACCAGTGCCTTTTTTCAGACCCTGAAAAAACCGCAACCGATCGCACATAAGGTTTTTTTTTAGCGATGCCGCGGACGCGCAATAGCGCGTAAAATACGCTAAAAAATGGCGATGGGACGCAAAAAAATAGTTTTTACGCGTCCCACGAGACGCGTAATTTTGTTAAAGGATCGCGAAAAATACGGCAAATTTCGTTAAAATAAATCGCGAAATAACGACTAATTTCAGGCAAATTTTGTTAAACAATTCTCGAAAAAATGGCTAATTTCATTCCAAAACCGAAACATAAAGCAGATCTTCAAACAACCGCGAAAAAACGGCAAATTCCGCCCAAAAAAATCGCGAAAAACGGCAGATTTTTTTCAAAAATAGCGAAATAAGGGCAGATTCCTTCAAAAAATTGCAAAAAAAGACAGATTTCTTCAAAAAATCGTGAAAATACGACAAATTTTGCCCGAAAATCGCTATAAAACGGCAAAATTTGTCAAAAAAAATCTTTAAAAAAAACGACAAATTTTGTTAAAAAAGCGCTAAATAATGACTAATTTCAGGCAAATATTGTCAAAAAAATCTCGAAAAAATGGCTAATTTCATCCTAAAACCCGAAAAAACGGTAGATTTTTTCAAAAGATCGCGAAAAAAACGGCAAATTTCGTCGAAAAATCGAGATAAAAACGGGAAATTTTGAAATAAAATATCGCGAAAAACGGTAAATTTCGTCAATAAATCCCGAAAAAACAAAAGATTTCGTCAAAATAGCGCGAAAAGATGGAAATTTCGACGAAAAAGAACGAAAAAAAAAAAAATAAGTGAATGCAGGGAGAGAATTTTTCTGTTTTAAGAACTAATTTTCCTGCTTAAAAATTGTTGTTGCTGCTCCATAAACTGATTTTCCTGCTTCCCAATTGGATTTTTATTGCTCCAAATCTTTCTGAGTGAATGTGACTCCTGAAAGCACCATTTCATTAAGCAAAGCACCCATTTACTCAACAAAAATATCCCTTTTTTCAGCAAAAATATCTTTTTCAATAAACCTGTCTTGCCCCATTTTAAAAGAAATGCAAACAATAGTGATACTTGTTATCTTCTACACTTAAATAAGAATTATTTTATAATTAAATTTGTATCTTGCACGTTTATTCTTTAAAAAGTACAGAAAATTTCTCTTTTTAATTTTTAGCAAAATATAATTTTACATTGTATTATGCTGAAAAATTTGGATTAATGCAAAGTAAGATTGGTTTATTTTCCAAGGAGGGGGAGGGGGGACGGGAGGAGGCCACTCTAAGTGTTAAAATTATTTAATAGAATTTTATATAGCGGACCAGTGATGATGTGATGTAGAATCACATATAGTATTCTTAAATTTTACATTTTTTCTAAATTACAATTAAAACTAATCTTTAATTAAAGATCTATTTTATCTTAACGTTTATTCTCGATCCCACAATAACTTTCCGTTCAAAAGAAAAGAAAGAAAAACACCTAGCATCTGCCTCATTACTGAAAAACGGCTGTCAGATAAAAAGAATTCATTAAGATGCGTATTTCACCCTTGCTGGAAACAAATAAAATAAAAAGAATATTGCCCAGTTAAACTGATGGCATTGAGCTCACAGGCTACGCATACTAATTGTACATTACAGCCTTGTATTTTCGTTAATTCCGTTCGAAAAAAAAAAAAAAAAATTAAGAAGGGGAAACAGCTCCCCCCTTTCTCCTTTTTTATACTTAATCATTGAACTTCCTAAACTATCAAATACATGCTTTATCATATTAAAAAATCTATATCCAAAATTCAGAGCAAATCGGATAATTCTTAATAAAAACCCATTTAGCATTTATATAATTTAAGAGGAGTTATCCCCCTCTTTTATACTTAACCACTAAACTTCCAAAACTATTCAGAGATTTGAACGAAATCTGACAATTCTGATTGAAAAATCCATTTATGCAAGTTAAGGGGAGGGGCATTAGAACCCCCGTTCCCCCTGTTTATACTTATTCAATGAACGCCTAATAACAGCCACGGACTCGCCTCATCAGAATGATCCTATACCTAAATTTTGAACGAAAACTGTTAATTCTGCATGAAAATCCCGTTTATATCAATTAAGGGGAGGGGCATGAGCCCCCCGTTCCCCCTGTTTATACTTATTCAATGAACACCTAATAACAGCCACGGTATCGCCTCATCCGAATGATCCTATATCTAAATTTTGAACGAAAACTGTTAATTCTGAATGAAAATCCCGTTTATATCAATTAAGGGGGGGGGCATGAGCCCCCCGTTCCCCCTGTTTATACTTATTCAATGAACACATAATAACAGTCACGGAATCGCCTCATCAGAATGATCCTATATCTAAATTTTGGACAAAAACTGTTAATTCTGCGTGAAAAACCCATTTATATCCATTAAGGGGAGGGGCATATGCCCCCCGTTCCCCCTCTTATATATATCGAAAGAACTCCAAAAACTAATCAGGGAAGCGCCTTATCAGGATATACCTACATACAAAATTTCAAGTGGATCCGATATTTTTATCATGAGTTATCGCGTTACGCACATACATACAGAACGGACGGGCACATAAGCTCTCAGGCTATGATAGCCTGTGAGCTAAAAAAGAATAAAGATCGAATGTGTTTGCGGTCAGTGAAAGTTCATTTTCCTCTCTGCGTAATTTTAAGTCTAACTTATTCGTTGCATAAGAATCTTTTCATGTAGATAATGGTTGTTATGTCTTTTGAGAACATTTTCCCAAAATATGCTCCTAACGTACGAATTGGCAGTCGGATTCCTTTTTGGCGTATTTTTTAGGACTGCTGTTTTCTGGTTGCCCTGCTATTAAATTCAAAATCCTTTTATTGTTTAAGCGTAACAGACAATTTTGCGGAGATGATATCAGTCATTTTTCATATGCTTAATGTCGCCAATTGTGTGATGCCAATGTGTGAATTTTTCAGTGAGGAATTAATTGCCTCCCTCTCGCTTCATGAACTCAGTCATGTGAAGACTGTTTTCTTAAGAAATGCGTTCAGGCACCATCCCTAACTTTTCTGTATGAAACCCTTAAATTTTGAAGTTCACTGCAAATAATTTTTCTTAAAGAGCATTTATTGTCTTAAGCGATCATAGCCTATAACTAGCGAATGCATTTTTAAAAAGAACCTGTCAACATACTTTAAATTACAGATCTACAATATAGATGATGTCTGCGGACCAGTAAATTCTCATGCTTACTGGTCCTTAGGACCAGTGACTTTTTTTTAGGAATTCTAACGCTGTTATATATATTAAAAATGTTTTAAGTTTATTTATATGAAGTCTGAAATTGGTCCATCATCAATAAATCGATTTTTTTGAAAATAGGGAATACATACATAAACAAATTACTGTGATTTGAGAGCTTGCTGAACCTGGGTGGGTAATGTCAAGCGTAGTTCCAAGGGAAGAGCAGAGCCCACCGTAAACTTATTAAATCGTCGTTGTACTATGTATTTAAAAATATATAAACCACTCTCACTATAATGCGCCAACTGGTACGAAGTAAGTAAATATCTATCATTATAAATAAGATTCAAAACAACTCTTTGAAATATTTTTTCCCTTAAAAAATACATGTTTTGTTAATTTATCATTAATATCATGTGTAAGTACGTATGCATATGATTAGAAATTCACTTTTTCAAATACAAAATACAGGATGCTTCTAGAAACGTTCGCAATTCGAATTTGTGGGACGATCTTTTCATGCGATAGTTGTCTCAAAGATCGTTCACCGACAAAACTTCAGATAACATTTCGAGAGAATTGGGGCTCTTTAGATGCGCAGGCGCAATAAAGGTCGAAATGTAGAGGTAGAGGAAAAAGCACAGTGCGCATTCGCAGTAGACGGTAACTTCAGGGATACTTAAAAGCGTTATAATAAAGCAAGCAAGCTCTTACTTTTCTTGTTAAAATTTTCGCATTTAAAAATACTTTTTATTTTTGGGGGGGAGGATTTTTTTTAAATTATTATGCTATTTATGTAAATAAATTACATAAAAAAATCGAACAATATTATCTGTGTAAGCATAAGCAAGCCTATTGTCTATCCTTGGCACCTTCAGGCTTTCCAACACAATTCCCCCTCCCCTTCCGCCCCGGATTTTGAACCAAAGGTTTTTTTTTTTGGGGGGGGGGGCAACAAATTTGAGGGGAAATGTTTGGGGACAATCAACATCTTTGGGGAAAAACTTGGGGGAATTTTTTCTTTCTTTTATATAATTTTTAGTTTAAATCATTTGGGAACAAAAAACTGAACTCTCTGGATCTCGATTTTCATTATTACTTTCTTTTATCTTTACAAGAAAAAAGTATTGGATTCGTAAAAATTTTCGAAATCCGGTTTTTCAAGGATTTACACGTTTTAGGGGTCAAAGAACACGATAAACATGCTTTTACAAAATATCTGATTGTCAGTCTGTCAGTATGTGACAAAAATTATGTGGACGCTCTACAGGGTTGCAAAAAAGCCGGCTAAAATTTAAAAAAGCCAGGCCGGTGGCTTTTATTGGTTTTATCCGGCTTTTTTTGGCCAAAATTGGCTTTTATGCAGTGAAGAATTTGAATTATAAGCCACACATTTTTAAGTGTATTTTAACTAGTTTTAATGACGTTTAATTTACTTTGAGTTTAATAAATTTATTTATTAAAATAAAAAAATAGGGATTTTAATTATGATTCAGCATGAAAAATTGTGTTATAACCCAATTTTTCAATATTGAAGACAATAATACTAGAATGACACATTGATGGAATTGATAGTGGTTTATAGTCACAATTGCAAGTATGTCAGCTAAATTATAAAATGGCCATACCAAGTGCTTTTTCTATCCCACTCTTGTTTTTTTCCATTTTTACTGCTTTATAAAATTAACTGGGGCAATGGTTACTTAGTTACATGTTTTATTACTTAACTAATTTTAAGAGTTATTAAAATGTCATGTTTTATTCCCTATAAACATTTAAAATCATAAAAACAGCATTTCTCACGATTGAAAATAGTATTATGAATTATACATATTTCATAATGTATTATATTTCACAATTTATTTCAGTATTATCAGTTAGCATATGTATGAATATATTCATGAAAGAGGGCATATATGCACTATTAAATAACAAAGAGCTATTGAAAATTTTAATTCAACAAATCTTATTAGAGCATTTTTTGTTGTTGTTTAATTTTATATAATTATGTATTAAACTCTCCTCAAACACTGAATCCTTCCTAATTTCTCTTTGAACATTGTTCATTATATGACTTAATCTTTACATATAAGAATGTTTCTATGAATGGTTTGATGTGTTAGATTTTGTCATAATTCAATTAAATATAATTCTTAGGAATGTGCAATATAAGTGGAACTATGAAGTATAGAAGTTTAAAACACATTTTTTTATTATTTTCTTTTTTCCAAGATTTATATATTTTTTCAGACATAATGCCTTCGCAGTTGACTTCTAGCGGTTATAAAGACTTATTTATTTGAAAAATTAAATAGAAATTTATAACTATTTTAGTAGTAAATAATTAAAAATGTATTAAAAATAAATCAATCCAAATTTAAGATGGATTCGATACAAATTAACACTTTAATAATAAAAGCCGGCTTTTTTCAATTTTAGCCAAAAGCCGGCCGGCTTTTTTTGGCCCGGCTAAAAGCCAGCAACCCTGACGCTCTATCTGATGAACTAATGCACAATTTTACAAAACTTTAGATTCTGTTAGGCCTTGATATAAACTAGATCTGATTAGGTTTCGGTGTATATCATTCTAGAGGTGACGCTGCTATGCTGCATTGCTCACAATTTTCACAATAGCCATCTCAAGAAGTAGTGCATACTGCAAACAAAACATCGAATTAAAAATCACATGACGTAACAAACACATGTAACGTTTAATTTCAAGTGAATGTGACATTTACGATAAAGTATTATTGGCATTTCATCTTACAGTTTTACAATAGTTTTTTGATCGACGGGATAATCAAGTATTACCGAATTACGTAAAAGAAGCATCCTTATAACTCAAAAATGTTAATTAGGATGAGCGAAGCGAATCCTCTACTAGGCCACTCAAATTACATTTTGTCGTACACTTTACAAAAAAACTATTCAATATTTTAACTTCAAATTAAACACAAAAATAAATTATGATCTGTAGATTTGCAGAATATAATTTTTTTTTTTACAGTAAAACGTTAAAAAATTTATTATTTTAATTAATTTATTTTACATGCATTTCGAATACGGACGCATTTTAGCAAATAAATAAAAAATGAAACGCGTATATTTTCAGAAAAAAATATAAATCATGGAGTAAGTAATGATAGATAGAATTATGATTACTTTAATAAATAAAATATGTTTTCATTATTTAGCAAAATCGTTTGCACAGATGACACTTAAACATTTAAAAAAATTGTATTGTGGATTTTTTTTTTTTTTTTTTTTTTTTTTTTTTTTTTTGTAAAGTGGCAACAAAAGAATTGTAAATAAATAAAATTAATTGTTAAATTTGTTATATAAATGAAAAATTAAAAGAATTGAAGCGTGAAGTTGTTGCCTCGATTCAAGCTCTTTATAAATGTACTAAAGCAAAGTTGGCCGATTCAGAAACGACAAATTGACTTTAACCATTTCTTACTTTATCATTTGGATCTAAAGTAATGCTACGTTCTTATTTGTAGACCGAAAAAGATGTAGTGAACGGGACTTTAGACTTTGTTGCACGTAATAAAGAAAATCACAAGCCACCAGACCAGATATTGCGAATAATCATGGATAAATTTGAATACTACAATAATTTAACTTATAAGAATTGGTGCGTACCAATTCCCTCAATAATTAAATTCTAGAAAAATGGAAGCATAAATTGCTCAAGGAAAGAATTTCTTCTGCAGTTAGCTTTTGCTGTTACAATTCATAAATCCCAAGGTTTAACATTAGATGAAGCAGTTATAGATATTGAGGATATATAGACACCAGTTGGCTTAAAAACGTACGTAACGTTGTCGAGAGTGACAATCCTTCAAAATTAAGCATTCAATAGGAAATTTTCCTTACAAAAAATTCTTCAATATCAAAAATTCTGATACGCTAACATATATAAAAACGAAGAAATTAGAAAAAAAATTTTTACAATTAAAAATTCATAGTATCAACGAGAGCAGATTTCAAATGTTTTTCCAGAAAATAGGATTTTGACAAAGTAACTATCTTCGAGCTCTCTTCAAATATATTATTCTAAAATAATTTTGCTGTTACAATTCATAAATCCCAAGGTTTAACATTAGATGAAGCAGTTATAGATATTGAGGATATATAGACACTAGTTGGCTTAAAAACGTACGTAACGTTGTCCAGAGTGACAATCCTAATTAAGCATTCAATAGGAAATTTTCCTTACGAAAAATTCTTCAATATCAAAAATTCTGATACGCTAACATGTATAAAAACGAAGAAATTAGAAAAAAAAAGTTTTACAATTAAAAATTCTTAGTATCAACGAGAGCAGATTTCAAATGTTTTTCCAGAAAATAGGATTTTCACGAAGTAACTTTCTTCGAGCTCTCTTCAAATATATTATTCTAAAATAGCTATCAAAGATTATTTGATGTTAATTACAAAGATTGAAAACATGCATATTTCAAACAACTTTAAAAAACACCAGTGGTTACTGGAAATTGTAAAAACATCTTTAAAAGAGCTTTTAGTTGAAAATTTAAAAATATTTTGTAAAAGTTTGCTTCGAAAATATTTTATTATGCGAGTCTTACATCATAAATAAAAAATTAAAATGTGCCAAAACATAAAATAACGTTTTTGTTTAATAAAGATGCAAAAATAATATTAAAAGATATTTTTACTTTCAAATATCTGTTTTATAAAATAATGCTTCGCGAATCCAACAAAGCATGGCTTTTGCTAGTTATATTAACTAACAGATTATTACATTGGATTAACAGTCTCATTTCCAATTAAAATATATCTTCGAATTCTAATTTGCATGAAATACGGGGTCATGAAAAATCAAAGAATGTGGTGAATATAACAAATATCTCGGCAACTAATTATCCGATCAACTTCATTCTTTATGTAAAATTCATTTATATAATTTTTTAATTGTCTTTTACATCCACTCCTTAAAATATTTAAAAAAAAGACTCTAAAAATTTTATATACTTTTCATCAGAACGAATATTTCGAGAGTCCAAGAAAAGTGGTTCCGGATAATCGATGTTACTGATAATATATAGGCTTCTTTCCATTCTTGCATACTAACAAGGAAGGTTTCCATACTGGGCATACCCAGAATTTTATGAAAAAAAAATACTAATTAAAGTACTTATGTATGTAATAAAGGATCAGTCAAAATTAGCGGTGGAATCACATTAGATATTGTGTAAAAAAATAAAATATTTTCGAATATTTGGCGTGAAAAGAGCCAGGGCTTGAATTTCAGGGCGGGATTCGCGCCCAAAATTTTGAAATCCCGCCCAAAAGAATAACGTGGACGAGAAGCTCCCGCCTAGAGGTCTGCACGGGCCGATTTCCAATAATGGCATTCGGGCCGGGCCGGGCTCGGGCATTAATTTTTTTGCTGGACGGGCCGGGCCTAACTTTTTTTTCCGTACGAAGCCGAGACTGATTCCATTCTTCCTAGTTTTCATGGATCAAAATAATCAGTTCCTATTGAATCTTCCTATATGAAAATCCTTTTCTCGACATTTTATAAATCAGTAATATTTGACTTTGTCCAAAAATGTTTGCAAAAAAGGCATATACTTTTAAGCCGTCATTATTCTACAATTAAACATTAGAATTTATTCCTTTTAAAGAATCGTAGATTACTAGGCGTTTTAAAATAGAATTAAACACACACACACACACACACACACACACACACACAAAAAAAAAAAAAAAGAACATGATTATGACGGAATTTTTTTTTTTTTTAACTGAAAACTAAAAGTTTCTTTTAAAATGTTGTTCATCCATGCAAAATGAATACAACAATGCGGGAGAAAAAATATATTAAACATTTACATCTGTTAAGAAGGGAATGTATTTTTTTTTTCGTTCCAAAGCGATTTCGTCTTTGGAAATTTTACCATATACCGCTTTTTCGACTTTTTGTCTCCATTGCAGGGAATATGGATTAATAATACAAGTGATAACTGAAACATTTACATACAACAAACAAAGATTCATTTAAAAGCATAAATATCGCAGCCTACGGCACTTCTGCATAAATGGAGATTGTAAACATGAAAAAAAGACTAATATAATTTTTTTTGGTCAGAACTCTTCCATAAGATTAAAGATCAATGTTCCATAGAAATTCACTTCAGCCGGGCCGGGTTCGGGCCGAATTTTAAACTTTTTTCCGGACCGGGCCGAGCTCGGGCCGGGCCGGGTCGGGCCAATATTTTTTTCGTTCGGGCCGGGCCGGGCTCGGGCCGAAATTTTAACTTTCGGGCCGGGCCGGGTCGGGCCAATATTTCTTTCGTTCGGGCCGGGCCGGGCCCGGGCCGAAGTTTTAACTTTCGGGCCGGGCTCGGGCCTGGAAATTTCGGCCCGTGCAGACCTCTACTCCCGCCCAAAAAAATTTGCATTTTGAAACTGATCAACTCCCACGACCGTTTTGCGAATTTTATGATATTTTCATGCGAGTAATCGACACATTTTGCGAGTTTTTTTACAGCGAAAAATCTTTGAAAATTACGATTTTTTCCGCGACTGATTGACAAATTTTGCATTTTTTTTCCTGCAATCGATTGACGGGTTTCGTTGTATTTTCCTTGGCGAAATAGAGGTGATTCTGTTCGGAATTCCCCCCCCCCCCCAACACAAAAAAAAATTCTGAAACAGTGATGCCGCGGACGCGCTATTGCGCATAAATTACGCAAAAGATCGGAGATGACACACAGAAGAAACAGCTCTTACACGTTTCACAAGACGTGCGATTTCGTAAAAGTTTGCTAAAAAACGGCAAATATTGTTAAAGGATCGCGAAAAAACAGCTAATTCCCGGCAAATTTCGTCAAAAGATTCACGAAAGAATGCCTAATTTCGTCACAGAATTCTGTAAAACGGCAGTTTTCGTCAAAAAAGTCGGGAAAAAACGTCAAATTTCGTCCAGAAATCGCGACAAACGACAATTTTAATTTAAAAAAATCTCGATAAAACATCAGATTTCAATAAAAAATCGCGAAAAAAACGGCAAATTTCCTTAGAAAATTCACGAAAAAACGTCAAATTTCGTCCAAAAATCGCGAAAAACAACAAATTTCAATAAAAAATTCACTATAAATGACAAAATTCCCCTAAATATCACGAAGAACGGCAATTTTCGTATAAAAAATCGCGATAAAACATCAGATTTCATCAAAAGATCGCGAAAAAGCGGAAATTTTTCTCAGAAAATTCACGAAAAAACATCAAATTTCGTCCAAAATTCGCAAAAAACGGAAAATTTTGACAAAAAATTCACTATAAACAACAAATTTCCCGAAAATATCGCGAAAAACGGAAATTTAGGTATAAAAAATTGCGATAAATTCAGATTTCATCAAAAGATCGCGAAAAAACGGCAATTTTTCTCAGAAAATTCACGAAAACACGGCAAATTTCGTCAAAAAATCCTGAAAAAACGGCAGATTTCGTGAAAAGATCGTAAAAAAAGACAGATTTCATCAAAAGATAGCGAAAAAATGCAACTTTAGTCAAAGGGAACCTCTCCCTCCTTCCTCCCCCCCAAAAAACAATATAACGGGGAGTTCATTTTTCTGTTCAACAAACTAATTTTCCTGCTTCAATATATTTTTTTTTTTCTTTGCTGCTCTAAAATCAGTTTCTGACAGCTCCAAATCTTTCTGAGTGCAATTCCTGAAAGCAGCCATTCATTAAACAAAAAGTATCCTTTTACTCAAAAAAGTATTCATTTTTTAAGAAAGTCTTTTTCGATGAATTTGACTTGCCCCTTTTATAAAGAAATGCAAACAATAGTGATACTTCTTATCTTCTACACTCAAATAAGTATTATTTTATGATTAAATTTGTATCTTGCACATTTAAAATACCGAAAAATAACATTAATTATAATTATTAATCATTAATTATAAATATTAATTTATTAAATTAATTAGAAGTTTTATTAATTATTACTAGCATACCCAGCCCGCTTCGCCGGGCTTAATTTGAAGGTTTATTTAATAATTTATGTGTATGGTACGCTTCTCTCTCAGCTGGCGACGGATCCCCCGGTGACTCTACGCTTCTCTCTCAGCTGGCGACGGATCCCCCGGTGACTCTCCCCGGACCATCGGCACTCCACGTGCGTCGGGTGAGCGTCAGAACAAACTTTCAGCATATACATATGGGTGGTTGTACTTGAATGCACAGACCTGCGCGTTTTTTTCTATCTTGCTTTTATACCTCTGGACCGAGTTGGCGCATTGCCAAGATTTGCTTCCTCTGGACCGAGTTGGCGCATTGCCAAGATTTGCTTTCCCCTGTGCCTCAATTAATTAATTATCCTCAGAATTCCTTTTATTTATAGAGATTACAATAATAATTAGACCTGTGACAAAAATAATTAGCACACGAGGGAATTTACCACCAGTAAAAACTAGGCAGTATAAAAGTTTTTTTACACATTTCGCATTATTCTGAATTGTTGATAAAAATTGCTTCAGTGATATTTTTTTTATGTCTGTATTCGGGTAATTCTTTAGATAGCACATAAAATAATGGCGGATTTTAAACATTTTTTCTTCCTCCCAAACAGCCAAACTCCCCTCCATTTATAAATGTTGGTAACGACAAACCTCCTTCGAAAAATTGAATTTCAAGCCCTGAAGACTAAAGAGTCCCTCGATTTGGCGAGCAGCCCTTTTCCTCGCCAAAAGCAAACGATTATAATGAAACTCAAAACTGTTGAATATTTAGTTAACATATGCAACAAAATCTAATCGACAATTCTCAATTGGACTTTGAGCTTGAAAGAAATTTAATTAAATTTAAATTATAAATTTCGTTTTAAATCTCAAATTTTTATGATGAAATTTAAATATAAATCATATAAATATCGATATAACAAAATTATACTTAAAACAAACTAAAACTTACAAAACTAAAGTTTTTTAAATTAAACTTATCAAAAACAAGTTCAACCTGAAACTTTTTTTTTTCCTTGAAGTGCATTTGACATAAAGTATTTTTTTTTTAAATTACATTCCACTGTCAACCGGCGATAAATCGCCAAATAACGAAATTTTGATTATTTTTTTAAGGTTACTGAATGGAGATTACGCCGAAATTTTTTTTTAATGAACGTATATATCCACACGAGAAAAACATTCTGTATTTTTTCAGACTTTTCGGGGTATGCCCGTATGGAGACCTTCCTTGTCAGCAGGGGTGCAGAATATGTCCGATCCGGCGATCTAGGATCGGGGGAAATTTTGGCTATCTAGGGAAATTTTGCACAAAAATATACAATTGATTTTGATTTTAACAATGAATTACACAATTACTCAAGACAGAAAAATTGCCACTACAGTTAAAAAGATCCGTGTGGTGACCTTTACTATACTGATCTCAGAATATTCGTGCATCTATTGAGAAAATTTGAAGGAAAAAAATTCTATACCTATAGTTAATATAGAATTTATCTAAGTTATATATTTTACGGTAAAACATATCCTTAAAGTTTGGGGGAAATTTTAAATGGATTGGGGGAAATGTTGGAAGTAAAAACATTTTCTGCACCCCTGCTTGTCAGTACATACCAAATTTCAATTCTCTATCTCAATTTATTCGGGAGACAGAGCATTTACAGACAGACGGATAACAATTTTTTTTTTCTAAAAATCTTTTTTTTTTTTTTTTTGTAATTTTGTGTGCCTAAAACGCGTAAATCCGTCAAAAAAATTTTTTTTCGATTTTCAAAACTATTGAAAGATTTACCCTATGCTACGCATGATGGGAGAGTAATAAAGCATTTCTTATAACAACGCTTACTACAGAAAGTTTTTTTTTAAATACGTATCTGTAAAAACATTTAACTGATGGTTTTTTAACAGAATAAAACAGACCCATATGTTTTCTGAATGAAACAAAACGTGTCGATCCAAACAATTTGGCTTCCATTCACAAATTGAAACTCGTACTGATATTTTTCAAAGTACATTTTGGTATTCATAAAATCATAAGTAACATACTATTAAAATATTTATTTATTTAATAATTTAAAGAGGGGCGGAAAAAAAAATTAAATTAAGCATGATTAGATAGTGTCATCTTTAAAGGTAAATATATATGTATATAAAATTATCCCCCATTACACTGATCTTATTTGAAGGACTTATATGTATTAATATACGTAGGCTACGATTATCTTTGCAAGTTTACAACTGCTTTTACTACACTACCGTAAAATCTACACCTACGATTTTATTTTATTTATTTGTTTATTTTTGCAACGATTTTTACATGCGACATTACATAAATTTCTTTGAAATACGAGATCAGACTACCATAAACAAGAGGTGCAGGATTAGAATTCCAATCCAGTCATGGATGTTTGTAATGAATCGAATTTCTCTCTAATCTGAAATAACAGTCTGTTTAGCAATTGTGTGCAAAATATGATAGTAGGCGTCACGACAAAACAAAGGTACAATATTTGTACGTATTCAAATAACAAAATTTATAAAGATATCTCGGTTGCATTCCCTTTTTTTCGGGGGGGGGGGGGGGAGAGGACTCTGAATAGTTGAGATCGATCGGTATATGAAGGTCATTAATTTCTCAATTTAGTTTGCTTTAAGGATGGTTTTATTTTTGAAACGGCTCCGAAAATGAAACCGTATTCATGAAAATCTGCAAACAAAATCAAATAAGTTAAAAACGGCCTTTGTACAGATTGATTGCAGCTATCTAATGCAAAATAATAATAATTTTTTCACGTAGTTATAATATACTGTATTATATGTAGAAAATAACACGCTATAAACTACTAACTCTACGAGAATTGTTTTTTCTACCAACAGCAAGTTAAAAAGTTTTTTTTTCGGGGGGGGGGGGGGGGTTGTGACATCACATTTACAGTATTTATTCTAAAGTAATAACATTCTGGCAAATAAAAATAAATGACGAAGCGAATAATAAATTTAAAGGCCCCGGGAGCAGAATCGGCGCAACACTGCGACGCACGTCGCAGACTCTTGAGAAAGTCTGCAGACTATTTTTCAACTGTTAAAAATTTAGCAAAAATTAAAAAAATTCGGACATAAAATGTATCGCGAATTTTAACAAATAGTCTTCGAAAAGAAATCAATTTCGCCATAGATCGCGAAAAATCCGCGAATTTCGTCGAAAAATCGCGTAGAAACGGCAAATTTCGCCAAAAGAAATCACGAAAGAAAAATGCAAAATTCTTCAAAAGTTCACGAAAAAAACGGCAAATTTCTTCAAAAGTTTGCGAAAAAGCGGCAAATTTCAAAAGATCGCAAAAAATCGGCGCTTTTCGTCAAATAATCACGAAAAATCGGCGCTTTTCGTCAAATAATCACGAAAAAACAGCAAATTTCTTAAAAAAAACGAGAATTTTTTCAAAAGATCGCGAAAAAACGCCATTTTCCGTCAAAAGATCGTGACAAAAAGGCAGCTTCTGTCAAAAGATCGTGACAAAACGGCAGCTTTTGTCAAAAGATCAAGATAAATCGGCAAATTTCTTCAAAAGATCGCGAAAAATCGGCAAATTTATTCAAAAGATCGCAAAAAACAGCAATTTTCGCCAAAAGATCAGAAAAAAACGTCAATTCTTGCCCAAAAAACACGAAAAAATGCGAATTTCGTCAAAAGATCTCGAAAACGACATCTCGTCAGAAGATTGTGAAAAACCAAAACAATTTGTCTACGGGGAGTACCTCCCCCCCCCCCCCTTGGACAATGTATGAAGTGTTAAAAATTCTCAGAACAAAGGCTTTTTTTAAAGTATAATTTTCTTTTATGTCTATCACAAATACTTGGGAGGTTTGTATGCATATAATTTAATGCGAGCGATTAGTCTGCAGACTGTTTTTAAGTTTTTACTCATGTTGCAGACTGCAGAAAAAAATTCTGCTGCTGGGTTAAAGGCATAAATGAATAGTTTAGAAAAAAATAAGTGTAGGTTTGCCTTAAAAAAATAAAGTGAAAATAAACTTCCTTAAGTACGTTTTCAACTAATATGGATGGCAAACATAAATTTCTTTATTTTCTTCAAAGACTCTGCGCATAATCATTCTATTGTTCCACTCTTTTTGAAGCAACGCTTATAAAAAATAGAAATGGTCTCTGTTGGATATAGCGAACATTTCCTAGACATCAAATTTTGGTTTCACCGCGTAACTTAGTGACAATAAAAGCCAGCCAACCAACCTTTCTCATAAGAAACACACTTTAGTTAGACACCTATGAGATTAGTTACATCGAAAGACCTACAAAGCAGCCATCTAGTTTGCCTTTGGTATATTACTTGCCCATCATACGTAGTATAGGGTAAGTCTTGCAATCGTTTTGAAAATCGAAAAAAAAAAATTTGACGGATTTACACGTTTTAAATAGTGGAGATTCCGAAAAACATGTTTTTAGAAAAAAAATTTTGCCATCCGTCTGTCTGTAAACGCTCTATCTCCCGAACAAATTGAGATAGAGACTTGAAATTTTGTATGTAGTTAGTATGTAAGAATGGGACGAAACCTATTTAATATCAGCAACCTCGATTACCCGGATCTATATATTTCGGACTCTCGAAAAATTCGTTCTGATGAAAGGTATACAAAAATTTTCGAAATGTTTTATTTTAAAGAGTGGACATAAAAGGCAATAAAATAACACAAATTGTGCATAAAAAACGAAGTCGATCGGATTATTAGTTGCCGAGATATGTGTAATCCTGTTTTCCACATTCTTCGATTTTTCATGACCCTGTATTTCATTCAAATTTCAATTCAGAGGTATATTTTAATTGAAAATGAGACGCTTAATCCAACGCAGTAAACTGTTAGTTTACATTATAATTATTTTTGGAGTTATAAGGATGCTTCTTTTACGCAGTTCGGTATTACTTGAGTAGTTTGGCGTTTTATATAATTTGTCGAAATTGGTACATCAGCAATTCATTAATTGAGCATTACTATGCATATTAACAATATTTAAATTTTGTTTTCGAATTGCAATGCATTGTATAAATAGTTTTCACATGTTTCATTTTCATATGCCTATCCATGATGCCCCCAACGACTAGTTTCAATGTTGTAAATAGGGTGAGGGTTTTTTTTTTTTTTTTTTTTTTTTTTTTTTTTTGTAGCATTATTTAGATGGCTTGTTGCCATGTTATCCATTCATCATCAGATAAATTGTTACCATAACTTTGAAATAAAATTTATTTTATTTAAAATATTTAAAAATACGAAATTTCTGAAGCTTAAAACAGAAAAAAAAAGTAACAACTCCTGTGTGTGAGTTGCGCGCCAACAGGTACCTTTGGTGCTTGATGAAAAAATATTTCTATTTTCTACCAAACGCATTTACATTAAAACTAAATAAAGTCGTCAATCAACTACAACACAATTTGGCGTCTGTTGCCGTAACACCGCCAGCACTATTTTCGCTGCGGATTATAACAGATTTCATATGAAATGCACGAGTAACGAAAGTTAATAAATAATCTTCACTTATTAAAAATACATTTCTCACTTTGGCGATACATTTCCGCAGACATCGAAAGATTAAGGTTTTAATAAAAATTACGATCAAAAACCTGATGAACTGCGATATAACGATGAACAGTGTCTATTTCTTAAAAACAGCGGTTTGATTGTTGTTTGAAAAAATGTGACTTCTCTGTTGGTAATAATAATAATAATAAAGAGTAATTGAGTTTTTCCACATTATACATGCAAGTTTAATTTTATTTTTAAAGTGCATAACATATTTATAATATTTAAAACGTCTTACTAGAGGTTAAATCAAATTCGTTAAGTTTGAGACAGACCCCCTTGGTAATGTCGCTACATATAAGCTATTTCATAATTTAATTTCAATCCAAGACTAAACATAAAAAATTTTCAGAAAAAGGATAAAAATTGCAAACATTAAAATTATTCTTTGATAACATTACTTTAGAAAAAGACAAAGAGTAACAAAGAAAAAGAACATCGTCTGCGCTTGTTGCCACCTCAACAGCGACACCTAGTGACATAAGGTAGTTTAAAGAACTAATTCAATTATTAGTAATGA
This sequence comes from Maratus speculifer, assembly GCA_964019185.1. Lineage (NCBI taxonomy): Eukaryota > Metazoa > Arthropoda > Arachnida > Araneae > Salticidae > Maratus > Maratus speculifer. The sequence continues at coordinate 184,120,452 of OZ025289.1, forward strand.
GACTTTTTAATAGTAATGTAAAAAAATACGCAAACGCAATTTAGTTTACTTACCAACATTAACTGCAATAGAACATCGTCATAAAAACTTTCAAAATGGCTAACGTAAGGCGGTTTGCTTTCTTTTGGAATAAACATCAATGCGAACGCTTGCTTCCAACGGCTGGTCAAAAAAAGAGTCACGTGATGCATCTACACCTACATTCCTGTTCGCCAAGCAAGCGCCTGCGTAGAAACACTTCAACCTGCTGCGCATGACTTCCGTGAAACCGAAGGGAAAAGCAGCCGCATTTCCCCCACATTACCAAATTATCGAACGCCGCACTGAACTTACAGCTACAGCCTGCATATATGTCAACACTAGAGAAGTAACACATGCGACTTTTACAATATTTATATAGTAAAATGGAAATAAAAAGTGAATTATTGTCAAAATTTGATTCTATATTGTCATTTACAAAAATCATGGTATGATAGAAAATGCGTATTTAGCTAAATGAAAAATTTTCTATAGGAATTTATAAATATATTCATACAGATCCATACAAACGTTGAAATGGGAAAAGAGGAAACAGAATTTTAATTAGCAATTAAGCAAGCCTCAAGCTTAATCAGAAATTAATTCTAATAGTGCATCCTTGATTCAAAATTTAAATATATGTGTATAGATTTAAATTTTTAACCCTTTATGTGACGGCAAAGAACAAGCGTTATACCATAAAACGTAACAAGCTATTTTCGACAGTGTAACTGCATAGAAATTAGGAAGTAAATGAATTTTATAATAACGCTTGCTTATCGGACAAGTAAAACTATAATTACTTGATGTGAACCACGACTATTTCATTAACCAATATTTACGAACTAATTCATATATATATATATATATATATATATATATATATATATATATATATATTAACAAATCTAAGAAAATTAGACTTGAATATCTGAAGATAAAAGAGCATGTTCCATATCTCACATGTCTAAAAATAAAAATTATTCGAATTTTAAATGTTGTTAAGTATAATAACAGAAATATTGAAGAAAATTTACAAAATGCAATGAAATAAAAACATTGAAAAATTATAAAGAACAAACATTAGGCAATTTGTTCAAAATGTGAATTGTATTACTTGACTGAAAACTAAACACGTACTAAACACTACCAAATCTTCCGCCTTTTAAGATCAGAAATATTTAACTGAAATTTTTGCCTTATTCAGTCGACAGATTACGGCGAACAATGATAAAATTTGCTAAAAAATTTTGTGGTTAAAAAAAGCCTGAAGATGTTGGCAGTTATGCACGTAAAATAGTAAATTAAAAATCAGACCATCATCACATCAATAAAATTATTATTATTATTATTATTTTTAAGCCTCCGATGCTATTTCTTTCAGACAAGCTAAAAATGTCGTGTCATCAACCCTGAATTTTCTACTCAACCGATTTTGATAATTATTTTTTTAAATGAAAGCTATTTATTTATAGTTGCGCCCATTTTAGCTATTTTTTAATTTATTTCCATTTTTATATTTTAGTTTTAAATGCTTTTTTACGATATTTCTTCAAAATGGTGGCAACACAATTTAGCTTTTCTCTCGATAATAAAATTACAATATTAATCAAATACAATATTATTACGGACGCCTTTTTCAAATTACTAATAACAGTAACTTTTAAAAAACATTTGAAGAGAAAATGACGTCACTTTTTAAAACATCGCATTTTTACTCATAACGAAATTACATTTCAATATTTCTTTTCATTATGAACACTGAAATTGAAATTTTACTTTCAGATAACTTCAGTTAGTGAAAATAATGTCATGGTAAAAATGAAATTAGTTTTTTTTTTTTTTTTTTTTTTTTAATAAAATTATTTTTCTGTGAGTGCATATAAAATATTTTTTGGATTTCACCGGCACTCAGATTTCAATTTTAACTGAAGATGAGCGAATATTTGCATGCAAAATTGTAACTGGCAAACTTGACATTAAGTTTGGAAATATATTATATATTGATTCAATAATGTAATTACTTTTGCTTTTTTTTTTTTTAAACCAGATCGATCGGGTCTTTTAAACATTTCATTCGTCGAATTCGATGGGATTCCACTCGTTTTATTGTTAAAATGCATTTCCTTTTTTTCAGTCTATAAAAACTAGTCGTTGGGGGTTCACCGTAATACTTACCCATCATGGATAGGCATATGAAATTAAAACATGTGAAAACTATTTATACAATGCATTGCAATTCCAAAACAAAATTTAAATATTGTTAATATGTATAGTAATGCTCTATTAATGAATTGCTGATGTACCAATTTCGACAAATTATATAAAACGCCAAACTACTCAAGTAAAACCGAACTGCGTAAAAGAAACATCCTTATAACTCCAAAAATAATAATAATATAAACTAACAGTTTACTGCGTTGGATTAAGCGTCTCATTTTCAATTAATATATACCTCTGAATTGAAATTTGAATGAAATACAGGGTCATGAAAAATCGAAGAATGTGGAAAACAGGATTACAAATATCTCGGCATCTATTAATCCAATCGACTTCGTTCTTCATGTAAAATTTGTCTTATTTTATTGCCTTTTACGTCCATTCCTTAGAACAAAAGCATTCAAAAATTTTTATATACCTTTCATCAGAACGAATTTTTCGAGAGTCCGAAAAAAATAGTTCCGGATAATCGAGGTAGCTGATATTAAATAGGCTTCGTCCCATTCTTTCATACTAACTACATACAAAATTTCAAGTCTCTATCTCATTTTGTTCGGGAGATAGAGCGTTTATAGACAAACAGACGGCAATTTTTTTTTTTTTCTAAAAATATGTTTTTCGGAATCTCTACTATCTAAAACGTGTAAAGCCGTCAAAATTTTTTTTTTTGATTTTCAAAACGATTGCACGACTTACCCTATACCATGTATGATGGGTAAGTAAAAAGCGTTTAAACTAAAGAAAAAAACCCATTTTTGATGAATCTAGTCAATGAAGAAGTAGCACGTCAAATTGTATCTCTTTATTATTCCGAAATTCCAATGTCTCAGAGTGAAATTGCTAATCAATTGGGTATTTCACGCCGTTCTGTTTCTTATTATATCTATAAACACAAGAAAAATGAAGTTAGTTCATTGCATTCTAAACGGGGTCGCCTTTCTAAAAAACCTCTATCGATTTTTTTTTCCTAATCGGAGGCGAAACTGAATTCTGCAATGGCAGAATCTACATTCAACTTGCTTTTTACTTACCCATCATACGTAGTATAGGGTAAGTCTTGCAATCGTTTTGAAAATCGAAAAAAAATTTTTTACGGATTTACACGTTTCAGATACTGGAGATTCCGAAAAACATATTTTTAGAAAAAAAATTTTGCCGTCCGTCCGTGTGTGTCTGTAACCGCTCTATGTCCGTCTTTGTGTCTGTAACCGTTCTATGTCCGTCTGTGTGTCTGTAACCGCTCTATCTCCTGAACAAATTGAGATAGACTTGAAATTTTGTATGTAGTTAGTATGTAAGAATGGGACGAAGCCTATTTAATATCAGTAACCTCGATTATCCGGAACTATTTTTTCCGGACTCTCGAAAAATTCGTTCTGATGAAAGGTATATAAAAATTTTCGAAATTTTTTATTTTAAGGACTGGACGTAAAAGGCAATAAAATAACACAAATTTTGCATAAAAAACGAGGTCGATCGGATTAATAGTTGTCGAGATATGTGTAATCCTGTTTTCCAAATTCTTCGATTTTTGATGACCCTGTATTTCATTGAAATTTCAATTCCCAGGTATATTTTTATTGGCAATGAGACGCTTAATCCAACACAGTAAATTTTTAGTTAATATGATTATTATTTTTTGAGTTATAAGGATGTCTCTTTTACGCAATCCGGTACTACTCGAGTATTTTGGCGTTTTATATAATTAGTCAAAGTTGGCTCATCAGCAATTCATTAATGGAGCATTATTAATGGAGCATTATTGTATGTTAAAATTATTTATTTATGCGTTTAAATTTTATTTTGGAGTTGCCATAGACACGCGTTTTATTTTCATATTTTATTTTATGATGGGTAAGTATTACGGTGGCCCCCCCAACGACTAGTTTTAATTCATTTTGACATCATAAGACTGAAGACTCAATATATAAATGTAGACTCCCAAAACTCCTCAACGCTCTAAAATCCGCACACAATTTAGAAATGTAAACAATGAAACATCCAATCAGATTATAGGGACAAAATTTGACTTTTTACTTACCCATAGGGAAAATCATGCAATCGTTTCGAAAATCGAAAAAAAAAATATTGACGGATTTACAAACACTAAAGATTCTGAAAAAATGTTTTAGGAAAAAAAATTTGCCGTCCGTCTGTGTGTGTCTGTAAACGCTCTAACTCTCGAACAAATTGTGATAGACTTTAAATTTGGTGCGTACTTAGTATGCGATAATGGGAAGAAGCCTATCTAATGAGTAACCTCTATTATCCGGAACTAATTTTTTGGACTCTGGTAATATTCGTTCTGGTGAAAGGTACATAAAAACTTTCGAAATTTTTTATATTTAAGGAGTGGATGTATAAGACAATAAAATAGCAAACTTTGCATAAAGAACGAAGTTGATCGGATATTGAGTTGTTGAGAATTCGTAATCCTATTTTCCACACTCTTCCGATTTTTAATGACCCTGTATTTCATTCAAATTTGTATTCAACGATAAATTTTATTTGGATATGAGCCGCTTAGTCTGACTCAGTAAACTGTTAATATGATTGTTATTACTTACCCATCAATTAGTGATTTCGATTTTTTAAATCGATTTAATCGATACTACGGCCAATTCGATTTAATCGATACTTTAAAATTTTTAATCGATTTCTCTGAAAGTAATATAATTTTCCTTTTCTTTCAAAAGTCGAAGATAAAATAGACGGATGTGCTAATTCCAAAATTTCAGTGAATTAGTTTCTAAGATAGAAGAATTAAAGAAACCTCAGACACCCCCCCCCCCTGCAAAAGAGCGTTTTTTGTTGAGTGATGTACACCAAAATTTGATCAGGATCAATTTTTATTAGGTACCAGCCGAATCTGAATTTTGATGAAAATCCATGAAAGCGCGAGATACAGCTATTGCGAAATCATAAAAAATGCAGCATATCAGCGCCACCTGTAGGGCAATTTACACCAAGAACTAAATAACACTCATCTATGTCAGATCTACTGAATCTGAATTTTGATGAAAATTCGTTCTTGAGATAGCGCTATTGCATTAATCATGAACAATACAGTATAGCAGCGCCATCTCTTAAGCGATTTCCACCAAAATGTAATTAGCATCAAATAATATCAAGGACTAATTGAATCTAAATTTTTATGAAAGTCCGTGCATTAGTTCTTGAGATAAAGCTAAAATGGAAACGGGCGTGCGAAAAGAGAACTGCGCCCGGTTCAAAGTTCCAATTTAGCCCTCCCCCCCCCCCCAAACTTTTTCTTGTGATAGGCTAGAAGTGATGTTAGTAGTAAAAATTTGGCGCCCTCTTAATTTCCGTGCTCGGAACGATCGCTTCCTTCCCCCCCCCCCTTTCACATGGCGCTGAGTGGAAATTGTGAAAAATTCGGTATGGCAGCGCCATCTGAGAAGCTATATACATCAAAATGCAAAAAACACCAATTCATGTCAAGGACTAACTGGATCTAAAATGTGATGAAAATCCGTTCATTCCTTATTCAGGTATAGCTGTTGCGCAAATTGCAAAAAATGCAGCATAGCAGCGCCACCTGTTAAGCTATATACACCAAAAATTAATTAGATTCAGTTTATATCAAGATCAAACTAAATCTAAAGTTTTGTGGAATTCCGTGCATTTGTTCTTGAGATAGAACGGTCAGAAATACAGGACTCACAGAGTGACAGACGCACACACAGACAGATATTTCTTAAAAACCATGAAATCGTGTTAAAGACCTTCTAAAATATATAAATCCATCGAAAACGGGAAGTCAAAATTTTTCACGAATCTAATACTCTCTTCTTGTAAAGTTACAAAAGAAAGTAAAAATGTAAAATCGATCTTTCCCGTAAGATCGGTCTTTAGATTCGACTTCGATCTTCAGATTCGATGTCGATTTTTAGATTCGATTTCGATTTTTAGATTGGATTTCGATTTTTTTATTTTTTTCCTAGGCTAAATCAGTGTTGAATGCAGGTATTTTTCTGCGAATGCGGAGGAAGGCATCATGTTTTACAGCTCTGTAAGAGAGAGGGAATCGCAATTTGTGCATTAAAAAGCATAAAATCTCATAACTTCTGGGGGGGGGGGGAATCCCCTGAGGGCCACCCCATTAATTCGACACTAGATTAAATCGTTATATTTTTGTTTAGAAGTTCAATTATTTGAAGTATTAGTTTATTATGTTTTATTTTTCACGCTCGTCTCTTCTAATCCCCCCCTTTCGCGTCAGTTTTAACTTTCAGGGCCGTTCGAAATATGCATACAGTTTTAAAAGTGTCCAATTCTCGGTCTATTTTATTTTAGATCCACATTTTAAATCCTTGACTAAAGATAAATAAAGGGTCGCCCTTCCGCCCGTTTGGGGTTTACCTGCGCCCCGCCGGGGGGCATATTTTTTTGTTTATTCAAAAGAAACAAAAAAAATTTGAAGGGGGGGGGGGGCTTTCACCCTCCCCCAATATACACCTTAAAATTTCGCTCATTTAATTCTCTACCATTTTTAACTTAAAAGTTTAAGCTACATGACACCCCCAGAGCTGTGGACCCCTCCCCCCCCTGTCGATCACTCACCTAATTTTGCTTATTTCTTCACTTCATTTCTCACTCATTTGCTTCTATAGGAGTTACAGTGATGAGAAAAATTCTAGTATAGCTAACCATTTCTCGCCTTTCTTTTTGCTATTCCAGTTTCCCGGTTTTCCCTATAGGACCTTTGGGGGGGGGAGGGGGGGGGCGAGGGGTTTTTCTCATTTCTTGATACAATATGTCTATTGAAAGCTTATGCTTCATACATTACAAATTTAGCATAAAAAATTTTCTCCCATCACTTCAGGTCACGTTACGGACCCATAATGTGTTAAAATTTTAATTTTTCAAACTTCTTCAAAAAAAAACATCGATACATATCAGCGAATTCGGGGTTCGAACTCGCAATCTTTTAACTTAAAAGTTTAAGCTACATGGCACCCCCAGAGCTGTGGAGCTCTCCCCCCCTGTCGATTACTCACCTAATTTTGCTTATTTCTTCACTTCATTTCAATCTTTAAAAGGCTATTCCAGTTTCCCCATTAGGACGTTTTTTTTTTGTTTTTTTTTGGGGGGGGGGGGGGGGCAGAGGGGTTTTTCCTCATTACTTGATACAATATGTCTATTGAAAGCTTCTGCTTCATACATTACAAATCTAGCATAAGAAATTTTCTCCCATCATTTCAAGTCACGTTACGAACCCATAATGTGTTAAAATTTTAATTTTTCAAACTTCTACGAAAAGAAAAAAAAAAAAAAAAAAACCATTGATACATATTAGCGAAATTGGGGTTCGAACCCTCAATCGTTTGATTGCACACGTAATCCCTAAGCTTATTGGCCACACAGTATATTGGCCTTAATGGCTTATTGGCCCTAAGCGTATTGGCCACCGAGTACTCAGCAGCGCTATTATTTCTTTAGATTGTCATCTTTAAATTCGTAATATCTTTTGAATGGAATGTCCAATTTGAATAACTCAAAAAGTAATCTACAGATATTGTAATAGGCATTAATACAAAATGACTTATTTGGATAAGGATTAAGGTATCGATAGTATGGTCTAATTTTGTTTGGTGTATTTATCGCGTTTTAAAATGTAAGAAAGTAGTTATAGTGAGTTAACTACAATAGCTGGACATATGTATCGCGCGGTTTTTTTTTTTTTTTTTTTTATAGATATTAATATATTCTTTAATATTATAGAACCTTTTTTTTTTATTCATTTAAAAGTATTTCCTGGCGATTCAAAATTATATATCCTAACGATTCACAAAATACACACTTAATTGTTCAAGGTTTCACTTCTATCGGCCCTCTCAGAGTGCCACTATTTCTTTTTTTTTTTTCTTTTTTTTTTCATGTTCGCCCGTTTTACCGCCCCCCCCCCTTCTTCACCAATCTTAACTTACAGGTTCGTTCAAATTATGACTGCGATTTTAAAAAAGTCTAATCCTCGTTCTATTTTGTTATAAATCCATATTTTGAAACCTCAACAAAAGATACATTTGGGCCGGGGTCGCCCTTCTGTCAGTTTGGGATTTACCTTGCCCCCCTGGGTGGGACTACCCCTCTCTCCACCTAGTTACTTGCTCTTGGCACTTTTTTATAGTTTCAAAGAGTGCATGTTCCCCGCGGGCCACCACATGAATTCAACACTAAGTTAAACACTATATTTTTTTTTAGAAGCTCAGTTATTTGGGTTATTAGTTAATTATGTTTTTTTTTTTTTTCCCAAGTTCGTCCGTTCTAATCCTTCCCCCCCCCCCCCTTTCTCGCCAATCTTTACTAAATGGGCCGTTCAAAGTATGCATGCATATTTTAAAATGTCCAATTCTCGTTCTATTTTATTGTAAATCCTCATTTTGAAACTTCGACAAAAGATACATTTGGGCTATGGTCGTCCTTCTCAAGAGTGGGGTTTACTTGCCCTCTTAGGAATGGGGCATATTTTTTGTTCTTCCAAACTATCCCGTGTAACATTTGCTTGGCATTAGAAAAAAAAAAAAAGTTTTTTTTTTTTTTTTTTATTTATACCCCCTTGTTCCCCATCCTAGTTACACGATCTTGGGACTCTTTATCCTCGGTTTAATGCCAAGTTACTCAGTGTTGTTATTAGTTGAGTTATGTCTCTCAAATTTGTCAAAGTTTTTGTGTAAGTGAAAACCATAAGTGACAATCATTTTAAAATTTAAAATTCTTATTATCCGACTCTAAAATCCGCAATAGCTTAATTCTATACCTCCCTAAATGGGGATGGGGGGTGGGAGGTGGTAATTACGGTCCTGCTGATTGTCTAAGTTTTGGAATTAGTAATTTTATCTTCTCTGTGTGAACCTGAATATCGAAATATCGATTCTAGAACTGAGAAATCGATTCTTATTATGATCGATGTTGTTTTATACGATATCGATTTTAATCGATTCTCAAAATTTCCAGAATCGCCCATCACTACCCATCATACGTAGTATAGGGTAAGTCTTGCAATTGTTTTGGGGGAAAAAATGAACGGATTTAGACGTTTTAGATAATGGCAATTCCGAAAAACAAAACCTTTAGAAAAGAAATTTTGCCGTCTATATGTCTGTAAACGCTCTATCAATACAAAAACCCTTAATGGGTTAAAAGTTATGACGCAGCTATTTATTTTATGGCTCTAAGAATTTTGAATATGAATTTTAAAAATAATGATATCAAATTTTGAGTGACGCCATGCTATTAATTGAAAAATGCATTTTGGTAGTATTTCATTAATCATTTTTTTTTTCTATTTATACATGTGCAAAAGTTATTTTCAACATGAAAAGATATATACAACTTTATTCACCTATGCTTTTTCGCACACATCTCCCATAAATTCAAAATATGTGTTTTAAAAGATATGATATAAAATTTAAGTGACGCCTTTATGTGCCTTTAAAAAGTTTGTTTTAAAATTCATTTTTTTTTTTTTTTTTTTTTTTTCCATTTTGGTTTGGTAAAATATATTTACACATCTAAAAAACCGTTTTAAATTTACTTTTCGTTGTTAAATATATAATTTTCATTGAATCTATACTATGCATTGGAATGCATTTATCTCAATAAACTGATTTATCATTTGTGTCACGTTATTCAAAATTGTAAGCAATATTTATGTAAATGGTTTCTTTGCGTCAGATTATCCATTTACATACGTTTCACTTAGTTTGGATAATTTAAATTAAATAATTAAATTAAATTAAATAATTAAATTAAATTATTAATTAAATAATTTAAATTAATAATTTAAATTAATCTTTTAAATTATAAAATTCATTTCATTTAATATATTTAAAAATACGAATATCACCTTTTTAAAACTTAAATAACAACTTTGGTGTGTTGGTTGCACGGCAACAGCTACATTTTATGCTTGATGAAAAAAACATTTTTATTCCCTACCGATCGCATTTACATTAGAGATAAATAAATGCGCCGATCAACTACAACACAATTTGGCGCCTGTTGCCGGGACACTATCAGCAGTACTTTCGCTGCGGAATTATAACAGATTTCACAGAAACGCATCAATAACTAAAGTTAATAAATAATTTTCATTTCTTAAAAATATATTTCTCACTTTGGCGATACATTTCCCATTTCCGCAGAGAAGGAAAAATTAAGGTTTTAATAAAAATTCCGATGAAAAACCTTATGAACTGTGACATAACAATGAGTGGTGTTTACTTCTTAAAAATAGCGTTTTGATTGTCGTTTGAAAAACGATATAACAACTTCTCAGTTAGTAATTTAAAAAAAAAAAAAGGAAAAAAAGAGCAATTGAGCTTTGCCATATTAAACATGCAGGTTTAACTTTAATTTTAAAGTGCAACACATACTAGCAATTTATAAATCAATTCGTTAAATTTGGAACAGGCCCCCTTAGTAACGCCACTACATATAAGCTATTTCATAATCTAGTTTCAATCCAAGACAAAGCATAAATATTTGTCAGAAAATGGATAAAAAATTCCAAACATTAAAATTATCCTTTGATAAAATTATTTTAGAAAAAGACAAAGAGTAATAAAGAAATAGAACATCGTCTGTGCTTGTTCCCACCTCATCAGCGACACCTAGTGGCATAAGGTAGTTTACAGAATTAATTCTATTATTAGTAATCCGACTTTTTAATAATAATGCAAAAGAAAAAAAAATGCGCAAACGCAAATTAGATTACTTACCAACATCAACTGCAAAAGAACATAAAGAAAATAAAAACTTTCAAAATGGTTGACGCAAGCCGGCTTAAAATAAACATCAACGCGAACGCTTTCTTCCAAAGGTCGGTCGAAAAACGGAGTCACGTGATGCATCTACACCTACATTCCTGTTCGCCAAGCAAGCGCCTGCGTAGAAACACTTCACCCTTCTGCGCATGACTTCCGTGAAATCGGAGGGAAAAGCATCCGCATTTCCCCCACTCTTCCAGATTACCGAATGCCGCACTGAACTTACGCCTGCGTATATGTCAACACTAGAAAAGTAATACATGAGACTTTTACAATATTTGGTAAAATAAAAATCGACTACTCGTTGGGGGACCACCGTAATACTTACCCATCATGGGCATGCATAATATAAAATATGAACATAAAACACATGTAAACGTAAACTATCTATACAATGCATCGCTATTCCAAAATAAAATTTAAACGCGTATTTAAATAGTTTTAATGTATATAGTAATTCTCTATTAATGAATGGCTGATGAGCCGATTTCGACAAATTATATAAAATGCCAAAATACTCAAGTAGTACCGGATTGCGTAAAAGAAACATCCTTATAACTCCAAAAATAATAATCATATTAGCTAACAATTTACTGCGTCGGATTAAGCGTCTCTTTTCCAATTAAAATATATCTTTGAATTGAAATTTGAATGAAATACAGGGTCATGAAAAATCTAAGAATGTGAAAACAGGGTTACACATATCTCGGCAACTAATAATCCGATCGACTTCGTGTTTTATGCACAATTTGTGATATTTTATTGCCTTTTATGTCCACTCCTTAAAATAAAACATTTCGAAAATTTTTGTATACCTTTCATCAGAACGAATTTTTCGAGAGTCCGAAATATATAGTCCGGATAATCGAGGTTGCTGATATTAAATAGGCTTCGTCCCATTCTTTCATACTAACTACATACAAAATTTCAAGTCTCTATCTCAATTTGTTCGGGAGATATAGCGGTTAAAGGCAGACAGAGACAAACAGACAGACAGACAAAGAGACGGAAGGCAATTTTTTTTTCTTTCTAAAAATATGTTTTTCGTAATCTCCAGTATCTGAAACGTGTAAATCCGTCAAAAAAAGTTTTTCGATTTTCAAAACGATTGCAATACTTACCCTATACTATGATGGGTAAGTAAAAATGAATTATTTTGAAATTTTGACTATCTTGCCATTCAGAAAATCAGAATAATCAAGGAATGGCAGAAATTGCATATTTAGCTAAATGAAAAAAATTCTATTGGAATTTATAAATGTATTCACATAAATGCATATAAACGTTGAAATGGGAAAAGAGGAAACAGAACCGAAAATTACACTACAAAATATTTATTTACATTTTTTTGTGTTTCTTAAAAAAATCCCTCAATTGTCGAAACAAACTACTTTTTTTTTTTTTTTTTCCAAAATTGTTAGGTAATTTTAATTAGCAATTAATCAAGTCTATTCAAAAATGAATTCTGATAGTGCGTCCTTGATTTAAAAAAAAAAGAAAAAGAAAATGTATTTTTGAATTCTTAACCCTTTATGTGACGACAAAGAACAAGCGTTATACCATAAAACAGGCCTGTCCAACCTTTCAGTAACCAAGGGCGCATCTTGGTTCTTGGCACTCAATGAAGGGCGCCATCATTTACGAGACTGAAAATATATGGCAATATTATCGCATATAGTATTAGTATATACGAACGTCTTTAAAAAAGACCTCCTCAGTACTGGAGTTACATGCATTAAATTTCAACTTATACATTTTTTTAGAGATATCTTTATCAAAACTGTTTTTAGGTTAAGTCGCCAGAAACTTTAATCGTTTCTATGATAACAATCATTACAAATAAATTTGAAAATCAGAGATATTGCTGAGTTTCTTTTACGATGTGAAAATACAGATTGATTTATTTTGAAGGCGTGGATTAGTTTTATGAAAAGTACAGAAACAGACAAGCACGATAGTGACAAAACCATGTGGATGGTTTCCGAGGGGCAGTCTTGAAGTACTTTCTTAGAAATCATTCTGCACTGTTTATTAGTTTTCTAAGTAAAATTATTAAAAAAAATAAAGGAAAAAAAACTCCTCCTAAAATTTCAGAAGTCAAGAAAGAAAAATTAAGCCCTTTTATCCTTTATATAAAACATCCTATGGATCAGTGTGATAGCAGTAAAAAGAAAAAAGCTGATCTTTCATGCACATGTATCTTCAAAAGAGAGGGGAGCCGGTGAAAACGTCTATTTTTCACTTACTTTATAAGCATGAAAAAGAGCTATTTCCAACTATTAAGAAATTTAACTATCATAATTGCACTATGTAAACATAACTAAACGCAAAAAATATGCATGATTAAATTTTCAAAGTATTTTTCTGGTTGTTTTTAATGTAAAACGACAAGCCAACAGTATGCCAAACGCATGTTTTAAAAATATCTCTGATAAAATATTATTGATATTAAAAAAATCTTTATAATGGAATTTTACTTCTAAAATATTTAATAACAGGAAACCTTCAAAAGGGCGCCATGAAAACCTTCAAAGGGCGCCATGGCGCCCGCGGGCGCCGCGTTGGACAGCCCTGCCATAAAACATCATTAGCTATTTTCGACAGTGCAACTGCATATAAATTAGAAAGTAAACGTAATTATCATTACACCTGCTTATCGGACAAATAAAACGACATAAAATACTATAATTACTTGATGTGAACCACGACTATTTCATTAACTGATAATCAATATTTACGAGCTAATGTATATATTTATGTATATGTGTGTGTGTTAACCCTTTGCGGGGCGGTGATTTCATAGATATACCACTTAATTTTAATTCCCAAACGCCACATTGGCACCGGAATTTTCTTTAAAAAAAATTTTCAATTTATTGAATGCGTGAAATATAGCGTTTTCGTATTTACAAATAAAGTTGTTTTCAAATTCCGGTGTCAGTCATTTATTTCAACACTTAAGCAATGAATTTGTCCTGCCCCGCAAAGGGTTAAATAACAAACCTAAAAAAATACGAGGCTTGCATATCTTGCATATCCATAATCTCACATGTCTAAAAATAAAAAGTATTCCGAACTTCAAATGTCGTTAAGTGCAACAGAAATATTGTAGGAAATTTACAAAATACAATGAAATAAAAAAAAAAAAAAAAAAAAAAAAAACTGAAAAATTATAACGAGCAAACATTAGGCAATTTGTTCAAAATGTGAATTGTATTACTTCACTTAAAACTACAGTAGAACTCGGTTATCCGTATCCCGATTGTCCGAAAATCGGCTTAAAATACCTAAAAATAAATTAAAACTTATGCCACAAAGTTGCCTTTTCTGATGAACAGTCTTACGTCTGGCTAAACCTGAAATAAAATTTCTCTATTTTATGATTTTCATGTAAATTAGAAATGTACCTTTATGAGGCATGTTTCATTGAATAATTTAGGAAAAATACATTTAATTTTTATAATGAATATTTAATCACGCATTATTAATTATTAACTTGACCTTTGCTTTAAAATTTTTAATCATTTTAAAAATTATATAAATTTTTATTATTTTAGTTTACTACTTATTTTATTAGATTGTAAGCACTGATTATAATTTCGATTGCATTATTAATTACATTCAAATTTCTGTTTAAAAAACGTAAACAAAGCAATAACCAGAAATCTGCAAAATTCAAAATCCGGACAACCTCTGGTCCCAAGCTGTGAGGATTTGAGGGAGTCTATTGAAATAAGACAGGAAATTTAGATGGTCCATAACGAAATTCTTTATACTTTTTTAAGCTACTGCAAAGAAAAAAAAAAAAAAAAAAAAAAAAAAAAAAAAAAAGGAAAGAAAAGAAAAGAAAAGAAAAAGAAAAGAAAGAAAGAAAGAAAGATGTACAAAACAGAATCTGATACACAAAAGTAAGAATGAAAATAAATCATGCAATAACTATAACTCATCTATTAGTCTATGTAATTAATACAGATTATCTATAAAATTATGTACTTATTTTGTCCAATTACCCGTATAACCCTTTCCGGCACACTGTACCCGGTCTGGGATACCTACCTTTAATTCCAAACTTGCAAACGGCATCAATAAAATTTTAGTAAAAATTTGCTTTTCCAATATAATCTTAAATTAAGGAATTCAAAATTTCTAAAAAGTTCGCTAGTGAATTCCGGTGTCAGTCGATAATTTCTCTTTTTTCATCAGATTTTGCCCGTGCCGGAAAAGGTTCAATAATTTAACACGAGAATTTAATAATTTACAAAAAATTTGTTTTGGAAAAAAGCAAATCAAGCAAATTTAAAAAAATAATAGGGAAAAAAACTCGCAATTTAAATTTATGTGCCGCTGCGCTGACCCATTTTCCAAATGAACCTTGAATGGAACGAAATGCAGACCTAACAAACTTTGAAAAAGAAAAATGGTAGCACAATGGAGAAAGCACCAACCACTCTTACTCTGTGGGTAGCACACAAAATTCAAATTAATCTCGAAGTTGGTTGGTTGGATGATTTTTTGTGTTTGCGGCCATTTTTTGATGTTCGTAAAAGGAATAAGGTTTAACTCAATATAGTATTTTTTTTTTTCCCTCTGAAAAATATTAAACTATTTTTAGACTGGTATTATCGTTTCGCACGATTATTATTATTTTTTTTACATTTGTAAAAAGAAACTAGTTGGATATGCCAATCCCAAAACTTTCTTCTATCTCATACGTACATTTTAATATTTAAAAAAATAGTTACTCATTTTAATGCTTTAATAATTTTAATTCAATACCATACCAACTTTGATTTTCATCTTAAATTTCTGCTTCAATCAATTAATCGGAGTAAAAACGAATTTCCGTCTCAGCACGAGCCGATGGACAATAGAATGCTAGGCAATTTTTTTATTAAATTCAGGGAGGACTTACTTCCCTTACCAAAAAATAATCATATACAAAAAATTTAGTTCAGATCTAGAACTAACTTCATACACTTTTAAGTGGTGCAGTTTTCCGGGATGACTTGAATGATGTTTTCGCAATCTGCAATAATACTATTTCGGTTTTTATTATTATCAAATACAAATTTTGGTCCAAGAGAAAGAGCACAATATTAGAAAAGACTTTACTTGAATAATTAACATAAGGAACTAATTTAGCAGTTGAAGGAGGTGAAGAACGAAACTTCCGGTCCATAAGTAGCTAGGTCCGTTTTCAGCCAACATACCTTTCGAATACAAAATATCTGCCTTCAGATCATTTTTTAACAGAGCTTTTATGATTTGTTCAGATGACATATTAAATAAAGAAATTGATTTTATACAGAAAATAGCTTTTGACCATGGTTTTCCTGCAAAATTTGTTAGGATGAGCGAAGCGAATCCCCTACTAGGCCACTCAAATTACATTTTGTCGTACACTTTACAAAAAAACTATTCAATATTTTAACTTCAAATTAAACACAAAAATAAATTATGATCTGTAGATTTGCACAATATAATTTTTTTACAGTAAAACGTTAAAAAATTTATTATTTTATTTAATTTATTTTACATGCATTTCCAATACGGACGCATTTTAGCAAATAAATAAAAAATGAAACGCGTATATTTTCAGAAAAAATATAAATCATGGAGTAAGTAATTATAGATAGAATCATGATTAATTTAAAAAATAAAATATGTTTTCATTATTCAGCAAAATCGTTTGCACAGATGACACTTAAACATTACAAAAAAAAAAAATTCCACAATACAATTTTTTTTTTAAAGTGGCAACAAAAGAATTGTAAACAAAGAAAATTAATTGTTAAATTCAGTATTGCCAGATTGGGGATTTTGTCCCCATTTTGGGGAATTTTGAACCTCCAGGGGAATTTTTTAGGGACAAGTAAATCTTGGGGACATGTTTGGGGACTATGAACATATTTGGGGAAAAACTTGGGGAATAGTTATCACAATTTCAATTTTTACTCTCAGACATTTGCCAATACTGGATCTCTCTCGAATTCGATTTTGGTTTGGAAAACGAAAATAAAATACGGAAATAATAGATATAAGGGTGATTCTACGATAAGAGGTTCAAAAACATGGAGAATTCGGCCAAAAAGAAAAGTTTGAGTTTGATCCAAAACCTTTAAATTATGATTTTTGTCCCGTTTATTTACCTTTTCATATAAGGGCAAGTCACTTTATACATATTTTATAACTTTTTTTGGTCAGTGACTCGCTCCCCTGGCAGTTATCTTGCCAGGGGAAATACGGCAGGGGAGAGACATTTTCATGTAAATTCAAATTTTTTAACTGACTGAATTAGTTTTTGGGTTAATTGTGTATTTCACTTTAATTATTACCGTATTGTTTAATTAGGGCAGTAAATGCAATTGAATTGAATGAATATTATAAGTTTTATGACTTACCAGGGGAGATACATGATCACTGTGCTAAACCACTACGCAGCACGGTTGCGTCGCAATAACTAAAAACGGCGACGCTTAAATGGGTTGCGCGTTTAGTATTGCTAACTTCAAGCCGATAGATGTTCTTAAGCACTACTTCCAATATATCCATCCTTGAATTTATATTTGTTTCAGCGGAACGAAATTTGACAGGGGAGAGACACAAAAAAAAGCGGAACAAAAGTTAATTTTAAAAATTACTTAAAATTTACAAAATTATTTTATCTTTTATTTTATAATACGTAAGTATAATTACTTAAGTTCCAATTAAGCATACTTTAGTTAAGCATCTAGCGGAAAAAATATATGTATTGTTTGAAAGTTAAATTGAAACCGGCAAGGGGACATGCCAGGGGAGGGGACTTTTTTAGACTTTGTAAGAAATTTCAGAAAAATGTCTTTTAATTAGGCATTCAATCGGGATGTTACTTAATAAAGTATATTAAGATGATGCGATTCATTGCAAAAAATAGCAACATATAGAATAAAAAATCTGTTTTAAACGGATTGCCGTACATATTACCTCTTATCGTAGAATCACCCATAAATCATTCTCGTGGACGTGCTCACCGCTTACATGTACTAGAGATTCGTCATGATTTGAATTGGGCTATCCCCCATCTGAATGTTCAGATAAGTGATACAGATTTTCCTGTTATTGCGAACAGAAATACATTTCATATAATAGTATAGATTTATACAAAAAAAGTATAACTTTTTATTGTTGTTGTTTTTAGCTCTGAATATGCATGCAAAATTCTATTGAGATTAAACATTTATTCTTTTTTTCATAAATGGGGAATTTTTTTTCAAAAAATGCTTGATTTGAAGAAAAAACTGAGTTTAAATTTGTTAAAAAAATTTTGCAACGTAAAATTGAAAATTGAGAACTTGTCTTTTAGAGTAGGAATTGCGTTGGGGACTTTTTTTGAAAAAAGCCCTGATTTGGGAAAAATTTCCGAAACTTTGGGGAAATTGGCTTTCGGCAATCTGGCAACACTGGTTAAATTTGTTATATAAATGAAAAATTAAAAGAATTGAATCGTGAACTTGTTGCCTCAATTCAAGCTCTTTATAAATGTACTAAAGCAAAGTTGGCCGATTCAGAAACGACAAATTGACTCAAACCATTTCTTACTTTATCATTTGGATCTAAAGCAGGCATGTCAAACACGTGGCCCGCGGGCCATAATTGGCCCGCCGACAATTTATTTGTGGCCCGCAAAGGAATTTTGACATTTTCCCTATGCTTGATTTATTTCATGATTAATGCAGAAAATACACTTTGTACAAACACACTTTCGCTAGTCGTGGCTGCAATATTGCCAATTTGACATTTTTTCAAAATCTGTACAATTAACACAGAATTGTAATATACACTTCCTATTGTTAGCACAATGATCATAATTTTTATTTGTTTATTTGATTTTGAAAAGCTTGACAGAATAAAGTTTGACTTTTAAAAAATACATCTACTATGCAAATAATTGTGCCCCTACAACGATTGTCTTTTACAAAATGAAGCAATCACAAAATTAAAAGAAGAAAGTTCATTGTAATAAACTTAATATTGCATTTTTTTGTACTATTATAATTTTATATATTAAGAATTGTATTTAAATTTCTATGGTGACTTACTTAAATTTGTCCAGTTTTTCACTTTATTATTTATACAGGGTGATTCATAAAAGATGGGCAGAACTTTAAGGGGTTATAGTACACTTAGACAAATAATATTAAATAGGAGACTAAGGGTCCCAGACGTATTCCCAAGGAGATAGGGGGCATTAAAGTTTAGGGTCCGAAATTTCAAATGATTATAAAAAATGGAAAAATTGGTCGATTCGTTTGCGGTTTTTGCAAAAAATTTTCTTTATGCCAGTATTTTCTTGAAATAAAATTTTAAAGTTCAATTTCAAAAAATGGCGATAGGGGGCGCTTTAGACTTTGGAGTAACAAACAACTATTTTTTAACGTTATTTTTTGTATTTCTTTAAATGATTTCGAAAGCTTAGACTTAAACTTAAATTTTGATCTAAAAATCTGAGTCCTAACGAGTAGTTAAGTAGCGTAAACTGAAATTTGAAACCCTTCTCCCCCCAGAACAAAAATCAGTTATTCCCGATCTTTGTGTCGTAGATTAGGCTCTAACTACTGCCGCGTTTTGCTAAAATTATTCTTTATGTCAGTATTTTCTTGAAAATAAATTTTAAAGAAAAGTTTCAAAAAATTCCGATAGAGGGCGCTTTAGACTTTGGAGTAACGAACAACCATTTTATACCGTTATTTTTTGTGTCTCATTAAATGCTTTCTAAAGCTTAGACTTAAATTTTCAGCCCAAAATCTGAATCGTTAGACGTGGTTAAGTTTCTGGGGAGAGGGGTTTGAAATTTCTACTCCTGAGCACAGTTCAGTTTACCATGTCCACACATTGTGTGCTGTGATACGAGGTAAAAAGACACAAATTAAGATTATGTTACCAAAGCATATTTATTAACATGTAATTACAATAAATGTTCAAAATTGTGACCACCAGAGGATATGCACGCAGAACAACGGCGAAGAATGGAACGGCGAACATTCGCGAAAACATCAGGCTTTTCGAGCACTTCCCCTACAGCGGCGGAAAGTCTGGCGACCAGTTCCTCGGGGGATTCAATGGGTGTCTCATACATAAGAGTCTTCAATTGTCCCCAAAAAAAGAAATCGAGGGGTGAAAGATCTGGCGAGCGAGCAGGCCAAGCAACAGGACCACCTTAACCAATCCATCTGTTCGGAAATGTGATGTCCAGATAGTTGCGGACGTCTCGTACGTAATGGGCTGGCGCTCCATCGTGCTGGAACCACATGACCCGCCGGATGCGTGGAGGAACAACGTTTAACAGGTCTGGCAGCACATGTTGCAGAAATGTGAGGTATGTTTCACCGTTGAGGCGTTCAGGAAGAAGGTACGGTCCGATTAGGTGGTCTCCGAGGATTCCTGCCCAAACATTGATGAAAAAGCGTCTCTGATGAGCATGTGGATACGTAGCATGTGGATTGACATCCGCCCATACATGTGCATTGTGTGTGTTAAATGTACCTTCACGTGTGAAGGTACATTCATCGGTGAAAAGCACAGTTCGTCCAAAATGTGGATTTAGCGCGTTCTGCTGCAGAAACCAGCGGGCGAATTCAATACGATTTGGATAATCCCCTGGAGACAGTTTCTGGACTCGTTGCACATGAAACGGGAGCAAATGTTCATCCTTCAGTACTCTCCAAGTCATGGACTGTGAGGTATCCACCTGCCCAAGTACAAGTACACTGTTCGTGTACTTGTACTTGGCTGCGCCGCTACTACATCCAGAATGGCTTCTGCAACAACTACTGATTCGTCCTTTTTTGCACGACTTGCATTCGACCGGGAAGCGAGAAATGATCCCGTCTCACACAACTGTCTGTGCAAGCGCTCGAAAGTTTTGCGGTTAGGCAACCGCCTGTTGGGAAATCGCTCTCCGTACATTCGTTGTGCCTCTGCACCATTTCCATCTGCCGCTCCGTAAATTAAATGCATCTCAGCCTTTTCCTTATTCGTGAAGGGCACCATCTTCCGATTCATTACTACAGCGACTTACACTTGACTCACCGTTCAGTGGTTTTTATGCCTGAATCGTGTCGAAATTTTGCATACGTGTTCTTCTTCTTCCCCATTTGACATTTGCATACTTTCTGTCTCCTTCTTCACCCGGTGACTAGCGTCAGGAATGGAGCTTTAACGTTTGCATGAGCGACGTTTCCAACTGTGCCAGTGCCTTTATGAGTGAATTCCGACTATGCAGTCCTTGACGAAAGTTGTATTTTTGCCTCGTATCACAGCACAGAATCGTTGGGCATGGTTAAGTAGTGCAAACTGAACTATGTTCAGAAGTTGAAATTTGAACCCCCTCCCCTCGCTACTGAACCACGCTCAGCGATTCAGATTTTGAGCTGAAAATTTAAGTTTAAATCTAAGCTTTAGAAAGCATTTAATGAGACACAAAAAATAACGGTATAAAATAGTTGTTCGTTACTCCAAAGTCTAAAGCGCCCTCTATCGGAATTTTTTGAAACTTTTCTTTAAAATTTATTTTCAAGAAAATACTGACATAAAGAATAATTTTAACAAAACGCGGCAGTAGTTAGAGCCTAATCTACGACACAAAGATCGTGAATAACTGATTTTTGTTCTGGGGGGAGAAGAGTTTCAAATTTCAGTTTACGCTACTTAACTACTCGTTAGGACTCAGATTTTTAGATCAAAATTTAAGTTTAAGTCTAAGCTTTCGAAATCATTTAAAGAAATACAAAAAATAACGTTAAAAAATAGTTGTTTGTTACTCCAAAGTCTAAAGCGCCCCCTATCGGCATTTTTTGAAATTGAACTTTAAAATTTTATTTCAAGAAAATACTGGCATAAAGAAAATTTTTTGCAAAAACCGCAAACGAATCGACCAATTTTTCCATTTTTACTTTCTTCTATCTTTACAAGAAGAAAGTATTGGATTCATGAAAATTTTCGACTTCCGGTTTTCGACGGATTTATACGTTTTAGAAGGTCCTGAACACGTTTTGACTATTTTTAGAAAATGTCTGTCTGTGAGTCTGTCCGTCTGTCTGTGAGTCTGTGTGTCTGTCTGTGAGTCTGTCTGTCTGTATGTGACAAAAAATTTGTGGGCGCTCTATCTCAAGAACTAATGCTCGAAATTTAATAAAATTTTATATTCAGTTAGACCTTGATATGAATTAGTGCCTATTGGTTTTTGGTGAAAATTGGCCTGCAGGTGGCGCTGCTATACTACGTTTTTCATGATTTTCAAGATTGCTATATCTCAAGAACTAATGCACAGAATTTCACCAAACTTCAGATTCTGTGACCCCTTGATGTACATAGACGCTGATTAAGTTTTGGTGTAAATTGGCCAGCAGGTGGCGCTGCTATTTCATGTTTTTCATGATAGCTATATCTCAAAAACTAATGCACAGAATTTCACCAAACTTCAGATTCCGCGATACCTTGAGATACATAGCCGCTGATAAGGTTTTGGTGTGAACTGCCCTATAGGTGGCGCTGCTATGCTACATTTTGCACGGTTTTTGCGATTGCTATATCTCAAGAAGTAATGCAGAGAACTTCATCAAATTTTAGATTCTGTTACACAAGAATATATAACATAATTAGACATTGATTACATTTTGGTATTAACCTTGCAACAGGTGGTGCAGCTATGCTGCATTTTGCACGATTTTTCCGATAGCTATATCTAAACAACCAAAGCACAGAATTTCATAAAACTTCAGATTTTGTTACAAAATGATGTATAACATAATTACACGATGATTATGTTTTGTTATAAATCCTTCAACTGATCGTGCTGCTGTGCTATAATTTACACGTTTTTTTTAAAAAAAAAACTAGCTATATCTCACGAACTAATGCACAGAATTTCATCAAACTTCAGATTCTTTTACACCATAACATAATTAGACTTTTTTTTTACATTTTGGCATAAATTGTCCAAGATATGGTGTTGCTGTGCTACGTTTTGCAAATTTTTTCTTATAATTATATCTCAAGAACTAATGGACGAAATTCCATCAAATTTCAGATTCTGTTAGGTCTTGATATCAATAGATGCTTATTAGGTTTTAGTACAAATTACCCAAGATGAGGCACAACTAAGCTCCTTTTCTCAGAATATTAATTAAATTTGGCTTTTCGGATACCAGAATCTCATTAGGCTAGGTCAAATGTTCGAGGAAATTCGATAGTGGGTAACTTTGGGGTCACCACGTTTTTTTTTTTTTTTTTTTTTTTTTTTTTTTTTTTTTTTTATATTAAAATGTACTTATGAGATAGAAGAAAGTTTCGGGATTGACACATCCAACTAGTTTATAATCATTTGAAATTTCGGACCCTAAACTTTAATGCCCCCTATCTCCTTGGGAATACGCCTGGGACCCTTAGTCTCCTATTTAATATTATTTGTCTTTAAGTGTACTATAACCCCTTAAAGTTCTGCCCATCTTTTATGAATCACCCTGTATATTTATTTATTTTACAAGATTGTATTTTAATTTGTATATTTAGTTTCATTCGGTGTGAAAAAAAATAAAATTCACTAACATTTTTTTAATGTGGCCCGCGACTCTGTATACAATGCTAAATTTGGCCCGCGATGGTCAACGAGTTTGACATGCGTGATCTAAAGTAATGTTACGTTCTTATTTGTGGATCGAAAAAGGTTTAGTGAACGGGACTTTAGACTTTGTTGCACGTAATAAAGAAAATCACAAGCCACCAGACCAGATATCGTGAATAACCATGGATAAATTTGAATACTACAATAATTTAACTTATAAGAATTGGCGCGTACCAATTCCCCCAATAATTAAATTCTGGAAAAATGGAAGCATAAATTGCTCAAGGAAAGAATATCTTCTGCAGTTAGCTTTTGCTGTTATAATTCATAAATCCCAAGGTTTAACATTAGATGAAGCAGTTGTAGATATTGAGGATATATAGACACCAGTTGTCTTAAAAACGTACGTAACGTTGTCGAGAGTGAAAATCCTTCAAAATTAAGCATTCAATAGAAATTTTCCTTACGAAAAATTCTACAATATCAAAAATTCTGATACGCTAACATGTATAAAAACAAAGAAATTAGAAAAAAAAAAGTTTTACAGTTAAAAATTCATAGTATTAACGAGAGCAGATTTCAAATGTTTTTCCAGAAAATAGGATTTTGACAAAGTAACTTTCTTCAAGCTCTCTTCAAATATATTATTCTAAAATAGCTATCAAAGATTATTTGATGTTAAGTACAAAGATTGGAAACATGCATATTTCAAATAGGGATGCACCGAATATTCGGTATCTATTCTGTATTCGGCCTATTCGCCCATGTTACCGAATATTCGGTTAGGCCGAATATCAAACTATTCCGTTGAGCCGAATATTCGGTTTGGCCGAATACCAAAGTATTCGGCCGAATCCAATACTGAATATAGCCTTTAAAACACATTTTTAAAAACTATTCACAATTACTACTTTTAAGTGTCAATTTATAAATATATTTAATATAATTAGAAAGAAAATCATATTTAAATAAAATAGAATGTTTTTACATTATTTATCTGCTGTTTGTAACGTATAACTTAAGAAAATTTACCATGAGAAGGCTTAAAATGGTGATTTATTAGGATTCTACTTAGGAATAAATGATATGAATGCAGATGCAAGTTCCTAAATTTTACTTAGTAAATAATCTATTTTTTGTTTTTCTCAAATAAAAGTCCTTAAACAAGAAAGAAAATTTTTTTGAGATTAGTAATAGCTATCAGGACAGACAATTTTTGTTCATGAAACCATAATCATAATCAACTTATTGAGTCATAAGTACATTGTATTTTATCTCACTCAAAGTCAAAATGTGTTTTCGTTTCTTGCATTAACAATAAATAAGATTATCATAACTATATTTTTAACTAACATGCTTTGATTTTTGTAAAATATGATATGATGGAAAGGATTGAAAATGCCACCATTCATAAGAAAAGAACTATGAGTTAGACATTCCTTTATTCATAATTAAGTTGAAAGTATACATATTTTATATTGAAAAAAAATCTGCCTTGAGTTATTTTAAAGAACAATTATGTGACTGTACAGTTTTTCTTCAACCATTTTTTCATTATTCCTCTTTGATTTTAAAATGTTTATTTCAATTCGTAGAAGAAATCTTGAAATTAAAAATTTTATTAATTAAAAAAGTCTCAATTGTGCTTCTTAAATAAATAAAGGCAGAATTTTTCCGATACTAAATGTTCCTATAAAAAGCTCTTGTTTATCAAAATATAAATCTCTTATTAAATATTATGTAAAATTGTTTTAAAAAGTAACATTTTAATAACTTTAAACTTTGATATCACATATTATTTTAATATGTGAACTAAATATCGATTTAATATCATTAGCAAGTGATATGTACTTTGGAAGAATAATACTTTCATCTTATACTAAAGAACTTATTAAATACGGACACATTATTTACAGCAGACTATCACAAATACACACAATCGGCATAGAACACCATTGCCGCTTACATAAAACATTCTATTTACATTTTTGTCTTAGTTGCGGTTACAGTTAAATACACCACATCTCTTCCCTTCCTAAACTATCACTACAAGTCCAATCGCTGAGGAGGTCTCCGGATTCTAGTAGATCGGCGAACTGGTTGTGGTGTTGGAGTTGAACCGTGGACACTGAGTGGAGCATGCTCTTGTGTAGTAACTGAGACTGGCGTTGCATCAGTCGTCTCCGCCTCCACACTAGTGGGTGATTGTGCTAACTCAGCACTAGTTGTCGGAACATCAGCATCTTGCACAGGAATGGCAGGTTTTGAAAACGATCGTCGAAGCTCTCTTTCTTTTTCCTCTATGTCTCCTCCATCCCGTATTTGATCGACATGTCTACGCCACAATTGGCCATTTACATCGACCGTGTAATGTAGCTGTCCATCTTTTCTAACGACTTTTCCAAATCTCCATCTCTTGTCGCCTTGCCGGTAATTTCGTACAGCGACATTGTCGCCAATTTCGAATCCCCTATCAGAGAATTTATAAGTTCCTTTACGAACTTTTTCTTCCACTCTGCTTTTGAGATCAGGACGCAGCAGATCGATTCTCGTCCGAATCTCACT
Organism: Maratus speculifer; assembly: GCA_964019185.1. Classification (NCBI taxonomy): domain Eukaryota; kingdom Metazoa; phylum Arthropoda; class Arachnida; order Araneae; family Salticidae; genus Maratus; species Maratus speculifer. Next base: position 184,146,648 of record OZ025289.1, read on the forward strand.
GTTCAACATAAGCATGGCTGGACTATGAAGTGTCGTGAGGTTTGGAGCTTTTCTGGATTGCATAAGGAACGTACTTAATTTTTGTTGTATTGCACCACCATAATTTTGCATTGCTCTTAGAGATTGTTTGACTGTAAAGACGTATCTTTCGGCCTGCCCATTGCTAGATGGTTTAAATGGCGCAGTGGTCTTGTGTTTGATACCGTTATTACGCATAAACATCTCAAATTCAAATGATGTAAATTGTGGACCGTTGTCACTTACCAGCATGAGTGGCAATCCAAATCGAGTGAAACAATCTCTTAAGCATTCAATGGTTTTGGTTGCTGTGGTGGATTTCATTGGATACGCTTCCAACCACTTGGAATGATCATCTACTATAATCAGGAACATATATTCAAAGATAGGCCCAGCAAAATCTATGTGAATACGTTGCCACGGTGCACTAGGATACTCCCAGCAATGCACCTTTACTCTAGGGATGGGACGAATATTCGGCCACTATTCGGTATTCGGCCTATTCGGCCCTTTTGCCGAATATTCGGTTGGCCGAATATTGAAGGCTTGTTGACCGAATACTTCGGCCGAATACCTGTAGCCGAATATTTAGATATATCTTGCCGAATACTGCTAAAATCTCACCGAATAGTGAAAGATATCTTGCCAAATAAATTTCAGATTTAAAGAATTTCATTCTTGCAATTTTTTTTTTTTTTTTCTAATCCAAATTGGCTACTTTATTTATGAATCATTCTCACTCTTACTTACAAAATATAGAGTTATTCAGATACTAAAAAATATACAGCCTTTCTGTATTTTCCATAAAAGTTAGTGATATTCTAGAAAATGCTGCCCAAGTTGGAGATTTAATTGTACGGGAAATGTCATCATTAGAGAATGATATATTACAATTCAAGATATAAAAACACTGCCTTATTCTAAAATGCTCGAATATTTATTAATGTCTGCAAATTCCATGCACATATAAAAAAGACTCTTATGATATTCATAACTTATTTTCTATAAAGTAAGAAATGAGAAAAATTTATTCACTAGGTGTGTTAACGAAAATTTATTTTCAAAATTAAATATATCACCATTCCAAATACAACGGTACATCTGAAAGCAGAACTGGTGTCAAACTCGATACACATTAGATGACACAACTTGCTTTATAAAGATGGTTTTATAAATATTTAATATAAATTCTAAATACTCAACAAAATATTTTTTTCATTCTATAGTTTTTACATTTAAATAATTATTTGCATAATTACTGACTTAAATATGTAACATTGTGTATATATTTTTAATTTAATCTTCCTTCCTTCATGTTGTTATCAATTTCAGTTTATCCTTTTAATGCTTGTTGAATAAGTGGAATATTGAAGTTGAATATTGTATGTGCCGATTCAAATGTCAAAGATTTTGTTAACATATGCATTCTACTTTAAGCATAACCTTTTGCTTTAACGTAATTTGTAATTTAAGACTTGGCATCTGATTTCAGAACAGTCTCGTTCTTACAAATTACCTTATCACTAGGGACACAAACTCTAAACGATCAAATTTACTTCATTAAAGGTTATTTCAGAAAATATGTCCTTGTGAGTTCTGAGAGAAAGAGAGATTAAAAATATTATTGATTTTGGATGCAAGAAGTATGAATTAATAGTAAAAATGAAGTACATTCTTCATATTTTAATGGAAATATTTTCCCATCTTGACTTACTGAAAATCAATTTGATGTACATTAGAATAAAGGATATAATGCAATTACATAATTTTGTTTGTGTTAAAATAAGTTTTTCAAATTTAAAAATACATTTAAAAGCACATTTAAGAGTAATAAATATTAATGAGCTCCTATTTTTTAAATTATATATAATCAAAACTTATTTTCTTTATTGGAAAAAAATTTAACTATTCGGCTGGCCGAATATTCGGTATTCGGCCTAAAATTTAGCCGAATATTCGGTATTCGGCTATTCGGCCAAATCACTATTCGTCCCATCTCTACTTTACTCTCTGTGGGTCGGTTTTGTACCGAGCACAGTCTACACAATTCTTTGAGCAATTTTCTATATCCTTATCGATATTCTTCCAATAAACATGCGATCTAACGATAGCTTTCATCTTAACAGTACCCAGATGACCATGATGTAATTCTTCAAGCACCTGAGCCTGATACTTTTTGGGAACGCGCACACGCTGGCCTAACATGACACAACCATCTTATAGACTATATTCTGCTTCTCTCCCTCTTAAAATTCCTCCATTCTGTAAAATATTAAGTAATGGGGCGAGGTCTGCATCCAACAGAGTTTCTTTGGCTAAGTCTCTAGCTGTGGCAGGAAGAGTTTCAATTTGTGCTAACTGAAATAGATCAATTTCATCTTTAACGTCTAGCTGTTCAGAGGTGGACGGCAGCCTAGACAGAAAGTCAGCGTTACCATGTTTTTTTGTATGACGATACTTAATGTCAAACTGGAAAGATTGTAATACTAAAGAATAATGTAACAATCTTGTGGTTGCCAGAACTGGAAGACCTTTCTTCGATCCGAAGATGACTACTAAAGGTTGGTGGTCAGTTAATAATGTGAATCGTCTCCCTTTTAGGTAAAGATAAAATTTTTTGACACCCCACACAATTGCTAGTGCTTCTTTATCAATCTGAGCGTATTTTTGCTCAGTTCTTGTGAGGGTTCTGGAGGCGAAAGCTATTGGTCTTTCCGTTCCATCAGGTAAAGTGTGGGAAAGAACTGCCCCTACTCCTACAGGAGATGCGTCAGTTGCCAATATCAATGGCAGTGATGGATCATAATGCATTAGGACACGCGGAGAACAAATTTCATTTTTAATTTTTTCAAAAGCTTCCTGACAATCCTTTGACCAAACCCATTTTACACCTTTCTGTGTTAATTTATACAAAGGATTCGCTATTGTAGCCAAATTAGGACAAAATTTTCCATAAAAATTAACAAGCCCTAAAATACTTTGTACTTCCTGTACGTTAGTAGGTCTAGGAGCTTTTGAAATCGCAGAAATGTTCTCATCAGTCTTATATATGCCGTTTGCATCGATTTTGTGCCCTAAAAATTGAATTTCTTTTTGAAAAAATTTACTTTTTTCTAAATTTAATTTTAGCCCATGATCTTTACATTTCTGAAAAAAATTTCTTAAGGCCTCTAAGTGTGATTTATCATCTGATCCAGTCACTCTAACATCATCCATAAAAACTTTGACTCCTTCCATTCCCTGGAAAAGCCCATCAATATATCTTTGCCAAATTGCTGGAGCAGAATTTAAACCATACATAAGTCTTTTACAAACATATAATCCCTTATGTGTATTTATCGTTAAGATCTTTTGACTATCTGAATGTACTTTCATTTGTAAATATGCATGTTTAAAATCGATTTTTGAAAAATGCTTACCCCCATTTAAGCTTGAAAAAATTTCCACTAATTTTGGTAAAGGATGTTGCTGTACCATAATATTTTGGTTTACGGTAACAGAATAATCTGCACATAGGCGTATAGACCCATCTGTTTTTACAACAGGGACAACTGGTGTTGCCCAATCAGAGGTCTCTACTCTCTCTATGATGCCTTCCTTTTCAAGCCTATCAATTTCTTGTTCAATCCTGTCTTTTAAAGAAAAGGGTACAGGTCTAGCTCTACAAAATTTTGGCACTGAATCAGATTTAAGTTCCAACTTTACTTCATAATTATTAATTTCCCCTAACTTATCGTCAAAAAGCTCTTTATCCTCTTCTAACAATTTACTCAAATTATAGTCATACGATGTTCTTACTGCTTTTATAGAATTCCAGTCTGAATTTATACTACATAGCCATTCACGGCCAAAAATTGTATCCAAATTTTCCTTAACAATTATACAAATTTAATTCAAATTTTTGATTTTTGTATTCAACATCAACAGTGACAAAACCCAAAGGTACAATTATTTCACCTTTGTATGTTTTAAAAACTACTTTTGTGGGTTGAATTCTTTTTTTCGAAATCTCACGAAATTTTTTTATGCTCATTACAGAGACGGCCCCTCCAGTATCAAGTTCCATACTCACAGGTTTATTTTCAATGTTTACTGTTAACATAATTGGAGGTTTTCTTTGCTCCTCCTCTTTCAAATCAAAAGAATACATTGGGATAACATTTTCCCTGGAATACAGACTATCTACCTGCTTTTGTTTTACCGTGTTCCCTTTTAACCCTTTTTTCGCTGCAAAACAAGCTTTTCGAATGTGCCCGATTTTTTGACAAAAATGACACTTAGCTAATTTAAATCTGCAGGAATATTTATCGTGATCCGTTGCTGTACACCGTGTACAGCTCGTTTTTACTTTCTTTTTCGAAAGATTTTGTCTTCCAAAGTTTTTCTTTTGCGAAACAAATTTTGACTGCTCATTATTTTTCCTCACGGTAAATTCTTTAATTTCTAAAGATTTACCCATTATCTCATTTGCCCCTTTCATAGCTTTCTCCATAGCTAAAGCAATTTTCAAAGTATTCTCAATATCTATATCATCTTCCTCAAAAAGTCTATCTAATATTGCTCTATCCCTCAACCCGCTTACGAAAACATCCCTTAACATCGTGTTCAACATTTCTTGTTTATACTGACAAGGAATTGCCAAGGAGCGAAGTTCAGCCATAAAAGCACTGACACTTTCCCCCTCCCGTTGCTTACGATTTAGAAACACATGCCTACTAGGAATTATAAGCGGCGTCGGAGTGAGATGAGCTTTTAATGTATTTTTTAGAATAAGGTAATCTTTATCGGAAGGATTGTCAGGAGCTAGCAGGTTTTTCAACAAATTATATAATTTTGCTGACAAACTAGAAATAAAAACTTTCCCACGTTTGCCATTCGGAACATTTTGAATATCCATGAAAGCTTCGAAGCGTTCTAAAAAAGAATCAAAAGCTTCTTTCGGTTCATCAAATTTTTCAAATTGAACTGAAACTTTAGCTTCTTGCGTTTTCGGATCGGCAAAAGTGGTTAATTTCTCTAATAAAATTTTATTTTGTTCTATTAGACTTTGAACCAACTGCTCCATTTTAATCTTCTTTAAAGATAAATACAAAAAGAATTTTTTACCTAGGCAGTCTTCGGCATCTAATGAGCGTGAATCCGACACTTTTTATCCCATACATCGTCGCCAGATATCACATATTATTTTAATATGTGAACTAAATATCGATTTAATATCATTAGCAAGTGATATGTACTTTGGAAGAATAATACTTTTATCTTATACTAAAGAACTTATTTAATACGGACACATTATTTATAGCAGACGATCACAGATACACACAATTGGCATAGAACACCATTGCCGCTTACATAAAACATTTTATTTACATTTTTGTCTTAGTTGCGGTTACAGTTAAATACACCACATTTGAAATATAAAAAGTATTTGGAAAGCCGAATATTCGGTATTCGGCCGAATAGTTACTATTCGGCTGGCCGAATATTCGGTATTCGGCCCAACAATTACTATTCGGCTTGCCGAATATTAGGCATTCGATTCAGCTGTTGACCGAATATTCGGCATTCGGTATTCGGCCAAAATCAGTATTCGGTGCATCTCTAATTTCAAACAACTTTAAAAAAATACCAGTGGTTACTGGAAATTATAAAAACATCTTTAAAAGAGCTTTTAGTTGAAAATTTAAAAACGTTTTGCAAAAGTTTGCTTCGAAAATATTTTATTATGCCAGTCTTACATCATAAATAAAAAATTAAAATGCGCCAAAACATAAAATAACGTTTTTGTTTAATAAAGATGCAAAAATAATATTAAAAAATATTTTTACTTTCAAATATCTGTTTTAAAAAATAACGCTTCGCGAATCTAAACAAAGCATGGCTTTTGCTAGTAAATAAAATAGTTCAACAGTACAATACTTCTCCCACATCTGGCCAACGACAGGATAAACTCGTAGTTTACAGAAAATTTCATTATATCCTTTACATATTTGATAAAATTAAAAAAGATCGCGCAAAAATATAACATAAAACTTGTCGCCATTCCACCTCCATATCTCATTGACATCGTTACAGATAAGATCGACAAAATTCCAATCGATCAAAAATCTGGTATTTAGAAATCCCCATCACTTTATCTAATAATGTTAAAAAAGTCTACATCGGCATGACTACGCGGAAACTTTCAATTAGAATTAAAGAGCATCGCAGAGATATAAAACAATATAAACAGAATACTGCCCTTTCTCGCTTCTACTTGGGGAACAAGGGTTGCCGTATTAACTTTGATGAGGCCAAAATCATAGTTCCGTGCAATAACCCAGTTCAAGGTAAAATAATAGAATCTATCGAAATCATAGCACGAGAAAATAAACCATGTAATGATAATTTATCCTACAATATACCAAAAATATGGCATAACATAATAAAATCTTAAATTTTTTTATTTCATTGCAATATTTTAATTTTTACTCACGTGTAAGAGGCAACATTTTTAACATTTTAATTCATTTCGGTGTTAATTTATTAGAAATATTATCTCTCGATCAAGATGCAAACTTAGTCCTTCCATTACCATATTTTCCTGAAGACGCCCGCAGAAGACGGTGCGAAACATTGATATTTTTATTTTGTTTTAATTGTACAAGTGTATATTAAAATTTTTGTTTTGTGCACCAGTGAGCAATGTGTTGTATTTTAATAAATACATTCTTATTAGTTAAATTTTATGGTGCAACTGTCCTATATATATTTACAAAATTCTTTAAATCCAAAATTTATTTGGCAAGATAACTTTAACTATTCGGCGAGATTTTTGTAATATTCGGCGAGATATCTCTAAATATTCGGTCAAAGGTATTCGGCCGAAGTATTCGGTTGACAAGCCTTCAATATTCGGCAAAAGGGCCGAATACCGAATAGTGGCCGAATATTCGTCCCATCTATTAATAGATAAAAAGTTTAGTAGTAGTCACTTCAACATAATTCACTTATAATTTTTTATAGCTAGAAGTGGAGGGAGACAGCATCATGGTTGCTCCGGAGCACCAGATAATCAAAGTCGGAGCTTGACAATAACAATGTATACCCAGAGTTTCCCCCAGGTTTAAAAAAGGGTAGGGCGCTACTGTTCTGAAAAAGGCACTTTTTACATTTTTCAGGGCATTTTTTCATTCTTAAGGGCACTTTTATAGAGTTAAATCTAAAATTTAGCGGTTCAAAAAGTCGTGAAAAATCAGACATTTCATCAAAATATTGGGAAAAAAGGTAAATTTTGTTAAAAAATCGCGAAAAATCGGCAAATTTTATTAAAAGATTGCATAAACAGCAGTTTTTGCTAAAAGATCGCAAAAAACGACATATTTTGCTAGAAAATCGCAAAAAAAGACAAATCTCGTGAAAATATCGCGAAAAAACGGAACTTTTCACAGAATTTTCCGTTTTATTTCAATTTTTGGACGATATTTGCCGTTTTTTCGCAAATTTTTTGACGAAATCTGCCGTTTTATCGCTATTTTTTGCTACTCATTTGACAAAATTTTCCGCTTTATTGTGATTTTCGGAAGAAATGTGTCGTTTTTCCACAATCCTTTGAGAAAATCTGCCGTTTTGTGAAATTTTGTGACGAAATTAGCCATTTTTTTGCGTATCTTGCCGATAATTAGTCGGCGTATGAGGCTATTTTTTGCGTTCCGTTGCCGATTTTTTCGGATCATCGCTGGAGGGCTGCTTTTTTTCAAATGTGGGCACGAAGGGCGCTATTTTTTTAATGAATGACAAGAGGGGCGCTATTTTTTAAACTAAAGGGCAGGAGGGGCGGAGTGCCCCCTGAAACCCTCTGGGGGAAACTCTGGTATACCTACCTACCAATTAATGAATGGCAAGGAGCTGAGTTTGCCATTAGTGTTGCCAATTTAGCGCATTTTTCTCTTTTCAGAAATTTCGAAATCATAATCGAAATTTCAATTAGCATTTTTGTTGCTTTATGAATGAATGGGGATGGCGAGTATATCTAGAATCTGGCTTGTATATCATGGGGATAACGAGTCGAAAATGCATAAAAGATTGGAAATTTAACAAATGACTTCATAAAACATTTTTTTTATTCTAATAGTAAAATAACAATAAAATGTACTAACAAAGTATACCGTGAACACGGATGTATTTTTCTTGCCTTTCTTCTTGATATTTCTACATACTTTTCGAATATCCCGATTTTTAAAATGGCGAACAGCTGAAGGTTCACTACCTATGCGCGTGACTGCCTACTTTTTAATTGGAAATAAAGAAAAACGAACGACGAAATGTGGAAAATTAAAGCTCGCTAGCAAGCGGTCGATGGGAATTTTTAATTAACATTTCGGCTAATTATCAAAGAATGAAATATTAAGTCACAAATTACATTCAGATATGTCTTCGTCCATCCTTATCGGATAAGCAGGTCTCTACATACGATAACTGCATGTAGAGACATGCATGTTGTTGCACACAAACAAGCACAGAAACATCTTTCTTTTATTAATATTACTAGCAAAGCTTAGCTGGTCGTTTTTTCCAAACGAGATTCGAAATAACGTCTTAGGCACGAACGACCGGTATACGTGCCACATTAAGTGCTTAGAATACTTGGTTATTCTCACCAATAAATTTTTATTGAAAATTTTGCCTCATTTAATCCAAACAGTTTACCGCTTCAATTATGAAAAAATTTCTCTTTTGAAAAACCGGTGATAAAAAATTCTGTAAAAGACGGTCGTACCAAGGGGTTAAACGAATTTGTGGATGAAGGGTTCCACTGTTCTCTACAGTGTAAGAACTGTCCCACACGAGCTACTCCCGCTCTGATGTTGAAATCAATTGAATTATTACATCTTGAATTATTGCAATTTTTTTTCCAACTCGGTTAAATACAAATTTTCAGCATCGTCATTAACGTTGCTATAGGAACCGACTTGATAATATTCCGACTTTGATTTAATCACGGCAATAGTAGAGAAATTTAAGAGAAAGTTCTTCCGTTAATGAAATAAAGAATACTGTCCAATTAAACTGATGGCATTGAGCTCACAGGCTGCAAATACTAATTGTACATTAAAGCCTTATATTTTCAAGTGTTAATTCCGTTCGAAAAAAAATTAAGAAGGGGAAACAGCTCTCCCCTTTCCTCTTTTTTTATACTTAATCACTGAACCTCCTATACTATCAAAGACATGCTTTATCATATAAAAAATCTATATCCAAAATTCAGAGCAAATGAGATAATTCTTAATAAAAACCCATTTAGCATTTATATAATTTAAAAGGAGTTATCCCCCTCTTTTATACTTAACCATTAAACTTCCAAAACTATTCAGAGATTTGAACGAAATCTGAAAATTCTGCTTGAAAAACCCATTTATATAAATTAAAGGGGGGGGGGGCATTAGAACCCCTGTCCCCCCTATTTATACTTATTCAATGAACACCTAATAACAGTCACGGAATCGCCTCATCAGAATGATCCTGATCTAAATTTTGAACGAAAACTTAATTCTGCATGAAAATCCTATTTATATCAACTAAGGGGAGGGGCATGAGCCCCCCGTTCCCCCTCTTATACATATCGAATGAACTCCAAAAACTAATCAGGGAAGCGCCTTGTCAGGATATACCTACATACAAAATTTAAAGTGGATCGGATATTTTTATCATGAGTTATCGCGTTACGCACGAACGTACATACAGAACGGACGGGCACATAAGCTCTCAGGCTATGATAGCCTGTGAGCTAAAAAGGGTCAAAAACTATCACAAAACGTTAAAAATCTGATAAAAATTTCAGACATTCAAAAGAACACAATTTAGTATACTGGATTAAAATCAGGTTTCTTTTAGGAATAAATCACAGAGCGAAATTTACTAAAGTAAAACGATTGAAACTGGATTCTTTTATAAAATGTCAACATCGCAGTAACACGAGCAAAATAAATAAATAAAAATTTGGCTACGAAGCGCATCACTTCCGACATACGAGTACCTTCCTGCCAAATCTTCTAAGCTCTGTGCACAGCTGTCGAAACACTGGACAGGCCAGGCACACAAAAATCTATCTTTATTATATGACACACAAGCATCTGTTTTATGGTATTTTATTTATTTTCGTGGGTTTTAAAACTCGCCTTATCAAGAAAGTCAAATTTTGGAAATAGCGAAAAGTTCTGACAGCGTCCATTGCTTTTCACTGTAAACTGTATTTAACAATGCAAACACATAATATAAAAAGCCAAAAACTCCATTTTAGATAAGTGCGCGAATTTCAAAACTCTTCTTATCCAAAATTTTAAAGCTTACCAGTGACTGAGAGATTATGCTCTCGAAGCAGGTAAACGGAAGGTGCTGGGTTCGATGTAATAGCGCCCGTCGGCCCAATCGTTCGGAGTTTTCCGTGTTTTTTTTTTTTTACTTTGAATAACCTTGCATAAATGCGGGTTATGTTCCCTTAGAAATATACATACGGAGGGCACTCTCCTAGGGCCTAGATCCCACGTGCCGTAATACCTAACACCACCACACACACGCCAAAATTTTAAAATCGAGTTTTTAAGATGAATCCATTATTTTGCCAAACTTGCCTGGAAAAACACCACAATCTACAAAATACCTACTTCTATCGTTATTTCTGGCAATGTAAAATCTTGATTTACAATGAAAACCAATAGACGCAGTTAGAGGTCTTTCGCGATTTTTCAAAATTTGATTTTCTGGATAAGGCGAGTTTTGAAATTCACGTCCACAAATATATAGGGTAGATGAGCCAGTAATGGGCCACCTCGCACTTTTTGGTTTATAAAAAAATAATAAATAATAGTTAAGCTAATATTATTTTTTTCTGAACTCCACCTTGCATGCTTTATAAGCTGGATTAATTTCTTACACTTTTTGTCAAAACAATTAGGAAGCAGAAAATAAAGTTTCACAGTTTTTCTGTTTTTCACTGAAAATCTTAATGAACATGCTAAGAACTGACTTTACTTACTTAGTTTATATCGTTTTTATTTTTCCGTAAAAATTGAATGTTTTTGTTTGGTTAGCAATATAAAACATTGAATTTAATGTACCAATGGCCATTTACAAAATTTTATTAATTTTTAAGATTTTAGGAGGGGTGGTCCATTACTGGATTGCTTATTTCGTGATTTTCCAGTAATGGACCACCCAAATGACCAATGCAAAAAGTATAATTTCAGTAGAGATAAAATATTTTGATTTAACTGAAATGCTAAATAATCAAATTTAATACTTAAATTTTACCTATTATAATTTAATAAAGGCAATTTCTTCATAATTAGTTGTTTTTAAAACGTCATCCAAAATTGGTACAAAAAACAAGCAGAAAATTTGACAAAATCTAGATGTGCCGTTACAAAAGATGTTGTTTTAAGTTGGTTTAGGAATGTAAAATCATATTAGGAAGATGATATTATTAATATTTTCTTCTGAATTCTAAAGCATACAGAGAGAATTTTCAATGGCGTTAAAACTGGATTTTTTTTTGTGCTCTTAAAACAGGGAAAATTTTGAGACCAAAATCAATTAAAGATGTGTATTATGTAGTATCGAATAACGAAAAAGAACAAATCACTGTTATGGGATGTTTTTCAGCAAATAATGAGATTGTTCCATTGATGATAATATATCCATATAAGCATCTCTGAAGGGAAATTGTGGAATCAATCTGTGCCAAAATGATTGACTATATGATTATCTGAAAATGGTTGGATAGTGCAAGAACATTTATCATTTTAAATGCATTCTAAAATTCCATATTGAATAGTTTGGACTATCAGAAAGGGATGATAAAATTGAAGATTTGTTATTTATATTTCATATTTACACAGCACATCATTTAGATAATGATGTGAATGAAGACTGGAGACTTTTTTTAATGCCTTATTTTATCTAAACTTGATTTCAGTAAAACATTGTCTTTATCGTATAAATCCTGTAAATTTAAATACTTTGTTTTATATCTTTACAATATAAATCCTTTAATGTAATAAACAGTTAATAATACCATTCATATTTTGTTTTATATCCGCATTATAAATCCTTGATTATAATAAATTCATAAATTTAAATATTTTGTTTTATGTTTTTTTCAATATAAATTCTTTAATGTAATGCATTTCTGACTTTATTTTTAATATCTTGTTTTATTAGTATGCTTTCATTAAGTTCTGGAGCAAAATAGAATTGAAAAATCAATTATCTGTTATTTTTTATAGGATGGCCCATTACTGGAACATAGGTGGTCCATTACTGGGCTTTTGGGTGTTTAGACATATTTCTATCATTTAAAATTAAATTTTTATTTCTATTGGGAAATGTAACTATGGGATTAGTTAAATATTGTTGAAAGATTAATATAATATGAAACCAAGTATGAAAAATCATGCGTTAAGCATAGATTATGAAGCACTTTCCAACATTTAATGAAATCTTTAACAAAACTTTGTTATTTAGGTAAATAATAGTGTATAGCCAAATATACCCAAATATGTAATCCAGTACATTAGAACAGCCCTGTATTTCATATGTCAGTTCATATAATGGGAAAATTTAGCTTAGCAAGAAAATACCCAGTAGCTTGAGATTTCTTTTTCAGCAATTCATATTATTAGATGGAAACATACTTGAATACTTTTTTTCAGCCCTGTAGTTTACATTGTTCCTTTATTACACGTCAGCATTAGGCTAAAATTTATTGTAAACTAAAACACTTTTAAAACAACTGAAATCACATTCTCATAAATTATCATTCATACGCGTCCATGTACCGAATTCTTTGCGTGGCCCTGTGTATCCTTTTATCTATATTCTGCAAACATTTCACAGTAAATTGAATGAAGCTCGGCGTAAAAATGCATAGCTTATTTGGGAACCACGTTTAAACAATTTACGCTCATATTCAGTAACGTTGGTGAGCTCTTTATGGGTAGCCCTGTATATCAACTATAACATTTATACACACCATATAATGTGCATATATTTAGCGCATATATAAACGCGTATATCATAATTAAAATGCATTTCATCCCTCCATCAGCCATCATCGGACACATATACGGTACTTCGGAAAAAATATACTATTTGAAATCTTTTGTGTGGCCCTGTAAATGCTATGTACTTCATATTATGCAAGACAGTAGCGTATAATTTATATTAAGCTTCAGAGACATATATCAATTTTATTATACATGAAAAAGCTTAATATATTTAAAACATGTAATGGGAAACTTTTGATTCGCCCTGTAGATAAACTAATCATGGTAGAAACTTCATTTTCAATAGGACTTGTGCTAGGGTAAACGTCAATAACGTCCTAAAATTTCACGACAATCCGAGTATATTAACGATTTTTCCCCATAGGCCGTAATGTAATGGGAAACTTTTGATTCTCTCTGTAGATAAACTAATCATGGTAGATACTTCATTTTCAATAGGGTTCGTGCTAGTGTAAACATCAATAACGTATAAAAATTTCATAGCAATCCGAGTATATTTACGGGAGTTAGAGCGCGGACAGACGGACAGACGGGCAGACAAACCGAATGCATAAGCACTTTTCAACTTTGTTGGAAAGTGCTAAAAATTGGAATACAATAATTACAACTATTAATAAAAAATTATTTTTCAGAGAAATTCCTTAAGGGGGTCCATTACTGGCACATCTACCCTATATATATGCGTGTGTATGAAAATTTTTGCAGGAGTGTTATGTATAATGTCAGGAGTTTTTTTTACCGTAATTTATTTTAGTTCGAATTTCAAACAATAGGTGGCGCTGACGGTGATTGAAGGCCAGGTCGACGCTTTACTTAGCATTGATCACCTGGCCTTCAATCGCCGTCAGCGCCGCCTATTGTTTGAAATTCGAACTAAAATAAAAAATTTAGGTAAAAAAACTCCTGACATTATACATAGCCCTCCTGCAAAAATTTTTTAAATAGCTGTCACCGTTTGCAAGTTATTGAATTTTAAAATCCATCAGTCATTTTGGGACACCCGGTATGTATGTATATATATATGTGTGTGTGTGCGTATGTGTGTGTGTATATATATATAATATTATATGTATACAGTAGGACCCCGCAAATTCAGACCCCGTTAATCCGGATCGGTTTGGTCATTTTTTTTCTTTTTTTTTTTAATCAAATTTGAAAAGTGATTGGCAAATTTCCATAACATAATTTTCTTTAAGCCTCATTATCAGGTTAAAAAAGTATTTTCTGAAATCTTTTCGGAAGAACACCTCAAGCTTTCTTATTTAAACACTTTAATGTTATCTATGAAAGGAACAACTATACATCATTTAAGCTTTGCCAATTCCAGTTTTCAGAGTTTTCAATTTATACTAGGTTTCTTCTACCTCAGAGCATTGCAAGAAAGGAGAGTAAAATAGTCCTTAGACACACCGACTGTTAAGGATCGCGATCTGATCTTTGTCAGCCAGTCCATAGATCCTCTTGGGACTATTTCCTTGTCTTCGTGTTAAAACCTTTCTATTAATCACTTGCGGAAATTCGAATTAAAAGGAGGAATAAACGAGAATGCTCAAGAGAATGCGTGACTATGCGGCCCGCAAAATTGGTAGAATATGACAAATTTTATAATTAAAAAGTAAACATTTTTACTTTCTGCAAATAATGAATATGTTCAGTATAAAGGTGATTTTCTGTGACTATTTTATTTCATTTGTTTACACTTTCCGGATTTTCGGCAATCCGGATTGGGCCTGGTCCCAATTAATCCGAATTATCGGGGTTCTACTGTATATATGTATGCATACATATATTCATCGAAATTTGGCTTAAAAAAATCACCTATTGCAGACTTATTTTTATTTTCTCTAGGTATAAAAAAAAAAAAAATCTGTACACTATCATACTAGGGAAGGAATGAGTGTTCCTCAAGCACGACCATGTTACAATCAAAAGCTGTATTAACTCAAGAATCAAGTCTCTTTACTGCAATGCAGGGATTAGAAAATATCCGAAAATCTTGTAGCACATTTTACTTCCCCTCGCAACGGGGGTCTTTTGCGAAATTTTTAATGTTTTGTCACCGATTTTTAAAAACAGAAATTTGTGGTTTATTAAATAGAGAAAATACTCCGATTAAATAAGGCAAATTTTACAGTAAAATTTTACTGGTGGGGACAAACAAGGATTCTTAAGCTTTTTTGCGCCACGTATACGTCTCGCTCATTCCCAAGGGATTGAACAAAACCACAAACATAAATGTAATCAGAACTTCATTCATAAAAGTGCTTACAAATATTTTTGCTTACAACTAAATTGTAATAATAGGTAACCTTTTTCTTAGGTGAGGGGGGGGGAGGTAGAAAAAAACGAACAGAAAGAATGCCCAATTTGTCATAACCAATAACAATTAAGAAAAAAAAAAGATATTTATATAATTCCCAGAAATAAGTGAAACAAAATCCACTTATTGATTTAATTAAAATTAACACACATTGCAATTGTTTCGGAAATTCGTTATACAACAAAAATCAATCAAGTACAAGTTCTACTCGCACGCAACGGGTTACACACAACAAAGACCCCTACAAAGTTGAAATTTGGTTTTGTTCCAAGCGCGCTTCGAAACGAGGTCGCAAATTGGGATCGCCGTCTTAGTCCGCGCCGCTGTTTTCTAAATATGTTTTTAATTAACTTCTCGCCTAATTTTAGTCCTTTTTTTTTTTTTTTTCTAAACTCAATATTAACAATCTTTGGATGATTCCGCGTCGATGGGTGTCTCGAGCATCTGCAAAGTAAAGGTAATTATGTAATGTTTCTCACAAACTATATTGCCTAGTATAATCGTCATAGTTTTCCAGCATTGTATAATAAGTATAATTTTTTCATGAGAGTTTTAGTTCTAGTAAATTCGGAAATAGGGGTGGAAGCGAGTACATATTTTTACAGTGCATTTTCGAAAATATCTCTAAAAAAGAAATAGCTAAAATTAAAACAACATTTTCTATTTTGGTGTTAAGAGATTTTTCAAAGGATACCCTACAGAGAAAAAGAAAAAAAATATATGACTTAATTAACTCACCTCTAAATTTTCCCTAAAAATATTTGTAAATGGCTAATAATCTATAAATATGTGGATCAATAGCCTTTATATCTCTGGCAAATTTGAACTTTGCGCGTTCCAAAGTTTTCTAGTAAAATGGTAGTTACATTTGGTAGTAGTCTTGTTACATTTTTACTTTTTAGCCCTTTCAGGCGCAAGTGATAGTATTTTTATAATGCTAAATTCATACTGGAAATTTCAAAAAATCTTATTTCAAAATAAGGAAAAACAATTAACAACATTTTTCCACTAAATTTATAAAATTAAAATTTAACTAAACTTTTCTGGTAGAAATCTTGCTTAAAATTAGGTGGATATAATATATCCTTCCGCATCTCAAAGGGTTAAGTACGGAACGCTAAAATGGTATGGTGGAAATCACCCAGAAAACAAAATGGCGAAAAAAGCAAACTTGGCGGGGAACGAGAAATTACGTAATTGATAATCGTCACATTTAGTTATCTACCCCTCCTGAAGGTCACTGTAATGTAAAATATGGTGGCTTGACATATTATAAACGTGCATTCTTAAAAAAGTACATATAGACATACATATCTTTTTAAATAATCAAAATGTCACTTACGCAACACTTCTTTTCTCACAGACGAAAACGGGATGTTACTTCTAGTTCTTTTGTAATAAACGCTTTCAACACCACAAACGGAACAATCCAGCGATCTAAATGGTTACCATAGCTGCAATACTTGGCGAAATTTTGGCGATGCGCACGGGAGAAATTTGAGGGCAAAGTACAGCTACAGCGCAGGCAGCGAACACACCCTCTGCATTCTTAACTAGCGACGAGAAAAGGGAGAGTTCAACTGAGTTCAAATAACGATGCTTTGAACCAGAAAGTACATTAAATAAAGTGTAACTTATTTGAAAGTATTATAAATTTGAATTGTATTTATTAAGTAACATTTCTGGTTCTAAATATTTTTGTGTAATAAACATATCGAGTACCCGCTTATAAGCCGTCGCCGATATGTTACTTTTCTTTAAATGTAAATTGCATTTACATGTCTGAATGTTAAACCACAAGACATGCATTTTATATAAATAAATCGTTTTGATATTTTATTATTATTACTGTACATTTATTATTCATAAGTATGACTGGGCAATTTTAAATATGTGAAAAAGCCTAAAAAAATTATTAAATATATATTTTTTAAATTGCCATAGGTAAATCAAATAGAAAAATAGATCTTAAAAAATCGCACACACAAAAAAAAAAAAAAAAAAAAAAAAAAAGTTTCTTTTAACAAAAGTAAATATCTCTTTCATTCTAATCTTTCTTAATTTTCTACGTATAATTATTAAAATGTACATTTTTATTTTACATTTATGTTCTACGGTGCATCTTTGAGAGTTTTACTATTATTAAAATGTATTGGTTTTACTTTATATGTACACTTCACATTAAAGTTAATCCGATGATCCGATAGGATACTGATATTTGAAAACGCATCTACTTAAACGCATCGTACCCTTTAAAACGTAATGGAATCAGCCACGTATTACCAAAGACACGCCATCTGTTGAAAAAAAACTCAACGACTATCACAGCCGTCACACTGAAATCAGAAAAATCGATACACTATGCGACGTCTTTTTATCAACGTCAACACTAGCAAAGCGTTTTTACAGCTATCGAAACATTCCAACTTTTAAACTCAAATAATCATTTTGAACCAGAAATTTTATTTAATAAATGAAATCAATTAAGTGTCAGACATAAACAAGATAATTTTATTAAATAAATCTTCTGATTAAAAAAATGCATTGACTTGGGCGAAAAAAATTGGAAGGTTTGACAGAGTGCGATTTTAATATTAATTAATAAAAGTGGCATAAACACACAATGTATTTATAGACATTTACTTAAAAATGTATTTTTATAACTATTCTTTTTGAAAAAAAAGCTTAATAAAAGGCTAAAAATATGCATTTATTTAAGTATATTAAAAAATAAGAATAAATAAAATATAAAAGTAATAAAAAAAAATCTAAAATATTAAAGTTATTAATATTATGATAATTATTAGTGAATAAAACCAGAAAACATATTATTTACAGCATTATTTTTACCTTTTTCAATTCTTTACTTGCTCTGTGCATCTGAATTTAATTTATAAACATTAGAAGCGAACTAATCATAAGTTTCTTAATTCTTTACCTTACAGATCTTCTTTTATTAAAATATTTAAATAAATGTAGAAGTGTTAATTCAATGAAAACAGGACAACCACAGAGGACTATTTTAGGTAGATTTTACTGTAGAACGACTTTCGGAAAAATTTCTTCATATCTTTTCATTATATGATCCCAAGGAACCCAAAACCAACCCAATCTTAAAAATTTATATATATATCAAACTCGCCAAGTACATCAAGATGGTTAATATCTCGGCGGGGATTGCAAATGGGAAAAATTGGCCTAAGAGGGTGGAAATGAGGAAAAGTTCAAAAATTTGAATACCGCCTTAGCATTTTCCGACACAGGCAAAATATTAAGCTTTTATTGCAAAAGCAAAATTTTTTTAAAATATTATTGGTGCCATCTGCAGGTTTGGAATTAAAATTAAGTATTCCAGACCGGAAACAGTGTGCCGGAAAGGGTTAACATGGCTCTGACAAAACTCGCTCTTACAGAACAATGACATGGGGGAAAAAACATTTTTCGCTATAGCAGTTGGCAACAATTGAAAAAAATTACAATAAAATCCTTATTACAATTACTTTACTATGGCAAGATTTTCACTTGAAAAATAAAAATAAAAAGAGTTAGACAAATTTAAGAAAAATTGAATATTACGATAGCTTTTCTATAGCAAGATTTCCACATGAAAATGGGAAAAAAACAAATAGCTTGGCGTTTTTTTTTTTTTTTTATTTAAGCAAATATTACGTCATATTAGAAATATAATGGACAAAAAACATATGAATATATAACGTCATGTGAGTTTGTAAAAGCGTATTTGTAACCAGACTGGAAATATTGGCATATTTTAATATTTTGAAATTATCTGATTTTATTTTCGCCATTTTTAAATCTATTACGTATACATATGCATGCGTGTATATTAGAATTTTCACAAAAGATTATTTAAGTCTCTAGAGCTCATTCTTTGTGAAGAAACTGGGTTTATCTCTAATCTTGATTTAGTTTTAATAATAAAATTTGTACCTAACTTAGAAATCTACTTCCGCCTGTAGGTCGAGCCGGCAGGGATTTTTTTAATTTTATTATGCACCACCTTAAAAAAATCTTTATATATCTTTATACCTTTGAAAATATTTGCAAAAGAAATATACTACAAAATGTATTTTTGGAAAATAGTAGTGCGAACAGAATATAAAAATAGTCTCGTGTGGCAGCACTGTGAAAAGCAAGTTAAAGAATGAAACAATATGAGCAGATATTTGGATTTCCTAATTACTAGCAATTTTACATCGAGTTGAGAGGTAATTCGTATTGCACAAACAGTAAATAGCCCCCCCCCCCCCCAAAAAAAAAAAAAAAAAAAAAAAAATATATATATATATATGCTGCCATATGAGGAGAAAAAAAGTAAATTCAAATTTTAAAGATTAATGAATAAAAAACATAATTAAAAGAAAGTATATTAAGTTACTAAAAAGTTTAACAGAATAAAAAAGAAAATATATACATTTTAAAAAAATCCAATAAATCCGAGAAAGAACAAGTGAAAAAGCTACCTCAGAAAGATACATCTATATAATATTAGATCTAGCAGCGATGACACAAATGACTAAGTCATCGAGTTACAAGATGAAATCCTGATGTTCGACAATATATTTAAGAATAGATTAAGGAATGACTGGATTGCCTCGGCATTTTATAATACAATATGAGCAGCAGCGGGCGCCAACTCGTCATTTTGGCATCAAGTCATTGAGTTAAGAGATGAAATTGGTGCCAAATTAAAGGTAAAATAAAGTATTTTTAAGAATATTTTGATCTGCCTGCGCATATCCTGTTAAATACCTCTGCCATAGTAAAACTTATATATATGATAATAATAATAATAATAATGATTAAAAAAAAAAAAAAAAAAAAAAAAAAAAAAAAAAAAGACGCCATAATGTTTAATTTGAATTCTATAAACATAATATTTTACATTACATTGCCACATATATATTACTTCACCATCGACTTTCAAGATGAATTAATGGTTTAGGAAGTTTTTTAACCGTAAGCGAGAATATGGCTGATTCGGCATAACTTGGTGCAAAGAAGAACGGGGTGCCAATTTTCTATCTTGACAGTACTATCACGTCATCTAGTTACGGACTGATATTTTGTCACTTTACAGATACCGATTAGTATGATACGAATATTTCAGTCCACTTCATCATGCAGAGCTGGGCGCCAATTCCTCATTTTGGCGCCATCTTCACATCATCGAGATAAGGCTTAAAATTCGGATGTAGCACAAGATTTTTAAAAGTAGATTAACGGTTAACTTATTTGTTTTGGCATTTCATGATAAGATATGAGCAACAGCGGGCGCCAATTCCTCATTATGGCGTCACTATCCGTTATGGAGTTACGAGATGAAATTGTAGGAAAAATAAAGTAATTTAAGAATACTTTGGTCTGTCTGCGACTATCCTAGAGCCCCACCAGTGGCCGCGAGGTTCAGACCTCTAAACTGGTAGACGGTAGGTGCTGGGTTCAAACTCAATCGCGACCGTCGGCCTAACCGTTCGGAGTTTTCCGTGGTTTTCTCCGAACCTTGCGTAAATTCTGGTTAGGTTTCCTTAGAAAGACCCCCACGGAGGGCATCCCACCCAACAGGGCTTATATCCCAAAGTGTAGCTAATTGGCAGACATACATACAAACAAAGCGACTATCCTAGTAAAAACCCTCGACAGACTAAAACGTACTTAAAAAAAAAAAAAAAGTTATAATGTATTATTTAAACCCTATAAACATAATATTTTACATTACACTGTCATATATATTACTTAACCATCGGCTTTCAAGATGAATTTATGATTTGAGAAAAGATTTTTAACTTTAAGTGAGAAAATGACTGATTCGGCATAACTTGGTACAAAGCAACAATAATGGGGTGCCAATTACCAATCTCGATAGCACTATCACATCACTATCAATTATACGGCTTGAAATTTTGACACTTTAGAGATATTGATTAGTACAATACGAATATTTCAATCTGCCTAATCATATTTTGGTACGCGACAAGCAGAGCGGGGCGCCAATTCCTCATTTTGGCGGTATCATCACGTCATTGAGTTACGGCTTAAAATTCAGATGTAGGACGAGATTATTAGGAGTAGATTAAGAAATAACTGGTTCTGCCTCGGCATTTCTTGGTACGATATGAGCAGCAGCGAGAACCCACTCGTTATTTTGGCGTCACTTTCAAGTTATCGAGTTACGAAATAAAATTTTTGCCAAATTATAGGTAAAACAAAGTATTTTAAGAATATTTTGATCTACCTGTAAATGTGATGTAAATATTATGTTTATAGGGTACATTATGACGTCTTTTTTTTTTTTTTTTTTTTCTTTTGGTTAAAATTTTAGTCTGCCGACGGTTTTTACTAGGATATTCTCAGGCAGACCAAACTATTCTAAAAATTACTTTGTTTTACCTTTAATTTGGCCCCAATTTCATCTCGTAACTAGACGACATGATAATGACACCAAAATGAGGAGTTGGCGCCCGCTGCTGATTATATCGTATCAAAAAATATCCAGGCGTTCCAATCATTCCTTAATCTACTCCTAATAATCTTATCCTACATCTGGATTTCAAGCCGTAACTCGATGACGTGATACCACCAAAATGAGGAATTGGCGCCCCATTCTGCCCGTCTCGTACCAAGATATGACGAGCCAAAATATTCGTATTGAACTAATCGGTGGGTATCACCTAAGTTCCAAAATTTCAAGTCGTAATTCGATGACGTAGATAATACTGTCAAAATAGGGAATTGGCGCTCCGTTCTTTTTGAATTGTACCAAATTATGCCGAATCTGTCATTTTCTCGCTTACTATTAAGAACTTTTTCTAAATTATTAATTCATCTTAAAAGTCAATATTGAAGTAATATATATAGCAATGCAATGTAAAATATTATGTTTATGGGGTTTCAATTGTACAATTATGAAGTCTTTTTTTGTTACAAATTTTAGCCTGCCTAAGGTATCTACCATGTTATAGGGTAAAACTTACATTTTTGGCCTTTTAATAAAATTATTTTTATATGTAAAACATCCTTACAATAAAGCGAAAAGGTTCCACATTTTTGTAATTTACTTTTTTCTTTTTATCTCTTATAATTTTAAAGATTAGATTGATAGCTTCCAAATTTCGTCACTAGGGGTCTGCAGTCACTCATCTGTTACTGCACAGTTGTTTTACTACTGGTATTACATTTCTTTCTCAATGTATGTTTAGAAGTTGTTTGCGTGCATCGTACCCGGACTTTCTTTTGTATTAATGCAGAAGAGATAACAGTATTAAAAAAACTTTAGAAAAACTCAACGGGTACTTTAGAAATACTTTCCCGACATTTTTATCAGGGACATTATCAAAATGATGAATTTTACGAGGGCAGTTCCGGAAGGGGTTCGTAGTGATAGAATGAAAATATCCCTCGTCACCTGCCCACCCCTCAATCCCCTATAGAAACTTGCATATTTTTACTTTAAATTCAACGCTAAACTACAGCTTCAAAAATTTCAATTATACCTATGTTAGGTTTACCTCGCACGAAAAGAATATTTGGTCCACTCTTCCTTATAAAGTCCTTTTTTTCAAAGCAGAAAATAGCTGAAGTCAAATAACACCGTCCCTCCCATCAAAAATCAGTTACAACCCATTCAATAATTCATATTTTGAAAGAATAATCGCCAAAAATGATCAAATTAAACATTACCAACTAATGCACTACTTACCTATTTTAACGCAAGGCAGCCTTCCCCCTAACAAGATGGTGGAGGCCACTACAGATTCGCCCGCCAAAAGCACACAGGAACTGCAGCGCCCCAAGCGTCAAATACGGAGAAACAACGTTGAACACTTCGATCCATCACCTCTAGTTGAGATGGGGCAAAGAACTTCTGCGTGAAAAGGGGGTAAGAAAGAAGATCGTAGATCGAAAAAGGAAACTTGCAAACCCCAAACTTTTCGGTTGATATCTTTGTTTCACATAGGATTGGAAATACACCAAAAATCAAACTTTTAATTCATTAGACTTCTGTTACAATTCAGAAATAAATAAAACCTCATTTCAAAGAAAAAGTCTGCAATCTTTATTGAATTATTGAGATCTGGTTGCCATTATCGCATTTTATTGATTAGCAATTTAATCATGGATTAAGCTCTCCAAGAATAAGTAGCCTTATAATATCACCATAACATCTCTAAACCAATCGTAAAAATTTCTTCATATGCGTATGTGCTAGATCACAGACTAAATAATTTTTTTTTTAATTTTCAAAATAATACTTTTTTTTTTTTTTTTTTTTTTTTTTTGAGAGAGAGAGGGAGAAAATTTATGAGAATGAAATTAATATTATAAAAATAAAAAATATATTAAATTAAAAAAAAATTCGAAAATATATTTTTTTTTATTAAATTTTTTATTGTTATTTCGAAATTTCCCCATAGCTTCTTCTTACAATGTTGTAAAACAGGTGCTTCCAAACTGCGGTCGGTACAGTGAAAGTGAAAGTGAAAGTTACGCTAAAATCGGAAATAGCCGTGATTTTTAACCTTCATGAGGCGATATTTTGAAAATCACACATTTTAAAGATGAAAAATTTACAAGTAGTGAAAATCTGATACTAGAAAATAGATGGGGTGGTTGTGTTTCTATGTGCGTTGTTATTATATAAATATGTGGCACCTATAGTCGTTGTTCAGTCTATCCGCATATAATAACGCAAAAACTACCCAACCGAATCGCTTAAAATTTAAAATGTATATTTTTTGCATAATTTTGTTGCGACTTTCCAAATTTTGTAAAAATGGGATGTATAGTTCAATTACAGGAACAATCAAAAGTATTCCGTTACATTAGGGTCAATGGGGAAAAAATAGTTTCAAGATCATTTTAATGATCGTATCGTAAATCATCGTAAAATCATCGTAATATCGTAAAGCATCGTATACGTAACGCACGTACACGTAAAAGATATATTTAAAACGAATTTCACTTCATTAAAATTTTCTCTATTTTCTTCTGTTTAAAATGACGTTTAAATCATATTTTTATCTTATCTTGGGCAGGATGTATAAATTTTTATCAGGTGATTTTTGTTTTACAAATGATATGGTTAACCACTTATGGGTGTATTTCGATTCAAACTGCTTTTTTTTCGATTTGTTTTTAAATTCCTTTTTTCTCTCATATGCATCAAACTGGCAAATTGTCTTATTTAGAAAATACACAAGGTGCCATGGCTGTCGATTCTTTGATTAAATGCAGAAAATATTGCAAAAAAAAGCAATCAAAAACGGCATTTTGAACAGATTTTTCCGAAGCAGAAGATTTGGGAACGAAAAAAAGTGTCTTACTGAGAAGATATTAGTTCATAAATCAAATTCTAATGAATGGAGCGTAAAAGTACAAAACACGTCACCTTGTACGTCTCTTCAAAAATCCCCTCAACAAGTTTCATGTTTCTACTTTTAAAAATGTGTCTAAAATTGTATCAGAAAATTTCAAGCTGTTAAAGGTGGAAGAGCGTTTTTTTTTTTTTTTTTTTTTTTTTTTTCTTTAATACACGCTTAACTAATTCTTTTTTTTTACATACAATAAATTGAAAATATAGAATAAACAAAATATTTTTTTTAAACTAAAAATATTCGTAATATTTAAACTAAACATTTCTGCCATTAAATAGTATGAAATTGTGATTGAAAAAAATCAATGGTGTCAAAAAGCTTTTGTTCTCAACTGCTCCGCTCAACAAACGCAACATTTTTTGACACATTTACAAATTCATTTTTTAACGTAATTATACGAAATTTGAAGTCCTGACTACGGAAGCGATTTGGAATCGAACTGAATTTTCCATTTTGTGATCAATAAATTACCCATCGAGTTATAAGCGAAATTGATCACGTGACTAACACTTTTTCATCGCAGTTAGAATGGTTATTTTGCTTTTAAAACGAAATTCGCATAAAAAAAGGCACTTTGACATTATTTTATGAAAAACCTATCGTGTTTGGAAAAAAAAAAAAAAAAAAAAAAAAAAAACAGGAAAATGAGTGCGATTATGTAGTCACTGAACAATAACACTGTTAGTTTCAATTTCCGAACAAAAATAAATTAAAACTTATATCACACAGTCGCTGTTTTTTATATAAGAAAAGCCTTAAGTGATGCACTTAGCAAACTCTTTTTGCCTTTACAGGTAATTAAAAAAAAAAAAAAATTGGTGCCAATTGAATAAAATTTATGGAAAAGCATCGATTCCATTCGAATCTAAAGATCGACATCGAATCTAAAGATTGAAATCGAATCTAAAGATCGAAATCGAATCTAAAGATCGATATCGAATCTAAAGATCGAAATCGAATCTAAAGATCGATCTTATGGGCAGAATCGATTTTACATTTTTACTTTCTTTTGTAACTTTACAAGAGAATATTAGATTCGTGAAAATTTTCGACTTCCCGTTTTTGATGGATTTATATATTTTAGAAGGTTTTTAACACGATTTCATGTTTTTTAAGAAATATCTGTCTGTGTGTGCGTCTGTCACTCTGTGAGTCTGTATATGACAAAAATTTCTGACCGTTCTATTTCAAGAACAAATGTACGGAATTCCACAAAACTTTAGATTTAGTTTGACCTTGATATAAACTGAATCTAATTAACTTTTGGTGTATACAGCCTAACAGGTGGCGCTGTTATGCTACATTTTTTGCGATTTGCGCAACAGCTATATCTGAATAACGAATGCACGGATTTTCATCAAATTTCAGATTCAGTTAGTACTTGACATGAATTGATGTTTTTTACATTTTAGTGTATATCGCTACTCAGATGGCGCTACTATGCTGAATTTTTCACAATTTCCACTTAGCGCCATGTAAAAGGGGGGAGGGGGCGAAAGGAGGTGGTCGTCCCGAGAGCGGAAATTTAGGGGGCGCCAAATTTTTTCTACTAACATCATTTCTAACCTATCACAAGAAAAAGTTAATGGGGGGGGGGGGGGGGCTAAATTGGAACTTTGAACCGGGCGCAGTTCTCTTTTCGCTCGCCCCTGTTTCCATTTTAGCTTTATCTCAAGAACTAATGCACGGACTTTCATAAAAATTTAGATTCAATTAGTCCTTGATACTATTTGATGCTAATTACATTTTGGTGGAAATAGCTTAAGAGATGGCGCTGCTATACTGCATTATTCATTATTAACGCGATAGCACTGTCTGAAGAACGAATTTTCATCAAAATTCAGATTCAGTAAATCTCTGAAATAGATTAGTGTTGTTTAGTTCTTGGTGTAAATTGCCCTACAGGTGGCGCTGATATGCTGCATTTTTCATGATTTCGTAATAGCTGTATCTCGCGCTTTCATGGATTTTCATCAAAATTCAGATTTAGCTGGTACCTGATAAAAATTGATCCTGATCAATTTTTGGTGTACATCACTCAACAAAAAACGCTATGGGGGGGTGGGAGAGGGGGGTTCTGAGGTTTCTTTAATTCTTCTTAAAAACTAATACACTGAAATCTTGGAATTAACACATCCGACTATTTTATCTTCGACTTTTGAAGGAAAATGGAAATTATATTGAGAAATCGATTTAAAATTTTAAAGTATCGATTAAATCGAGTTGGAGATAGTATCGATTAAATCGATTTAAAAAATCGAAATCGCCCATCACTATTATAAATCATAAGTACTATAGATTTAAACAAACAAACAACAACAACAAAACAAAAAGAAATATTACACATGCTGAAAAAAAAATATTCAATTAAAAACCAGAAAATATGACGAGTCTTTTTTTATACTTAAAAAAAAAAAAAAAAAAAAAAAATTATTTGTAGACTACGATAAAATCATACCAAAGGTGTCATTAAATTTTAAATAATTTTTCTTAAATATAAATAAAATTTTTGATAAAGGGGTCGTCTACATATTAAAGACTGCACAAACATCGATTTTTCAAGTGGTAACATTTGCTTTTGACGCCATATTTGCGTTCTAGGATCAAGGCAGCCTCTAAAAGCTATAGTTTTATTAAACCTTTATACAGTTATAATTATATAGAGTAGATGTGCCAGTAATGGGGCCCCTTAAGGAATTTCTGTAAAAATAATTTTTTATTAATAGTTATAATTATTGTATTCCATTTTTTTTTTCATATTAGATTAATCTTTCAGCAATATTTAACTAATCCCACAGTCACATTTCCCAATAGAAATAAAAATTTAATTTTAAATAATAGAAAAATGTCTAAACACCCAAAAGCCCAGTAATGGGCCACCTATGTTCGAGTAATGGACCACCTATGTTCCATTAATAAGTCACCCTACAAAAAATAACAGATAATTGTTTTTAGGTGCGTTCGTAAATATGTAAATACCTAGCACCTATAGTTGTCGTTCAGTCCGTCCGGTTGTCCGTCTGTCTGTCCGCATATAACAACGCAAAACCGAATCGTTTGAAATCTAAAATACATAATTATTACATAATTTTGTCGAGTCATTTCAAATTTTATGAAAATCGGATGAATAGATCAATTACAGGGAAAATCAAAAGGATTCCGTTACATTACGGTCAATGGGGAAAAAAGTTTAAAATGTATTTTCATAGTTTGAAATTTAAAACATATAATTATTACATAATTTTGTCGTGTCATTTCAGATCTTATGATAATCAGATGCATAGATCAATTACAGGGACTATCAAAAGTATTCCGTTACATTACAGTCAATGGGGGAAAAAAGCTGCAAATGCATTTTAATGGTGTTACACTCATTCGAACATAATAAAATTGACATGAACCTATGACATATATATATACTAAAATAAAAATTCTGTACAATCTGAGATGCAAAGAATATTTATTACTAAATTACAGGGCTACACAGAAGTATTCCACTATATAATGATATACGGGGATACATTGTTTAGGACATGTTTTAATTATATTAAACTGTGCCACATTTTATGAATATGATATACATTGCTGAGGTGTAATGAAAATTACTTCCTGTATGTTTATAGGAACACAAAGAATTCAACCACTGTACTGTATCCGAAGTATTGTCTACTATATCAGGAAGATCTGTATATTTTTAAAACTTCGTTATGATACGAACGGACCTCATTTGCCACGCTTCACGTGCGATTTTCAACTTGTTTCAATTGTATTTTGCTCCAGAGCCTAATGAAAGCATACTAATAAAACAAAATATTAAATCTTAAGTTAGAAATTCATTACATTAAAGGATTTATAATGAAAAAACATAAAACAAAATATTTAAATTTAAGTTATGAATTTATTATAATCAAGGATTTATAATGTGGATATAAAACAAAATATTAATGATATTATTAACTGTTTATTATTAACTAACATTAAAGGATTTATATTGTAAAGATATAAAACAAAATATTTAAATTTAAAGGATTTATAAGATAAAGACAATGTTTTACAGAAATCAAGTTTAGATAAATAAGGCATTAAAAAAGTCTCCAATCTTCATTCATATCATTATCTAAATGATGTGCTGTGCAATTGTGAAATATAAATAACAGATCTTCAATTTTATCACCGCTTTCTGATAGTCCAAACTATTCAATATGGAATTTTAGAATGCATTTAAAATGATAAATGTTCTTGCACTATCCAACCATTTTCAGATATTCATATAGCCCATCAATTTGGCCCAGATTGATTCCACAATTTCTCTTCAGAGATGCTTATATGGATATATTATCACCAATGGAGCAATCTCATTATTTGCTGAAAAAAATCCCGTAACAATGATTTGTTCTTTTTCGTTATTTGGTACTACATAATACACATCTTTAACCGATTTTGATCCCAAAATTTTCCTTGTTTTAAGAGCACAAAAGAAACCTTGTTTTAACCTTATTGAAAATTATCTCTGTATGCTTTAGAATTCGGAAGAAAATATTAATAATATCTTCTTCCAAATATGATTTTACATTTCTAAACCAACTTAAAACAACTTCTTTTGTAACGGCACATCTAGATTTTGTCAAATGTTCTGCTTGTGTTTTGTACCAATTTTGGATGACTTTTTTAAAACAACTATTTATAAAGAAATTGCCTTTATTAAATTCTAATAGGTAAAATTTAAGTATTAAATTTGATTATTTAGCTTTTCAGTTAAATCAAAATATTTTATCTCTACTGAAATAACACTTTTTGTATTGGTCACTGGGGTGGTCTATTACCGGAAAATCACGAAATAAGCAATCCAGTAATGGGCCACCCCTCCTAAAATCTTAAAAATAAATAAAATTTTGTAAATGGCCATTGGTATATTAAATTCAATGTTTTACATCGCTAACCAAACAAAAACATTCAATTTTTACGGAAAAATAAAAAGATATAAACTAAGTAAGTAAAGTCTGCTCTTGCATGTTCATTAAGATTTTCAGTGAAAAACAGAAAAACTGTGAAACTTTATTTTCTGCTTCCTAATTGTTTTGACGAAAAGTGTCAAAAATTAATCCAGCTTATAAAGCATGCAACGTAGAGTTCAGAAAAAAATAATAAAAGCTTAACTATTATATTATTTATTATTTTTTTATAAACCAAAAAGTGCGAGGTGGCCCATTACTGGCACATCTACCCTATATACTATATTAAGGGTAAATGTACAAATTAGGAAAAATTAAGCAGCTATCTCAGAAGAAAACTTGCAAAATCACACGGATACAATTAAGTCAATCGACATAAAAAATAAGCAAAATTGTTTTAGAATTATAGAATAGATGTTGGCAGCTTAATAGAATTTGCAGTGCAACATAACATCCACAGACGACACGGCTTGTAAGCGACTTGACAAGACATGAGGGTGTAATTTAAAAATTAAGTTTAATTGTATTATAAGACTACAGAAAGACAAATAGCAACAATCTATAAATTGAAAATTAAAAAATAAGAAATACCCGGAATTATCTTTTAACACTAGAAGCCCGGAAATTTTACTCATATTTGATAATAATATTTCACACCAGAATATTTATTCAAAATTGTTTAATTGATTTATTTAATAAAAATCTGCGTAGTTTAAATTTAGTTTATTTCAAAAAATAAATAAATAATAAAATGGGTTGAATTGAAATTTTATCACGTGGTCGGAGTCTAATCAATTCCTTCCGGGCGTTCCGGCGTTAAAGAATTGTTAAAAAAATTCTGGTTGTTGCTTTCGATTTTTTTGTATGTGACTGAACGACATAAAAATATAATATCATTGTAGACCAGTAGTTCCTAAACTTTTTGACTCACGAAGCCCTCTTTAAAATTATCTATTTAAATATTGTGCATTATTTTTCTTTTTAATTGCAAAGATAATATTTCCGTATTAATAAGCAATTGTAATTTTTATATAATTATTACTATGCAAATTATTTATTTGTTTAGTTACATATTTTTTGGAAGCTATGAATGTTGATGAACATCTACCTCTCTTGTCCCGTGTAATTTTATAATTTATTTGATGATTTGAAGTAGGATAAATTTGGAGAATAATCAATAGTGTTAGTTATAGAAGAAAATACTTAACTGATATTTTTTAATATTTCATTATGAAGTCCATAAGGATAAATTCCATTATAGTATTTCATATATGATGACTCCCAATATAGACGTTCTGATTTATTTTATTTATATTTTATTTTTATTTATTTGTTTATCGTTTTAAAGTTATGTTTATGAAAATGCTGAATTTCAGCTGTATACTGTATACTTTTTGCTTTATTTTTACAAGAATCAGATCGATATTGATTAATGCATTTGTGCAACAGGCCAGATGTTTTACTTACATATTTCAAATTGCATAGGTTATACTTTATACAATAAATTACATTAAAGGCTTTACAAAAAGTAGAAATATGTGGATTAGAAACAATTTGTAACTGAGAAGCAAATGCACAAGTCTTGCATCTACCATCTATATAAACATTAATAACACGCTCATTCTCAGTAATATTTACGAATTCTTTTGTATAGCTCTGTACATGGGCTATACAATTTACTCACACCACTCTAAAATTTAGGTAAACTTAAAACACATACCATAACTGGAAAAGCACTTTCAGCAATCATCCCTAATGGACAACACTTTGAATACAGTTCTATCCGAAATATTTAAGTGTCCCTGTAAATGAACGATCAATGCAGTGTGCATCATATTCTATGGCAAGAATGTTGCAGTAAACGTCAATAATGTGCTACATATGTTTCATCATTTTTGAGATAGTTCGACATAAACTAGTAAATCTGCAGATCAGGAGCCTCAACGTCAGCTTTGCACATATTTTTTTTAAACACACTTTGGGTAATATTCAACTTCCTAGAAACTGTAATTTAAAATTTTCAAATTACGTAATTATTTATAAGAATTAAATAAGAATAAGAAGTTTTCAGCCATCAAAAGTGTTAAATTAATATTTTTGTTTTTTTATTATAACATAGCAGATTTCATAGCAGACCCCCGTAGTCTCATTACATTTAAATTTGTAACTTTCTATTAATTGTGCTAATGGTCATTGTATATCTTCAATTTCTTTATACATTTTTATTTATAAGGATAAGTAACAGTTTGAACAAACATTTTTTATTATCCTCATATTTCTACATACCTGCCAACCACAAACACTTAAATCTAAAGTATCAGGGACTTTTGTAAGTGTAAACTCAGTAATCTAGAATTTTACAATTTTGTTTCCGAAAAAAAAGTTTTGATTGCATTTTGCGACAGTTATCGCGGAACAGACAGACAGAAGAACAGACTGACAGATGAAAAACAATAAATTTCGTGTCTCCAAAGTAAGCCTTCACTGAAGTTTCGGCAATGACGTCATTCATGAGTTATTGATATCCATTGTCAGGTTCCTAGAAGACATCTGCCCTGAATTAGAAAGGAATAACATTTCCTTATCTGAATATTTTATGTATTGTTAGTTGTGTATCCGTGAAGCTTTCGAAATACCTTTCTTTCTTTTCTTATAATGACAAACGACAAGTGGTTATCCAGGCGCAGGTGTGCGGATGACGCACTCGTTGCTGAATGAAAGTGATGACCACGGGGCATGGCTCAGCTGTCATTTAGTATTTAAGTGATGTGTAAACAGTAGATGTCATGACTCAAGGTTGGAGTGCGGGATTGAACCAATGGATGAGCTCTAAGGAGTCCTGCATGGGGGAAGGAAGATCTCTGAAGGTCAACTCTGGACTGAGAGGTTGTAGACAGTTCTCGCTTGGCGTTGAGACCGATAGGTCGCTCAGGATTTGTGGTCCTGTTGGATAGTGTATATTTTGAGCGTGGGACAAGGCGTCCCGGTGGATAGTGTTATAGGCCGAGAAGTGAGGCCTAGTACCCTTGTGTATTGAGATTCTGCAGTAATCTCTGATAAAGCGTATCCAACGTGCGTTGAGTGTGAGGAAGAAAGTGTAAGTTGAACGGTACACAACCAACGTTTATTGTAGTTAATTTAATGTTGAACCGGATCATCTATATCCGAGTTGTAATTGTAAATAGTTGTAAATATTGTTTCTTGTGTACATATCTATATCTTAAATTAACTGTTAGTTCAGTTCATTAACAGCGTCAGTGTTAGTTTACCCAATCCTCACAGCAGGTGACCGATATCACCCATTAATATCGGTGGTGGCAGCTAAAACTACCTAGGACATTCTTCGATGTTTTGTGGACTGAGAGGAGCGTCCGACATCCATGTTTCTTGTATTTTTAACGACTACTATAAAATACCTGTTTTTGTTCAACTATGACGTCATATTTTACCAAGTGAAATAGTTGTTAAAAATATAATTCTTTTTTATTTCTTTTACTTCTAATTATGTCCCCATTTTTGTCAGAAAAATTCTTATTAACGAATCAAATATCCGTGTTTAATATTTAACAAAAAGTACTATGTCTATTTTTATTTTAATTCTGAGGTCATATTTATTTATTTTTCCTTAATTTAATTTTTCGAATGGAAATTGCTCAATTGAAACTTATTGCCATTGAAAAAATTATTATTCCAAATTTTGATTTTTTTGGCGACGATAAAGGAAATTGGTTAAATTTTATCTAAAAAATCCCTATTGATTTTGTATGAAAAAGAAGGAAATTTTGAATTATTACGGAAAATATTTGAATAAAATTAGTAAAACATAGCCTATGTTCTTTTCTAGGCTATGTTATATTTATACGCAAAGATACAAAGACATTGTTTAATTCATCTGTTTTGATGTTGACTTCATTTAAATTTTCGTACACGCTTTCTAATTTATAACATTATAAAGATAAGGATTAAGATGAATGGTTGCTTAGCAACCATTAAGAGAAAATAAAAAAAAATGAAATAAATACATTTGAAATAAGTAAATTTCTAAAACAAATTAGTTTATATTATTGGAACACATTTATAAAAAATCGCCAAAATTTACAGTAATAATTTTAAAAATCTGACAAATGCATAGACAAAATTTCAAAACAAAACGAATAATTTAACTGGTAAATTTTAGTATTCATTTGTCATTGAATTCCATTAATCAAATGTGTCATTTTCTCTCAAGGGAAAAAAAAAAAAAAAAAAAAAAACTGAAAATATTGTATTTGCCGTAGAAAAGCATTATTGCGCAAAATTATATGTCCTATGTTTTCCGAACGAAAGAATCAAATCTAACAAAAAACTATACAGCTTAATCACAGTGCCTCACCAACATACCCACTTAATTTCAAGCGAATCGAATGCTTTTTGCGTCAGTTATCGCGGAATAGACAGACAGACAGACAGAATCCAAAAAAATTCGTCACCAAAGTAAGCCTTCACTGACGTTTCGGCAATTAAAATCCCCTATGAACATTTTTTTCCGTAAATCCTTTTATAACCTGCATAAGACATGTTTTAGTGCACCTCTGAAATTTTTTTCAACTTCATTATATTTATAAGCAGAATAACATCATTAAAATAAGCCGCAAATGATTTTTCTTCATAGGCAGTAATATAACGGAATTACGGAATACTTTTGGATTCCTTTGCATACGTACACTAAGTGCTACCCATAACATATTCCATAGTAACCATATTCTTGGGCACCTTAAAATATATTACAATTTATTGCGTTTAAAATTGTGTAACACTATTAACCCTTTGCACTCGCCGCCATTTCCAGTATGAGCGACTAAAAACTCCACGACATTTTGAATGTGGACTACCAGCAACTTTGCATCATTTTAAAAATTTTATTCAAATTTTAATCGGTTGGCATCATTTTTTCAAAAGAAGTTTTTTTCAAGTACACGATACCCAAAATGTTCTTATTAAATAAGGCAAATTTTATTTTATTACTGGTGTCAAAACAAATTTTATAAGGAAAGATGAGGTCGCCACAGCGGCGACAACGGCGTTTCCCGTTCACCTTACCATGTCGCAGCAGCGACGACAACGGAGTGTTATAATTATCTTACAATGTCACTGCAGCGGCGACAACGATGTGCAAAGGGTTAAAATACACAGGAAATTATTTCTCCTCATAGATCAGCGTCTCCCAACTTTTTTGCTTTCATGCTTCCTTTTTTAGGTTTTTCATTTCGGAATACCTCATTTTCTCATGGAATACATTACCCCTCCACATTACTAGATTACGCAAAAATACTTCTTTTCATTACTTATCTTCTTAACACAATAATACAATAAATCGATACAGCATTGGCATTTCTAACATTTTATTTATTTTGCATTTTGCATTTTAAAATTAATATTGCTTTTTATATCAGCCAAGCATTAAGAAAAATCAATATAGAGTTAAATGAAACTTAACTATCTTATGTTGATTATTGATAGCAACTTTGAATCACGACATACAAATAATTAAAATGGGAACAGAAAAGAATACTGCATGATGATTAATTGAAGTTTTGGGGAAAATGGTGGAAAATATATATGTATTCATACAACGTTCTTAAAAGTGGGCGGAGCTATTGATATTGCATTATCAATGAACTGCTAAATATAGGCAGCTTTTTCCCGCATTTTGAGTGTAATAAATTGTATTTAAACATGAGAGTAACTTTGTAATCTAACACTATAAATTTTCTTTGTTAGTTTTCAACTAAACCATTTTTGTGATTTCAGCCATTACAGATATCATTTTCACGATTACTTTTGACTGCCCCTATAAATAGGGCGACTATTTTTTAACACTTTGCATTCAGTTATCGCCGCTGAGGCGATATCATCTTTCCTTGTAAAATGTTTTCGGCACCAGTAATAAAGGAAAATAAAATTTGCCTTATTTAATAAGAGAGTTTTGGAAATTGTGTACTTGAAGAAAACTTTTTTTCAAAACGTGGTGTCGATCGAATAAAATTTGTGTCCGAAGGATTAATTCTACCTCACACTACTTTCTGAAAACAAAAATTATTGACATAATGTTCGAGAATATTTGCAAAAGAAATATATTACAAGATCTGTTTTGTTAAAATAGTGGTGCAAATAGAATAGAAAAATAGTTGCCAGTGACAGTCTTATAGAAATTAACTTTTGATTCGATTTTCGAAAAATTTGTAATGGCTCGACAAAATGCAGCATATACAGCTATTATTAATAAATTTTAAAACATTCGGTTGGATAAATTTTACGCTGCTTTAATGTTAACAGATAGATGAACGGGCCAGACGACGATTATAGGTGCTACGTGGTATTTATACAGTTACGAACGTGCCTAAAATGAGAAAATATCATGCGGAAAGCTGACGAATGAACTCCCAGAAGTTTTGAGTCCCTCCTTCAGTTTGTGATTTAAAAAAGTCCAAACAGTGTTGAATTCAGATGTCAGCTAGACATTTATACACGGAACATTGAACCCCTCCCTTTCCCCGAAAGATTTGAGATTTTATGCGTTTTAATGGACAAGGGTACAATATCCTCCTGAAAACCATAGAAATCCCTCCCAGGGAAAAATATCCGACTTCGAAATAGCTGTGAAAAACAACACACATATACTCGCTTTTTCCAAGAAACCCTTCTGCAACTTGCTTAACACTGGAACTATTGGAAATTTGAATCAAGTTTTATAAAAATATTTCACACTAGAATTTAGATTTAGACTTTATTATTTAATGTTTTTCTTCTTTGTATCTTTTAAACGTATTTCATAATCAAAATTTCTGGTTTGAACCGAAATATGTTCATATGGTAGCCGTCAAGATGACGACTCACAGTATTTCTAGCGTTAACCCTTTACATTCGTATGTCCAATCTGCAGGAATCGCATTCTATAGGGAAAATTGATTTGTTTATACCACTATTTTCAGAATCTTCAACGTACCTTTCTAAGCATATCTTAAATAAAATTATCATGAAGATTACTGATTAAAAGTTCTGGTAAGAACAATAAAATTTTCCCTATAGAATGCGACTCCTGAGTTTGATTGGACAGCATTATGCTTTGAAATATCCGTTTTTGGCACCAGTAATAAAGGGAATTAAAATTTGCGGCATTTAATTAGTGCATTTTTGAAATTGTGTGCTTCAAGGAAACTTCTTTTTTAAAATAAAAAGAATATTGCCCAGTTAAACTGATGGCATTGAGCTCACAAGCTACGCATACTAATTGTACATTACAGCCTTATATTTTCAAGGGTTAATTCCGTTCGAAAAAAAATTAAGAAGGGGAAACAGCTCTCCCCTTTCCCCTTTTTTATACTTAATCATTGAACCTCCTAAACTATCAAGGACATGCTTTATCATACAAAAAATCTATATCCAAAATTCAGAGCAAATCGGACAATTCTTAATAAAAACCAATTTAGCATTTATACAATTTAAGAGGAGTTATCCCCCTCTTTTATACTTAACCATTAAACTTCTAAAACTATTCAGAGATTTGAACGAAATCTGACAATTCTGCTTGAAAAACCCATTTATATAAATTAAGGGATTGGACATTAGAGCCCCCGTTCCCCCTGTTTATACTTATTCAATGAACACCTAATAACAGTCAAGGAATCGTCTCACCAGAATGATCCAATATCTAAATTTTGAACGAAAACTTAATTCTGCATGAAAAACCCACTTATATCAATTAAGGGGAGGGACATGAGCTCCCGTTCCCCCTCTTATACATATCGAATGAACTCCAAAAACTAATCAGGGAAGCGCCTTGTCAGGATATACCTATATACAAAATTTCAAGTGGATCGGATATTTTTATCATGAGTTATCGCGTTACGCACGAACGAACATACATACAGAACGGGCGGGCACATAAGCTCTCGGGCTATGATAGCCTGTGAGCTAAAAAGTGGTGTCAATCGAATAAAATTTGTGTAAAAAACGCCCGAGTCGAAAGGACTTAAGATTACATAGCAATAACACGCCACAGCTTTTCTGTGAATTAGTTCTTTATCAATGCTACATAAATAAAACCTTGAAATAAATGTACGCTAAATTTAGATGGTTATTTGTGCTTTTCTATAGGCTGGTTTAATAGTCGTGTAAATATCAGTGATGAATTCAGGGCGTGGTCCGGAGGATGGGGGGGGGGGGAGGGAACGACCTCCTTGACTAATGAAGATTTGAGATTTTGTTCTTTCAACGGAAAAAAAAAAAATGCAATTCTTCCCCTACCCCTACCCCTCCCGGAACTCTACAATGTTTCCGGCACAGCTACAGAAATCCCTTCCGGGGAAAGTGTCTGAATCCAACACTGATCATAGTAGCACGGAAGTTTTGAATGTGCTATAATATATCTTTTATTCAGATCAAGTGATCAGACTGAAGCGGAACCTCTTGTGCTTAGTTCCCAGTAGCGGATCTTCTGGTGCACTTTTACTGATCCGAATGCGGTGGAAGATTGAGAGAACTTTCTCAAAGTCCGGGGACGAACCATGGACCTGTAGTATGATAAAGTAACCTCTCGACTACCAGACGTTTCATATTTATCAATGATGAAATTAATTTGAAAAAGCTAGCTTATTTCTGCTCTTTAAAAATACGATTAAATAAAAAACAGATGTTTAACAGTAACTATTAAATTTAAAAGTAAAAGTATTTTACTTACGTATTAGAATTAGTCTCTTTATAAATTTGACTTTCCGCCTTCTTACGTAACCTGTATTCTTTCATTCTTTGAGCTGCTGTTTTAACGAATTGGGAACTCGGTTTTTCTATTAATTCTTCTTCGCGCCTTTTCTTTGCACGATATAGAGTCATATACCTGCACATATAATCTTTTCTATTCATATTCATCATAATTTTAATCTCGATTTTAACTTAAATGGTGCTGCTAATATAAATGTATGTTACATAATATTGTAATTATCTATGAATGATTTGCGTTCCCCGCTCACAGAGAATAAATAACAATCCTTTTGTGAGCTTTCAGGAAAATGTGAAATAAGCCAGTGGCGCATCACACGTCATGCGCGCGCATCGCAAATCGACAGCTAGCTTTTCAGACGACAGATGTCTCTCAACTGTTTACAAAACTGGCGTAACGATTTTTATTGATTTTCGATCCGAGCACTTATTTTTGGTGCTGGGAATTTTTGCACTCAAAATTGAAAAGAATGTTTTTTTTTTTTTTTTTTTTTTTTTTTTTGGTAAATGCATTTGTTATATTATGATGCAATTAAAATTTGAATACAAATATACATATGTTATGTGCATCAGAAATTCGCTGTCTGTGTTTATTTTCTGATTCAAAAAAATAATCTGCACCTTAGTTGTTTTAAAATTATCGTAGTCATTCATTATTCGTAAAGCAAGCATATTTAGCGTTCTATAAAAATATACATTGTTGTTCTTTATAAATGTTATTTTCATTCGAAAATACAGGGTGTCAAAATGATATTTTATTTTCACTTTCTTCTATCTTTACTAGAAGAAAGTATTAGATAGGTGAAAATTTTCGACTTACGATTTTCAGCGGATTTATACGTTTTAGAAAATTCTGAAGGCGATTTGATTATTTTTTTAGCAAAAGTCTGTCTATGCCGACCCAGTGGCGTAGTTGGTAACGGCAGCTGCTCCCACCCCGCTGGTTCCCGGTTCGAGTCCGGCTAGCGGCATGGGTGTCTGTGTTGTCCCTTTGATGTGTAATAAATGTATGTAATGGATCTTCTGTAATAATAAAGTGTTCTGTATTTGTTTCTGTGTATTCTGGATCAATCGAGGCGACAGCCGTAGTAGCTATAGGCATCAACGCACTGTCCATTCAAAGTTCAAAGTATGTCTATGTAAGAACAAATTTGCTGAAGCTCTACCTCAAGAATTAATGCACAGAATTTAATAAAGCTCTACATTCAGTTATACCTAGTAAAAAGCAACGCCGATTAGTTTTTTTGTGTAAATCACCCAACAAGTGACGCTGTTATTTTAAAATTTTTCACGATTTCTGCAAAATCTGTATCTCAAGAACTAAAGCACAGAATTTAATAAAACTTCAAATTCAGTTTGACCTTGATACAAATTGATGTTAATTAGGTTTTGGTGTAAATCGAACAGCAGGTGGCGCATCTATTGTGCATTTTTTAAATGATTTTCATTTTCACAATAACTCTATATCTCTAGAACTAATGCGCGAATTTTCCTCAAATTTAAGATTCATTGATACAATTGTTTTGGTGTAATAACCCAACAGTTGGTTCTGCTATGCTGCAGTTTTCACGATTTCCGCAATAGCTCTGACTCAAGAACCAATGGTCAGATTTTCTTCGAAATTCAGATTAAGTTAAACGTTGACTTAAACTGTTGTTTATTAGGTTTTGGTGCAATTTGCCCAACAGGTTGCGATTTTATGCTGCATTTTTTAGGAAATGCACGATTTTAGCGGTGGCCGTAGCTCAAAAACTAATGGACGGGATATAGGTTATTTTACATAAGTTGGTGCTGAATTCTTAGTGTAAATTATATAAAAGGTGTCACTGCTATGCTGTATTTTTTACGATTTTCGCGATAGTTGTATCTCCAAAATTAATTGAAGGGATTTAATCAAAGTTACATTTTTTTACACTTCAACATGATGTAAATAGATCCTTATTAGGCTTGAGTGCATATTGCCCAACAGGTGTCATTGTTATGCGCTTTGAGTTTGGAATTTCGATTGCAGATATCTAAAAAAGGGTAGGTGCCAAAATTCAATAATATGTTTTAAAAATGCGATGTTTATATCTCTCTTTTAACCTGCCCCTGAAAAAGGACACCTAATTTTAATTTTACTTACACCAAGAATATTTAATTAAAATTTTCCTTTTGTGGCATAGCTGGAAATAAGCAAGTTCATATCTTCTAATAAATTCGTGTTATATTTCTGGTATAAATTAACTATTTCAAACAGATTTACTCCGCGCCCCGAAAGAGTTAAATGCTCACAGTTCAACAAATATATATAGTCGTCTCTCGTTAATTCGAAATCGGATAATTCGAATCTTCGCTTAATTCGAACTAAACATGAAATCACGAAATTTTCAAAGGCAGAATAACGTTAAAATTTTTCATTAATCCGAACTCATTTTCTTTTGACTTCGTGTAATTCGAACTAACGAGAATTCCGATTTTTCATTTTTCTTTTCTTTCTCATGGATTTCAGATCATTTCAGTAACTTTCTTTCTTTGATTTTTGTAAAAATTGTTCCGAACGAGAATACATATAATCCAATGCATTTGATATCCACTTTCTTAGTGCTCCATCTGTCCATCAGTGACGCTTCAAGTTTTTCTTCCATTGTGCTTGTTCCAAATCTTTTAATTAGTTTATGTATTTATATCTTTTAATTTAATATTAAATCTTATTCTAATGATAACAGATAAAATAAATTTAAAAAACACTATAACATTAATTCCTTTGTAATAGTACCATTTTAAGCATGCTTTCTTCTCATATACTTTCCATAATTTGAACATAAATTTGAACAACTAACCTCTTCGGTCCCGAAAAGGAAGAGTTCGAATTAACGAGAGCCGACTTTAATTTTAAAGTCCTCCTGATGGACACAGATTGTCCTTTAACTTTTGTACTGTGATACCATGTTTTGAAGCATTATCATTTAAAAGAGTACATGATCAATTAAAAAAAAAGTACTCCCTTTTTAGGTGCGTTCGTAATATCGTAATTATGTAAATACGTAGCATCTATAGTTGTCATTCTGTCTGTCTGTTTGTCCTTCTGTCCGCATATAACAACGCCAAAAACTACCCAACTGAAGCATTTGAAATTTTAAATTATATATTAATTATTATATAATTTCGTCAAGTCATTTCAATTTTTATGAATATCGGACAAACAGTTAAGTTACAGAACCAATTAAAAGTATTCCATTACATTACGGCCAATGGGAAAAAAAGTTTCAAGTGCAACTTATTGGTGTTACACTCTTTCGATTATATTATAATTGATATGCATTTATGAATTATATACTGTAATATACATTCTGTACACTATGTGTGCAAAGAACGTGTGTTATTGATTTACAGGGCCACACAAGATCCATTACAAGAGCATTTTTTGCTGCACGTTTTAATTGTATTAAACTATTTAACATTTTTGAAATCGATATACATTGCTGAGGAATGCTACAAGTTATTTCCTGTATAATAGAAAGCAGATACAGTGAAACCTCCTACAACGGTCACTCCGAACGACGGAAATCTCCGAATGCCGGTCATGTTTTCGTAGTATAAAACCTCTTCCGTAGAAATAACATTGCACTAAACCTCCTAACAACGAATCCCGAACAACGGTCACTCTACAGCATTTTTCAAAATTTATTTTTCTAGAGGTGCATATTTTTATTTAATGTACTTGCAATTTCCCTAGTAATCTGTAGCCGTTGCTACCCGGATGATAATGTAAAGTCTATGGGAACGTTCTTTTCAAATATCTCGCTCAAATTTTAATATTTTTATCTGATTTTTTTTTTTTTTTTTTTTTTTTTTTCTGCATAGAATAGCTGAGGACGATTTACAACTGGCCTAGTTTTTAGTTTTACGATTTTCGTTATATATATAGTATTTTTTTTTTTTTTTTTTTTTTTTTTAGGACAGTTTCAGTTTCACAACCGGTTCAAACCGGTTATGAAAATTAAAATATTTTTTAAAAAATCTGAAACCAAAATCAAAAAAGTAAAAACTAGGCCAGATGTAGATCGTCCTCAACTATCCTTTGCAAAAAAAAAAAAAAAAAAAAAAAAAAAAAGTTGGAAATTGCACGTGAAGCGTAGCAAATGAGGTGCGTTCGTACTATAAGTTTTAAAATATTCAGATTTTGCTGATATAGTAGTGCGTACTTTGGATACAGTACAGTGGTCGAAATCTTTGTGTTCCTGTAAATATGCAGGGAGTAATTTTTATTATACTTCATTAACGTATATCTTATTAATAAAATATGAAGTAGTTTAATATAATTAAAACACGCCCCAAACAATGTTTCCCCGTATAACATTATTTAGTGAAATACATTTGTGTGGCCCTGTAATTTAATAATAAATATTCTCTGCATCTCAGATTGTACAGAATGTAGATTCAGGGGCGTAAACCATCCTAATCGCGTAGGGGGGTGTCGGCTCAAAAATTTCCGACTCCAAGAAGGAAAATTTCCGAGTACTATGGCCAACATGAAGACTAATATATATATATATATATCACAATTCGCAAGATAATTATGATTTACTGTATCAAGATAGTCAAATAATCTTATGTTATTATTAGTCTTATATAATATATTTTCCCCATTATTAGGCGATCTCCTGATGGAATACAATAACCGTTCCACCCGAGAGGGACACGAGTCGTGCATAATACGAATAAGCAGTCAAAGGGCTTTCCAGCAATATATCACATGAAAGGTATCGGCTAAAATTAGAAAAGTGGTTGCCCGTAAGGGCAAAATAGGAATCCAACGATATATCACAAGAGAGATGTATTCCAAATTTAGGAAATTGTCCTCCCTCCCAGAATAGACCCTTCCCTTAACTATAAAATTTTCATATATTATAAGTAATATTTATCGGAGGACCCCGAAAAAAAAATAATAAAAAATCTGGTCTAAAATGATAAAACGTTACAATTTCAAAAAAGATCGAAAATTGTCCCCAATAGAGGATAAGAGGGGGCAGGGGCAGAGGGAGAAAGATTTATTATATGAAAGAGTGATTTGAGGACTTTCCTATGATATGTCCAAAAAAGTATGGAATTTTTCCACCCCCATTTAAACTCCTCGGGGGTGGAAATTTTAAAATATCGCTGAAACAGGTATTTAATTAGTTTTTAAAATTTTTATTTTCTGCTGTTTCATGTTCTTATTTGAAAAGACTGTTGAGATGTGCCAAATGTTCAAAATTTTTCGACTCTCCCCTTTTAACCCCCTTATGGTGAGATTTCTAAAATCACTGGATTATGTGTTTAATAATTTTTTTAGTAGATTTATTTTCTGGAATTTTACGCTCCTGCCTTAAATGTTTGCTGAGAATGGTAATTTGTTCCAGAATTTTTGTCCTCCTCCCGCTTGTCCCTCTTAAGGGGGGTAATTTCAAAATTTCCATCTTAGTGCATGCTTTCCTCATAAGAAGTACTTTCTCTCCAGTTTTCATGGTTTTAGATTCAGTAGTTTGGTTGGGGTGTGCGTTGATTATCAGTCTGTCAGGACAAACTATTTTATATATTTACTAGCAGGCTATGCCCGCTGCGCTGGTCAATATTTCAAAATCAACCATGGATGAAACGAACTGGTGAATTTAAATTTGTATTTTAAATAATTTGGACCTCCAGCAGCACCTTGCTCGTTGCTGAAAACGATTTAGACACCATTATGATATTAAATTATCCAAATATTTGTATTTCTATAAATGAATTTTCATCGTATACCACCTAAATTCCGTGATACATATTTCTAATTAAATTTAAAGTTTAGATTAAAAAAAAAAAAAAAAAAAAAAATAGAAGTTTCTTCACTTCGATCAGTATATCTTAAAATTTCGAGATTAAACTAAAAAGTTTCCAACAGTAAAAAAAAATACAAATAGATTTCGATATATCCAAGTCAAAAGACACAGAAAAAAAAAAAAAAAAAAAAAAAAAAAAAAATTGGAATATCAAGGTTTTACTCAAATATCACTGTTATAATTAACGGTATAACTTTAACATTACTAGAAAATGTACAAGAATTTTTTTTTCGTCATATCGAAGTTTCCGAGAACACAATATTTGACAAATCAAATTTTTTCTGAATAGTTTTATCAGAAAAATAAAATCCTATATATTAATAAGTTATATTAATTAATTAGTAAATTAAAGTAAATAGTAAATTAACAATTAGTTAAATTAATTAATAATAGTTCCGGCTAAGAATAAATTTGTTTTCTTCATCCTAAATTGTTTTTTTCTCTTATTTTTCTTATCAGAAACTGCAAGCGGAAATAAATCCGACTGAGAATAAAATTTT
This sequence comes from Maratus speculifer, assembly GCA_964019185.1. Taxonomy (NCBI): domain Eukaryota; kingdom Metazoa; phylum Arthropoda; class Arachnida; order Araneae; family Salticidae; genus Maratus; species Maratus speculifer. The sequence continues at coordinate 184,191,470 of OZ025289.1, forward strand.
ATAGGTTTTCTTCAATCTAACTTGTTTTTCTTATTTAATTAAAAACTACAAAAATACTTCTCCGATTCATAAATATTTATAGATTAATACACTTTTTTTCGGCTAAAGTTACTTTTTTCCGATCGAACAAAAATTTTTCCGACTGACTTTTCCGTTTTTCCAATTTATAAATCTTTATAGGTTAATACGTAATACTATTTTTTCCGACTAAAGATGCCTTTACCGGTGGAACAGAAAACTTCCGATTGATATTTTAGTTTTTTCCAATTTATAATTTTTTTTATAGGTAAATGCCATTTTTTCCGATCGAATAAGAATTTTTCCGATTTAAAAATTTACAAGTTTTTATAGGTTAATACGTAATACTATTTTTTCCGACTAAACATGCCTTTCCGGATTGAAAGGGAAAAATTTCCGAATGATATTTTCGTTTTTCTAATTTATAAGTTTTTATAGGCTAATACCATTTTTTCCGATCGAACAAGAATTTTTCCGATTGACTTATTCGTTTTTCCAATTTATAAATTTTTATAGGATAATACTATTTTTTCCGACTAAACATTCTTTTTCCGATGGAACGGGAAATTTTCCGAATGATACTTTCGTTTTTCCAATTTATAAGTTTTTGTAGGTTAATACCATTTTTTCCGATTAAACAAGAATTCCGACTGATTTTTCCTTTTTCCAATTTCTAAGTTTTTATAGGATAACACGTAATTACTATTTTTTCCGACTAAACACGCTTTTTCGGATGGAACGGGAAATTTTCCGAATGATTTTCCAGTTTATAAGTTTTTATAAGTGAAGAACATTTTTTTCCGATCAAACAAGAATTTTTTCGATTGATTTTTCCTTTTTCCAATTTGTAAGTTTTTATAGGATAATACGTAGTACTATTTTTTCCGACTAAACACGCTTTTTCGGATGGAACAGGAAAATTTCCGAATGATTTTCCAGTATATAAGTTTTTATAGGTTAAGAACATTTTTTCCGATCAAACAAGAATCTTTCCGACTGATTTTTCTGTTTTTCCAATTTATAAGTTTTTATAGGATAATACGTAATGCTATTTTTTCCAACTAAACACGCCGTTTCCGATGGAACGGGAAATTTTCCGAATGATTTTCCAGCTTATAAGATTTTATTGGTTAATACCATTTTTTTCCGACTAAACATACTTTTTCCGATAGATCTGGGAATTTTCCGACTGATTTCTCCTAGGGGGGGTGTTGCACCCCCCCAACCCCCCCGGGGATTTACGGCCCTGTGTAGATTTTAGTACATACATCATAGATTCATGTCAATTATATTATTAAAATGAGTGTAACACCATTAAAATGCATTTGAAAATGCATTTGAAACTTTTTTTTCCCCTTTGATTGTAATGTAACGGAATACTTTTGATTGTCCCTGTAATTGATCTATGCATCCGATTTTCATAAAATTTGAAATGACTCGACAAAATTATGTAATAAATATACATTTTAAATTTCAAACGATTAAAATGCATTTGAAACTTTTTTCCCCGTTGACGTAATGTAACGGAATCCTTTTGATTGTCCCTGTAATTGATCTATCCATCCGATTTTCATAAAATTTGAAATGACTCGACAAAATTATGTAATAAATATACATTTTAAATTTCAAACGATTAAAATGCGTTTGAATTTTTTTTTCCCCATTGACGTAATGTAACGGAATCCTTTTGATTGTCCCTGTAATTGATCTATCCATCCGATTTTCATAAAATTTGAAATGACTCGACAAAGTTATGTAATAATTATATATTTTAAATTTCAAACGATTCGGTTGGATAGTTTTTGCTTTGTTATATGCGGACAGACAGGCGGACTGACAGACAGACGGACGGACGGACTGAACGACGACAATAAGTCCTACGTATTTACATAATTGGTGAATTCCATGAAAATGCGACATGGACATCATTTTTTAAATTTGAACTAAATTAGTATTTTTTTTTTTTTTTTTTTTTTTTTTTTGTTCCAATTGATAGAAAATAAGTCAAATTTCATGAAAATAACAAGATATAATAAGATAATTGTAAAAATAAATTTTTATAGTTAATTAATATCAAGACTAACTTTGAAATCAAAAATCTGCTATTTTTATCTCTAGTTTAATGTCCCTTGAAGCATTTAAATATCACATAAATTTTTGAAACAAATATATCCTTCTATAGTAAAAAAAAACTAGCCTTAAAAGGAATGACTCCTGGAATGATGCTGATGTGGAAGATTTCCGGAACTAACGAATCCGGGTTGTCCACTCCTTCCATGAGTCGAATAGACCAATCAGGAAAGGGCTCCGTCTATGCATCGCCGTATGAGTTACCATAAAGAGAGGAAAGGTTACCATCGCCAACAATCGTCAAGTTTGTCGCCAACTTGGCGATATATCGCCAAATTTGGCGACCAAAATTAGTTGTCAAAAGTGACGCCAACTTGGCGATAACTGTAATATTTCGCCAAATTTTTAATTTCTTTACAACACCAGTCGTTTGATACATCATTTGAGAGGTTTGCAACTGCTTATTCATATAATGGATGTCTTGTGTGTTATCCCCCATTCTGCTCCCCAGGGGGGACACATTTTTAATTTCTTTACAACACCAGTCATGTTACACAAGATTTCAAAGGTCTGCAACTGCTTATTCATATTATGGATGTCTTGTGTGTCACGCCCACACTCTGCTCTCCCCAGGGGGGGGTCACATTTTTAATTTCTTTACAACACCAGTTGTGTGACACTTCATTTGAAAGGTCTGCAACTGCTTATTCATATTATGGATGTGTTGTGTGCCATCTCTCACTCTGCCCCTCAGGGGGGGGCACATTTTTAATTTCTTTACAACACCAATTGTGTGACACATCATTTGAGAGGTCTGCAACTGCTTATTCATATTATGGATATTTTGTGTGTAACCCCCCCTCTGCCCTCAGAGGGGCGCATTTTGTAATTTCTTTACAACACAAATTTGTGACACATCATTTGAAAGGTCTGCAACTGTTTATTCATTTTATGGATGTCTTGTGTGTCACCCCCACTCTGCCCCCCAGGGGGGCACATTTTTAATTTCTTTACAACACCAGTCGTGTGACATATCATTTGAGAGGTCTGCAGCTGCTTATTCATATTATGGATGTCTTTTGTGTCGCCTCCCACTCTGCCCCTCAGGGGGGCACATTTTTAATTTCTTTACAACACCAGTCGTGTGACACATCATTTGAAAGGTCTGCAACTGCTTATTCATACCATGGGGTAATGGCGAGCGTAGCAAACAGGGGTAGCCAATAATTTGGAATCGCGAAGCGATTACGCGGGGGGTTGGCGAGCATAGCGAGCAGGGGGGCGGGGCCCCCCTAGTCTTTTTAAAAAATGACTAACAGTATGTTTAAAAACACCAAAGTTTTCACCTGAAATATTTTAATTATTTTGCTATTGCCCCCAAACTTTATATTAGTCTTCATGTCATGTCTGTCACAGAAAATGTCGATTTTTTTATTTTCAAGAAAATCTACTTGATAAAAATTATTAACACTTTATTTTCTCTTTTTATATGTCAAAAGGAACAGTTCATAAAAAATTGAAAGATAAATTTAAAAAATGAGTGAAATATAAAACATTACATTTTGTCATGCCTGTCACATTTGTCATGTCTGTCACGCTAGTCATGTTTGTCTCAATTAGTTTTTCAAGCAACTTTACCTTAATCTCTTTCCTAGAAAGTTATTTTTGTAACTTTTTAACTTAGTGTTGATGCCAATAATATTTCTTTACAACTCAACTCAACAAAATGCTTAAATTTAGAATGCATGTAATAGTTACCAGATAATTATGTTGATACCAATTTCTTTGTTTCCGATATATTGTTTGTCACAATTATTTTTTCAAGCAGTTTTGCTTTAATCTAGTGATTTGAAAGTTATTATTATTTAACTTGGAATTGATGGCTATGGCACTTCTTGATGTGAAACGTACACAATCTAAAGTTTTCTACTTTTAAAAGAAAATCTGCCAAATAGAAAATTTCTGGTACAAACTCATTTCATTGAAAACTATTTGCATATTCATTAGAACAAGATTAAATCTGCTCATTGGCAGAATATTTCCTCTGCTATATATATATTACAACTGTATATTATTGTTATAGTGACTCAGTCACTGTTTCTTCAGAGCCATATATAGTGATATCTGATTATGGTAATTATGACAATTATGCTGTTATAATGTTTACCAATTTGATCATTGAAAAAAATCATGATAAATAATTCAAAGTTAAAAGTCAAAGAGGTTGAATTCTAATCTGATGGGGCGCATCTCTACACTTCGAACAAAAAAATATATTTCCAATAACACAAAACAAATTCCCAACAGTCTGGCATTTTTCAGTGACATCACGTGGAAAATAATGTATTGATGAGACTATTAAGATTCAGTTCCTTGATGCTACTCAAGCTAGACGTATAAATCCTAGAGCATCATGTAAGTGTGCTGAAGCTGCGAGGAAAATTGGTCCTGGAATCTATTTCTTCATGAAACACAAGAAAAAAATACAAAGAATGAAAGCAAAACTTGATCTGACATGGCAAGTAATCAAAACAATGCCAGGAACAAGAAAGTTGCATTGTTTCCGATCATGTGTACCTGGCATAATATTCTTTTCAATTTCAATACTGGTGCATACACTGAAAATTACCTCTTGGAAAATGCAACAAAGCAATATAGACAATGGGTGAATGTGCAAAGACAATAAGGTTTATCATGGAATAATAACACAAATCGCACAGACACAGCAATAATATAAAATAAAATGCTTAGTACCAGCTAAAATTACAAGCATGTTTAAATTTGAAGTCACTTCCAAGAGATTTTATATATTTTAAATATTTTTTATAATTTATTTTGAGATTCTTTGAACATAATATACCAATGTTATATCATATCGTAATCTCCAAGTTGTGATAAAAGTAAAGAAAGTAATATTTAAGAAAAAAATACTTAAATTCATAGAAAATTGTACACGTGTCATGTCTGTCACGCTGATACATATTTTATAATATTTTTCTACTAGCAGGCTATGCCCGCTGCGCTAGTCAATATTTCAAAATCAACTGTGGATGAAACGAACTGGTGAATTTAAATTTGTATTTTAAATAATTTGGACCTCCAGCAGCACCTTGCTCATTGCTGAAAACGATTTAGACACCATTGTGATATTAAATTATCTTAAACGTTGCGCAAAAACCAGCTATTTAGAAGTAACTATTTTAGTTTATTACTAACAGTGCACATTTGGAAGCGAAATGAGACCATTATGGCAACAGGATTTAAAATTTTCCATTATCTGAAGAAATATTAATTATTACAGTCGTTACCATGGTACAACTTCTGAAAAATTTCTTCACAAATTTTCTTTATGTGAAGCCAGGAACCCAAAGCTACTCCCACCTAAAAAGTTTATATATATATTAAATTTTGTCCACGCGATAAAAGGCACAATAATGCAAATATCTTCAAACTCGTCAAGTACATTGAGATGGTTAATTCTCAGTGGGAATTGCAAATGTGCAAAATTGGCCCAAGGGGGAGGTAATTGGGAAGGGTTCAAAAATTTGAATACCATCTTAACATGGCTTTCACAAAACTAGCTCTTACAAAACAATAGCAGGAAAAAAACATTTTTCGTTACAGAAAGTTGCCAACGATAAAAAAAAAACGCACATTAAAATCCTCACTACAACAATTACTTTATTATTGCAAAATTTCCTCCTGAAAAATGAAAACAAAATTATTTGCTCTTTCGTATTTAATCAATTTGTCTTTAGTTATTTAAGATAAAATTATGTAAATTAGTATAATTTAGCGAACGATTTGGCGAAATTGGTTGACGTGATAATCAAGTAGTAGCCAATTTACACTTTTCATATTTCGCAAAAGATTCCTACACAGACATCATATACGCAATAGGTTTAGCACGATTATCTTGCAATTACAATGTGGCAAAATCCTCGTTTTAGAATACCAAAAAAATTTATGTATATTTTATTATTTTCTATCACTTTAAACAGCAATTAACAATAAATAAAAAGTAACTGTAGAACAAAACAACAACTATCATTTCAAAAAAGAAAAAAATGAAAGTAAATAAACAACTTATCATCAGATAAACAACTATAGCTGGGTTACCATATGAGGCAAATAATGCCAATTTAACGCCAGTGAGATACCTCGATGAGTATATGACCAAATCCGTGACAAAATTTCCATTTGGAAAAAACTTTAATCGGTATTTATACTGCATTTTCCCTAATTATGTATAAGAAAAAACTTTGTCACAGATGTCATGTATGCACCACATTAGCGCAATATTTTTCTGGTGCCAATTTGGAGAACTTGGTTTTTAATTACCAATTTCATAAATATTTTTTAATTATTTTGTATTATTTGAAAAAAAATAATAAATAAAAAAGTTTAATTAATAGCTATAGAACAAAATGATTTATATATTTTTTAAAAACAAAATGAAAGTTAATAAATAGTTTATTAATAAATAAACAATCATAGTCGGTTTACCTGTGTGGCATAAAATCGCCATTTTGTTGCAATCGTGCGAATGTGGTGCGTATATGACATCTGCGCCAAAACTTTAAAAAGTTGCAATTAAATTATTTTACAATTTGGATGAGGAAGACATTTATACTAAAATTTAAACATTATACGCATTTTTTTTTTTTTTTTTTTTTTTTTTTTTTTTTTTTTTGCTATAACTGCTATTTATATATTTACAATTAAACATAAAAAAATATCCTAAAAATGCTCTCACACATTTAAAAGAGAGTGGAGAATTTAGTAATTGTGAACATCGCTCCTGCTTATGCCTTCTTGATATAAAATTGCATTGTTTGATGACAAAAGTAAATTCAAACACCCAAATAAACAAATAACATACAATTAACAGATAAAACTATTTTTAAAAGTAATTCTGCTATTTTGTCCTGTAAGACACATAATGGTAGAATTAGATTTTAAATATATATTTTTTTTAAATAGAAAAATGTTATTTACGTTTTATCTAATAAAATATTTAAAATACATTTTTGTTAGCCTGCGCCAAAGAGAATAGCGAAAGTTTGATTGAAGAAATATTGAAGAGGAAATGGTCAATTAAAAAAGACTTGTAAATTTTATTCAGCGGGAATTTTTCATTTCAAAATGTTGAATTTATCTATAGTAATAACGTATAATTGCATAAATTTACTTTGAATTGCAAAATTTTTCCTTCAGTACTACTTGGTTACAGAGTCGACCAATTTCGCCAAATTATACAAATCGCCAAACTATTAGCCAGATTATATAGATTAGCATAAATTTTCATTTAAATAACGAAAAACAAATTAGCAGAACATATATAAAAGTAGAAATAAAATGTCGAATTAAAAATTACTTGATGACATAATTAGTATTTATATTAGGCTTAATGTCAAGTGAATGTGACATTTACGATCATCCATTATTGACATTTAATCTTGGAATTTGGGGGTAGATTTTTAATCGATGGGGTAATCTTTCCTTCTTAAGTTTTTTAATTTTAAAACTGAAATTTTTCCTGTAAGTGAAATTGACGAAATGGCGCAAGAAAAATTAAATTAACAATGAAAACATTTGCAAAAAGAAATAAAAGAGTTATACTCATATCTATATAATTTACGATTGAATATTAAAATATACTCTAAAAATTTATCTTCACTTGGAAAAAAACAACATTATTGCGACCATTAAGAACCTAAGTCAGGCATTAAGTCAGTAGTCAGTAGTGCATTTTCGGCTTAAAAACACATTCTTTGGCGACAAAAGCAAGATGAAAATGGTATAGAAACGAATAGTGACTCACAACTTATTGTGTCTTTTACAATCAGATCTGCTTTTTTCTGCTGTAAGTTATATTATACGGAAATTCGATAAAAAAGAGAAATAAAATAATAAAAAGGGAAATAACTATCATTCAAAATTCCTTTAATCAATTTCTGAAATTCATGTTTTTATTCTAACACCAGGGATAAGTCGCCAAAAGTTTACTGCAGAAATGATGGCATGCGTAGCAAAGAAATCAGGTTTATTGCCGCTACGCGGCAATTAGGCGGTCGACCGCCCCGATACCAGGTATCTAACCCGTTAAGCTGAGATAACTCGGCAGGTAGGGGCCTGGCTATCGGTTAGAAAGAAAGAAAGTCGCCAAAAGATGAACCAATTGTTATATTTCGCGTTAATTTATTTTTTAAGCATTACAAATATTTTTTTCATTTTCAAGATAAATATATTTTTATAATATTACGCCTCATTTAAGCGGTCTTTCTATATTATTATTAATATTATCAGTAGTTATTTTCTGCTATTATATGCAAGATATTTGTAATAGTTCTAATAGATTCCTAATTATTCCTAATAATATTTCTAATAGATCCATTTTAATTCTTTTAGCAATTATAATTTTCGCCAAAAACAGCTACAGGCAACCCTTTTGTCAAAAATAACCGAAAAATACGAAATTTACTACGAAAAATCAGAGTTATCCCTGTAAATTTGAATCATAAACCTTTGGAAAAATATTTCCTATCGAATGATACAATCGGCAAAAAAATCCATCGGGTAGTTTTTGAAAACACTCGTTTGGAAGTTTCAGAACTTCTGCTTTATAATATATATGATTTACAAATTTTTCAATCTTTTTCTTTCTGCTTCACATATCCAAGTCTTATTTTGTTTCCTAAACAATTCTGGACTTGGTATGCATGCCAATTAAGAGCAAATGATAATAATATGTGTCTAGTCAAAATCTATGTCTAAATTTTGTCATGTCTGTCACGGCAGGTTTTAACCCTCAATTAAATTAAGTTTTTCCTTGAATTAAAATTTTAGTGTTTTTTATAGCATAAGGCCTATATTTACATCACCCCATGCAATTTTTTAACTATCAATTAATATTTAGTACTTAAAGATGAAAAAAAAAAGTTCTCTCAGTCATGTCTGTCACAAAATGGAATTCACCAATTACGAACGCCCCTAAAAACGGAAAAAAATATTAAAATTTGAGCGAGATATTTGAAAAGAACGCTCCCATAGACTTTATCATCCGGGTCTTTTTCTATGCCTAGCGTTGCGCTTTAACAAAATTTCGTACATATAAATAGGTGTGGCGAAAGGGGATTAGGGGAGGGGGGGGGGGTACAAAATTATAGTTTTTAAATGTGTGTAAGCATTAGTCACTTGTACTCTTCGGGAATCGTGTGATGTTATTTCTTGTCTATGTGTAGTACATCTTTCTCATTAAAAGAATGTTTTCTAAGTGAAAGTTTTTAACGTGAGAATTATCCAGGACAGCAAAAAACGTGTAAGTGCATGAAAAGCTGAAATGTGTAATTGCAAAATGACCCAAATAAATGACATTCTTAAAAAAAAAAAAAAAAAAAAAAAAAAAAAAAAATATTAAGAAAATACCTTCAAGATTAATTCGAAATCTAAAATCAAGCGTCGAATAATTGAGATTTATAAGTTGCTTTTGAAATGGCTTTCAACCTGTCAAAAGAAAAACTTCCCAATTTCTTGTTCAATGTTGCTGGAAAGTGCACCAGAAATTGCAAAGATACTGGGTAATTCAAATTTTCCTGGTCACTTAAAATGATAACAAATACTACAACAAATTTGTGTAAATGATTATGCATTAAAAAAAAAAAAGAGAGAGAGATTGCTTAATATTAATAAAATAATTTTTCTCAGTTACAGTGGAGCATCGTTTATACGACGCTGAAGGGACTACCCAAAAACGACGTATAAACGATAACGTCGTATAATCGATTTTCAGTTCTAAAACTAGAATTTATTTTGTTTTCACTTAATTTTAATACTTTAATGCGTTGATTTACATTAATATGTAAATTAAACAAACCAAAACATACAAATAACCAATAAATAAATAAATAAAAGGAGGGAAAATTAGTAAGCTATTTAAATATACGTACCTTTTATTTATTTTTTACTTTTTATCATATTACGTAATATTACAAAAAATTGTCTATGGTTGTTAGAGGTGATGCTGACGTTGGGTTGTAATTAATGATTTCTGTAATGAGTCAAGAACCTCAAGTTTTTTTCTCTGGTATTGTGGCAAATAAAATAAGTTATTAATGTTTCAATGCACTGCTTGGCCAACTGAAAGTCGTCAATACTGATAACAATTAGAAAGATGGTCTATGTGCAATTTAAAAAGGTCGGTCATGCTGACCATCCTCGCAAAAATTATGACCCCTACAATGTAATCCGTTACGCTTAAGTTGATTTTTCCGACTAATCGAACACCAGCTCACATTGTTATCAAGTGCTCTACATTTAAATATGCTCTTTGGTTTCATTCTAAGCTGCCAACTTCCGCCCGCTCTTAAAATATACAAGAAAAATCAGCAAAAATAACCTTACAAAACCGATTAATCGACGTATAAACGATTTTGTGCGTCGTATAAAAGATATATTTTTACACTAAAATGAATAGGAATGAATTGGGACCACTCTAAAACGTCGTATAAATGTAAATGTCGTATAAGCGATCGTCGTATAAACGATGCTTTACTGTATTGTGATATAAACGTAATGTAATTTTGAGCTTTTAAAATGTGGAACCACAGAATGACGGCAACCTCCGAAGTGCGGTCGCTTTGACGTGTTCCTAGTGGTGGCCACTATTCAGAGGTTTTACCGTAGTATTTGCAGGGACACATAAAAGATTTCGGCTATTATAATGTATCCGAAATACTGTATACTACTAAATCAAGATTCGAATATTTTTAGGTGCGTTCGTAATTATATAAATATATAGCACCTATAACCGTCGCGTCGTTCAGTCTGTCCTCCACCTGTCTACCCACATATAACAGAGCAAAAACTACCAAACCAAATCATTTGAGATTTAAAACATATAATCGTTGCATAATTTTGTCGCGTCATTTCAAATTTCATTACAGGGACAATCAAAATTGTTCTATTACATTACGCAGTCAATAGGAAAAAATAGTTTCAAGTGCATTTTAATGAAGTTACACTCTTTCGAATACAATAGAATTGACATGAATCTACGAAGTATATACTAAAATATAAATTCTGTATAGTCTGTGATGCGAAGAATATTTATTATTAATTTATAGAGCTGGCGTGTAGTGTAATAATTATACTAGGCAAACTACGGGGCTGAACAAAAGTATTCAAGTATGTTTCCATCTATTAATATAAATTGCTGAAAGATAAATTTCAGTTAGTTAGGCGTTTTCTTGCTAAATTAAATTTCTCCAGTATATAGTGTATATATCAATTGATAGATTAAATATAGGCAGAGCCCGATCAAGCTGAATCGGGACCCAGGGCCTGTTAAAAAGTTGGATACCGCTACCTCCCTATTCCCGGCGACACTTTCGGGAAAAAAGTAGGTTTATTTGATGCGTTGACGAAGTTGTTTGGGAGAAAGTTTTAAATTCACAAAAATAAATAAATAAATAAAAATAACTTACAAGAATAATCAAGAAAATTACCGTATTTACTCGTGTATAGGGCGCACGCGTGTATAAGGCGCACCCCTACTTTACAAGTAAAAATGGCGATTTCTTAAAATCTCGTGTACAACGCGCACCATAAATTTGATACGCTAATGAAGAATGACCAAATGAATTTCAGTAAAATAAAAAAAAGCCGAAACAAACATTACACCAGACTAGAAAACAAGACGAAAATGCATTTTTAGACTTCGGGTTGTAAGAGAATGACGGGAAATAGGAATGAGTGATGGTAAAGAGAATTGCTAATTAGCGTTTAGATAATGTCACAAGCTCTGTTGTATAAAAATCTGCAAGGAATGAAATAAATATGCAGTAATACATCAATAAAGTAACATTTTCCGAATTTTAATATTTCTTTGAATGATTTCTTGCTTCATATGTATATCGTTCGACTGCATCCAACAGTAAAAAAATATTCCGTGTATAAGGCGCACCTAGGAGTTTTGCCCTATTTTTTTGGAAAAAAAGTGCGTCTTATACACGAGTAAATACGGTAATTGCCGTCCACTTTCTCAAATAAGCATTTGTATAATTCACAAACATCTATGATCCACAGTTTTATGTTGCAGAATAAATGAGGATGTCTTTTTCAAAACTTCCCTAATACAAAATCATAAAAATTGTGTTTTCTCTATCAGTCTAATAATAATTTTTGACAAGAATTCTGACATTGTAAAATCCTCGTTTATAATTGAAACCAATAGTCACAGTATGCAGTTTTTGGCATTTTCCCCAAATTTAATTTTCTGGATATGGCAAGTTTTGAAAATTATAAGTAGTACCTCAAATCGAAAAGGACTTATATAGAAAAAATAAATATGGGGGGGGGGGTATTACAGTAAAACTTTGTTTTTACGACAGGAACCAAAATATAAAATGAATGCAAACAGTGGAAAAACTTAGGTTCTTGGTCATTCACTTTTTCAAGTAAAAGTGCCTAGGTTAAAAGTTTCTAAAAATTTTATTCAGTCATTCAGAATATTTAAATTTTACGGTTCATATTTTATAAAACAATATTATTTGAAAAGTATTTGATTAAAGGAAAAAGAATTCAGCTACATAATTTCAAGGCCCAGGGCCGAGGCCCGTGTATTAATTAGGCTCTGATTAATGCAGGGTTGGTCAAAAGAATTGGAATACATATTTGCCTATGAACAGTAACACCGTATTTCCTTAAGTAACGAAATTTTGTTAGATTTCAGAAAGTGTTGAAAAGTGTTTCATAATTTATGCTTAACACATGATTTTTCTTAATTTTTTTTTCTTCTCTGTAACACGTACAATTCTATGGCAGTCTAAATAACGATGGATTTAATTCCTTTGAAACCAGTGGCTTTTACACATATTTTAATCAGTTGGAACCACTTTTTTTCTCCTTTTTTAGGGGGGAGGGGTGATTAGTTAACTATACGTAAATAATTATGAAAATGCTCTTATTAAAGAAAGCAAATATGCCTTTTTTCTTTACTGATGCAGAAAAGAGTCGGCGAATTTGATGACTGAGAAATAAGAATTTAAGAAATTATTTGAAATTAATAATATTTAAAATGAATAATAACTATCATTCATAAATTACGGGAAATTTGTTCCATACAAACATTTAAAACGTGTCCCCGTGTAAACTGCAGCAGGCGAGCTGTACGCACGATACAAAATCTGTTAGTTCCACATTCAAAAACCGCAGAGCGCACTCTATTATAAATAAACCTCAATCCGAACGAAATTCCATTACATAAATATAACTTATCTGTAGGTATAATAGTCCAGAGGGAGGAAATTGCAACAAGAATTCGAGAAATTTGCTTAAGGCCCCTGTCCTCGCTCGAGGAAACGCTCGCGAGCTAATGCTATTCCTATGGGGAAGCATTTTTCTAATAACTCTTTCGCATTTTGACATTTTTTAATTTTTTTTTTTTTTGCATTGAATAGCTGAGGTGCATGCTGACAACGCACCTTTTTTACTTTTTTGATTTTGGTTGCAGATATATTTTTAAAAAAGCACTTTCAGTTTCAAAACCGGTTTTAAAAGTGAAACTAACTTTGTAAAAAATATCTGCAACCAAAATCAAAAAAGTAAAAAAGGTGCGCTGTCGGCATGCACCTCAGCTATCCAATGCAAAAAGAAAAAAAAATATTCAAAAATGTCAAAATGCGAAAGAGTTATTAGAAAAATGCTTCCCCATAGGAATAGCATTAGCTCGCGAGCGTTTCTTCGAGCAAGAACAGGGGCCTTAAGGCCCCACACTAGGCACAGTGAAAGACCCGGAAGATAATGTAAACTCTATGGGAGCGTTTTTTCAAATATCTCGCTCAAATTTTAATATTTTTACATGAAATTTTTTTTTTTTTTTTTTTTTGCACAAGATAGCTAAGAACGATCTACAACCGGCCTAGTTTTTACTTTTTCAAATTTGCTTACAAATTTTTTATATTACGATAGTTTCAATTTTAGAGCCGGTTTAAACCGGTTTCAAAAGTTAAAGTAATTTAAAAAAAATCTGAAACCAAAACTGAAAAAGTAAAAACTAGGCCGTTTGTGGATCGTCCTCAGCTATCTTGTGCAAAAAAATCATGTAAAAATATTAAAATTTGAGCGAGATATTTGAAAAGAACGCCCCCATAGACTTTACATTATCATTCAGGTTTTTTTCTGTGCCTAGTGTTGCGCCTCAACACTTTCCCTCTTTTTGCATTTCTAAAAGAAAATGTTTGCGGTCTGATTAAAATCAATGTGTCAATTTAATTATGAATATTTTACATTCTTTTAATTAAGGTTTTTATGACTTGCTTAACAAAATTTTATGACTTCTCGTGCGATCGGAAGTAAGCAGCTATAAGCGTACAAAATTTCAAGTCTCTAACTTAAAACAATTTTTGAAAACGAGCTGTGTCTCGAATCTCGAATAGACACAACACATACACAGACAGAAGGAGGAATGAGACGAATAAAGTTTCGTCAGATGAACGAAGCCCAACAATGAATGTATTTTTGTTAAATACGCTTTTATCAATTAATAGCTCAATATTAATTACTTGATTATATTTCGTGAAATGAATTTAGAAACCATAAAAAGGTAGTTGAAATGTTTAATATTTTCTTCCATGTTTATGTTAAAATAGAAACAGAGCAAAATTATTTATTTAAAATAAAATTCATTTAGTAGCGTTTTCTATTTAGCGTAAAAAGAAAGAAAGAAAAGAACAGTGAATTTTTCATAATCGAGTTCGATGCCCAAAAGACGCCAAATTAATGTATTGTAACAAAAATTTTGGAATAAAACATAAATTGTAATGAAAAAAAAAAAAAAAAAAATTACGCGTAATTTTCAAAATGAACGTTTATAAAAATGAATGCAAATAAATAAATAAAATAAAAATATTTTTTTTAAATATTTATTTATACCCATATTATGCATTTTTTAAAAACTCAAGGATGGTGATAATATTGCTAAATTTTTAAACTGTTCAAGTCTTTCAAGAAGGATGTAAACGAATAATCATTACAATCGTTATTGAACATAAAATTTTGAAAATAATCTTTTTGTCGTATGCATAGCGCTATCTACCATTATTTGAAAGAAATCAAATCAAAACTCGCACAACAGCTAAACAGCGCCTCTCCCTCACCACGTCGTGCGTCCCTCGTTTAAACTCAAACTCACCCTATTCCCAAAACTCAGCCAGCCAGCAGCGCCAGTGGATCAGGTTGCGAAAGATAAATTAAATCCATCTCCCCTATTTTCAGCAATGAGTAAAGCCTCCCGCTTCTCTGGAACACAGAACTTCTGCTTCTACTACGCAATACAATGTCCTTGAGGCTATTTTTTATTACGCATGCGCGAGAATTCCAGCCATCACATGAGTAAGCGAAAATGGGGTATTTCCGGTTGGCATCTAGGCAAGTTATCTTTAAGGCCGCTTGGCGGGGTAATAGTCGGGCGTCTATATATTTAAATCTTAACACGCTTAAGATTTTTCGCTAATTTATAACAAGAATTTAATATGTATATATATATATATATATATATATATATATATATATATATATATGTTTATTAAATTATATTACATGTATATTAAATTATTCATGATTTTACCGCTTAATAAATCTTATAAAATAGCAAAGAACGCAATCATTCAATACTGCCAATGCAAATTTTTTCAAAAGACAAAATTATCCAACTTAATAAAAAAATTTCAAAAATAAAAATAAAAAAGAATTTCATAATTGAAGTTAAAAATCCTTTTATAAACGTTTTAGTTCTTGGGATTATACTGTGATTACATCACTTTAATTAACTAATTTTTCAATTAATTATCAGCAGTGAAATTACGCTTGAAATTATTGAATATTTAATGATTATCACATTTCAAGCTGAGCGTAGATTTGCGTCGACAACAGAGCGAAAAATGTCCAAGCCGGGGATCGAACCCGGAACCCTTGGAATAGCGCTTTAAGCTCGGCATCGTCCTCGTAGTTTAAATGGTAGAGAGCAAGCACTCGGAGCGCTATTCCAAAGGTTCCGGGTTCGATCCCCGAGTTGGACATTTTTCTTTCTGTTGGTTCTCCAGTGGCCGAGAGGTTCTGACCTCAAACTGGTAGACGGTAGGTGCTGGGTTCGAACCCAATCGCGACCGTCGGCCTAACCGTTCGGAGTTTTCCGTGGTTTTCTTCGAACCTTGCGTAAATACGGGTTAGGTTCCCTTAGAAAGACCCCCACGGAGGGCATCCCACCCCTTAGGGCCTATATCCCATAGTGTAGATAATTGGCCGACATACATACAACAACATACATACAACTTTCTGTTGGTTCTACGCTTAGCTAGCAATATGAGAATCACTTATTAAGTATGCATATCTATATGTTTTTAATCTGATATCGATTGCGAGAGTCGAATCACTAATTGTCTAGTTTTGGTTTTAAGAGAGATTTTTCGAGCACTTAAAACAAGCCAAGATGCGAAACCATGTGTTCCGTTAACTAAAAAGGATTGCCACAGATTACTGTTTTTATATTCTATTCACATCACTAATTTGTAAATTACAATTTTTTTGTATATTTTTTCTTAAACATGTTTTCTAAGTCTGTGAGTGAAAGATATTCGGAAAATAATTTTTTCAAAGATTAAAATTTAAGACATAAATAAATTTTATTTAAAAAAAGGTACTTTACAATCTATTAGTTTAACACTACATTGTTTCCTTTTCCGTGATCGTCGCACACTTCGTAATCGGTGTGATCGATAATCAGACCTCGTTTTTTTTGCTTTAAAAGTTGATCTTTCACACTACGTCTTTCAATAATAATAATAAACATAATTTTTATGATGATCAAAATGTGGCTCCCGTAATAAACAGAGGTGTTTAACAAAGGTAATTACATGCGCCATGGATTAAATATTAATATTCCCGGACCAATCATAAACAAATTTTAAATGAAAATTCAATTTTACGACTTTCGGTACTGAAAATGGTTAAACTTCTAAACATCGCACATTTTCAGTTTTTACACCGTCGTATAAAGTTAGAGAGGAAAAAAAGAACCTTTAAATATAATTTGTTTGAAAACTGTATGTCAATTTGTTTTTGAGTTATTGTTTTTAATTTTTTTTTTTTTTTTTTTTTTTTTTTTTTGTAGTTTTTTATTCTTTTTTGTAATTGTGGAAACAAAGGTATTCGATTCTGAACATTAAACATGGACCAATCAGAAAACGAATAAAATCCGGATATCACTTCAGATATGCTTGAGAAATCGCTATTCGCGACCGACAGAAACAACCAAATGATTAGTAATCGCCTGTGACAGCCCTGATTAAGGGCATGCAAAATAAAGATGCTCAAACTGACACGAATTTTGAATATGTTGTTGAAGTAAAATAGCGTATCATATTTATTCGCATAATTTACGTTCCACGTATTTTGATTACTCCAACTCTTGAAAAGACATTTCGACAAAATGCAAAGATGCATGAGGTATTCATGACACCATTTTTAATTACTGAAAAAAGGATTTCAATTTATTGTAATTGCATATATACCGTATTTTTCCGCGTATACGCCGCGGCTTAGTTAAGTCTTTTTTATACCGGAAATTTTATT
Source organism: Maratus speculifer (assembly GCA_964019185.1). NCBI lineage: Eukaryota > Metazoa > Arthropoda > Arachnida > Araneae > Salticidae > Maratus > Maratus speculifer. Next base: position 184,209,188 of record OZ025289.1, read on the forward strand.
TAAGAAGTGAAATAAATACTAAGTAAAAGCAAGTCACTTTTTTTCTTAAAAATAAATTTTGTCTAAAATCGAAATATCTGAGCCGCGGCGTTAACGCAAAAAATTACGGTAATATGACGTTATTAATACCAAACTATTTAGAAAATAAGCTTAAATTTGGCTTCGCATTGTTGGAAGGAATATTCCTTAATCTGTTTCGTTTTTTTTTCTTTTTTTTTAATCACCCGTTTCAGGTAGGGTACCTGGACCTTGTTTGTTATCGAAGGTTGTAGGTATACTAGTTTAAAGAAGGCAGGTGATTTTCTAAACAACAGTGCTACGTCATCAAATAAATGTGTGATGGAACTTTTTCTTACCTGGTAATACATTATATTAATATTTGCTTTATTTTTCTATTACGTTGTCTTGTGCTAAATTTATAGCGTTCACAGTTTGGAAACAAAAATATAACTTACAAGGAATAGTATATTTAAGGTTTACATACGTTCTCAACTTTAAAAAAACCGCTTTTTATTTTTTATTTTACTTTTTTATTTATTTTACGGAAATTAAGTTTTTACAGTGCGCGTAATTATAGGCAAAAGGATTTATATTCAAAAGGAAGTGGTATCTCAATCACTAAAAAAAATAAGATAAAAAATGTGAGCGCGTGCACGATCAAAATGAGAAAATACGGACTTCTGATTGGTTGAATACTTTAAAGAACGTTTTGTTTAGATTCATTTTTGAGTTTACCTTATTTAATCATATATTTCTGCTTAAAAACCTTTTGAAAGATGGATTTTGATAATTTTTTTTAGATTTTATGTATTTATTAATAGATAAGAGGAAAGATGTTCTAGAATTTCATTAGATGCTTTTTATATAAATTCCGATCAACTGATTCAACCGATCCAGAAACCTATATTTTCTTCCTTATACTAGTTCGGTGGGATCGGCAAACATGCTGATGTGACATGTCACACTCGACATTCTGCTGTCTGCTCTAGAGCTGGTTTTGCATGCGAAGCGTTTGGAGTATATCGACGGACACGCAAAAACATTTACTCTAGCACTTTGGGTTTTTTCTGTTGCTTACTTTAATGTAGGTGCTGGGCATTTTATAGAAAGTTAAACTAGAAACTAAAATCAATAGTTTTTTTAGCCATCAGTTTGGGGCCCCTCGTGCTTGGAGGCCCCGGGGCAGTGCCCCGTCTGCCCCAGCGGTAGTTACGGCCCTGTATATTGACCAGTAAGTTTCGGGCGGAAGCTGCGGCTTTGAAACCACTATAACTCTATTGTAATTAACTTTGTGTTCTGTATTTTTATTTTTCTTCCAAATACAATTGTCCTTATCATGTCAGGAAAATGAATTTAAGGATCCAGGATTCGGATTCTCTTCAAACATTCTACATTGCCTTTTTAGACCTTAAAAAAAATAAGAGCTGGGAGAGATATTTTATCAGCACATGTGCATGCACGCTGGAAATGGAAGTTTAATCATGGCTGCATCACTTATATCACTAAATAGATGCCATTGCCATGAATAATTAACTAAACATAAAAAGTAGCATAACTACCCCCCTCTCCTAAAATATGTGCAAATAATTCAAGAGCGCCAAAACATTAAAAGGCGCCAAATTTTAGTCACCCCCCCAATAAAAATTTCACGCTACGCCCCTGATCAAAATATATTGGAACCTAAAGCTTTAAACATTGATTTTCTTCAAACTACATTTTTCAACATGGCCTTGCAGGATAATTGTACAAATTTTAACATTTTTTGATAAAATCTGTTCTCTAGCGATGAGTTTGGGTCCACTTTTTTGGAGCACAAGCTCGACAATTCTAAATCCAAGCGAGCAACATTTTGTGTCATCAAAACAAAAGCAGAGGAGGTCGCCAAAGCCCGATATTGAAAGTATACAGAAAACAAATGACAAAATTGCAAAATATTTAAAAGTTGTTCTAGTTGCAATTCAATAATCCCTTAACATTCGCAAGTTTTTAATTAAGCGCGAAATAAAAAATAAAGAATATTTTAACATTCGCGAATATTTATTTGGTAATTCGCGAATTTTGTTTTACATAAAATATTGTTTTTACAAAAAAAATTCGCTTGTTTTACTAATTCCATAAATTATTTGGCACTGGAGAACTTCGTTGTAATCCTAAGTTCCGAGAATTTCAACGCTTTTATTGTTACAAAATATAGAAAAATAATTCCGAAAAGCTCATAACATGACTTGATGCAGAAAAAAAATCCTAATTTTCTAAAATTTCACATTTTTATTGCAGGTGACATTTTTTTCTGTAAAAAATGCATGAGAAATTTTAAACTTTCAACAACTTGTCGTTTCAGCAATGTAATTCAATCTTTCACTGGTGAGGAATTTTAAATTTAAAAGAGAATTCGAGCCCGCAACTTTTCCTTACACGGAAATTCATAAACAAAAAATTTATTCTGTCAAACAATCGTATAAAAATAAATCGCTCGTGGGCTGCAATGGCGGCACAACTCAAAAAATCAGGTTTTGAGATTAATGGGTTTGATTGAAGTTTCTCCTTTCATAACAAAGCAAGGAAGGCAAAAGCGGCACTTCTGCCATCTGTTGGTGAAATACTGAACTACAAGATATGCCACTGTTGTTGCTGGAAAGAATACCAATATGCAATGCTGGAGAGCGCATTAACTCAAAATTCGTTTTTTTTTTTAGTTGTGCCACTATTGCAGCCCACGAGCAAAATATTTTCAGTCTTCAACTAGCAATGTAAACCCTTAAATTGACCTAAAACACGAAAATTCATCTTATTATGAAAATTTCAAATTTCAGCATCGGGGCTCGTACTAAGAACCTTCTGCTTGTAAGCGAGATGCTTTAGCTCCAAGCTAAGATGTCTACAGGAAAACCGTTGAAATTAAAGCTCTGTTTTAAAATCTAAATCACGAAAATGAACGGATGACGTTGAAAAAATTAATATTAGACTTTAATTTAAAATATTAGACTTTTCAAATTTTTATGATTTGTCGTGTGACATAAGGCATTCGACTGTAAGTCTGGAAAATTTACCACCAACTGTATAAGTCTCTGACTAATACAATTTTTGTAATGGACTCTGTGACGGACAGACAGAGGGCAGAGACGAATAGGGTTTCGTCAGATAAACGAAATCCTAAAAATGGACCGAATCACCAACATTATTTTCATCTAAAAATCGATTAGCATCCGCAGAAAACAGAAGATTAAAAGTTTGCAAAACTCAAGCCATTACTGATTGACTTAAAAAGAAATTATTCACTTCGCATTAAAATAATAATAATGAATAAGCATTTCAATTAAAAAATATTCCAAGGTCGTCATTGTCGTCAACGTCAATAACCGATCTAAATCAGCAATTATCACAATAGTCCGGAACCGATGCAATCGAAAGCTCCGTGATCATGGAATTAAATAAAAATTATGTAAATCGATAATAAAAAGTTAAAAGAACAGAATGATCTATCTACCAATGACTAGGTTTGATTTTGAGAAGCCAAAAATATACATAATTATTAAAAAAAAAAAAAAAAAAAAAAAACTATAATGTTTTAAACATTATCGCGTATAGTAATCACTCTTTAACTCTTTAATTCCCATGATAGAACAAGTTCTAGAAATTATGTAGTTCAGAAAATCTAATTTAACCCCTTAACTGGTTAATTCTTTTCCGTTCAATAAATTGAAAATAGCGGACTCACACCACTATTATTTAAATAAAATATTCGTAAAATTTAGTCTAAACATTTCCGCCTTTCAATAGTATGAAAATTTTCTTAAAAATAATAGTGGTGTCAAAAAGTTTTAAATGATGCAATAATCAAATTCGTCTTGCCCGAACACCGTCTTGCCTGAACGCCGTTTGGGCAAACCAGTTAAGGGGTTAACACGAGAAAAATTCAATGGCTAATTTCGTTTTATTTAAATACGGAATGTTCTGTTATTAATAAAAGCAAATATTGCTGTTTTAATTTTCTGGTGGGAATTAAGATATACCAATTAAAATATCTCGGGCGGTTTCGGATTCAGAGGGTTAAGTATCTTATTGAAAAATTTGGTATGAGTTTGATAATCTTTGTTCTGCCGGAAAAATTTGTCATACCTATTTTAGGAAATAGCTGCCGGTAATAAAATTTCACTTTGTTTTGAATTTTTACCGGTGGCAGCTTTATTTCGCGTCTGGACACTGACCAAGAGTCGGCTTTCCGCGATAAAGGTAAATAAATCATTGTAGCTTTTCAAAACTTATTAATTTCATTAAAAATATTTTGGGATTCCCAAACCTAGTTACACCTAGCTTATTTTGTTCCTGTGACTTTATACTATCAATTTACATAAGAAAAAAAAAATCAATTCCGCGATTTTGGGGATTTTGATGTCACCGGCTCCCGGACTATACGTTTCCTTTCAAAATAGGGTTCTACATTCTGCTATGATTACAAAAGGGAGAAAAAATGTTTCTTTTTCATTCTGATCGAAATAGAAATCGCATTAAAAAGACAAAAAATGTTTCTTTTTTGTCTTTTTCATTCTGATCGAAATAGCATTAAAAAGACTCGAAATGGAATAGGTTATTTCTAAAGGAGAAAAAGTTATTTTTTGTTTCCATACGAGAATGAATAAAATTGTTAATTTCAAGAATGATGAGCAAATTTACTTCCCGCTTTTCTGTGTCTTTAACTTGTGTAATTTTGCTGTTAAATTTGTCCGGTGTCGTCGGTTTATTTTTTTTCCCCGCCAGAAAGTCGGAATAAAAAAATAAAAGCAAAAAAAGATCGCTGACGGAACGCGCGCATCGCTCTCCTTCTGCTCGAATACTGATGCTGATGAACATTAAGCTCGAAGCCACAAAGGTCGATTGCTAGCTTCTAGGCACCGAGCCAATCCCTTCCCATTTTTCAATGCCTTAATTTAATCAATTTCTCTTTTAAATTTGCCCGGTTTCATAATCTTTCCCTACCTAACAACTTCCGCTACAGTCACGACAATTGGGATGCTGACAGTGACATCGGATGAGCACGGGGAACGCCGCGCTCCGTAAATTCCGCAACCGCCTCTAAATTCGAGGGCCATGGTGCGCGCGTTCCGTCGCGGTCCTTTGCTCTTCTCTATTTCGACTCTAAGCGGAAACAAGGAAGAAAGGGGGAGGAAAAAAGAATTCAAACCGAACAGATTTATTTAACAGCAAAATTACACAAATTAAAAGACACCGAAAAAAGAAAAGGGATGGACTCGGGACCCTAGGGCCGGGCTGGTATAAAAATTTGAGCTCGTCTCATCTCTGTTGCGCTCATCTACGCATAATTAAATTGTCTCAGGGCCATCGCGACACTTTTTGATTTATATATTTTTTCAATAAATTTAAAAATTAAAATTTTAAACGAAAATAATGTAGTATTAGTAAATACTGTAATATGATTTTAGACGTAAAGTATGACGAAATTTAACAACTAAAAATATTTTTAAACACGGTAGAAACAATAAAAAAGAAGCTTAGTCGTTGGAGGGGGGGGGGGGGGCACCGTAAATTACCTACCATTGATATGTATAATATAAAACATAAAAATAAAACATGTGTAAACTATTTATAAATTGCATTACATTTCCAAAATAAAATTTCAATGTATATTTAAATATTTTTAAAATATTTATTTATATAAATAATTGCACAAATCTGTACGCTTAAAAATCACCGAAGATTACATTCTTAAAAAAATATCCTCTATTTCTGTCTCAATTTATTCGGTAGATAAAGTGTTTATAATCGTGGTTTGATGACGTCATATACTTTAAATTCTCTACTATTGAAATGCGTAACAGAAACTTCCTTATAACTCCGAAAATGATAATAATATTAATTAACAGTTTATTGCGTCGGATTAAGTATCACATTTCCAGTTAAAATATATATTAGAATTGAAAATTGAATGAAATGCAGTGCCATAGAAAAAAAATCGTGGAAAGTGTGGAAAATAGGATTACAAATATCTCGGCAACTACACTGTAAAAAAAAAAAAAAAAAAAAAAAAAAAAAAGGTCGATCTACTAAAAAAACTTTAGTGATCCTTGTAATTACTAAAAAATGTTTAGTAATCTTAGTCGGTTACTAGAAAATCTGTAAGAATTACTAGAAAAAAGTTAGCAACGAAGAGTTAATAGTTTTATATTTTTAATAGCTCTTACTAAAACTCAGTTGGTGTGGCCTTGATAGCATAGTGGTTATAGTAACGGACTCCTGGCTAAAAGGTCCCGGGTTCGAAACTTGCCACCGCCAAGTACACCCCAAATGTCTGTAGTGTCTCGTTAATAAAGGGATTATGAAAATCCTGTCGGAGCAGTTAAGAATGTTTAGTGCTGCCATCTATTGCGGTTTTGCCGAAAATCTTCCGCTTCTGAAGTCTGGATGCAGCTCGAAGGAAGCTCCTCCGCTTCGGTTGCAAGTAATGGTTATTAAAAATAATTTTGGAGCTATTACTAAAATTTGCTTTGTGGCTCATACTAAAAATTTTTAAGTTAGTTATACAAAAAATTCTTTTGTTCAGTTTACAAAATAAATGCTAGTTTCACTTGCAAAAAAAAAGTTTGTAATGGTTACTAAAAAATTCTGTGGAATACAAATTTACTAAGAAATTTTTAGTAACCTCTTGAATTTTTTTTTACAGTGTAACTATCCGATTGATTTCATTCTTTATGCAAAATTTATGTTTTTTATTATCTTTTGTATTTACTCCTTAAAATAAATAATTTCGAACGCTTTTATGCATCTTTTCATCAGAACAAATATTTCGGAAATCCGGAAAAAAAAAAAAAAAAAAAAATAGTTTCGGATAATTGAGATTACTGAAATTCAACAGGTTTCTTATTATTATTACACTAGCTGTTACCCGTGACGTCGTTCACGTAGCATTAAAAAAAAGATAAACGCTTTAATTAAACAAAACGGTTCATTAACAATAATTCAAAATATATATAACATTTATCTTATAGAAGGCTATGCAGTAGTTTTTTTATAGGAGACTTAAAGAACTCAGTCAAATACAAGGAAAATGTGTTAGATAATATGAACCATCGCGAAAATGAAATTGTAACCACTTATACTGTAGAACAACTGTAACGCACCCCAATTGTACAGAAATCATGTTGTAGTGCATTTCAGAATTCCATATCAAAGAAAGAAAAATCATGTGTTAAACCTAGGTAATAAAAAAAATATCCAACATTTCCATAATGCATAACTTCACCGGGACATTCTTTTCTGCAGCTGTGTATATGATCTATGTGCTTGTAAATATTCTAAATACAATGTTTAAATTTTGCTTAGTGAGAAAAAGTATAACGAATATTAAAATTCACTTTTAGCAATTTCTAATTATAAACAGAAACTTACTTGAATTCTTTTTTACAGTCCTGTATATTACGTACAAATATGTATACGATCGCATATTTAGCTTAAATTATTCAAGCAAAAAACCCGGTTCAAATTATTGAATTCATATTTTCGGGAATCGCTATTGCACTGGTGACCAATCCAGTTTATTGTATAGTCCGATACATGATTTATTTAAATTCTACAAACATCTTTTATTATACCAAATGTAGCTGAACTTCAGGATGCATTAGTTTTCCAAATACATACGATAATTGAAAAAGCTCTTCAGCAATCTTTTCTAATAGACCATACTTTGGATACAATAACTGAGATCTGGACACAGGTCCAAAATCTTTTATGCGTCTCTGTAAATGAACAACAAATGTGATGCAAATGATACTTAACTGCAAGCTTATTGTAGTAAATTTCAGTATTTATCATTGTATTGATTATCTCAGTATATTAATTTCATCATGTTTGAAATAGCGCAACGCAATTAAAATAAGCTGGGAATATTTTTTTTTTCTCCGTAGACTATTATATTACCGAACATTTTCCTGCAATCTTGTAAGTGAATGTTAAATCTTTTCACCCCATTTTATACAGAAATCCTATTTTAGTGCACTTCAGAACCTGATATCAATTTCAATATTTTTAAAATAACCTTAATAAAATAACATTATTAAAATACGTTGCAAATGGATTTTCTTCACAGACCATAATATATTGAAATACTTTTGAGCTCCCTGTACGCACACTATAAGTACTACATTTAACATATTCGATAGTAACCATGTTTTTCTGAACCTTAAAAATGCATGTAAATTTCATTACATTTAAAATTATGTAGCATTATCAAAATACACCACAAATGATTTTTTCGCCTTAGACCATAATGTAAAGTTTCTTTTGAGTGCTCCTGTGATTCAGCTATTATTGCTACCTGGTCCATTTTCAATGCCGCATATGCTATGGTAAATCTCAATAAGGTATGTTATTTTCGTATGAATTCCACTATATTTACCGAAGTTGAAAAACGGACAGACAGACGGCAGACCCCAGGCACTCGGCATCGGCATCCGGTATACAGACAGGTTGAAGTCGTAAACACTTTTAGACCATGTTAGAAAGTGTCAAAAAGCGGGTAGTTTCCGTAAAGCGAAAAAAAAACAGTGTTAGGAAAAATGTACTACAAAACTGTGTTTTAGGTGGCATTTTTGTATAATTTGTACTTATATGCTCTGCATACCATAAACATTTATAGAAATTTATTATAAAAAACATTCTTAAAAGTGACAACATATTTTTACTTTTTAAGAGCTAAAAAAAAATGTGCAATTAATATCCATTTACAAACCTGTTTCCAGTACACTTTGAGCACATTATGCCAAATTGAGATATTGACTGAGGGAATGTATTTTCTCACAATTACATTAAATCTTTAGATTTTAAGCCCGAAAGTGCATTTTTAAAGTGATATTTATTTATATTTTCAGAATTGAACAATTTTCAGAATTAACACACAAAAATATTTTTTTTTTTTGATTAGTTGAGCTTTTTTTACTTTATAAAAATGATAAAAAGTTTTTTCATTGATTATTACGTCATTTACGATATGTATAAATTATTAATATTTTCTAGTCGTTTAATATTTAACCTTTAAAAAAACTTATTTCATTTTAAAATTAAATATTAACCACGGTCAGACGATAAACTTAATTTTCTTTAAATAATAACTTTTGATATCATAATTCAATTTCATTTCATTGCAACATCAGAGATATTTATTTTATTTTCAATATGTGACGTCACAGTCGTCTCTTTTTAGCACTTACTCAAAATTACATTGTGTTATTAAAAATGAAAACTTGAAAACTTATACTTTGTTTCATATATGACGTTACATTGATATTTTTAAAATTCTTAATGGAAAGTATTCCTCTGACGTCACAATTGGTAAAAAGTTGAATTTTATAGCCTCGAACCGAAAAAAAGAAAAAGGTTAATTTTTATTATGGATTAATATCTGGAAAAACTACTAAAATATTTATATTCTTGTAAAGTGTGAAGTTATATTCTTGTAAAGTGTGAAGTTATATTCTTGTAAAGTCTTCTAAGTGTAAAAGAAATTTTATATAATCGTTTGCGTGATATAAGAAGAAAAACAGTATTCCTCTGACGTCACAATTGGTGAAATTGCGGTTTTTAATCTCGAACCGAAAAACAGAATAGAATTCATTTATTTATTTCATTTTATTTTATCATGTGAAAATCTTTCAGTTGAAAATTAATTACAGAAGAGAAATAATTATTCCGGTTTTTTTATTTTTTGGCAACGAAAAAATAAAATAATTAAATATTATGGAAAATTTTTCAATTTATTCTGTATGAAAAATAGTGAAATATTGAATTATTAAGAAAAATATTTGAATAAAATAAATAAAAATTAGCCTATGTTCATTTCAGGCCAATAATTTACCTATATACAAAAATTCAAAGACATTAATCCATCCGTTTTGAAGCCAAGTTCAGTCCAATTTTCGGACTCACTTTCACATTTATAATATATATAAGGATATTAAGTGCATACCAAATTTCATGTCTCGATCTCAATTTATTCGGGAGATAGAGCGTTTACAGACCCACACACAGAGATACTTAGACAGACAGGCGGGCGACAATTTGTTTCTAAAAATATGTTTTTCTGAAATTTCAGTGTTTAACATGTATAAATCTGTCAAAAAAAAAAAAAAAAATCGATTTCCAAAACGATTGCAAGGTTTACCCTATGCTACGTATGATGGATAAGTAAAAAAAGTTTCTTTTTTATTTTGATCAAAAAAAGCATTAAAATGACTTGAAATGAAATTAGTACGAAACTGTCAATTTTAGAAAGAATGAGTCCGAGCCCGAAAGCTGGTATAAAAATCTGAGCTCGCCTCTATTGCAAAACTGCATACATATTAAGTGTTCCAAGATAATGCTGGAATCTGTCGTAAATTAACATGCTGTGCTAGAGGTCTGCACGGGCCGAAATTTCCAGGCCCGAGCCCGGCCCGGCCCGAAAGTTAAAATTTCGGCCCGAGCTCGGCCCGGTTCGGAAAAAAATTTAAAATTCGGACCGAACCCGGCCCGACTTGAGTGAATTTCTACAGGACATTGATCTTTACTCTTACGGAAGAGTTTTGACCAAAAAAATTTATATTAGTCTTTTTTTTTTTTTTCTATGTTTATAATCTCCATTTATGCAGAAGTGCCGTAGGCTGCGATATTTACGCTTTTAAATGAATCTTTGTTTGTTGTATGTAAATGATTCAGTTATCATTAGCATTATTAATCCATATTCCATGTAATGGTGACAAAAAGTCTAAAAAATGGTATATGATAAAAGTAAAATTTCCTAAGACGGAATCGCTTTGGAACGAAAACTAGTCGTTGGGGGCCACCGTAATACTTACCCATCATGGATATGTATATGAAAATAAAACATGTGAAACTATTTATACAATGCATTGCAATTCATAAACAAAATTTAAATATTGTAAATATACATAGTAATGCTATATTAAAGAACTGCTGATGTACCAATTTCGACAAATTATATAAAACTCCAAACTACTCAAGTAGTACCGAACTGCGTAAAAGAAACATCCTTATAACTCCAAAAATAATAATTCTATTAACTAACAATCAACTGCGTCGGATTAAGCGTCTCATTTCCAATTAAAATATACTTTTGAATTGAAATTTGAATGAAATACAGGGTCATGAAAAATCGAAGAATGTGGAAAACAAAATTACAAATATCTCGGCAACTAATAATCCGATCGACTTCGTTCTATATGCAAAATGTGTGTTATTTTATTGCCTTTTATGTCCATTCCTTAGAACTAAAAAATTCGAAAATTTTTATATACCTTTCATCAGAACGAATTTTTCGAGAGTCCGAAAAAAATAGTTTCGGATAATCGAGGTTGCTGATATTAAATAGGGTTCGTCCCATTCTTACATACTAACTACATACAAAATTTCAAGTCTCTATCTTAATTTGTTCGGGAGATAGAGCGTTTACAGACAGACAGACAGACAGACAGACGGACGGCGGCAAAATTTTTTTTCTAAAAATATGTTTTTCGGAATCTCCACTATCTAAAACGTGTAAATCCGTCAAAAATTTTTTTTCGATTTTCAAAACGATTGCAAGACTTACCCTATACTACGTATGATGGGTAAGTAAAAATACGTTCCCTTCTTAACAGATGTAAATGCTTAACAGATTTTTTTCTCGCGTATTGTTGTATTCATTTTGCATGGATGAGCATTTTAAAAGAAACTTGCAGTTTTCAGTTTAAAGAAAAATTCCGTCATAATCATGTTTTTTTTTTTTTTTTTTTTTTTTATGTGTTTAATTCTATTTTAAAACGCCTACTAATCTATGATTCGTTAAAAGGAATACATTCTAATGTGTAATTGTAGAATAATGACGGCTTAAAAGTATATGTGTTTTTTGCAAACATTTTTGGACAAAGCCAAATATTACTTTATAAAGAATAGATTTATAAAGAGTCGAGAAAAGGATTTTCATATATAGGAAGATTCAATAGGAACTGATTTTGGTCCGTGAAAACTAGGAAGAATGAAATCAGTCTCGGCTTCGTACGAAAAAAAAAAAAAAAAAAAAAAAAAAAAAAAAGTTACGCCCGTCCCGATACTCCAGCAAAAAAATTAAGGCCCAAGCCCGGCCCGGCCCGAATGCCATTATTGGAAATCGGCCCGAACCCGGCCCGTGCAGATCTCTATGCTGTGCCAGCTGGTGGCAGGGGTGCAAATGAATGCGTGGGTTTGACGTCATATATGCATAGATGTTTATTATCTCCGCATCTCTTGCGCATATTTCCTGAATTATCTCTCAATCATGACAAATTAATCAAGTCTACGAGATTCATTGCAAAATATTTTTGTTACAGTTTGCTTCAATAAAATCATGTACATTAAAAAAAAAAAAAAAAAAATAATAATAATAATAATAATAATAATAGTCACAATATCATTTTAATTTCGAGAGAAAAAGTACTAACTAGTACTCATAAGTACCATATAATGCTACGAAAAATATTGACTTTTACCCTAAAATTAAAATGACAATGCGACTTTTTTTAAATACACAGATTTTTTTTAATTAAAAATATGTGTATTTAAAAAAAGTCGCATTGTCATTTTAGGGTAAAAATCAATATTTTTCGTAGTATTATATGGTATTTATGAGTACTAATTAGTACTTTTTCTCCCGAAATTAAAATGATTAGTTAATTGGTTTGGTTAATTTTTGTCGTCCGATTATCTGCGCTAGGGATATAGGACCAGAGGGGGAGTGCCCTTCGTGGGGGTCTTTCTAAGGGAACCTAACCCGTATTTACGCAAGGCTCGAAGAAAACCACGAAAACTCCGAACGGTTAGGCCGACAGCCGCGATTGGGTTCGAACCCAGCACCTGCCGTCTACCAGTTGAGAGGTCTGTACCTCTCGGCCACTGGTGGGGCCGAAATTAAAATGATATTGTAACTATTTTTTTAAATGTACATGATTTTACCGAAACAAACTATAACAAAAATATTTTGCAATAAATCTCGTAGACTTGATTAATCTGTCATGATTGAGAGAATAGTTTGAAATTTATGATTGAATTTTTAATATGAATTCTCGAAATAGCTTTGTTTGTTTACAAAAAGAAAAAAAAGAGAGAGAGAGAGAGAGAGTCTAATCTACGATTTTAGGAAAATTATTGTCTAGAACGTTAAATATTTAAACAAATAAATTAACAACATTTCTTTGTTTAACAAAACAACATTTAATACATACATTTAAAATTAAAGTTATTCCGTATATACGTATAATGAAATAGGTTTTTAAATTAAAAGAATGAAATGTTTGCAAGTTAAATAATAAAAGGCGATAGGACAAAGAAAACATTTAATTTTTATCGTCTGCAATTGATAAATGAAAAATGGAGCTAAAGTTGAATGTTTTATTTAGTATTTAATTCTATACATTTCTAAATATTGATAAACATTATGCTAGCTGCACCCGCCGAAATTCGACGGAAAAGAATATATACTAGATATGATATATATCAGTTTTATATACACAATTAGATACTGAGTGAAATAAGCAATTGCCATCTCTTAAAATAAGGATAACATAATTTTTCATGATAAAGATACACAAACTTCAGAAAATAACAAAAATAAGGAAAACAACTCATAAATTATTGTGTTGGACTTAACTTCAGCCACAAATCTTTTGAATGCGGTTTCTAAACCTTAAACATTATTTAAATGCCAAATTATTTAGGAAGTTAATATAATACTTCAGAAGACGAATTGAAAAATATCTGCATAGTTTATTTTTTCTCCGTTTAAATATCGCTTGGTAACTGTACAATAATTTTATAATATCAATAAAACATTTTAATTATAATAGAAACAGCGAGTTACTAAACTGCATAACCAACCCACTACACATTTACCAGCACTTGCAATAAATTTAATTTATTTATTGGTTTGTAGCCTCCATGGACTTGTCAAAATTAGTTTTATTTTTAGGGCAACGAAAAGAAAAACGATATCTTTGTTATTAAAAATGAATAAAATTTTTGTGTTTGTTGCAGATACGCAGAAAACATTTTATCTATTTTTTATTTTAAATCTTAACTTAAAACGATGAAATGATTTTAATTAATTTCTGATATTGTGTAAAATAGAAATATCGTAATAACGGCATATCGCAGGTTTTATTTTTTTTTTCTAATATGACATAATTTACACCTTCAGAAATGCTCATCTTTTCCGAAATAAAAGCGTAATTCATGTAGTTATTTAAAAATTCTTTAGTTTCATAAAATATTTATTATAATTAAAAAGAAATGGCGCAATTTATAGAAATATTTTCATTTGTGCACACCTTTGACCTTTAAGAAAACAAGGTTAGAACCCGTCAAATTTTGACGAAAGAAAATGTTTAAGAAGGAACTGTTTCATTAACTTATTATAAACCTACAAATTAATTATAGTAAAAAATGTATTTTATATTGGTACGTCTAAGTCGTAAACAAACGATATTTATCGTCAAATTAACAAAATACTATTTCTATAAAACGCAGTTGTAGAAATTGTTAAAATTAAACTTTAATCGTATATGCAAGCAGTAAAAAATAATAAAGATATGTTATTAAGATAAAGTTTTCAATTAAGGTTCTTGTGCTAGTATCCCAAAATGATAAAAAGCAAAATTTATTCAACTTTGACTCAATCATAGAATTTTTTCCCTCGTGAAATCTAAACCCGGCATCATTTTCACAATATCAAAATTTTCAAATGTACCTTTCACATCTGTATTCATGTTTCAAAAAAATTGGTATTTTAATTTGATAATTTTGATTCAAAACTTGAAGTCTCAATGCTATTAGCTGAAATAGATATTAAACTGTTGATATTCTTTTACATGTAAATCAAAATTCACCGAGTTTTATAACAGAAGATATTTAATTTTCTGTTTTTTCCCTTTTAATGAGAAAATGGCAACATAAAGATACAGCACTCAATTTTTTCCCTTTTTTCCTTTGCTTTAAATAGAAATGGAGTACTCCTGTTGCCACGATTAGAAAAGAGGTATTAAAAGCTACAAAAAAATTAATATTTCAAAAACAATTTAAGATATAGCTTTCAAACAAATTTCATTTTAAAATAATTTTTTTTCCTACTCGATGGTGTAAAAATTGAAAATGTGCGACATTAAGAAGTTTAAAAACTTTTAATAGCAAAAATTGCAATACTGAAATTCATTTAAAATTTGAAAGTGTTGCCATGCGCAAAATGACGTATGCGCGTTACGCACAGATACAGTGTTTCATAAAAGTGATGGGACACTTGTGCTTTATAAAAAGAAACTGCAATAAAATAAATAAACAAACATGTGCAAAAAATTTTTGGGTGTGTTTCATATTTAAAGTTAGTAACAATTATTAGATAACATACGTTTTGTCAAAATATTAAAATATTAATTTAGTAAAAATACAATTGTTCAGAACGGAGCAAAAAATGGCTCACATAAGTGATGGGACACTTACTTTTCCATCAAATATTTATCCAAAAATTTTACTTTTTAAAAGGTTTTAATACTTTGTTGGATTTCCTTTTACTTTTAAAACATGATTTAATCTTTTTGGGATGGATTCGACTAATTTTTTTGTGATTTCTAGAGAGATTTTACCCCATTCTTCTTGAAGCACCGATTTTAGTTGTTGTTTTGAAGAAATGGTGTGTTTGCGAATTCTTGATTCCAATTTTTGCCAAATATTCTCTATGGGATTTAAGTCTGGAGACTGTGGTGGTGTTTTTATTATTTCAGGACAGTTATATAGCAGCCAGAGTCTAACGTTCAGAGCAGTGTGCTTGGGATCATTGTCCTGATAGAATTTAAAATTGTTATGAAGGTTCAATTTTCGTGCTGAGGATTTCAAATTTTGCTTTAAAATATCAATATACTTGTACTGATCCATTATACTGTCAATAAAAACAAGATTACCAACTCCAGCGGACGACATACCATAACTCCTCCTCCACCAAGTTTTACTGTTGGTACCAAGTTCTGTTTGCGAAATTCTTCCCTGGGTTTTCCCCACACCAAGATTCTACCGTCAGAACCAAATATCTTAAATTTACTCTCATCAGCAAATATAACTTTATTCCAGTAATCAGAATTCTTATTTATGTTGGATTTTGCGAAAGCTAGTCTGAGTTTTCTATTCTTTTCACTTACGAAGAATTTTTTCCTGGCTACTCTATCGTGATATCCAGCAGATCGAATTACCCTTCTAATAGTCTCAGGATTAACAACTATTCCATATAATGCTTGTAAATCAGCAGCAACTTTTGAAGCACTATTTCTTGGATTTTTTTTTTTAATATTTCGAACGATAATTCGCTTTATTCCATTGGATAGCTTTGATGGTCGGCCGGGTCTTCTTTTATCCTGAATCATATGATTCTTTTTATATCGTTTAATGATATTGAAAACTGTTGAACGACTCAAGTTAACTGTTTCAGCAGTTTTTCTAATATATTTTCCACGTTCAATATGCAAATTAATAACTAATTTTCGAATTTAAGGCGAAGTTTCTTTTCGTTTAGCATTCATGGCTACACAGAGCTAAAAAAAACACAAAAATTCCAAAACAAACTGGAGAGAAATACTGCAGACGATTTTATAAATTATTGCCAATTGCTTTTAAGTAAAAATAAAATCCCAAAAAATATTTTTATTGCTTATTTCAGACGATTTTTGTTGCATATGTAATGGTGTCCCATCACTTATGTGAGCTATTTTTTGCTCCGTTCTAAACATTTGTATTTTTATTAAATTAATATTTTAATATTTTGACAAAATGTATGTTATGTAATAATCTTTACTAAATTTAAGTATGAAACACACCCACAAAAAAATGTGTACATGTTTTTTTAATTTATTTGATTAGTTTCCTTTTGTAAAGCACAAGTGTCCCATCAGTTATGTGAGACACTGTACGTTTGGCCTTTATAATATAGAGATAGAAGTTCAGTTTATTTAGATGCAGGAGTGAAAGTCAGTGAATATGACATCATCACTGACAGAGCTATAACAATGCATATTATATTCACGGAACAAATTTATCATCTGGTTTCTGAATGACGACATTTTCTCCTTATATGTTTAGTTTAGATATTATATTTTACTAATGTGTATTTTCTGTTATTTTATTTACATAATTCTTAATAATATTACTCAGTAAATAATCTGTGTATTGTACCGCGATCAGTGAATAATTATGATTATGATAATTATATTTTATTAGGATTAAATTTTGGGAAAACCATTATTTTTTTTCTTTGAAATGCGATTACGCATTCACCGATAAGATCAAGCTGCTGATTGGTGGAAATTAATAAAGCAAAGTGAGAAAAGCTTAACCTGTTGCCACTGTTTTGAAGAAATGTCACAAAAAGCTTTTAAAATTAAAAATAAAATATAAAAATGGAAATAAATTAAAAATTAGCCAGCATGGGCACATCTACACATAAACAGCTTTCATTTAAAAAAATAATTATCAAAATTGGGCCAGTAGAAAGCTTAGGGCTGATGATTAAAAAAACAGCCAGGTCTTTTAAATATATAGATTATCATAGGAAATACTACGGTGTATACCATTTAGCTCATCAAAAATTTAGTAAAATGTGACACTATTTCAAAATTCTGTATTTATATAACTACTACTTACTAAATTTAATGAGTCATCTTTCATTACATCAAAAACATAATTAAAATCGAACATATTTTAATCAGCGATATTTGTATCGCATAGTTAAATGATATTTCATCTTAGTATATTTTATGTTAATATTTAGTCGTACTACACTTATTTATTCTATATTTATTTACAACATTTCAAACCTAAAACTTATTCTGCGCAATATTTTAAAATAACATGCTATAGAAACAAAAAAGTTTTGTTGCCATTCACACAAAAGAAACTGCAATCTACTTAATCATAGCCAATTATATTAGATATAGTGGGCCATGACTTAATAATCCTCTAGTTATGCACCCCTGCCGCTAGATGGCATATGCCTTGACCCCGCCTTTAATCTTGCGGACATCGCTTGAAATATATAGTCCAAGCATTAAGTGCTCAAAAAGGACAAATAAATGCAAGTTTTGGTGTAGTTTTGATTTTTGGTTCCCTTTATGTTGTTTGGGTCGCTGAACACGAATCTGGCATTATCCAACAAAATTTCTCCCTGGAAACACGTTTTTTTGGTCAAAAACGTGCAAAAAACGTGGTTTTTTTTTTCGTTTTTTTTTCTAAATAACCAGGGCCTGATTAATGCACGGGCCTCCGGGGCCTTGGCCCTGGGCCCACCAATTTCAGGGGCCCACAAATTATGTAACTGATTCCCCCCCCCCCCACTTTAATCATATACTTTTCAAATATTGTTTTATAAAACATAAAATGTAAAATTTAAATATTCTGAATGACGCAATAAAATTTTCAGAATCTTTTAACCTAGGCACTTTTCACCCAAACAACTTTGTCAACTCGTCAAAAAACCCGTCTTTTTTGTGAAAGTGTCGCCGAAAATGGGTAGGTAGGGGGGCCCAATTTTTCGACAGGCCCTGGGCCCAACTTCAGCTTGATCGGGCTCTGTAAATAACTTCAAAATTATGCATTTTACATAAAAGTCATCAATACATAAATTAAAGAGTGCAAAATTTCCTACATTTTATGTATTAAAGTTTTTTTTCTCTGATCAATGGTTTAGCTGTGGAGAGAGCCGCAAAAATGGGTGTGAAAAGCAAAAAATTATGAAAAACGTGAATTACAGCACCGTACGTCGATGAAACATGAAAAACAACCATTTTACGCAAATTTTCTCCATTTAATAATACTAAGTATATTATTATTGACTATATTTTATTAATCTGATGTTCATTGTTTCTTTCATAACTAAAAAATAAATAAAAATGAGCATATTTGTGATCAAAATCTAATACAAAATAAATAATTACAAAATAATAATAGTAATAATTTCTTAATTTGACTTTTAAATAATGTAAATAAAATAACTAAAACAGGCTTTAACTTATAAAATCTGACACGAATTCTAGCTCTTAAAGTTCTAGAAGTTCAAAATATGGGTGTGAAAATTAAAAAAAATCCGGAAAATAGGAATTATGTCACTGTACATGGATTTAACATGAAAACTGAGCATTTTTTGCAAAGATTGACTTTAAATGATATTGAAAATATTATGATTGACTATATTTTACAATAAAATTGCTAACAATAAAAACGACGACTCATTATGAATTATTTAATTATAAATAATTATGTTCCTTAGTAAGTACATTTACTTAAAGAACAAAGTACTATTTCCGTTTTCTTTTATTTGAGGGTTCCTGCTTTTCACCGACATCTACAAAATAGAAAATAGACGAATGGAAAATAGACGAATGGGTGTTTTTATAACTATCAATATTATAAATAAGAGTTTTTTTTAATAGTAAATATTTGATACCTTGCGGCATGACTATTTCCTCTTGCATTGGGTCCTCTGTTCATTGTGTGGGCAATCCATTTCCAGATCTGCTTGAAAGTCTAGCTCATCATTTTCGTCTTTCTTTCTTTCTAACCGATGACCAGGCCCCTACCTGCCGAGTTTTCTCAGCTTAACGGGTTAGATACCTGGTATCGGGGCCAGGGCCGTAGCTAGAAGTGTTCGATAGGGGGGACTAGGGGGAATATAGGGGGGGGGGGCTCAAGGGAATGTAGGGGGAGCTCATACTTTTTTGTTCTCTCTCTAATGCAGAAAGATAAATTAGTGCATATTCACATTGTAGGTACTATGTTTCTCATTAAACTGTTGTAATAACTTCATTTTATGCTAAGAAAAGTATAGGATGATGAAAATTTTGAATGTATAACTGGTGCAAAATTAAACATCATGTTAGCTTCATATGTACAAATAGGATGAGGGAGTGTTGAAACACGTATTTTAGATACAATTTAGTAACTCTGTAAAACTATGAAAGGGTCTCAAAACTAAATTAGGTTTTTGAACAGAATTTCATTTGAATTTTCGGAACATTTAGTGACCGTGGAACTTTTTCCAGGGGGGGCTGAGCCGCCCATAGCGCCCCCTTAGCTACGGCCCTGATCGGGGAGGACGACCACCTAATTGCCACGTAGTGGCAATAAACTTTGCTTCGCATGCCATCATTTCTGCAGTAATTGCTTGTCGTTGAGCATACTTTGTTTCGCTTGTTAATTAATGGTACATCCTGATGTTTGAACTGCATTTGGCTTCGCAAGATGGTCTCGTAATTTAGAGTCTTGATCAGATGACGAGACCTTCACCTGGCAAGGCACCTCCAAAGGTATAATTCACAGGTAACTTGGAGGACTGTGCACCCACGACGGATTTTACATGCACCAGGCGCCATTAGCGTACATGATCATCATTTTCGTCTTGACACACAACTGCGATGTTGTTGCAGTTTCCCAAAGCAAATCTTCTATCTGATATCTTCGCAAATAATTTTTTGCTGCTGCTTAAACCACTCACAGCCTCTCATCTCGATCAGATTTACACGTTTGCTGATACCATGCATTAGTCAGTATCTCCCCTCCTATATTCTTGAAACACACAATGGACTTTTTTTTCTGATTCTTTGTGATCAGTATGTCGTCTCCATATCTCTCAATGAGATTAAACTTTACATTTCTCATATCAGGTTGATAACTCCATGTAACCTGTTTCATTAGCTCTTCCATGGAGAAGTGTCACTCCTCATCATGATTTTCAACGTAATCGTATATACTTTGCATTGCTCTGTCGATTACCTCTGCAAATGGATCATGTTTCTTCTGTTCATGGGCCTTCGGTCTCCCATAAATATATTTAAAACACTTGATGTGGTATTGAGCATTTGCTGCGATCAAATCATTCACTGGTTCGATGTGTTGAATTATAGCCTACCCATAATCATCATTGCGAGCTCTTGCTGCTTTCAGAATTGTACTTTTGAATCCCATGTGTCGCACACTATATACAGTATTGCGTTCGCTTGGTGGATTTTTCGCTTGTGTTGCAATGAACTCTTGCGAAATGCACAGTCCACATATAAAACAATTAGTTCGAAAATTAAACTGAGGAGTTGATGATCTTAAAATTTGAAAAGTGTGTTTCTTTGTTGTGTCACTTTGTTCCTCAACCTGCTTCACATAAGCAGTAATCATCCGTTCATTTACGTATGCTTTTCTACACTTAACATGCACATCTACTGAGGTTTTCCCCTTAAGGAAAACTGCCTTTCCATCCTTTCTTTCTGCACTTGCCTTGATTAACGCTGCAATACCTCGACTAACTTTCACTGACGGCCCCTCTTTTAAAGGAGAGTCACAAATAAAACACAACGACATCGTACAAAATCACTTTAGATGTTCAATATATTCACGAAGACACAAACAGTGAATTACTAAATTATAAGTAAGCAGTTGCATATGGAAACTGACAAGGAAGGTCTCCATACGGGCATACTCAGAAAAATCTGAAAAAATTACAGAATGCTCTTCTCATATAGTTATATATGTTTATAAAAAATTTTTGGCGGAACCTCCTTATAACGTCCGTAAAAAAATAATAAAAATTTCGTTTATTTGGCGATTTATCGCTTCGAATTTTGATTTTACGCTTCGAATACTTTTTAAAGAAAAACTTTCTATGCTCAATTTATTTAAATAAGTTTAGTTTTGCATTTTTACTTTACTTTAAGTGTAATTTTGTCATATACGTTTATATGTACTTATAACAAAATGAAATTAATATATTTTATCATTTAAAACACAATTTAAATTGATTAAAATTGTTCCAAATTGAAAAATACACTGTTAAAAATCTGCTGCATTTTGTTGCAACGCACTCCCTTGCTTGTATAGAAAACAGTTACTTGGCCGTGAAATGGAGCTTTCTCATTGGTTGGAATAGAGATATTATATACAAGCGGTGGAGTGCGTTGCAACAAATGCAGCAGATTTTTAACAGTGTGTGACACGGTCAATTCACCGTGCTATGGAGCATTCTCATTGGTCAGAAGAGAGATATTCTATAAAAGTAGTGGAGTGACGTTGCAGTAAATGCTGCAGATTTTTAACAGTGAGGTAAATTAAAATCAATTTTCAGATTCGTTAAAATCGTCTGCTTTTGGCGAGGAAATGCACTGCTCGCCAAATCCCGCATCCTTTCAGCTTTTCACGCCAATTATTCCAAACTATTTTATTTTTTTACATATCTAATAATGTAATTCCGCCGCTAATTTTCACTGATCCTTTATTACCTACATGAGTAGTTTAATTCGTATTTTTTTCAAAAAATTCTGAGTATGCCCCCAATGGAGACCTTCCTTGTGAGACGAATGTGTCCTCCAGATAAGCTAGTGATCTGTGCGACGCATATTTGGCGAGACTGGTGGGGAAAGGGGGGGGGGGGGTAGTATTCTACTGAACGTGGATATGGGATGAGGGGGTGGGCGCTTGACCAACATTATTTCACACTCGCACCCATTTAATCAAGGGGGAAAGTGCAGCTGGGATCAGTTAAAGCCTGTTTTAGATATTTTATTTACATTATTTAAAAATCAAATTAAGAAAATATTACTTTTATTAATTATTATTTTGTAATAGCAAATGAAGATTTTGATCACAGATATACTCATTTTTATTTATTTTTTAGTTATGTAAGAAACAATGGACATCAGATTAATAAAATATAGTCAATAATAATATATTTAGTATTATTAAGTGGAGAAAATTTGCGTAAAATGGTTGTTTTTCATGTGTCATCGACGTGCGGTGCTGTAATTCATGTTTTTCAGAATTTTTTGCTTTTCACACCCATTTTTGAGGCTCTCTCACGACTAAACCATTGATCAGAGAAAAAAAATTTAAACACATAAAATGTAGGAAATTTTGTGCTCTTTAATTTATGTACTGATGACTTTTATGTAAAATGCATAATTTTGAAGTTTTTTAGAAAAAACGAAAAAAGGCCACTTTTTTGCACGTTTTTGGCAAAAAAAAAGGTGTTTTCGGGGAGAAATTTTGTTGGATAATGCCAGATTGGTGTTCAGCGACTCAAAAAACATAAAGGGAACCAAAAATCAAAACTGCACCAAAATTTGTATTTATTTTTTACCACATGCCTGGACTATATGCAGTTTTGCTCCATTGCGGACCTCTATCTCAGGACCTGATTACTGCACAGGCCAACTAGGCCGTGGTCTTCGGGCCCACTGCCGATTTTGAAAAAGTTGCTTAATATTGCATTTCCTGCAATTTTTTTCCCAAAAACTAAAATGGATTTTGGTTAACTTAGCAACCATATGTTAACTGTAATGTACCTTTCGAGTACTCCCGGGGGGGAAGGAGAAATCTAATATTTTGGTACAAGGAAGGGCCCGAAAAGTTGCTGGGCATTGGGACTCCTGCAAGCTGTTTTACACCCCCCCCCACCCTAAATTTAAAAATCAAAATTTTAAACGATTTTTTTCGCGCAATATTTTTATTTTTGAAAAATTTAAAAATTTGAGTCAATGCCCTTTAGCTACAATCTTATTTTACAATAAGAAACTAAGACTATTTTTTTTTTTTTTTTTTTTCTACAGGAAGTTTGCATGCTGCCCATCATGGAGCCGAGATGTTTAGTACAGGTCAACACGGCTGCAGGTTTCTGACGTAATGTGTGACGAATTTTAACAACAAAAATATTTTTAAATACTTGAAGTAATAAAAGACAATGTGAAATGATTAGTTTTTCAATTAATTTTACCCCTTCTCTAAAAAAATTTCAATTTTTTTCGTCAGCCAGAACATATGTAATCTTAGGAAAATTCGAAATGATGGTTGGACTACTTACTAGTTGAAGTGTTATAAATGCGAGAAACAGCTCAATGCCTGAACTTCCCATAGATAATTACTACACTATATTTTCAAAGGTATTTGCTACTTGCGATTTTAGATGTTTTGTTTAATATCTAGAAAAATACATAAGGAATTATTCTTTTGTAAGGGGCCAGGTGTGTAAACAAAATAGTACAGGTGATATATTTATCCGAAGGTTTTTCTCGATATCCATAGGGGATCATCAACAAATTGAAAAAGAACGAAGATTTTTTGGATAACCCTGTCAAAATTAATGAAGCAAAACCGTTCAAACTACAGATTATTGCATTTCAAATCGGAACCTAAGATTGACTTTTTTTCCCTATGCCATTTCGGGTATTCTGCAGTGTGGGGTGTAGCTAAGGGAGTGCTAGGGGCGGCTAAAACATTTTGAGTCTCCCCTGTAAAAGATTCCAAGGTCACTAAATGAATTAATGTTCCGAAAATCCAAATGAAATTCTGCTCAAAAATCTAATTTAGTTTTTAGGGTCTTTC
Organism: Maratus speculifer; assembly: GCA_964019185.1. NCBI lineage: Eukaryota > Metazoa > Arthropoda > Arachnida > Araneae > Salticidae > Maratus > Maratus speculifer. Next base: position 184,233,599 of record OZ025289.1, read on the forward strand.
ATAGTCTTGTAAAAATACTAAATAGTAACTAAAATAAGTGTTTCAACATTCGCTTCTCCTATTTGCATATAGGAAGCCAACATGATGTTTGATATTGAACTACTTATACACTTGATTTTTTCATCATCCTATTCTTTTCTTAGCATAAAAGGAAATTCTTACAACAGTTTTATAAGAAACATAGTACCTACAGTGTGAATATGAGCTATTTTGAAAAATAATAAGTGTTTGTAAAAATATCTTCAAATAAATGTTTTTTTTTTTTTTTTGGAAACAGTCTACTTATTTACAAGACAGACCTTGTATATTTCAAAAAATAATATTTAATTTACTCTACTGTTTTAAAATTTGTATGCACAGTTTAATAATTACAATTTCCTCTTCCCTTTTTTTTTTTTTTTTTTTTTACAAATAATGTTTGAAATGCTGATTTCTGCTTATTTTTGTCTTTTATTTATTTGTTTATTTATTTTTAATTTTTAAAAATTAAGTATAAAGTCAAAGTGGCTATAAATAACCAACAAAAAAACAAGATGGCGGATTCCGAGCGAATATGTGAACTACTGCAAGTCATTTTTAACACTTTCCCAACAAAGTTGTAAAGGAAAACTTTTTATGAATTCCCTTTGTCTGCTCTGTCGTCTGCCCGCGGCTTGTCTCACAGTGAGACGACAGGGGAAACAAAGCGCGACAGACATAAAAGAGAAAAAAACAGTCGAAACACCGAAGGAAGCTGTTTCAAACCAAATTTTTCCCGCAATCGAGTGCCATGCTTCATGTGTCGCCTTTGTGTGAAGCTGCGGTAAATGTACTCAGATTGCCATGAGCGCTTTGCATGATATTGAGGTTTACCATCGAACATTTGATGTTAAAAATGAATTGAATTGTGTAGAATTTAAAGATGTTGGACTGGACATGTTGACTTTTTCCCTCTTCGGTTCGAAGTTCGAGTTGACTGAAGAACCTAAATGCGCAGAACCATAAAACAAGTTTCTTCATTGAAGAAAACTTATACTTGCCTGTAATACCAATAGTGCTGCTATCTATTGTTATTTTAAGAAGCTATTAATTTCCTGTACAGGAATATGACATATGGCTAATTTATTTATTATAAGTTACCTTACATTACATATAAAGTTATAATCGTTATAATAAATTATACAATATTACATTTTAAATTAGCTTGAAAACGCCCAATTGAAAATAAATAATGTATCTTAAAAAAAAAAGTATTTTATAGACTTAATAAGTTGTACATTTTAAAACTGTAACAGTTTTAAGACCTTTTTGTCATTCTCTGTGGTGAACACATCATTAAAATATAATGTATACATATTATTAATGTAATATATCATATAATTAAGGAATACAATTTTTATTATTTCATATTTACAAATGCAGGTATAAAATATTTCGTGCTTTTTCAAAAGAATGGCTCAGGTTCACATATAAAACAATTTTTTCTTTCGTTTTTCTGTTATTTTTTTTTTAAAAGAATATTGGTTAAAAACTTGCATCATATGAAATTTTTCCAGAGTGTTAAAATTTTGTTCATTTTAAAGTCTGTGCTGAGTAATGTATATCACAATTATATTTATGAGATTTGAAAATGCATTTTTTTCACCGGAATACCGGAAGAAAATGTTATGCGTCTTGTGTGAGAGAAATAATGTGGCGAGGGACAAATAGATTTTTATTCCTCGTTAAAAAAATCTTCTTTCTATCCTTTACATTAATATGATGATGGAAACATTTCTAATTTGTTTCACTCTGAGAAATGAATGTCTGCGCCAGCAAATTTCTTTCTTTCTTTCGTTTTTTCCATTTAATTTTTACAGTATGTTCCCTCGCATTGTAGCGCTATTTTCTCCAAAATTCCACGCTTTGGGTAGGTCAATAACGGTTACTCCATCTGTGTTTAAAGCATATTGAAAATTTCTTTCATTTTAAATAGTTTGCAGAGTTCTGTATGTATACAGAATAAAGTACGAATAAATAAACAAGATCAAAGTGACCGATATTTTTCGGTATAAATGAGTAGTGACTCATACTATAACACAACATACATATTGAAATTGAAGTTATGTTAAAAAAGATTCCAAAGAGTACAAAAATAACAAGATGTTCAGTTTCATATAAAATAAAGTAATATAAGTAAAAAAGTTAATTATTGGCAAAATAAAGCTCCAATTTCTAACTAATTTACTGCGAAATAACGATAAAGATTATCAAATTGAATAGTGGCGCCATCTATTACATTTTAATAGACTGAAAAGATAAGTAGATAGCCCAAAACTCATCCAACTGGGGAGCCCGTTGGGGCAGGGCCTGATTAAACCTCTGAAGCTATGTGAAGCACTGTGTCATTTCAGGGCCCCATTCAATCGAGAAGTGTTTTCTAAATTCAACATACACGGAAATTTACCAACGCTTATAAATATTATTCTAAAATTTGGCTCAATTGAATTCACATATATTTCACTAAATAATATTTTTTTAATGTTCCCTTTACACAAAAATTGAATACAATCGAGAAAAATATGCAAAAAAGGATTTTGCATGGTATGAGCGTAAAAATGTAAGGTGGTATGAATTCAAAATGTATGCACAACATAAAATATCAATATTTTGAAAAACTTCTCTCAATTTTGGCAATAAAGTATCAATATTTTATGTTGCTTATACACGATAGAATGGAAACGATAACGATAGAATGGAAAAGCAGAAAAAACTGTCTTCACGTAGCAAAAAACGAGTATAACTCGGTACGTAATTTATTTATAAAAAAAAATAGAAAACGCTATTCGATTCCAAATTGCTTCAATAGTCAGATCAGTAGGTTTTATGTACTTACAGTGAAAAATAAGTTAGAAAATGAGTTTTTCGTTGTTGAGTAAGAAATTTGAGAAGATCGAAAACTGTGATTCCGAAGTTCACCTTTGTTATTACTGTTTTTAAGAACCTAATTTTAATTCTAAACTTGCAAACGGCATCAATAATATTTTAACAAAATTTTGCTTTTACAATGAAAGCTTGAATTAAAGGATTCTTAATTTTTAAGAAAGATGTTTGTAAATCCTGGTGAGTATCGATATTTTCTCATTTAACTAACAGAATTTGCCCGTGCCAGAAAGGGTTAAAGTTTTACTCCGGGCAGTTTTTTTTTTCGATCGGCCTCATTTATTTTTATTTATTTATTTATTTATTTATTGTAGTCTCGTCCCAGCCCGTTAAAATTTTCCTTAATTCTGCATCTGAATTCAAACGGTTTCGACCATGATTTGTAGGATCATATATCAAGTGCTTACAATATTTAAAGAACTTACTTGATATGTATCTGCATTTGAAAAAAATCGTATAAATATTACGATTAAATTAAGTTTTATTAAGTTTCAGATTGTCCAAAATAATTGTATTTTAACTTTTTTTTTAATTTAAGAATTTGAGGTTGTTTTTTCTCAGAATTTTTTTAAACAAAAATTACGTTATTTTTATAAGTTTTTATTTAACTATAACGATTCTATGTATGTTTTTGCATTTCAGAATTTGTACTCAAACTTTTAACTCAATTTCAAATATCCGATCGAGATTAAATTTTACATACTGACGTAAATAAGATGACAATGTAATATCACTGTGATTTTCGGTGGTTACGTTTATTAACTTACTAGCGGCCCGCCCTCGCTTTGCTTCGGGTAGTCCCGTGTCGCTACTGACACCGCAAATTGTTACTACCACTTCATCCCATTAAATTCAACTACTAAAACCATTACTCTTCTTTTAAGTAGTCGGGTAAAAAGTAGCCTCTATGTTAATCTAAGGTACCAGATAACTCCATACAAAGTTTATAAAAATCGATCCATCCGTTCTTAAGTTATAGATGGTGAAACTAACACGACTTTGTTTTATGGATATAGATTATAGCAGCCCGCCCAGACTTTGTACGGGTATTAAAAAAAAAATTCAAGTCATAAATTTTTACACACATACTCATACTCTCTTCTTTGTGGGTGGAGTTATTAAAAAAGTGTAAACTGATAAAAGAAAATTCGGATATTAGTATTATTTTTTATTTATTTGTAATTCATACACTACATTTATACTTATTTACTTTTTACATTTTTACCTATTTATTTTATTTTTACAATTACAGGATGTCTTTATATACAATAAATCTTGTAGGGTTCAGCCTGCGTTTGCAATGTATAAGCGGAAAAAATGAAATTATTTACGACATCACATTAAAAACCTCAAAAATAACAATATTTCTCCACTATTTAATGGATGTTATTATACATATAAACCTTCCTCTTGAATCACTCTATCTATTAAAAAGACCCGCATCAAAATCCGTAGCGTAGTTTTAAAGATTTAAGCGCACATAGGGATATAGGGACAGAAAAAGCGACTTTGTTTTATACTATGTAGTGAAGTGATAAATCTTGAAGGGTTCAGCCTGCGTTTGCAATGTATAAGCGGAAAAAATGAAATTATTTACGACATCACATTAAAAACCTCAAAAATAACAATATTTCTCCACTATTTAATGGATGTTATTATACATATAAACCTTCCTCTTGAATCACTCTATCTATTAAAAAGACCCGCATCAAAATCCGTAGCGTAGTTTTAAAGATTTAAGCGCACATAGGGATATAGGGACAGAAAAAGCGACTTTGTTTTATACTATGTAGTGAAGTGATAAATCTTGAAGGGTTCAGCCTGCGTTTGCAATGTATAAGCGGAAAAAATGAAATTATTTACGACATCACATTAAAAACCTCAAAAATAACAATATTTCTCCACTATTTAATGGATGTTATTATACATATAAACCTTCCTCTTGAATCACTCTATCTATTAAAAAGACCCGCATCAAAATCCGTTGCGTAGTTTTAAAGATTTAAGCGCACATAGGGATATAGGGACAGAAAAAGCGACTTTGTTTTATACTATGTAGTGATTTTACATGATATCCAAAAAAATATCGGATAGATTACTGCCAAGAAGTTTAAGAAAAAGTTTTAGATTAAATAAGACAAGACGACTATGTTTGTGTTTTTTAACTTTTAACTTTTAACTTTTATGTTTTTTTTTTCTGAAACCCAAAATTACGTTAAATTTCAACCATCATATCAGGATTTTTCGTAAATCATAAAATTTTCAAAGTTAAAAAATAACGAAAATAAGATATCATAAAATAGAGGCTATGGCTGTGTTTTTTAACTTTTGATATTTGATTTTTATATACTTTTTAGCACTGAATCTGAAAAAAACTTTCATTTTCAACCATCACATTAGATTTTTTTCTTTACATTGTAAATGCCAAAATTAAAATGTAGCGAAAAATTAATTTAAAAAAAAGCTGTAACACTTTTTGTATTAAACTAAATTTTATTTATTCCATAATTTATACAATTTTTTGGCTTAAACTGGGATTCTTACAGCTAAACAGTTGATAGTCCAAGAGCCGGCATCACAAAACCCTATGTCATCGAGCAAAAGGGAAAATCCTTTATTTTGTGGACGAGTAGTGGCGAAGTGGTGCATAAGCCAAAAAATAATACCACTAGTGGTTGACTCGTAGGCTTAGCATTGTGTTTTCTTGCTCCCAGTTGTCCATGTTTTCATATTTTTGATTGTAGGACAAACACAATGCTAAACCAACAAGTCAACCTATTAGTGGTATTAATTTTTGGCTTATGCAGCACTTCGCTTTCGGCAGTTATGGATCATTAGATTCCTCTATTACTACTCATCCATAAAAATAAAGTTTTTTTTTCTTGTGCTCGATGACATAGGTTTTTGTGCTGTCGGCTCTTGGACTATAAGGGGTCCGATAGAGAAAGTGGGATGGGGGTTTAATCTTTAACTTTGAAATTTGCAATTTTCGAAAAATCTAGACGCGATGGTTTAAAATGAAAATCATTTTCGATTTCAACGGCAAAAAATACATAAAGAATAATTATCAAAAGTTAAAAACACACCTATTTTATAATATAAAATTATCGCTATTTTTATCATTTTTAACTTCTAAAATTTATTATTTGTAAAAAACTTTACGCGATGGTAAAATATGAAGGTCAATTTCGGATTCAGCTGTGCAGAATGCATAAGAATCAATTATCAAAAGTTAAAGAACAGAAAGTCATTTAACTTTTTCAGGCTAGTATTATCTAACAATATTTTTATAATAGGTATCATTTTGTAGGCAGTTAATTTTCATTATTTTATTTTAGGGATGGGACGAATAGTGATTTGGCCGAATAGCCGAATACCGAATATTCGGCCAAATTTTAGGCCGAATACCGAATATTCGGCCGGCCGAATAGTAAAAAAAATTTTCCAATAAAGAAAATAAATTTTAATTATATATAATTTAAAAAATAGGAGCTCATTAATAATTATTACTCTTAAATGTGCTTTTAAATGTATTTTTAAATTTGAAAAACTTATTTTAACAAAAAAAAAAAATAATTATGAAATTGCATTATATCCTTTATTTTAATGTACATCAAATTGATTTTCAGTAAGTCAAGATGGGTAAATATTTCCATTAAAACATGAAGAATGTACTTCACTTTTACTAAGAATTGATTCTTCTTGCATCCAAAATCAATAATATTCTTAATCTCTCTCTCTCTCAGTACTCACATGGACATATTTTCTGAAATAATTTTTAATGAAGTAAATTTGATCATTTAGAGTTTGTGTCATTGGTGATAAGCAAATTTGTAAGAATGAGACTGTTCTGAAATCAGATGCCAAGCTTTAAATTACAAATTACGTTAAAGCAAAAGGTTATGCTTAAAATAGAATGCATATGTTAACAAAATTTGACATTTGAATCGGCACATACAATATTCAACTTCAATATTCCACTTATTCAATAAGCATTAAAAAAATAAACAGAAAATTGATAACAACATGAAGGAAGGAAGATTAAATAAAAAATACATACATAATAATGTTACATATTTAAGTCAGTAATTATGCAAATAATTATTTAAAAGTGAAAACTATAGAATGAAAAAATTATTTTGTTGAGTATTTAGAATTTATATTAAAATATTTATAAAATCATCTTCATAAAGCAAGTTGTGTCATCTAATGTGTATTGAGTTTGACACCAGTTCTGCTTTCAAATGTACCGTTGTATTTGGAATGGTTATATATTATATTTACTTTTGAAAATGAATCTTCATTAACACACCTAGTGAATAAATTTTTTCATTTCTTATTTTATAGAAAATAAGTTATGAATTTCATAAGAGCCTTTTTTATATGTGCATGGAATTTGCAGACATTAATAAATATTCGAGCATTTTAGAATAAGGCAGTGTTTTTATATCTTGAATTGTAATATATCATTCTCTAATGATGACATTTTCCGCACAATTATATCTCCAGCTTGGGCATTATTTTCTAGGATATCACTAACTTTTATAGGAAATACAGAAAGGCTGTATATTTTTTAGTAGTATCTTAATAACTCTATATTTTGTAAGTAAGAATGAGAATGACTTCATAAATGAAGTAGCCAATTTGGATTACAGAAAAAAAAATTGCAAGAATGAAATTCTTTAAATCCAAAATTTATTTGGCAAGATATCTTTCACTATTCGGCGAGATTTTAGCAATATTCGGCAAAATATCTCTAAATATTCGGCTACAGGTATTCGGCCGAAGTATTCGGTCAACAAGCCTTCAATATTCGGCCAACCGAATATTCGGCAAAAGGGCCGAATAGGCCGAATACCGAATAGTGGCCGAATATTCGTCCCATCCCTATTTTATTTAACACAAATTCTATTTCTTTTCCCTATATGCTTTTTTTAAATTGTATATTATGCATTCATTTGTCAGAATGATTAAAGATTTAAAAATTTTCATTGCAATGTTACTTTTACTCTCAACCATTTTTTAAATTTATTTGACAAAATTATATTTCTAGTAAATTTGTGAATGACCCCTAATTAGCAAAAAATATGCTCTAACTTTAAACAGCTATTATTCGGTCAATTTTAATCGTAAAATAATGGAACTTTTTTTGTCTTGCTTCTCAGCGTAGCAAGAAAATTTTACTAAATATAACTTATAAGACCGGAGAACCGCATAAAAATTTAAATTTTGGAATTTTCTAAGAAATGTTTTTATTGACCCAAATCGTTTTTAAAATATTTCTTTACTTCATTTAACCCTTTAACGTTCATTGGTTTCGCCACGAAACCACAAAATTTTTATTCCGATAACGCAACACTGACACCGGTATTTTTATCTAAAAATATCTTTTTTATTTTGTACGTGAAAAATCACGTTTTCTTATTTAGAAATATATTTGTTCTTAATTACTGGTGTCATTCATTTATTTCGACATCTTAGCAATGAAAATGCTATGATCGTTAAAGGGTTAAAACATTTTTGTAATTGGAATTGTATGTCTATGATTAAAGGTTTCGAAATTAGATATTGGACATCGTTGAAAGTTGTCACTCTGAATATAATTATTAATTATATGTAATGTATGTCCCAAGTTGACTGTCTGTCTTTGAGAATCAAAACTTTTTATTTTCATATAAAATAAAACGTAATTAATTCATCAACGTCACAGAAATATTTTATAAATTATTCGAGTTTCATTTAATTAAAAAATATTTTAATTTTAGTTGTTCACACTCCGTTTTATCTTTTATAATGATTTTTGTAAATGATCATCTCTTATACTAGAACTTTCTCAATCAGAGTTCGAAACACTGATGCAGTTTCAAACTAAAAATTTCTTTTCACTGTTAAGTCTGCAGCATTGAAAAGTTTAGTCATACATTCATTGCTTGCTTTATAATTTGCACCCTCGTTTTGAGTAAGACAGGACTGATAATTACAAACAATAAAGTTCATAGCAATAAATAATAGGGTAGAGCGTAAAAAAAATAAATAAAAATAAAAAAAAATAATAATAACAAAATCGGTTAGCTAAATTAGATAATTTTCCAAATTTCAATAGCTATGAAAAAATATATACATTTGTTACGCGCCCATTATGGATACAATGCTATTGTGTTCTTTCAACATATGTAAAAGAACTCAAATATCTACAATATCACCTGCATGTGCCTTATTTGATGAAAGTTTGACTTATTTCAGGTTTGCTTGAAGACTGTGTTACATAATCAAAATCAAGATTTATACAGTATAATGTATGTTCTTTTTCACATTTAAATTAAACTACCCAGTTTTAATATGCACAAAAAAAAAAATAAAATAAAAATAAATTAATATGTAAGAGTATCACGAGCTTTTTACTTTCATTTCATTCATTGCGATCGTGTTTTTCTGTATCTAAAGTTTTTATCCTGGGATGTGACTCAATCTGACTCGGAATGTATCCATCCCGACTTTCATATCCATATATTTGCTTCAGAAGTCCAAGGGCGGATCCAGTTTTTTTGAGGAAGGGGGTGGGGGGAGGAGAGGTCATGCCTCTTAATAAGCAATTATTTTTATATTGGAGGTTTCACTACATCCAAAATATCTAAATTTCTGATGCTTTTCGAAAGTTATTTTCATTCGTAAAGAAGAAAGTTGCATTCGCAAAAATATAAATATGTACATTTTAGTCAGATGCCAATAAATTGAAGATTTTCCGTTTTCATATAAAATCGAACAATCATTCAAGAAATTGATCATTTTATGCAAATTTTTAGGACTTGACAGTTACAAAAAGCCGTCATGAGGGAGCAATTGGCTGTCACGGTTTGAAATTCACTTTAAAATTCTACAGTTTACGGAGAGTTCGCGAAACATTCTTTGCCTTTATTGAAAAATGGAAAACGCTAATCAATCACATTTCTTCTGCATCTGGCATCTAAGATTAAAAAATACTTCATGAATATGTCAGAACTGACCTACTTTGGGTTTAAGTACAGCTTTAAAATAGTCAGAAAGATTCTGATTGTTAAGCAAGGGATAAATTTGAAAAAAATTCAATATGTATCTCATTTTTTAAGTTTCCTTTAAAATTGTTCTTCGTTCAGAGGGGGGGGGGGATCATGACCCCCTTGAATCCGCCACTATAGAAGCCTCTGTTACAAATTTAAGGTACAAATTTAAATTTCTCTCAGTTGCTTTTGTATCGCTTGGTTTTTCAAAAGGTTTAAAATAATTTCAATGTCTACACTTAGCATACCATTTTTTAACCTTTCTTTTTCTTCTTCTTCTTCTTTTTTTTTGACTTTATTATTTTATTAATTGGAGTCCCCATTCGCTATGTCACATCACTGTTTAACCTTGACTCTCGTCAGTTAAAACAGTGAAACTAGCAAACAGTTTTCTTCATGAGCAAAATAATTAGACCGGAAAACTGCAGCACAGGCAGTCACCTGATCGAGTTCATGGGTAAAATTCTAATATTAGTTAAATCTCGATTCGCATATTAAAATGCAATCGATCTGCCAAGTCATATCTTGGTGGAAAATACCTAAAAACCCGATTTTAGAGGGTAACTCATAAGTTCACCATTATGTTATCCTGCTCCCGATCCTCCATGTTTTCATACTTTTGGGTGCAGGAAAGCACAATGGCAAACTTATGAGGCAACCGCTAAAATTGGATTTTTAGATGTTTTCCACCAAGACACGACTAGACAGACCGAATGCATTTTAATATGCGAATCGAGATTTAAATAATCCTAGATTTTCATCCGTGAACTCGATGCTGCCGCCTTTCCGGTCTAAATTGTTTCTTCGGATCACAACGTCAATCCAACGTCACAACGTCAACCCATCAAATCTGACTCTAGATAGCTTGAATTATTTATTAAATTCAATAAATACCTACTTCTATCTGAACCAATGGGGTTTTTATCTTTAACAGAAACCAAACAGCTATATAAACATTCATCGCATTAATCTCACAGGATATCAAGATTCTTTAAGGGAATCTCACTTGCGATATAAAAATTCAGAAATTTTATAGCTGTGGTTAACCATCTTGAAAAATTTAGGGGTGCGAAGTTTTGCAATGGGAACTCTGGATTCTGGAATACTTTCACTTGATGAAACAACGCACAATACTTCGTGAAATTTTCGTTGGTCACTACTTATTTCTAAAAAGTCAACAGCTGGAATTTTATTTCCTTTTATCGAGATAAATTTTACCAAAATTTTACCAACGTATTGGGATAAATTTTACCACAATTTTTACCAGTGGTAAAAATTCACACTTTTTAAGTGGTTACTCAATGGGTTCTGAATATGAGCTTTGCCCAGAAACTTCTTCATCTAGATGTTGAACTAATTGATAGAGTGGCAGTTCACTAATATTTTAGTATATACCGATAATACACTGAAGGATTCCAAACTAACTTATATTAAATTTATAACTCCACTAGCTGGAGTCGCTCGCTACGCTGGTCTGCCTATCCAGATAAATCTTCGATTTTTTATAGTAGGTTTTGTTGTAGAATGACATAGCCGGACAATTTACAAAAACTATCATTGAAAATTTGTCTAACTAACAATGTAAGTCTCATCAAAATCCGTCTATTAATAGATTTTATAAAGACTAATCTTTCATAATCGGGTTTACGTGACTATAGAAATTTATTTTAAAATAACTGACTAACTCTATAATTTAGCATTGTAGAGCAATATGCAATATACTTAAACCATCCATGAAAAATTATCTAACTTATAATGCAAGTTCCTTCAAAATACGTGTAGTAGATTTTTTAAAAAAGAATAATATTCCACAAATGAGTTTTATTGATTATTGAACTTTCTTCCATAATTCGATAAATAAGTAACATAAAACAATATGAAACATGCTAGATGCTTCCAAAAAAATTATTCCATGAAAATACTTTGAGCAGGATTCAGGTTATCAACAATCGGAACGAAATACCAATTTGCATTTTATATTTAAAGTAAAAGTAGACAGATGTAACGTCATAATAATATTGATCATTAAAAATTTATGAAACACAATGTTACTTTTAAATATCTCTGCTTAATAAATGACGTAATTGAGCCAGAATGACGTAAATTTAAAGAGGTTACAATGCACGAATGTTGTGATTTACGCTTATAATTACAACAACTGTAAGTTAATTTTGTACCAAAGCAATCTCGCATAACTGAATGAATTAGATTTGTATTCCGATTATAGAATTTTCTTCATCTTAATTATTAAATTATTTTATACTAGCAGGCTATGCCCGCTTCGCTGGTCCATATTTCCAAACGAACCTTGACTCAAAAAAAATGGCGATTTAAAAATTTTATTTTAAAGCAGTATAGACCACCCTGGAATGTTCTTCCGTATTGCTGAAAATCAAGCCAACTCCATTGCAATATTGTACTATTGTAAGTCTTGGCGAAAATTTGGACAATTAAGCACCATCTCTTTTATTTTATCATTTACAGTAGAGTTTCGTATGAACATGAGACCGTTATGACAACAGGAATCAAAATGTTCTCGAGTCATCACACTATTACATTAGAGGCATTGCAATGATTAGCGAGATTGATTATCAAACTCTATTAACTTTCGGATTGTACATTATCATTTCTTAGTTCTTAAAATCCCGACATCTGAACTTGCATTATGTGTAGTTCTGGTAGCCTACATACAATGTCATTTCATGTTACATTTTTTAATAAACGTCCTCTTCTAGCAGGCTCACTGTAGTTTCCTATCTACCTTAATCTGTTCCAGCAAGAATACATAGAGTAAAAAATGTAAAGAATTATTGACAGATAAAGAAGAGTTTTTGTTTGTTTGTATTTATGACGGCCATTTATCTACACGTGGGATATAGGCCCTAAGGAAAGGATGCCCTCCGTGGGGGTGGCAGACGAAGAAGGGTGTTTCACTTATATATTTAGTAGAACAATGAAGCATAAAAAGTATGTTTTAAATCTGTATTATTTGAATAACATTAAAATTACATCAGTTTCACTGCCTCTTCCTTTTATAAAACAGTTGCTAACATGTAGCCATCAAATAAAAATAATCTTGATGACTAAATTTTGTAGAAAAATATGTCTTTAGTTTGCATCTAATAAAATCTTTCTACCTTCTGTAATCGATTCCATTATGATTTTTAGTGTCAAACATTAGAAGTGCTAGAAACGATATTGTTACAAATGTACCAGACTTATTTAATGTTTGTCCTCAAATAAATGTGAAATTTACGATCATCCATTATTGGCATTTAATGTTATAGCTTGACGATAGTTTTTTGTTCGACTACTTGATTATTCCGTCGATCAATTTCGCCAAATTATACAAATGGACATAATTTTTATTTTAAATAACCAAAGAATCAATAAATTACTAAAATGTTAATAGAAATACAAATAAACATCGAATTAAAATTGGTTGATGAAGTAACAATTACGTATAACAAATTTAATGTCAAATGGTTCATGGGATTATCAAGTATTACCAAATTATATAAACAAATTGTATAAACAACAATATTGCCAATAATATGTAGGGCAGGTGTCATCTACGGATCCCGTTGGCGCGATTGCAGCAAATTGCGATTTTATGCCTCACGTGGTAATCCGGTAATAGTTGATTATTTTTGAGTAAATTATTTCATTATTTTTCTTTTCTCTTTTAAAATTATATAAATTGTTTTGTTCCATAATTATTTATTGACTTAGTTTATTATTATTATTTCCTTTTTAAAATAATAGAAAATAAATAAGAGTAATATAAATGTAATTGGTATTTGAAAACGCAGTGTTCTCCAAATTGGCATCATAAAAAAAATTACGCCAAGGTGATGCGTGTATAAAAGTGGAAAAATGTTTGCAATAATATAAACAAAAAAAAACGTAAACAAATAATTAAAAATTCGCCATTTCGATAGTTTTTCAAAATAACATCAAGCTTAATTCTCCAGTCGGGCAGCAATAGTAAATTTTCTTTTCTTCGTCTGTTTCATAATAAAAAAACATAAATTTAATAACTTCTAATTAAATAATCTGACTAATTTTCTGTAATCGGATTTATGATCTAAAAGTATCCTTAATACATAAACAAAACAGTGCAGTTGTCATGTACGCGCTGAGGTCGGCGCGATAATTTTTTACACTAATTTGGCGGAAAAATCGTTTTCGAATACCAGTTTCAGATATATATTTAAATTATTTTCTATTATTTAAAAAATAATAACAATTAGTATTTAAATAATAAGTATAGAACAAAACAGTTTACATAATTTTAAAGAAGAGAAAGGAAATAAAAAAACATTTTATTAATAATTAAATAACAATAGTCGGGTTGCCATGCCAGGCAAAATAACATTAATTTAGTGTCCATTAGTTACCTCGGTGTGTATATGATATCTGTGCAAACAAAACTTCCGATAATGTAATAAATGACGTCATATTTATTTTCCTTTGAATTTTTTTTATTTTAATTTTTCACGTGGATACTGTTCAACTAAAAATTAATTGCCGAGGAGAAATTATTTTCCATATTTTGATTTTTTTGGCAACGGGAAAGAAAATGGTTATTTTTTATCGGAAAAATTTTAATTGATTCTGTATGAAAAATAATGAAATTTTGAATTATTAAGGAAAATATTTGAATAAATCAATTAAAAATTAGCCTATGTTCACCGGAAATAGTGTAGCTATCCAACGGTGAAAGAATTTTTCAAAACCGTCAAGTAGTTTCGGAGCCTATTCAATTCAAACAAACAAACAATCAAATCTTTCCTCTTTATAATATTAGTATAGAAAAGAGCCATGTTGAAGGACACACATGTCATATACGCACAACAATGGCACTATCTTTTTGGACGTCAATTTGGCAAAAAACATATTTTCTAATACCAGTTACATAAGTATTTTTAAAAAGGAATAATAACAATAAAAATAAAAATTGTAATTTAAGAAATTACCCCAACCATTTGAAAAATGTTTCACTCGATACATTCATCTATCATTTTAAGCTAAATACCAGTTGTTTTATTGTGTATTATCCGTGCCACTGCTATAAATGACTTTATACATGCTGCAATTTGAAGGTACGGTTCGTTTAAGTTATATCACTCTATTGTCGCCAAGCATAAAAGTTGGCGACGAAAGAAACATTTCAAACTATTTAACATTGTTGGTGCAAAAGTAATCATTATTAAAATACAGCTTTGGCATATACTGTTATACTTGTAAGACTTTGGCATATATTGTTTGATTTTACAGAGCAGAATTTTGGTGATGGAGGTTTTAAACCAAAATCGATCGCAGCACATGCATCTGTGAATGGGTCCATCAGACATCGAATCAAAAAAGTTTTTTCCCAGTTTTTCCCAAGCCGATTGCTTTTTAGTTTTCTTTTTAGGTGGTGGAAAATCAAGAGTAATAGCTATAACATTTTCCGGCTTGTTAGAATCACTATTGGCACTCAAATTTTCCTGGTTAGAACCGACCGATAGTAAAACGCCATGGCTAGTGGATTGGTCGCCCTGGCGACATGATGTTTTACAATTAATCGGTTCGGCATTAAATTGCTTCCTTTTTCGTGATCGCCTTTCAACACGTAATTGGTTTTCAGCGGCTCAATAATCTTTTGATTTTATCATTTTCTGCATTGAAAGACGTTTTTGCGCCAAACCAAATACAGTATTACTCAGTTATCCCGTCGACCAATTTCGCCAAATGATACGAATCGCCAAACTAATAAGCAACTTATACATGTTGACTAAATTTTTATTTTAAATAGCAAAAGAAGAAATAAAAATCACTTTATGATTGTTTAAGTACGCGTATTGTGTTTAATATCATTGAATGCGATATTCACGTTCATTCATTTCTTTGGCTTCGGCTTTTTCCGTATCTGTTAATTTCCGTCTACCCATTTTTAAATTTGTTAGTTTTCTCCTTTATTACAATGATTTTAACCATTTTAATTTACTATTCAAATAAAAATTCTTCTAAAAGTAAAGAATTTAATTTAAATTCAAATAAAAATTCTTCTAAAAATAAAGAATTTAATTTAAATTCAAAAGTGGTAACATCATTCAAAAGTGGTAACATCATTCAAAAGTGGTAACATCATCGGGTCCATTCTCCCGAAAACAACAACCATTTTTTAAATGGTTAATAAATAAAAAAAAGTTCAATTAATAACTGTAGAACAAAACTATTTACACACTTTTAAAAAAGAAAAAAAAGTAAATAAACAATTTATTAATAACTAAACCACAACATTCGAATTACCATATCAAGCAAAATAATGACACTTTGGAGCCAATTAAGTACCCTGATGCATAAATGACACTGGCTTCAGAAGAAATTTCGCCCCAATGCAGTGCATGTATGACATCACTTGCCGCTTCAAGCTATATACCAGTAGCTTGCAAGTAATTTTATTGTGTATTTTCCTCGCCGCTACTATAAATGACCAGGCCCGTAGCCAGGATTTTCTTTCGGGAGGGGCTCAATTTTGGAATTTTTTCTATTCTTACAAAAGTAATTTGAATAATATTCAGTAAAAAATTTAAAAATAATCTAGGCTTATCCTAATGTGTGTTTCTACGTCGGATACTTGTTAACTATGTCAAATATTGTAATTTCATATTTAATTTTTTTCAATTTCTGTTGCAATTTTTAACTTTTAAGAGCACTTCCAATTTCCAAACCAATTTGGGAACCAGAGAGTTTTTAGGAAAAATTTTCTATGAAACTTAAAAAGCACAAACTTACAATGTTTGAGATGAGTCTCAAGTAGGGGAAAGGGGGACATATTTGAACTGGGGGCACCGTTGAACATTAAATATTTTTCTTCAAATAAATTATTTTCTAAAAATGTCTGTGGCAATACATTACTATTGCTTCAGTGCAATAAGTATACAAAGCTCATCCATTATGTATGCACAATACTGTCTAAGCAGATATATATTTTTCTCCCTCTTGAACTAAACTTAAGAAAATAACGTTGTAAGTTTTTTTTCAAAATTTTGTATTTCTTAAATTTTGATTTACTGTTCAACACTCAAATAAAGATGTAATCTTTAGTTTATAAGTTTTGTTTTATTCAAATTCATCAGCCAAATTGAGTAAACTGTTGTAATGTTGAACTTTATGTGATGGGGCACCCTTGAACAAAAAAGCTGGGGCACCATTGAACATCTATAACTGTGAAGTAAAGAGTTGTTGATGTACGTAAATGTTACTATTTTCGGAATTTTTTTCTATGTGAAAAGAGGTTAATTAAGAATATCAAAGAACATGAACTTATACTGTTAACAATCCTTCTTTACAGCAAACATGTATTACAATCTTTGGATGTATCAGCGATTGGAAGTGTCAAGCCTAAATTGATGATGGCATTCATTTATTTGATAATTGCAAAATCAGGATACACAATAATTATTCATGGTATAGTAGGTTTGTCTAACAAAGCCTATACTCTTTCATTTACTCTTTCCCAAACTACGGAATTACTAGTACTTTCGTACTAGATAAAACGGAATTTAAGTCAAGTTTTTTCATAAAAAGTGTTAATGAAGAATTTTAATTTTCCAGAAGCATCAGATATCATATTGATGTATTACAAGGATATTTTAAAAAAGTTTTCTCAAACAAACGTAACTTCAGATACATTCTGTGTTGTTGCACTTTTTGACGATTGAAAACACACAAAATCACAAATTTTCCGGGATGGGATATCTCATTTCTCCGGGGGAGGGGAAATGTCCCCCTCCCGGGCGACCCCCCTTAATTAAACGCTGTTTACTAGTGCAATAGAAGCAATCATCATAATTTCTTCTTAGCCACGATGCTGATTGACTTATCAAGAGTTTCTGTAATTTCCCAAAGAATGGAAATCATAGTAAAACTACTCAGTTTATCATCGACCATAACGCTTCGAGTCAGATTTAATTATTTTCTTTGACGAAAAATATATTTCAGCACTGAGTTTTGTTACTCGGCTTTCAACTAAAACTGTCAGCAAATGTTTGGTTTTATCGTAATACGTCACACTACAGTACTAAAACTTTTAAAACCTCTGTGTTGGTGTCAACATTAGCAATTTTTTTGCACCCTAATTCATGTTCAGCTTTCACTTGATACATTGACACTTTATCCTGAAAATATTGCATCAGATTTTACAATTTGCTTGCTTTTTCCAGTGAAGCACATCGTGGAAGATGTAACTGGGAATCTCTTAGAATGTCTTCATTCGAAATGAATCGATAATTTAAATTTTGAATAAAATTTTCTACACAGGGAAATAAGACCGGGATATTGTAATACTTGTCAGTGGATTTAATTTGAGGGTTTCTACTTGTTGCCTGTCTAAATGTCAGTCTTGGGATCTTTATTTCAGTTTGGAAGATGTCTTCCCGAAGTTTTGATGTACAATACAATCTCACAAAAGATTTCTATTTCATTTTTCTGCATATTTATGTAAAAGAATTAGGCATCTTTAGCATGGGTTACAGTCAATATTATACCACGAGATTTTTTTTTATTATTATTTATTTATTTATTTTTTTTTTTTTTTTAAGAACCCATTATGATTGTCAGACAGAAAATCTTCTGACAAACAGACAAGCTTATGAGAAAATAATTCTTCTCCCTGACTGCCAAAAAAACTCCAGCTGTTGAAGAAATCTTCCATGTGTTTTTCGAAATATTTTCTGAGTTAATACAAATGTATTTAAGTAGCTCAACAAAAGTCAATATGCTTTCATGTCTCTCGATAGAATTTGTATTACAAATGCGGAAAAGCTATATTCTTTTGTTTTCTAGGATATATGATGCAATTGCTTCTTGAAGCGCTAAATTTGCCTTCAGGTGATTTTTAAAAACTTTTGTCGCTGCTTTAACAAGTCCATGCATGATATTTTCCAATGAAAAGAATCAGCATGTTGTTGGACAAGGCAAGATTTAATCAATGGCTTTCAGAGAGGACGTATCTAATTTTTAGATATTCTGAAGAATTCTAGAATGAACCCCGCTAACATGACCAAACTTATCGGCTACTTTGTCATACGCCTATGCGACACATTTATACTTGCCAAGACTTAGTTCATCACAATGTTATAAAATTACTTTTCTTGAATTTTTGAGATATTTATTGGAATAACACGTAAAAAAAAAATTCCGAATTATTGGGTTTTGTGAATTTTTTAATAGTTCACATATCTAGCACAAATGGCAAGCAGTCCTGCGCTTGAAATGTCCATAGTTTCAACAGCAATTAAGCTAAAACAGATCGCAATATATATTTTCATAATTAATACTTCGGTAACTGTATCTCAGAATATTTGATATCATTCTGAGTTTCTGGGGTGAAATAAATAGCATTTCTAAGGATATTTATAATGTCTCGTTTCAATTCATTAGCGACAGACTTTGCTCAAAACTTAAAAGAACTCTTAACTAGTCTTTTTTATACCAATTTCTCTAAAGTTAGAGGATCGTCATCATGGTCAGTGGCTATTTTATTCTGCACAAAATAAGATTTTTTCAAGTATTAGTTCAAGATCTTCTCTAATTTCTTCTTTTCCTGGAGCTCTTTGAAAACTCAGCAATGAAATAATTCTATTTCTATTTTCCTGAAAAAATCTGGAGTTTATTTGTTAAACTAATACAAGGTTTGTGATAATCTAATTGTATATGTTTTAAGAAAAACATTTAGCCTTTTTCCAATGACTGAAACATGTAGAAAATAATCTTCCTAATTTTTCGTGATCTTTCTTATGCTGTATGCGTATTATACTTAATTTTTCTTAGTCAAATTAATGATAAGAAATTACACTTAATCAAATTTTACTGCACATAAAGATAGTAAAAATTACTTTTTAAAAAGAATTTATATTTTTAGTGGTACATATCGATTAAAAAAACAATATATCCAAATAACCGATATAATAAAGGATTACCGTAACTGTAATTCAATAAATGGATATTTTTACAGCTAAAAATGCAATTGATTTTAATATAATGGAAGATAAAAACAAAAACTTTTTTTTTTAATCATACAGATAATTTTGTATTTATAAAGTTTCGGGAGGGGCTTCAGCCCCCTTAGCCCCCTCCCTGGCTACGTGCCTGTAAATGACATTATAAAGACTGCAATTTAAAAATTCGATACGTTTATGTTATATCACTCCATTGTCGCCAAGCTGTTGGCGCCAAATGAAATATTCAAACTTTTTATCATCGTTAGTGCGAAAGTAATCATTTTTAAAACATAGCATCTCAAAATTACATAATTTCGAGAACTTTTTTTATTACAAACAAATATTTATAATAAAATTATTTTTTTCAATATATCCATCTAAACTGCAGGCATGCAATTGTACCTGTCTCTTAGCACTGCAGTAAACATCATCATTTTTGTATCAGGCAAAAATGTAAGTTATAACTCAAAAATAAATAAATAAATAAATACGTAAAACATTAATAAAAAGTCGAAATAAAAATCACTTTATGATTGTTTAAGTACGCGTATTGTGTTATCATTGAATGCGACATTCACGGTCATTCATTTCTTTGGTTTCGGCTTTTTCCGTATCTGTTAATTTCCGTCTACCCATTTTTAAATTCGTTAGTTTTCTCCTTTATTACAATGATTTTAAACATTTTAATTTCCTATTCAAATAAAAATTCTTCTACAAGTAAAGAATTTAATTTAAATTCAAATAAAAATTCTTCTAAAAGTAAAGAATTTAATTTAAATTCAAAAGTGACCACGTCATTTTGGTCAATCCTCCACCGAAAACAACCATTTTTCAATGGTTAAAAAAAACTAGTTGGATGTGTCAATCCCAAAACTTTCTTCTATCTCATAAGTACATTTTAATGTATATATATATATATATATATATATATAACAAAAAAAAAACGTGGTGACCCCAAAGTTACCCACTATCGAATTTCCTCGAACATTTGACCTAGCCAAATGAGATTCTGGTATCTGAAAAGCCTAAAACGCAAAATTTAATTAATATTCTGAGAAAATGAACTTAGTAGTGCCTCATGTTCGGCAATTTATACTAAAACCTAATAAGCATCTATTTATGTCAAGAGGGCCGTAACTACCGCCGGGGCAGCCGGGGCACTGCCCCGGGCCCCCCAAGCCTGAGGGGCCCCAAACTGATGGTTAAAAAAACTATTGATTTTAGTTTCTAGTCTAAGTTCCTATAAAATACCCAGCACATACCAAAAAGTTAGTAATTAAAAAAAAAAAAAATCAAAGTGCTAGAATAGATGTTCTTGCTTGTCTGTCAATACACTTCTTACGCTTCGCATGCAAAAGGAGTTCTACAGCAGACAGCAAAATGTCGAGTCGAATGTGTCATGTCGTGCCAGCATGTTTGCTGATCGCACCGAAGCTAGTATAAGGAAGGAAATATGGACTTCTAAATCGACTGAATAATATAAAAAGCATCTAAAAAATTCTAGAAAATCTTTCTTCTTATCTATACTAATAAGTTAACAAAATGCTCTGTTTGTGTATGTCTGCGTATGTGTGTGTGAGTGTGTGACTGCGATGGTTAGCAAAAACTAACCGCACACAGAAGTCTGAAATTTTAGGTGATGATAGTCCAAGACAGGTCCTGATACACCTGAGGCTGAGACTTTTAATATTTTAAGGGCCAGGTTCCCTGGGCCCCTTACAATTTTTATGCGTCAAATTGTAAATAACTCCTTTTTATCTAATATTTTCCGTTTTGAGGTACCTTTCTCCTTTTAGATAGTTTCGCCTTTTTACTCTTCAGTTATGACCTTGGACTCTTGGGGCCCGTTTTAGGGCCCCTTTTAGTCTTTGTGATAGTAAATTGTTAATAAATTGCTTCCATTAATTTCGATCTTCATTTTTGGGATACCCTGTTCCATTTAGATATTTTCAAATTTTTACATTCCATATAAGACACTGGGGCCCCCCTAGATAATCATAGGGCCGACCCAGGGCTCCTTGATCTTTTTGTGCGCTAAACATTTTTCACTCCCTAAATTTCTCACCTTCTTAATGCAAATTTTTAAAGCTGAATCTTGGACTCTTATGTCAGGACCAAAACCCTAATATTTTTATTCGGGCCCTGGGGCCTTTTTTTTAACGCTTACCGAAATAATTGGTGCATTTTTAAAAAATATTATTTTTGCAAATAATTCATACTCGATGCTTAATTTTGACTAATTAAAGGTCTAAAGCGTTATGTACTAAAACATTTTAACATGTTTTCATGTTAGGGCCTGATTGCATTTTTCAGTTGGCCCCTATGGGGCCCTCTATCATATATCCCTTAAAAATGGTCGGATTCACTAGCTTTTTCTTTAACAACTTTTTAGGTCCTCAACTACGACATGAAAAACAAAAAAATTTTTTAGACTTCAGCTACCACTATTTATGAATATTAATCGCTTTCTTGGAGCCCTTGGTGCAGCTTCTTTAAAAATGATCCAAATTGCTCTCAATTTTATTGAACATAGTTTTAGCGTCTTCCCATTATTTTAATAACTACATAAATATTTTTATGCCCAACTACATGCGAAATAATTTCCTGGCCCTTTTGGGCCCGGTACAGGCCCCCTTGAAGTTTTTGTAATAATAAATTGTCAATAAATTGCTTCCTTTTAATCTGATCTTCATTTTTAGGATTCTTTATTCATTTAGATATTTTAATGTTGTGGCATTCTATACAAGACACTGTGTTCCCCTGTGGAATCATAGGGTCCAGTCCAGGGCCCCTCAACATTTTGTGAAATAAACGTATTTCTCTTCCTATATTTCTGATCTTCTTAGTGCAAAATTTTAAAGTTGCCTGGGACTCTTCTTTTAGGACCAATCCAGAAAACCTGATGCTTTTATTCGGACCCTAGGGCCCCTTTTTAAACATTTGCCTAATCAATTGGTGCATTAAAAAAATTACATCATTTCAAAGAATAGTTACTACTATATGCTTAATTTTGACTAATTAAAGATCGAAAGCGCTATGTACTAAAATATTTTAACATGGTTTCATATTAGGGACCTGGTTTTAACTGTCAGTTGGTCCCTACAGGGCCCCATATTATAGCTCCCTTAAAAATGGTCCAATTCACTAGCTTTTTTTGTCTATCAATTTTTTATGCCCTCTCTCTACCT
Source organism: Maratus speculifer (assembly GCA_964019185.1). Classification (NCBI taxonomy): domain Eukaryota; kingdom Metazoa; phylum Arthropoda; class Arachnida; order Araneae; family Salticidae; genus Maratus; species Maratus speculifer. Next base: position 184,256,717 of record OZ025289.1, read on the forward strand.
ATTACATGAACGACAAAAGAATTTCTCAGACTTCAGCTACCATTAATTTTGTTTATCAATTGCTTTCTTGAGGCCGTTGGTGCAGCTTCTTTTAAAATGAACCAAATTGCTTTCAATTTTATTTAACATAGTTATAGCGTCTTCCCATCATTTTAATAACTACAAAAATATCTTTATACCCAACTACATGCAAAATAAATTCCTGGCCCCTTGAAGTTTTTATAATAATAAATTGTTAATAAACTGTTTCCTTTTAATCCGATCTTTATTTTTTAGGATTCTTTATTCATTTAGATATTTCAATGTTTTGACATTCCATATAAGACACTTTGGTCTCCTGTGGAATCATAGGGCTCAGTCTAGGGCCCCTGAACATTTTGTGAGGCAAACATAGTTCACTCTTTAAATTTATCCCCTTCTGAGTGCAAAATTTTTAAATTTGAGTCTTGGACTCTTCTTTCAGGGACAAGATTCTCATATATTCATCCGCGCCTAGGACCCCTTTTTTTAAACATTTTCCGAATCAATTTGTGGATTTCGATAAAATATTATTAAAATGACTAATTCATACCCTATGATTAATTTTGACTAATTATAGATTCAAAGAGCTAAGTACTAAGATATTTTAACATGTTTTCCTGTTAGGGCCCTCTTTTTAACTGTCAGTTGTCCTTTTTGAGCCCTTATTATAAATCCCTTTAAAATGGTTCAATTAACTCCTTTTTTTAAAGAACTTCTTAAATTCATCAGCTACTAAGAAACCGCCATAGTCTAGCTACCACCAATTTTGAATATTAATCGCGTTCTTGGGGCCGTTGGTGCAATTTCTTTAAAAATGATACAATTTTCTTGCAATTTAAGGCTTGCAATTTTCTTTCACGTTGCTTTAGCGTCCTCCCATTACTTAAATAACTACAAAAAACATTTTATACTCAACTACATGCGAAATAAGTTCCTGGCCCCTTGAAGATTTTGTACCATAAATTGCTATTAAACTGCCCTCTCTTAATCCAATCTCATTTTTGGAACTATTTTTTCATTTAGTTATTCCCATAGTCTTACATTCCATTTAAAAGCCTGAGACTCCCTATGGTCTTGGCACCTAGAAATTTTTGTTCTCCATGCATATTTCACCCACTTATTATCAAACCTTCTCAATGCATAAATTTAAAGTTGAATTTTGGACTCTTATTTCAGGACCTACACCCTGATGTTTTTATTGAGGTCCAAAGGCCTTTTTAAAAGCATTTACTCATTTTTTATGCATTTCTTTAAAATATTATTTAACGGATAATTCATATCCTATGCTTAATTTTGACTAATTGTAGACCTAAAATGTTAATTGTTTGCTTAAGGTAATCATAACGTGTCCCGGGCAATGCCGGATGGGTCAACTAGTCTATTAATAAATACATAAAATTGAAAAAAAATTATCACAATCCATCTTTCAAAAGGTTTTTAAACAGAAACGCATGATTAAGTTACATATACTAAAAAATGAACCAAAATAAAATGCTCTTTAAAGTATTCAACCAAACAGAAGTCCGCATTTTCTTCCCTATGCTAACTTCAGTGGGATTGGCAAAAATGGCGTCGCCGCCAAGTGCCTGCTAAGTAGAGTTGTCCAATTCTACATTTTTAAGTCATTTTTGGGCTTATCATATACTATGTACATTTAAACAACGGTGTGCGAGAAAAGAAACTATGCTCGGGGCAAAGTTTAAATTTGCCCTCCCTGGGCCCCTCTTCGGAGGTTTTGCCCCGGGGCCCCCAAGTTTATAGTTACGGCCCTGTATGTCAAGACCTAACAGAATCTGAAATTTGATGGAATTTCGTGCATTAGTTCTTGAGATAGTTATAACAAAATATTTGCAAAACGTAGCATAGCAACACCATATCTTGGACAATTTATGCCAAAATGTAAAAAAGCGTCTAATTATGTTATGGTGCAAAAGAATCTGAAGTTTGATGAAATTCTGTGCATTAGTTCTTGAGATATAGCTAGTTAAAAAAAAAACCGTGTAAAATATAGCACAGCAGCCCATCAGTTGAATGATTTATAACAAAAGGTAATCATCGTGTAATTATGTTATATGTCATTTTGTAACAAAATCTGAAGTTTGATGAAATTCTGTGCGTTGGTTGTTGAGATATAGCTATCGGAAAAATCTTGCAAAATGCAGCATAGCTACACCACCTGTTGCAAGATTAATACCAAAATGTAATCAGCGTCTAATTATGTTATATATTCTAGTGTAACAAAATCTAAAATTTGATGAAGTTCTCTGCATTAGTTCTTGAGATATAGCTATCGCAAAAATCGTGCAAAATGTAGCATAGCAGAGCCACCTATAGGGCAGTTCATACCAAAACCTTATCAGCGGCTATGTATCTCAAGGTATCACGGAATCTGAAGTTTGGTGAAATTCTGTGCATTAGTTCTTGAGATATAGCTATCATGAAAAACGTGGTAGAGGTCTGCACGGGCCGAAATTTCCAGGCCCGAGCCCGGCCCGAAAGTTAAAATTTCGGCCCGGGCCCGGCCCGGCCCGAACGAAAGAAATATTGGCCCGACCCGGCCCGGCCCGAAAGTTAAAATTTCGGCCCGAGCCCGGCCCGGCCCGAACGAAAAAAATATTGGCCCGACCCGGCCCGGCCCGAAAGTTAAAATTTCGGCCCGAGCTCGGCCCGGTCCGGAAAAAAATTTAAAATTCGGCCCGAACCCGGCCCGGCTCAGGTGAATTTCTACAGAACATTGATCTTTAATCTTATGGAAGAATTCTGATCAAAAAAAATTATATTAGTCTTTTTTTTTTTTCATGTTTATAATCTCCATTTATGCAGAAGTGCCGTAGGCTGGGATATTTACGCTTTTAAATGAATCTTTGTTTGTTGTATGTAAAGGTTTCAGTTATCACTAGTATTATTAATCCATATTCCCTGTAATGGAGACAAAAAGTCGAAAAAGCGGTATATGGTAAAATTTCCAAAGACGAAATCGCTTTGGAACGAAAAAAAAAATACATTCCCTTCTTAACAGATGTAAATGTTTAATGTATTTTTTTCTCCCGTATTGTTGTATTCATTTTGCATGGATGAACATTTTACAAGAAACTTTCAGTTTTCAGTTTAAAAGAAAATTCCGTCATAATCATGTTTTTTTTTTTTCGTGTGTGTGTGTTTAATTCTATTTTAAAACGCCTAGTAATCTACGATTCTTTAAAAGGAATAAATTCTAATGCTTAATTGTAGAATAATGACGGCTTAAAAGTATATGCCTTTTTTGCAAACATTTTTGGACAAAGCCAAATACTTCTGATTTATAAAAAGTCGAGAAAAGGATTTTCATATAGGAAGATTGAATAGGAACTGATTATTTTTGTCTTGAAAACTAGGAAGAATGGAATCAGTCTCGGCTTCGTACGGAAAAAAAAGTTAGGCCCGGCCCGTCCAGCAAAGAAATTAATGCCCGAGCCCGGCCCGGCCCGAAAGATTAGTGACTAGGCCCGGCCCGGCCCGGCCCGGCCCGAGTCTTCAGAAGTAAGGCCCGAGCCCGGCCCGGCCCGAATGCCATTATTGGAAATCGTCCCGAACCCGGCCCGCGGGCCGGGCCGGGCTCGGGCTTCGGGCCGCGGCCCGGCCCGTGCAGACCTCTAAAACGTGGCATAGCAGCGCCACCTGTTGGCCAATTTACACCAAAACTTAATCAGCGTCTATGTATATCAAGGGGTCACAGAATCTGAAGTTTGGTGTAATTCTGTGCATTAGTTCTTGAGATATAGCAATCTTGAAAATCATAAAAAACGTAGTATAGCAGCGCCACCTGCAGGTCAATTTTCACTAAAAACCAATAGGCACTAATTCATATCAAGGTCTAACTGAATATAAAATTTTATTAAATTTCGAGCATTAGTTCTTGAGATAGAGCGCCTATAAATTTTTTGTCACATACAGACAGACTCACAGACAAACAGACGGACGGACTCACAGACAGACATTTTCTAAAAATAGTCATAATGTGTTCAGGACCTTCTAAAACGTATAAATCCGTCGAAATCCGGAAGTCGAAAATTTTCATGAATCCAATACTTTCTTCTTGTAAAGATAGAAGAAAGTAAAAAATTCCCGAAATGTTAAATTTAACAGTTTTGCATGCTTACGGTTAAATCTATATACAGTGTCTCACAAAAGTGATGGGACACTTGTGCTTTATAAAAAGAAACTGCAATAAAATAAATAAACAAACATGTGCAAAAAATTTTTGGGTGTGTTTCATATTTAAAGTTAGTAACAATTATTACATGACATACATTTTATCAAAATATTAAAATATTAATTTAGTAAAAATACAATCGTTCAGAACGGAGCAAAAAATGGCTCACATAAGTGATGGGACACTTACTTTTCCATCAAATATATATCAAAAAATTTTACTTTTTAAAAGGTTTTAATATTTTGTTGGATTTCCTTTTATTTTTAATATACAGACATCGCATTTTTAGACTTTTTATGCTCTTTTACCTCCTTTGGGTTAGTGTAATCGACATAAGATATATCTTATGTTGGTGCAAAGACTGTCATCATCATTTTGATATCATTACTTTTAAGATCGGTTTGTTGTTTGCTGAGATTGTTTTAAAATTGGTATTTCGAACTTTTTTAGAACGCTCTTCGCGGATTTTCACCCATTTAAATTTGATATTTTTTTAGCAAATGTCATTAGTGATCATTTACATCTTATAAATAATTAACATGCCAAATTTTGTGCTTCTAGGCCCTTCAGTAAAACAAAAATCACATTTTTAGAATGTTTTTCGCTTCTGAACCCTCTTTTGGTGAGTGGCACAGACATAAGATATAGTCTATGTTTGAACCGGGGCGAATACCATCATTTTGGTACCATTACTTTTGAAATCGGTTCGGTAGTTTCAGAGATTAACCCTGATACTCGCCAAAAGTGAAGCCAACTTGGCACTATTACTGGTATTTTGTGAAATTCTCATAAGCTTCCATTGTAATCCAATAATTTATCCTCTAACCAACCATTAATGTTTAATTAATGGTGATTTCTGATTTTTTCCTATTTATAGATCCAATAACCTACCTTCACACCAAATTTCAACTTCCTAAGTCACGTGGAAGTAGTCAAACATTTCTATGAGTGAGTGAGTGAGTCAGTGAGTCAGTGGTAAAAACAGTGGTTTTCAGGCGTCAATTTCTCGTCATCGGTAAAAGATTTTTTTTTTTTTTTTTTAATTTTAGTTTCGGAAATTAGAAGATGGTCTTACACGACACAAAAAATTGCAAGTGTGTAGGTCAAATAGAATTTAAGTTATTGAGGGGTCAAAAGTGGTTCGAAATGGTTCGGGTAATATAACGCACGGCCGGTGTGTCGCCTTTTACTTTGTGAACTTGGCTGACACACTGCCGTGTGTCTAGATCTTTGCGAAAAAAAAAAATCTCAATTTGTTAAGAAAAGAAAAAATAGATGTATCGTTATATTATGAATATGTCGCCAACCTATTCAATGATGTAAGTAATTTTTAAAAATGCATCCTGCAGTTCTTGAAATTAACCCTGGCATACTTAAAAACTCTGTTTAAAAAATGGCATCATTTATATTTTATTTATTTTTAATTTTAGATATTTTTTTGTTATTCCGTAGCCAAATATGTAGGCAAAAAAGTGATAAATTGCCAGATATTGATTCAATCAATCGACTTTGACAACGCATATTTCATTTAAGCCGTATAAAAATTGCCTCCATATTTAAATAAAATAGAGTTATTTTATATTATTTCTAATTGATTTTCTTTTTCTTATTTGTATATTAAATAAAATCAGTAATATACAGTGTCTCACATAAGTGATGGGACACTTGTGCTTTACAAAAGGAAACTAATCAAATAAATTAAAAAAACATGTACACATTTTTTTGTGGGTGTGTTTCATACTTAAATTTAGTAAAGATTATTACATAACATACATTTTGTCAAAATATTAAAATACTAGCTTTCCGCCCGCGGCTTCGCCCGCGTGGAATTCGGTTATATTGCGGTATAAAGCACAACTATAAGAAAACTTCTCATTTCCACGGAAAAATGTAAGAAGCGCGATGTAACGCTGGATACGATTAGTTGTTAAACCAAAACTGAATGCTACACTATATTATATGTCAGGCCTGTCCAACCTTTCACTAACTAGGGGCGCATCTTGGCTCTTGGCACTCAATGAAGGGCGCCATTATTTGCATGTCTGAAAACATGTGGCAATATTATCGCATAGTATTAGTATACACGACGTATTAACATAATGCAAATTAATCGTACAGTGGTACTCGTATTAAATTTCAAGCTATACTTTTTTTTAAAATAAGAAGTCCATATCAAAAATATTTCTGGGTTAAGGCGCCAGAAATTTTATTCACATCTATAATAATAACAATAACAAATAAATGAATATAAAAATCAGAGATATTGCTAGGTTTCTTTTAGGATGTGAAAATACGGTTTGATTTATTTTGAAGGCGTTAATTAGTTTTATGAAATTTATAAAAATAGACAAGCATGATAGTGGTTTCAGAAGGCTAGTCTGGAAGTGCTTTCATAGATGGAAATAATTTTGCGCTGTTTATAATATTTTCTAAGCAAAATTAAAAAAAAAAAAATTAAAACCCTCTAAAATTTAAAAAGTCAAGAAAGAACAATTAAGCCCCTTTATCCTCCATATAAAACTGTCAATGGGCGTGTGACAACAATAAAAAGAAAAAGGCTGAGCTTTCATGCACATGTATCTTCAATAGCGATGGGGGCAGATGAAAACTTTTTTCCCTAAAGTTTTAAGTATTAAAAAGAGCTATTTCCAACTACTAAGAAATTTAACTACCATAATTATACTACATAAAAATTGCCAAAAAAATGTATGATTATTTTTTCAAAGTATGTTTCTGGTTTTTAATGTACAACGGCAAGCCAACAGCAGGCCTAATACAGGTTTTAAAAATATCTCTGATAAAATATTAATGATTTAAAAGAAAGCATTCTTTATAATGGAATTTTACTTCTAAAATGTATAATAGCAAGAAATCTTCAAAAGGGCGCCAAGAAAACGGTCAAAGGGCGCCGCGTTGGACAGCCCTGTTATATGTTTTCCCTTGTGGAGCAAAAACATGCAGGTTTTGGGCACTGGAAACCCGGGAACACGCTACATAGAGCTGACCATGCTGACGTTGAGCCTGTTGCGATAAACGGACTTGAGTACGAATATCATTCTCAGAAGCCCTTAAAGAAGCTTGTCGAGCAGCTTGCTCCTCAAGTCTTGCTGGCGCTGAGATGGTAGCTCAGCAGCTCTCGAAGCAGCCTGACGCTCTGCTTGTTCGCGCCTTCTTAATTCAGCATGGAGAGACGATTCTTGAGATCGGGCAATTTTCATTGCCCGAGCTTTAGATGAGGTGTTCGACAAATTAGATTTACGTTTGCGAGGCATTGTGAAAATATGAGTAAACTATAAACCTAAACTAAACTAAAATCCCAAACTAAACTATAACAATCTAAACGACGAACAAAGCGACGTAATTACCTATCGGAAAAACAATAACTACTTTAGATATCTACCTAGAAAAAAAGCACTAAACTAACCTATCCTAAATATTATACAGCTACTGCACATCGCTACCACGTTTTAAAAACACCCAGCGCCATCTATCACATACCGCAAGAACTAAATAACGTAACTAATACTTATACCAATTAGTAATTCGTTGACTTATAGTTATTTCAGGATAAGTAGATGTAAAAAAAACATTTTAGACGATAAAACAAATAGTACGTCATCCCTCGGGAATTCCTCATTTTCGCGGATTCATTATCGTATCATTTAGCTTCTAAATTTACATGTTCATATTCGTTTGCAATATATAAGCAGGCCCGTAGCCAGGATTTCCTTTCGGGAGGGGCTCAATCTTGAAACTTTTTCTGATCTTACAAAAGTAATTTATGTAATTTAAAGTAAAAAAAAAAAATAATTAAGGCTTAACCTAAAATATGATCCTGCATAGGATACTTCATAACGATGCCAAATATTGTTATTTCTTCTTCTTCTTTTTTTTCAATTTCTGTTGCAACTTTTGACATTCAAAAGTGCTTCTAGTTTCCAAATCGGTTTGGAAACCAGAAAGTTTTTAGGAAAAAACTTCCGCGAAACCTAAAAAGCACAAAATAATAACAACTGAGGTGAGCCTTAAGCATACCACGAGAAAAAAATTAAAAATATTGAAACGCAAACAAGTAACACAAATTGATTTAAAACACAGGATTAATATCAGCATGGGAGAGTCTGGCATTGCCAGTGCGATGTTACAGTGTCTGGAAGTATAGACACTGTAGCGATGTCTTGAAACTATTGATCCATAAAAAAAATAATTACACTCAATATTTTTTCCAGAGAAAAGTTAATTTCTACAGTCATATGTAATCATAAAAATTATATTTATATTTTACATTATCTGATTATAATAATTATAAATACATTACCCTCGTTACATTAAATTTATTAGTGCAAAAGAAACAATCATCGTAATTTCTTCTTAGCCATGATGCTGATTAACTTATCAAGATATACTATAATGTCCCAATGAATAGAAGTCATTATAAAGCTACTCAGTCTCTCATCGGCCAAAACACTTCGAGGCAAAGGTTTAATTATTTTTATATTTGAAAAAGATCTTTCAGCCTAAACTGTTGTTACTGAGCTTTCAACCAAGACTGTCAGCACGTGTTTGATATTGTAATGCGTCGCATTACAGTACTAAAACTTTAAGACCTCTGTGTTGGTGTCAATAATTCGTTTGCATCCTAATTTATATTCAGCTTTCACTTGCTACACTGACACTTTATCTTGAAAATATTGCAACAGATTCTCTAATTAACTTGCTTTTTCCAGTGAAAAAAATCCAGGAAGAAATAATAGGAAGTTTCTTAGAATGTCTTAATTCGAAATGAATCGATCATTTAAATTTCCACACAGGGAAAAAAGACCTTGATATTGTAAATACTCTTCAGAGGATGTAATTCGAGGGTTTTTACCTGTTGTCTGTCTGAATGTTAGTCTTAGGATTTTTATTTCAGTTTGGAAGATTCTTCCTGAAGTTTTGATGTGTAATAAAATATCTTACAAAAGATTGCTACTGCATTTCCCCCTATATTTATGTAAAACAATTAGGACATCTTTAATATAAGTTACAGCAGATATCATGTCACAAAATTTTTCTTGAAGAACTCACTATGACTTTGTCAGACTGAAAACGTTCTTACAAACAGACAGGCTTATGAGAAAATTATTCTTCTCACGACAGCCAAAAAAGGCTCCAGTATGCAATTCAACAAAAGTTAATATGCCCTCATCATTCTAGAAAAATTTTGTATCACAAATGCAAAAAAGTCTTTTTCTTTTATTTTCTGGGGTACATGATGCAATTGCTTCTTGAAGGGTTAAATTTGCCTTTAGATGATTTAAAAAAACTTTTACCACTGCTTTGACAAGTCCATGATACTTTCGAATCACAGGAATCAACATGTTATTGGGCAAGGCAAGGTTTAACCACTGATGGCTTTGTAAGTGGTCGCATCTAATTTTTGGATACTCTGAAAATTTCTAGAATGAACATAGCTAACATGTCCAGACTTATTGTCTGCTTCATAATACCTTTGCGACGCATTTATACATGTCAAGGCATGGTCCATCACAATGATGTAATGTTACTTTTCTCTAACTTTTGGCAGATAAGACATTTATTGGTTGGTTGGTTGGTTATATAGAGTTTTATGGCGCAAGGTCCCTTTGGGGACATGTTGCGCCAAGAAAAAGACAAAGTTAAAACATATGTTTATGAATAAGTGTAAAAAAATAAATATCCAGCATCAAAATGACAACAAAAAATGAAAGTATGAATTAAAAGTTACTAGTAAATCATGGATAAAAACAATGTAAGTGTAAACAATGATACATATAAATAAAACAGATTAAAACAGTCCACAGACCATGGTTAGAAAGTCAAGTTATAATTAAAAACTAAAAGTCAAAGTAATGATTGTTAAAATATGAACAATGTATAGGATGATACACAAAAATACATAAAAACAGTTTAAAGCACACAATATTAAAAAAGTGACATCACTGAGGATTATATTCTTCGAATACGACATTTTCCTCTTCGTCACTTGAGTCGTATGATACTGACTCCATAGCCTCTTCCACATATGTGTTCATTTGCCTTGGGTCTTTCGGATTACCTGCAGATGGGCTATTATAAGATTTTCTCTCTTTGTTCTTCACAGTTTGCCACCGTGAAGAACCCCCAATAGTTTTATTCTCTTTTGTTTTCTGGTTAGGTTTTACAGTTAGACTATTTTTGGGTTTCTGGGAATTTGATGCAGATGAAGCAGGTGTTTTTCCATTCTCACATTTGGTTGAATTTTTTACTTGACTTGATTTCTGTGATTGGCTTGTCCAATATTCTATCCTACAACTATTGGAAAATTATATGACTGTTTGAAAAGTAAAATGGAACTAAAAATGTTTCTCTTCTTGGCATCATCTAAGTCATCTCTAGTTACTTAGCAATATCGAATATAATGGATGTTTTTGCCATACTTGTAGGCTCATATCGATTACTTGATGAATGACCACAAAAGTTAAATTGTTCCAAAGCGCTAACATCAAAATAATCCTAAATTTTAATTTCTAAACAAGATTTGCTGCCAGAAAAAGTTGATACTATTGAAACTGATTTTACGTAAGTCAATTTAAGATTTAGTGCACCCATGGTGTTATTTTTTATTTTGCAATTAAAAAAATGGTTCACGTCTGAAAAATTATTTTTCTCATTTTATTTTATATTTTCTAGTTACTTAAAAGATTTCATTAACAATTATTAACATTTTTGTTTCCATGTTATCTAGCCATTTGACAAAATACTATATTTTCAGTCATTAAATTCACAGCTCAAAACGTTTATTTTAGACCCAAAATTTATTTGATAAAATTCGCTCTTCTGAACTCAATACATTTCACTTCACTTACTAAATTAAATTTCTTCTGTAAACTGGGCCAGTGTTGCTGTTTAAAACTTGTACTGACTATAAAAATAGTATCCCCTAGCCCGTCAGCACACCCGCCTATATCTGTAAATTGGCCTCACACTGTTATGGGGATAAATTTTATCCAAATACTTAATGGACTAGAAAACTCTCTAAGTGGCGCTATGAAAACTTAAAAAAAAAAAAAAAAAAAAAAAAAAAAAAAAAAAAAAAATTGTAATTTAAGAAATTACCCCAACCATTTGAAAAATGTTTCACTCGATACATTCATCTATCATTTTAAGCTAAATACCAGTTGTTTTATTGTGTATTATCCGTGCCACTGCTATAAATGACTTTATACATGCTGCAATTTGAAGGTACGGTTCGTTTAAGTTATATCACTCTATTGTCGCCAAGCATAAAAGTTGGCGACGAAAGAAACATTTCAAACTATTTAACATTGTTGGTGCAAAAGTAATCATTATTAAAATACAGCTTTGGCATATACTGTTATACTTGTAAGACTTTGGCATATATTGTTTGATTTTACAGAGCAGAATTTTGGTGATGGAGGTTTTAAACCAAAATCGATCGCAGCACATGCATCTGTGAATGGGTCCATCAGACATCGAATCAAAAAAGTTTTTTCCCAGTTTTTCCCAAGCCGATTGCTTTTTAGTTTTCTTTTTAGGTGGTGGAAAATCAAGAGTAATAGCTATAACATTTTCCGGCTTGTTAGAATCACTATTGGCACTCAAATTTTCCTGGTTAGAACCGACCGATAGTAAAACGCCATGGCTAGTGGATTGGTCGCCCTGGCGACATGATGTTTTACAATTAATCGGTTCGGCATTAAATTGCTTCCTTTTTCGTGATCGCCTTTCAACACGTAATTGGTTTTCAGCGGCTCAATAATCTTTTGATTTTATCATTTTCTGCATTGAAAGACGTTTTTGCGCCAAACCAAATACAGTATTACTCAGTTATCCCGTCGACCAATTTCGCCAAATGATACGAATCGCCAAACTAATAAGCAACTTATACATGTTGACTAAATTTTTATTTTAAATAGCAAAAGAAGAAATAAAAATCACTTTATGATTGTTTAAGTACGCGTATTGTGTTTAATATCATTGAATGCGATATTCACGTTCATTCATTTCTTTGGCTTCGGCTTTTTCCGTATCTGTTAATTTCCGTCTACCCATTTTTAAATTTGTTAGTTTTCTCCTTTATTACAATGATTTTAACCATTTTAATTTACTATTCAAATAAAAATTCTTCTAAAAGTAAAGAATTTAATTTAAATTCAAATAAAAACTCTTCTAAAAGTAAAGAAATTAATTTAAATTCAAAAGTGACCACATCATTCAAAAGTGGTAACATCATTCAAAAGTGGTAACATCATCGGGTCCATTCTCCCGAAAACAACAACCATTTTTCAAATGGTTAAAAAAAAAAAAAATCCCTACATACGAGTATCTATCCCTGAAGTTGATAAGTCTACAAAATACAAAGAAAATTAACAAGACAAACCAATTACTTTACGTACATTTTCTTACTATTAAAGATTCACATGTAAACAATTCGCAGAAAAGATGTTCAATGAAGAGACTGGGGGATGCAGCCCGTCTTTAAAGGTTTTTCGATACCATATCATTTTTCTTCGCATCATTACTTTTCAAAAATGAATTCTAAATAGTTTATTTTTAATAAAAAGCGTTTTACAGTTACAACATCATCATCAAAGACATTTTCTTTAAAATGATATTTTTACACATGGTTTTACATTATAGGCGGCTATTAAAGTTTTTAGCTCCTTTCTCTGTAAAACATTAACATGTTTCCTTTATATTAATGAAGAAAAAGAAAATTAAGGAGGATCATGACACGCAAGTAAATTTTTATATGCGTCACCTAAAGTTAAAATGCCATACGTGTGTAACACTAATTTTTTTTCTTAGTCAAATTAATGATACGGATTTACACACGGTTGAATTTTACTGCGCTTAAACATAGTTAAAATTGCATTTTAAAAAGAATTAATATTTTTTGTGGTAGATGTCTATTTAAAAAGCAATACATCCGAATTTCCTATATAATAAAGGATTACTATAACTGTAATTGAATATTTGGATATTTTTACAGCTAAAAATGCAATTGATTTTAATGTAATGGAAGATAAAAAGAAAAACTTATTTTATTATCATAGAGATAATTTTGTAAAGTCTTTTCAGACTTTCGGGAGGGGCTTCAGCCCCCTTAGCCTCCTCCCTGGCTACGTGCCTGTATATAAGTAGATGTAAAAAAACAGTTTAGACGATAAAACAAATTGTACGTCATCCCTCGGGAATTCCTCATTTTCGGGGATTCATTATCGTATCATTTAGCTTCTAAATTTACATGTTTATATTCGTTTGCAATATTTTATCTTGTTTTAAAAGACACACAGCGCCATCTGATATCCATCCATCAAGCAAACTATATTTTTGTTTTCCCTCGGGAATATCAATTTTTTCCGGGATAAAAAGTACCCTATTATTTAATCCGGACTTCTAACTTTACGTCTGCAAAATTTCAAAGCAATCGGTTCAGTAGTTACGGCGTGAAAGCGGAACAAACAAACAAACAAACTCACTTTCCGATTTATAATATTAGTAAGGATTAATTTAATAAAAATACAAATGTTTAGAACGGAGCAAAAAATAGCTCACATAAGTGATGGGACACCATTATATATGCAACAAAAGTCGTCTGAAATAAGCAATAAAAATATTTTTTGGGGTTTTATTTTTACTTAAAGCAATTGGCAATAATTTATAAAATCGTCTGCAGCAGGGCTGTCCAACGCGGCGCTCGCGGGCGCCATGGCGCCCTTTGAATGTTTTCTTGGCGCCCTTTTGAAGGTTTTTTTCTTACTATAATTTTTTAAAAAGGATGTTTTACTTAAAATTCTGAAAAATATTTTAAAAATCCATTCAAGTACGTGTCATGCATCAAAAACTAAAATAGACTTAATTATGTGTGTTAATATTGACATGCTATTGAGTTTCTTCACTAATGTATAATAGTTCTTTATAAAACATTTTGTGGGAATTATGACAATGGTCATAATTGATAAAAGATTGCAATGACTTTTTTAATATGTTGAGAAGTAAAATGAAGAAAAGTAAGCGCCTCCCTCCCATTCCTCGAGCATGAAAGTTTAGTTTCTTTTGTTTTTGTTAATGATATTGTTTCACTGGCCCACTGACTATTTTATAAGGCAGGAAAAGGGCTGACATGCTTTCTACATCAAATCTTTGAAATTTTATGTAATTTTAATCATTTGGTTTTTAAAAAATCTATAAAATCTTATAAAAGTATCACTATCAATGAAAGCTCTTCCAGGTTCTCTCTTTGGAACCACCCATGGATTGGACACTAGATAGAAAAGCCTTTATTTGTTTCTGTACTTTTTTAAACATACAGTTTTCACCTCCAAAATAAATCAAGGAATTTTTTTGCGTAACAGAAAACTTAATATAAACTTAACAATATCGCTTTTTACTACTTTATTTTAATAATAGACGAGATTTAATTTCTAGATGGTTCCAATTAAAAGATGTTTAAGGTAGCCTTTCGCAGGGAAATGTATAATTAAAAATTTTTGACAATTTAGAAGGTTTTTTTTTTTTTTTTTTTTTTTTTTTTTTTAGCCTCCGATGCTATTTTTTTCAGACAAGCTAAAAAATGTCGTGTCATCAGCCCTGAATTTTCTACTCAACAGATTTTGATAATTATTTTTTTAAATGAAAGCTATTTATTTTTAGTTGTGCCCATTTTAGTTATTTTTTAATTTATTTCCATTTTTATAGTTTATTTTTAATTTTAAATGCTTTTTAAAGACGTTTCTTCTAAATGGTGGCACTCAGTTTAGCTTTTCTCGCGATAATAAAAATTTATTTTCCAAAATGATTGCGTATATTTATGTACTAATTGAGGTAGAAAAAATATATTTACTGACAAAAAATATTAATAATGTAAATAAAATAACAGAAAATAATTTATGATAAAAATTAATGTCTAAAGCAAACTAAAAAAATTTTCAAATGAGGAAAATGATGTCATTCAGCAACCAGATAAATGACTGATGCCTTTTTCATATTATTTATAACAGTAACTTTTAAAAAACATTTGAAGAGAAAATGACGTAACTATTTAAAACATCGCATTTTTAGTCATAAAGATATTAGGTACTATTCTGTTATCCCATTGACCAATATCGCCAAATTATACAAATCGCCAAACTAATAGCTAAATTATACATATTAACATAATTTTTATTTTAAATAACGAAAAAATAAATAATTAGTAGAATATTAATAAAAAGTTGAATTAAAAATAACTTAATGACATTTTAAACACATGAATCGTATTCAGTAGCGGCTCGTCAGAGGTGCTGCATCAATTTTTTCACATCACAAAAATTGTATAATAATTTCAGTTTTGTTTAATCAACAAAATTTTCCAAATAAATACTTTAAAATATTCTGTTAAATTTTAGTGGGGTGAAAAATCAGATGTAGCACTCCCTGACGAGCCGCTACTGATCGTATTTAATGTCATTGAATATGACATAAACAACAACAACAAAAAAAAAAAAAAATAATAATAATAATAATAATAATAATAATAATAATTAGTAGAATATTAAAAAAAATATTAATAACAAGTTGAATGTAGATTCTGCCATTGCAGAATTCAGTTTCGCCTCCGATAAAAAAAAAAAAAAAAAAAAGATACAGGTCTTTTAGAAGGGCGGCCACGTTTAGAATGCAATGAACTAACTTCATTTTTCTTGTGTTTATAAATATAATAGCAAACAGAACGACGTGAAATACCCAATTGATTAGCAATTTCTCTCTGAGACATTGGAATTGCGGAATAATAAAGCGATACAATTTGACGTGCTACTTCTTCATTGACTAGATTCATCAAAAACGAATTTTTTCTTTAGTTTAAACGCTTTTTTATAGACTCTGAGAAAAAGGAAATGCATTTTAACAATAAAATTGTATGAATGTCTCGTTTTAACGGCCAGATTACGAAACAAGTTGGGGGCCATCGTAATACTTACCCATCATGGATATGCATTGTATAATATGTGAAAATAAAATATGTGAAAACTATTTATAAAATGCATTGCAAATCCAAGACAAAATTTAAACGTATATTTAAATATTCTTAATATACATAGTACTGCTCCATTAATGAATTGCCCCATTTCGACAAATTACGTAAAATACCAAACTACACAAATAGTACCGGATTGCGTAAAAGAAACAACCTTATAACTCCAAAAACAATAATCATATTAACTAACAGTTTACTGCGTCAAATTAAGCGTCTCATTTTCAATTGAAACATATCTTTGAATTGAAATTTGAATAAAATACAGGGTCATGAAAAATCGAAGAATGTGGAAAACAGGATTACAAATATCTCGGCAACTATTAATCCGACCGACTTCGTTCTTGATGCAAAATTTGTGTTATTTTATTGCCTTTTACGACCTTTTGTTAAAATAAAAAAATCGAAAATTTTTATATACATTTCATCAGAACGAATTTTTCGAGAGTCCGAAAAAAATAATTCCGTATAATTAAGGTTACTGATATTAAATAAGATTTGTCCCATTCTTACATACTAAGTACATACAAAATTTGAAGTCTCTATCTCAATTAGTTTGACAACATACACACAGACGGACGGACGGCAATTTTTTTTTCTAAAAGTATGTTTTTCGGAATTTCCAGTATCTAAAACGTGTAAATCCGTCAAATTTTTTTTTTTCGATTTTCAAAACGATTGCAAGACTTACCCTAACTGCGTATGAAAAAAAAAAACTAATAAAAAAAACTAATTTCATTTTTACTATGACATTATTTTCACTAACTGAAGTCATCCGAAAGTAAAATTTCAATCTCCGTGTCCATATTGAAAAGAAATATTGAAATGCAATATCGTTATGAGTAAAAATGCGATGTTTTAAATAGTGACGTCATTTTCTCTTCAAATGTTTTTTTAAAAGTTACTTTTATTAGTAATATGAAAAAGGCGTCCGTAATAATATTGTAAATCCCATTTATTTGGTTGCTGAATGACATTATTTTCCTCATTTGAAAATTTTCTTTTTTTGCTTTAGACATTAATTTTTATCATAAATTATTTTCTGTTATTTTATTTACATTATTAATATTATTTCTTAGTAAATATATATTTTTACCTCAATTAGTGCATAACTTAACGCAATCCTTTTACGCAATCCGTGGTTAAATTTTACAAAAACAATTAACTTTTTTCTTTTAAATGCGAGGACCTGTTCACTGGTGAGATCAAGTTTCCTATAATGGAAAATAAATTTTTATTATCGAGCGAAAAGCTAAACTGAGTTGCCACCATTTCAAGAAATATCGCAAAAAAACATTTAAAATTAAAAATAAAATATAAAAATGGAAATAAATTAAAAAATAGCTAAAATGGGCACAACTACAAATAAATAGCTTTCATTTAAAAAAATAATTATCAAAATCGGTTGAGTGGAAAATTCAGGGATGATGACACGACATTTTTAGCTTGTCTGAAAGAAATAGCATCGGAGGCTAATAAAAAGTCGAAATAAAAATCACTTAACGACATTTTAAACACATGAATCGTATTTAATGTCATTCAATGGGACATTCCATTATTGGCATTTAATCTTATAGATTGGCGATAATTTTTTGGTCGGCGGGATAACCTGGTAGTACCCGATATTACATTTCAATATTTCTTTTCATTATGAACACTTGAGATTGAGATTTTACTTTCAGATGACTTCAGTTAGTGAAATAATGTCACAATAAAAATGAAATTAGTTTTTTTTTAATAAAACTATTTTTCAGTGAGTGCATATAAAATAAAATTTCTGGATTTCGCCGGCACTCAGATACAATTTTAACTGAAGATGTGCGAATACTTGCATGCAAAATTGTAACTGGCAAAACTTGACATTTAGTTTGTATTGTAAATATATTTATTATATATTGATTCAATAATGTAATTACTTTTGCCTTTTTTTTAAACCAAATCGATCGGGTCTTTTAAACATCTTATTCGTCGAATTCGACGGAATTCCACTCGTTTTATTATTAAATTGCATTTCCCTTTACTCAGAGTAAAAAAAAAAAAGGCGTTTAAACGAAAGAAAATATCCGTTTTTGATGAATCTAGTCGATGAAGAAGTAGCACGTCAAATTGTATCTCTTTATTATTCCGCAATTCCAATGTCTCAGAGAGAAATCGCTATTCAATTGGGTATTTCACGCCGTTCTGTTTGCTATTATATTGATAAACATAAGAAAAATGAAGTTAGTTCATTACAATCTAAACGGGGTCGCCCTTCTAAAAAACCTCTTCGATTTTTTTTCCCTAATCGAGGGCGAAACTGAATTCTGCAATGGCAAAATCTACATTCAACTTTTTTTTTTTTTTTTTTTTTTTTTTTTAATAGGGAGTTTTAGATTTACAAGGGTTTTGTGTATTCTACAGCGAAATAAATTTGCGTATATGTATTGCTACTGCTACTAACACTGTGATATAATTTTGTTGTATTTTTTTAGCCATGTTAAATATGGCGCCCTTTATTGTTTGCCAAGGCTGGGGTGCGCCCGTGCTTAATAAAAGATTGGACAGGCCTGGTCTGCAGTATTTCTCTCCAGTTTGTTTTGGAATTTTTGTGTTTTTTAGCTCTGTGTAGCCATGAATGCTAAACGAAAAAAAAACTTCGCCTGAAATTCGAAAATTAGTTATTAATTTGCATATTGAACGTGGAAAATCTATTAGAAAAACTGCTGAAACAGTCAACTTGAGTCGTTTAACAGTTTTCAATATCATTAAACGATATAAAAAGAATCATATGATTCAGGATAAAAGAAGACCTGGCCGACCATCAAAGCTATCCAATGGAATAAAGCGAATTAGCGTTCGAAATATTAAAAAAAATCCAAGAAATAGTGCTTCAAAAGTTGCTGCTGATTTACAAGCATTATATGGAATAATTGTTAATCCTGAGACTATTAGAAGGGTAATTCGATCTGCTGGATATCACGGTAGAGTAGCCAAAAAAAAATTCTTCGTAAGTGAAAAGAATAGAAAACGCAGACTAGGTTTCACAAAATCCAACATAAATAAGAATTCTGATTACTGGAATAAAGTTATATTTGCTGATGAGAGTAAATTTAATATATTTGGTTCTGACGGTAGAATCTTGGTGTGGAGAAAACCCAGGGAAGAATTTCGCAAACAGAACTTGGTACCAACAGTAAAACATGGTGGAGGAGGAGTTATGGTATGGGGGTGTATGTCGTCCGCTGGAGTTGGTAATCTTGTTTTTATTGACAGTATAATGGATCAGTACAAGTATATTGATATTTTAAAGCAAAGTTTGAAATCTTCAGCACGAAAATTGAACCTTCATAACGATTTTAAATTCTACCAGGACAATGACCCCAATCACACTGCTCTGAACGTTAGACTCTGGCTGCTATAAAACTGTCCTGAAATAATAAAAACACCACCACAATCTCCAGACTTAAATTCCATAGAGAATATTTGGCAAGAATTGGAATCGAGAAATCGCAAACACACCATTTCTTCAAAACAACAACTAAAATCGGTGCTTCAAGAAGAATGGGGTGAAATCACTCCAGAAATCACAAAAAAATTAGTCGAATCCATCCCAAAAAGATTAAATCATGTTTTAAAAGTAAAAGGAAATCCAACAAAATATTAAAACCTTTTAAAAAGTAAAATTTTGGGATAAATATTTGATGGAAAAGTAAGTGTCCCATCACTTATGTGAGCCATTTTTTGCTCCGTTCTGAACAATTGTATTTTTACTAAATTAATATTTTAATATTTTGACAAAATGTATGTTATGTAATAATTGTTACTAACTTTAAATATGAAACACACCAAAAAATTTTTTGCACATGTTTGTTTATTTATTTTATTGCAGTTTCTTTTTATAAAGCACAAGTGTCCCATCACTTTTGTGAGACACTGTATATATTTTTTATTTTTAGAAATGTTCGTATTTTTTTCTGCCTTTCTAAATAATATAAACATTTCAATTCTTTAACGAAGATAGCTTAATATGCCGCGCCAAATGAAAAACATGTGCCAAATTGTAACCCTTTTGTCAAAAATAAAAGAACTTTCCGTCTTAACTTTATAATTAATATACATAGAACAATGTACTATATACGAAAACCTTCCTTAAAATAATATCTATTTAACGATATAAGTTACTGCAAAATCCCTTCTGTAAAATTGGAGAAGTAGACGGAAAAAGTGAACTTTCCGTTTGTATTATATATACGAGGGCGGTTCAATAAGTACCCGTGCTAGAAATGAAGACACCGTTTTTTTTTTCAATTTTTTTTTCAACATAGTCCCCTTTTAGAAAGATACACTTCTACCAACGTTCCGGCCATTTTTCTAACCCCTCCAAAAATATGATTTATCGAACTCTGGAAAAATTTTCTTCGTTTGAGCTAAATTTTTTCCCCGCGAGCCATTTCTTCATGTTAGGGAACAAGAAAGAGTCGCAGGGTGCCAGATCGGGTGAATAGGGGGTGGGGGGTGCGGCAGCGATTCATAACGCAATTCATGCAGTTTGGCGGCGACAACTCCAGATGAATGTGCTGGTGTGTTATCGTGATCGTGGCACCCATCGGGCCGACAATTTTTTCATCCCCAACTTGTCATGTAAAATATGAATTGCCGTTCCGGTCGACACGCCTACGGCCTCTGCTACTTCGCGCACCTTCGTTCGTCGATCAGCGAGAATCATGTCGTGGACTTTTTCAATGATTTCCTCGGTAACCACATCTGGTCGCTCCTCATCGAAAACGGAAGTTCGCCCACGTTTAAATTCATTGAATATCTAACTGTGATCATAGATGGCGACGTGTCCCCATAAACAGCATCCAACTTTGCTTTTATCTCCTCGCATTTTTTCCCATCCAAAAACAAAAAGCGGATTACCGAACGATATCCATCTTAGCGAAAATCACGAAACACGTCTTACTCGAATGGCTGCCAAATCCAAACTAACCTATCAATCAGTCTGAAATTTTTATAGATGTCGTTTTATAGATGGCAGCACACGATGATAACAGCAACTTCCCTCAGGAACGTCCTTTGTCTTCAAACACGGGTACTTATTGAACCGCCCTCGTATATAAGTAGATAAGGATTGAATATTTCAGGTTTTTGCGCCGAAGACATCGCCAAATTAAGAAAATGTGAAGCATCTCGTAAGGAATTTCTCTAAAAAATAATTTTTTATTAATAGTTATAATTATTGTATTCCAATTTTTTTCATATTAGATTAATCTTTCAACCATATTTAACTAATCCCACAGTTAGAATTCCCAAAAGAAATAAAAATATAATTTTAAACAATAGAAATATGTCTAAACACCCAAAAGCCCAGTAATGGACCACCTATGTTCCAGTAATGGACCGCCTATGTTCCAGTAATGGGCCACCCTACAAAAAATAACAGATAATTGTTTTTAGGTGCGTTCGTAATTATGTTAATACGTAGCACCTATAGTTGTCGTTCAGTCCGTCCGGCTGTCCGGCTGTCTGTCCGTCTGTCTGTCCGTCTGTCTGTCCATTTGTCTGTTCGTCTGTCTGTCTGTCCGTATATAACAACGCAAAAACTATCCAACCGAATCGTTTGAAATTTAAAATACATAATTATTACATAATTTTGTCGAGTCATTTCAAAATTTATTAAAATCGGATGAATAGATTAATTACAGGGAAAATCAAAAGATTCCGTTACATTACGGTCAATGAGGAAAAAAGTTTAAAATGCATTTTCATCGTTTGAAATTTAAAACACATAATTATTACATAATTTTGTCGAGTCATTTCAGATCTCATGATAATCAGATGCATAGATCAATTACAGGGACTATCAAAAGTATTCCTTTACAGTCAATGGGGAAAATGTTGCAAATGCATTTTAATGGTGTTACACTCGAACATAATAAAATTGACATGAACATATGACGCATATATATAATAAAATAAAAATTCTGTACAATCTGAAATGCAAAGAATATTTATTATTAAATTACAGGGCCACACAAAAGTATTCCACTACATAATGCTATACGGAAAAACATTGTTTGGGACATGTTTTAATTATATTAAACTGTGTCACATTTTATGAATATAATATATGTTGCTGAAGTGTAATGAAAATTACTTTCTGTATGTTTATAGGAACACAAAGAGTTCAACCACTGTACTGTATCCGAAGTATTGTCTACTATATCAGGAAAATCTGTATATTTTTAAAACTTCGTTATCGTACGAACGCACCTCATTTGCTATGTTTCACGTGCAATTTCCAACTCGTTTCAATTGTATTTTGCTCCAGAACTTAATGAAAGTATACTAATAAAACAAAATATTAAAACTTAAGTTAGAAATTCATTACATTAAAGGATTCATAATGAAAAAACATAAAACAAAATATTTAAATTTAAGTTATGAATTTATTATAATCAAGGATTTATAATGTGGATATAAAAAAAAATATTAATGATATTATTAACTGTTTATTATAAACTAACATTAAAGGATTTACATTGTAAAGATATAAAACAAAATATTTAAATTTAAAGGATTTATAAGATAAAGACAATGTTTTACTGAAATCAAGTTTAGATAAAATAAGGCATTAAAAAAAGTCTCCAATCTTCATTCATATCATTATCTAAATGATGTGCTGTGCAACTGTGAAATATAAATAACAGATCTTCAATTTTATCATCCCTTTCCGATAGTCCAAACTATTCAATATGGAATTTTAGAATGCATTTAAAATGTTACATGTTCTTGCACTATCCAACCATTTTCAGATAATCATATAGCCCATCGATTTGGCACAGATTGATTCTACAATTTCCCTTCAGAGATGCTTATATGGATATATTATCACAAATGGAGCAATCTCATTATTTGCTGAAAAACATCCCGTAACAGTGATTTGTTCTTTTTCTTTATTTGGTACTACATAATTCACATCTTTAACTGATTTTGATCCCAAAATTTTCCTTGTTTTAAGAGCACAAAAGAAACCT
Source organism: Maratus speculifer (assembly GCA_964019185.1). Taxonomy (NCBI): domain Eukaryota; kingdom Metazoa; phylum Arthropoda; class Arachnida; order Araneae; family Salticidae; genus Maratus; species Maratus speculifer. The sequence goes on from OZ025289.1 coordinate 184,279,983, forward strand.
TGTTTTAACCCTTTTTAAAATTCTCTCTGTATGCTTTAGAATTTGGAAGAAAATATTAATAATAACTTCTTCCAAATATGTTTTTACATTTCTGAACCAACTTAAAACAATTTCTTTTGTAACGGCACATCTAGATTTTGTCACATGTTCTGCTTGTGTTTTGTATCAATATTGAATGACTTTTTTAAAACAGCTATTTATAAAGAAATTGCCTTTATTAAATTCTAATAGGTAAAATTTCAGTATTAAATTTGATTATTTAGCTTTTCAGTTAAATCAAAATATTTTATCTCTTACTGAAATAACACTTTTTGTATTGGTCACTTGGGTGGTCCATTACTGGAAAATCACGAAATAAGCAATCCAGTAATGGGCCACCCCTCCTAAAATCTTAAAAATAAATAAAATTTTGTAAATGGCCATTGGTATATTAAATTCAATGTTTTATATTGCTAACCAAACAAAATCATTCAATTTTTACGGAAAAATAAAAAAGATATAAACTAAGTAAGTAAAGTCTGCTCTTAGCATGTTCATTTAGATTTTCAGTGAAAAATAGAAAAACTGTGAAACTTTATTTTCTGCTTCCTAATTGTTTTGACGAAAAGTGTAAAAAATTAATCTAGCTTATAAGGCATGCAAGGTAGAGTTCAGAAAAAAAAATAATAAAAGCTTAACTATTATTTATTATTATTTTATAAACCAAAAAGTGCGAGGTGGCCCATTACTGGAAGGTGGTACATTACTGGCACATCGACCCTACGTATGTAAAAATGGTAGGCAAAAAAAAAAAAAAAAAAACAAAAAAAAAAAACGCTATTGTCTATTGGGTTTAAATTTCTGCAAGTGAAATTTCAACTTATTAGGCGATTTAATACTTATCAATTTAAGAATTCAATTTGTTTATCCATACTGTACGTGTTAATATACTTGGATTGCTCTGTAATTGATGTAGGTTATTGAGGCTTACTACACCATGTTCAGGAAAATAAAATATGTAACGTTAATAGTTTTTTTACAGAGCCACTCAAAAATATTCCATTACATTATGATCTATGGAAAATGTCCTATTTATATAAATATGATGCACTTATAATCTCCATCTGGTCTTCTCGTCTGTCCGCATAAGACAGCACAAATCTACTAAATAAATGGTTTGAAATTTCATTCATGTAATTGTTGGTGAATTTTGTCTAGTCATTTCAAATTTTATGAAAATAGGATCAAAACTTAAAAAAGATAATAATAAACGCTTTCTTCATTCTACTAAATCCTATCATGTGTAATCAATTCAATGATATCCCTTAATAGGTAATGATTCTAGGTTTGTCATATTGATTACGTACTATTTAATATGGAATCGTATTATTTTTGTGTTACTGAATTTAAGATCTATAATTTATATCATATTTTGTATTCATGCATTTTTGCATAAGAGTTTAACAGCTATTGCATCGAAATCTCAATATATTTAAAAATAGTTCTATATGAATGCACCTCATTTGCCACGTTTGATGTACAATTTTCAACTTGTTGTTTTCACTTTCTTCTATTTTTGCAAGAAATAATTATTGAATTCGGGAAAATTTTCACAAATTCCGGTTTTCGGCGAATTTACACGCTTTAGGAGGTCAGAGATACCAAAAATACAAAATGTCTGTCTGTGAGTCTGTTTGTCTGACTGTCACTCTGAACTTAATGCATGGAATTTAATAAAAATATATATTCAATTAATCATGAAAAATGTTGGTGCTGGGCTAGTTTTGGTGAAAATCGTTCAACGGGTGGCTCTGATGTGCAGCATTTATCACGATCAGAATCAAGTTCCTTTTTGAACTTGTTTCTGAGGTTTCTAATGAATTTTTTATAATGTATATCATAGCATGTGTAAATGTATGGTACTTTTTTTCACGTATTATTATATTGATTTAGTATGGATTGGCACATTTATACATTAAAGACAGAATTCTGCCGTAAACGGTTTTTTTTTCAAAAATTTACTGTATGTTAAATTTATTGCCTAGAAATCTACTATTGTTTAAAAAAATAAATTTTAAGTGTAGATGATTTAAACGTAGATGCACACTTTGATTAAAATTTTTGGTTATATCAAAAGTTATTTCGGGACAAGAATTTTCTTATAGATTGGGTCGAAGCCCGGACAGAAAATTTAGGCCCGTGAAGACCTAAGAAGAATGATTATCAATACCGGTTCGATACGGAAAAAATAAGTTAGGTTCGGCCTGTCTGATCCTTCATAATAAAGTAAAGCCCAGGTCATAGTCTAGATGTTATCGACTACTTAGCAAAAGAAAGGGCTGCGCCCGGCCCAAGTGTCCTGAATGAAAATAGTCCCTTGCAGACCTCTACGTGAAGTATGTAATTTTTTAAATATAAGAACTACCGATATTATGTGTGGTATTCATTGTCCGTATTATATAAAAATCGTAATAATAATAATTAACTTGGATAGGGACGTGTGGCATCTGTCATTATATAGAAGAAAAAAAAGGGTTAAGTAAAGAAAAGAAAAATCTAATGAAGCTCACGTAATTATCTGTATTATTATTATTATTATTATTATTATTATTATTATTATTATTATTATTATTATTATTATTATTATTATTATTATTACTTTGCATACATTCAAAGACGGTTTTTCTTTCTTTTTGTCTTTTTCTTGCTTTCTTTTTAAACCATTTTTCGCTAAATACCATAAAGAAAAAATCTTGTTCATTTCCTCTTTCATCACCTATTTTTCTTTAGCCGCATTTGGTTGAAAGCAGACGAGAAAGCCCTCGTGTGGCAGGTGACGCGTTTTCATGCAGAAACTACCAACGTGAAAAAAATCGGTCGTCTGACATTGGCCTAAATCTAAAGCTTACCATGAGACCATTCACTATCATCAATGTGATCTTAGATGTAAAATTGTGAATGACTTTTTTTTTTTTTTTTTTTTTTTTTAAATATTAAAACAAGTAAGAAAAATCATGCGTTAAGCATAGATTATGAAGCACTTTCCAACACTTAATGAAATCTTTAGCAAAACTTTGTTATTTAGGGAAATAATAGTGTATAGTCAAATATACCCAAATATGTATTCCAGTACTTTTGAACAGCCCTGTATTTCATATGTCAGTTGATGTAATGGGAAAATTTAGTTTAGCAAGAAAATACCCAGTAGCTTGAAATTTCTTTTTCAGCAGTTCATACTATTAGATAGAAACATACTTGAATACTTTTGTTCAGCCCTGTAGTTTACATTGTACTTTTATTACACGTCAGCATTAGGCTAAAATTTATTGTAAACTAAAACACTTTTTAAACAACTGAAATCACATTCTCATACATTATCATTCATAGGTGTCCATGTACCAAATTCTTTGCGTGGCCCTGTATATCCTTTTATCTATATTCTGCAAACACTATCTACACTGTAAAAAATGTCAGATGTTTCTGAATATATAAAAATATACTGTAATCAAAAACGAAAATATACAGTGACCTCTTCTAACTCACCTAAGGTTTCGAAAACCGTTCCTTTACCTTTAAAAATCCCAGAAAACTGTTTGTTTTACAAATTTAATTAAAAATTTATAAAAATTAATTTTTATTAGCTGTCCGTCCTTTTCGGAAACTTTTCTAAGTAGCTTTTACAGTTCAATAATCACTTTTCTCAAATCAAAATATCACTTTTTCGGATTCTATCAATTCTCAAGTTAACATTTTCAGCTACATAATTGATTTTGTGCATGCAATTGTAGCAAAACAATATTAATTTTCCTGTTAATGTTAATACTGTTAAAATTGTATCTTTGTCTACTAAACATGTTCTCTGAATATCAAAACATTTTCGTATGAATTGGTATCATCCGAAAAAGTGATATTTTGATTTGAGAAAAGTGATTATTGTACTGTAAAAGCTACTTAGAAACGTTCCCGAAAAAGACGGGCAGCTAATAAAAATTAATTTTTATAAGTTTTTATTTAAATTTCTAAAACAAATAGTTTTCTGGGATTACCAAAAAACATGTTTTTGGTAAATTCTTAGCGATTTCATTAAAAATATAAATACATATGTTTAATAGTGTTTTTTTTATTATGTTTTAAACTACTAATTGCCGAAACGTCAGTGAAGGCTTACTTTGGAGACACGAAATTTTTTTGTGTCTGTCTGTCAGTCAGTCAGTCAGTCAGTCTGTCTGTTCCGCGATAACTTCCGTAAAAAGCATCCGATTGGCTTGAAATTAAGTGGATATGTTAGTGAGGCACTGGGATTAAGCTGTATAGTTTTTTGTAAGATTTGGTTCATTCATTCGAAAAATATAGAATATTTTATTTTGCGCAATAATGCTTTTCTATGGCAAATCCAATAATTTCCATTTTTTTTTTTTTTTTTTTTTTTTTCCTTGAGAGAAAATGTCACATTATGATAAATGGATGCTGAAATTTTCCGGTTAAATTATTCGTATTGTTTTGAATTTTTGTCTATTCATTTGTCAGATTTTTAAAATTATTACTGTAAATTTTGGAGATTTTTTATAAATGTATTCCAATAATATAAACTAATTTGTTTTAGAGACTTACTTATTTCAAATGTATTTATTTCATTTTCTTTATTTTCTCTTAATGGTTGCTAAGCAACCATTCATCCTAATCCTTATTTTTATAATGTTATAAATTTGAATGCATGTAATTATTGAACGCGAAAAATTAAATGAAGTCAAAGTCAAAACTGATGAATTAATATCTTTGTATCTTTGTGTATAACTATAACATAGCCCAGAAAAGAACATAGGCTATGTTTTATTGATTTTATTCACATGTTTTCCTTAATAATTCGAAATTTCCTTCTTTTTCATGCAGAATCAATAGCGATCTTTTAGATAAAATTTAACCAATTTCTTTTATCGTTGCCCCCCCCCCCCAAAAAAAAAAAAAAAAAAATCAAAATCTGGAATAATTTGTCAACGGCAATAAGTTTCAATTGAGCAAGTTCTATTCGAAAAATTAAACTAAGAAAAAATAAATATGACGTCAGAATTAAAATTAAAATAAATATAGTACTTTGTTAAATATTAAACACGGAAATTTGTTTCGTTAATAAGAAATTTTTCTGACAAAAATGGGAGCATAATTAGAAGTAAAATAAATAAAAAATAATTATATTTTTAACAAATATTTCACGTGATAAAATTTGACGTCATAATTGAAATAAAACAGGTATTTTATAGTAGTCGTTAAAAATATAAGAACTCATGAATAATGACGTTATTGCCGAAACTTCAGTGAAGGCTTATTTTGGCGGCACAAAATTTATTGTTTTACCCCTGTCAGTCTGTTCTGTCTGTCTGTCTGGCCGCGATATCTGACCCCAAATTGCAATCAAAATTTCTTTTTTTCGGAAACAAAATTGTAAAACGCTAGATTACTGAGTTTACACTTTCAAAAGTTCCTGATACATCAGATTTAGGTGTGGACAGGTATGTAGAAGTATGAGGATAATGAAAAATGCATATTAAAGCTGTTACTTATCCTTATAAATCAAAATGTATAAAGAAATACAAGATATACGATAACCATTAGCGAATTGATAGAAAGTTACAAATTTAAGTTTAATAAGACTACGGGGGGTTCAGGGGGTGGAGCCCCCCTGAAGAAATCTACTATGTTATAATAAAAAAACAAAAATAATAGATTATGAAAAATTCAGAATAGCCTAACATAACTAAATCTTTAATTTAACGCTTTTGTTGGCTGAAAACTTCTTATTCTTATTTTATTCTTATAAATAATTACGTAATTCTAAAATTTTAAATTACAGTTTCCAGGAAGTAGAATATTACCCAAAGTGTGTTTTAAAAAAGAAATGATGTGCAAAGCTGATGTTGAGGCTTTTGATCTGCAGATTTACTAGTTTATTTAAACTGCTTTGACATTCACTATTCCATTGTAAACAATTTATTGGATAAGTCCGAAAACTCAAAAGTCTATGCTTCAAAAATGTACTATACAAACTATTCTAAGGCATACAGGAAGATAATATTTTTTTATATTTTCCGAAGAGCATATTTTGAAACTTTAGACTTGTTTTTTATGAGTGAATGTTAGGACTAATTGCCGAAACGTCAGTGAAGGCTTACTTTGGAAACACGAAATTTTTTTGTGTCTGTCTGTCAGTCTGTCTGTTCCGCGATAACTACCGCAAAAAACATCCGATTGGGTTGAAATTAAGTGGGTATGTTAGTGAGGCATTAAGCTGTATAGTTTTTTGTAAGATTTGATTCATTCGTTTGGAAAATATGGAATATTTTATTTTGCGCAATAATGCTTTTCTATGGAAAATCCAATGATTTTTATTTATTTTTTTTTTTTCTTGAGAGAAAATGTCACATTTCATTAATGAAATTCAATGCTAAATGGATACTGAAATTTACCGGTTAATTTATTCGTATTGTTTTGAAATTTTGTCTACACATTTGTCAGATTTTTTAAATTATTACTGTAAATTTTACGAGATTTTTTATAAATGTGTTCCAATAATATAAACTAATTTGTTTTAGAGATTTACTTATTTCAAATGTATTTATTTCATTTTCTTTATTTTCTCTTAATGGTTGCTAAGCAACCATTCATCATAATCCTTATTTTTATAATGTTATAAATTTAAATGCGAGTACGAAAATTTAAATGAAGTCAACGTCAAAACTGATGAATGAATGTGTTTGTATCTTTGTGTATAACTATAACATAGACCAGAAAAGAACATAGGCTATGTTTTATTAATTTTATTCACATATTTTCCTTAATAATTCAAATTTTCTTCTTTTTCATGCAGAATCAATAGCGATTTTTTAGATAAAATTTAACCTATTTCCTTTATCGTTGCCAAAAAAAAAAAAAAAAAAAAATCAAAATATAAAATAATTTTTCAACGGCAATAAGTTTCAATTGAGCAATTTCCATTCGAAAAATTAAACTAAGAAAAAATAAATATGACGTCAGAATAAAAATAAAAATAAATATAGTACTTTGTTAAATATTAAACACGCGGAAATTTGTTTCGTTAATAAGAATTTTTCTGACAAAAATGGGGGCATAATTAGAAGTAAAAGAAATAAAAAATAATTATATTTTTAACAATTATTTCACATGATAAAATTTGACGTCATAATTGAAATAAAACAGGTATTTCATAGTAGTCGTAAAAAATATTAGAAACATGGATAGCAATAACTCATGAATAATGACGTCATTGCCGAAACTTCAGTGAAGGCTTATTCTGGCGACACAAAATTTATTGTTTTACGCCTGTCAGTCTGTTCTGTCTGTTGTCTGTCCGCGATAAAATGCAATCAAAACATCTTTTTTTCGGAAACAAAATTGTAAAACCCTAGATTACTGAGTTTACACTTTCAAAAGTTCCTGATACATCATATTAAGTGTTTGTGGTGGGCAGGTATGTAGAAGTATGAGTATAATGAAAAATGCTTATTAAAACTGTTACTAATCCTTATAAATCAAAATGTATAAAGAAATACAAGATATACGATAACCATTAGCAAATTGATAGAAAGTTACAAATTCAAGTTTAATGAAATTACGGGGCGTTCAGGGGGACGGAGCCCCCCTGAAGAAATCTACTATGTTATAATAATAATTAAAAAAAATAATAGGTCATGAAAATTTCAGAATATCCTAACACAATTAAATCTTTAATTTAACGCTTTTTATGGCTGAAAACTTCTTATTCTTATTTTATTCTTATAAATAATTACGTAATTTGAAAATTTTAAACTACAGTTTGCAAAAAGTTGAATATTACCCAAAGTGTTTTTTTTTTTGTTTTTTTTTTTTTTTTTATGATGTGCAAAGCTGACGTTGAGGCTCCTGATCTGCAGATTTACTAGTATATAATCTTTTGGAAGTTGCACTTTAATGATAACACGACATGATATTTGTTATTTAAAAAAGGTAATTTGGTTTGAAAATATAATTATTCTCATGTTTTTTCTGTGTAGGTATAAATTTTTATATAATTATATATATATATTTATTTATTTTACAATAAATAAATTATAAATTAAAGTAATATGCATTATGTTTACTGTAATGTTAACAAAAAATTATGTTTTTAGATTTTTTTTCGAAATATCTATGGATATTTAGGTATTAAAAAAATCATAAAAGAAAGAAAATTATTTTTAAAAATATCTATGGAATTTTTAAACGGGGGGGGGGGGGGATGTATGTGTATATGTTCTTCCGTAACGAGCATTTCCGAATAGCAAACATCTCTATTTAGCAAAATTTACATTAGAGCTTGGTTGATTTCAAAAAGTGGTTCCGAAAGTATGGGTTCGGTCCCTTCCCAAGATTTTGTTTTCTAGGGGGAGGGGGATTAAAAAGGAGAATTTTGGCATAAAGTTTTCGCAAAGGCAAGAGAGAAAACATAGTTCGCGTTTACAATGTCGGATATAGCAGAAATCTCTTTATTATTTTCCTAATTTATTCTTCTCTAATTAAATAATTTATAAAAATAATCAGAGAGAGTGGTCTATAGGAACAAGAAATATATAATTAGTTTTAGGTAGCTTTCATTACAAAAAGTAAAAAGGTACCTATTGCAGCCGTCCGGAGGAAAGCACTTCCGGAAAATTTTGGTATATTTTCACCGATCATGACCCCCAGACCCCAAAACCACCCTCCGTTCAAATGTTGACATATATATATATATATATATATATATATATATAACCATATATATATATATATCTGATTTTTGTCATGCGATAACTAACGTATTTATGAACCGATTTGAATGAAATTTGGTATGTACATAGTACATACAAATGTCTCGACCGAGTTCGTTGGCCAGCATCATCCGCCATTTTGTTTCAAAATGGCGGCCATTTTAAAATTTTTTAAAATTTTAAAATTCAAAATTCAATGCGAAAAAATTAAAAGTTGAAAAATATTTTTCTTTTACATGTTAGAACTTAAAACAACGATTTCAGAACACTTTTTATTTTGTCTATATCTTAAAAAATGATTGAGTTATCACACTTTGAATTTCTCTTATGTCTGACATTTTGAAACGATCTAATTTTTGTCACGTGATAACACGCGTATTTATGAACGGACTTGAATGAAATTTGGTATGTACATTGTACATACAAATGTCTCAACCGAGTTAGTTGGCCAGCATCATCCGCCATTTTGTTTTAAAATGGCGGCCATTTTAAATTTTTTAAAAAATTTAAAATTTAAAATTAAATGCGAAAAATTTAAAAGTTGAAAAATATTTTTCTTTTACGTGTTAGAACCTAAAACAACGATTTCAGAACACTTTTTATTTTGCCTATATCTTAAAAAATGATTAATTTATAGCACTTTGAATTTTTCATATGGCTGACATTTTGAAACAATCTGATTTTTGCCACGTGATAACACGCGTATTTATGAATCGATATGGATGTAACTTGGTGTGTACATAGTATATACGGAGGCCTGAATCGAGTTCGATACTCAGTTCCATCCGCCATCTTATTTCAAAATGGCGGCTATTTAATTTTTTTTTTAATTTTAAAATTTAAAATTAGGTACAAGAAAGTGAGAAATTGAAAAAGATTTTTCTTTTATGTATTTGACCTTGATACAAAGATTCCATTTTTTGTTTCGTCTGTATCTAAAAAAATGGCTGAGTTATCGCATATATATATTAATCGATTTCAATATGAGTGTGCATGTGCACCTGAATTAAGATTTCGACCAAGCTCATTATCAGATTCTACTACTTTGAGCTTAGTATTTTTGAATAATATAATTTAATTTAAAATAAATAAATAAATATATAAGTATATGAAAGCTACCTCTTCCTACCGGCACTGCCGGAAGGACTATTTAAATATCGTGCGATTTAGCTGGGCAGTTTTTCTTTGTTATATGTGGGCAGACAGACGGACGGACAGACTAAACGACGAATATAGGTGCTCTATTTATATAATTACGGAAGCACCTAAAATTATCCAGATCTTGATGTAATAGTACACAGTATATGGATACAGCACAGTAGCCAAAATCTTTTGTGTGTACCTGTAAGTTTTAATTTCGGGTCTTCATAACGGATAAAACTGAATTTTATATCAGGTCTCTTAAAAAAAACTAGTCGTTGCGGGCCACCGTAATACTTACCCATCATATATATGCATAGATAATATATGAAAATAATACATTTGAAAACTATTTATAAAATGGATTGCAATTCCAAAACAAAATTTATTGTATTTTTACAATAAATTTAACAAAATATTTTGTATTTTTAATTCTCATTTAATCGTGTTTCTGTTTTTGTACAGTTATTTGGGGTTGATGAGTGTAGCTCATAGGCGGCAGAGCCCCATAATATTTTAAATAATTACAGTTTGGTATTGCAGAAAATTTAAGATTGGTTGTTGCTTGCTTTATCATTCTAGATATATAAACTTGCATAGGAAAATATAATAATCTCTACACAGTTTATTATACAGTATCTACTCATTTATATTTCATGATTGTGAAATAGTAATTTAAAAGGTAAATTAATGATCATAACATTTAATTTTTAATTGATATTTATAAGTGCATATTAAAGTCAATAGTGGTTATTTTAATAAGTAACTTTTTCATTTATTTTATTTTATTTTATTTTGACTCAATTTTCCTGTTAGCAACTTTGCAAGGGGGCTGCCCATAAACATCTGTGCCCAGGGTCCCCAAATTTGCAAATCGGTCTCTGTGTCCGAGACGTTCTGCTTTCGAAGCTGGTAGACGGGAGGTGCATGGTTTTATCACAATCGCGCCCGTCGGCCTAATCGTTCGGAGTCACGATTTTCTTTGAACCTTGGATTTCTTTGAGTAAATACGACTCAGACCTCCATGGAGGGCCACTCCCCCTTTAGGACCTTTATCTCTCGTGTTTGTAATTGGCCGTCTTAAAAACAACTAACTAACCATTTTTTGTTTATACATATGTATTTTTATGTTCATATTTTCCATTTGAAGCAAATAAATAAATATAATATCATTTTTCATGAATAAAAGATAAGTTTATGAACATGAAAATGTTAATTTAAAAAATATTCTGTAAAAGAATTAAATACTACTTGTCGCAATTTTTTTTTTTAAATTCACTCACAAAATTATAACAATAACACTTATTATAAACGGTTTTGCAGAATCACGATCATGCATTTTAAAAAATGGATGAAAATTTTTTAGATAAAGTAGCCAAAACTAAATATTTATCCAATATACATACCGGGTGTCCTGAAAAGGACTGAACGATTTTAAAAATCAATAACTTGCAAACTTTTACAGATATTAAAAAAATTCTTGCCCGAGAGTCATCTAAAAGGTCAAAAGTTTTTTTCCTTAGATTCTGGATTTTAGTTCGAATTACAAACAATAGATGGCGCTGACAGCGCTAGGTGCTGTGTTGAGATGGATATTGACGTCACTTAGTACTGAAGCAAAATAAGGAGTTTAAGGCTGTGGAGTGGGTCTCGTTTGACAATGCAATCTTGCTCTTACGGCCCGATTTTGAACTTTTGTTTATTTGTTTTTATTGAACAACATACATTTGACCCGTGCACTCGACATGAAGCCCGATTTTGGACCCAGTCAGTATAATTTCAATGAAATGTGTTGTTGTCATGGAAATAATAAATCTTTTTATATAATAGCAGCGATTGGAAACTGGAAATGAATTTAACGAGCAGCATACGAGTTTTGCAGACGATTTTACATTTAAGAAAGCCGTATTTTCTCGGATTATATTACTTTTTATCATCTAATTTAAAGAATACTTTGTGCATCATATTTTAAAATAAAGTGAAACGATTTAGTAGTTTTTTTGTTGTTCTTGTTGTTAAAAATTAATCAATTTTGCTATTTTAAAAAAATTGTTATATTCTAAGAAATGCTAGTTTTTTTTAAAGAAGTTCTTTGGTAGAGTTTTATGTATGTTGTAAAAAAATTGCGGAAATGGTTTATTCTTTAGAACAAAGAATATTTATAGTATAAACATTAAAAACTTTGTGCAATAGCTGTTGCAGTCTTTTGAAAAAATACCCAAATACAAAATTTATTACGATTATGCATATTAAATTCATGGTAATAGGGAAATAATACTACCTCCACCTTAAATGAGCCATAATCATAATGACAACTTAGAATCATCACCTATCATTGGATATGATTGAATTAGTCACGCAGAATAGGATTTAAAAGAATGAAGAAAACATTTATTAATATCCTTTTAAGCTTTGATTCGCTTTTCATAAAACTTTAAATGAGTAACGAAAATTCTGCAACGAGTATACATATTACAATTCAAGGCATTCTGTTGGGTAGTTTTTGCGCTATTATGTGCGGACAGATAAAAGAACATTCCAGATGACGAATATAGGAGCTACATATATAATTATCCTCACAGAACATAATATAATGGCATAGTTCTGAGTGTCTGTGTAAATGAATCATGAATTATGCATAGTTTGTTTACAATACCCAACACGGCATAATAAATCTTATTAACATATATCACTTACAGGCCAATTCAATTATTTCAACGCAAGTTAGAGTTTGGAAAGACAGACAGGCAGACAGCTAACTAAATAGAAATCATAAACATTTTTAACTATGTTGGAAAGCGTTAAAAACACATGTTAAGTTGAAATTTGAAATTTAGAATTTTATTTAAATAGACGGAAGCATATTTGAACTCTTTTGTATAGCCCTGTACTTTTCCTACTATCTTTAAATACACGCCATTTATCTAGCTAAAATCTATTTAAAACCGAAACATGCTTTAAACTAATGAAATCACACTTCCAGAGATTACCATCCAGAGCCGGCTATTAATCCAATTTTTGAGTGCCTCTGTATATAATTTCATTTCTATTCTTTAAACATATCGTAATATACTTAAAGCTGTTCAACGTAAAAAATGCATAACTCATTTACAAACCACCTTTAATATACTTACTTACACACTTAGTAAGGAGTGCGAATTCTTTTGTGTAGCCTTGTATATGATTTGCACCAATTATTACACAGCGTAACATGCAAAAGTGTAGTGAAATTTAAAAAAAATCATATTAAAACTTAAAACTTCAAGCAATTATCGTTAGCGTACAGCATTTTTGATACAGCATAGTTTCCGAAATCTTTTGTGTGTCCCTGTAAATATTTCATATTTTCTATTATACAGTAAGAAATTCGTAGTAAACCTAAGTAACTTATAACAATTTTATTATATGTGTAACAAAATTAAAATATGCCGCTTAGTATGTTCCCTTCTATACCGTTATGTTACATAATTACTTTGTGTGGCCCTGTAAATGAATAATAACTATTCTTTGTGCAGCATATTCTACATCATTTGTATTTCAATTTAATTCATAACTGCATGCTAATTTCATTATGTTCGGACGGGTGTAATATCATCAAAAAGCACTTGAAACTTTTTCCCCGTCGCCCATAATGTAACGGAATACTTTTGACTGTCCCTGTATTGGAAATACACATCCGATATTCATAAAATTTGAAATAACTGGATAAAATTCTTCAATAAATAAATATTTAAAATTTCAAACGATTCGACAGAGTAATTTTTGCACTGTTATATGCGGACAGACAGACGGACGGACGCACCAGAGACGAGTATAGGTGATATGCATTTATATAATTACTAATGTATCTAAAAAACAGCTAAATTTAAAAGCGCATGCCGAAATTGAAAACGTATTTCCAGCAGTTATTACTTAAAGACAGTACAGTAACCGATTTCTTTTTGTGTGCCCCTGTAAATGAACGTTAAATGCTATAAATACCAAATACTCTATTCTGTCATAATCATCTTATACTGAAATGCAGTGATTTATATCAGTTTCAATACATTTGAAATAGTGTATTTCATTAATATACACTGCAAGTGATTTTCCCCTATAGACTATGATGTGATGCAACCTTTTCGGTGTACCTGTAAATGAACTGTTAATCCCACATACTTAAAATACAATAACAGGACATGACTAGGTGACATAAAAAAGGTTTAAAAGATACCCAGATAAATAAATAGATAAATAAGATATCCTGTTCTCAAAAGTACTTACATTCTTGGAATGTAAAAAAAAAAGTCGGTAATTCGAACGTTGTTGTTTCACGCATTTCGATTTCAAAGGAGTCGTACCCATGAAAATAAATTTTTTTTCTATTATTGCGCTGACGCCAGCAAAATCAAAACTATATGGATTGCATTCAAAATCGGACGATAAAAGCAAGTTCATTTTTGAATAAGATCCACTCCATAGCCTTAAACTCCTTATTTTGCTTCAGTGCCAAGTGACGTCAATATCCGTCTCAATACAGCACCTAGCGCTCTCAGCGCCATCTATTGTTTGTAATTCGAACTAAAATCCAGAATCGCAGGAAAAAAACTTTTGACCTTTTAGATCACTCTCGTGCAAGAATTTTTTAAATATCTCTAAAAGTTTGCAAGTTATTGATTTTTAAAATCGTTCAGTCCTTTTCAGGACACCCGGTATATTAAAGCATTAATTTCAAAGTACTTTCCATTAAGCATACATAAGAACTTTTGTAATTATATACGAGGTGAAAAATCGTATTTAAAATTGAAAAAAATAATACGAAAAAAATTATCATTTATAAAATAGTATTATACACTTGTGTTTGTTAAATGTATGTATAGAGAAAAAAAATCATTTTATCTATTAAATTATATATTTCCCCGTTTATTACAACAATTTTTACAATCATATGCAGAATAGCTGCTCACCATGTTATATTATTAATTACTACATCCATAAACTTAAAAGAAATTTGAAAAAAATTCATCTACTGGCATAATGAGATAAGTAGCGTTTTCTGAATAATATGCAAACAAATCAAGCTGAAACTGCCGTCACTATATTCTTCGGTGCTGACCAGGGGGGGAAGGGGGGGGGAATAGGAAAAGCTCTGTGGTCAGCCTCAACATTTGTTTCTGTTGAAGATGCTAATGACTCTTGAGTAAATACAGTGAAAAAAAGGTGGTAAAAAACAGATCCCCAGACCCCTAGTGATACTATAGGTGTTAAAAAAAGCACGCCTTCGTCGTAATAAATCACTGTGGATTGACAGACAATTTTTTTCACTCTGATTGGATGCAAATATCCGCCCATCCTGGCGGTGAGAACGTGAACTAATTAACCATCAGCCCGAATTCAGAGTTCCACATTTCAGGGATTGGGGCCTTAAATAAAGAATAATCTATGACTATGTTTCTTGTATATTTTATATTTCATGCAGTAAATTAAATATATATTCATTCATATTCAAATGCATAATTATTTACATTTGAAACATAGTTCCGATCAGACTTTTTTTTGAAAATCCCAACTTTAAGTATGAGCAGCAAGAAATATTCTAGGGTGAGCGGTGAGCCCGACCAGCAGAAAGTTAATCATCCCAATCCAAAATAGTAAAATTAGGGCTAACCCAACCCGATTTTGGATTCTATTCAGTGAAGTGTCTACTGTTCAAAGGCTTTACAATATTCGAATATCAAAAAATACAGATTTGTCCATTTTTCTATATAAAACCTAAAACTGGCATTATTGTACATATAATTGTAGATATATTCTACACATAACTTTAGATATATTGTGCACATAATTGCAGATTACTTATCATAATTGTATTAAAACCTTATTTACTTTCATCTCATTTTGAATTCGGGTCTTATTGTGATTAAAGTATTTCGGATTACGATCGGATTGAGTTACGGCCAGGCCCGTAGCTAAGGGGACGCTATGGGCGGCTCAGCCCCTCCTGAAATATTTTGAGCCCCCCCCCCCCCACGGAAAAGATTCCAAGGTCACTTAATGAATTTCTGTTCCGAAAATTCAAATTAAATTCTGTTCAAAAATCTAATTTAGTATGGAGACTTTTTCACACTTTTGCAGAGTTACTAAATTGTATCTAAAATAAGTGTTTCAACACTCCCTCATCCTATATGTACATATGAAGCTAGCATGATGTTCAATTTTGCACCAGTTATACACGCAAAATTTTCATAATCCTATACTTTTCTTAGCATAAAATGAAGTTATTACAGCAGTTTAATAAGAAACACAGTACCTACAATGTGAATATGCAATAATTTATCTTTCTGCGTCAGAGAGAAAGAAAAAAATTATGAGCACCCCTACATTCTCTTGAGCCCCCCCCCCCCTACCCCTATGGTTCACTTCTAGCTACGGCCCTGGTTATGGCGGATTTAAGTCGAGTTGAAGGTCGCTGAAAATTATTTGTGCTGGTCAGGGCGTAGCTTGAAATTTTTATTGGGGGGGGGGGGGGGAGACGCCTTTGGCGTCTGGAGAGGTTTGGCGCCTTTTAATGTTTTGCGCCCTTAAATTATTTGTAAATTTTTTTAGGGGGAGGAGGGTTAGTAATGCTACTTTTTATCTTTAGTTACTTATTCATAGTAATATGGCATCTGTTTAGGTGATGTAAGTGATGCAGCCATGGTTGGATTTCTATTTTAAGAGTGCTTGCAACTGTGCTGATAAAGTATCTCTCCCAGCTCTTGTTTTTTCAAAGCTAAAAAGGCAATGTGGAATGTTTATAGAGAAATCGAATACCGGATCCTTAAATCCGTTTTCCTGACATGATAAGAACAATTGTATTTGCAAGAGAAATAAAAATACAGAACGCAAAGTTAATTACAATAGAGTTATAGGGGTTTCAAAGCCGCACCTCCCGCCCGAAACTTGTTGGTCAATATAATTGAATTTAGCCTTCAATTTTTTGTGGTGAGATCCTCCGATATCGGGCCCACTACTATCGCTCCCATCAATATAAAAAAAGAATGTTAAACCTCTCGATGAACATTCGACTCTTTTCAAGGATGTAATGGTGGTCTATATACCAAATATACTGAATATTCCAGTTTCTGTAAAATGAAATGACATATTATTCCATTTATTATCTTAGTTCCCCAGATGTAAAGAATAAATAAAATATTTTGCTACTTTTAAATGTATAAGTCGATCTAAGAGACTTTTTTAATAGGTAACAACAGTTTTAAGGCTCTATGGCCTGAAAAAGATGCTTTTTTTTTCTCGGAAATTATTGGAAGTATTTCTATATAATATGTAAAGCAAAAAAAGATAATTGCTATAAAATTTTGCTTTTTAAATTTATCCGGCTTAAGAAAAAAAATGCTATCAAAACATCACTTTCTTGACCCATTTTCTAATTTTATTGTGCTCACTTGGAACCGCATGTCTAAAGGATATTGCATTACTTGCTCACATTTCTTTTAAATCATTCTTTTATTCTTAACCTAATAGACATTTCATGTATTGCCCATTTAAACAATTAAAGGGCAGCATAATGCAATTATAAATTGTTTATTTATGATTCAAATAAATAAAACATACAACAAATCACTGAATGTGTAATTTGGATTAAGCATTTATGTCATACTCATTTCTTTTTCCATCAAAATATAGATTTTTAAGATATTTTTTGCAATTAAATTTAACATAACAAAAGTAAGAAAAAATACAATTTAAAATGAATATATAATAATATTATAAAATGCTAATTGTCGCAGATTGTTTTAATTTTTCTATTTTTTAAAATATTCCATTTCGTCACAGCTGAGGTTAGGTCCATTGTTTCTGCCAATGATTTTTCACATTTTAGTATCATTAAATTATTCAACCGTTCATCTGTCATGGTTGTTCGTAAGGAATGTTTAATGAGCTTAAGTTGACTGAAAGAACGTTCATTTGAACTTACACCAAAACCAGCTGTTATTATAAATTTTACTGTGCGAAAATTTTCTTTGAGTACTGAACATAATTTTTTAGATTCCTCAATAACTTCATTTAATGTATTGGAGGTTCTACATCGGTCAAATAAAATTTCCATTTCAAACTGTAAGGTACATTTATCTGGTTTTAAAACAGATGGAGGGCATCATGGAAATCAGAGCTTCGACATTAGAAATTTCTAAATTTGTTTTTGAGAGTGGAAAGTTAAAAATATCGAAAATGGGTGTGGCGGAATAAACAACAACTGCTGTTATATTACACTTTAATTGCATAATTAAAGTATCCAGAACGCATTTGAATTCTTTTCGGTAAAATGTATGTATTAATAATGTAAAAGTTTCAAAAATCCCCATTTATCAAAAAATAGCGATCTGTTTAGGAAATAAATAATAAAAATCATTAAAACTTAAGGCACAGATGTCATATACGCACCACGTTGGCGCGATTTTTTTTTCTGACGCCAGTTTGGAAAAAACTTTGTTTTCAAATATCAGCTACATATATATTTTTTATTATTTTCAATTATTTTTAAAAGGAAATACTAATAAACTATAAAAGTTTAATAATTATAAAGCAAAATAATTTATATCGATTTATAAAAGAAAATATAAAGTAAATAAACAGTTTATTAATAAATAATCAACAATGGCCAGATTATCATATGAGGAAAAAAATCGCCATTTTGTTGCACTCGCGCAAATGTGGTGCGTATATGACATCTGTGCCAAAATTAAATTTAACGGAAAACTGAGAATGCTATTCGATTTTTTCCACTAATAATAGAAATGATAATAAATGAACTCACAACTGCGTCAGAAATATAAACATTGTACTTTAAGAACATGCTTAACTAAAGGAAAATATGTACATTTTTTACCTTCCACTGCATCATCATTTTTCATCCACTTTTTCATAAATTTCCATCCTTTATCCGCTTTATAACTCTTTTTTCTGTTTTCTTGCCTGTAGTAAGATCCTGGCTTTTTGTTTTTATGTTTTATTTCAGTCAGATCACTCATGACTGAATTTCTTCTCTTTGGACCACTACGAAAGACAGCTTTTTATTTTTATTTTAAAAATTGAACGAAATAAATCTCTAGTTTTAAAAAGTCGCGCAATCAGCTTCAGTATGACAATCTGACAATACTGGATGCTGGACAACCAAGATGTGTGTAGATGACACCCGGAAATTATCTAACCTACACACGGAAGGGCATAAGAGAGGAGTTAAAACAGTCTAAAGGTCAGATGACCCTCTCGAGGACCACCAACCTTGGATTGGAGGGGAGAGCTTTTCTCTAAAAGATCAAGTTACATACAGTGATCGAACTATGTCCATTTCCGGAATGTGTTCTTGTTTTCGCACTAGGGATAGCGCCTGGTAGTAATCTTAAAATGTCTCAAATGTAATGGATCTCCTATATATTTTTTGAAACCATAATTTATTTTCTTTGTTATATTAGTTCCAAATCATGTTTCTGTTATCTGATTTAAAAAAAAAAAAAAAAAAAAATGTGTAAATAAGAATGTCACATTAATAATAAAAATTTTAGGTGCCTGACGGAGCATTCAACATTCAACATTCCATCGCGCCCTTTTTGAAACCCCCTATTTTAGGTGCCTGACTGCACCCCTAAACCTACTGAGGCGCCCTACTACTAAAACATATTATACAATCATTCAAACGCACTACAGTCGCTTCCACGCTTATTTTTCCTTTCTATCTATTTCTAAGAGTGACCAACAACTACTATAAGAGGCTCCCCCCTCCCCCTCCCCCCTAAAGCTACGTCCCTGGTTCTGGTTCGAAGTGGGTTGTGGGTCGAATAATTTTTTGGTGCTCACGTTCGGGTCTTGGGTTTGATCCGACCTGTGCATAACTCTATCTCCCCTCCCTCCTGTGGGGGATACCATGCCCTGCCTTCAGGCATGTTCTGGGTTCTGATGCACTCTGTGTTTTGTATGGGCATCAAAAAAAGTAATGTTGATATCAAAAATAATGTGCACTGTTAAAAATTTGACCCCTTTGCTGCATCGTCACTCCACCACTTTTATAGAAAACGATTATTTTACCCTATTGTGGAGCATTCTCATGGTTCAAAAGAGAGATATTCTATAAAAGCGGGGGAGTGACGATGCAGCAAAATGGGTCAATTTTTTTTTACAGTGTATATATATGACTTTTACAGATTGTTAGACATTCAGATCTAGCGCAAATTCAACTTGTATCAATGCATTTTAGTTTCTTAGAATTTTTTTGGTATTATAAAAAATTAACAGTCAATATCACTAAAAATTTTATTGCTATCAATATTGTTTGAATCGTCAAAAAGTAAAATTAATGAAAGTACCTTAAAAGCACTATAGGCTGCGTAGAGATCAGTGTTGAATTCAAGGAGTAGCTTGGGGGCATCTCCCCCCATCTTCCCTTCGAGAAAAATCAGATGTCACCCCCAGATGATTTACAGTTTTTGTGTTTTCAGCGATCAAAAAGTGCAATTTCAGTCCCTCTCCGAAATCACAGAAATCCTTCCTGGAGAAAAGTGTCTTTGAATTCAACACTGCCTACCAATGTTGAATTCAGGCATTTTTCTCCGTGAAGGATTTTTATGGCTCCGGGGGGGGGGGGACGGTGTAAAGTTCTGGCAGGAAATTGTATATTTTACCATTGAAAACACAAAATCTCAACTCTTCCGGGGGGGACATCACATCGTTTCGATGGAAGGTAATGTCACCCCCGGGCCATTTTCTGAAAACAACACTGCTGGTAAAGATTTTTGCACAAGCAAACTCTTATAAGATCCGTCCAGCTAACTTCCTGTCGATAGCTAGATATCAGCTATTTTCGAGATAATTTAGCATTTACATGTGAATAAAAAATAAATAAATAAATAAAAATAAAATAATTGTGACTCTGATCTTTGTAGAATGTATTCAATAATGTTGTGCAGAGTATCAGAATAAAAATGACAGCATATTTTTCAAATTCATCATAGACCGGAAGGCGGCAGCACAGACAATTACCTCATCGCATATTAAAATAAAATCAGTCTTCCAAATCATATCTCGGTGGAAAACACCTACAAAACCGATACGATTGATTCGCAGGTTTATCACTGTGTTTCCCTGTACCCAAAAGTGTGAAAACATAAAGGATTAGGAGCAAAAAAACTTAATGGTAAATCTATGAGTCGACTTCTAAAATCGGGTTTTTTGGTGTTTTCCCGCAAGATATGACTTATTGTGTTTTAATGTACAATCAAGATTTAACTAATCCTAGATTTTCATCCGTGAACTCGATGAGGTGATTGTCTGTGCTGCCGCTTCCCGGCGAGACACTTGCGAGTACACTTGTACTTATTGTACACTTTGCGAGCAGTGGCGTAGCTAAGGGGGGGCAAGGGGGGCGTCCGCCCCGGGCGCCGAGGCCTAGGGGCGCCAAATTGAGAGAAAATGTTATATATCTATATTGGGGTGGGGGCGCAAAATTTCTTGCTGGCCCCGGGCGCCAAAAAACATGACAGTAGGTGGCTACGCCACTGTTTGCGAGACATTTTGAAGTGTGGGTAGTGAGACTCGACGTGCCTGCTCTCTCTAATGATTCACAACAAGGGCCATCAGATCAAATCAATTGTAAAATTTTTAATGTTGTTTGTTGTTTATACTTCTCAGCTTCACAATCAGCTGATGTTTCGTAACGTTGAAGCATTGATTAACCAACCGACCAACCAACCAAACTTATCTAACGACAAAGAGAAAAAAAACTTTAAAAATAATAACGGGTGTGTCGGGTGGCAGAATGCTTTTAAAGGAACGCTATTTTAAATAAAATTTTTTATTTTATATTTTGCATTTTCTGAATGAGTTACATTAAATATTTCGTATTGATACTCATACCGGAAATGACAACAAGGAAGTGTTTATGAGTGGTGGCGCTTTAACCGTGTGTTGCTAATTTAATATTTTGTTATTAATTTCATTCTGGGAAGTAATCTTTGATTTATGTGCTTGTGTTTATTTTTGTGGATGTAATGGTTAAAATTCTTATTTGATAGAAAGTTATGGCTGTTGATGTCTCAGCCGGAGAATTTAATGCAGCTTTATGGAAGCGATTTAAAGGTGGTAAGATAAGAAACGTTTATCCCTTAACAAAATATAATGACATAGTTGAGAAAATCAAAACTATGGAAAAAAATCCTCCATGCAATACGCCTGGCGAATATTATTTACTAAGGAAGTTCGTTGTTGCAAATATTGATGGGCGAGAAAGATTATGCTGCAAACCAGAAAATTGCTCTGTTTCTGAAAAAACTGTTGATAGCGCTCGATGTGATCTCAAATTTTATGTGGCCTTAGAAGAAATATATAACTGTATAGATGAAGTTCATAAATCTATGATACACGGTGGGAAAGATAGAATAGTGCGTAGTATTCAGAAAAAAGGAGTTGTAAATATCACTCGCGAAACTGTAGAATTATATCTTTCATTTTGTAAAGTATGTAGACCTTTAAAGAAAGAAGTGACACGCAAAACTAAAATAATTACTATTCCTTCATTGAATAATCGAGCTTGTGATAGTCCTATAAATAATATAAGCAGTGAAAGTGAAGGGCCTGAAAGATTTTGTTTAGTCAAAAATTTATCAGTTGACATTCCCTCTTCAGAGTTGAAATCCTCAGAAACTTACTTTAGTTTAAACCGAAGTTATATTGATCTTATTGATTTCAGTTCTTCACCTGATGGTGATTACCGATTCGTATTCTTATATCTTGATCTTCAAACTAACTTTTGTGTACTTTATCCAGTTAGGTGCAAATGCATTTATGAAATAGTATCACATTTGCTTAATATATTTACATTATTAGGCCCCCCTCAAGTATTACACAGTAATTTTGAAGAATCTTTCATGCTTCAAATTATTAGTGAAGTTAAACAAGCATGGCCTGAAATAGTTATTGTATCCGGAACCTCAAGTTATTTAGAAATTCAAGAAGTAGCTGGAAACTGTGTTTCGGAGCTCCATTCATTGTTAAAATCTTGGTTGTCTGAAAATAACTCAAAACGTTGGAGCGCAGCTCTAAAATTCATTCAGTTAAGGAGAAATACTGCTTTAGTAAATGGATCTAAAAGCCCTTATGAATGCTTGTTTGGAAAATCTATGCATTCAAAATCATTGTTTCAAAAAGACATTGTTTTATTGAAACAAGTAAACAGAGAAGATGAATTGATGGATTTGATAAACAAACAAACAGAGGTAAAACAAAATGAATCTTAAGGTTTAAAGCAGGGGTGCAGAAAATGTCTTTACATCCAACATTTCCTCCAATCCGTATGAAATTTCCCCCAAAATTTGACAGGCTGGCATAAATTTTGTATTGCCGTAAATATAGAATTCTTTTCCTAAGTTTGTCAACTTGTGATCCAGTACATATTCTGAAATTGATTTTGTAAAGATTGCCTGAGGTATCTTTCAAATTGTAAAGAAAATTTTTATATCTCGGAGAATTATGCAATTCATTCTTAAAAATGAATATTTTTTCTGCAAAATTTCCCCTGATCCTAGATCAATGGGTCGAACATATTCTGCACCCCTGTTTTTAAATTTGTGTATCTGCTTGCATTTGTAATTTTATAAATTTTAATATATAGATTTGGATTTGGGGTATTTTTCTGTTAATCCCCAGAACTGGGTTTTTGTCGGCAGAAAGTGGTTTCTGCCTTGTTCATGTCAGAAACTGGCATAAAGACATTCTGTGACATAATCAGTGATTTTTTTTTAAGTAATATTAAATTTCTTAAGCAGTTAGTCCTTAAGTAATTAATCCTTAAATAACTCAGAATAAATGTATTCACAATGCATACAAATAAAATATTATGGATAGTTTTAATTAAAAAAACAAATTTGATCTTTGAAGAAATAAGTAATAATGTAACAGATATATATTTTTTTTGTTATATATGCATATGTAATTTATGTATAAACAATTAGATTATTTTGAAATCTTAGTTTGAAAATCAAAATAGCAAAGTATATCCAATGCAATATAAATTAATAAATACTGAAGAGAAAAGGAAAATATTTACTCAAAATATTTTTCTGTAACATGATTTAATAATAACTGTAAAAAATCTCTCTTAGAAATTTTATAGTGATATGTGGATCTTGTAATTCTATAGATTTTGAAAACAAAACATTAAAATACAGTATTAAAAAAATGAATCTGACCTTTTTTTTTTTTTTTTTTTTCACTTACAAAACAAATTGTAAAATCTTGCTTGAAAACAAAAGAAGCAATATGATTGGCTTTGGCAAAATGTGGGAGTGGCTGAAAAATAAATGATATTTGCTGCTTAAATCAGGTGCACTAATCATCCAATCATAGAAGCTGGTAGCTATTTTTCCTCCTTCATATTTTTTTTTTTTTTAGAACTAACTGCACCATGAGGGTTTATTTTTTTTGAACTATTGGGGTATCTGTTCTTAATTTAATAATGTCTTTGCCTAAAGGTAAAGGTGGTAGACCAATAGACCCAATTTGGAGGCACTATGTCCAGAAAGAAATCAATAACAAATTAATTGTTGAATGCATCAACTGCAAAAAAATTGTCAGTGCTAAGCCTTATAGAATGAAAGTGCACTGGAAAAAGTGTAAAGGTGGTGGTAGTAATTTTGAAAGCCACCCTACTGAGGGCTTGGAAATAAATCATGAAGAATTGTCTTGTTTCTCCCAAGTTAATTTAATTTCACCTGCAAAAAAATTAAAAGTAGAAAAAGAACCTGAAGCTGAAAGAAATGTTTTAGATTTAGAAGATAGACCCATAACTGTAACAACACAAACCAGCATGAAAAGTTTTGTAATGAAAACAACTGCAAAGGAAAAACATAATTTAGATGTAGCAGTTGCAAAATTCTTTTATGCTTGTAATATCCCATTATCAGTCTCTGAGCATTCAGCTTTTAAAAACATGATCAGTTTACTAAGACCTGGTTACAAACCTCCAAATAGTAAACAGTTGGCTGAAAATCTGCTAGATAAAGTACACATTGAATTGAAATCAAAAGTTGAAGAAGAAGTAAGTGGTAAAACAGTTACGGTTATTTAAAAGCGGCTGGAGTAATTTATATAATGACTCTTTTGTTGCTCATGGCATACTACTGGTACTGAATGTATATTAATTCTGTAAGTACAGGATCTGAGAAAAAATTTGTCAACATGTAATGCTGGTCTTGAAAGAGTATTTTCAAACTTTTCTTAAATTCAGAACAAATTAAGAAATAGTCTGGGTTTAGAAATATTAGCAAAATTAGTCCTATGTTATGAAATGCTCCATGGAAAAAGTAATACAGTAGACTCCCTCAAATCTGCACAGCTTTGGACCAGAGGTTGTGCAGATTTCTGGTCATTGCTTTGTTTACATTTTTTAAAAAGTGATTTGAATGTAATTAATAATAAAATCAAAATTAGTATAATGAATGCTTACAAGAAACTAAAATATTGGTACTTACGTATTAACGCCACCGCAGCAGAAGTTGCACCAATAAAGAGCAATCTTGTTGTACGCACGCACTGGCAGTTATCTTTTAGATTCCTTGTTGCCTTGTTGTTTGCTGATTTTTGACGCCATTTCTTAATGCTACGAAAATGCATATTTGGGATTTGCCTAGCACAGAATAAGATGCAATTTTATTTTTTCAGGAGCGATGATACATAAATCGGCCAGGAGTTAAATCAAAAGGAGCTATAGCGGCCCATTTTCCACCGAAATAAGATTGACTACTCTATTTTTAAATGAAATGTTTTGAATTTTGAAAGTGTTTTTATTTTAAGTAAAGTGTTTTATTTTATGATTTGTCGTAAAAATTTTGAGTTGTATATTGGCGATACTTAAAAATCGCCAAATCTATAGCTGCGGTGTCGTTAATATGTAAGTACCAAAATATTAAAATAAGTAATAAACTAAAATAATAAAAATTTAGATAATTCTTAAAATGATTAATATTAAAAGCAAAGATCAAGTTAATAATCAATAATGTACAATTAAATGTTTATTATAATGATGAAATATGTTTTCCTGGCGATACTTAAAAATCGCCAAATCTATAGCTGTGGTGTCGTTAATATGTAAGTACCAAAATATTAAAATAAGTAATAAACTAAAATAATAAAAATTTAGATAATTCTTAAAATGATTAATATTAAAAGCAAAGATCAAGTTAATAATCAATAATGTACAATTAAATGTTTATTATAATGATGAAATATGTTTTCCTAAATTATTCATTGAAACTTTCCTCATAAAGGTACATTACTAATTCACATCAGGATCATAAAATAACGAAGTTTTACTTCAGTTTAGTGAGATTTAATAATCTAAAAAAGCTTGATTAATATATAAATATATATTTAGTAAGATTGTAATTACCAATAATATCAGCAATATCTTGATTTTTTCAGAAATAAATTATTCTTTCTTTATGAAAAAACATGAATTCAATAACCTTAACAAAAATTACAAATTAAAAAATGTATGGAATTGATATAAAACTAAAAAAGTCAAATTTTGCACTTACATCTGCAATGATTGTTTCATTGTTTACATCTGTAAATTATGTGCAGATTTTAGAGAGTTGCAGATTTTAGGAGTGCTGATTTGTGGGAGTCTAAAGTAATAGTATATTTGAGTAGTAATTTGTTCTTTCAATATTGTAAAATAATTGTACACGATAATTCATTAAATTTTTATTTCCCTGTTATTTATTTTTGCTTCAATTATTTACTTATATATTTTCAAAAGAACCAATTCTAAAAAGTTATTGCATTACGTTATTTATTTAAAAATACTCTGAAAAGTAATTTGTTAAGTAAATCAGAATTTTTTGTAAATTTATTAAAAAATATATAAATTCAACTGTAAACAATAATATTAATAATTAAACTTCTACAGCATCAGGTTTTTGTTATGAAAATTTTGATTTTTCAAGTGAAAAAAAATTAATGTTAAGGGTCATTCCACGTGAAATCAACCAATTTAAAGAAAACTTGTTGCATCATAGTCACAGATTTTTTTAAAATTTTTATCATAGACAGATATAGTAGTGAAACCCTCAAATCTGAAATTTAAAAGTAATTTTCACAATATTGGCTGAGATATAGCCATTTGAAAACTGACCATTTTTACGAAATGGCGGCCATCTTGGAATTGTATCAGTGTCTAAATATGGCCATAACTTGACAACTAATGGCTCAAATTTTATATACCTGGTACCAATTTGAAGCTATTTGTACAAAGAATGAATATTTCCCATCAAAACAATAATAAATTTTCATTTATTTACATTTTATTATGTGCAAAGTGAAAATTTCACCCCAAAAAAGGGCAGATTGTAATGGCTCATAAAAAAAATGAATCATCATGAATTTTTCTGAAACTTGGTAAAAACATTGCTCCATCTCTGTGCTTTAAATATAAAAAAAATTGGAAAGGTAAAATTTGTTGTTTTAAAATAAATGGTTTTTTACACATAAGGTGTAAATAATGAATCAAATAATGACCCAATCAGCAAATAATGATCATTTTAGAATCTGTAAGCATTCCTGATTCAAAAAATAATGGTTAAAATAAAATTTTCTAACATCTAAATTAATGTAAAAATATATTCAAAACCTCATTTGTACTAATTTTGTAGGAATCTGCCCCCCTCCCCCCACCCAAAAAAAAAAAAAAAAAAAAAATTAGACAATTGAAAAAATTTTATACTGAAAAAGATAAGAAAATAATTAAGGAATGTAATGTATAATTATAAAATACCTATAAATGCAATGCATACATATGGTGATTTACTTCACATATAGGGGCGAGTGGGGTGGAATGGGACAGTTGGTTTTTCTCTTTATGTATCATTCTAAATATTTCATCAATCACATATTAGATGAAGTAATGGTACCCCAATCTTCAGCTGAAAAAAGTAGCTAATTTACATAAGCTTGCAATTATATAAAGAAAAAGATTACTTCAAGAATCAAAACATGAATTCAAAATTTGAAATTTTGAATTCAAAACATGATGTAAAAATTTCATTATGTTTCTATAATCCGAAGAAAAAACTATTACATTATAAAGTTATATGCATGTAAAGTAAATATTTTGTTCTTATTTGTCTAGATTTGTTCCACATGTAAGTTTAAACTTTGGCTTATTTCTCATCATATTCAATGTTTTGCCCTGGATTTGTATTATATTATTGTTATTATTTATTTTTTTGTCTCATCGTATCTAGATTTTTGTTCATATAAATTTTAACTCAGTGTGAACAAAAAATAACAAATGTCAACTCAATTAACTCATTTATATACATTTATTTTATTTAAATTACACAATTGAATAATTCAACTCTGTAATTTACAGCTAGTATTTCTCCAACATTACTGGAGAAAATATTTATGTGCCTTTTTTTTTCATGTATTCCATAGTAAGGTATTTAAAATATTTATGCAAATATGTTTTGAGAATTATATTATCATATTTTGAATGAAATAAAAATAAAAAGTAACTGTAAAAATGAATATTTAGTGTAAATAACTGCAAATTGATATTTCTTTATTGAATTATATAATATACACACAATACTTTAATTTAGATGCTAGAAAATTTCATTTTAACCAATATTTCTTAAATTAAGAATACTTACAGATTTTAAAATAATCATTATTTGGTCAATGACACCTTATATGTAGAAAACCATTTATTTTAAAACAACAAATTTTACAGTATAATGTTTCATATATAGAGAAACTGTTACATCTATGCATAATCAAATCATTATACAGAAAGCGTAAAAAGTATATGAACTAAATTTACTTTTGATTTTTGAAATAATCTTTTTCTTTATATAATTGCAAGCTTATGTAAATCAGCTACTTTTTTCAACTGAAGATTGGGGTACCATTACTCAGGCCCGGACTGGCCAGGTCGGCTGGTCGGCGATCGCCGAGGGCCCCCAGCCGAAAGGGGCCCCGGAGGTGCACTCCAAAAGATGAATATACCATTTTATAATTACTATTTACATAATAAACAAGTAAGAAAAATTATGCGCTAAGCATAGATTATGAAGCACTTTCCAACACTTAATGAAATCTTTAACAAAACTTTGTTATTTAGGGAAATAATAGTGTATAGCCAAATATACCCAAATATGTATTCCAGTACATTAGAACAGCCCTGTATTTCATATGTCAGTTCATATAATGGGAAAATTTAGCTTAGCAAGAAAATACCCAGTAGCTTGAAATTTCTTTTTCAGCAATTCATACTATTAGATGGAAACATACTTGAATACTTTTGTTCAGCCCTGTAGTTTACATTGTACCTTTATTACAAGTCAGCATTAGGCTAAAATTTATTGTAAACTAAAACACTTTTAAAACAACTGAAATCACATTCTCATAAATCATCATTCATAGGCGTTCATGTACCGAATTCTTTGCGTGACCCTGTATATCCCTTTATCTATATTCTGCAAACATTTTTCAGTAAATTGAATGCAGCTCAGCGTAAAAATGCATAGCTTATTTAAGAACCACGTTTAAATAATTTACGCTCATATTCAATAACGTTGGTTAGCTCTTTTGGGTAGCCCTGTATATCAACTATAACATTTATACACACCATATAATGTGCATATATTTAACGAAATATAAACGCGAATATAATAATTAAAATGCATTTCATCCCTCCATCAGCCATCATCAGACACATATACGGTACTTTGGAAAGAATATACTATTTGAAATCTTTTGTATGGCCCTGTAAATGCTATATACTTCATATTATGCAAGACAGTAGCGTATAATTTATATTAAGCTTCAGTGACATATATCAATTTTATTATACATGAAAAAGCTTAAAATCTTTAAAATATGTCACACAATTCCCCCTTTTACCATTATCTAATGGAATTCTTTTGTGTGGCCCTGTAAATGAATAATAGCTACATTTTCACCTTATATTTTATAGAATGCATATTTTAATATGTTTGACAGGATATAACATCTTTAAAATTCCTTTGAAACGATTTTTTTTCATAGGCCGTAATGTAATAGGAAACTTTTGATTCGCCCTGTAGATAAACTAATCATGGTAGAAACTTCATTTTCGATAGGACTTGTGCTAGGGTAAACCTCGATAACGTCCTAAAATTCCATGGCAATCCGCGTATATTAACGATTTTTCCCCATAGGCCGTAATGTAATGGGAAACTTTTGATTCTCTCTGTAGATAAACTAATCATGGTAGATACTTCATTTTCAATAGGGTTCGTGCTAGGGTAAACCTCAATAACGTATAAAAATTTCATAGCAATCCAAGTATATTTACGGGAGTTAGAGCGCGGACAGACGGACAGACGGCCATCCGGCCAGACGGACAGACGGACAGACAAACCGAATGCATAAGCACTTTTCAACTTTGTTGGAAAGTGCTAAAAATTAGTACATATTTACCCGTGATTATATGCATGTATGCAATGAATTTAAGCAATTGACAGTTTTTTCATGGTGATTTATAGAGTTTTGTCGTTTCATGTCGCTGTACAGACGGAAGAGGGATGCTGACTCATGCATAGCCCTTTGTGCAGGACTCATACAGTCAGATTCAAAGTGCATTACGATGCTCACTTGCTAATCTTGTGCAGTATGGTTGTAACTAAGGCAGTGTCGCAGTTGTGTGTTGTGTCAACATGAAGCATGTGTACCAAAGTGACGATATGAAAAGGAAATAAAAAATAAGAAATTTTTTAAACGTTGAAAAATGTTTGAAAAGTTTTAATACTTTGTTAAGAAGTTCCACTTCTCAGTAGCACTAGAAAATATTTTGTTCAATGTTTAATTAATGTAGTTTTGTTTATTGGAAAACAAGGCTTTGCATACAGAGGAGATAAAGCAGAAGGAGATTATACGCTTGACTCTGTAGATTACCATAATAATTTTCTCGAATGTGTCATGTTGGTTATAAATTATGATGTGTTTTTACAATATCGTGTCAAAAAGTATGTTAAAGGCAACAAAAAAAAAAAAAAAAAAAAAAAAAAAAAAAGAGAGAGAAAAAACGGGAAAGTTAATTAAAAGACCGACTGGACTCTGTTGAAAATCTTTTGTTAGAAATTTTTTTAAAGTAATTTTATGAGAAATTTTTGTTAGAAATCTGCACGGGCCGGAATGTCTATGCCTGGGGGATTGTCTCAGCTAGTTTATACTTTCACAGTTCACGGTCAAGGCCTGTACAAAAATTAGTTGAAGAACGAATCGGTCCGACTCAATTTACACAAAAAATCAGTTTTTCTTAACATACAATTAAGATCCTTTTAAAGCATACTACATACACATTTATGGAATATTTTATATTTTAAAACTATACTTTTAAATCACGATATGGTGTTTGCAACACCGAAAATACACAATAACATTTATGATTACTTAGAATCTTAGATTTTTCAACATTCAAATAAAGATTCATTATAAAATTAATGTAGTTTAGATTTAAAGAAGAAAAGGACGGTAAAAACATGATTATTTTTGTAGGTGTATTATAAAAAATATATTTGTGAAACTATTTCTCTATCATTTATTAGAGCTTCTCTCAGATCCAAAGAAGATATAATTTCTGACACATTTCTAAATTAATGTTTTTCGGAAATGCATAAATTTTACTGTTTATTTCTTATTTAGAATCTATGTAATCGAATGTTGTTTTCCATTTTTTGATAAAGACATTATATCTTTTAGAAATATTGTCAAAGTTAGCGTTGTAAACTGAATTTTTAGAATCGATAGCATGGGAAAGGAGAAAAACTTGCAGTCACTTGATAAAATTCTCTTCCATTTTGATATTTAATTTATTTACCAAAAATGGAAAAACTGTTCGATTCCCAATTCTTTCAATAATAAGGCCTGTCAATTTTATGCATTTACAGTTAAAAATTGATGCTATCATCTAAGTAAGAATTTAATAATTATAAATTAACGATTTGGATTTATTAATTAAAGAATAAGTTTTTTTGAAAGATATACGTATTAAACGAAACCCTCTGAGCGATCTGCGATCATACTTACTCACTTGTTTTAATTAATGTTATGTCAATTTTAATATTTATTTAAAAAAGGGGGGCTACGCCCCCCCCCCCTGCTCGCTACGCTCGCCAACCCCCCGCGTAATCGCTTCGCGATTCCAAGTTGTAGGCTACCCCTGCTTGCTGCGCTCGCCAATACCCCATGGTATGAATAAGCAGTTGCAGACCTTTCAAATGATGTGTCACACAACTGGTGTTGTAAAGAAATTAAAAATGTGCCACACCTGGGGGGAGCAGAATGTGGGGGGGGGCACACAATACATCCATAATATGAATAACCAGTTGCAGACCTCTCAAATGATGTGTCACACGACTGGTGTTATAAAGAAATTAAAAATGTGCCCCCTCCCCCTGGGGGCAGAGTGGGGGGGGGTGACACAAAAGACATTCATAATATGAATAAGCAGTTGCAGACCTTTCAAATGATGTGTCACACGACTGGTGTTGTAAAGAAATTAAAAATGTGGCCCCCTGGGGGCAGAGCGGAGGGGGACACACAAGACATCTATAATAGGAAAAGGCAGTTTCAGACCTTTATAAAGATATGCAACACGAGTGTTGTGGATAAAAATTAAAAAAGTTCCCCTTTGGGGGGGGGGGGGGCAAAGTGGGGCGCGGCGCCCCAAACATGCATAATTGGAATTAGCAGTTGCAATCCTTTTAAACTATAGGGGGGCTCCGCCCCCCCTGCTCGCTACGCTCGCCAACCCCCCGCATAATCGCTTCACGATTCCGTTCGGTATTGCTCTGCAATCCCGGTTGGAATCGCTTCGCGATGCATAGACGGAGCCCTTTCCTGATTGGTCTATTCGACTCATGGAAGGAGCGGTCCACCCGGACGCGTTACTTCCGGAAACCTTACACATCAGCATCATTCCAGAAGTCCTTCCTTTTAAGGCTAGTTTTTTTTTTTTTTTTTTTTTTTTTTTTTAAACTATAGAAGGATATTACAGTAGTATTTTGATTATTATGACTTTAACGAAGTCATTTAGCTGCCTAAAACTAAAAGTATACATCACGCTCATTTTTAAGTAATAAACCACTTAAAATTAATAATTCTTATTTTTTTTTCTAGCAAGGAATAAGTTTAGGTATGGTTATAAAAATAATATAAATATTTATTGTGAATGTAAGTTTACATTTTACTCAATTATTTTCCAAGTGACAAAATAGCCTGAATATTTTTTTTTTGCTATGTAAGCCTAAATTTAAAAATGAAATATAATATTCTGTTTTCGCTAAATTTCCTGTAAGGGGGCCCCTTTTCAGTCTCTTGCCGAGGGCCCCCAAAGGAGCCAGTCCGGGCCTGCCATTACTTCACCTAATGTGTGATTGATGAAATATTTAGAATGATACTTAAAGAGAAAAACCTACTGTCCCATTCCACCCCACTCGCCCCTATATGTGAATTATCATATATATATGCACTGCATTTATAGGTATTTTATAATTATACATTATATTCCTTAATTATTTTCTTATCTTTTTCAGTGTAAAATTTTTTCAATTGTCTAAATTTTTTTAGACTGGGGGCTGGGGGGCAGATTCCTACAAAATTAGTACAAATGAGGTTTTGAATATACTTTTACATTAATTTAGATGCTAGAAAATTTTATTTTAACCATTATTTTTTGAATCAGGAATGCTTACAGATTCTAAAATGATCATTATTTGGTTAATGATACCTTATATGTAAATAACCACTTATTTTAAAACAACAAATTTTACCTTTCCATTTTTTTTTTATATTTAGAGCACACAGATGGAGCAATGTTTTTACCAAGTTTCAGAAAAATTCATGATGATTCATTTTTTTTATGAACCATTACAATATGCCCTTTTTTGGGGTGAAATTTTCACTTTGCACATAATAAAAAGTAAAGAAATGAAAATTTATCATTGTTTCGATGAGAAATATTCATTCTTTGTACAAATAGCTTCAAATTGGTACCAGGTATATAAAATTTGAGCCATTAGTTGTCAAGTTATGGCCATATTTAGACACTGATACAATTCCAAGATGGCCGCCATTTCGTAAAAATGGTCAGTTTTCAAATGGCTATATCTCAGCCAATATTGTGAAAATTACTTTTAAGTTTCAGATTTGAGGGTTTTACTACTATGTCTGTTTATGATAAAAATTTAAAAATAATCTGTGACTATGATGCAACACCCATTGGTTGAATTCATGTGGAATGACCCTTAAATAAACGAAGTATGTATTTATATCATCATCATCAACCATTTTCGATCCACTGCTGCAGGGGTGCAGAAAATGTTTTTACACCCAACATTTCCCCCCATCCATATAAAAATTTCCCCAAACTTTTACGATGTTATAGACTTACATAAATTCTGTATTACCATAGGTATAGATCGCCCCCCCCCCCCAATTTTCTTAATATATGTGCGAATATATATTGTTCTGAGATTAATTTTGTAAAGGTTACCATACAGATCTTTCTAATTGTAGTGGGAAATTTTCTATCCTGAGTAATTATGTAATTCATTGTTAAAATCAAAATCAATTGTATATTTTTGTGCAAAATTTCCCTGGATTGCCAAAATTTCCCCCGATCCTAGATCGCCGGATCGAACATATTCTGCACCCCTGCACTGCTGGATGTAGGTCTCCCCCAGATTTTTCCAATATTTACTGTCTAGTTCTTTCATCATCCAATTTTCTAATTTCGTCACTCCATCTTACCTGTGGTCGTCTTCTTGGTCGTTTTACATCTCTGGGATACCACTGTAGTATATTTTTGCTCCATCTATTGTCTTGTCTTCTTGCAATGTGCCCAGCCCATTTCCAATTTAGCTGTTTGATTCTTTCAAGGATGTCGAAAACTTTTATCTGATTTCTTATCCAGGTTATCCTCTATCTGTCTCTTCTAGTTATGCCTAGCATACATCTTTCCATACTTCTCTGTGTTGTTTGTAGTCTTTGTATCATTTGTTTTGTTAGTGTCCATGTTTCTGCTCCGTAATCTAGTGCAGGTAAAATACATTGATTACACACTTTTCTTTTCAAATAAAGAGGCATAATATTGTCAGAATAATATTGTTCTTCCCAAAAGCACTCCACCCATTTCTTATTCTTCTATTGATTTCATTCATGATACTATTATCCGATGATATTTCCTGTCTTAGATATACATAACTTTGCACTTCTTTAATCTCAGTGTTCCTGTAGATAATTTTCTTTTTTGATGTAAATGAATTGAACATCACCTAGTCTTTTCTAAATTTATTTTTAATCCCACATTGATACTAGCTTCTGCAAGATCTTTTAGTATATTTTCCAGTTCTTCAGGGCTGTTACTGAAAATTACAATGTTGTCCACAAACCGGAGATGTATTTATATATTTATAGGTGTATTTATATACCATGTATTTATATATTATCATGTATTGTCATGTAAACTTTTAACGTGTTAGTTTTGTCTTTTAATGTTCCCTGAAGATGAACAAGTTGTATTGTTGGAAACTGTAGAAAAATAATTCTACTTTATATTGTGAGTAGTACATAATTTTTAATTAAAGTTTTAACACCTGATATACACTGATGAGCTGAATTTATTGTATGTTGTATATATTTATATAATCATTTTAAAACTTTTTGGTACTTTGAATAGTATTCATAATCTTTTGTTTAATTTTTAGCTTAATGGTTTACATATCAAATGCATGTGTGAATCATTGCTGAGCAAAGTTCTTATTTAGTATTATTTCTTAGTTTCTGTCAGTTTTTGCCACTCACTGGCAGAAACTGGTTTCTGCCATGCCGGTTTATACTGCTGGTTTTAACCATCCCAGTAGAAACTTGCCAGCCCTGGTTATACCAACGCCATTGTCAGTAAGCGTACTAGCTCGTACTAAAGGAAATACATGTAAAATGAAATCTTTTAAAAAAAGTTAGCACGTAAAAAATATGACATTTGAAAATTTCAGACTTTCACAAACTGTTTTATTAAATCAACATAAATATACTTGAAATGAAACTGCAAATAAATGTTATACAATAAAATAATAAGATAAAACTTAATTAAAAAACTGCACCAGGGTTTGAAGTTTGAATTTCAGTGTGGGATTCGCAAATAAAATTTTGAAATCCTATCCAAAAAATGTCATCATTTTCTGAGAAAATTTGTATTTTGAAGCAGCTCCCACAAACATCTTGCAAATTTTGTGATACTTTTGTGTAACTGATTGACACATTTTTGAGTTTTTACCATGAAAGATTGTTCAAATATTTCAAATATTGTTCAATAACAAATGAAAGATTGTTCATGAATTTTTTACTCCTTTAACATCGTGCTGTAAGTGGGTCTATTTATGACATAATACTAAGGCTGCAAAGAAAAAATGAATGAGACTGAAATTGATGACACTTACTTAATAGGTGAAAATATTTCATCATATGTTTTGCCTTTAATTTGTTAGTCTTGTGCTAAATGGTTTTGTAATGTGCAATACATCCTATGTTGTCATATTTTATTGTGTATACCCAGATCAATTAATGTTCAGGTCTTTCTACTATTTATTACCAGGGCTGGCAAGTTTCTGCTGCCAGAGTGATTAAAACTGGCATGGCAGAAATTAGTTTGCCAGTAAGCGGCAAAAACTGGTAGAAACTAAGAAATAATACAGTAGACTCCTTCAAATCTGCACAGCTTGGGACAGAGGCTGTGTGATATTTAGAATTTTACTGATTTCTGGTCATTGCTTTATTTACATTTTTTAAATGGTAATTTGAATGTACAGTGGAGCATCCAGGGTTCGTGATTTTTTTGATTTTTTTAATAAAAATCAAAACAATCGGATTTTTTTGATTTAAATCGGATTTTTTTGATTTAAATCGGATTTTTTTGATTTTTTTTAAAAATTGCCACACATTATTATTATTTTATGATTTTTTGATTAATTTAAATAATATAAAGTTTATTTACATAGACATGCATATTATAAGTATTATCTATTACTAATATTACACAATTTACATAAATGATTCATACTATTTCAAGGTAAAATTTTAGACTGTGAAAAAAATCTTGATTACACAAAATGCATGAAAAACTACAAATCAGATGTCAAAAATTAATTCAACCTTCAATATTTTAATTAAAATAAAAAAAACATCTGCAACACATAAAAAATTTAAACAAAATTGGAAGTTTTTAACTTTTGTTTTTTTTTAAAGTTTTGACTGAGAAAAATGAGTTCAATTGCTGCCATCAAAATACTTAAGGCCAGAGGACACAAATTGAGATGTCATCACTAATCAGGGTTGCAAAAAAGCCGGCTAAAATTAAAAAAAGCCAGGCCGGTGGCTTTTATTGGTTATCCGGCTTTTTTTGGCCAAAATTGGCCTTTTTTGGCCAAAATTGGCTTTTATACAGTGAAGCATTTTAATTATAAGCCACACATTTTTAAGTGTCTTTTAACTAGTTTTAATGATGTTTAATTTACTTTGAGTTTAATAAATTTATTTATTAAAATAAAAAATAGGGATTTTAATTATGATTCAGTATGAGAAATTGGGTTATAACCCAATTTTTCAATATTGAAGACAATAATACTAGAATGACACATTGATGGAATTGATAGTGGTTTATAGTCACAATTGCAAATATGTCAGCTAAATTATAAAATGGCCATACCAAGTGCTTTTCTATCCCACTCTTGTTTTTTTCCATTTTTACTGCTTTATAAAATTAACTGGGGCAATGGTTACTTAGTTACATGTTTTATTACTTAACTAATTTTAAGAGTTATTAAAATTTCATGTTTTATTCCCTATAAACATTTAAAATCATAAAAACAGCATTTCTCACTATTGAAAATAGTATTATGAAGTATGCATATTTCATAATATATTATATTTCACAATTTATTTCAGTATTATCAGTTAGCATATGTAATGAATATATTCATGCAAGGGGGCATATATGCACTATTAAATAACAAAGAGCTATTGAAAATTTTAATTCAACAAATCCTATTAGAGTATTTTTTGTCGTTGTTTAATTTTATATAATTATGTATTAAACTCTCCTCAAACACTGAATCCTTCCAAATTTCTCTTTCAACATTGTTCATTCTATGACTTAATCTTTACATATAAGAATGTTTCTATGAATTGTTTGATGTGTTACATTTTGTCATAATTCAATTAAATATAATTCTTAGGAATGTGCAATATAAGTAGAACTATGAAATATAGAAGTTTAAAACACATTTTTTTATTATTTTCTTTTTTCCAAGATTTATATATTTTTTCAGACATAATGCCTTCACAGTTGACTTCTAGCAGTTATAAAGACTTATTTATTTGAAAAATTAAATAGAAATTTATAACTATTTTAGTAGTAAATAATTAAAAATAAATCAATCCAAATTTAAGATGGATTTGATACAAATTAACACTTTAATAATAAAAGCCGGCTTTTTTCAATTTTAGCCGGCTTTTTTAAAGTGGATAAAACCAAAAAAAGCCGGCCGGCTTTTTTTGGCCCGGCTAAAAGCCAGCAACCCTGACACTAATCGACTGACTTCTCAGTAGTGTTGGAATTTACACAGAAAAATTTTGAATAGCAATTTTATTTTACTTGTAGAATATTTATCATTTTATAAAACAATAACTATTTAAACTCACTAATAAGAACTTGGAATCCCTAAATAAAAATTCAGCCAGAGAAGGAATACTACAGTGTTGCCGCATCTGGATATTTTTTTATTGGGGGATTCCAAATTCTCATCTGTATGTTTAAGAAGTAATTAATCATAAGTTAATCAGTATGTTCAGTGTTTTATACGATGATTGATATTCCACAAATAAAATAAAATTAAATTGTTATTCAAAATTTTCTAGTGTGAATTCCAACATAAGTGAGAAGTAAATCAATTAGTGAATACCTCACAATTTGTGTCCTCTGGCCTTGAGCATTTCGATGGCAGCGGTTTAACAGTTTTATCTGCTGATTTATAATTTCTGAAAGTATCAAACCGAAGGCAAAAAACATTTGTTCGATTGAAGCAGATAAATCTATTGCAGTAAAAAGCTAGTTGATCATTAATTCTATTTTTAGTATGAGCTTTTTTGATAGCTGTAACAAAAATATCTTCCACCATTCTAAATGGCTGAGATCAATTATAATAAATTAAATAAATAAATCAATTACTGATTCAGATTTTGCTCAAATCCTTATATAGCAGGCTTCACCAAAATACAGTACATAAAGTCATACAATTTTATTTTACCTCAACTTGCAAAAGTTTTTCTAAATACTAATGAGTAAATATTCAAATATTTAATATATTTCTGCTTAGATTTCTTTACCGTTGCAAGATTATTTTATAATTTGATTCAAATGAAATTTGAAAGCATTTTTTTTTTTTTTTTTCTAAACTTTACATTTATTTTACTTTTTTACTAAGCTAAGCTTTATCTTTCTGAAAGTTGTTTGATTATGTATGGTATATAAAACTAAATT
Source organism: Maratus speculifer (assembly GCA_964019185.1). Lineage (NCBI taxonomy): Eukaryota > Metazoa > Arthropoda > Arachnida > Araneae > Salticidae > Maratus > Maratus speculifer. The sequence goes on from OZ025289.1 coordinate 184,319,490, forward strand.
ATATTAAAGCACATTATTATGTTTGTTTCATCTGAAATTTATAAAAAAAAAAATAACTTAAAAGAAAAACTGATTTAAATCAATGATTTTTTAAAAAAAATCAGTTGATTTAAATTGTGATTAAAATCAAGCCGATTTAAATCAACGAACCCTGGGAGCATCGTTTATACGACGTCAAAGGGGCTACCGAAAAATGTCGTATAAACAATAACGACTTATTATCGATTTTCACTTCTAAATCTAGAATTTATGTTGTTTTTACTCAATTTCAATGTTTAACGTGCTGATTTGCATAAATTTTTAAATTAAATGAAAAAGAAAAAAAAACGGGGAGGGGGGAATTAGTAAGCAAATTAAATTTGCGTACCTTTATTTATGTTTCACTTATGTTTATGTTTCACCGAAAGGCATCAGTACATCATTTCCTTTCCATTTAAAGTCAAAGATAAAAAACTCGCGTGGTCAACTAAAAGTCGCTAATACTGATAACAGTTAGAAGGATAGTCTATTTGCAATTTAAAACAGGTCGGGAATGGTGACCATCCTCGAAAAAAGAATGACCCCTCCCAGTGTAATCTGTTTCACGTAAGCTGTTTTTTTAGACTAATCAAACAGCAGCCCACATTTTTATAATGTGGAGTGCATTTAAACACGCTCTTTGGTGTCATCCACAGTTGCCAACTTCCACTCGTTCTTAAAATACACAAAAAAATGAACAAAAATAAACCTTTACAAAATCAAAAAATCGACGTATAAATGATTTTAGGCGTCGTATAAAAGGTATATTTTTACATTAAAATGAATAGGAACCAAGGTTGGCATGATTTAAATCGACTGATTTAAATCAAGATTTAAATCTTGATTTAAATCAAGATTTAAATCTAGATTTAAATCAACTGATTTTTTTAAAAAAATCATTTGATTTAAATCAATTTTTTGCAATATCACATGAATGCACATATCAAAGGAAAATTTTGGGTAAAAAGTTAGAAAATGTTTTAGATAATGATAGAATTACAAAATTTAAAGCAAGATATGAATAATCTAGTAATGGCTGTCATTTTGCTGAAGTTTTATTAAGTCCCTCTGTTTTAAATCGAAATGAAATTTCACTGAGTGTCGGGGAAAAGTAATGAAGGTTTGGTATTCATTAAAGAAGATTGTTTAAATCTTCTCACCACTGTAGTACATTTTCAAGCAAAAAATGGCCCATTCCAAAAATTACCATTGCTTGAGAAAAAAGTTTCTGATATTATTACAGATTATGATTGGTGGAAGTCCTTTTATGTAATGGGAGGTAAAGAGAGATTCAGCGGAATTGAAATTAAATTTATTTACCAAATAACAACAGCCGTGGCTTCATCTGCTGGAGTAGAAAGACAATTTTCTTCTTTGGACTAGTTCATTCAAGCCTTCATAATAAATTAGGAGTGGACAAAGCTTCTAAATTAGTGTTTTTGTTCAAACAATTAAATCCCTGATTTTTTCCTATTTGCTTAAAAAATATTGAATTGTGAATTTTATCCCTTAATAAATAGCTTGCATTAAATGAATATACTAGAATCCCTCAAATCCACACAGCTTGGGACCAGAGGTTGTGCGGATTTCTGGTCATGGGTTTGTTTACATTTTTTTAAACAGTAATTTGATTGTAATTAATAATGCAATTGAAATTATAATGAATGCTTATAATATAAGTAAAACATTAAAACAATTATGTTAGGTAATAAACTAAAAAAATAATTTAGATAATTAAAAATAATTAAAATATTGAAAGCAACAAAGATGAAGTAAATAATCAATAATGTATAACTAAATATTTATTATAAAGATGAGATGCATTTTTTCCTAAATTATTCAATGAAATTTGCCCCTTAAAGGTGCACTACTAATTCACACCAAAATCATAAAATAAAGAAGTTTTATTTTAGGTTTAAGCAAACTCAATAATAAAAAAAATCTTGATGAATGTATAAATGCATTTTGCAAAAAGATTGTGATCATCACTGATATTGGCAATACCTTGAATATTTCAGAAATAAATTTATTCTTCCTTCATGAAAAAGCATGAATTTAGTAATATTAATGAAAGTTACAGATTAAAATATATATAGAATTGTTATAAAAATAAAAAAGTCAAATTTTGTCCCTATACCTAACCTGAAAGCTACATTGTTTACATCTGTAAAATTGCACAGATTTTAGAGAGTTGCGGATATTAGGGCTGCAGATTTGAGGGAGTCTACTGTATTTAATTTGTTTTTTAAATTTTACCATTTTCTATTCATTTACAGCATATTTAAATTTGTTTCTTATTTAGTATACACAATTCAATTACAAAATAATAGAATGGCTTTAGATTAAAGCCTAGATGTTTAATTTTTAGTACCAATCAGTAACTAGAATATAATATTTTCTTAACTGTTTATTTCTTATAATATTTTTCTAAATTATAAATAATATTTTTTCTTTTTTAGTTATTTATTATAAAAAACTGCTCCATGTATTGTAAAAACATAAAAACACGGTAATTAAATATAGGATTCTAAAAAAATCAAATAAATCCGATTTTTTTGATTTTTTAAAAAAAATCATGATTTTTTTCCAACCCTGATAGGAACGAATTGGGACCACATTAAAACGTCATATAAATGTAAACGTCTTATAAGTGATCGTCGTATAAATGATGCCTTACTGTAATTAATAATGCGATAGAAACTGTAATGAGTGCTTACAATATAATAAAAAATCAAAATATGTAATAAACTAAAAAAATAAGTTTGGATAATTTTTAAAATGATTAAAATATTAAAAGCAAAGGCCAAGTTAATAATCAATATATGATTAAATATTCATTATAAAGATGAAGTGTATTTTCTAAATTATTCAATGAAACTTGCCTTATGAAAGCAACTCACAATTCTCATAAAAATCATAAAATAAGGAAGCTTTATTCTAGGTTTAGCCAGACTTAATTACCAATATTACTTGATTAATAGGTACATAAATATATTTAGTAAGAAGATAGTGATTACCAATAATCTTAGCAATATCTTTAATTTAAAAAAATAAATAAAATTATTCTTCCTTCATGAATTTAGTAATATTAACAAAAATTACAAATTAAAATATATATGGAATTGATATAAAACTAATAAAGTCAAATTTTGTAAACTGGGGAGATTCATGTTTTTTTTCGTTGGATGTGGTCGGGTGTGCTAGGTGCTCCCTCCTCTTACATGTGGGGGGCGGTGACCGCTTGAGCAGCCAGCTGTTTCCGTGGGTATTTTTGTGTATTTTGCTATAAGGTGCTATTTTGTGGTTGGATTAGTTTGAAGTAAGGTGTTTTTTGTATTTTTCTGTAATTTTATTTAGTGTTTTTCCTTACGGTTGTCTAAGTAGTATTTTGGTTTTGTACTAGCGGTGTTCTGTTGTTTATTTGCCTGTAGTGTATGTCAGTAGTGCCACTGACAGGTTTTATGGCGAGTTCAGAATTTAATATTAGTGATGGTGGATTAACAGGTGATGCTTTGACCGTTAATGTTGAGATGGCTGATTATGAGGAAAATACTTTAACATGTGATAGCGAAAACAAAAACATTGCGAGGTCGGCTTCTTCGACACAAGTGCTGCTTCTTATGGCGGTCGAGAATGGTGGGAAGTGCTTTAATATTTTCCTGCAAAGCACGGACACTAAATCCATCCCCAATAAAGATCCTAGAGCTGTACAACTAGAAAAAAAAAAAAAAATTCCGAGTGCCAACAACATCGACAATATTAGATATACCAGAAATGGTCACTTACTTATCAGTACCAATGACGTTGGTTGTGCTACGGAAATTTGTCAGGTGACTGAGTTTTTGGGGGTGGCGGTGAAGCATAGAGTTATTTGGGAAAATATAACGAACAGATTCTTGATTTTTAATATCCCCGTTGACATCCCACTGGAAGAGGTAGGACTAGAATTAATGGCTACAAATAAAATTCAGATATTTGAAATGCGTAGATTTAAAAAAAAAAATTCCCTAAGTACCGTGTCTCCGGTGTTGATCACCACTTTGGGTACTATCATCCCGTCAGAAATCAAGCTCTGGTTTACAAAGAATCCGCCAGTTTGTGGATAAACCAAGACAATGTACTCGGTGTTTTAAATTTAACCATACGACTGACAAATGCCCGTCCGAACAACTTTGTGCGACATGTGGCATTAAACATACCAGGGCCTGTCTTTCCGAAGTTAAATGTGTGAATTGTGGGGAGAGCCATAGGGCGGACTACTAGCAATGCCCCACACGTGTGAGAGAAGAGGACTTTCTATGCTTTAAAAGTAAAAATTTCCTGTCATTCATAGATGCTCGTCGTAAATTCTCGCCAAAGCTGAATCCAGAATCATATGCGCAAAAGACCAGTGTGAAAAAACCGGATATTGATGAATTGCAGAAAATCATAGAAATTAGAACTAACAATATGCTAAAAATCCTTGTAGATCATGCTGAGAAGCAATCGGAGAAAGTGCTGGACACCCTTACGGCACTCAGCAATTTAATAATGAACTGTATGGCAAATTTCAGTGAGAAGTCCCCGGAACGGAAACGGGCTAATTTGAAAGGAAAAGTTTAAAAAAAAAAAAAAAAAAAAGTGCTTTTAATATTTTATTTCTTTTTCAGGTACAAGTTCTGTACCGGGCATGTGCTTCTGCTGGGGTCAAGGTCCCGGGTTCTGTGTCTGTTTTTGTTGATAATTATCTTTTAATCTCCTATGGGTATTAAGGTCGTTCAATGGAATGCCCGTGGCGTCTCGAACAAGCTCCCTCTTCTCCAGCTTGAGCCGTTTGTGTCGGCGGATATCTTGGTCATCCAGGAGACTTTCCTGTCTCCGGAGCGGCCTTTTTCGGTGTCTGGCAAGGTGGTTTACCGTGAGGACAGGGTTGGAAGGCCTGGTGGTGGTCTGGCTGTGGCCGCGAATGCTGCCTGGTCGTCCACTCAGCTGTGTTTTGATAATTTTGTTTTGGCGAATGAGTGTCTTGGAGTCCGAGTCTTTTTGGGGTCTTATACTATCAACATTGTAAATGTCTATTCTCCGTCTGGCTTAGTGGTGAATGACCTTTCGAAAATCTGCAGAGACCTGTCTAGTACCTCCCTCATCTTGGGTGATTTCAATCTTCACCATCCGCTGTGGGGTGCCTCGGTGTCCTCGCAGGCTAGCGAGAGGTTTGTGGAGTGGCTTTCTGATAGCCCCTTCTGTGTCTTGAACACCACCGTCCCGACCCATGTGGCTCCTAGTGGGAGCAGGTCTCTAATTGATTTGTCGATTTGTTCCTCTGATCTGTTGGCTTGCTCTTCCATCTATGTGGAGGAGGATCTTTTCGATAGCGACCATTTCACCATTGTTATCTCTGTGGAGCTTCATGCTCCTTTGCAGTCTCGCCCGGTCCTTTATAACTGGCCCCGTATCTCTCAAGAGGTTGATTCCAAGCTCCTCCATGTTTCTGAGTTACACCCTTCCTCTTTCCAGGCTTTGGTTTCATGTTCCATGTCTCATAATAGTACGGCCCGTGCTATGTCCGCGAAATGCCTTCCGGTGTGGTGGACGGCGCGCTGTAGTATACTTAGCAAGCAGAAGAGATTTTATTTGAGAAGGGCGCGGCAGTTGGCGTCTGAGGAGCATTGGCTCAAATATAAAAGATTTTCTGCTCGTCTCCTTTATAGAATCCTTCACAACTTAAGATCTCGTTCCTGTTCTTCTACTGAGTCCCATCTCTATTTGCAGTTACCCGACGCCTCCTCTTCTGATGCGGGTGCCCAAGCGGAGGCCTTTGCTGATCACTTCAGCGAAGGCAGAAGTCACGAGCCTATTCCTTTCACGTATGGCGATGAGGGTAACGCTACCCTCAACGGTCTTTTTACAATCTCGGAGCTAAAGGCGGCCATTAGGAGAACGAGAGTGTCTACCCCTGGGGAAGACAAGATCAGCGCGGCTCTATTTAAAGGACTCAATGACCACTCTCTGGACTGTTTGTTGGGTATGTATAATAGCATCTGGTGCTCTGGCGACATCCCCCCAAGCTGGACGTCGGCCACTATTCTACCGATTTTGAAACCCGACAAGCCGCAGCACGAGATTTCTTCCTACCGCCCCATCGCCCTTACCTCCGTTACGGGGAAGATATGTGAGCGGATGATTGCGAGTAGGATCATGCACCACCTCCTCTGTAATAATACCCTGGTCGACAGGCATCTCGGGTTTCTACCTTTTCGGGATTGTCATGCAGCGCTCACCATTCTTCATCACGACATCACAAACGCCAAGAAGGCGAAGAAATATATTCTGGGTATCTCGTTGGATCTGCATTCTGCCTACGACTCTGTCTACATCGACGGGCTTATCTATAAATGTGCTCAGGTGGGCATCACGGGACGGATGCTCCGGTGGATACGCCGTTTTCTCTCTTCTAGAGTGATTAAGGTGGCCTGGAGGGGCCAAGTGTCTTCAGCCCAGAATATGGGTAGGGGTGTCCCCCAGGGGGCTGTTTTGAGTCTCATCCTTTTTACTATTTTTATGGCGGATTTTTATGAAGTCTTGGAGGGTCTGGGCATTAAATTTCTCATATACGCTGATGACATCTTTATATACTGTATGAATGAGTCGTTGGACACCTGTAGAGTCCAACTTCAGGAGGCTCTCCGCCTTATTCTGCTGTGGTGCACCTACTGGAAGCTCTCCATCCGGTCTGATAAATGCCACGCTATTGATCTTTCGAGACGCGCGGCTGATTGTGATTTTCACTTTACCGTGAATGGGGGACTCATCGAGTGGTGCTCCGAGTTAAAGTTTCTTGGCTACTACCTGGCTCATCGGGGAGGTTTCCGGAAGCACGTTGAGTATCTCCTTATGAAATGCTTTAAGAGAGTCAATATCTTGAAAGCACTGGCCCATAAAAGATATGGGGCTCGCTCGCACCATCTCCTCACACTTGCCTTCTCTACGATCCGTAGCATCATCGAGTATGGAGCTGCTTTTCTTACTACCGTTTGTCCCTCTTTGATGAAAAAGCTGGAAGTCATTCAGACGTGTGTGTTACGGGTCGCCCTGGGGCTCCCGAGATGGACGCCCAATATTCTACTTTTGAAGCATGCTGGAGCTAGTCGTCTGGCCGACAGGATCAAAGTCTTGGCCTTTGGCTTTTGGGTGAAGCATCTCGCCCTGGGCAGCTGGTCCCCTGTCTTGGATTTGTGCAAGGATGGTCTGGTCTTGCCGGATAACCTTTTCTCTTATGTTTCTGTGATCTTTGCTGATCTGGGATATGATCCAGATTTCCTTATTCGTTTCCAAGTCCCACTTCCTCTAGACTCAGGCGCCGTGCAATACTTCACCTCTGGCCTTCCTTTTCAGTGCACGGATCTGGATGCTAGCTTGATCTCTCCTTTGTTTGCTGACTTCCTCCAGAATTACACTGACTCTTGGGATATCTTGGCCACAGACGCCTCTAAGACGGACTCCCTCACTTCAATTGCTGGGTGTACCTCCTCTCACCATTTCAGATACAGGGTGCAACAGATCAATTCTATTTTTACGGCGGAGGCTCTTGCGATTGGCGTGGCTCTGGATGAATTGATTTTGATGTCTCGGCATATTTTACTACTCACTGATAGCTTATCGGTGCTTCTGGCTCTCCAAGCTATAACTCTAAAGTTTCCTAGAGTTATCCTCTGGCTTCATAACAAAATTGTTCGACTGCGGCGGTTCTCGATACAGATTACTATCTGCTGGGTCCCGGGACACCGTGATATCCCCCTCAACGAGATGGCGGATAAGTTTGCAAAAAGTGTGAATGCTTCTGACCCTTTAATTGAGTGGATTTCCCCGGAAGATACTATCCGTAAGTTCTCTCATGATGTTCAGTTGCAGGGCGACCGTTTCTATCGGACTTGTAAGTACTTTGCATCTCATGGGGACATCCCCACTGTTAATCTTTCCCGCCGTTGGACTCTAAATAGAAGAGATGATGTGCTTGTTTCCCGGCTCCTCTGCAGGATGATTATTACCCCGGAGATTTTGGCTCGTTTTAACTTAGTTGCTGACGGCAGATGCCGTGTTTGTGGTGTTTTGAATTAACTTGAGCATATTTTGTTTCTTTGCGTTAAGTATCGGGCTCAGCGCAGAAGCTGCTGGGCGAATTGGGATGGGAATGATGAGTGCTTTCGTTCTTTTGCTGGTTTTATCAAGAAGTTTTGTTCGTCGAGTACGTTTCGTAATGCGACACTCCGTTTTATCCACTGTATTGATTGTTTTTAGACTGTGAATTTGCGCTCTTGTAGAGTGATGGTTTCGTTTCTCTATGGATCATTCGGGATAACAGCCTAGCTGCTCATAGGTCCCAAAGCCCCCCCCACTACCTACCTACCTTTGTAAACTGGAAACTTTTTGCAAACTGGATGTTTTATTGTTGACATCAGGGCATAAAATAACATAAAAAGTAGGCAATATCAGTGTCGCCCAATACCAAGATATTTTCGCCCAGTGACAGGTGATGTTGCTGGCAATTTTTTAATATAAAACAAGGATGTAACATAAGCTGTTTTATGGCTCGAAGATGATAAGAATGGCAACATTTGTCTTAGCAGTAAAATAAAACAAAATGAGCCTGACGACTAGAATAAAAATAGAGTTTGAGCCCGTCTTGGGCTGAGCCCATCTCATCTCTATTTGGTACTAGTAACTTTCTTCTATCATATTTTGTTGAAGAGTTAGTAAGGGGTGTTCACTTTTCTCACCTCCCCCCTAGGGTGGACCTTAAATGCCATGATTTTTTAAAATTATTATTTTTACAAGTCTCACCCCTCTATTTTGTTCCTTTTGATACAAAAACATTGTGTAAAAAGTTTGAGCAATAAATTCAAATATTTAGATGTAGCTCAATTGATCTGAAGTTTATAAAATTAGGAAAAAATTCAGAATATTAGCTACACAAATAAGTAAGCACTTTAAAGGTTTTAATGATTTAATTGCGACAATTTATTTAATTTACAGCGCAATTATTAGGTTTTCATGTTACATTAAAATTTTATTGCATTTGTGCAGGTTGAGTTGTGCAGCTTTTTCTGCTATCTGGGTACATTTTTCCATGATCTTCAACAACTTGTAATAAAAATTGTAGTTGCATTTCATCATGAGTTATCAATCCATTGTATTCTTGAATAAATTCAACTGCACGTTCGACATGGTCATTTACTACTTGTAGAGATTTTATCACCTCTTTTGCCTGTTTATAGTCTTCTATTAACTCCCACAATTCAGGATCTACTGCAAGAAATCCATCCGGAAGTTCCAACAATTGAAACAACATCATTGACTTAGCTGTGACAAAATCTTCCAATCTTTTATTCTTGAATGAATGTAGAGCAACACTATTTCGTTTGGAATAAATATGAGCTTGTTTTTTAGAATTATCTTCATTCTGTAATGCAATAACCATGTGTCTTTTAGTTAATAAACTCACACGGCTATCAAATAAAGCTAAACCAACAAGTCCTTCTGACAAATACCCCAAGTGATTAGCAAATTTACGTGATGATGATTTGGAAATAGTCGAATGTATTGATGAGTAGTCAAGTAGTGATTTGAGCAAGAAGAGGTCATATATGTGGAACATGAAGCTTGAGGTGCAGTGATACAAGCTTTCAAGTATACACGGACTGTAAAAACACACATATCACGTATACCTTCTTCCTCTTTTACAGTCAATTTAAACTGAGCCTTGATCCAGATCTTGAGACAATATATTACTTTGGACATCCAACGGGCATGGTGCATTGCACCTGGTGACATAAATCTGATTCCCTTTTCTGGGACAGCAACTAGAAATATAATTACAAGTTCTAAAAATTCCTTATAATCACCTCTTAGCTTTGTTTCACTTTGCTCTTCTAGGTACTTCTTTGCATAGTTGATAGTCTCTTGCTTAATATTTTCTACTAGATTTGTAACATCATCAAATGAAATTCCCGTTTCGTACTTGTCTTTATCAATTAAGCTCCAATATTCCTGAAAGCGTTTAAATAATACAACTTCAGGTGAAGATTTGACTCCCATGCAAACTTCAAATGCAGTACTAATTATCAGCTCCATAATGTGATGTTTGCAAGCAAATGATAAGAGCTCATTTTTTCAATTTATGTTCGAAAAGAACACATGCACCAGAATTATAACCAGTGTTTGAGCTGGTAGTGTCAAAGTACATTGCACGTATATCTGCTATTCCCCAGTCTTCAATGGCTTTAAAGACTGCTATTTGCTAAATGCAGTTTATTCTTTTAAATATTATTGTGCATAGTACTGCCTTTTAGGAATAAAAATGTAAAGCTAAATGCATTTTAAAATATTTTAGAAGATAGAATTTATTTTCTATGACATAGCATGCGAGTACGCATATGTTTATCATTGCTCATACATTGGTAACTACTACATCATTGAGCTACCTCTAAATATTGTTCAATTGAGCTAAAATTTTACCAGAATTATTTTTTCATAAAAAGGAACAAATTTAGAGGGTGAGAAGATTACATTTTGAAACTTGAAAAATAAGGTCCACCCTACTCCCCCCCCCCCCCCCCCATTATTGTACATTTGTGTATATTAAATAAATTATCTTTATTTTAACTTCGAATTTCTGAATTTTTTGTTTAGTTTTTTTTTTCTATATAAACACTATTGTTTTTATGCATTTGTTCCATTATGTGTCCACTAGATTTTTTGGGTTTTGAAGTTGCTGGCTCTTTCCAGGTTTTGGGAATCTCCTCTCCACCTAATAGTTGGTTATCTATGCAATTATGGGATAAGTTTCTATTTCTGGGTTTTATGTTCTATTCCTCCATAAATAAGATACAATATATATTTTACATGAATTTGTTTTACACATTTAATTTGAAAAATTCTATTGTGTAAAACCTGAATTTGGGATTTTAAAATCCCAATTTCTGAAATTCTGAAAGAAAATTTGTTTAAGCAACCTATGTAAAATTGTTACTGAATTATGATTTCTAATTTTGTATATTTAAATTTAATCTTATTTACATTAACCTTTATTAATTTTAGGTACAGCAATGTGAAAACCTTCAGATTGCTCTGCATCCAAATATTTGCAATTTTGTTCAAAACCACACTCCTCCTGACACAAATGATGAGGTAAAGATAAATTTTGTATTTATAAAGTATAGCTTCTTTAATCCAAATTCATTGTGATTACAGCGATTCCGGATTATAGAAAATTCTGTATTGCAGAATCTTTGAAACTATTATGCATTTTGATAAATAATAAATATTTATATCTCTCATTAATATGGCAATACCAAAATGCAAGGAAACTAATTATTCAAAATAATAATTTAAAAAAAAATTGAGAAAAATCAATTCAAAATGATCTAAAATGTATATATTTTAAAAATAATTATATTTTATGCAGTGTCACCTTCTATTGTAAATTACAAAAAGCAATAACCATATGATTTTTAAAAAAATTATGATTTCTGATTTATAAATACACAATAAATAATATAAATCCCAAGAATAACAGATGTATATAAGAAATAAGATAGACATAAAAATATTGAAAAAGAATTTCTAAAACAAAAAAATCTTATAATTAAAAATTTGAATAACTTGAAATTAATTTAAAAAATACTTTTATAATCACATTAACTTATTTAAATCATTGGTATACAGCTAGTGTCATAAAAATTAAATAGATTAACACCTACAAATATAGAAATAAGTCACAAATTAAATAACTAAGAGAAATAATAATAATCTGATTTTGCAGTTTCTTGGCATCATCTTCATATCTACGGAACGGAGAAAGAAAAATTCTATTAATTCTGAAAACTTACTTAACTAACTTAATTAACTTATTTAAATTATTGGTATACAGCTAGTGTCATAAAAATTAAATAGATAGCACCTACAAATATAGAAATAAGTCATAAAATAAATAACTAAGAAAAATAATAATAATCTGATTTTGCAATTTTTCGGCGTTATCTTCATATTTACGGAGAAAGAAAAATTCTATTAATTCTAAAAAATTTATATTAAAAAAAATAATAAATAAATAAAGACACTTATATTCACAACCTTGAACTTTCACATTTTATATAGGGAAGAGAAAATTTTTTCAGGGCTTCAAAATCTTTTTTATATGATTTACTTCAACATAAAAAAAAATATTAAACCAATTAAAAAATACAACTATCAAAATATCACTATTTTTTGTTTGAATTTCAAAATAATGACTCTTTATCAGTTGGTATTTTGCTATCAGCAGAATATTCATCTGTTGTAATAATATTGTCTGATGAAAAACATATTTCAAAGATTTTCTAAACTTTTAGTTGTAGAAAATTCAAAAGAATAATAAAAAAAGTGCTAAAAGATATTTTTAGAAATTTTTTTTTAAATTTTTTTACACAAAAAAAGTATATATATATATTTTTTTAAAGCGGAAATAACCTATCTTCCCCTACATTGTATTAAAATCAACCTGTATAGCATCAACTCACCCCTAAGAAAGTATAAGTTTTTATTCGCTGTATTTATTCAAATGATAAAAATCAGGGTTGGAAAAAAAACAGGTTTTTTTAATCCCCCCCCCCCAAAAAAAAAACCCCGTTTTTTTTTTTTTTTTGTTAAATCAGGTTTTTTTAAAAACATTCTTTCTTATTACATGTACATGCATATTTATTGATAAAAATAGACATTATTGGTTTATAAGCAGTGTAACTTAATTTTAAAATAATTTAAATTAAGTAATTACAGTGCATTTATATACGAAATTGAAAAAATTCATATTTTAATTTTAATTTAAACAGTTTTAGCAAACAATCTTATATTCAAAGAATTAACTGTTCTACACAGTGAACCATTGATGTCCTGAAAATCTTTATAAACAATCTTTTGATTACTAATAATAAACATTAGGATGTAGTTTGATAAATATTCTTTTAGATAATTATTCAAATAATAAATTTCAAATACTTCTTAGGATTTTTTTTCTTTCTTTCTTTGAGTGACAATTTGAAGTTAAAATTTTTTGTCATTAGATTCAGCAGATAGCAGATGGGGGGAAAAAATCATTGTTAAAATGCTTTAACTAGTAACCAATCTTTGAATAATCTCTTATTTGGTTTCATATTTGGCTTTTAATTCTTCAAAATAATCTCCCCAATCAAAAAAAAAAAAAAAAAAAATCTTTAACAGATTGGGCAAAGTCTATCATTGTGTTATCGTAGGCCTGGGCCTTAAATCGATTTATCTCTTAAATCGATTTAAAGCTTACATCGGAAATCGCGATTTAGTCAGTTTCTTAAATCGATACATCGGAAATCGCGATTTTGCCACTGCTATACATCACGATTTAGCCATCGCCTTACATCGCGATTTAGCCATTGTCTTACATCGCGATTTAGTCAGTCTTAAATCGTGATTTAGCCATTGGTTTTAAATCGATTTCAAATAATGATTCAGAGTTAACATCAGAAAATTGAGTTATCTACTTTGGTGTATATACTGTTCAGGGGTGCCCAGAGACGGGTTTGGTGACGCAATATGCATCACACAATTTAATTTTGGGGGGGAATTTGAGAAAAAGTACATTTTTAGGGGGGGGGGGGATTTTTAAATTCTTAATATTTCCTTTTTTTACTGTTAAAAAAATCGTTATTTTTTTAGTATAACTTTAAAAATTTTTCAACATTTAAGTTCCAGAAATTTTCAACTGATATTCTGGTTAAATAGGGGAGGGGGGTCAATGTTAAAGTATAAAGTTTTTTTGGGGGGGAGAGGGGCTTTGCGTCATTGAGTTTGGGGGGGGGGGGATGGTCACCACTGATACTGTTTGCATGTGAAACTAGTGTTAAATCGATTTAAGCAAACTTTGCAATCCTCAATGCTTTCCGATTTAGGATAAAGGTGATGTAAGAAAAATATGATTTAGGGAAAACAGAGCAAGTTGGTGTTAAATCAATTTAGAGGATCCGATTTAAACACACATCACAAACCTCAGTTTTTTCGATTTAAGAAAAATACTATTTAGGAAAAACATTGCAAGCTGGTGTTTAATTGATATAGTAGGATTTGATCTAAAATTAGCAGCGGTCACTTGCCATGTGGATATTAAAAATGTAAAAGTGGCAATTAAAAAATTTCCTTCGTTTGCCACCCTTGTCGTCATTTGCCAAGTGGCGGTTAAAAAAATCTATTTTCGGTCGCCCAGTGAAATGCAGTTTTTTTCATAGAAGTATAGATCTCTACATTGATTACATCTAATTAGAAAAGTGGTTATTTCTTTTTCCTACTGGATGCAAACAGATTTCAATGACATGGCTGTATTTTCAATTCGCGTTTGTAATGACCGAAAGATGGCGTTGTTATAGACCTGATAATCGTTTGTTTACGTTTGTTTGTTTACGTTCCATGCTGTAGCACTGTAGCATAGAACCAGTTTAAAGAGCTAGTTAAAGTGCAGTTTTTTTATCTTTTTTATTTAATTATGGGAGATAAATTACAAATATCGACAATTTTAGAATTTCTAAGATGCTGGAAAATCTAGTAATTGCTTTAGAGAAGCTGAAGCAATTATTGATTCAAAGAGATTAGTAATGTGCGGCATTAAAGAATGCAAAGAAGAAGAAATAGAGATTGTAGGCTCGTGTTTACAAACAAGCCAAACAAAAGGAATTCCCCATATTTTTTCAGGTTTGCTAGTAAAGGAAAACAAAAAATTGAAAATAAAAAAAAATTATTGCTCTTGCAAAGCTGGGTCAAGCGAATCATGCAAGCATTGTGTTGTGGTCATGTTATTTTGCCATGAGTAAGTCAAATGTACTTTTTTATATTATAGATCTAAACTTTGTGTATAAAATTTTGATTTTTGATAATTTTAGTACAAAGAACCCAACGTTGCATTCGTTATAGAACTGTTTATTTATTTATCGGCCTTTTAAACACTGATTTCAGCGGAAGATGCTCATGGTATCAGTTCTATTTCTTTTAGTTCGACTTTGTCCGCGAGAGGGCGTCTATTTCATTTCAAACGCGAATATTTTGGTTTTTTGCAGAGTTCTTTTACTGTGTTCAGTTTGATTATTTTTTCGAGAAATGCAGTTTCATTTTGCAAAAATATATTCATCGGCATTGATTCCACACACATTTCAAGTAATTTGTTGGCTATCGATCACCCTCCTAGTCGTCACTCGCCAAGTGGCGATTTAATAGATCTATTTTCAATCGCCAAGTGAAATGCAGTTTTTTTCATGGAAATATGCATCTCTACATTAATTACATCTAATTAGAAAAGTGGTTATTTCTTTTTCCTATTGGATGCAAACAGATTTCAATGACATGGCTGTATTTTCAATATTTCGTTTTCTTTGCCGCATTCTTTTATCTATTTCAGTTGGATGTTTTTTCAAGAAATACAGTTTTATTTTGCAAAATATATTCATCAAATTTGATTTCATATGCATTTCAAGTAATTTATTGGTCATCGATCGCCACTCTAGTCATCACTCGCCAAGTGGCGACTTAAAATAATTATTGATCGCCAAGTGAAATACAGTTTTTTTCATCAAAATATGCATATCTACATTGATTACGTCTAATTAGAGAACTGGTTAATTCTTTTTTCTATTAGATGCAAGCAGATTTCGATGATGTTTTTGTATTTTCAATATTGCGGTGGTTTTTTGCCATGTGCTTTTAGTATATTCAGTTTGATTATTTTTTCAAGAAATATAGCTTTATTCTGGAAAATATATTCATCAGCTTTGATCTCGCATGCATTTCAAATAACTTATTCCTTTTTTCACACTGGATGCAAATGGATTTCAAGGGCATTTCAGTACCTTCAATTTTCGACTTCTGTTGCATGTTGAGCTCTTGGATTATTTTTTTCCCCACGATAATACTGTTTAATGATGCGAAATACACTCACCAGTATAGATGCCAACTGTATTACGGTGGTAGTATAAATTTGGCGCCTCCTATATTCCCGCGCTGGGGCGACCGCTCCCTTGCCCCCCCCCCCCCCGGCTACCCTCTCAGAAATATATGCTGTATCTCAGCCCCCTCTGAAATGATAAGTCTAGATAATCTACTGCTAGCATAGATGTCAACTGCATGTGATGTGTGTAGCGTATTAGTAACACATTTATTAAGGGGGTCCCTCCTCCGGAAATTTTGTGTTTTTTATGATCAAAATGTGTTATTTCCTCCCCCCCCCCCTCCCCGGAGCCACGGAAATACCTCCCGGAGAAAAGTGCTGAATTCAACACTGCATTTATTAATTAACATTCAAAAAAGAATTTATTGTGTTTTATTTATTAATAATTCACTATTTATGCCTGTGAGGGGGGGGGGAGCAATTTTAAAGTTAAAATTCAAATTTGCAGGCCTGAGCCTTAAATCGTTTTAATACATCGGAAATCCGATTTAACTACTGGTCTTGAATAGATACCTCTGACATCGCGATGTAGCGAAACGATATAGCCCTGATTTAACGCTTACATCGGAAATCCGATTTAACTATTGGTTTTCACTAGGTACATCGGACGTCACGATTTAGCCAGTTCTTAAATCGCGATGTAGCGAAACGATGTAGCCTTGCCTCAATGCTTTCCGATTTAGGAAAAAGGCGATGTAAGAGAAAGACGATTTAGGGAAAACAGAGCAAGTATGTGTTATATCGATTTAGCAGGGTGATGACAGGACCGTAGCGAAAAGTGAATAACAGCGGACGGGGGGGGGGGGGGGGGGGGTCAAGAAAATGTAGGGGGGGGCAGCTTATTTGTTTTTTATCTTTCTCTGACACAGAAAGATAAATGAGTGCATATTCACATTGTAGATACTATGTTTCTCATTAAACTGTTGTAATAACTTAATTTTATGCTAAATAAAGTACATGATGATGAAAATTTTGAGTCTATAACTGGTGAAAAATTAAACATCATGTTAGCTTCATATGTACAAATAGGATGAGGGAGTGCTGAAACGTTTATCTTAGATACAACTTAGATCTGCAAAACTGAAAGGATTTCAAAATTAAATTAGATTTTTGAACAGAATTTCATTTGCATTTTCGGAATAGAAATTCATTGAGTGACCTTGGAATTTTTTTCAGGGGGGAGGGGGGCTGAGCCGCCCATAGCGCCCCCTATGTGTCAAAACGATGTAGCAGGATTTGATTTAATACAGATAAAAATTAGCGGCTGACACTTGCCATGCGGTAATTAAAAATATAAAACTGGCGATAAAAATTTATTTTTTCGATCGCGAAGTGAAATGCAGCTTTTTTCATGGAAATACGCATCTCTACATTGATTACATTTGATTAGAAAAGTGGTTATTTCTTTTCCCTTCTGGATGCAAACAGATTTCAATGATTTAGCTGTATTTTCAATATTTCTTTTTTGTCATGTTCTTTTAGTGTATTCAGTTGGAATTATTTTTCCAAGAAATAAGTTTTATTTTGGAAAATATATTAATTCATCAGGTTAGATTTCACATGCATTTCAAGTAAATTTATTGGACATCGATCGCCACCTTAGTCGTCACTCACCAAGTGGCAATTAAAAAAATCTATTTTCAATCGCCAAAGTGAAATGCAGTTTTTTTCATGGAAATATACATCTTTACATAGATTACATCTAATTAGAAAAGTGGTTATCTCTTTTTCCTACTGGATGCAAACAGATTTCAATGACATGGCTGTATTTTCAATATTTCGTTTTCTTTGCCGCATTCTTTTATCTATTTCAGTTGGATTTTTTTTCCCAAGAAATACAGTTTTATTTTGCAAAATATATTCATCAGATTTGATTCCATATGCATTTCAAGTAATTTATTGGTCATCGATCGCCACTCTAGTCATCACTCGCCAAGTGGCGACTTAAAATAATAATTATTGATCGCCAAGTGAAATACAATTTTTTTCATCAAAATATGTTTATCTACATTGATTACGTCTAATTAGAGAACTGGTTAATTCTTTTTTCTATTGGATGCAAGCAGATTTCGATGACGTTTTTGTATTTTCAATATTGCGGTGGGTTTTTGCCATGTGCTTTTAGCATATTCAGTTTGATTATTTTTTCAAGAAATATAGCTTTATTCTGGAAAATATAGTCATCAGCTTTGATCTCACATGCATTTCAAATAACTTATTCCTTTTTTCACACTGGATGCAAATGGATTTCAAGGACATTTCAGTATCTTCAATATTTAATTTCTGTTGCATGGTCAGCTCTTGGATTATTTTTTCCCCCAAGATATACTGTTTAATGAAGCAAAATACACTCACCAGTATAGATGCCAACTGTATTTGATGTGTGTAGTGCATTAAAAACACATTTATTTATTAATTAAAATCCAAATAACATTTTATTGTGTTTTATTTGTAACTGATTCACTATTTATGTCTGAGAAAAATAAAAAAAAGTCTTAAGGTTAAAATCTAAATTAATCCATTCTTAGTTTATATTTTTATGCATTATTTTAATGAAAATTTATTTTTCATACAGTTGGCAAAAAAAGTATTTGTACACTCTAAAATTTTTAATTTTTAACTAAATAAAAGCAGATATTTTGTCAAAAATAGTTTTAATACAGTCTGTTTACCGTGCATTTTAAATTACATAACAGAAAATTTCGATAAAGATGTAAAATAATTTTCTAATAGGAAAAGTTTAAAAATTTCTTGCAAAAAAAGTATTTGTACATTTCTCCATCCTGATATATACTGTGTTTTATAGTGTTTATGGTTCAAAGGATTACTTTTACAGAAGCTGTTAGTAATTTTTAACTTCATATTATATTTGTCTGACATTTAATATAATTTGCTCTTGAAATAATTAAGTATAGAACCTAAAACTAGAGAGGCACCTCTAGATAGATGAAATCCTATGATTGAGCATAATAAAAATTTAAATTCGCAACAAGAATTTGTAAAAGCTATTAAATTACCATTTACAACTATTGGATGCATAGTGGGACACTATGAATAAATTAAAACACCGAAATTCAATGAAAACCAGGACTTCTCAGCAAACTAACAATGAGGGAAAAAGGGAGTGTTGTTAAAAAAGCTTTAAAAAATCCTATGCGTTCGGTTCAAAAATTTGCTGGAGACCTTGCGACATCTTCTCGCATCAGAGTAAATACCTCAAACAATAAAAAATATTCTTTTCAATGCAGATTTAAAAGGAAGAACCTCAAGGAAAAATCCATTCATCAGCGAAACAAATAGGCGAAAACGCATAGTATTCGCTTTCGCATACAGAAGTAAATCATTGGATTTTTGGAAAACGGTAATTTTTTCTGATGAGGGAAAATTCGGAATTTTCTTACCACCAAGCATTCGAAAAAATTGGCGTAAAAATAAAACTGTTCTAGATCCAAAACGTATACTTCAAACTATCAAGCATGTTGGGGGAAATATTATAGTTTTGGGGTGTATAGCTTCTAATGGAGCAGGACATTTAAAATTTATTGACAATGGAAGGACAGGTTTAACATACATTGATGTGTCGCGGCATAATTTATTAAACCGTGCTAAGAAATTATGCATAGAGGAAGCTTTTAACTTTCTGCAGGATAACGACCAAAGCATACTGCTGTGATCACCAGCTCATGGTTACTACAATACTCGAAGACGACTGGTAATTTCTCTAAAATCTCTAGACTTGAATCCAATAGAAAATTTGTGGATGCTATTGGATGCAAAAATCCGAGAAAAAAATATGTATAAGTAAAAAAACAGTTTAAAGAAGCTCTTATTGTGTCATGGAATAACATTAACCAGACCGCTACAAAAAAGTTGGTGGAATCTATGTCACACCATCTAGAAGTAGTCAAAAACACTAAATAAATTCACACAAAATATTAATTTGCATCATTTTACTAATTTTTCATTAATTATATTACATTAATATAGTGTACAAATACTTTTTTTGCATTATATTTTTGTATATTTGTTTATTATAATGTAAAAAATCGATTCGTTTAATTTTGTTTTTGCTTCTATAATAATATAATGCATTAAATTAATGTATTACAGTATTTTTTGCTTAAATCGTTTGTTTAATTTCATTATAATTTAAAAAAATGAAGTGTACAAATACTTTTTTTGCCAACTGTATGTTTGTGTAACATTAGAATAGTTTTAATTAATTATTTAATTAAAAATATTTTAAGAGGGTTCTGTAATGTTTCAGGTAATTTGTTTTTTACAACAGAATGAGGGAGCATTCAATGGATTTTTCTGTAGATTTGCAGTTTTCTACTTTTTTTGTCATTTACTTATCATTAAAAAGATATATTTAAGATTGTTTTATTACTAATCTTACAGAAGCCAACGCTCTCAAAAAAATCTGCAACTTTGGTAATGTGGCCTTTCAATCTTTCTCCATTCACTATATGAATGTCAATATTTGTATTAATCATAATTTATTATAATCTAAAAAAAAAATTGCACCCTTTTTCTTAAATCTCCCCCCCCCCCCCCCTTTTTAAACTACTATTCTTCTGATGGTAAATGAACAGCTAAATTTATCAGTGAATCTGCTTCTTACTTCAATAAGTTTTTAACTTACTTCAATAAGTTTTTAACTCAGTGTCTGTAAAAACAAGTGCATGCATGTTATTAGCAATGAAGTGCTATTTGAGCTCCCCTACTCAAATAATTTAGATTGTAGCATCCAAAACAAAGTCAGACACAATGAAAAAATCATTTTTTATTTTATTTCTTTAAGGATGAGTTGATGAAAAATATTAAAAAAGTTCACTAATTAAAAAAAAAACATTCTTTTGGTTTTTTTTTTGTGTGTGCGTGTGTAAAATATATATTTTTTAGTTATTTGAACAATTAAATGCTAAATTAATACAAGTTCGGGAGGGGGGGGGGGCATAAAGCCCGTATTTTGTAACTAAAAATTAAATGATAGGTTTCGTATTATAAAGGGTAAAATTCGTGCTAAATCGCGATTTAGCACTAAATCGCGATGTTAGATGGATGATAAATCGATTTAAGAAATCTCTACATCGCCCACTCCTAGTGTTATGTTATTAATCACATTAAATAATCTGCATTATTAAAAAAAATTAAATATTTTATACCAAATATTAAATCTATTTTATCTTTGATCTATTCACATGTCGGAAGTTTTTTCTTTAGAGCAATAGATATGTTCACCAATGTGTACTGATTTTAATCCTATGCATAAAAAATGACCTAAACACACTACATCTAATTAGGGATGGGACGAATATTCGGCCTATTCGGCCCTTTTGCCGAATACTCGGTTGGCCGAATATTGAAGGCTTGTTGACCGAATACTTCGGCCGAATACCTGTAGCCGAATATTTAAAGATATCTTGCCGAATATTGCTAAAATCTCGCCGAATAGTGAAAGATATCTTGCCAAATAAATTTAGGATTTAAAGAATTTAATGTTTTACTGTTTTTTTTTTCCCTAATCCAAATTTGCACTTCATTCATGAAGTTTTCTCATTCTTACTTACGAAATATACAGTTATTCAGATACTAAAAAATATACAGCCTTTCTGTATTTTCTTTAAAAATTAGTGATATTTTAGAAATTGCTGCCCAAGTTTGAGATTTAATTGTACGGGAAATGTCTTCATTAGAGAATGATATATTACAATTCAAGATATAAAACACTTATCGAAAAAAAAAACACTGCATTATTCTAAAACACTTGAATATTTATTATTGTCTGCAAATTCCATGCACATATAAAAAAGGGCTCTTATGAAATTCTTGACATATTTTCTGTAAAGTAAGAAATGAAAAAAAAATCATTCACTAGATGTATTAACGAAGATTCATTTTTAAAATTAAATATCAAATATCACTATTCCAAATACAACGGTACATCTGAAAACAGAACTGGTGTCAAACTAGCTACGCATTAGATGACACAACTTGCTTTATGAAGATAGTTTTATAAATATTTAAACATAAATTCTAAATGCTGAACAAAATAATTTTTTACTCTATAGTTTTCACTTTTAAATAATTATTTGCATAATTACTGACTTAAATATGTAACATTATTATGTGTATATTTTTAATTTACATCTTCCTTCATTCATGTTGTTATCAATTTCTGTTTATCCTTTTAATGCTTGCTGAATAAGTGGAATATTGAAGTTGAATATTGTATGCGGCAATTCAAATGTCAAAAATTTTTTTAACATATGCATTCTACTTTAAGCATAACCTTTTGCTTTAATATAATTTGTAATTTAAAGCTTGGCAACTGATTTCAGAACAGTCTCGTTCTTACAAGTTTGCTTATCATTAGAGACACAAACTCTAAATGATCAAATTTACTTTATTAAAGGTTATTTCAGAAAATATCTTCTCGTGAGTTCTGAGAGAGAGAAATTAAGAATATTATTGATCTTGGATGCAAGAAAGGTTAAAAGTATCATTTGATAGTAAAAATGAAGTACATTCTTCATATTTTAATGGAAATATCTTCCCTTCCTGACTTAAAGAAAATCACTTTGATGTATATTAGGATAAAAGAATATAATGCAATTTCATAATTTTTTGTGTTAAAATAAGTTTTTCAAATTTAAAAATACATTTAAAAGCACATTTAAGAGTAATAATTATTAATGAGTTCCTATTTTTTAAATTATATATAATCAACATTTATTTTTTTATTGGAAAAAGAAAGCTGGTATTCGGCCGCCGAATATTCGGTATTCGGCCTAAAATTTGGCCGAATATTCGGTATTCGGCTATTCGGCCAAATCACTATTCGTCCCATTCCTACATCTAATGCTTATTGCTGAAATAAAGTGTTAAAAGTAGAAATTATTTATATCCAAAAATCTGAAACACATAAATTATGAAGAAAAAAAGAAAATATTATTAAATTTCTTCTAAAAAACATTTTTGAAAAAAAAAAAAAAAAACCGTTTAGTTAATTCTATGCATAAAAAAAGACCTAAACCTACTATATCTAATGCTTATTACTGAAATAAAATGTTAAAAGTAGAAATTATTTCTATCCAATAATCTGAAAAACGTAAATTATAAGGAAAAAAGAAAAAAGTTATTAGATTTCTTCTAAAAAAACAAATTGTTTTTTTTTTTTGAGAAAAAAACCAGTTGGTTTAAACCATGGTTAAAACTAGATATGTAAATTTTCCAGAAAAATATAAGTGGCGGAAAAAAACTGGTTTTTTACCGGTTTTTTTCGAAAAAAAACAGAAAAATTGGAAAAATTGATTTTTCATGACTGTTTCTCTCAAATAAATTATATTTAATTAGAGAATATTAAATAATAAACATTTTTTCCCATTTATATGCATTAAATGAAAATTATTTTCAGTTTATATTACAAAATAAAAAGAAAATAGCAAAGCCTGCTTTTAAAAGTTTAGTTTTCTTTTCAACAGCCTAAGAATTTTTATTAAACGCTATTGTTTATTATATCATATCTCTGTTGAAATGATTTTTCAGTTACATGTTTAACTACCAATTGACCTAATGTAAAAACCTGAGCCAATATGTCTGCAGTTTGGAATGAAATAAATTATGCATTCCATTTACATAAGTATAGTTTTTAAGTAAATGATACTAGTTTAAAGAAATTATTGCAGTTTTGTCATTATTATGAATATCAGTATTAAAAAATTCCATCGTTTGTTTAAAAAATGTATATTTTTATATTATTACTTTTTTTTTCTTAGAATTGTATTTCCTTTATAAAATATGTTTAGTTTTGGTATAGCTTTCCAATCTCAACTCAAAAAAGTTTTGATTTAGTTTTATAATCTAAATTCAAACAAAATTAAGTTTTACTTTGGCTTACTCAGGTCTGCAACTAAAAAATAGCATAGGATTTATTGACTGTTAGATTTTTACTCACTGAAACCAAAAAACATATATATGTATATTTTTAAGTTTAATTAAATGTAATTTTTTTTATTTTTACCCTGAAATCTGGTATTCTATTCTTGAATAAGAAACCATATTCAATAATGTTTCCACATGGTAATTTCATATTTCTAAGAGTGGAACTCAAAAGTTATGAAAACAGAACACTACAAATTGAAAATGCTCACTATTTGAGGAATTAATAACAAAAGCAGTTACATACAGAGATAAACTTCTACTGAGCTTTAGATAACTACAAAAATTCAAAGTTTAATCAAGAGGAAAGTATAATTTGGAACATAGTTTCTTGTAATAAAATATGAGGGTTTTTTTTCATTGCAGTTCTACTTTTCTAATGCAAACTGCCCAAGTTTTTGCAACATTACAAAATTCATTCATCCTCCATAATGTACAAAACCATTTTGTACATTATGGAGGTAAAATGGAGGTCAATTTTAGATTCAACACCTTGAAAAAACATTCAATTAATCAGCTATAACGAAATCTTGAAAAATGCAGCATAGTAGTGCCACCTATAGGACAATTTACACCAAAAACTAAACAACATTAATATATATCAGAAACTGTCCGAAGCTGTAATTTGATTTAAAAAGAAAAATCGTCCTTGAGGTAAAGCTATTGCGATAATCTTTAATAATGCAGCATAGCAGCGTCATCTGTTGAGCAACTTACACCAAAAAGTAATGAGCACGAAGTTATAAAGATTAACTTAATCTGAAATTTTATAAAAATACATACATTAGTTTGAGATAGAACTATTGTGGAAATTACGAATAATGCAGCATAGCAGCTCCATCAGTTTGGCAATATACACTAATAACTAAACATCTCGAGTTTATATCAAGGTGTAACTGAATGTAAAGTTATGTGAAATTATGTGCATCAGTTCTTGAGATAGAGTGCCCATAAAATTTGTCACATACAGTGACTCACAGAGTGGCAGATATTTTCTGAAAACCATCAAAACGTGTTCAGGATCTTCTAAAACGTTTAAATACACCAAAAACTGGAAGTCAAATTTTTCACGAATTCAATACTTCTTGAAAAGATAGATTAAAGTAATAAATGCATACTTCAAAATTTTATGTTGATTTTTTAATTTTATTATTTCTATTAATCGGCATATTATTGCAATAATTTTACACATGAATTAATTTTTAAAAAGAGAAGTTGCATTTAATTACATATCGAGATTTTTTGCATGTAATCAAGTTTTTGTGAAATTGTGAACTTTTTGTATATACTTGTACAAAATATATTCAGAATTTTTGAATAAGAAATTATTACTATATTTAGGTTCCTATTTACAAATTTTTAATAAGGTTATTTACATACATATATGCAACTTAATAAAATTCAGCTAATGTATGACATGAGATTTTTTTTTTTCTTCAATCACTGCACTTGCGAAAAATTCAATTTGTTGATTAAACTTTTTCTGAAATGTCTATTTTCAAGAGAAATTTTGCAAAGGGTCTTGTGTTTCAAACAGGAAAAAAATGTGAAAGATCCTTTCAAGTCTTCTCAGACAGATTTCTGCTCAGAGATCAGATTACCCACATTAAAATTTTCATGTGAGACACTCAACATAAAAATAAATAAAATAAAAAGTATGAGAATGTAGCTATTACAAAATTTTCACTATATTATTTCATAAATGAAATTTCAATTTTTCCAGTTCGGAAAAATTGAAAAATAAGCCTTCGGGAAAAAAAACGGTTTTTTTCCCAATTTTTCCGGTTTTTTTCCGACCATTCCCATCTCTAGTTAAAACCAATTGGTTTAAACCGTGCCAACCCTGATAAAAATCTAAGCAAACATTCTGCTCAATGTAGTTCCAATGGTTTTCAAAAGCACTGTTTTGAAAAGTACTACCTTTGACAGTAAAGTTCGGTGAATGAATTCAGAACAACCGATCTGGCAACACTGGGGAAAAAAACCACTGCACCTGCATAGGGGCAAGTGTCGACCATCTTCCCCCACCTTTGTTCTGTTGAGTGTTGTTTATGTTCTGTGTAAGACGTGCTTTACTAAGTGCTTGTTTAGTGTGTTGGTTCTTAACTGAGAACAGGAAAATGAAAGAATAAAAGATCAGTTTAAACTTTGGTTTTAATCTTTGCAAGACACCAAAAGAAATTTATGAGGGATGGTGCAAATTGAACACCTACCTTACTCGCCAGATTTCATTCCTTCAGACTTCTTCCTATTTTCATGACTCACTCTCTTTGAAAGAGATTTGACCATATTGCTGACATCCAAGGAAACGTGACGAAGCTTTTGAACTTCATCCCAAAAGAAGACTGTCAGTGATGCCGCTGGACTTGAAAAATCCTGGGTCCCCAGGACTTCTAAAATTCTGGGTCCCTTTTTTACAAAAGTGGGTCCGCAGTAATAATAAGTCATATTTTTAGACTCAAAAATTGAACTTGTTCATTTGCAAAAGAAAAATTAAATGCAATAATTATTGTTTTAATAAATGTATAAATAATTAAAGCCAATATTATTTTTTTTTAAACTATTAAGTGAAATTTTCTTTACTTTTTCAAAAAAATAAATGTGCAAGATACAAGTTAAATTATAAAATAATGCTTATTTCAGTGAAGAAGAAAACAAGTATCACTATTGTTTGCATTTCTTTTAAAAAGGGGCAAAAACTGATTTATTGAAAAAGACATTTATCTGAAAAAAATACTTTTGTTGAGTAAAGGGATACTTTTTGTTTAATGAATGGATGTTTTCAGAAGTTACATTCACTCAGAAAGATTTGGGCAATCAAAAACAGATTGTGAAGCAGGAAAATCTGTTTTTGGAGCAGCAAAAAAAAAAAAAAAAAAAAAAAAAAATTTGGAAGCAGGAGAGTTAGTTTTTTGAACAGAAAAATTCTAACCTGGCATTAACTTTTTTAAGTGCCCCTTTGACAAAAATTGAGTTTTAAAGCGATTTTTTGACGAAATTTGCCTTCTTTTACGATTTTTTGACGAAATATGCCAGTTTTTCGTGATCTTTTGGCGAAATGTGCCGGTTTTTTGCGATCTTTTGACGAAAGTTTCTGTTTTTCGTGATTTTGACGAAATGTGCCATTTTATTGCGATTTTTGGGCAAAATTTACCGTTTTATCGCGATTTTTGGACAAAATTTGTCATTTTTTTCCTGTGATTTTTTGAGGAAATTGCCTTTTTTGGGATTTTGTAACAAAATTAGTAATTTTTTCGTGAATTTTTTGATGAAATTTACTGGAAATTTCTCGTTATTTCATGATTTTTTGACGAAATGTGTCTTTATTTTTCTTAGTCTTTTGACAAAAGTTAGTTTTATCAAAATTTTTAATGAAAATTTCCATCTTTCACGAATCTTTTGATGAAATTTGCCGTCGATCACAATTTTGGACGAAATTTGTCATTTTTTCGTGATTTTTTGAGGAAATCTGCCTTTTTTCAGGATTTTGTAACAAAATTAGCCATTTTTTAACGAATTTTTTGATGGAATTTGTTGGAAATTATTCGTTATTTTGCGATTTTTAAACGAAAATTACCTTTTTGAGCTCTTTTGACGAAAATTACGTGTCCCGTGGGACACGTAAGCTTAATTTTCTTGCGTCTCGTCTAGAGATGTAAATTTTCCGGAAAAATATAAGTGGTGGAAAAAAACTGGTTTGTTACCGTTTTTTTTTCGGAAAAATTGGAAAAATTGATTTTTCATGACTGTTTCTCCCAAATAAATTATATTTTCTTAGAGAATATTAAATAATAAACATTTTTTCCTATTTATTTGTATTAAATGAAAATTTTTTTCACTTTATATTACAAAATAAAAAGAAAATAGCAAAGCCTGCTTTTAAAAGTTTAGTTTTTTTTCCCACAGCCTAAGAATTTTTAAAACACTATTGTTTGTTATATCATATCTCTGTTGAAATGATTTTTCAGTTACATGTTTAACTACCAATTGAGCTAATGTAAGAACCTGAGTCAATATGTCTGCAGTTTGGAATGAAATAAATTATGCATTCCACTTACACAAGTATAGTTTTTAAGTAAATGATACTAGTTTAAAGAAATTGTTGCAGTTTTGTCATTATTATCAATATCAGTATTCAAAAAATTCCATTGTTTGTTTAAAAAAATGTATATTTTTACATTATTACACTTTTTTCTTACAATTATAATTTTATTTCCTTTAAAAAATATGTTTAGTTTTGGTATAGCTTTCCAATCTCAACTCAAAGTTTTGATTTAGTTTTATAATCTAAATTCAAACAAAACTAAGTTTTAGTTTGGCTTACTCAGGTCTGCAACTAAAAAATAGCATAGGATTTATTGACTGTTAGATTTTTACTCAGTAAAACCAGATTTTTTTTTTTTTTAAAGTTTAATTAAACATAATATTTTTCTTCTTTTCCTGAAATCTGGTATTCTATTCTTGAGTAAGAAACCATATTCAATAATGTTTCCATATGGTAATTTCATATTTCTAAGAATGGAACTCAAAAGTTGTGAAAACAGAACACTACAAATAGAAAATGCTCGCTATTTGAGGAATTAACAAAAGCAGTTACATACAGAGATAAACTTCTAGTGTGCTTTAAAAAACTACAAAAATTCAAAGTTTAATCAAGAGGGTATGTATAATTTGGAACATAGTTACTTGTAATAAAATATGGATTTTTTTTTTTTTCATCGCAGTTGTACTTTTCAAATGCAAACTGCCCATGTTTTTGCAACATTACTGTAGATTATGGAGGTAAAATAGAGGTCAATTTTCGATTGAATACCTTGAATAAACATTCAGTTAATCAGCTATAATGAAATCTTGAAAAATGCAGCATAGTAGTGCCACCTATAGGGCAATTTACATCAAAAACTAAACAACATTAATATATATCAGGAACTGTCTGAAGCTGTAGTTTGATAAAAAAAAAAATCGTCCTTTAGTCCTTGAGATAGAGCTATTGCGATAATCATGAATAATGCAGCACAGCAGCGTCATCTGTTGAGTGATTTACACCAAAAAGTAATGTGCATAAAATTATATCAAAGATTAACTTAATCTGAAGTTTTATAAAAATACATACATTAATTCTTGAGATAGAACTATTGTGGAAATTATGAATAATGCAGCATAGCAGCGCCATCAGTTGGGCGATATACACTAATAACTGAACATCTCGAGTTTATATCAAGGTGTAACTGAATCTAAAGTTTTGTGAAATTATATGCATCAGTTCTTGAGATCGAGTGCCCATAAAATTTTTGTCCCATACAGACTCGCAGAGCGACAGATATTTTCCAAAAACTATCAAATCGTGTTTAGGACCTTCTAAAACGTTTAAATACACCAAAAACTGGAAGTCAAAATTTTCACGAATTCAATACTTACTTCTTGAAAAGATAGAAAAAAGTAATAAATGCATGCTTCAAATTTTATGTTACATTTTTAATTTTACCGTTTCTATTAATCGGCATATTATTGAAATAATTTTGCACATGAACTAATTTTTAAAAAGAGAAGTTGCATTTAATTATATATCTAGATTTTTTTCATGTAATCCTGTTTTTGTGAAAGTGTGAATTTCTTGTATATATACTTATACAAAATGTATTCAGAATTTGTGAATAAGAAAATATTACTATTTTTAGAGTTCTATTTAGACATTTTTAATAAGGTTATTTATGCATTTATACAACTTGATAAGATTCAGCTGCTATATTGCATGAGATTTTTTTTTTTTTTCAATCACTACATTTGCGAAAGATTCAATTTGTAGATTAAACTTTTTTCTGAAATGTCTATTTTCAAGAGAAATTTTGCGAAGGGTCTTGTGTTTCAAACAAGAAAAAAAAAATAAGAAGGATCCTTTCAAGTCTTCTCAAACAGATTTCTGCTCAGAGATCAGATTACCCATATTAAAGTTTTCATGTGGGACACTCAAGATAAAAATAAATAAAATAAAAAGTATGAGAACGTAGCTATTACAAAGTTTTCACTGTATTATTTCATAAATGAAATTTCAATTTTTCCAGTTCGGAAAAATTGAAAAATAAGCCTTGGGAAAAAAACCGAAAAAAACTGGGTTTTTTCCCAATTTTTCCGTTTTTTTTCCGAGCATTCCCATCTCTAGTCTCGTCGCCGATTTTTTGCATATTTTACGTGCTATAGAGTGTCCGCGGCATCCCTGAGACTTCTTGCGAATTTCCCAGGATATGTATAGAAAATATCAGTGGTGCAAAGTTATAAGAGATGACTATTTTGAAGGATGGTATGGTAACTTTCGCTAATATTTCATATACATTAATGTTACTAGACTATTCACCGAACTTTATTTTCAGAGGTAGTATTTTGTAAAGCACACTATTTTGTAAACACACTGAATTTATTATTTTATTTTTTATCATAAGATATTGTCAATAGTTCTACTTAAATCAAGGTTGAAAAATTATTGCTTAACTTTTAAAATTCAAGATGTTTCCAAGCAAAAGTTAGGGATACTATGCCAGACAAGAAAATAGAAGCAATATTGACAATTAAACGTGCTAAAAAAACTTTGTAAACAATTTTCAACTTATTGGAACTATTGTTATTAAATGATGGTCAAGGGAAGTATTTACTATTGTTTCCTAAAAAAATACCAGAGTAATCCCCTGTATCACAAAAGTCATGCTTAAAAAATATGCTATGGCTTTAATTTAGAAACAGGGTATATGAAGCTTCTTAAGAAAATCCCAGCAGGTATACAAAACATATCTCTGTATATACTTTAGTTAGGGTATAAAGGGTTAAAAAAAACTTGCATTACCATCTTTTAAATTTTCACAAAATTTAAATCGCTAATTTTATTTACAATTATAATACACTCTACTCCCTCTAATACGCAACCCTATAATCCGCAAACGCCTATAATCCACACTATATTTTAGATGTAAACAAACAGTTAAAATCTCCTTTTTTTAACCAAGATGCACACTTTGACCATAATAAAGGTCGAACTGTACTGATGAATTTAGAAATTTTTAATGCATTTCTGCATTCATTAGAAGAAAATGCATTATGTATCCTATAAATAACAATTAAGACTGCTATATTCTGAGCACATTTGTTGGCTATATAAAAGATAAAATAGCTCTTGAGGATAAATATCTTATTTTTTTTACAAAAAACAAACTTATGTTACTGATCAAGAAATCCTGACTCTTAAGGGCATCAAGATTAAACTGCATAGCATAAATAAAAAATGATAAAGCAAACCATCATCACTGTGATGTTTGATAAATTTAAAAATAAAAAGAAATGTTTTCCATTAATTTTGTATTATTATATCATTTAAATGTGCTCCTATTGACTATAGCTTTTTATGCATAAAAGTATTTTCTTTCATTTCTGTATTATTTATTTGCTGTATAATTACTACATTTGTTGATAAATTCCAAATATTAGAATGTAAACAAAGAAATGACCTATAATCTGCAAAACCCTTGGTCCCAACCTGTGCGGATTAGTGGGAGTGTACTGTAGTTTTTAATATTCAGTGGATATTCGTATTCAAAAGAATAATTTAATTCATCCTATCTGGTCTTGAATATAATTAATGTTTTTATGAAAAGTGATAGCTTGTTTGATAATTGAAAAATTAAAGCTCATCATAAAGCTTTTATCAATATTCAAAATTTTGTTATTCTTTTCAGTCTGAACTAATCATTGAGTCTTCAGTTATCAAGAGTGAGCCACTTTCTGATTATGAAGATTTAACAAATGGCATTGATCTAAGTGAATCTTCAAATGATGCATGTTCTACATCCAGCTTCGGAAATTTAGAGGTTAGTAAAAATAGAATCTGTTAAATATAAATATATTCTATTAACTGTGAAATATAGTATATTTTATCTTTCAGATAGTGATAAAGCAAGAAGATGAAGACTCTTGAGATAAGCTTATTACTTTTAAGGTATTTTTTTTTATTTTTTTAAATAGAATTTTAAAATTTACTCAAGACAGCAAATGAAAATAATGGCTAAAATTTTTCTACAAATGAGCTGTTTACACTATGTTTGCAGTGAAACAGACTTTTAGTTTTTCCTTCTTTGCCTAAATTACACTTCTTTGTGCACTTCTCCAAAGCATTTTCTTTTTTATGCTTATACATGTGCAGGGTCTGTGATGTCAAATCAATCACAACTACAATATTCTAACCCCTAAAGCAGAATATGCTTAAAAGGGCAATGTATGTTGCAAAACAATGAGCTTCTCTGCAGATCATATCAAGTAATCAGTTAAAAAATTCACCATTTGATAGAAGGAAAAATTGAGAAATTCATAGGGATTTTGAACTTTCTAAACAATTAAGGCAGACAGTTCCAAAAATTTTAAAAAATCAATCTTATATCTGAAAATATATTGCGAATTTTGACAAATGGTCCCTGTAAAAAATCACTTTCATCAATCGTGGGAAGGAAAATCTCCAATTTCGTCAGAGGATCATGGAAAAAAAAATGGAATTTTCTTCAAAGGATTGCAAAAAAAAAACTCGAACTTTCGTCAAAGCATCGCAAAGAAACGGACATTTCGCCAAAGGGTTCCAAAGAAATGTAAAATTCGTCAAAAAATAGCAAATTTCTTCAAAAGATCATGAAAAAAAAAAAGGGCAAATTTCACCAAAAGATCATGAAAAAAAAAACAGGAAATTTCATCAAAAGATCACATTAAACAGTAAATTTTGTCAAAAGATCACAGGGAAAAACCTCACATTTTGTCAAATAATCACATAAAACCACAAATTTCATCAAAAAATCACAAAAAAACCCCACAAATTTTGTCAAAAAGTCGTTAATTAAGCACAAATTTTGCCAAAAGATCTAGTAATAAACCGAATATTTTGTCAAAAAATCATGTAAAAACTGCAAATTTCGACATAGAAGTGCCAAATAATAAATAATTAGTGTTAGGAATTGATTCCCCTTCCCTCTGTTGTAATCTTTCAGAAAATTTGCTGTTAATTTCAGAATTCTTTTTTTAAAACTCAGAATCATCTCTGGAAAGTCATTGCTCAATAGCCTGGGGGGGGGGGGGGGAAATCTCAAAATTCTATAATCATTCATTCAAAAAGCTTGCAAAAATCATCAATTGGTCATGAGAAAAACTCGTACAATTCCCTCAGAACATTTTTGATCAGCTAAATTTCATTGCAGAACATTGTAAGGCAGGGTTGGCA
This sequence comes from Maratus speculifer, assembly GCA_964019185.1. Classification (NCBI taxonomy): domain Eukaryota; kingdom Metazoa; phylum Arthropoda; class Arachnida; order Araneae; family Salticidae; genus Maratus; species Maratus speculifer. The sequence goes on from OZ025289.1 coordinate 184,352,672, forward strand.
CAGTTTAAACCAACTGGTTTTTTTCGAAAAAAATCTAATGATATTTTCCCATTTTTTTTTTTTATAATTTAAGACTTACAAATTATTGTATGTAAATATTTTCTACTTTCAACACTTTTTTTCAGCAATAATTATTAGATATAGTGGACCTAGGTTATTTTTTTATGTATAGGATGAAAATCACTATGCATTGGTGAACGTATTCCATTGCAGTAAAGAAAAATCTTGGAACATGTGAATTGATCAAAGATAAAATAGATTAAAAATATTCAATATTTAGTATAAAATATTTTCATAAAAAAATGCAGATTATTTAAAGCAATCTATCATAACATGCACAAGCTTTTGAATATGGAGCTACATAATTTGATGATCTTTAAGATTTTGGTAAAACTATAAAAAGAAATTTTTTTTGATTGGGGAGATAATCTTTAAAAAAAGTCAAAATATGATGCTGTATAAGAGAGTATTCGAAAATTGGATGCTATAGTATTTTAACAATAACAAACTAATTTTACCTTTTTGTTATCTGCTAAATCTAATGACCATAAAAGTAGATTTCAAATTGTCTCTCAAAAAACAAAACCCCCAAGAAGTATCTCAAATTTATTTTTTAATTTTTTTTTAATTTTGGAAAATATTTACATTCATCAAACTACATCAGATATTTATTATAAGTAATCAAAAGATTGTTTATAAAGATTTTTCAAAGTTTCAATGTGTAGAGTAGTTCATTGTTTGGACATAAAATTGTTTACTGGTAATTGTTTAAATTAAAATATGTTTTTTTTTTCAATTTTCTACATAATTCATTGTAATTATTTAATTTAAATTATTTTCAAATGAATTCATACTACTTATAACCCAACAATGTCTGTTTTTATTAATAAATATGCATTATATGTACTAAAAAAAAAGATGTTTTTAAAAAAACCTGGTTTAAACAAAAAAACCCCAGTTTTTTGGGGGTTTTCAAAAAAACCTGTTTTTTTTTTTCCAACCCTGTGGTAAAGTATTCTGCTTTGGGGGTTCTAACTACTGTATTATTTATTGGATGGGTGCAAAGCACCGTGTCACCGATTTTAATCAGTTGATTAAATCATCAGGATTCCGACGCTACTGGAAAACAGGGAAATGTCAGGGAAAATGACAAGTGCTCAAAAAGTCAGAGGAAATGACAATTTTTTTCTAAAATCTGGAAAAATCAGAGAATTTCTTTTGTATGCGTGTGCTATCATGTGATAGAATTCTTTTGAGTTCTGAAGTCCGTCTGCAAAAAATTCAGATTTTTCACTTACAAATAAAATTTTTTCAAACATTTTCATCAAACCTGGATTTGAGCTTGTCCGCCAATCCATGGTTTGCCGGTGCAGTGCATGCATTGCTAGCAATAGTGGAAGCTTTGAACATCATTTGTAACATTTTCACTTATCATCTACCACAGTAAATGTAATATCATTGATCAGTAAATTATTTCAGATGATCTCAGTCTTGTGTCTCTTCGTCCCTTGTACCTGTCTTATTACCTTCCCATGACGTTTCCAACTATGGGTTGCTATGCAATTCTGAATCCTTGTGATGGCCCCTACCTTCCCTTAAAGTTTGTTCCATTACTTCTGGGACAGTGTGTATAGCTAACAAGGATAGGGCCAATTTTGATAATTACACATTTTGATTATTTTAATATACATTGTTGGGCAGCGACCCCTTAGCTTCAGGTTCAATGGATTTTACACAATGGTCCTTAGTTCTTGAGAAACATGGGAGTTCAAATATTATGACACAATTAAATACAGTACAGATCCATTTATCCAGAATGGTTGGGGTCAGTTATATTCCGGATAACTGGTTTTTCCAGTTAACTGGTTGGGCATTAACCCTTTGCAGGGCCCTGGTTTCATAGATATACCTCTTAATTTTAATTCCCAAACGCTTCATTGGCACAAGAATTTTGTTAAAGAAAATTGTGGTTTATTGAATGCATAAAACAGAGCGTTTTCTTATTTAGAAATAAAGTTGTTTTCAAATTCCAGTGTCTGTCATTTATTTCAATATTTAAGCAATGAATTTGCCCTGCCCCGCAAAGGGTTAAAGCAACATACATTTGATAAGTTTTGTGAAACATATGTAGTTGTGGTATTACTTCTAATTTTAAATTGATTATTAGATTACTTGAACCAAGAATCTGATGCAAGTAAGATCAATTGTTAGACTTTGAAAGAAGATAATTCCTTTGGAACTCCTTGGGAACAAAAATTCTTCTGTTTTCTCAACATAAAAATGAAAACATCTATAATATTATAATATTATTTATTAATCTATAATATGATTATATGCTTCTATTTCAAATACTAGATGCTGTTATCAAACTATACAATTTTTTAAAGCAATGTATATGTCAAACTGATTATGTATGACACTTTTTTCTAAAAAGATTCTAACATCAGTCTATTAGAAGTATCATTCTGGATAAATGGTTCCATACTGTACTTACATTGAAAAGGAATGGCATGGCTGATTGTGATTTTTAATCTTCCCATTTCTAATTAATGTTCCATTCTTAATTTTTCAATTTCTAACTTTTCCTGTTTTTTTAACTGATTCAAGTCCTGCTTTTTTCGTTCTTACAATAGTATTAGGTAATTTCATAATGACCTCTTCCTTAAAACTTTTACTTTCCATAATCTTTTGTCTAAATACTAATTTGGTATCATTTGGAAATCCACTTTTTTAATTTATTTTTTATAAGAAAGCTATAACTTACTGTTTAATTGCCCCTACTTCATACCAATATTTAAACATATTAAATCAATATTTCCTAAATTTCTACTTTAGTGCAATTACCTTCACTTATTAACCTGATTAACATATTTTAAAGTATAATATATTATTTCTAAACTAATACACTGATATAAATCCATTTAAACATTGATACACTACAATTTAATACCTATAATAATGTAAAACAATTTCAATGAGCAATGCAATGCAATTTAAATAGTAATATTGATTCAACTCAGATTGAATAAAAGTACTAACGCAAACACTTATATAATTATACCCTTCTAAAACAAGTTTTCTCTGTCATCAATCATATTTTAAAAATTGTTTCCATAAAAACCAAACTGTCCAAATTTATTTGAAGTTATTCCAAATCAGAAAATTACTGTTCATAAATAGCATCATGTAAAAAGTTTAATTTTTTAATTTTTTTACCATTGTTTCTGAATTTTTTATTTTTTATTAAACATTTATTCATCTTTATATAATTTATTTGAATCATTTTTATAAGATCTAATGAACAAATTATATGTTTTTGTTTAATTTTGTATTGTTATTTTAATAGATGGATGTTTTCTGGTTGTGCATAAACTTATGAGACAGACGATGCATTATAAATCTGTTTATGTCAAATGCTTCTACATTCACTGAATATGTTACATTTAGTTCATTTATATGTAATATTTACATCTGTATACACATGTCATATATAAACATTAGAAATTAGTTTGGGCTCTTTTTTTTAGAGCCCATGCCCAACGATTTGTAGTCAGAACCTAATACTGAAAATACATAGAAAATTAATAAAATTTTAAAATTGTTTCAAGATTGATTTTCTTAAGAACATAGAAATTAATGTCTGAATTTAATTATTTATTAACATCCACATATGTATTAATTGGAAAATACTAGGTTTAGGATATCAGCTAGGGTAGTTTCGGTGGTAGAGCAACAGCATAGTATGCTGTAGACCCAGGTTCAATTCCTGACCCCGGCTAATTTTTCACTCCATGTTGGGTTATTATATTAATTGTGTTTATGTCTGCCTAACTATATATGTACCTTTTTAATAAATAATTAATTCTCTCATTTAAAATTTTATTCTTATGCAGAAATGAGTGTTAATTCTAAACACTCAATAAACAATGACATTTTATGATTTTCATGTTCCTGAAAAGCAAATAGTTAGTAAAGTAGTTCCTAGCAAATTCGTTATTTATACCTAACCACTGGTAAAATTTTTCAAAATTTTTGCAATTTTTATTCTTTTAAAATATTGTGTAACTGTGGCAGAAAGATGCAAGTTCTGTTTTCTTTTAATTTTGTTAAAAAGCTTCAAACAAAAAGTGATGTTATAGGGCTATCCATAGAATAAATGGAGATATTCCGCAGTTTCTTTGTTATTAGCTTTGACTATACAAAGACTTCAGAATCAAATAGGCTATTTAGTTCTCCATTAATAACAATTCCCTTTCAAGCTAATTTTTAAATGATAGTTAAAACACTTTTAAAATTTGGTTGTCATTCTCGTTTATCAAATATAGAATTTTTTCAACTTATGAACAAATAAAAAATTCACTTTGAGCCTGAGCTTTGGTAGAAAAATTGAGTTCAATCTCTAATACACATGTTGCATCCATTATATGTCATATAATTTGATAATACATCTTGATCACATGGCAATTAATCTTCGGGGCCATTATAATAAAGAATACTCTTGATATTTAATAATTTTTATTTTATAATGTTCTTTAATTAACTAAAATATTTAGATTTATGACTTATTTTGTTTGTCTATTTTCAGCATGTGTCTAAAGAAAATTGATACAGTGTTGAATTTATTTAAGTACCATCCCTTCATTCACAAAAATTTGAACTAATGAATTGTTTTCTTAGTTGAAGATATTTCAAGTTCTTCAATATTTATTTCTTCCATTTCATTATATCTTAAAATATTATGGATTGTTTTTGATCATTTGTATATATTTTGATTTGAAGTACAACTGTGATTTACACAAAGAACTTTTTTTTTTTTTTTTTTTTTTTTTTTTTTAATTGCATACTCAGGTCTTTTCATGTATTTATTTACCATAATTCCTCTTATCAAAAACAAAGTTCATTATTCTAATGTAAAAATAAAATTATTTTTCTATACTTATTTTGTAATTTATTTATGCATAGTTCTTATTTACTTTATAATTCAGCCTACAGTTTTATCATAACTATTGAAATTATTCAGCAATTAGCTGATTGTTTGTCATTTTCCTGGCCTGTGATAATAGCTTTAAGTGCTTAAAATATTGATATGATACTTAGTTGTAAAAAGCAATAATTGTCTTATGTTTTTCAGAGAGAGAGAAAAAAAATTGGTAGTCATTATTTTCAGAAAGGAGTTTCTTCCCAAAGGGTTAATATTCATGTATTTTTTTTTTAAACAAATTGTATTGTTAATTGAACATACATTTGGTTTGGCACTTTCCTTTTTTTTAGCACTTTCCAACAAAGTTGAAAAGTGCTTATGCATTCGGTTTGTCTGTCCGTATGGCTGCGCTCTAACTCTCGTAAATATACTTGGATCATCATGAAATTTTTGGACGTTATTGACGTTTACCTAAGCACGAACCCTATTAAAAATGAAGTATCTACCACGATTAGTTTATGTACAGAGAGAATCAAAAGTTTCCCATTACATTATGGCCTATGGGGGAAAATTGTTAATATACTTGGATCGCCATGGAATTTCAGGACGTTATTGACGTGTACCCTAGCACATGCCCTATCGAAAATGAAGTTTCTACCATGATTAGTTTATCTACAGGGCGAATCAAAAGTTTCCCATTACATTACGGCCTATGGGGGGAAATCGTTAATATACTCGGATTGCCATGAAATTTTAGGACGCTATTGATGTTTACCCTAGCACAAACCCTATTGAAAATGAAGTTTCTACCATGATTAGTTTATCTACAGGGCAAATCAAAAGTTTTCCATTACATTATGGCCCATAGGGAAAAATCGTTAATATACTTGGATTGCCATGAAATTTTAGAACATTATTGACGTATACCCTAGCACAAGTCCAATCGAAAATGAAGTTTCTACCATGATTAGTTTATCTACAGGGCGAATCAAAAGTTTCCCATTACATTACGGCCTATGGGGAAAAATCATTTCAAAGGAATTTTAAAGATGTTATACCCTGTCAAACATATTAAAATCTGCATTCTATAAAATATAAGGTGAAAATGTCGCTATTATTCATTTACAGGGCCACACAAAAGAATTCCATTAGATAATTGTAAAAGGGGAATTGTGTGTGACATATTTTAAATATATTAAGCTGTTTCATGTATGATAAAATTAATATATGTCATTGAAGCTTAATATAAATTATATGCTACTGTCTTGCATAATATGAAGTACATAGCATTTACAGGGCTATACAAAAGATTTCAAATAGAATATTCTTTCCGAAGTACCGTATATGTGTCCGATGATGGCTGATGGAGGGATGAAATGCATTTTAATTATGATATGTGTGTTTATATTTCGCTAAATATATGCACATTATATGGTGTGTATGGGTGATTCTCAAAATAGGGGACAATTTCAAAAGTGAAATCTTAAAAAAATTACTGAAAAAAAATAGGTGTTGTTAATATAGAATTAGGTATACTTTACATGTAGTCAGCAGAGCTAAATATTTAAAAATTAACTTTAAAAAAAAAATTAGTATTTTTTGAGCCATGCTAATGACAAAACAAATTGCATGGAATAAATATATTAAGAAATTTTTATTTTCTTCCTGTTTAAATATTTTTTTCTATATTTATTAGCTTTCCTTTTCAGCAAATGGTTTCCATTTTTACATATATACATACAGGGTTGTTTGGTTTAAACCAAGTTGGTTTAAACCGTGGTTAAAACCATGGTTTAAACCAACTGGTTTTTTTTTAAAAACCGTGCTGGTTTTTTTTTCACCTGGTTTTTTTTATTCTTTTACCCAAATGTTTTCTTTTACACATTATTGAAAAATGCAAAATCCAAATTATGAAGAAGCTACAAGCAAAGCTGTAGAAAAATGATGACTTAATAAGTTTCTAAAAGGACAAAAAATTTTAATCAACTCAACTTTTCTTGTAAGCTGTAAATCTACATGGCAGAATAACTATTTTTTCTAAAATTTGCTGGTTAGAAAAAACTAATCAGTTTTCTTTCTTTCTTTTTCTTTTTTAAGGCCTATATGTATATATATATATATAGCCATTATTTGTAAAACATATATATATATAGCCAGAAGGGCAGACTCGAGTTAAAAATGCACTTTTATTATTTAAATTGCTTGATTAGTTAAGATTTACTAAGGATTTCATCATTTCAGAAATTCTTTTTGTTATGTATGCTATTGAATAATTGGCAATGAGCTTTTTATTTGCTCTGTGATTAGTGATTTTAACAAGCCTTTGTTTTTCTTGCGTTCTTACATTGGGATTGGGTTTTTTTGCATTATAATTTTATTCTTTTGCCAGCTAGGTTGGCACAGTTCAAACCAATTGGTTTTTTAGAACAAATCTAATATAATATTTTCTCATTTTTGTAATTTAAGTGTTTCAAATTATTGGATGAAAGTAATTTCTATTTTTAAGTCTTATCTCAATAGTCACCATAAGACATAGTGAGTCTAGTCAAGGTCATGTTAGTATACATGTAGAATGCATATTTCATGCACTGATGAACATATCTGAAACTCTACAGAAAACACTTAAATCATGTAAATTTAGCAAAAATAAAATAGATGAAAAATATGCAATATTTAGATTTAAAAAATATTTTCCTTTGAGAAACGCAAATGTACAGATAATGACATAAATGATCTTTAAAATTTCAGTCAAGCTCTAAAAGAAATTTTTCTTATTTGGAGGGATTATTTTTTAAGAATAAAAAAAAACTCAAGAATGAAGTCGAATAAGAAGACATTGAAAAATTAGGCACTAGTAAAGCACCTGTTTACATTTAACTAAAATATGCAAAAGATATATTTAAATCTTCTATTGCATAACCAAACCCATTACTTAGATCAGTTAAGAAAATTGGCAGAAAGGGGGGAGGGGGCGGGGGAAGACAAGGTTTGCTTGAGACATAATAGAAAAAAAGTCTCTTAAAAATGCCTAAAAAATGCAATTTTTAGTTTGGATGTTTAAAAATACCAAGTGTTATAATAGAGCATGCAGTCTGATGGCTGTTTAAATTCTTTGGTAGATGACAGCATTTATAAAGCTACTGTATATTTTAACATCAATGTTTTTCAATAGTCTAAAAAGCTGTTAAATAGATATTTTTGTTTATTTAACAGTCATCTTTTAACTGGTAGTTTTAGAAAACACAATGCTTGAAGTGTGTAAAGACTCTACTGCTAAATTGAAATCCTTCCAAAAATTCTTTATAAAAAGCTTTATTTTTCAATAAAAGATAATTAACTCATGCAGTCTTCTAACAAAAAAAAAAAAAAAAAAAAAAAAAAAAAATCAGACATCACATATAACAAGTATTTCAAATTAATTATTTTGAATAACCATTTGAAAATAATATATATATGAAGTTTTATATATGAATCTATATCATATATTTATTTATAGTGCTAGTAATCAAAAGATTGTTCATTAAGATTTTCAGGGTATCAATGTTTCATTATGTAGCACATTTTATTTATGAAATATAAGACACAGCTTTTTCTAAAAATGTTTAGATTTTAAAGAATTTCAATTTTCTACATAATTGATTGTATATTAAATAATTATATTGATTAGAATTACCTTTAAATCAAATTATTACTTATATATTCAAAAATGTTTACTTTTGTTCATAAATTTGCATGTATATGTAACAGGAAAACATATTAAAAAAACCCGGTTTAAACCAAAAAAAACCTGGTTTAAACCAAAAAAACCATGGTTTTTGGTTTTTTTCAAAAAAACCCGGTTTTTTACCAACCCTGTATACATATAAGAAGAATAAAAACATTACCAAAGAGCAAACTTTGTTTACATGAGCAACATTCTGACACTAACAATGTAAGAATCTGTCTTAGTGATTTTCTGACAGATTTAATGTATATTTTAGGGATAATAAATGTAATACCTAAATTTATATGTAAAATTAAACTTTATAAAAGATACAATATAAGCAATGGTTACATTTATGCACATAGGAGTCTTTAGCATGGACAGAAAAACCATGCTAATGACAAATTTTAATTTAAATAAGATTATGAGCCATAATATAATCAATATGCAATAGTCCTTTCTAGGGCTTTTTAAAACACAAAAGTCCTATGCAAATAAGTAAAATAAAAATTTTAATTATAAAATAAACATGAAAATTATTATCCATTCTAATGACATACAATTGATGTACGCCCCTAATATTCAACTTCTATTCTTAAAATACAATACATGCTTCTATTTTCAGGCTGGGATAAAATGGCTACTTGTTGCCATGGAGAAACTTTATATTTTCAAATTATTGTCATATGTGAAAATGAAATTTTGATTAATAACCAGCTGTTATAGTTTTATCTTGTTTTGAAAATGGAATATGGAGGACAAACTTTAATTCTTTTTTTATATATTATAATTTTATTTTTAAAAATAAATTTATTGGATCAATCCTCTCCTTGATTAATTTAAAGAAAGAATAACATTTGTTTTATTTTATAAACATGATATTAACTCTTGAAAAAGCTAGTATATACAAGGCACAGCTGCTGTGGACATCCATGCTAATGACATTTTGAACATTTATTTTGTTACTAGCGGCCTTCGCCCGCTACGCTGGTCGGTTTATCTAAAGAAATCTTGAAGAAGTAGTTAGATAAGGTTCAGACATACATTAAAAAAAAAAAAAAGCAAGTCGATCATTCAAAAAACGTTGGGAAATATCAAATATTTACTGTAATTTTTTAAGAAAAACAAAGTTTCGAAAAAAAAAATTAAATCGAAAAAAAAATTACACTGACATATTAATGCAAGGAAATTTTCCCAGAGAGAAAATTCGCCTTGAATACAATATTTCAAATTCTTTTAATTGCTTATAGGCGTTAATGCCAACATAGTGAAAAAAAATTCCATGCTGGGAATCGAACCCGGGCCATCAGTATGGCGCACTGACGTTCTACCGACTAAACCACATGGAACGACAGCCAGCTTGAAACTTTCTCATACTTAAGTAGACTGGCGAAAACATAACGATAGCGCGTTTTAAAATCGCACAGTGACATCTATTGGATTTTATATGTACTAAAAAACGTTATGTACTAAAAAACGTGAGCAGCGCACCTAATAGTTTCTTTTGTTTCTTTTTGTTACTTTTTTGTCTGTTGTCCGATTTTGATGAAACAAAGCCTATACACTGCCCGGGAGTGTGCATTCTTCATTAGTGAAAACCGCATAAAAATCCATTCAGTAGTTACGAAGATAACCTCGAACAAACAGACAGACAGACAGACAGACAGACAAAAAATTCAAAAAAATTTTTTTGTGTTTCATTGGTTTTCTTTTATCGCCCTGACTCCATTTTTGTCAATTATCTTCAATGTACAGACACACCGGGTCCTACTGTTTTATTATATGTATAGATTTTAAGGTGTTTTTAACTAAAAAGTGAGTAATTCTTGAGTGCAAATAATGAATAATATTAAGACAAACATATCTAAATATAAAAACATGACAGAAAACCTGTCAATTTTTTTTGTATGCAGAAAGACATAAATTGTCCCTTAATTTTGAGAATCACCCGTATAAATGTTATAGTTGATATACAGGGCTACCCAAAAGAGCTCACCAACGTTACTGAATATGAGCGTAAATTATTTAAACGGGGTTCTTAAATAAGCTATGTATTTTTACTCTGAGCTTCATTCAATTTACTGAGAAATGCTTGCAGAATATAGATAAAAGGATATACAGGGCCATGCAAAAAATTCGGTACATGGATGCCTATGAATGATAATTTATGAGAATGTGATTTTAGTTGTTTTAAAAGTGTTTTAGATTACAATAAATTTTAGCCTAATGCTGACATGTAATAAAGGTACAATGTAAACTACAGGGCTGAACAAAAGTATTCAAGTATGTTTCCATCTAATAGTATGAATTGCTGAAAAAGAAATTTCAAGCTATTGACTATTTTCTTGCTAAACTAAATTTTCTCATTACATCAACTGACATATGAAATACAGGGCTGTTCAAAAGTACTGGAATACATATTTGAGTATACACTATTATTTCCCTAAATAACAAAGTTTTGCTAAAAGTTTCATTAAGCGTTGGAAAGTGCTTCATAATCTATGCTTAACACATGATTTTTCTTACTTGTTCATATTTTGATCTAAACTCTGAATTTTTTATGAGCAAAAAATATAATGCATCTGTTTCTGGCTAGTTAAAGGGGCTCAGAGGTTAAAAACTTTTCAAAAAATAGGTCTTTTTTATGATCTAGTTTGATTATTCAATTAATTCTTAACTCAATGCAAAAAACCACATAAAAATAGTTGCATTTTTAACAGAGTTATTAGCATCTATGTATCAACACTTTCATAGCCGCACCCATATAATTTCAACTTTAACCTTCCGTCTACCAGACGGGTCCATTGGACCCGACAGCAATATTTAATGTAGATAAATGGGTGTTTTGTCTGGTAGACGGAAGGTTAAGTCGCGTTTTAACAAAACTTGTTTTTTGACGACTACCACGAAGATTTAAAAAAAAACTATGGAATGGCTTAAATTTTTTTTTTGCATGCATGTAACATCATTATCTATATAATGAATTAATATATTTTAGATAGTTTAATATTTTGAGTATTTTTAATGAAAAAAAGTTGTGTTTTTTAGGGGTTTTTTAAATCTTCAAATTTGAGAGATTTTTTAATAATTTTTTAATTGATAGTTATATCCTCAATTCATTCTATAGATAATGATGTTATATGCATGCCCCCCCCCCCCCCCAAAAAAAAAAAAAAAAAAAATTCCATCAAAAAATTTTTTTTTTAATCTTGGTGTTAGCCGTCAAAAATCAAGTTTAGAGAAAACACGGCTTAAAGTTGAAATTATATGGGTGCGGCTATGAAAGTGTTGATACATAAATGCTTATAACTCCATTAAAAATGCAAATATTTTTATGCGGTTTTTTGCATTGAGTTAAGAATTAATTGAATAATCAAACTACATCATTAAAAAAAATCGATTTTTTGAAAAGTTTTCAATCCCTGAGCTCCCTTAATGTATTTAGGATAAAGTAATTTTTCCTAGGCCAAATTAGTTTATCCTAAGGTACTTTGAATGACCCAGATTCTCATTGGCTAAACTATTTGGGCCCAACGCACATAGGATAAACTAGTTCAGCCTGGTATTCACTGGTCTGAATTAATTTAGCCTAGGCCAATCTAGTTTGTCTCAAGTCCTTTTAGTTTAGTGTAGTGTTATTGATCCAAGTGCCTGTTTTAATGGTTTTTCCAGGAACTCACACATTTTAGGTTTGCTCATCTGCTTGGCAAGTTGACATAAAAGAAATAATGTTGTTAATTCTTTCACCAGTTTGTAGTGGATCAATGTTGTCACCAGGCAGTAAATATTTTATTGGAGATTCAAATAAGGTTTTTTTTCTCTCCAATATAAAATCAAGTATTTAAATAAATTTGAAAAATGAAAGAATTTCATCCCTTAAAACTCATTTGCTGAGAATGGGAAAAGGATTTAAATAACAGAAAGGAAGCAGTGCGTCCAACGATTGATCTTTCATTTGTTATAATAAAATAAGTAATAAATATTATGTATTTATTTTTCTTTTTTAATGAGATTTATAAATTTAAACCTGTGTTAGAGGACCAAAGAATATGATGTTGAGATTATCATGACCAGTATCTTTTTTTGAAAGTTATTCATTTGGCCCCACTTTTTGTTAATTATTTGACTATACTTTATAAATCACAATAATATCATAATTAAATAAAATCAATTTTACTTTTCTTTTTTACTGGTATTAAACCAGGGTCGTACTGGCATAACAAAGAGGGCGGTGGCAAAATGGATAACAAGGGCGCCGATCGCCTTACAAAAAGGCGCAAATCCTTACACATACACACACACATACATATATATACAGGGTGATTCAGCTCGTCGGTGACAAACTTTAAGGATCGATAGAGCACACCTAGACGAACATTTTTGAACAGGGAATGTAGGGTCCCTGACGCGATGGTAAGGCGCTAGGCGCTTTCGAAAATTTGGGTGCCGAAATTCGAAACGTCATAAAAACTAGGGAAATGGTTAGATTTTCTTGCTTGTTGCGTCGAAATGATTCTGTTTGTTTAGACTTTCTTCAGTACCAATTTGATAAGCGTATCTCTTAAAACATGGATAGGGGGCGCTGCAGACTTTGGAGAGCTAGACAACAACTTTAAGCCCGTTATTTTGATAATTTAACACATGCTCGCCAAAGTTTATACTCTAACTTAAAGTTTGAACCCAAAAGTAGAGCCCTGCAAAAAGCGTAAGAGCCGGAATAAAATGTCAAAGTACAGGCAGGGGCGTATTTAAGTAGAATTCATTAGGGGGGCGTAAATGACGATTTTGCCGACTAACTTAAAATATATATGTTTATATCTGTAAAAGTATGTTTCTGTATTTGTATATATGCATCTACCGGATGTCCTAAAATTGACTGACTGATTTTAAAACTCAGTAACTTGCAAATTGTGGTAGCTGTAAAATTAAATTCCTACAAGAGTGCTATGTAAGAATGTAAGATAGCAGGAGTTTTTTACCGCGATTCTCGATTTTAATTTAAAATAGCGGGGATAGATGGTCCTGTTAGCAACAGGCGCTAAATCTGAGCCCTTTTGGCCTCTTTTCTCAATTCTGGTGTGAAAGAAAAAGATTAAATATATGCAGTGGACTCCTAATAACAAAATTACATTGGTAACTGAGTGTCATTTCATATATTTAATCTCCTTTTGTCTCAACAAGACTGAGAGTGAAGAGAAACAAAATATCGGCCCCCAATTTAACAACCATTGCTAGCAATGTCATGTATTTCTTCTATTTTAAACTTAAGTCGAGAAACGCTGTAAAAAACACTTCTCACATCTTACCTAACCCTTCTGCAAATATTTTTTAAATAGCTGCGACCATTTGTAAGTTATTGAATTTTTAAATCAGTTAATTCATTTTAAGACACCCTGTATGTTCTATATAAAATTCAACATTATTAACCCACCGAGATTAACTCATTAGTGCCTATCATCCCTTTTTAGGGACAATTACAAAAAAGACAAAAAAGCACTTCTCACACCAGTAAATAGAAAGATAAATAAGTACTATTTTTTAAAAGACCTCAATAAATTAAAATCAAAGTTATTCTTCTTTTAAAAGTGGTGGGAAACCCAAAAATTTATTTTTTATTGAAGAAAATAATTTGGGCATTAATGGGTTAATTTTTTCACTTTAAAACACCGAATATTTTACACTTATTGAGGAGACTATAAGATAGTTTTAAAGATGGACATTCTATACTACCCCTTACGTTATATTGCTATAAATATTCCAGTTGCGTATTTTCATATTAATGAAAATTTGTTTATTTTATTGCTGATAGTACAGCAGGAAATTCGAATCCAAATTAATTAAAGAAGTTGAAATTTTTAGTAAGAAGTTACTTGGAATTTATTTACAGTAAACTTATTTATATTAAAAAGGATTAAATCAAAATTTATTTTATTACTCTTTCTAGGTCGGACTGGGATAGGGACTTACTTTTTTCCTGAAAGATCGGATCAGGCCGGGCCTAATTTATTTTTTCCGTACCGAGCCGGGACTGATTTCATTCTTCTTAGCCTTCACGGGCCAAAATATTTTGTCCCAGTTTTGAGCCAGTCTATATGAAAATCATTGTCTCGACGTAGCCAGGTCTGTTGAAAGATCAGTAAAATTTGGCCTGAGCCAAAAATTTTTGCAAAAAAAGCATACAGTTTAAAATCGCCTTTATTCTTCAAATAAATATAAAAATTTATTCTTTTTAAAGAATCTAAGCTCATTAAAATGTAGTAAAATGTATAAAAAAGTATTTGCCTATGGCGGAATAATGTTTTAAATTGAAAATTGCGTTTCATCCATACAAAATTAATGCAATAATATGTGAGGGTAAAATATAATACATTTTTATACCTGCTAAGAAGGAAACATATCTATAACGATTTTTTTCTTTCCTATGCGATTTCGTTTTAGAAGATTTTACTGTATACCATTTTTAAGATATTTATATCTCCAATACATGGAATACGGATTAACTGAAGGATTAACTGTATTAAGGATAACTGAAACATTTACATACAACAAACAGCGGTTCATTTTAAACATAAACTACGTCATTTCTATATAAATGAAGATAATAAACTTTAGAAAAATTCTAAGGTATTTTTTTTTAAATCAGAACTTCTCCATACAAGTAAAAATCACTATTTAGTAGAAATTCAATCGGACTGAGTTGGAATTTTGCGGGCCGGTTTCGGGTGAAATTCCAACTTCTGTTTAGGGCCGGGCCAAGATTTTTTTCAAACAGGTCGAGCCTGAAAATTATGGCCCGTGTGGATCTCTATCTCTAGTCTCTAAAAGGGATAAAAAACCATTTTATTCAACAGACAGGTCAATTTTTCAATAATCGGCTTTAGACGTAAACAATCGACTAAATGATTCAATTATTCAACCCATTTCATTGAACTTTACCTATGTCACATCAGCTGCGGATTTCTAGAAGATAAACAAACACCATCAGACTGAGAATCAGCTTCACGGATCATCACCACATCGAATTGACGGCTGAATTTTCAATATTCGCATGTTAAAGTGCAACTGGTCTGCCAAAGTCATTCTTAGTGCCACCTGCAGACCTGATTTTCATCAATGATCGATAGGTTTATCATCAAATTTTCCTGTATTAGAGCCAGAATTTCACTATGGGCCAGAATTTTCAGGCCCAGTCCCGACTCGAATGATAGTTATCTTGGACCGGCCTATCCAATGTAAAAATTTTAAGTTTGGTCCGTTTATATTTATAGTACACAGCCCCGCCCTGCGCGATCTGGCCCAATTCAATTTCTGTAAGAAAAAAAAAATCACAATTTTGTCTTAACTACAATTAAGATTCCTTTAACACTATTGCATGCATATTTATATAATAAATTTACAGTATATCTTACAGTATATACAGTATATTACGATGCGTTCGCAAGAAAGTACATAAAAGCAACATTAATGACTACTTTTCCTAGACGTTTCAACATTCAAATAAGGATTCATAATAAATAAATAATAAAAATAATAATAATTTAGTTTAGAATACTTTTGAAGCTGTCTAATAAAAAGTAGATTTGTGAAAATATTTCTCCGACATTTATTAAAATTTTCCCAAAACAAAAGGGCTATTTTTGGACACACTTCTGAATTCATTTATTTTCGGAAATGCATAAGATTGGCAGGTGTTCTCATTAGAAACTATTCAATCGAATGACGTTATTTATTTTTTGGTAAAGGCAATGCATCTTAGATAAAATAGTGTTAAAGAAATCGTTTTGAAACGAATTTCCAGTTCCGACATCACGAAAAAGGAGAAAAACCTGAAGCCATAACAAGAATCTTTTATTGTTAACCTTATATATATGTATATATAAATTACTATTGGATTCAAAATCGCTTCAATAGTCAGGCTTGTCAGTTTTAAGCCTTTAAAGTTAAAAGTAGTTTGAAAATGTGCTGTTTAGCAATACATTTGACCACCTTACGATATATTTCCAAAGATTACTTTAACAGAACATTATCGTTTTTAATATTTTTACAAAACATGTTGTCTGCGCTATACATCCTGAGAACAATTAAGTACAGTTCCAGCCCGTCTCGACTTCACTGAAAAAAAAGCAAGCTTGATTTCAGCACTGCACGAGTTTGCTAAAGAAAAAAGAAACTCAGCTCAGACACCATGCCTGATGCCGACTTCTATGGTGGAGATGCAACATTTCTGTATTGATTTATCAAACAGCATCGGTTCATGACGAACATTTACACTTATTCTCCCGAAAATCATATTCATTGAAACTAGCCAATATTTTACCGGTTTTGCTTACTGTTTTAGATCGGGCCGGCAGGCCCACTAATTTTTTTTTTACCGGCCTAGCTGGCCCGTTTAATTTATTTGCTGGCATGGCCCGTATTTTTCGTTTATCAGCCCGTTGATAAAAATGTCTTAATTCTGCCGACCCGACCCGTTTGAAAATTGTCTTTATTTCGACTGGCCGACTGCGAGCCCCGGATCAAGCCCGGGCCCGTGCAATAGAGATGAGACGGGCTCAGCCCGAGCCCGAAAGCCCGAGCCCGGGCCCTAAACGGTCTCGGGCTCTATTTTTATTTTAGACTTCGGGCTCGGGCGGGCCTGGGCTCATTTTTTCTAAAGCCAAAAAATTTTATTTACTCATGTGTAGAAAGGATTGAAATAACTTTTTCCACTTAAAATTGCTTACTTATTCCTTTTCAAGTCATTTTATTTCTTTTATCAAAATGACGGGAGAACTGAATGCTTGTTTATTTATTTTAGTATTTCATTGCAGTTTCAAATGAAAATTTGTGATAATTACAGATTTATGTCTGCGGAACTTCCTCCAATGATCTATTTATATGGCGCCAATCATAACAAACATAACAATAAATTTAATCTTTGTTGGCTTTTCGTTTGTAAAACATAATTTTTAATGGGATCGTTTATTTATTTATTATTTAGTTACATAACACAAAGATATTATTTTCTTCGGTTTTTGGTAGACAAGAATTAGCTGGAGGTTTTCAAATTTATTTAATACTCGATTGTGCATAAAACATAGTCGTTTTTTTATGAAAATAACTTTAGTGATTATTATTTGCATTTGTCATCATGAATATGAATTCTGCTAATTCTAAGGACGCTGTTCCTTCTCGAAGTCACTTTTCTCCGTAAGTAAATTTTATTACCATGTTATTCCAACAGAAAGCAATCGATCAGTGTTTCCTCTTTTTCTATAAAAACATAGGACCTTTAAAATAACAATGTCACTTTTTTTAATTTACGTTGATTTTCAGGTATCTGTCAATCATGGAAGATTGTTATGAGAAAAGAATCCACTATAATGAAATATGTACACTTTTTACAGAAAATTGAAAAACGTTGTTCGATTAGCTAGCTTACAAATAGTAATTACTGCAATTTCATGCATTTCTTCATAAACAAAAACGTTTCCATCAAATTTGCTTGTTAAAGGAGGAAAGAATATGAGAATACTTTTACATATGAAGTATATTTTTATTTTATACGAATTTTGATAAGAATGAATTTAAATTTTCATTTAAAAATCATATCTAAGTAAGAAGTTTTTAAAAATGAGATATTACTTTTGAAACAATTTTTAAATACAATGCAATTTTATTTTGTATATTTTTGGTATCGGGCTCGGGCGGGCTCGGACTTAAAATCGTCGGGCTCGGGCGGGCCCGGGCCCCGAAAAACGAGCCCGAACTCATCTCTACCGTGCAAGTCCCTATTTTGTACCCTAAGATATGAAAAACACAGACGACTGGGAGCAGGGAAACACAGTGATAAACCTTCCAATTGACCACTAAAATAGAGTTTTTGACAGTTGTTTCCACCAAGTTATGGCTTTGGCAGATCAGTTGCATTTTAATATGATAATCGAGTTCTGACCAATCTTAGAATTTTAGCCACAAACTCGATGAGGCCTGTATAGTGGCTTTCCTGTCCAATAAGAATGAAGAACATTTTTACTCAACTTTCCTTTCGTCCAATAAACAGTCTTTTTCGGATGGTACATAATCGCCGAAGTATGATTGTTGCCACTCCTGGGTTAAGTCCATGCACACGAAAAAATATGAATAGCTTCACCGAAGTCATCATCATCTTTAATGCTAGTTGATCTACTAGAACTCTACTCATCTACTGCAAATTCTCAGGAAAACTAGTCTTTCCCGAATTTTTTTTTTTTTTTTTTTTTTTTCAGCAGTCACGAGAAGTCGAAAAATGGTGAGGCAAACTTCGGATTTTCGGAAGAAATCCTTTAGAAAAATACTAAGGATTGGTGTTTTTTAGTGTATGTTTTAAGTAAAAACATGTAAAATTGGAAAAAAAAACGGGTGTTTTACAGTTGTATCGATTGATACTGACTACCTAGAATTTGCCGACTGTCATCGAAGTTGCCGACATTAGGGGGGCGAGACGCCCCCCTACGCCCCCCCAGTAGCTACGCCCCTAAGTACAGGGTGGTCGAAACTCGAAGGCTCCTAAGAGATAAACAAACAGATTTCTTGACTTATGGCATGCATTTTCATGATTCTGTTTGCTGGGGCTCTCTGAAACTCAGTTGAACGGTACAAAAAGAAACATCGATAGGGGGCGCTTTGGGCAAAAAACATAATTCGTTGACATTTCGGACGCTAACTGGAAACGGGGCGCTACGATCAGTTAGAAACAAAACAAGAGAGTAATTTACTTATCATAAGAAGCTATTAAAACTGCAGTTTGTTTGTTTTTTTTAACAGACATAGCTGGTTTCAATCATGCACAATGCGCGCAATAAAATTTACATAAGGTGCTTTTTGCTGATTTATGCAAAAGATATCGTACCATATCGATATGCAAAAGATACGTAATGCGTAGACGACAACGCGAGATGACGTAGTCGTATGCGCAGACACGTCTTTTGAACGTGCGGTACCTACTTAAGCTTCGGGTTACTTGTCTGCAGATCGGTAGTAGGATGGAACGGTACACAAACTCTGAATTGGCTGACATGCATTTGGCGTATGGCGCTGCTGGTTGTAATGGACGAGCCGCTCAGCGGTTGTACGCCGAGCGTTACCCCAACAGGCAAATCCCCTGCCATGCCTTCTTCGCTCGAGTACACCAGAGGTTGTCCACAACGGGATCTTTCGACGGAGGCAGGCCTGAAAGGGAGCGATCAGTGAGCACCCCCAACAACGAAGAGGCTGTGCTTAACCTGGTTGAGGACAACCCAGGTCTTAGCACGAGAGATATCGCCAGACATGTTGGCATTTCGCAAGCAACTGCGTGGCGCATCTTACGTTCCCGGAATCTGCACCCCTACCACATCCAGCGGGTGCAGTTGCTCAGAGAGCAGGATTTTGGCCCTCGAGTGGAATTCTCAAGATGGTACTTGGCGATGAGATCCAGGGATCCCCGTTTTGTAAACAGCATTTTGTTTACGGACGAGTCCACCTTCAGCCGGGAGGGAATGTGGAACGCCCACAACAGTCATGTGTGGTGTGATGAAAATCCACATGAAACCAGAAGCCGAGCAGCCCAGGAGCGTTTCTCAGTAAATGTGTGGGCCGGCATTCTGGGGGATTGCCTCATTGGCCCTTATTTGTTACCTGAACGGCTGACAGGTGGAAATTACCTGATTTTCCTGGATCAAGTGCTGCCGCAGCTTCTGGAGGAGGCGCACGTACCCGAAGGTTCGCGTCGCCAGATGTGGTTCCAGCACGATGGAGCTCCGGCCCATTACACGAACGACGTGCGTCTCCATCTAAACGCAAGGTATGGCCAGCGGTGGATCGGGCGTGGGGGTCCAGTTCACTGGCCTGCCCGATCACCAGACCTCACCTGCTTGGATTTCTTCCTTTGGGGTTACCTGAAGGCCGAGGTATACCATACACCTGTCAGCAGTGCTGAAGAACTTGTGGCGCGCATTGTGGCAGCTGCAGGGCAGATCAGAGATACTCCTGGCATTGTTGGAAACACACACTCCTCAATGCGACGGAGGTGCGAAGCCTGCATCATGGCCCAAGGTCGAAATTTCGAGCATCTTCTCTAGTGTTATTTTTTGTAAATAAATTTCCAGTATCATTGATGTTTTTGGTCTAAATTTATTCAGAAGTGTTGAGCAGAGGTAGAAAATGTGTTTTCATTATTACTAACTGATCGTAGCGCCCCGTTTCCAGTTAGCGTCCGAAATGTCAACGAATTATGTTTTTTGCCCAAAGCGCCCCCTATCGATGTTTCTTTTTGTACCGTTCAACTGAGTTTCAGAGAGCCCCAGCAAACAGAATCATGAAAATGCATGCCATAAGTCAAGAAATCTGTTTGTTTATCTCTTAGGAGCCTTCGAGTTTCGACCACCCTGTACTTTGACATTTTATTCCGGCTCTTACGCTTTTTGCAGGGCTCTACTTTTGGGTTCAAACTTTAAGTTAGAGTATAAACTTTGGCGAGCATGTGTTAAATTATCAAAATAACGGGCTTAAAGTTGTTGTCTAGCTCTCCAAAGTCTTCAGCGCCCCCTATCCATGTTTTAAGAGATACGCTTATCAAATTGGTACTGAAGAAAGTCTAAACAAACAGAATCATTTCGACGCAACAAGCAAGAAAATCTAACCATTTCCCTAGTTTTTATGACGTTTCGAATTTCGGCACCCAAATTTTCGAAAGCGCCTAGCGCCTTACCATCGCGTCAGGGACCCTACATTCCCTATTCAAAAATGTTCGTCTAGGTGTGCTCTATCGATCCTTAAAGTTTGTCACCGACGAGCTGAATCACCCTGTATACATATATACATATTACGTAAATTATTCATATGTATATATATATATATATACTACATAAATTATTCATATATATATATATATATATATATACAAAAAAAAAAAAAAATAGTTCTCCGAAAACATTGCACTTTAAAAAAAAATCTTGATCAAGCGTTGCCAATTTAGAGAGTTTATATTTATACAATCTCTAAAATACAAATAATAATTATGGTTAACAAATTCCATATCGTGGTCAAAGGATGTCTATTTTATATGAATTATTTTTTTTAAAAAGATCTTTTTTTCCTTCTTTTTTTCAATAATATATAAAAAATTAGTTTCAAATTAGATATAAACCATACACACACACTCGCAAAATAATAATAATAATAATAATAATCTTTATCTTGAAATTAGTTAATAAAATGACAATGTGAGTTAAAAAGTTTATTTTTTCTAGTAAACTATTAAAATTAAAAAAAAAAAAATTACTTTGTTCGAGACACGCTATATAGAAATTTTTTCACAGTACAAATTCCCCAAAATATAAAATATTAATATTTAATAAATTGATATTTATTTAAAATTATTTAAATAACAAGAAGTAATATTTATTGAAAATTATTTGACTAGTAAGAAATAAAATTTGATTTTAACTAAATGTTACATTTACTTAGTTAATTCAAACTTTATTCTGGATATGTGAATATCAGGCTCCATTACATCATTATTTCCAAATAAAAAATGAATTAATAAATAAAACGAATTAAAACAATTTCATTGGCCAAAAATTCAAAACTTTATTTTATACAACTAAATAATATTTTATATTATGCAATCATTAGGATACAAAAACTAATTATGGTGTAAAAATTTTCCAAATCATTATAAAAATGACGTCTATTTTATGTGAATTATTTTTTAGAAAAAGGGATTTTTATTTTCCTTCTTTTCTTCAATTATATGTAAATTAGTTTCAAATTAAATTTAGACTTGTATATATATATATATATATATATATATATCGTATTTTCGGGTGTATAGTCCGCGGCTTATACAAGAAAAAAATCTTCCAAAAAGCCGCTGCGGCTTATACACGGTGCGGGTTATACAAAGATTTTTTTTTTTTTTTAATTGGAAATCGTGATATTTTGTCTACAATTTCTAAACCTCGAAAAATTTGAAAAAAACATCGAAATTTGTAAATTTTTTTCGCTATGTCGCGAAATTTAGAGTGTTCTCCCATGTTTGTAAAGGCTCTTTTTTACTGCTTAAATACAGTTATTTCTGGGTTTGGAAGAACTATCGCAACTATCGCCAAGTATTGCACTGCACTGATAGATCTATAATTGCCATTGTGTTTGTAAAGTACAAAATCCAAAATCCGGAACCCTTCCAACCTCGACTATTCTAAATTTAAGATCAATTTTAGTTTATTTAAAAAAAAAAAAAAATCTATCCTACACTGTTGCAAAGAACAAAAAAAAAGTGCGTGATTTATGTCATTTCGGAACGATTCAGAGCAGTCAGTCATTTTCGAAACGATTCCGAGGAATCGTTCCTCTACAGAGTCGTTTCATTTCGGAAGGAGTTCAAGGAATCGAACATTTCCGGAGTCGTTTCATTTCGGATAGAGTCTGGGGAATCGTTCCTTTTAGGAGTTGATGCATTTCGGACCGATTCCGAAGAATCGAACTTTTCCGGAGTCGTTTCATTTCGGAAAGAGTCCAAGGAATTGTTCCTTTTCGGAGTTGGTGCATTTCGGACCGATTCCGAGGACTCGTTCCTTTTGAGAACCAATGACCTGAGATACGTATACATTTTATGTCCAAAATTTGAATTTATCACCGATTTTTTTTAAATTTTTGGAAAAAATCAGAAAAAATATCATGCTCGTTTGAAAAAAATGTGCGTAAACGCCGCATCGCTTGAAATTTTATCTTAAAACACGTAAACGCCGCAACGTTTCTACCGAAAATTACGGTACTGATAATCTTAATATTTTAGACGAATTACAGTAGGTATTATGCATCACGAAAAAATTTGGTAAATTTGTGTTAAAAATTATGACCAATGGCTTCTAATTTCGAACCCTGATCGAAATATACGTTCGTAAATGGTGTATAGCCCGCGGACTATATAACCGATGCATCTCCGCGTGTTATACACGAACTTTTTTTACTGCACTGCTCGATTTAGGGGTGCGGGTTATACACAGGGCGCGGGCTATACACCTGAAAATACGGTATATATAGTTATAATATATATACCGTATATAATATAGTTATAATATATATAGTATTTTCATAATAGTTATAATCTAATAAATAGTCTTAAGAAATTTTCTTTTTTTTAAACAATTAAAATTAAAGACGAAAATAAATTACTTTTTTTCAGAAGCGCCTTATGAAATTTTTTTCATAGTACCAATCTTAAATATGGAATATTATGAATACGGAATGGATTAATATTTATTGAAAATTATTTAATTAATAAGAACTAAAATTTGATTTCAATTGCATATTACATTGGTAAACGGAAAAAAAAGTGACCGGAAAAAGTGACATAAACTACAAAAGCGGAAAAAAATGACACGGAAAAAAGTAACCGGAAAAAAGGTGACACGGAAGAAAAAGTTATCGGAAAAAAAGTGACAAGGAGTTGATTTTAGGGATTTATAATTGATTTTGGGGATTCATTGGTTAAGTATGAAAGGGGGATCGGGGGGAGGCTCATAATTTAGGTAAATGGATTTTTCATGCTGAATTAACTGTTTTGGTTCAATTTTTGGATATTCGTTCATACTGAAAAGACGCTTGCCTGATTAGTTTTGGGACGATTACTTTCCCCCCTCCCCCCATCCGCCCTAAATTACATAAATGAGTTTTTATGCAGAATTATCCAACGTGTATCAAATTTTGGATAGAGGTTCTTTCTGATAAGGTTTATGCTTATATATAGAATATAATGCCTGAAGAGATTTGGAAGTTTAAGACTAAATATAAAGGGAAGGGGGAACGGGGAAATAATCTCTCTTAAATTAAATTAATAGCTTTTTACGCAGTAATATCAGATTTGCTTAAAATTTTGGACATAAGTTCATTATGATAAGACATATCTCTGGTTAGTTATGGGGTTTTTTTTGCTTATTAATAAAGGGAGGATGGGCAATAATCTCGCCCTAAATTAGATAAATTGCTTTTTATGCAGAATTATCTGATGTAAGTCAAATTTTAAATGAAGTTTCTTTCTGATAAGGTGAATCCCTGAATAGATTTAATGGTTTAATGGCTGAGTATAGAAAAGGAATAGAATATAACCTCCCTTAATTTAAATAAATTGATTTTTACGCAGAATTATCGAATTTGCATCAAATTTTGGATTATAGGTTCATTATGATAAGGCGTATCCCTGATTAGATATGGGGTTATTTTGCTAATTAAAAAGGTGGCGGTGATTATTACCTCCCTCACCTTAAATTTGATAAAAAAAGATTATGCACACTTATCCGATGTATTTAATATTTTGTATATAAATTCATTCTCAAAAAGTGAATCCCGGAATAGTTTTAAGGGTTTAATGGTTAAGTATAGAGGGGGGAACGGGGGATAACCACCCCCCTTAAATTAAGTAAATGGCTTTTTTATGTAGAATTATCCAATTTGCTTCAATTTTGGGTGTAGATTAATTATAATAAGGTGTATTCCTGATTTGTTACGAGGTTCTTTTGCTAATTAAAAGGGGGAGCGGGCGTTTATTCCCCCTCCTTAAATAAGTTTTTTTTTTCACAACTGTCTGACGTATTTCAAATTTTGGATATAGTTTGTTTCTGATAAAGTGAATCCCTGAATAGTTTTAAGGGTTTAATGGCTAAGTATAGAGGGATTAACGGGGGATAACCCACAACTAATCAGGGATGCGCCTTAACATAATGAAGCTACACCCAAATTTTGAAGCAAATCGGAAAATTCTGCGTAAAAAGCCATTTATTTTATTTAGGGGGGTTATCTTCCGTTCCTCCTTCTATACTTAGCCATTAAACACTTTAAACTATTCAGGGATTCTCTTTATTAGAAAGGACGTGCAACCAAAATTTGAAATACATCGGATAAGTGTGCATAAAAAACAATTTATGGGGGGGAGAAATAATCGCCCCCCCCCGTTTAATTAGCAAAAAAACCCCATAACTAATCAGAGATACGCTTTGTCAGAATGAACTTACATCCAAAGTTTTAAACAAATCGGATAATTCTGCGTAAAAAGCCATTTTTTTTATTTAAGGGTTCCCCCCCCCCATTCCTTCCCTTTATACGTAGCCATTAAACCCCTAAAACTATTCTGGGATTCACTTTGTGTGAAAGAACTTATATCCAAAATATGAAATACATCGGATATGTGTGCATAAAAAACAATTTATCTAATTTAAGTATGGGGGGGGGGGGATAATCACCGCCTCCTTTTTAACTTGCAAAATAACCCCATACCTAATCAGGGATACGCTTTATCATAATGAATCTATAATCCAAAATTTGAAGCAAATCCGGTAATTCTGCATAAGAAGCAATTTATTCAATTTAAGAGAGGTTATATTCTATTCCTTTCTATACTTAGCCATTAAACCCTTAAAACTATTCAGGGATTCACCTTATCAGAAAGAACGTACAATTAAAATTTGACTTACATCAGATAATTCTGCATAAAAAACGATTTATCTAATTTACGGCGAGATAATTGCCCATCCCACCTTTATTAATAAGCAAAAGAACCCCGTAACTAATCAAAGGTATGTCTTATCATAATGAACTTATGTCCAAAATTCCAAGCAAATCGGAAAATTCTGCGTAAAAAGCTATTAATTTAATTTAAGAGTAGTTATTTCCCCGTTCCCCCTCTACCCTTAACCATTAAACTCTCAAATCTCTTCAGGCATTATATACCTTATCAGAAAGAACCTATATCCAAAATTTGGCACACGTAGGATAATTCTGCATAAAAACCCTTTATCTAATTTAGGGCGGATGCGGGGGTGGATGATAATCATCCCTTAACAAAACTAATCAGGCAAGCGTCTTTTCAATATGAACATATATCCAAAAATTGAACCAAAACTGTTAATACAGCATGAAAAACCCATTTACCTAAATTGTGAGCCTCCTCCCCGATCCCCCTTTCATACTTAACTGATGAATAGCCAAAATCAATAATAAATCCCTCAAATGAATTCCTTGTCACTTTTTTCCGTGTCACTTTTTTTCAGCTTTTGTAATTTATATCACCTTTTTCCGATAACTTTTTTCGGTCACTTTTTTTCCTAGATTCTAATACATTTACTTATTTAATACAAACCTTATCCCGAATATCTGAATAACAATATTCATAAAATTATTTCCAAATAAAATATTAAAATGAAACGAAATTAAAACAATTTCATCAGCTCAAAACTCAAAATTTTAAAACATTATTTCATAAAATTCTATAGTATTTTGTATAACACATTCTCTAGGATACAAATACAAATTAAAGTGTAAAAAATTTCTAAATAGTGGTAACAATGGCGTCTATTTTACAAGAATTATTTTAAAAAAGGATTTTTTTTTTAATCTTTATATATAAAAATCTTCTGTGCGTGTGTATGTAATTGAACTCCTCCTAAACAACTGGACTGATTTTGATGAAATTTTGTGTGTGCGTTCCAGTAGATTCGAGAATGGTTTAGATTCACATTTCGTCGAAATTGATTCAGTACTTTTTTAGTAATTAGGCAAAAACTAATAAGTGATTTTTCGCTAATTAAAAGTGCTATATATATTAAACAAAGTAAGGATTTCGTATTAATCATAGCACAAAAAATTCTACCTATCCAAAAATCTTGAAAATTGGGGTAAAAATATTTCTTATAACATCGAGTGCCGCTAAAAAGGGATTTTCGAAAATTCCACTCCTAAGATGAGTAGAAAAAAGAACGAACTTTTAAAAAATTCCTTAAAAATTAGCTTTTGTACTTATTTTTCAACTGATAACATATTTTAGTGTATTTTTTCATGCTGAATCGAACGGTCCTAAGCAAATTTGTTTAAGTCCAGTAGTTCGTGAGATAAATCACATTTTCGTAATTTGGCGATGTCTTCTGCTCAAAAACCTGAAATTTTCAATGTTTATCTTTGTATATAAAAATCTTCTGTGCGTGTGTATGTCACTGATCCTCCTAAACGACTGGACCGATTTTAATAAATTTTGTGTGTGTGTTCCAGTGGATTCGATAATGGTTTAGAATCACATTTCGTCGAAATTTACTCAGTACTTTTCAGTAATTAGGCAAAAACTAATAGTTAGTGATTTTTCGCTAATTAAAAGTGCTATATATATATAAAAGAAAGTCTGGATTTCGTATTCATCACAGCACAAAAATATATACCGAACCAAAAATCTTGAAAATTGATGTAAAAATACTTCTTATAACATCGAGTGCTGCTAAGAAAGGATTTTGGAAAATTCCCTCCCTAAGGAGGGTAAAAAAAAAAGAACGAACTTTTAAAAAATTCCTTTAAAATCGACTTTTGTAGATATTTTTCAACTGATAACATATTTTAATGTATTTTTTCATTCTGAATCGAATGGTACTAAGCAAATTAACCGACTTCAGAAAATCGTTAACTTTTAACTAAAAAGAGAAAAATAATCTTTTCTACCAAAAATTGAACCTACTTCAAAAACTACTGAAGTGTGAAAAATAATTTCGTTACATAATTGTAATAAGTAATTAAATTAAGAGCGTAGTGTGTATCGTGCGTTTTACCATATTTACGTACATTTATTTGATTTCCTGGTGTCGGTGACAAGAAGGACAACGTCGGTCGGTGACAGAACAACGTCTGTCGGGTCCGCTAGTACATAGGTTCCCAACCTTTTATGGACCACCGCCCCCCTTACAATAAAAAAAAATATTCCAACGCCCCCCTTACAATAAAAAAAAATATTCCAACGCCCCCCTCCCTCTACCACGATGGTTAATTATAAAATATTGTTGCATATTTTCAATACCTACTTTTTTGCCTATTTATTAAGAAACACAAAATACAAATTCTAATTAAAACGATTATCAAACGCAATAAAAAGTTGTTCAGTAAAATTTTTAAAAATAAGCATAAAATAAAATTAAATATACTTGCTAAAAATGTGCATTTGATAAGTTAACGATGTCGTATATCTAAAAATGTTATTATGGATAGTAACACAGTTTTAAAATCTAAAACTTTAAATATTATACGAAAAGCGCTTTCTATCAGAACTTCATCATCCTCAGGTCAGCTTTGTTTATGTACTGAAATTCCTTTCTAGCTCACAGACTATCATAGCCTGTGAGCTTATGTGCCTGCCCCTTCTGTATGTATGTACGTGCGTAACGCGATAACTCATGATAAAAATATCCGATCCACATGGAATTTTGTATATGGATATATTCTGATAAGGCGCTTCCTTGATTAGTTTTTGGAGTTCATTCGATATGTATAACAGGGGGAAGGGGAATCATGCCCCTCTCTTTAATTGATATAAATGTGTTTTTCATGCAGAATTATCAGTTTTAGATATAGGATTATTCTTATTGGGCATATCCGTGATTGGTATTAGGTGTTTATTGGATAAATATATTTAGAGGGAACGAAGGTTCTAATGTTCCTTCCTTTAATTTATATAAATGGGTTTTTCATGCTGAATTATCAGATTCCGTTCAAATCTCTGAATAGTTTTGGAAGTTTAATGGTTAAGTATAAAAGAGGGGGATAACTCCTCTTAAATTATATAAATGGGTTTTTATTAAGAATTTTCCAATTTGCTCTGAATTTTGGATATAGGTTTTTTATATGATAAAATATGTCCCTGAATAGTTTAGGGGATTCAATAATTAAGTATAAAAGGGGAAAGGGGAGCTGTTTCCCCTCCTTTAATTTTTTTTCGAACGGAATTAACCCATGAAAATATAAGGCTGCAATGTACAATTAGTATGCGTTGCCTGTGAGCTCAATGTCATCAGTTTAACTGGGCAGTATTCTTTTTTTGTACTCTAAACATAACTCGAATGTAAACAAAACTGACCTTAAGAAGATCAAGTTTTTAACGAAAGCTATAATATTTGAAGTTTAAAGTTTTTAAAACTGTGCTTTTATATGTAACATATTTTTGAATTTTAACATCTTTAACGCAGTAAATGTTTCACAAATAATAATGTAAATAACCAGAAAATCAATAAGAAATTAAAAAAGTTATTGCATAAACATAAAATTAATAAGAAAGAAAAATTTTAATGAGATGGTTGAGGCAGATGGAATTTTAGCAATTTGTTAATGTCGGGCTCCAATTTTTTTAACAGCAGTAGTAAATCGCCACGTTCAGTGACGTGCAGTAGAGGTCTGCAAGGGCTGGAATTTCCAGGCCGGAGCCCGGCGCGAAAGTTGAAATTTTGGACCGAGCTCGGCCCTGCTCGAAAGAAAAAAAAAATGGCCCGGACCGAAAGTTGAAATTTCGGCCCAAACCCGACCGAACGAAACAAATATTGGCCCGGCTCGATCCAAAAGTTAATATTTCGGCTTAAGCTCGGCCGGACCGGAAAAAGTTAAAAATTCGGCCCAAACCCGGCCCGGATCGAGTGAATTTCTGCAGAACATTGATCTTTACTGCTCTTACGGAACAGTTCAAACCAAAAAAACTTATCTTAGTCTTTTTTTTTATGTTTATAATCTCCATTTATGCAGAAGTGCCGTAGGCTGCGATATTTACGCTTTTAATGCAACTTTGTTCGTTTTATGTAAATATTTTAGTTTTCATTAGTATTAATCCATATTCCATTTAATGGAGACATAAAAATCTAAAAAATGGTATATGGTAAAAGTAAAATCTTCTAAGGTGAATCGCATTGGAAAGAAAAAAAATACGTTACCTTCTTAGCAGATGTAAATGTTTAATATATTTTTTCTCACGTATTGTTCTACTCATTTTGCATGGATAAACAATTTAAAAGAAATTTGCAGTTTTCAGATTAAAAGAAAATTCCGCCATAATCATATTTTTTTCTAACATGAGTTTAACTTTATTTTAATAAGCCTAGTAACCTACGATTCTTTAAAAAGAATAAATTATAATAATGACGACTAATGACGACTTAAAAGTACATGCCTTTTTTGCAAAAATTTTTGGACCATGCCAAATTTTACGGATTTATGAACAGACTTGACCACGTCGAGAAAAGGATTCAACAGGAACTGATTATTTTGGTCTGTGAAGAGTGAAGAATGAAATCAGTTTCGGTTTCGTATGGAAAAAATACGTTAGGCCCGGCCCGATACTCCAGGGAAAAAATTAAGGCCCGAGGCCAGCCCGTGAACATTAGTGACTAGAAAAAACTTCTTTAAAACTTCTTTATGGTGTTTAAAGAAGTTTTTTCACGTCAATTATTGACTAGGCCCAGCCTGGCCTAGTACAGATCTCTAACGTGCAGTCTGTTTCTTTTCTTAGCTAATAAATTGGATACTGGATTGAACCCACGTTCACCTAAATAAGATGGCGGAAAAGCAATTAATTTTTTTTTTGTACTTTTGCCCACAATTCAGGGTAGAGAGCTACAATCTCGTAGCTCTAGGCTCGAGCTTATAGGCTCGTTTTCATAGATTTTCATTTAAAGCTATATTTAAGATTTTTATCATTTGCCCGGGCAACAAGAGTCAACTAATTATATTAATTTCTTATATAGGTAGGTCCGTCCTGACCGCCCCCCTTGAATGTCTTAGCGCCCCCCATTTTCTTCTGGACCCGTCACCGCCCCCCTAAAAGGCTCCAGCGCCCACTGGGGGGCGGTACCGCCCCCGTTGGGAACCTATGCGCTAGTATAACGTATAAATCAATTTCAAACAAGTAAAAAAAAAAAAAAAAAAAAAAAAAAGAAGAGCGAAAAGAAAGAAAGAAAAAAAAAATGTCTACTTTGTAAAAAGTTCACAAAATGATAATGTGACTTTAAAAGTTTTTTTTTTTTCTTGTAAATAATGAAACTTTTAAAAAATAAATTAAGACGACATTTAAATATTATGAATATCAATGGATTAATATTATTTATTAAAAATTATTTAACTAATAAAAGTAATATTTGATTTTAACTATATGTTACTTTACTTTGTTAATTCAAACATTATCCCGATTATGCGAATAACAATTTCCATACAATTGTTTCCAAATCGAAAATAAATATTAAAATAAAACAAATTAAAACAATTTTATTGAATAAGAACTCAAAAGTGCAAAATATTATTTTATGCAACTCAATAATATTTTATGTAATACACTCTTAAGAATACAAATACAAAATATGGTGTAAAAATTTTGAGATAAGTTATTTTAGTTCGGGGTAAGGATGTCAATTTATGCAAATTATTAAAAATATATATATATTTCTTTATTTTTTTTTAACAATAAAATGATATTATACAGAAGTTTTGATTTGAATCCTGTTTTTTAAACAGTTACATATATATATATATATATATATATATATATATATATATATATATATATATATATATATATAACAATCTTGTGAAAATGATGCAACTATTAATAATAAAAAAAATAATAATAAGTAATCATACCTTATATTGTTTTACTATGGATAAATCATACACTATTTAAAAAAAGTATTAAACACAAGTTCATTAAAAGAAAAATCTTTAAGATTACAGCAGCAGCAGTACGAAAGGTTTATTGAGACCGGATTACAACTAAATAGATAAATAATTCAAAACACAGGCAAATGGATGTAACATGTAACGAGAAAAACAAAGCAGGTTGCACCCTGCTTCAGGAGCGCTTTATTTATACAGTACCGGCTATCGGTTGAAAATTAGAAACACATGTATTTCCAGTTTCTGTGGAGTGTACAATAGATGACTGATTTCGGTACTCTCTTTTCCTTCAGACATAATATATTTTGGTAGTATTTCAAATGGGCAGGCTTATATTTACAAAGACAATTGATTTGTTTCTATTTTCCCCAGAAAGATACAGAGATTCAGAAGTCTCAGAATATGGTATAATCATTAAAAAATGACACATCTGGTACACACACACCACTGGGTGTGCAAAACCCATATCTAGTTATCTTGAAACCTCCCTGAAATGGTAATTTGTCTTCTTGGGAATTCCCACGTTATTGACTAACAGCTTTGGGAACTGAACACAAACACATCTGCACTTCTATTTACTTATATTCACCCATACTTTTGTAAAATGACTTTAATGATTTTAAAGGGTTTATATATTAATTACATGTGTATTTTTCATTTTGTAACTTGCGGTGGTGTTTGAAGTTGAGAAGCAGATCAGATCCAGTTTAAAAAAAGTTTTTAGAAATTGGCATTTTTTTATGCTAAAATATTATAGAATTTTCAAAGATATATAAAAAATTAACCTCTTCTTCTTTCAAAAGCAAACCTGAAAAATTATTTTTCGTAATCTGACCCATAATATCATTTAAGAAATTAATGATAATATAGGTCACTAAGACATACATTAACATTAAGAAATTATAGAGTGCTTCAGTTTATTAGAACTAAGAGCACAAATTTATGTATTTGTGTGGAGCGGTGTTATTACAAAAACAAAATAATTGTTTTAAAAGTTCTTTTTACCGAAGAGCTGAAGAAAAGTGATCAAAAGGCGCCAGAATTACAAAAATATGACAATAATTTTTTGAAAGTTATTTTTCTGTCGCGTTGAAAAAAAATCTGACCAAGGATTCCATGATTACAAAAAGACGATATTAGTTTTTTGAAAGTTGTTTTTACATAAAACACGCAAAAAATCCGACCAAGAGCGCTGTGATTATAAAAAATCTTGATATTTGTTTTTCGAAAGTTATTTTTAAAGAAACACTGAAAAAAAAAAAAAAAAAAAAAATCTGACCATGGGCGCCAAGATTACAAACACTCGATATTAATATTTTGAAAGTTATTTTACAAGAGACGCTGAAAAAAGTTGAAGAAGAGCGCCATGATTACAAAAACCTATATTAGTTTTTTAAAAGTTATTTTTGTAGAGGCGCCGATAAAAGATTTAACAAAGGCGCCACAATTCCAAAAACACGATATTGGTTTTTTAAAAGTTATTTTTAAAGAGGCGCTAAAAAATATCTAAACAAAGGTGCCATGATTACAAAAACATGATATCACTTTATTTTAGGTTTTTTTTTACAGAGGTGTTGACAAAATCTCACCAATTGCACCATGTTTCCCAAAACACGATATTACTTTTTTTGAAGTTATTTTTACAAGAGTCGCTGAGAAAACCTGACTAAGGGCGCATAATTACAAAAACTGATATTAGTTTTTTAAAAGTTATTTTTTTAGAGGCGCTGAAAAAAAAATCTGACCAGGGGCGCCCCGATTCTAATAACACGACATTAATTTTTTTGAAAGTTATATTTAAAGAGGCGCTGAAAAAGATCTAAACAAGGGCGCCATGATTGCAAAAACATAATATTAGTTTTTAGGTTTTTTTTTTTTTTTTTTTTTTTTTTTTTTTTTTTTTTTTTTTACAGAGGTGTTGATAAAATCTGACCAAGGGCGCCATGTTTCCCAAAACACGATATTAGTTTTTTTAAAGTCATTTTTACAAGAAGCGCTGAAAAAAGCTGAGCACGGGCGCCATAATTACAAAAATCGATATTAGTTTTTTTACTTTCTTCTATCTTCAATAGAAGAAAGTATTGTAATCGAAATTTTTTTCGACTTCCGGTTTTTGACGGATTTACACGTTTTAGGGGTCAGAGATTCCAAAAAACATATTTTTACAAAATGTCTGTCTGTCCGTGTGTCTGTGTGTGTGTCCGTGTGTGTGTGTGTGTGTGTGTCTGTGTGTCTGTATGTCGCCATTCTACCATCAAAAAGTATATGAAGTTATGCATAGAATTGAACCAAATTTTTTGTGAATGTTTTTGGCTGTGGCAAGCAGGTCCTCCTTCAGTTTTGAAATATTCCGCCGGAAGGGGGCGCTGCAATCGCGATTTTTGTGCAATTTTCAATATTGTACCGACCAAAAGTATATGAAGTTATGCATCGAATTGAACCAAATTTTTTGTGTATGTGTATGACTATGGCTAGTTGGTCCTCCCTGAATTTGAAAAAAATCCGCCGAAAGAGGGCGCTGCAATCGCGATTTTTGTGCCATTTTCAATATTGTACCGACCAAAAGTATATGAAGTTATGCATCGAATTGAACCAAATTTTTTGTGTATGTGTATGACTATGGCTAGTTGGTCCTCCCTGAATTTGAAAAAAATCCGCCGGAAGAGGGCGCTGCAATCGCGATTTATGTGCCATTTTCAATATTGTACCGACCAAAAGTATATGAAGTTATGCATCGAATTGAACCAAATTTTTTGTGTATGTGTATGACTATGGCTAGTTGGTCCTCTCTGAATTTGAAAAAAATCCGCCGGAAGGGGGCGCTGCAATCGCCATTTTTGTGCCATTTTCAATATTGTGCCGACCAAAAGTATGAGAAGTTATGCATCGAATTGAACCAAATTTTTTGTGTATGTGTATGACTATGGCTAGTTAGTCCTCCCTGAATTTGAAAAAAATTCGGCGGAAGGGGGCGCTGCAATCGCGATTTTTGTGCCATTTTCAATATTGTACCGACCAAAAGTACATGAAGTTATGCATCAAATTGAACGAAATTTTTTGTGTAAGTGTATGGCTATGGCTAGTTGGATCATCCTGAATTTGAAAAAAATCCGCCGGAAGGGGGCGCTGCAATACCGAATTTTATGCCATTTTCAATATTGCACCACATAAAAGTGTATGAAGTTAGTTCTAGAACTGAACTAAACATTTTGTATATGATTATTTTTTGGTAAGGCAAGTAGGTCCTCCCTGAATTTGAAAAAAAAATCTGCTTATTATTCTATTGTCCATCGGCTCGTGCAGAGACGGAAATTCGTTTTTACTCCGATTAATTGATAGGAGCAGAAATTTAAGATGAAAATCAAAGTTAATAAGGTATTGAATCAAAATTATTAAAGCATTAAAATGAGTAACTATTTTTTTTAATATTATAATGTATGTATGAGATAGAAGAAAGTTTTGGGATTGGCACATCCAACTAGTTTAAATTATTTTTGTAAGGGCGCCGAAAAAAATCTGACTACGGTCGCCACGATTCCAAAAATAAGATATTAGTTTTTTGAATGTTATTTTCAAAGAAGCGCTGAAAAAGATCTAAACAAAGGCGCCATGATTACAAAAACATGCTGTTCGTTTTTTTAGGTTATTTTTACAGAGGTGTTGAAAAAGTCTGATCAAGAGCGCCATGTTTCCCAAACACACGATATTAGTTTTTGAAAGTTATTTTTACAAGAAGCGCTGAAAAAGATCTAACCAAGGGCGCCATGATTACAAAAACATACATTAGTTTTTTTTTTTTTTTTTTTTTTTTTTTTTTACAGAGGTATTGATAAAGTCTGACCAAGGGCGCCATGTTTCCCAAAACACGATATCAGTTTTTTGAAAGTCATTTTTACAAGAGGTGCTGAAAAAAGCTGAGCACGGGTACCATAATTACAAAAACCGATATTAATTTTTTTTAAAGTTCTTTTTGTAGAGGCCTGAAAAAAGTCTGTCCAAGGGGAGCCACGATTCCAAAAACACGATATTATTTTTTTTGAAAGCTATATTTAAAGAGGCACTGAAAAAGATCTAAACAAAGATTATGATTACAGAAATATGATATTATTGGCGCCCTTGATCAGACTTTCTCAACACTTATGTAAAAATGACCTATAAAAACTATAGTTTTTTTTAGGTCATTTTTACATAAGTGTTGAAAAAGTCTGATCAAGGGCGCCATGTTTCCCAAAACACGATATTAGTTTTTGAAAGTATTTTTACAAGAGGCGCTAGAAAAAGTTGATCAAGGGCGCCCATAATTACAAAAATCGATATTAGATTATTTAAAAGTTATTTTTATAGAGAAACCGAAAAAAATGTGACCAGGGGTGCCACGAATCCAAAAACATATTAGTTTTTTGAAAGTTATTTTTAAAGAGCGCTGAAAAAGATCTAAGTAAGGACGCCATGATTACAGAACATGATATTAGTTTTTTTACAGAAGTTTTGATAAAATCTGACCAAGGGCGCCATGTTTCCCAAAACACGATATTAGTTTTTTTAAAGTCATTTTTACAAGAAGCGCTGAAAAAAGCTGAGCACGGGCGCCATAATTACAAAAATCGATATTAGTTTTTTTTAAATTATTTTTGTAAGGGCGCCGAAAAAAATCTGACTACGGTCGCCACGATTCCAAAAATAAGATATTAGTTTTTTGAATGTTATTTTCAAAGAAGCGCTGAAAAAGATCTAAACAAAGGCGCCATGATTACAAAAACATGCTGTTCGTTTTTTTAGGTTATTTTTACAGAGGTGTTGAAAAAGTCTGATCAAGAGCGCCATGTTTCCCAAACACACGATATTAGTTTTTGAAAGTTATTTTTACAAGAAGCGCTGAAAAAGATCTAACCAAGGGCGCCATGATTACAAAAACATACATTAGTTTTTTTTTTTTTTTTTTTTTTTTTTTTACAGAGGTATTGATAAAATCTGACCAAGGGCGCCATGTTTCCCAAAACACGATATCAGTTTTTTGAAAGTCATTTTTACAAGAGGTGCTGAAAAAAGCTGAGCAAGGGTACCATAATTACAAAAACCGATATTAATTTTTTTTAAAGTTCTTTTTGTAGAGGCCTGAAAAAAGTCTGTCCAAGGGGAGCCACGATTCCAAAAACACGATATTATTTTTTTTGAAAGCTATATTTAAAGAGGCACTGAAAAAG
Source organism: Maratus speculifer (assembly GCA_964019185.1). NCBI lineage: Eukaryota > Metazoa > Arthropoda > Arachnida > Araneae > Salticidae > Maratus > Maratus speculifer. The sequence goes on from OZ025289.1 coordinate 184,389,957, forward strand.
ATCTAAACAAAGATTATGATTACAGAAATATGATATTATTGGCGCCCTTGATCAGACTTTCTCAACACTTATGTAAAAATGACCTAGTTTTCCAGAAGTTAATTTTATAAAGGCGCTGAACAAACCTGAACAAGGACGCCTCTGACAATGTGACCTATTAAAATGAAAATCTCTTGTTTTAAATTTGCATTGCACCTCTTTTTTACCGTCGTTTGTATTTCCAGAAAAAGCAGAATAAATATAAACTAGAGAGCACCTACCTATGGCGTTAAATGATTGACAGAAAATATGCTAAATGCGTCATTACTTTTTTGCCAAATGAAAATATTTGAAATTTTATGGCTTTTAAATTCTCAACTTAAAATGCTTCCATTAAAAAAAAAAAAAAAAAAAAAAAAAACGTGACGAGGGGCGCACCGGGCATTTGCCTCGTTGCCCGGTGGGCCAGTACGACCCTGTATTAAACTCAAGTGCTGCAAGCAATTTTTGAAGGTGCATATATGCATCCATGGTCCCAAATTGGCTAATAGAACTGTAGAATTGTAAAAAAAATTCCATTTTGTTTACTTAGACGGATTTTTATTGAATAACAATCAAAATGAAGATGTTAAATGTGCTCTTCAACCTCCACTTTTAATTGCAAATATTTTAATTGATTTATTTACAGCAAGGGAGGCTGGAGCACATTAAAAAATATAAAATATTATGGGGTGATTCAAAGATTTATCTATATAAAATTTAATCAAATGGAAATTTCAGTGTTTATAAGGGTTTTTTTTTTTTTTTGTACTTAAAATTTAGACATTTTTTAAAAACACACTTCATTGGCTTATGATGGAGAAAACTGTATTTTAATAATTAGGTAATGAGTAATCATGCTTCAAAGTTTTCTAATAGACTAACATGAGATTTTGTGATTGGGAAATTTCAGTGCAACAAAGTTTTAATATGTTGTCATTTTCAAAATATACCTTTTTTTTTGGTATCTGTGTTCTTTTTCATTTCAAAATGTTACTAGCAAATTTGTATTATTTTTTAGAGACACAGAGGAAATAGAAAAGAATTAGATTGATGAAAAAATGATTTATATTGTATTTCAGATAATACCTATAATAGCAGTCCACTGTAGTGTGTCCAATGGTTTGAGTGTATAAAAATATTTTTATTTAAAAAAATTGAAAACTATATTCTGTGAAAATCTTGAGGCATGGAAAAGCTATTAGGAATATGCAAGAATATTTTTAGGAAATTGCTCCCTCTCTTAAAGAGAGAGAAAAAAAGTAAAAACTGCAAAAGTGCTTTCTACTGTGTCCCAGTCTTTGATGCTACTAAATTATATTATTTATTATTCAATCAATTCAATTATGAAAAGATAGGGGACAGTGTATCACCTCCTATCAGATAAAATATATTAAACAAGGTTGATTTCAATACTACTTTGCACAATATTGACACCAGGGCAGTCACTGAGATTAATAACAGTATGCCAAATTGAATTGACCTAAGATAAACTAGATTGGACTAGGCTAAACTAGTTCAAATCAGTGAATAGCAGGCCATACTAGTTTATCCCAAGTGCATTAGGATAAATTAATCTGGCTCGGAAAAACCAGTTTATCATAAGTCCGTTAAGATAAACTTGGCCAGTAACATTTCCATAGCTTGTGTAAAAAGTTTTGAAAAAAAAAAAAAAAAAAAAAATAGTGCTAAAGGTGCTTGTAAGACTTTCAAAAAAAATTTTAACTCTCTATATGGGAAATATTTTCCTATTGATTGCACACAGACATTTTCCTTACATTATCTATATTAATAAAAGAACAAAACGCTCTCTCTCTGTGTGTGTGTGTGTGCGATGGCTAGCAAAATCTACAGCATGTACAAAGTTCAAAATTTTTTTGAGAGTAGACCCAAATCTCTCCTGATGCACCTGAGCAAACAGAATTTCGAAATTCTAATTATTAACCAGGGGTGATTCTGAGTTAAAAAATTTTTTCGGAAATTCACATCGCATTTTCGGAAATCGGCGGGGGAGGGGGGGGGGGAATTCCGCGAGTTACCCCCCCCCCTCCCCTCGCGATTATCCGCGATCTACAGACGAAATCGGTGTTTTCCCGCGAACTTCAGACGAAATGAGCGATTTATCTGCGATATTTTAGCAAAATCGGCAATTTATCGCGATCTATTGTCGAAATCAGCGGTTTTTCGACGAAATCGGCGTTGTTCCGTGTTTTTTTTTATTATGAAATCGGCATTTTTTGGACGATCTTTAGACAAAATTTGCATTTTTAAGCGATCTTTTCTTAAAACGGCGTTTTATCCCCGCGATCTTTTGACAAAATCGGCGTTTATTCCGTGATCTTTTGATGAAATCGGCCTTTTTTTCAAAGGTTCTTTTGACAAAATATTTTTAGGCGATCTTTTATCGAAATCGGCGTTATATCCGCAATCGATGAAATCGACGTTTTCCCGCGTTCTTAGTCGAAATCAGCGGTTTATCTGCGATATTTGGTGAAATTGTCGTTTTTTCCGCGATTCGCACAGGAAATTCTCGATTTTCAGAGACCTTTTGACAAAGTTCGTTGACAAAAGCATTGACGAAATCGTCGTTTTTCCACGAAATATGTGGTTTTTCGGCGATACTTTCACGAAATTTTCATTTCTCCGCGATTGTTTTTTCCGCGCGCAAAACCGTACAAGATGGTAACTATACGGAACTGACCCAATTTCAAATTTTCGGAATTGGATGCCTTAAATTTTCGGACGAGAATCACCCCTGTTATTAACTGAGTAATTAATTAAAATCGAGAGGTCACTTTCATAAAAAATCAACATCATCCCAATTTTTTTCTCTTACGGTTTATTACTTTATTTGTTTACGGTTGGTTGGTTGTGTAAAAATTTTTGCAGAAGTAATAAGAAAGCTGAGACAGAATAAAAGAAACTCATGGAGGAATGAGATGGAGGTGAAGTAAGCCTCAAAAAAGGTTTGCAATATGAAACCATTTATCGCTCAAATTTTAATGTGCCAAACAAAAGGACGTGAAAGAGATTTTGTATTATAAGACGAATTGAAAGAAACGAATTACAATTGAAGCATATTTTAAGAAATAGCAAATTTTTAAAATGGTCTTTGCTCTATTATTGTTTATAATAATAAATGTTCGCTTTTAAAATGAAGGAAATTGAAAAATTAGCAATAATTAAATATCAAATTAAAATTAAATAAGATATTGAAAACATTTGATACGAACTAAAAATTGTATAACTAAAAGTTTCCTTCATTAATGTAATTTTAAATACTTTATAACGCAGATGGAAAATGTTTATGACTTAATAATTGCATGTAAATAAATATTTAAAGTATAATGATGAAAACATTCTTTTAAAATCATGTATGAAAACTTAAGTAATAAACATTATTCTAAAATATAGATTTCTGACTGCAGACGATTTTAAGATATTAACAAAAGAATGTCATAGTTTCAAGCAAATTGTTTAAATAATTTTCAATAGTGATATTTAAAACACATATGATAAAATGCAAACTACATCTGAATCCGATCAAAATATTTGAAAGAACCATAACCGGATTCGAATAAGAGAAAATAATTTCTGTTATCATGAACCCGATCCAAACCTAAAATTCCATTTGAAAAATATACCTGAGATTTGAATCGAACCAAATATGAACTAGACAAAAATATTCCACAGAACCATACCCGGATCCGAACAAGACAAAAAATTTCAATGAACATGAACCCAGTCCGAACCTAAAAAACTGATCTGAATCTGACAAAAATATTCCACAGAAGCATATCCTTATTCGAACAATACAGAATAATTTCCGTTGATGCTCAACCCAACCTGAACCTAAAAATTCCATTAAAAACGAAATCTGAATTGAATGACATCTGAACCTGAAAAAAATATTCCAAAGACCCAAAACCGGATCCGAGCAAGACAAAATAATTTCCATGGACATGAATCTGACCAGAATCTTAAAAATCAATTTGAAAAAATATCTGAAATCTGAACCGAACCAAATCTGAATACGGCGAAAATATTCCAAATAACTATAACCAGATACAAACAAGACAATATAATTTCCATGGACATAAACCCAATCCGAACCAAAAAATTTGTAAAAAAAATCCCGAAATTTGAACCAAACCTAATCTGAACCTGACAAAAATATTTCAGTGAAGTATAACCTCATTGGAACAAGGTAAAATAATTTCCATGGAAATACAACCCGACCCAAACCTAAAAATCCCATTTGAAGGAAAAAAACCCCACGAAATCTGAATTGAACCGAATCTAAACTGAACAAAAATATTCCAAACAACCATAACCTTATCCGAAGACAACAAAATAATTTCCATGGACATGAATCCAATCCGAACCTAAAATTTGGATGTTCTGCAAAACATAATGCGCTCTGTAGCTGTGGAAAGTGAAACTAAGTACTTTGTAGCGCGTGATGGTTAAGATATTTTGTTTTTAGTTAGTGTTAAATTAGAACTTGGTTACAGTTAGGTTGCAATTACGTTCCGGTGAGCCTTATGTTATATTTAATTTCCGGTTAGGTTACAGTTAGGTTAAGGTTAAGTTAAGGTTAGGTTATGGTTAGATTATGGGTAGGTTATGATAAGGTGACGGCCAGGTTACATTTATGGTATATTTAAGTTACAGTTAGGTTACTGTTAAGATACAGCTAGGTTACAGACAAGTTATGATTACAAAACAATTAGGTTAAGGTTAGGATTTTGTTCACAGAATGAACATTACGCATGTTTGATAAAAAATATACACCTATTTTTTGTAAAATGGCTCTGAAATTATAATACTATGTACTAACCTTTTAGCTAATCATCGACTATCGATTTCATTCACGGTATAGTCGGATTTAAGAGTGATATAATTAGTTTGAAATCCAAAATATTTCACTTGGGATATCTATGTGAAAAAGTATTTAGTTAAGTCACTTAACAGTACATTTAAGGATAAATATCAACACTTTAACACGAAAATCACACAATCGTTGGACACATATTCCCTCCTGCGTTTCCCATTGGAGTCATTTTGAGTATTTTTGCAGCTAAACATTAGTTTTTTTAAACCGATTTTTGAGAGTCAGGGGGCACGTATTTAATATAATTTACACTAAAAAATTTTACCCTTTTGCTGCATCATCACTCCCCTGCTTTTAGAGAATATCTCTCTTTTGACATATGAGAATGCTCCATAATAGGCTGAAATAATCATTTTTTATAAAAGCGATGGAGTGACGATGCAGCAAAAGGGTCAAAATTTTAACAGTGTATTTACACATACTTCGAGTTAAAGATAAAATCATAGAAATTTCAAGTTCGTGTAACATTATTATTACGGACCCGGGCAAGGCCAGGCGGGTCAGCTAGTGATAAATAAGAATTGGGCATCTATTTCAGTGGTTCTCAATCTTTTTAATTTGTATGTCCTCTTTTGAATCCATTTTTATGATGAAAATCTCTTTATGGCTGTATTATATACTATAATAATAAGCAAACTGTGTGCCTATATAAGCAAATTTTATTAAAATACAGCTCTAACGATGTTGTTTAAATTTTGTATTCGACTGCTTTGAGTTATGAGAAGGTTATTCAGCCAAATCGCATGTTCAAGAAAACTAGATTAGTAGGTCTTTTTGAGGTACTATGGGTCAATGCTAGGGAAGGATTGAATATTTAGTATTTGGCTATATTACTAAAATATTAAACTATTTGGTTTATCAAATATTTTGCTTTGCAAAATATAAAACTATTTGGTCAGCTGAATATCGAAATATTTAGCCAAACAAAATACTTTAAAAAACTTAACGATATTCAGAATAACTAGATAAAGATATTTAAATAAGAGAATATTTTTATATTTATTTTCTGTTTGTAAAAAAATTAACTATTATTGAAGATTTTCATAGAATTTAATGAAGTACAAATATAAGTTTCTGAATATTATATAGAAAATAGTCTGTTTCTTGCTTTTTCATAAAGCTTTCAGGGTTGATAATAGACAATTTTTGTATCAAGATAGGCAATTTTTTTCATCTCGCTCAAATTTGAATTTTCATTTGTTGCTTAACTCTAATAAAATATCAAATATATTTTCAACAAATTTGCTCTTATTCCTGTGAAATATATGATGAGAAGTGCTGGAAATTGATGCCATCCATATCTTAAATATGAGCGAGACATTTGTCTGGCCAAATAGTTTTACTTTTCAAAATTTAAAGGCATTAAAATGTTAAATTTTAAATCAATTTTACATAATATTTAATACAGAAACTTGCACTTGAATAAGCGGGAGCATTTTACAATTAAACTTTATACTGAAAAAATCTATTTTGAGTGATATTATTTAAAAAGGGAACAAATAAAACTAATTTTCATGCCTTCTGTTAATTAAAACAAATGAATATTTTTTAAAAAGTCAAACAATCAATAGGGCACAGAATATTCGGTTTGACCGAATGTCAAACTATTTCGCCTGTCAAATATTCAGTTTTTACTTAAACTATTTTCCACAGACTTTTACTGATTTCTCTGTGAAATATGATGATTCATTCGCAGGACTCAACTAAGAGCTAGATGACACCCCTTTATTCAGGATGCAATCAACAGTATTCATAGCGTGTTATTGGCCCAAATTAAGTCATTTTCAATGATATCATCACATTTAATAAAGGCAAAATTAACATGAAACAAATTTTGTTGAAATACCTCCATTGCTGATAAAATGTTAATGAAAATGGCTAGTTGTTACACACCTAGTATTTTTGATTGAATGTATTGCAATTTTGATGGATTGGATTTAGATGTTTTGTAATCAAATAATTCATTGACTAGCTGAATGTTCAATTTACCTGTAGGCCATATATTCAGTACTTAGTCAAAATCACTATTTGGCGCATCTATAGTTTAATTTATAAATATATATACAGCAGAGTTTTGCTATTCTGAACTAATTTGGGCCAAACACTGTTCAGTTTTGTAGGAATTGTTGAGGCGTAAATCAATTTCCTGGTACATCTGCTAGTGCCAGCTCTATACAGCATTGATCAGCTCGTGATGAACAGGTTCAATGAAAGTGCAAAGGAATGAGCAATGAGCTTCAATGACTCATCAGCCCACCTTATCAATTTCTTTCCCTCCCGCATTCCAAGAATTACTACCAGGCTTACTGTATTTCCACTGCCACAGAATAGTATAGTTTGTAATTTTGCCAACATTGACAAGTAATTTTGAAACTCTCCTTCTGGTCAGTATTTACTCTAGCATAGTTTGATGAACTGTGTGCACTTATTGTAGATTTATTGTGAAAAATTGCACTCGCTGTGCCTTTTATATTTATTTCCATAATCCTTGTTATCAATTATTAAACCTGGCAAAAAAACAAAGTTGTTATTTGTGTATTTAAAAACAGGAAATTGAAGTGTTAAAAAGACTGGGGACAAGGGAGAAAGTACTGCTAAATTATCATTTGAATATAGTGTCTGAAAAACAACAAATGGTGGTCGGAAAAAAATTGTCTTATCTCTTTCGTGGGAGGTGTCCTTAAAAAAGGACACCTAATTTTTATTTTAAAGCATCTGAGAATATTTTATTAAAATTTTCCTTTTAAAACATACAGTTGAGTCTCTTTATAACGAAACTCCATACATCGAATTTCTCCATGTAACGAAGTTATTAGGAACGGTCCCCTTTTCGCATGATTACATGAAAAACAGTCTCTATACAGCGAAATATCCATCTCCATATAACGAATTTTTTCATAAATTGGTCTTAATTTATTCAGCTTTAAAAAAGCTTCGAAATCATATGGAATCAATTTTTCATCACTTATTTTTGATTTATCGTCAGTGCTGAGTTTATATATATATATATATATATAACTTCTCTCCTTGTTCTTTAAATCCAACAAATTCATTCCACCTCCCACACACCTTTCCACATCCTTCTCAAAACAGAGTCAATTGGATTGATACACATCTAAAAAAGGAATCAATGAGAGGCACATAAGAGAGGCCTTCAAATGGAAGAAAATGTTAACTACAATTTTTCATTCCTTGCTAAAATTTGAGCATTTTTTTGAGTGCGTAACAATTTAAAAATCAAAACAACAAAAAATTACAGATTTATTCGTCTGAAATTAATGCAAGTCTTCCTTATTTGATTTTCATTAAGCTTTCAAATAAATGTCTGTTCTCTTTTTTGAAACAGCTTAAATAATTAAGAAATAAAATGTTAGAAATGTTTGAAAATAAATTTTAACATAATTCTTAATTCAAAAGATCAAAAATAATATTTGTATTAAATTTTACACATTAAATACGATTTTTAACATCATTCTCTATAAAACAAATTTTTTACTGGAACAGTGGATTTCGTTATATAGAGACTCGACTGTACTTGAAAATAAGCAAGTTCGAAATTTCTTATAAATTTGTTTATAAATTTCAGTGTAAGTTAATTATTTCAAACAGACTTACTCTGTGCAGGAAAGTGTTAAAATTAAGCAGTTTTGTTTTGCTTCAAGTGAAAAAACTCTTAAACTTTCTTAATTTTATTTTTTCTGAACTCAGTTCATAATAGTGGGATTCTATTAAAACTGTATTGTATAAAATTTATGATTTTAACACTTTTTAGCATTTCAGCCAGGAGGTAGACAACAGGCAACAGTAAGCATGAAGATGAAAATTGATTATAGTTACAATCACAAACAGAAAAATGACAACTGTTATCGTTAAAACTAATGTGCAGTAAGAAAATATGCAAATAACATTATGTGAAATAATAAAACAAATTATTTCTCTAAAAAGATTTATTTACATGATCAAAAATTCATATGTTTGAAATAATTAGAATAAAATAAAAATTAGAAGACATACTTTTCCCCCCATCCTTAATTAAAAAACCTAATGCAATATGAGAATTATCCTCAAAAAACAAATCGTAAATAAATTTCTGAAACATTAAAATTTAGCACCTCTTAACTGGGGTATGACTTTTTTTTTTTTTTTTTTTTTTTAAACCCATGCAAATACTGATATTTTAAAGTATCTTAATTATTGACAGTTAAAGTTTTCAAATTATACTTACTTAAATAATGTAAAATTATTCTAGTCATTTAATTACATCCAGAAAAATAAAGAAAATATCTCTTTACATGTAGTAAAATTCTATAAACATTAGCGACATGCTTTATCAACAATATTCAAACTGGAAAGTATTAAAAAAATACATTTCATTCATAGCAGGAAATCAACTCTGCATAATTATCAAGAATTTAAATAATGTGATTTTTTGCTTGATTTTGCTTCTTCAATGCTTGATTGATTGCTTGATGAACTTTATATACAGAGAACATAAATATATAAAATTATAATACATAAAAAGAACTATTGCATACTTTCCAAATTTACTAAATTTTCTTGGAAACAGTTGGATTTGGCTGAAATATTTCAGTTTTTGGCAAATTTTAAAGGATTTCTTACATTTTTGAGACACTCCCCTCCCTCTCAAGAAAAGGAGGGGGGAACTAAAACACCAAATGATGCTTATCTGTAATACTAGATCATTGCAGTGTATTTGCTGGTCTTTATAGCTAATTTTATAATTTTACAGGCAATTGATGGATTGTTGATTCAAATTGTAACCATCCTTGCTCTTTTCTTCCAGGTTGATGTAAAGATATGCATGCTTGTGTTGAAAACTCTTTAGTAGATTTCCCCTCCTTTTCATAAATGTTGATATGATGATGCACTTTACAAAAGATAAATACAACTTTAAAACATGCAAATTTAATTTCTTATGCAACCAGCGTTCTTATGTCTTATTGATGGAAGATCTAAATAAAAAAAATTGCTGAAAATGTGACCAAGTTTTTGCTGCATTTTGTAAGGAATTAAAGGACCATTCTGAACCTAAACACCTATCTCCAGATTCAATCTCTAAATAAGATAAAAGTGAGTTTCATGTAATTTGTGCACACATTCAAAATGTAATTAAACTATTAATTAGAGATTTTTAAATGGATTATTTATATATTGGTATTATCATTTTGGTTCTAAGTTCTTTTATGGTTATTACAAAAGTTTCAATGCTTAGATCTTAAATCGTTTATATAGATGATGAAATTAAAAATTATTTTCCTACTAGTAATACTTTAGGAAATATTTGAACATTACTTTTTCTGTTTTAACCAGGGTATACTAACTAGTTGTTATACATGCAATGATTGAAGTTTATGCCACTCGTTATTTAACCACTTCATCGTTTGTCCCAACGTCCCGAGATAAGTTGGGGGGTAAAAGCACTGTTTGTTTTCCCATACCAGTCAATAATGAAGTGTTAATTTTGTATTTTAGAACCTCTACTATGTTTTAATATTTTGAATTTTTTACTGCTGCAATTTATCACATTGATACTTATCCTTTGTTTGTATAAAATCATCATATTCTATAGTTTTGAACACAAGTTGTTTAATAAATGCATTTTGAGCATTTTAAAGCAATTTGTTTATCTTTTCCCTAATTTTCTATATCATTTTCTTCATATTAGCCTTTTTTCTTTTGCAATATATTATTAAAATACTGAAAGACTGTATGTAGGCTATTAGTAACAGAAGTTAATATTGGCAGATTTAAAATACAGGATTGCTACACAATTGTGGTAAAAAAATTCCTTGACCTTTTTCAATAACAAATTGGCTTAATATAGTAGAACCCTGCTAATTTGGATCTCCGGATAATCCGGATCGGTTTGGTCATTTTTTTTTTTCAAGTTTGACAAGTGATTGGCTAATTTCCATAACATTAACTTGTTTCATCGTCTTATTCTGAATAGGAAAAACTTTCTGAAATTTTTTAGGAAGAATTAAGCAAAGTAAACATTTTTACGGTCTGTAAATATTCAAAAAGTTTAACAGAAAGGTGATTTTCTGTAAGTATGTTTATTTTATTTCATTTTTTTCTAATTCTCCAGATAATCCAGATTGTGTCCGGTCCCAATTAATCCGAATTATCGGGGTTTTACTATATATGTATATATATATATTGTAAAACCCTCCACAATGGACAACTTTAATCTAAATAAATGGTAAAGGTACGCTGTATGAATTTCAGATTATTTAATCATTTTTCATATTATGCTATTGTTATTTACTAGTTTGCATAAAAATTTTAGCTTGGATGAATAATTAATTCAAAATTTCTTCTTTTGCAACATTATCAAACTTCTGATTGAAGATAGTGCATCAAGAATTCCTTGACCAGTTCAAATATTTAAAATTTCCCCAGACTTTTAGACTGAATTTTCAAATTTCCCGACTCGTAGCAACCTTGAAAATATATGTTATGTTAATAGGAAAGAAAAATAATTAATAGCAAAGAATGTTGTTTACTTGTACTCATGTATAATTCTCTTCCTGGGCATTTTGATAACAGAAAAAAATAAATAAGTATCAATTTAAATTGAATTTCATAGTTAATATTTAACACATATCAGAAAACTAAGGTTCACATCAGACTTGCAGAAGGTTTACAGCACCAAATGTTTCATGGATACCATCAATATCACCGAGTCAATTATCACCATCAATATCACTGAGTAAAAAGAAAAAAGCATCAAGTGCCAAATAGAATTGCTATCAAGCTGATTCATATATGACTGAAATTATTAAATACAGTAGAAGATCTTTATAACACAATTTTCTATATAACACACAACTTCTCAAATGTAAACAACAAATTTTGCAGTTAAAAAGAACCTACATTCTACATCGTAAAAATTTGCTTCTCTCTAAAGAACTAAACAGGATGCATTAGTTCATTGTTAACCTCTTAATTCAGAATTTTTTAATGAAAAAACTGCTATTATTACAATAAAAATTTTTAAAAGGAGTAACAAGGAATGATTTTTTTTTTCGCTCAGTTGATGGTGTTTGCATGTAAAATGATCTGTATTATACAAAAATTTATAATTACACAATCCCTAGTCACAGGCAATGTAACATAAAGAAATTCTACAGTATTTTAATGTTTTAGACATATTCACTCATGGTTACAAGGTATGTTTATTAAAGTGGGAAATGTGATCTATGTTAAACACAACCTCATGTTCTTATGTATGCGTTACATACTAGCCCATAATCAATGCATATTTGATTCTAAAAAAGTGTAGAATAAATTATAAATGCATGTTATAAAGAATGAAACTCATACCAGGTCCCTTTTTTTTTTTCAAATCAAACTATAATTAGTTTTGTCCTTTGTGTTTAATTTCTGAATTAATATTTTAGTGTTATATAGTATCTATGCTAATTTGTGTTCATATTTTAATTAGTATAATATGCATATAAAAATCAATTCTTTTAAATTTGCAAACAGGAATTTTGTCGAGGACATTCAACAATTTGGCAAGAGCCAGTCCAGATATCATATGAGGTAGGCAATGTTACTTTAGCAAGAATCAATGCCATATATGACAGAACAAAGAAATTTAAAATGTGATAAATTTTGAATAAGCATTCATCAAATTAATTACATTTTGTTTATCTTTCCCATGCTTTTTGATGCATTAAATAAAATGTAAAAAAACGATGTACAAATTTATTGTTGAAATTTAAGATGGATAACATATTTAAATTGGGATTTTTTTCCCCCTTTAAAAGAAAAGTGTTCAGGTTAATAGCAATATCTTTCCTTTAAAGAGGTATTAAAAGGTAAGGAGGTATAAAAATGTTGGTATTTCAATTCACTTGCAGAATTATTTTTAAAATATTTTAATATCAAAATAAACTAATATATATAATACATTAAAATTAAATATATTAACTAAAAAAAGGTCAGCTATATATTTAATTTTGCAGATTTAAACCAAGTATTATACAATTTAGACTATCACCATTTACCAATTTCCACATTTAGAAGAGCAAACAAATCATAATTAAATACATTTTTACTTGAGAATAAAGAAAACAAAAGCAGACTTTAAAATACCAAATAGAGCAGTACTTACAAAGCACGTAATAAATAAACATTTGAACATAAATAACAACACAGTAGCAGCGCTTAAGGGAAAATAACCTGTACAACCCTTTATACACAAATAATAAAATCTTTAGATCTCACACAACAAATCAAAATAAACAAATCAATCTTACATAAATATATACATAAATAAGTGAAAAACTTAAATTATATATTAAAAAATAATAGTAATAATAATATATATAAAAAATACATTTAACCTATTGCATATTGCACTTCACAGATAAAGCTCTTATCCTGTAAGTTCAGACAGTTTTCAATTTTAAAATCTTAGGGTAAAATTAGTGGATCACTGTAAATTCCCCAAAGCTTCAAAATATGGTTTTAGCTAGACTATATTTTAAAGCTTAGTTTCTGGAAAAGAGTTTCTTTAAAATGATGACAATTGTGCGATTTAGCTTTTTCACATAAATCATATTATGCAAATTTTAAGATAGTCTAGAATTTCACAAACTGCAGAATTTTTCACAACTCAATAAATTTGATATAATTTTAATAACTCTTTTCTCTATAGCAAAAAGGGTTTAAAAAAACTTACTTTCTGGATTATTGTGGCATACATATGAATACCTGAGCGATAATTGTTTTTGGTTATAGATATGCAACAATTTATACAATGAATTTGAAGAGCAGTTTAAAAAAACTTTTATCAGAATTACATGTAAGCAGGGCTTGCATACTGTTCTGTTATATTACCATTATAAAGCACTAATTTGATGTTAGTGCCATGGAAAGTCCTAAATTTATTGTGTAATAATTAACGATTTTTGGATTTTCTTTGGATGAAAAACAAAAAGTTTATTGTGAAAACCTATAAAGTTCAGTTGACCTGGAATCTTGAAATTTGGCACAAAGGCAGATCACATAGCACATGTAAAAGAATTTTAAAATCAATGTATAATTCTATATAGATTTATTAAGTAATCTCTAAATCAAGACTTTGTGGGTTCAATTGAAACAGATTTTTTAAATTGAGGTATGGAACATTAAATAAAAATCTACAGTTATGTTTTCAGTGCATTTAATTTTAAAGATGCAATTTGTAAATATGAGGCAGAGTGAACAGAAAAGTTTTGAAAAGCTGCATTGGTTCTCATACTATGCATTTTATAATGCAGTAAAAGCTTGAAACCTCTGGTAGCCGTATTTAAAAAATGTATGCATCTAATTATTATACACAGGGAGCTCAGGAAATACATAGTTTTAAAAAAATAATTTATTTTTATCAAACTATTTTCTACTCTTCTCTTCTTCATGTTTGGCAATTTAATTAAAACAGCCAACCAATAATGAAAAAAATTGCTAAGCACACCTTTATCTATTGTCAGCAGCTTTTAGGTGCACTTAATTGACATATATATCAATTTCAACCTGTTTGAAATTGTGTAGCATCAATAAAATACATTGCAAATTAATTTCTTCCATAAATCATAATATAAAATATAACTTGAGTGCCCTGTAAACAAACTATAAAATCTGCACACTTTATTTTTAATACTCAGCATGTCATGGTAAATTATAATAACATACATTAATTACACGGCAATCCACGTATATTTAATTAGAATTAGAGCATGAATACACAGCTAGACAAATCAAATTCATACTCACTTTTCAACTATGTTTTTTATGCGAGAAAACTTGCACCTGAATCTGTGAATCCAGAGGTGTGCCTGACAGACATGCATCATATGCAAAAGATGTCCCATTAAAGACCACCACTATTAACCTTTCCTTTTGACACAATGATGTGCAGACACAATTGCAAATTATATATATTTATTTTTTCAATTTTTAAACTCTTGATTAACTATAAAATTTCAATTTTGCTGCAATAATTTAAAGAAGTTATAGTTAAAGATTGTATCCCTCCCTTCTAAAATAAATTCTAATAAGCATTATGTTTCTAAAACATTTAACTGGACAAATTTCTGTCTGCACCTCTGATGTTAGTTATGAACTGATTTATCCATTCATTTATTATTTACCGAAATTTTAAAATTGCACCATACTTTTTAAAGTTACTACAATAGCAAACAAAAAAGAAATTCACTGTTTAGAAGTGCAATATACAAAAGGCCTATTGTATTGATACTGATATTGTACAGCCTATGCTGTACTATTAATAATTATTTATTTAATAAAATATATTAGAGAAAAAGAAAGTTCGTTAAGAAAAAAGAAGCGAGAAATTTTCCAACCCCTTTTTAATCTGGAGTAAAAGTTCACTTTCTCATGTAAGTACATAAAATAATATATTTTGGAGAAACACATTGAATGACACATTACCGTAATTAAAACTTTTGAAAATATTATGGCAAAAATGTTTCAAACCAATTAAATTGAAATAGTTCTTTTAACTAAATAAGGGAACAGTTTTTCAATTAAAAGTATGTATGATAAAATAATGACTTCAGTAATGCAGGAAACATATTATAAATATGTAATGAATTTACCCTATTATAGTATTCATTTTACATTCATGCTTTTCTTTCAATATTCTTGCAAACTATTCACAAAAATTTACCAGAATTATTACGACCAGATCTAAATAAACGGAATACTTCACAGCATTAAAGTTACTTTAAGAATGTATATAAAGGAAAAATATACATATATGCATAACAGAATAAAAATTTAGAACTATTATTAACATCATATTAAAATATTTTACAGTTAAAAGTAGCCAGTTAAATGTACAGTAATGCTATACTCGACATTTTTAGATATTTTTACCTTGTAAAAATGAGAGATAAAATAAAGTTCAATTACGTATTTTCTCAATGGGAGAAAAATAAATAAATAAATACAAAGCTTAAAATTTGAAATGCAAACATATGTTTCAATGTTGAGAAAATAAATACAGTATAAAGTCTAAAAGTTTGGACACTCAAAGCTTGAATTTTCCAGCAACAGTATTCCAGAAAGAGGAGAAATAAATAAAATTATTGAAATAAAAAAAGATCTAGAGCAAAGAAGCTTTATTATTGAGTCTATACTCATATCTATGAACACAATAATAGAGAAACTTCTAAATAAGAACCTAAGTTTTACCTTTTTACTGAGCGATGTCCACTAAAAACACCTAATTTTGAGAGCACTGGCACTAGTAAAATTCAACTGAAATTTTCTGTTTATAAAGTACGGTAAAATTAGCAAGATATTATTTTCTATTAAATTAGTTTGTAAATTCCAGTATCAGTCCATCATTTCACAAGCAGAATTACTCCTAACTGGAGAGGGTTAAGCAAACAGTACACATTGAAATGTTCAAAATTAAGCAAGTTACAATTTGTTCTTAACTAGTACAATTCCTTGAATAAATGTTTTTGTTTTACTTTTTATTTTGTTATGATTTATTTAATGAAAAGACTTTAATTATTAATAATTAATTATTAATTAATTTATTAATAGTTGTTATATGCAATTTTAAATGCATGAACGTCTGTTTTTTTTTCAGTAGTTAAATTTATACTTCTTTTTATTAGAAAAATAATATTTTTGGTGGCCAAAAATTAAGAAAAATCTGAAGATTGGACTTGGTAAAGTCCCAGGGATTTCAGACTTTAGATTTTGTAATGTAATGTTGTAAAGCCAAACTGATATATATATCTCCTTCTCTTTTCATCAACATATGTTCCTATTCAGAAAAGTTTGTTGTACAGTAGTAATTTGATCAAAATGATATAAAAACTGCAGGTTTTTTGGATTTAATGAAATATGTTCATATATACTTATGAACCCCTATATTTTATACTTATTTAAAATCATGAGTATTCATTAAAATAAATCAAGTATGAAATGAGAAATGTACAAAAGAAGATGCATAAGGTAAATTTTGCAAAAAGCCTGCTTGAAGCTTTATACACAGTTTACTTTCAAATAGATAAAAACTTTAAAATTATTCTAAGTATCACAATAAGTAATATTCACATTAAGTAGTTGAGAGTATAATCTTGAAAGAAAATCTAAAGAATAGAAAAGAAATTAAAAGATTTATTCAGTTAAATATGAATTTCCACTCAAAATAACTTAATTATTTTTTGCACAACAATATTTTTACAATAAAATTTATATCACTATTTTCTAAATGTTTTCTTCATTGAGAAACAAATCATTTATACTATCATCTTATATAGCTTTTACATCTCCCCCTCTCCTCTTCCTCAGAAAAAATCTAGTAATCTCTTAAAGTAGTTTTCTCGCTTTTTTCTTCTTTGTCAGAACACAGAGATATACTTTAATTATCACAAGACTGTGTTAAAACAATTAAAAGAAATTTCAATGATCATTTATTGATGTAGCAGAGATGAAGAAAGTTGGCATGCAAAATTTATTATTATTATTAAATATAGAATGCCAATTTACAAAACTGATTTTCTAGTCCTTCAAAATAATATGAAAAATACTTGATTTTATGAAATAAGACATCTTTATAGTTATAAATACAAAGCTGCCACATGTTTTGATTTTGTAAAAAAAAAAAAAAAAAAAAAAAAAAAAAAAAAAAAAAAAAAAAATAAAAGCTGCACTACTTAATAATCATTTTCTTTCTTTCTTAAATAAATAATATAGTCACATTTTAGAACTTAAGTATAAACATGGTGCTAATTTTCTGAGAAAGGAATTCTAACAATTCCAGAAAATCAGAACAGTTGGTAGCTTTGTAAATAAAACTCTTATGTAAATAGTGAACAGTTTCTAAAAAATGTTTAAACTGCAAGTGAACAATAAAGTATACAGTATAAAAAGGAAAAACTTAAGATCAGAAAGATAAAATATTTATTTTACAAAAGATCTTATATTAATAGTAATAAATAATTTCATGTTACCCCAGAATGGTGTGTGAAAAAAAAAAAAATCTTTTTTACATTTAAACTACAAAAGTTTCCAGCTTTTTAAAATGTAAAATATATAAATTAATTTTTTTTTCATTTACATCTAATTACTTTATTACATAATAAACTGCTAATATGTAAACTTACGCAGCCATATTATGTACATGATTCTTTTTTGATCCATTTTAAACATACTAATATAATTTTATGATTTTCATATATACAATTATGCATTTGTACACAAACTAAAAAATATAAGTGACTTTGAAGCATTCATTAAAAATCATGAAGGAGAATTTATAATTCACAAACACAGCAGAGATCCATGAAACTGATAACAAAGACTAATTTTTGTTAATGCATATTGGTTGTTATTTTTTTTTCAAACGTTAAAAGAAAAGTTTTAAAACAATATGATAAACATTTTTATTTCTCTCTCTCTTTTGGGGGTTGTAAATAAATATAATTTGAAAGGTACTTCTATTTTCACATCACTTATGGGCTTACTTTTCAAGAATTGGAAGAAAAAAAAGGAGGAAGGGGGATAACAAAAGAAAATTAACACAATGAATAATAGTCTCTTAATGATTTGAACAAATATCATTTGTATAATTAATTGAAATGCTAAACCATATTCAATATGAATGTTCTACAGATTTTGTAATACTTATGGGATTTTTTTCAGATACGGATTCACACAAGATAAAATATTCAATACATTTTTAAACATAGGAACTTGAATAATTTTTGATAGATTATATTAATTTAAAATTCATTTTATATCATTTAAAATTTTTCATACAATGACATTTAGAACTGAAAATTAAAAAGAAACAAAAAAGTTCACCAATTTTCTACAGTTATAAGACAAGCATTTTTTTCTTTTGTTGTTTGTCTTGAATCAATAACATAACAAAAATGGATCCCTCTGATGATGATTATGAATGCTGACAGATTTTTCAAATAATGAGCTGGAGATTTAAGAGAGAAAAAAGATGACAGGGATGATGTATTTTTTTGAAGAATGTCCCAATCATTCCACAAATGCAGTAAGTTCAGTTTGAAAACTATACAGCAGTAAATGCGGATGAAATTTTTGTGCTATGCAACTCAAGTCCAGCACATGTTAATCTTAAAACATTTAAAATGTTATGTTTATAAGCTATCATGATAATTTTGAAGATTTTTTCTTATCAGCTTTTTTTCTTGAATGTTTTATCTTTTTTATATAACACTCTACAAGAGTCTTCACTTTCAAGGGATTTATTTCTCCTGATTTGTTATGGCAAATCTGCAAAACAAAGAATTTTGTTTAAATAAATGTAAAATTATTTAGACATAGAATTAAAATATGTACATCAACATGTATAACATTTTACAATGCATTCAGATAATCCCCCCCCCCCCCCCCGAAGAGATGGAGAAAAGTATCTTCAGAAGACTTTAACAATGATAAAAAAACATCATTAAATGAAAAAAAAAAAAGATAATGTAGTAAACTTGGTATAGTTTGAAATTGCATCTTTGTACATTTGTTCAATTTTACATCATCTTTGTTCTTATTTACTAGCTCTAACTGAACCAAAACAGTTTTAAGCCTAAAAGCTACATAAAAAACCTCACATTGAAAATAGCAAATTAAAGATAGTAGTTTATTTGAAACATGAGCAAGGAAAAAATTTTTTACAGCAAGCCAAAATTCTTAGAAGCTTTGTTACATGATCATGATGAGCTATCAAAAATACTAATTTTGAGCAAAAAATAATGAATAAAAATCATTCTTTTTTAGTAATATTATCTGTGCACTGTACAAGTATTTAATTACTTTTTCTATATAGATTTCCACATTTCTATTAATTCAAGATATTTTAAGTAAAAATTAAAAACTGTTGCAAACAAATTCAGATGATTTGCTTAAAAACTTAAAACCATTTAAAAAAAATTAAATTTAAATTGTTATACATATACCTATGTGTGTAGTGTGCTTAAATTTCTAGTTAATTTAAAAGTTATTCAGTTTTTCATTAATGTATTACTCCAATCTAAATATAACAAAAAAATGTAACCATTCCAATGCAAATCCATTCGTTCAAAAATACACCTCAGTGAAATTTTAATTTTGATATATTTTTATCTCTTTCATTTTTGCTTTAGTTATTGATTTTCTTTTCCATTAAAAGTAATGTTTTCACATGTTTTAAATTAGGCTTTATAAATGAAAAAAAAAAAAAAAAAAAAAAAAAAAAAAAAAAAAAAAAGAAAGAAACATATATATATGTATCACAAAAATCAAGTTTGTACAAAATTAATGTGCAATACATTACTGTATTTACTCGTGTATAAGGCGCACTCCTACTTTACAAGTAAAAATGGCGATTTCTTAAAATTCTTTCTTATAATCTTAA
The DNA here is from genome assembly GCA_964019185.1 of Maratus speculifer. Classification (NCBI taxonomy): domain Eukaryota; kingdom Metazoa; phylum Arthropoda; class Arachnida; order Araneae; family Salticidae; genus Maratus; species Maratus speculifer. The sequence goes on from OZ025289.1 coordinate 184,410,287, forward strand.
AATCTCAATCATAAATTTTATACGCTAAAGAAGAATGACCAAATGAATTTCAGTAAAAAAAAAAAAAAGTCGAAACAAACATTACATCAGACCAGAAAATAAGACGAAAATGTATTTTTAGACTTCGGGTTGTAAGAGAATGATGGGAAATAGGAATGATTGATGGTAAAGAAAATTGCTTATTAGCACTTAGGTAATGTCACTAGCTCTGTTGTATAAAAAACTGCAAGGAGTGAAATAAATATGCAGTAATACTTCAATCAAGTAACATTTTCCAAGTTTTAATATCTTTTTTGGATAATTTCTTATTTCATATGTATATAGTTTGACTGCATCCAACAGTAAAAAATTATTCCGTGTATAAGGCGCACCTAGGAGTTTTGCCCTAATTTTTTGAAAAAAAAAAGTGTGCCTTATACACAAGTAAATACGGTATTTTTATAGTGATTTTTCAATTCAACAGCAAAAACTACAAGAACATCTAGAATTGCTCCCCCAAAATGCTTTTCATCGTAGACCTATGAAACTGATTCTAACAGAATGTAAACTGAACTTAAGCTACCTCACAAATGCTTTCTATTTTATTATTATCATTTATTTTTTTAATATTAAATATTTGGAAAAAATAAAGAATCATAGGGAGAAAAAAAGATTAAAATGTCATGCATCTTAGTTCTAGAGTTAAATTCAAAGTTGCCATAATTTTATCATCAGAATTTTTATTTAGAAGATCCTTTCCTTTTCGATTGTTTCCAAATCTTGTCTTTGATTGACACATTTCTAGGCTCATACCAAACTAGATTAGAATTTATTAAACTACAACTAAATCCCTTTATTTTCATTCAATCAAATTTAGATAAAATCAGTTTGCATAAATTCGTGCATTCTGTGCAATATCTTGCAGTATCTTTATTTAGAGCCTCAATCAATGCTGTAACAAACTTGTTCTTTCATATGCCATAAATTTGTCACCCCATCTGCAAGTCATTATATATATTTTTTAATGCTTTCAAGCATATTATTTAATACGTTATAAAAAAATTAGGTATGAAAATCCTGTGCCACAAATGACTGATTGAATCGAATTTGTTTCACCATGAAATATTAATAGTATTCTTCGTCTTATTAAATCTCAAAAATTCTGTCATTAAGTAAGGTGAGGGGATATTATTAAAATTTATTTGAACTAACTTAGAAGATTTTGAATTTCTTCATAATATACAATTCCCATATTAATAAAAAAAATATTTTTTTTCACATAATGGTGAACTGTCAAACATTAAACTATGGTGCTAATGATGAAAAAAGTATTTCAAAGTAGAAGCAAAATATTATTGATACATTGTTAAGATACAGCCGTGGAAAAAAATAAATAAATAAACATCTCCTACTTACTTTTTATCTTCAAAATTATAATAGAAGAAAGTTATTTTTACCAATCATTGGAAATAAAGTCTACTTTTAAATTATGTATATAAAATTTGCTTAGGGGTCTATCTAGATATCAAAACTGGACCAAACTTTGAAATATTTTTGTTTTAATGACAGCACTCAATTTTGACAATATAAAATTCCCAGTTCAAACTATGCCTAGCGAGAAATTTCTAGTTATTCAAACATACAGTTTTTGATTTATGAATATTCAAAATTTAGAGATTTTAATGTTAAATTACATTTTCATATTTTTATGAATATCTCCTGAAATTATAATCCTATATGATAATTTTGTGTGTGATCAAACATAAATATATTGAATTTCTAATTAGCAAATTAGAAAAAAACTTAAAATAGCAATAAAGAAACAGATTTAACAAAATAGTTACAGCAATAAAACTTACTTTTGGTACAGACTTCCGAAGGATATCTTTATATTCTTCTTTAGTCACATCACGAGTTTTATAGTAAGGTTTGAGAGCTAATTTAACTTCTTCAACAACTCGTTCTTGACGATTCAATTTCTTCAAAAACTATCAAGTATAGAATATATTCATTAACTAAGTATAAAATCTAAGAAAGATGAAGTAGGATTTGTCTATATGAAATTGAAAAACAAAAATAAATTTTAAAACATTTAAATACAATGAAAAGTAAAAATTTTTAAAAGTTGGACAAGCTTGCAAAAGAAAAGATTAATTTAAATTCAAATTTTGCACAATCTGAGCCCTGTTTTCTGTTACAAATATGTACTTTATCTCAGCAATTATTATAACAAGGAACTTTTATTATTTTTTTTTAATATAGTTTAGAATTCCTTTTCAGTATTCAATTAGCATCCTGAAAGCAGAGTTGTAGAAAGTAGAATATCATAAATTCTTCGTGCAGACAAAGCAGGAAAAAACACTTTCATCCTCACAAAGTATACATAGAAAGGTACAATGCTTCCATTGATGAACATTACCAGTCACTTGCAATTTTAGACATTTTGTTAAATATCAAGAAAAATATATGAGGAATCATTCTGAAATCCAGGTGTGTATATAAAATATAACAGATCATATTTACACATAAGATTTTTTCCTGAAACTCCAGGGGTTTGTCAACAATTAAAAAAGAACAAATATCTTTTGGATAACCCTGTTAAAAGTATGTAGCAAAAGTGTTGAAATTGTAGATTATGATTAAGTTGCTTATTGTAATAAACTGTGTTCATTTTTATGAAGATAGCATGTATAGTCGTAGAGAAATTAAGGTTTTCATAAAAACAGTCTCAAATTTCGCCAAGTTTTTTGCTTATCATTTGTTGAGTTCTTAATATAAAAAAAAAATTTTCAGAAAATATGACAAACTACAGTGTACACAATATCCTGTAATCAGAATTAAAAAATGAAATGATATGAAAAATAAGCAGGTTTACTAAATACTTCACTGCACATGCGCAAATGCAATCAAAATATAATGTGCATGATATGCTAGCTAAATGTGTAGAGAAATTTGTGAAAGTTTCAAAAACATAGATTGAAAATTCTGAAGATTATTGTCAATAAACTAAACTCAAAATCTGTTGTTCCCAAAAGGAACCAAAAAGATGAGGGAATTCCAAATACAGTAGTAAGTGCAATATTCGGTATTCTATATTGACATTAATCAATGGATACATGGATACAGCCCCTCATCTTTTCGCTTCCTTAGAGAACAAAAAATTTTGAGCTTATTCTATCGATGATAATTTTCAATCTGTGTTTTTACATATATTACAATATGATTTATGTTATGATGTATTTTCCTTGAATTAATAAATGAAACTTTTCTTAGAAAGGTACTCTATTAATTCAGATCAAAATCATAAAGTAAGATATTTATTTCAGGTTTACCCAGTCTTAATAATGAATCAATAAAAGAAAAAAAACGATGCATCAAGCATAAATTATGAAGCACTTTCCAACACAATCAGAATAATGTAACAAAACTGCACTGTTTAAAAAAATTAAAATATTATGTCTCATTTCTCCATATGGAAGCGTATAACACATTTCAAAACTGAATTTCAGCTGTTCCCATCTACAATCGGAAAATTATCCTAATTTTTTAGCAGCCCTGTATATGATATAGACATTTGTATCTATTAACAACATGCATTTTAAATTTATTTCATTTAAGAATAGAATTTTAGAATTTCATCATATATTTCAGTTGAAAATTTAACACTTTCAGTAATTTTCTCTAAGGAGTATGGTGTGCAAATACTTTTGTGCAACTCTGTATATGAGGTATAGAATTTATGTATAAAGAGTAATATGAAAAAACTAATTAAAAGCGCATACCAAATTTTAAAACATACCTTCATCAATTACTATGTAAAGACAGTACTGTAACCGATTTCTTTTGTGTGTCCTTGTAAATTAATAAAAAATTCTATGAATGCTCTGTTTTAATGTGATAATAGGGAAATTCAATGATTTATATCAGTTTCTATGTATATGCAATAGCATAATGCCATTAAAATACTCTCCAAGTGATTTTCCCAAATACAACAATGTAATCAAATTCTATTGAGTGTCCTTGTAAATGAACCATTAATCATATATAGTTCATATGGAATACCAATCATCCTTTTTTTGACCCGTAAATAGACTTTATCAATTGTATGAAAATACATTTACAGGGAGTTAGAGTGTGGACAGACGGTCAGACAAACCTAAGGCATAAGCATTTTTCAACTTTGTAGGAGAGTGCTAAAAATCTTGATTAATACATAAACATATTTGGTATAGAGATTGTGATTACCAGTGATATCAGCAACATCTTGATTTTTTACAGAAATAAATATATACTTTCTTCATGAAAAACCACAAGTTTAGTTATAATATCGAGAATTTCACATTAAAATGCACAAGGAATGATTTAAAACAAAAATCCTGTAATTTTGCATCTACATCAAAAAGTTTCATTATTTACATCTAAGATGTGCTGATTCTTCAGATAAATTATTTATAAATTTTTTTAGCATTATTTACGTTTTTTCCTCAACTGCAATCTAAATCATGAAGTGAGAAAAGACTACAAATACAAAGATCAATTATATACATTTTTTTAAAAATCTTTTTTAATACAAAATGATTACTGTGAAAAACAAAATCCTTATTATTTAATATATAAAATGTATTTCTTTTTAATTATAATATTATTTGTTTTTTCATATTTCAGAATTTAAAGTTTCAATTGTAGAAGTCACATCTATGTTTCAAAGATATAAAAAATATATACATATGAGAAAACAGGTTGGTTGCAAAATATAGTATTATTCTAAAGGGAAAAATTAATCTTTTTTTAATACCAAATAAATTTTGGATTTATTTACAGAAGATAGCAGAATTTTGGAAGCCATCAAACAAAAACTTACCTTCTCTTTTACTTGCATCTCAACAGCTGAACTTGGTAACTCATCTAGTATTTTTAACTGAGAATCATCAAGTTTTTTATCTATTTTTTGCTCTCTGCGAGATTTTCCTTTGTCAGCAATCTGCAGTCGTACAGAATGTCGTTTGTGCTCATGCTTAGCTTTTTTTGAAGGTATATCACCTTTAGAGTCAGAGTGTTTTGATTTTTCTGCCTTGAATGATGTATCATGAATTTTTCTATCGTTAGTCCTATGATCAGTAGGCAACAATGAATCAAATAAATCTTTGCTTTTAGGTGATGAAGGAAGAGGTGAACAAGTCGGAGAATAATCACACACGCTGTCCATTGAAGGGGAATCACCAGGAGAATATGGAGAATCAACTTCCATATCAACAACTTCTTGCTTTTCCGCAGCAGATATCTTATCAGACTTCTGCGGAGTGCTATGTGCTAAAGGTTGATGCAGTATAACATTATTTAAAGGCTTACTATTCATATTATTTTGATTCTGTAACATAGCTGAATGATTCATCATTTGATTTTGAGTTAATATAACTCTAGATGGTTGATTTTGAATAGAAAGAGAAAGGCTTACAGGCTGATTTTGTGAAGGAATCAACATTTGTTGACTCAAAGGATTAGACAGATTGGGAGGAATGTGAGGTAAATGAGACATTTGCATTTGTGGTAATGTCACAGTATGCCCTAATGTTAAATTTTGTAGTAGTGAATTAGGTGGTAAAGCAGGACGTACATTCATCTGAGGATGAGTTACCTGAGATATTAAAGCCATTGCACTGGGAGGAGGAGGGGGTGGTGGCACTGAACTCATGTGTGGAAGCGATGGTGGATTTGGAGGAGGTGGAATTGCAGTGCCAGTATGCAATTGAGTTGGAACAATACCTTGCAAAACTTGTTGCACATGATTGGGAGGGAAAATTACATTAGGATGACTATTAACCTGGAAATTGAAATTTTGAGGTGGTAACAAGGATGAAAGAGTTGGTATACTATTAGTAGTTGCAGAACTGTGTGAAAGAAAACTAGGAGGTGGCAAAAGAATACTTGGTAATGAAACAGAATTTGCCACAGATGCTTGACTAATAGCCGTCACTGATTGAGAATTGTTGGAAACAGCAGCTGAAGAAGCAGTAAATTCAGGTGAAACACTTTGTTTATGAGATGTTTCTTCTCTGATGTTATCAATAGGTTCAGGTTCAGGAGGTAATGGAGGCAACTCTGGAGATGGAGGAGGTTTGGGTAAAGGTGGAGCTGGTGGCACAGGAGGAGGAGAAGGGCTTCTAGTAGGTTCACAAGGATCATAACTATCATTATCTGCAGGAGAAGGTGGAGATGGTGAACGAGGTGATTTCCTTTTAGGAGGAACAGTGGTTTCATTTTCTTTTGAAAATGGAACATCAACTTTTTCAAGTTTATCTGTTGTTTCTTCATTTCCCGAGGTGCCTTCTTTTACAGTTAAATGAGATTCAGGAACATCAGCACTATTACAACTGTTTGAAAAATTATCACCTTCATATGCATCGACTGATTCCATAGTTTCATTTTCCTCTCCTACAATAGGAATTTCTTCGACAGACTTCTCAGAAGTTGGAGAATTATTAACATCAGAATCCTCTCCACCTTGCCAATAACTTTCACTCACAGACATGACTTGATTTATTCGTTCTGGAGGTGTCGAAGGTCTTTTAGTAACAACATCAGATACTTTTAATTTCTCACTTATTGAATGTTTACTTTTATTTTTTTCTGTGGTAACAGGTTCATCTAATTCAAATTCTTCAATTACTTTCCTGTCTTTAAAATTTGAGTCATTATTATCAGTACTCATTTCTTTTGGAGAATTAGTACGATTAAAATTCACATTAATGATAATACTATCCCCTTTAGCAAATATTTCTTTAGATTCTATTGAAGAAAGTTCAGTATAAGGACTTCTTTCAACATCTTTTTTACGATGTTCATGATGATGAACTTGCTTTTTGTCATGCTTAGTTTCTTTTTTATCTTTGTGTTTAGACTTTTCTTTTCTCCCTTCCTTTTGTTCTACAACAACTTTTATTTTATCATCAATTTTTCTGACTTCTCTTTCTCTTTGCTTCTCAGAGAAATGATCATTAGTATGAACATGTTTATGTTTTTCACGTGAATGATCTTTTGAAGATTTATTATCACTTTTTCGATCTTTGTGCTTACTTTTATGATCCTTTTCTTTAAATTTACCTTTCTCATATACAATTCTTTCAAATCGTTGCTCTTTATCAAATCTAAATTCTCTATCATAATGATCTTCATCTTTAATTTTCTCTCTCCCATATTTACTTTCTTCTTTTGTATGCTTGGTTTTGTCATGTTTACTTTTATCTTTTTTGTCTTTATGTTTATCTTTATGCTTGTCTTTATGAGATTTATTTCGTTTATCACGATCTAAATAACTCCAATCTGATCCTTTATCTTTTTTGTCATTTTTACGAGAACGTGATTCATATTCATTCCTAAGTTTTTCAGAATCTTGTTTTTTATCTTCTCTTCGACTACTTTTGCTATCACTTCTCCATTCATGGTCATATTTTTTGTCTTTTTTTCTTGAATCTCTTTCACGATACAATACTCTATCATCTTTAGGCCTGCCATCACGATAACTTCGGTCTCGAGTATGTTTGGATAGTCTTTTCCAACTAATATCACCTCCACCAAGATCAACTCGTCCTAAAACACTAGTTCTTTTTGTTTCAATAGGAAGCTCATGAGGAATACTATCTTTTGCACGATCACGTTTAATTTTAGGTATACGAGGTAGATCAGAAATATTTACACGCGGTGGATAATCATCAGCTTCATCAAGATAACAATCAAATTTAGAATTTTGTTTTCTATCTGAACGACTTGATGGTTTTTCTTCAATAATTTCACCTTCTTCTCTATCATCATATGACTCATTTGAATTTTGAGAATGTACATCATCAACTGATCCTTTATTTATTATTTTGGCACCACCAACATCATTACTTTCAAGATTTGAACTATCTTCTCTCTCATTAACATATAAATGTTTCTTGTTTTCAGAAAATGATACATTTTCATCAGGAAAATCATCATCTAAATCTCCACTCCCAGCCTCAGAAATGTCTTCAATTCCTAAATCAACAGAATTTTCAGGAGCATTCTCAGTATTATATTCAAAATGTTCTTGTTCAATGTGTTCATTTATTTTATTTTCGCCTGATTCATATTCGCCTGTACTAGGTGATCTATCAGATTTTTGGTCAAAATCACTTTTTCTTGTATATTCAGATTTTAAATCTTTTTCAATGCTTCCTAAAGCATCATGAACAGGAGAATTTTCTATCTGATCATCAAAATTTTCATCTAAACAAGGTGTACTAGCATTTTCAGATACATCAATATTATCACTGTTAACTAGATTGTCATCATCTTCAGGACAATCAGATTTCTTATCAGTATCATTACAGATGTTGTGCAAGTCTTTTTTATCCATCTCAGAAAATGTTCGAGATGCATCAATATTAGAATCCATAGCTTCTTCTGGCTCACTTACATGTTGGATACTTTCAAAACTAAAATTAGAATTAGCTTCATTTTGATAGTTTTCATTATCTTCAACCTGCGAAACTGAATCATTAGTATTTTCATTTGCATCTTTATCTTTTCCAGTCTCATCATCATTGTAAACGATATCTGAAAAATCTTGGTTTTCACTGGTAATACTATTATCACACTGACCTTCTAAACTTTCTGGCTTCATTTCTTCATCAAACTGTTTAGAAGATATTGTGCTGCAAGGAGTACTAGTTCCAGCCCGAGAACTCTTTTTAGGGCTGTCAATGGAATTTTCTTCATATTCTTGAACATCCATATCGCTCTCTTGATCTTCACATCCAGATTGATTTTTGTCTTCTTCATATTCCGATTCATTTTTATTTTCATCTCCTGATTTCTGCTTTTCTTCATCATCTGATCCATTTTTCACTTCATCATCTGACTCATTATCATCTTCAGAGTCTACTTTATTTTCCTCACATCCAGAATCATTTTTGCTTTCAGAAAATTCCGATTCTAATTTGCTGCCTTCGGGATCAATGTTTTCTTGATATGTTTCATGCAATGATTCTTCACCAAGTTTATTATTTTCAACAGATCTATTTTCAACATAAGAACAATTTCCCTCAAGTACATCAGGAGTACCATTGTCCATTTGATCTTGAACAAAAGATTCTGAGTAACTAATATTACTGTCCCCACTTTCATTTACTTGCTCATCTTTAACTATTTCATTTTTATTATTGGCGTTGTTCATTTGAACTTCTTTTCGATTATCAGATTCTTCTTCAGCTGCCATATCTTCATCAATAATTAACTCATTGTCACTTGAATCGCTAGCAGCTCCAGGATTGATAGTTGGAGACTCATCACCTTTATAAGGCATTTTCATAGATTCTAATCTGTCACTGACACTGTCTATTGTGTTACATACCCCTTCATCTTCCCCTACAGATTCTATATCACTGTATATATCAACTTCCTCTTCACTATGATGCCCTTTATTAGATTCTTTAAAATTCGAAGATGACTTCTTGATTTCATCTACTGCAGATGACCCACAAAAACTTTTATGAATCATAGAAGAACACGAGTTTTCATTGTTATATTTCTCATTGCCACTACTGTCTACTGTATTTCGTGATGAAATATTCCCACTGTCAAAATCTACAGTAGAATACATGGATGTGGTAGATGAACTGCAAGAATGATTCTCTCTAGGGGTTTCTCTATATTTTGAACTTGTATTTTGTGATGGATTCATAGGTCTTTGATTATAAACTGCACCACCTGTATATGGCAGAGATGATTTATTATCAAAAACAGATGACTTAAAAATAGGACTTTGGATATTGTCATTTTTTTCAGCACTGCTTATAGATGAAGTGGCAGAAGGTGAATTAAGTGGAGAGTCTGAATTAATTTCAGAACTTAACAGCAAGGAACCATCATTTTTTACTGTAAGTACATCTGAACGATGAAGAATAGTTTGACTTTGTAAAATACTACCAACAAGATCAAAATTAGCAGGAGGACAGTCTGATGCAACCCTAAAACATAAAATAAGAGTAAATCATCAAATTAAATAAATAAATACAATGAAAGTGAAATAAAAATATTAGAAAAATGTTAAATTGATTTAGATAAATATTTAAATGCAGTTACAGGCTACATTAAATTCATTCAGTTTATACAAGTTGAACATATGATTTTCCCAATTTTAAATCCAATAAAATATAACTAAGTTAAGGCAATTTAAAAATTATTCTCCCCCCCCCCCCCAAATATTCTTCAGAAAAATAATATACAATTTCATTTAAAAATGACCACCGCTCAACTTTTTTTTTTCTTAATCTTTTACAATCAAGATTTCTAAAATATTTTAACATCTTGCATAAATTTAAGATTTTTTAAAAGTTTATTTGTAAAAATAATGCAGAATGATTAACTAACATAAACAGATAGGCAGATGATATAAAACACACACTGGCCTTGAATGCTTAGTCTATAATTTTGGAAACAGAATACAATGTGAAACAAAAAAGATCTCTAGGTTTAAATTTTAGATTTTGGTGAACACACAACACTACTAAGAATTTTATTTATCCAAATTTAATAATCTTAATAAGACATTGGTCAGGCATCAAGTCATTTTTATGGCAGAAATTAGTTATATAAGTTATTTTTTGAATTGTGAATGTGCTAATTAGTAAGAAAGAAAAAGATAGTACAGTATATGTATAATAGAAGAAACTGTTTATATGTTTTGTAAGTGTATTGATCTCAGGGATGCACACCAGTGAAAGCATATATAAAATAATTGATGAATATTTTGTTTGAAACATGGTTGAATAAAACTTATTTCTTAAAAAAAAGACCCAGTTATTTGGAATTGTATATGTCCAAAGGAATAAGGATTTCAAAAGCCTAGTTATACTTCTGTATGTGTGCATAATTCTGTAAAAATTCCTGCATACAGAATTAAGAAATTAGTCAATAATATCTGCCTGATTTTTAATTAATTTTTAAAAAGAAACTGTGATTAATTACAGAACAAAAGCATCAAATAAAAAAAAATGCATTCAAAGTTCAGCCTGCTTTTCAACCCCAGTTTTCTCAGAATCTTAGGAAACTAACAAAGAAGGTTCAGTGTATGATGAGTCTCATGGAAACAGGCACATTATACATGAGATATTTAAAAATAAAAAGAATATTGCCCAGTTAAACTGATGGCATTGAGCTCACAGGCTACGCATGCTAATTGTGTATTACAGCCTTGTATTTTCGTTAATTCCGTTCAGAAAAAAAAATTAAGAAGGGGAAACAGCTCTCCCCTTTCACCTTTTTTATACTTAATCATTGAACTTCCTAAAGTATCAAGTACATGCTTTATCATATTAAAAAATCTATATCCAAAATTCAGAGCAAATCGGATAATTCTTAATAAAAACCCACTTAGCATTTATATAATTTAAGAGGAGTTATTCCCCTCTTTTAAACTTAACCATTAAACTTCCAAAACTATTCAGAGATTTGAACGAAATCTGACAATTCTGATTGAAAAATCCATTTATGCAAGTTAAGGGGAGGGGCATTAGAACCCCCGTTCCCCCTGTTTATACTTATTCAATGAACACCTAATAACAGCCACGGACTCGCCTCATCAGAATGATCCTATATCTAAATTTTGAACGAAAACTGTTAATTCTGCATTTAAATCCCGTTTATATCAATTAAGGGGAGGGGCATGAGCCCCCCGTTCCCCCTGTTTATACTTATTCAATGAACACCTAATAACAACCACGATATCGCCTCATCCGAATGATCCTATATTTAAATTTTGAACGAAAACTGTTAATTCTGCATGAAAATCTCGTTTATATCAATTGAGGGGGGGGGGGCATGAGCCCCCCGTTCCTACTTATTCAATGAACACATAATAACAGTCACGGAATCGCCTCATCAGAATGATCCTATATCTAAATTTTGGACAAAAACTGTTAATTCTGCATGAAAAACCCATTTATATCCATTAAGGGGAGGGGCATGAGCCCCCCGTTCCCCCTCTTATACATATCAAATGAACTCCAAAAACTAATCAGGGAAGCGCCTTATCAGGATATACCTATATACAAAATTTCAAGTGGATCCGATATTTTTATCATGAGTTATCGCACTACGCACGAACGCACATACATACAGAACGGACGGGCACATAAGCTCTCAGGCTATGATAGCCTGTGAGCTAAAAATAAATACCCAATGTTGCAGTCCTCAATGAGGATCAAAATTCATATCATATAATATTAAGGCTTTTAGAAACTAAATTTTGAAAGATTGTACAGTCGGCTTTCGTTAATTCGAACTCGTTGGGACCACAAGAAATGTTCAAATTACTAAGAGTTTGATTTATGGAATGTATGAGAGGAAAACTTGTTTAAAGGGGTACTATTACAAAGGAATGAATATTATAGTATTTTTAAAATTTATTTTGGCCATTATCATTAGAATACAACTTAATATTAAATTAAAAGATATAAATACATAAACTAATTAAGGAATTAGAAACAAGGACAATAGAAGAAGGGTTGGAGATGTCACTGATGGACAGACAGGACATTAAGAAATCAAGTATCAAATGAATGGGATTTTATGTATTATGTATACTAGTTTCAGAACAATTCTGACAAAAATGAAAGAAGGAAAGTTATTTTAAGGCTCAAAGTCCATGTGAAAGTAAGAAAAAATCTGAATTCTCGTTAATTCGAATTAAACAAAGTAAGTCAAAAGAAATGAGCTCGAATAAATGAAAAATTTTTAATGTTCTTCTGCCCTTGAAAATTTCAGGACTACATGTTTAGTTCAAATTAAGCAAAGATTCCATTTATCTGATTTTGAATTAAAGTTGTATTGACTGTATGCCTCAGAATATCAGCAAATCGTGAAAGGATTTCTTTAAGTGGCACTCCATATCACCAGAATAAATCAAAAATGATTCTCGCCATCTTTCAATATAAAACAAATTTGGTAGGTCTGTGTCCAGCAATCTCTCTGAAAACTTGCACAGACAATAAATATTTCAATTATCATAGGTATGATGGATTTGACATTTATCGCTTTCTCTTTGAATTCATATTCCTATTTAATTTCTTCTACTTCAAAGAGAAGAAAGAGGGGGGGGAAAATCAAAATTCACGTATGAAATTTGTAAAGATTATCCTAATGTATTGCAAAATAATTTTTAAGGCAAAAATACAACAGAAAATCATATCAATCTATTAGCCATCAGAAGTGAAAAAAAGATTTAATTAGAATTATTTTTATTTCATTAATAACACTTTATTTACAAGGGTGAATCAAATATGAATCGGAATCTATGCTGGGAGGCCTGAAAGTGTGAGGTCACTTAAACCTTTGTGCATGGCAAGTGAGGATGTCACATTTTTATCTATGTGCCGATATGCGCAATTATCTCTGTTACTCAGTCAATATCATAATGAATGAGCGAGAGGCTCACTCCAATGTTGCATTATCATAAAATTTTTCACTAGTGAAAGCATAAGACTGGCTGAAATCTCAAAAAGACTTTAAACAAAATTTTGGAAAACATGCCATAAGAAAATTCAAGTTTGTGGAAGAATGAGAGAAATTGAAAACACATCCCACATCGGCCGCCATCAAACAAGTTTGACTGAGACATGTTGATGCCATTCTGGAGGGTGCTGCCAATTACTGTAACTTGTTGAACAAAACAAAATTTACATATCAACAGAAAAGATGTGAATTTCTGATTAGCGAAGTATTTTGCTTCATGACAATGCACATCCCATATTGTCAGACTGACTTGCGAAAAACTGAAATAAATACATTGGACAAACTGCAACACCCTCCCTATAGTCTTGACTTATCTTTCAGTGATTATCATATGCTTGGGCCTTTAAATGAAAAACATTAGGAGATGAACAATTCAGCGATGACATGTTGTTGAAGTCTTTGTACACAATTGGCTGGAGACATGTCTTTTTTCTTTCTATGGTAATGGCATTAAAAAAACTTCCACTCCTTTAGAAAAAAAAAAAAAAAAAAAAAAGTGTTTTGAAATCAGGAAATTTCAAAGAAAGATATGCAGCTTTCTATTTTGTAATCTTGAACAAATAAATTGAAAAACAAAAAATTCTGTTTACATTTGATCCACCCATGTATGCATAAGAAATAGTAAAATACCATATACCAATTTTAATTTGGCACAAAAAAAATTCCTTAAAATGAAAAACATTACGTTTTATTTCTTGTATGGTCAGATGAAAAAGTTCTGCTGGTAGAGGAAGCATGTCCATGATGCAGAGCTAATCTATCATAAGAATTGTAATTTTCAAACCTAGAACAAATATATTGCATGTAAATTTAAAGATTAATCACACTTTAAGAGTTGTCAATTGCTAAATAGAAAAAAGACATTTTAAGCAATTAAAGGATTTATATAATAAAGGATACATTGATATATGTAATGTATTGGCTGGTGCAAAAGGTTTCATTTAAGATTCCTTGTACCAATTTTATTTACAATTCTAGGATACAATAGTTGTGGGACTCTAATCAGGTTTGAAAAAGGGCATGGGAACCATCATATTATAATTACTTAACATAGTCATCAGGTAAGTAGACAAGCTTAAAATCTGCATAAATCTGTCTTCACATATGCTCTACTTTTTTGATTCAGCACTTGTAATATTTGCCAGGAGGAACAAAGATGTCAAACTGAGATGAAATATCTTAACTGGTTTAATAGTTTTTGATTGATGACCATGTCTGTAATTGTGAGCAAGGGAAAGCCAAGCCCAGTTGCAGTACAAACCACAGATTCCTGTAAATAGTGCTTTAGTTTACATTTTGAAACTTAAAATTAGTTACAATTTAATATTTGAAAGTAACATTTACTTGATCAGGAAAACAACTTATAAGGTAGCGTGTGTGATGCTTATGGGTAACTCAGACCATAGGCATTTCAGGACATTTTATAAAAGTTAACATTTTTGCATAGTTAAAATAGCAAATAAAGCTTTTGTGCAAAAATGTATAAGGATAGAAAACCAATGATTAGAAATACACAAATAATGCATGAAAAGGTAGCAAACAACTATTTCGAATATGCCATTTAGAATCTAGATTGTAGAATCAAAATGGTTGTTTTCATGCATTATTTGTGCATTTCTAACTGTTGGTTTTCTAGTCTTATGTATTTGCATAGTATTAAAAAAATTTCAGTTTGAGAAAATCTAGAATTTTAAATCTTAATAAGTAATATTGGTTGTTTTAGTCAAATTTTAGAGAGCAAGTATGCCTTATAAAAATTTTGCTTTCAACTGAAGAAATTGTCATACGATTCATATTATTATATTAGGGGATTCATTTCATATTCATGTAACATCTTCATTTTCTAACAACCTATTTGAGTATGAAGAGACATGGAATTCAAGGCACACAAACATGTCTCATATTACTTTTCTGCTATGAACATGTGGGAGGCACGCCATTATAACTGCCATATTTTATGCAGTTCTCATATTTAACAATTTTCTTCAACAATAACAGCAATGGTATGTTGACTTCTATAAGCTCAGTTTCAGGAATTTGATGTCCATCTACGTTTGAAGACTATTTTCTGTTTCTTTCTTAATAATCTGAAACCATCATCTAATTGTGCTATAGGGAAAAATAGACCTTCCACAATTATCTTATAGCATACTCGGACTAGCACAGATTGACTATTTCTTCTGACAAAAACAAACATTTTCAGCAGACAAGATCATACTTGCTCATTGCATGGTGCTTCTGTCATTCTCTTAGGGAATATTGAAAACACCTGATCTTTCATGGCTGTCACTAACATACTCCTGGAAATAAAGGAGCAAAAAACTTTTCACATAT
The DNA here is from genome assembly GCA_964019185.1 of Maratus speculifer. Taxonomy (NCBI): domain Eukaryota; kingdom Metazoa; phylum Arthropoda; class Arachnida; order Araneae; family Salticidae; genus Maratus; species Maratus speculifer. The sequence continues at coordinate 184,426,133 of OZ025289.1, forward strand.
TCATTACACATTAAGCTAACAATGGAACATAAAAGAAAATTTGTGTGCAATAAAATAGACAAAAAAAAAAAAAAAAAAAAAAAAAAAAAGATCATCCTTTATTTCTGTTATTCTTTCTTTCAGCATGCACATGCATGCTATTCAGATGGACTTTTTGTTCCAAAAGGGTCAATAACTGGAGCATCAGTTTTTAAGAATATAAAACCTATTATGGAAATGCATATGGGACTTACACAAAATTGAGTTGCACAAGAAAGCATTCAGTTGATGTCATCAAACATGCACTGATAATGTCTAATTTTGAAATAAACATTAACAGATTGACAAAAGCAATATATCTGCAATAGTTTTTATAAAAGTCCTTGACTGTCAAAAGCTACAACCAACCACTGACAGTAAGCAAACCTGAATCTTTCAATGTTGTAAAAATATCAATTTTTTGTTTAAATGTATTGCAGTAATCTGTTTTATAATTGCTTTGTCAAGATAGTGTTTTTTATTTTAAAAACAAAGCATTTTCATAACAAGTCATATTAATCTTTCAAATGTATAAAAATATGACAATTCTTATTTCTGCATCTGATATCAAAATCTTAGTATTCAGTATTGTCATAATTCATATCCAACAGCACATTAAAAAAAAAAAATGAATAAAAAACACAAAACAGTCAAATGGCATGAACTGATGTCAACTACGCAATTATGATTAATTCATTACAAATTTTTTTAATTACCTTCTAGTGCCCCCTAGTGGATACTAGAGATGAGCCCGAGCCCGACGTATTTGAATCCACGCCTGATAGGTTTTTTGGTACATTGGAGCCCGAGCCCGATACAAAAAGTATAAAATATACAAAAAATAAATAATTATAATATAAAATAAAAATAAATAAAAATTTGAATGATATTTAAAAACTGTTTCAGATGTGATATCTCATTTTTAAAAATTCTTACATAAAATTTAAACTCAATCTTATGAAAAGAGCAATTCGATATCAAATAAAAATATCCTTCATACTTTAAAAGAATTCCCATACTTTTTGTCCTTTAAGAAGAAAAGTTGATGGATATATTAAAGAAGTTTAATGAATAAATGGATAAAGTTTACAGAAATTATTAATTGTATGCTGAAGAATTGAAAAATGTTTTCAGTTTTCTATAAAATCTGTACACCTTTAACTATAGTAATGAATTAATTTCGAATAACAAATCCCAAAGATTGACAAGAACCTTAAAATCAACGCAAATTAAAACGTTGATACAACTATCTTAAAAGTCCATTGTTTTTATGGGAAAAGAAGAAACATTAATCGATTGTTTTATATCAGAATAACATGGAAAATATGTTTACTTACGAAGGAAAATTATCAGCATAAGCAAAATTCATGATGACAAACAGAAAAAATAATCACAATGCTATTTTCATATGAAGAATGATTATGACTCGTGCACAATCAAATAATTTACAAACCTCAAGCATCTAGCCTGCATCAAAAATGAAGAAATCATTTTCTAAGTCATGCATAACTAACAATATAAATAAATGAACAATTGGATTAAAAAAATATCCTCTGCCACAAACGAAAATCCAACCAGATGACAACCAAATCCAACCTTATTGTTTATGATTATTTTGATTGGCGCCTTATCAATAATTGTTGACAGAAATGTAGTAGACATAAATCTCCATACATCACAAATTTTCTTTTGAAACAACATTCAGCTGTAAAAATATAAAAAATCGATTTTTATTTTTCTTTAATTTCCATCAAAATAGCATTGAAATGACTCGAAAAACAATAAATACTTATAAAAGGAAAATAGTTCTTTTAATCTCTTTTACACATAAATATTTTTTAATTCCCAGAAAGAATGAGCCCGAGCCCACCAGGGCCGAACACTAAAATGAAAATAGAGCCCGAGCCCATTTCATCTCAAGTGGATACCACAATGAAAACGATACTGATGAACATTCATTTATATCTTTGTAAGATAATGACAACAGGACAGTAAAGAAATGCATTTTCACAACCGTTGAAAGACGTACAGGTCATACGTCATTGTTTGAAATGATCAAAATACTGTGATGACTGTTTGCATCATTAAGGGATTAAAAACACAATTCAAATGATTTTTTTTTTAAACAAAAATTATGACATTGCTGAATCAGACGATCATTGGCTGGATAGTTTAGAAGCAGTAGAAATATATAGAAATGTTTGGAATCTGAATAAGAGATTCACTTTGCTCAGCTCAAAAATATTTAAAAACTTTAATTTTTGATACTTTAAAATCTTGAAGTGCATTAAATGTGTGTTAATAAATCCCCCCCCCCCCCCCCCCCACACACACAAATTATTCGATACTTAAAATTTGCAATTTTGATAATTAAATAAAAGCTTCAAACACTAAACAATTCAGGATAATATTAAAAATTTATAACAAACCATGAGCAATAAATTTTCAAAATAAATTTAAATTGAACAAATATACAGCAATAAATAGCTGCCTCGTTTTTGTCACAATATGATTGTTATGATGCAGTCATTATTTGAAGCAGATTGAGATTATAAATGCAAGAACAATACAAAATCCATAGTAAATTTCTCCAACATTAAAAAAAAAAAAGAAGCTGTTTATTTCTAAATAGCATGGTATTAGAGTACTCAAATGTACACACTTAATGGGAAAACTGTTAAAAAGAGAGAAAAAAAAAACTTTATTTTAATATATCAAGATTCGATATTTCAAGTTAGGGCAAAAAAGTATTTTAAAGTGGGAAATAGTAAACTGAATGGAAAAAATTGGTATGTAAATTAGTAAATTATATTTCACATACAGTCTGTAGCAGGATTTTTCTAAGCTTTATGACAAGCATCATTAACAACAATTTTTTTTCTACAAATTGATATTTTTTAACAGTAAAAATGAATGATAAATGTATACATCACAATTAGAAAAAACTTGCATTTCTAAACAATGTATTGTATGCTTTTCATATATACAGTCTTATCTGTTTTTAAACTAGTATAAAAAATAAACATTTAATGAATCAGCATTAGAGGAATTATTTAGCATATTTACAGTAATTTATAATAAATTAGCTTACCCATTCAACATTGCCCAAACCCATGGAAAAAATAAATAAATAAAAAAAAAAATAAAAAATATTTAAAATTGTTGAACAAGTTTCCAATAAACTTCAAATGACTGAAAATATATATTTGGACAAGAAATTTGAAACAGGATTCCTTTTTCTGATATGGAAAAAAATACAGGAAATTGCAAAAAATCACTAAAATATCAAAAATAGCAGAGTACAAAAAATAATATACATGCACAAATACAAAGTTTACCTCCTGTCATTTATTCCATCATCAGAATCAACTGAATACAAGTCTGAATTTGTTGCAGCAGATGCAGTAGAAGAAATCAAAGTACGACTGTGAGAATGACAAACTTCTCTCCGCCTTTTCTGAATGTAGGGACATAGAGATTTGGCAGAAATTTGATCCTAAAATAGGAAAGTATTAAAAAAATTAAAAAAGTCAGACTAAGAACCCTCTCTTTCTCTATATATACGTATATTTGAAAAAGTATATAAGCTGATTAACTAAAAACATACATATTATTATTACATAAATTATGTTTAGGTTCTCTCCCCCCACATCCTAAAAAATCTGCACTTAAATTTCATTAAAATATTTGATTGTCACTGCCATTTACTCTATTTCATTACTTATTATCAATATTTACTGTTCAAAATAATTAGAATTTGAGCTTTTTATAACCCAGTATATTTTAGTCATTATCCATAGCGAGGAAAATTTCTTATAAAGGAAAATTTTTGTTTTACAAATACAAAATGCAACAGCAAATTTTAAGGATTTGTCAAGCTATGGCTATGCCTGCCAACCCTTGTTCAGAAACTGAAGTCACTAAAAGCATACTAATTTGATTGGCTATAAATAGATTACAGAACATTGAATTAGAATTAAAACACCATTGGCAATCTTCCTGTAAATGGGTGTTAGGATGTGTGTCTGGCAATATTTTAACTTTCAAAAACTCCGATCATTATTTCAAGAAAAATTAATTAATTAATAGTCATTTCAAAAAAAGTAATTTTAATTTTTCATAATTCCAGTAATATATCAAATAAATCCAGTATTTTCAATTTAAACATCATAGCTTCCCTATTTGACATAATAGCAATATACAAAATAATATTTTTCTAAATTATTTTATTATTAATTATTCATTCTTAAAACTATACTAATCAATCTTATTTTTAAATACAAATTATTTTAATGTAATTGCCCGGTCTTTTAATCATATAATTCACAATTTATGCGATTTTAAAATTAAGCTTAGTTTCTGTTTTTTTATATGACGATCGCTGTCTTTTCAAATTCGCACATCGCCATTTTCTTTTCCGGTCCCTCATAGTAGCTTTCACATGAGTCATCAGGGCTCGGAATGTTCCACGGCTTTCCAGAAGTTTCGTTTTAGTACAAATTACCCGACAAAACCTGGCATTCGTCCTTCAGGATGATTCATCTTTTTCCAGATCTTTCTGGATGCCAAAAGAAGCTGTGCTCTGATTGGCTGTCAGCAGCGCTGAAATTTTCGTGGGTGATTAGAGTCAGATTCGAAAAAACATACGAGCGAGAAAGAAGTAAGAAGAGAATTGGGGATTTCCCCCCGCTAGACCTTCGGGTCTAGCGCCGGCAGAGAGATTCTTTCAAATTTGGGTGGCGTTGGTTTTAGATATATTTCTGAGGATGATCGCCTTTCCAGTTCTGCTGAACAAGATCTAATTTTTAATATCTTCGCTTTAAATATTATGCAAAAGTACCTCCAGCCAAGTGGTAAAATTTAAATTTCCTCCTCCAAAGAAAATAGAGGCCTTCACATTATCCGAGTTAACTTCTCCTGTCTGATCAGTTTGCTGCCAGCTCCAAAGTCTTGGAAATCTGTAGCTGAGATCGTTATAACCTTTGTTGATGAAGTATACCTATTCACTGCAGGCTATTTATCAAATGGATCAACGCTAGACGTTGTCCATCTCCAAGGCCCAATTTTACTGGATTTCATCACAAGTACCACCGGTGTAGTGATGATCAACTGTACCCTAGCTAACGTCATTTTATTGACTGAGGATGTGATCATAGATTATTAAACTAACTGAACTTTTGCCGAACTGTAATTCGAACGTTCCACAGGAAATATCTACCTTAAATATTTAGTTTACTTATCTTAATGTAATGGGATGCATGGCCATGTTCTCTACAGTTTATTCTCATTCCAATCATGAATAAAATGAATAATTTGTAAGTAAAAAATAGTGTCTTCTTGGTGATTGCAGTTTGGGGGTGAGTGTTTTTTTACTTTTTCTGTTATTTCAGGTATCATTAAGTAACATTCATGCCTGTTTGTAACATTTGATTAAATCCCCTGAAAATATAAATCTCCATTTTTGAAATAAGTTACAAAAGTATATAAATCATAATCACCGATTAACTTCTAAGTATCCCATAAGCTGTTACATAAAATTGCTTTTAACTTTCAAATATGTTATTCTTTTGTGGATTTTGCCCCTATAATATTTATAAACTACAAAATCATCAAAAAACTTTACCTTTTTTCAACCCTTGCACATTTATTCCTATCCGCCGGAAAAGAAAATGCTCCAAAAATATGATGTAATGTGAAAAATTAAAATTATACTTTATGAATAATTTTAAGAAATTATTTTACAGTTGTCTTAAAAATAAATTGCAAAATAAAATTAAAGTACAGTCATATCCAGTTTCCCCCAGGTTTAAAAAGGGACAAGGCGCTACTGTTGTGGAAAGGACACTCACTTTCTACATTCTTCAGGGCGTTTTTTTTAAATTTTAAGGGCACTCTTTTATAGAGTTGAATCTAGAATCTCACTGCCTTTTACAATGTGGCCATTCGATTCATTTGTTTTTCCAGTAGCAACAGGGAAGGGGGGGGGGGGGGGGGAGGAATCACAAAATATGTCCATTTATCACAGGAAAAAGTCCTTATTTGATTGAGGGGAAAATTTGTCAATCAGTAGTGCAAAAATCTTTAATCAGTTGAAAAAGAATCGCGGCTCAAACAAATTATTGAAAAACGGAAATTTAATTTAAAAATTGGGATAAAATCCAAGAAATATGTCAAATTGAGAAAAAAAAAAAAAAGGGGGGGGGGATTTTGATAATAGATTGCGAAAAAAATGGCAAATTTTGTTAAATGATCGCAAAAAACGGCAAATTTTGTTCATAGATTGTAAAAAACGACAAATTTTGTTAAAAAATCACGAAAAAACGACAAACTTTGTTAAAAGACCGCAAAAACGGCGAATTTTGTTAAAAGAATGTAAAAAAAACAGCAAATTGTTAAAAAATCATGAAAAAACGACAAAATTTGTTAAAAGATCCCAAAAAAAGACACATTTCGTTACAAGATCGTGAAAAAGTAAATTTCGTCAAAAAATCGCGAAAAAACAGCAAGTTTTGTTAAAAGATTGCGAAAAAAATGTCAAATTTTGCTAAAAGATCGCAAAAACCGACAAACTTCGCAAAAAGATTGCAGAAAAAAAAGACAAATTTCACAAAAAGATTAAAAAAAAAAAAAAAACGACAAATTTCGTAAAAAGATCGTAAAAAAAAATGCAAATTTCGAAAAAGAGGCGCGAAAAAAAAAAAAAAGTTTGTGCCGGGAATGGAATTGCTCCCTCCCCCTTTCCCCCCACTTCTGTTCTAACCTTTCAGAAAATTCGCTGTGAATTTTTTTTCTTAGAATTACCTTTCTTATTCTATCAGATTTTTGCATTGGACATAAAATGTATCCCAAATTTTGACAAATTATAGAAAAAATTAGAAAAAGAAAAACCGCAAATTTTGTTACAGGATCGCAGGAAATAAACGAATTCTGACAGAGGATCGTGAAAAGATACGAACTTCGTTCAGGGATCACGATAAAAAAAAGTGAATTTTGCCAAAGAGTCTCGAAAAGAAGGAAACTTCAAGAAATCGCTAAAAACATAAAATTTCGTCAAAAGATCACTGGGAAAAAAGTTTCTTCCGCAGCCCTTTGATAAAATTCGCAATTTTTCCGAGGCATTTTGATGAAATTCGCGCTTTTTGTCTTTATATTTTGATAAAATTTGCGTTTTTTCAGCAGCCCTTTGAAAAATAGCAGTTTTTTTTTTCTGCGATCATTTGATGAAATTAGCCTTTTGTCGGCGGTCACTTAACAAAATTCGTGTTTTTTTTCCGTGGCTCCTTGACAAAATTCGAAGTTTTTTCTGATTTTTCAAACTTCTCAAAATTTACACTTTTGTCTGCTACATTTGGATGAAATTAAAACGCTTTTTCGACGAACCTTTATCGAAGTTACCATTTTTCTCGCGATTCTTGAACGAAATACGCTTTTCCTTACGATTCCTTGATGAAATTCGCGTTTTTTTTTTCCTTTTCTTTTATGTGTGTGTGAGTGAACGATTGACGAAAATTTTCGGCGATCATTTGTTGAAATTCGCGATATTTTTTATGCCCCAATTTTCTGATTCATGATCTAAAATAAATAAATAAATGGAACAGAATGTTTTCAGTTTTTGGAAATTTCGGAACAAAATCGCCCCTGATTAGAAAAAAAAATAGTTTTCTTATATTTTTCCTCTCTTTTAATCAATTTTATTTAATTGTTGCATATTCTTTTTAGATCAGAAGGCATCTAGTCATCTGGGAATTTATCGCGACCTTGACCGTCTACAGTAATGCACGCTTTGAGAACGCGTGATCTTATGTGTATGAATGAGAAGACAACTAGCAGGTGCACATTCAATTCGGAAGTAACAGCATTAAGGGTGTTTTTACAAATAAAGGGAAAGAATGGCGCTGTTTTTTTGAATGAGCGGCAAGAGGGGTGCTATTGTTTAAAACTAAGAGACAGGATTTTTTAAATTGAAGGCAATTTGTTGCTTTCGAATCAAGCTTTCTAGCTACTAACGTCCAGATAAAAGGAAAGCTTCAAAGAAAAGTTAGGAAAAAAAAAAACTAAACTATGGTGATTTGTTGTAATTATTTCTGGAATTTCCGGGGCACTTTTGGTAAAATCCCCGGAATTCCGGGGATTCCCCAGAACACAAACAGGCATGCATATTTGAATAACTGATTAAATTTAATTTTTGGCACAACGCTATGCTCCACCATTTGACACGCTCCGCTAGCTGTGTTTGAGGAATCTGCTTCCCGGCAATATAATATTTGAGCTGACTTGTCTCTGTTTTGATAAGTTTAGTTGCCGAAATATTGCTTGGATCGGTTTCCCCAAATACACCCATAGCAATGGGTTTCCATGTATTTCTCTCTGACTGGGGAATTTTCAGACCGAATCTGCTGCTATTAAGATAGCCTATAGTTGTTCGTGTGTTTGATTAAATAAGATCAGTTAAACATTTGAAAATAAGTTATTATAAAATTAACTAAGCAAACAGTCTTTGCCTCCCATTATTTTTTAACAATAATATTAAAAAGCTTATTAAATAAAACACTTTAAATGTATCATTTTAAATCTAACATAATAATTTTTAACCAAGTTCCTTTATCATTTTAATAGTCATGTAAAAATACTTAAAAAGATCATTTTGAAACATGACATAAATGTTTTATAAATAAATTTTCAATTTTAAACAGTTTGTCAATATTATTTGAGGATTTTTAATATGACATAGTTTCTGCCATTTGCTGCTTTTATCATGATTAATGAATTTATTATTTAATATTTTCTTTCTCGGTTGACAAAAAGTGTACATGTGGGTGATTTGAAGTGCAATTTCGAGGACTGCATGTATATTTGGATTAAAGTTTCACTTGCAAAATATAGAATATGTCAATCAAAAGTCATTTGACTGATTATGAGAAATGGTTTGCAATATGGAGAAGGTAGGCAGAACTGACATGGATCTTGAAGAAAAATCTCAAGTTATGTCAAAAAATAGAAACAGTTGAAAGTACTGGTATTGCACACGTCTAACCAGAGGGTCATTCCATGTCAAATCACCCAGATTTTTTCAAAAATGACACCCACTATCACCAATTTTGATAAAATTCAGTGAATTTGTAGAATTTCTGATGCTGATTCCAAAAACATCAATTATATTGAAATTGATCAAACAGTTTGTCAGTTATGAGCTTTTAAATAGCTCCCAAGATGGCCGATTTGCTGCCATTTTGAATAGCACATGTGACAACATAAGAGTCCATAACTTCTTTCAGGTTTAAGCTAGAGCTTTCAATTTTTTTTCTTTTGTTCAGAATAAAGTAATGTTTCATTTAAACCAATTTTTGTGAAGCTAATTCTGTAAAAATGCTGTCAGAAAAGGACTTTTTGTCATTTTTTTAATTAAAAACAGGTGTAACTTCAATGGCTATTTTCCCCCAATGAACCCCCTTCAATTTTCATCTAATTGCATAGATAGGCATTTCAAAGTGTGTTTTGATGACTGATAAAAAAAATTTAATGGGCAGTTCACAGGTTCTTACTTAAAAAAATCAATTCAATTTTATTGACTTACTCGAGTAACAGAAAACACAAGATAATGTTGATATTTCTTTTATTACCAGAGATGTCATACATATTTACATTTAAAAGTTTGATAAGGTTTTATGTTGCATAAATATATATATTTAATGTGGCTAAAAGAAAGGGAATCCCATTGGAATGAATAAGAATGCCAATAATGAATTTTTGCAAGAGATAGACGTAATTTCCTGACAAATTGAAATTTCTTGCAATGTCTCAATAAATTATGAGTAAAAAAGAAATGACTGGAAAATCTTTACAAATAATCACATTTTATTGCAAAATTATACTTTTATTTTTATATAAAACACAATAAAATTGCAACTATTAAATAAAAATTACGATACTTAAGAATGTAAAATAAAATATGTAGCATACACAGTAAACATGCTATTAAAAATATATCTGCATCAATAACAATTTAAAGTACAGATAATTACTTTTTTTAAATCCCTGCCAGCTCAGCTTACAGACAGATGTAAAATTTTAAATTAAATAACAGTAGACTCCCTTGAATCTGGACAGCTTGGGGTCAGAGGTTATGCGGATTTTAGAATTTTGCTGATTTCTGATCATTACTTTATTTATATTTTTTGTAAATAGTAATTTGAATGTAATCAAAACTAAAATGAATTCTTTACAATATAATAAAACATTAAAATAGGTAATAAATTAAAATAATAAAAATTTAGATATTTTTTAAGTAATTAAAATATTTAAAGCAAAGGTCAAGTTAATAATGTACAATTAAATATTCATTATAAACATGAAATATATTTTTTCTAAATTATTCAGTGTAGCTTGCCTCATAAAGGTACATTATTTATTCACAACAAAATCATAAAATAAGGAAGTTTTATTTCAGGTTTAGACAGATTTAATAACCAAAAAACCTTGATTAATACATAAATATATTTGATAAGAAAATTGTGACTACCAATGAATCAGCAAAATCGTGAATATTTTCAGAAATAAATTTATTCTTCCTTTATGGGGGGAAAAAAAAAATCAGTAACATTATCAAAAATTACAAATGAAATTATATATGGAATTGATATAGAAATAAAAAAGTCAAATTTTGTTTCTACATTATTTACATCTGTAAATTATGTGTAAATTTTTGAGAAGGGTGATTTGTAATAAGTTTAACTGAATTTTGGTACCTTTAGAATTGAATAATCTATGAATTTTTTTTCTCCCATAACACCCCCCCCCCCCCTTTTTTTTTTCCTTTTGATCCCATTTTAAATTTAGTGGAAAATCTGTGATACATAAATTTTTGCACCTTTTCCTAGAAGTAATAATAATTTTAACCTAATATAATTAAGCATTATTAAGATTTTTTTTTTTTTTTTTTTTTTTTTTTTTTTCTGTTTTTGCAAATTCTTCCCTATTTCAACCGCATGATCTGATTCTGACCATTAAAAAATTTTATTGAGGTTTTTGGTCCCCGGATTTCATGTGTCAGTTTGAAAGAGTTTTGTGAAAAATTATGGAAGTTATGCCCATGAAAATAGTGATATTTAGATAGATATTTTTAACTGGGGGGTTATTTTGGGTTCAAGAGATCATGATCGGAATAGATCTGCAAAAATTTTCTGAAATTCCAACATATGGGAGAGTAATAGTTATTTCTTACGAAATCTAATAAACTAATTGTAATAATGATGGAAAAAAAAAAAAAAAATGAAGTTCTTTTATTTAAAATTTGTTTTCTTTGGCTTTCAATTTTATTTCCTTTTCATTTCATGTTTTGCCCCTTGTGCTTATTAAAGACCTGGATACATGATTAAGTTCTACAAGTATCTATCTACATTATGTGTGACTACTACATGACGCTTGTTCTCGAAAAATGAATCTTCAAATACAACTGATTAATCACAAACAAACAAAGCATGACAGAAGAAAACTAAGAACAGTTCTGTAATTAGTATAAAGAAAAAATTGCATTAAGGGCAGTCATTGGTTTTTGATTATCTGATATCATGCAGACTAGTATAACTTTTACTTACTCTATTTTTTATTTAAGAGTTTTAATTTTATCATATTTTGTATATAATTTTCTTAGATAATGTACCTATTTGTGGAATTTTTTCTATCATTTCTTTTTTATTTATAATTTATTAAAACTGCAATAGATTTCTATTTGTCAGGATTTTCCCTCTCTTTCCTTTTCTTTTTACGCCTATCTCTTGCAAAAATTCATTATTGGCATTCTTATTCATTCCAATGGGATTCTCCCTTTTTTAGCCACATTAAATGTATATATTTATGCAACATAAAACCTTATCAAACTTTTAAATGTAAATATGTATGACATTTCTGGTAAAAAAAGAAATATCAACTTTGTCCTGTGTTTTCTGTTACTCGAGAAAGTCAATAAAATTGAATTTATTTTTTTAAGTAAGAACCTGTGAACTGCCCATTAAAATTTTTTTTATCAGTCATCAAAACACACTTTGAGGTGCCTATCTATGAAATTAGATGAAAATTGAAGGGAGTTCATTGGGGGAAAAAAAATAACCATTGAAGTTGCACCTTTTTTTAATTAAAAAAATGATAAAAAATCCTTTTCTGACAGCATTTTTATGCAATTAGCTTTACAAAAATCGTTTTAAATGAAAGATTACTTTATTCTGAACAAAACAAAAAAATTTGAAAGCTTTAGCTCAAACCTGAAAGAAGTTATGGACTCTCTTATGTTGTCACATGTGCTATTCAAAATGGCGGCAAATCGGCCATCTTGGGAGCTATTTATAAGTTCATAACTCAAACCGTTTGATCAATTTCAACATAATTGATATTTTTGGAAACAGCATTAGAAATTCTACAAATTCACTGAATTTTATCAAAATTGGTGATTGCCATGGACTGGGTGATCTGACATGGAATGACCCCAGATTAAAATCGAAAACCTGTCACAACAGACTCTCAGGACCTTTATTTGGTGACAATAGCTAAATGAAACAGGCAAGTGCACATAAGCTCAGATTAAGAGGGAGTTTTTGTTGCAACAACAGGAATTCGACTGACTAACTTTACTGTGAGGTGATAGGCTGCATAAAAGAGTACTGTATGCAGAGAAACCCATGATTTGTATTCCACTTATTCCAGCAGCAAAATGCACCTGGTTAAAGTGGAGCAGAGATCATCGTCACTAGAGTATCATGGACTGGAGTCAAACTCTCTTTATCAATGAATCTTGATTTTGTTTGAAAAGTGATATTCCAGACGAGTTACCATATTGAGGGAGACAGGGATGCTGCTTGGAATATATATATATATATATATATATATATATATATAAAGGAAATGACGTGTAAAATAAAATCTATGACATTTTCCACAAGATTTATGGGTGAATTTTATAAATTATATTGTTTATAATAAGCTAAAAAAGGAATTAAATTTATAATAAACTATTTAACTATTTTGAAAAATATATATATATTATTATTATTGTAAATTTTTTATACTATACAAGTGTTTTTTAAATGAGCATGTGTCAAACAGTTTGAAATATGTTGCTAATTCATTCTGCATGAAACCTTAAGAGAAAAAGAAAAATAATTTTCTTTAGTTCACTATATTTTATATCAATTAAGGTAACCCAGCAACAGATGCAGTAAGCTCAGTGAGGAATATTATATATTGCATAATTTTAAATTAAGTAATCCTGCAATAGATTTGATGATTATTCTGAGAAATTTGCAGGTTTTTTTTCATGATTGTTCAACAAAAATTGATGTTTTATTTCATGATTGTTTTACGAAAATGGCTGCTTTATTTCACGATCGTTTTACAAAAATATCCATTTTATTTTGCGATTGCTTGAAGAAAATTGCCTCTTTGATTTGCGATCATGTGACGAAAATCGACGCTTTATTTTGCGATTGCTAGACTAAAATCGCCGCTTTATTTCGGGATCATTTGATGAAAATTGCCATTTTATTTCGTGATAGTTTGACAAAAATCGCCGTTATAATTCTCTATCACTCGATGAAAATTCCTGTTATATTTTGTTATTGTTTGACGAAAATCGGCATTTTATTTTGCGATCATTTAGCTAAAAGCGGTAAGTTATTTCGCAACTGTCTGAAGAAGATCATTGTTGCATTTTGTAATTATTTGAAGAAAATCGCTCTTTTATTTCACGATTGTTTGATGAAAATCATACTTTTATTTTGCAATTATTCGGTGAAAATTGTTGTTTTACTTCACGATCACTAAAAGAAAACCGACGTTTTAATTTGCGATCTTTTGATGAAAATCGCTATTTTATTCTGAGACTGCTTGATGAAAATTGTCACATTAATTCTGGATTGTTTGATGAAAATCACCAATATATTTTGCAATAATTGACGTAAATCGTGGTTATATTTCTCGATCGTTCGATAAAAATTCCTGTTATTATATTTCTTGATTGTTCAACAAAAATTGCCATTCTATTTCGCGATTGTTTGTCAAAAATTGCTGTTATATTCTGCTACTGTTTGACGAAAATTGCCATTTTATTCGTGATTGTTTGATAAAAACCGCCGTTTTATTTCGCGATCATTTCAAGAAAATCCCTTTGTTATTTTGCAATTGTCTGATGAAAATTGCTGTTGTATTTTGCAATTGAGGGTCTCGAAATTTAATGAATGTGGCATTACTGTGTTTATATAAATTTGTCTTATCCTGTAAGTATAAGCAACAGTTGGTATAAGTAAAAGTTCAAGATGAAGTTTTATCTTTAATCTAATTAGAGTAAAATCTGTGTAAACAGAATCACTGGAGATTGTCAACTAATTCGTTATAGATCAATTTCTATCTTGGTAGATATACTTCTACAGCTATCTTACTTGACAAAAAAAAAAAAAAAAAAAAAAAAAAACACAACTGGAAAAAGTTTTGTTTAGATATGTTTCAAGTCTTAACAATTGTAAAGTACAACATTCAGTCCTTTATTTCGTGTGTGCATCCGGATTCCCAAACCCCCTTGGCTACGCCACTGTTTATGACGCTTCAAGTACACGAGAAAAAAGTCACTGAATGTTACAACGGAATCTTGGAAAAAAAAATAAATAAATAAATAAATAAATAAAACAAGAAAATTGGAAAAGTTTTTAATCAATAAAGCGGCAATTATAAGCAGCTATCAACAATAAAATTTAGAATATGCAACTACAACTACAAAAAAATATTGGATATTTATTTAATTTTTTTTCTTAATTATTCTTTTCTGCTAGTAAAATACTTATGACATCCGTTTAAATAGATCTATTACACATAGTTGTACCGTACCATTTTTAAATGTTTTTTTTCTTTTAACATCATGATGACACTATTTAATGGCATAATTGTTATTCTGAATAACTAAAGAAATAATAAATCAATAAAACATCAAAATATAAGTAAATATTAAATTTAAAATTACTTGATCAAGCAAAAACACTTGTAACAAAGATATGATCGTGCATTTTTGGCTTTAAATCCCATAGTGGCAATAGTTTTTTTATGGAAAGAAGTCAGTGGGATAATAAAAAAGACTCAAAATGAAAGGGGGAAAATCTTACATATTACAAAATAGTTGAAACAAACAGCAACTCCATAAATCCATTCAAAACAAGAAAAATGTGCATATTATTTATAACAGTATTTTTCAAAAATGTGACAAATGATAAAAAAAAAAAAAAAAAAAAAAAAAAAAAAAATATCGCCACAACAGGAGGAGTGATAGAAAAATCTATTCTGCATTTTCAAAAGATGGATTTTTGTCTGTTAAATATAAAACACTACACATGCACCTCTAATTGATGCAGGGTAAAAGATTTGACAATTTTGCTCCGATAAGGTTGTGTGCAAGGGTTACTTTAAGTAATGTAATTTTCTAATATTTAGTGAAATTTTTACATTTTTTGTAGCACATTTTCGGTTTTGATTTTCAAGCTTTCAATTTGCTTTTTATATTAAATTAAATGTTATTATAAAACCTAAAATCTATATAAAATTTAAAAGTGACAGATTTCTGCAATTTCATTCAAGTGCCCTGTGATACCGAAACTTCAAGGAACAGATTTTTCTAAGCTCATAAATTTAAAATTTATAGTCAGTGGATTAGTACAGCAAAACATCTCAGCAAAGGAGTTAATAATGGTCATAAATTTTTAACTAATAGTACTAAAACTAATATTCTCTACCCAGTCTACTAATTGACCAATTACTAATCTAAAATAGTTTACCAAGCATATCATCATTCTCAAACACATAAAAAGCAACAAAGAAATTACCTGATAGAGTCGGACTGAGCTGCGATTAGACTGTTCAGTTTCTTCATCAGATGAATCAGATGATGATACGACTCTTCGGCGTTTAAGCCTTTGGACCAATTCATGTGTTTTCTAAAAAAAAAAAAAAAAAAATTTTTTTAAAGATAAATATCAATAAAAATAGCAAAAATAATGATACAGAATCAAAAGTTAACACAATTAAGTAAGGTTTTATTAATATGTTATCATAAACAAAAATTTTAAAATAAATAATATCTATAAATGATTGGAATGGTTTCAAGCAGATAGGTGAATTAAAAAATTAAGCACACCAAAGGATTATTTTTTTTAAATTAAAATTATAATACACATCATTTGATGAAAATGTATTATTTTGTACGATCCTTTGACAAAAAATGTTTTATTTTGAGATTGTTTCCCAAAAATAGCTGCTTTATTTCACGATTGTTTGAGAAAAATAGCTGCTTTATTTTATGATCGTTTGACAAAAATTGCAGATTCTTAGAAAACAGAAATCTACTATTTGGCGGAAAAGTTGCATCCCTAAACAGATAGACAATACCAGATAAACATCAACCACAAAATAACCAAATCACATTGGAACGCAAGGTTGCAATTGCATGAAATCCTATGTTATCAATTACAAAAAAAAAAAAAAAATTAGATATTTTATGAAATAGTAGAAATTAAAGTTTAAAATTCCTGGTCGCCACTGGCCGACTAAATATAAAAAATTGGCGACTTTATGCTATGCATCTAATTGTCATAGTGGCAATTTCTGTTTTTCATTTAATACCTAGTACATTCAGGGATGCCACTTTCCCGCTTTATAAAAAATTGAACAGCAATTTCTGTGGAATTATACAAAATAAATAAATAAATAAAAATTGAATATGCAAATTATTAAAAAAAATCACAAAACGATAGTTCTGTCAAAGGATTGCAAAAAAAACCTGCAAATTTCGTTAAAGGATCGCAAAAACTTTCAAACAGGGCAAAAAACAAACATTTTGTAAAGAAAAAAATTAATTTTGTCAAATAGCAAAAGTGAAAAATTTTATCAAAAGATTGTGGAGAAAAAAAAAAAAAAAAAAAAAAGGTGGAGGGGGACAGATTTAATCAAAAATTACAGAAAAAAGGCAAATTTTGTCAAAAAATTGCAAATTGTCAAAAAATCATAAAAAACCAACAAATTTCATAAAAAAAAAAAAAAAAAAAAAAAAAAAAATTGACAATAAATTTCTAAAAACAGCAAAATTTGTCACAAAAATGCAAGAATATGGTAAATTTCTTCAAAAAAATGTAAATTTTGTCAAATGGACACACACACACAGACACAAAAACCAATTATTGCCAGGATTGGATTTTACTAATACAAATACTGATTTTGCTGCTCCAAAAATGAATTTTCCTGCTCCAAATCTTTCTGAGTGAATATGACCTCTGAAATATCAAACAGTTACAGGAAAAAAAAAAAAAACATGAATTTTGTTGATCACAAGTGAAATAAAAACACTAATTTTGTCAAATTGTTGTGGAAAAAATCATAAATTTTGCTAATCAATTGCAAAAAATAACGAATTTTGCCAAATTTTATGATTACAAATTTCGCAAAACGATCATAGAATAAAATTTTTAATTTCAAAAGATCGGAGATAAACAGCAAATGCCTTAAACAGATAGTGGAATAAAATCATAATCTCCATCAACTATCGTCAGAAAAAATTACAAATTGCATCAACTGTTCACATAAAAATATTGTAAATTTTGGTCAAATGCATAAATTTATAGAGAATTTAATCAAACAATTGCAAATTAAAATTGTGAATTTCATTGGAAGATATCAGAAATAAAGTTGTAAATTTCATCAAACAATCATGGAGAAAATTGTAATTTTGTCAAACAATCACAAAATAAAATCACAAACTTTGTCAATTGATCGTGGAATAAAATTGCAATTTCTGTTAAATGATTGCAAGGAAAATCACAAATTTCATCAAGGGATGGTGTAATAAAACAAATTTTATTAAACAAGTACAAAAATGAATCTTTAATTTCGTTAAAGGATCACAAAATAAAATCACAAATTTGTTGAAAGATCACAAATTCCACCAAGAGATCGTGTAATAAAATCAGGAAAGTTGCCAAGAAATTTAATTGCAAATTTCATCAAACAATTGTAAAAAAATCATTATATCCGTTGAACGATTTTGGAAAAAATTATGAAATTCATCAAGACGGCAGAGTAAAAAATCCCCATTTTCATAGTCTGTGATGGAAAAAAATCATAAATTTGAAAAGTTATGGTATTTTCTACATGTCAAATAATTGTCAACAATTCATTATTTGTTTCTGATTAGAATTACATGAAATCAAACCCTATATTTGGGCATTATAATGTTAATGTAGTATAAAAACAATTGTACATGTTGACAGGTAGTCAGCTGTTTTCACCAACTCAGCTATGAAAATGCAATGCATTTATTATAGAAAATGCTATAAAACATTTTGAACATTAAAAATATGACAATGTATTTATTTTATATCCAATATACTATAATTCACAAAATCTGGGTATAAATGTTATGGAAAATGTTTTAAGGTTTTCCTTTACACATCATTTTCTCAAAGGCAGTCCTGATAGAAATTAAAGGTCACTAACTTGACAATAGTGGCAACTAAACATAAAGCCTCTACTGGCCACTAGCTACTACTACAAACATTGAATTTTAACCTTTAGTAGAAATAGGAGAGTCTAATAATCCAGCACTGCTGAAAATAAAGTGGTGCCAAAGCCAAAAATTAATACTGCTTGCAGTGTATTTTCAGAGGCTTACCATAAGTTAAGTAATACAAGAATAAGGAAAATATGAAAAATGCTGCCTTAATCTATTACTATAATATTGTGGATTGCCTTATCTCAACCAGGTACCAAACACGTGGTAGACATGTTTTTATAGTAATTATTTTAAAGATTTACCTATATTATCGAATACAAGGATAATTTGTATTTTAAAATAAAATTTAAATTGTCTTATTACTGAAAATAAAGGGTAACTAAGGTAAGGTTTAGCAATTATTGCTAAATATTCAACAGGAAATTAAAAAAATGCGCATTTATAATTTTACAAAGATTTTGTCGAAGAATATTATGTCATTTGGAAAGTTTTGTATTGTTTTCTTAATGCCATGAATGACATGGAATGCTTGTTGTAATCTAACATTGAATCAGGGTTGCCACTCTAATCTTGAAAAAAAAAAAAAATCCCTGTGTTTTCCCTGTACTGCAACACGCTTATTCTATGTTGAGTGTGCAAAAATATATGCATGTATGTATGCCAGTTAACCATCTTGTAATTTCCCATTACCCAACTAATTGAGCAAATATAATACACTATGTAATATAAGCAAATAAAAATAACTTTAAAGTTATTACACTTATTATTAAAATCCCACATTTTATGTTAATTATAATAAAAACAGTAGAGCAATACACAAGCATTCAGCTAAAAAATACTTTGAAATATTTATCACTCAACTGCAAAAAAAAAAGTTGTTGAAGACAATATTGCAAAAAACAAAATTTTCTGCAATTTTTTTTTTTTTTTTTTTCGATCTTACAGAAAAAAAAAAAAAAAAAAAGACAATTTTTGTTATAATTTTGTCAACGACAATTTTTGGCAAAAATCGGCACTTTTCATGCTTTTTTTTCGACAAAAATCACTGTTTTTTTGCTTTTCTAAAATGAAAACCACGTTTTTTCGCTATTTGATAAAAAAAATTGCCATTTTTTCGAAGCCTTTTGATAAAAATCGTCGTTTTTCAACGATCTTTTGACGAAAACAGAATTTTTTCTCGATATTGTGACGAAAACAGCATTCTTTTTGCAATATTTTGTCGAAAGTCACGTATCTTTCGCAATCTTGGAATAATTCGACGAAAATTGCATTTTTCTCGCAATTTTTTGGGGAAAATCACAATTTTTTTTCACGACAATTCTATTTTTTTCATGCGGTCTTTTGATGGTATAAAAAAATCAAAAAAGCTAAAAATGACAAAAAAGTGGAAAATCATGTTTTTTTTGCTAAAATTCTATTTTTTTTTTCACATGGTCTTTTGATGATATAAAAAAATCGGAAAAGCTAAAAATTACAAAAAAGCAGAAAATCGCAGATCCGCGAAAGAAAACTCATGTCTGTTTTGAACTGACGCAGCGGGAGAAACAGATGAGAAGGAGAAAGGGAAAGAACACTATGCGCAGTCGCAGATGGAAGGCATGAGAGGAGGTGCTGTGTGGATTCAACTATTCGCATGCAAAAGAAGGGATTAGGCAGACACATGGAAGAGCTGCTTAAAGTGAAATTTCGCGCCGCTTTTCCGGAATTTTATTTTGAAAGCAGAAAAAAAAAATATGTTTGGATATAACAGGAAAAAAAAAAATTCCCTGTGTTTTCCAGGTTTTTTGAAAAATTTCCTAGATTTTCCCTGTTTTAAGAGGGTATTTTGAAATTCCCCGTGTTTTCCCGGTGGCGTGGCAACACTGTGAATGCACTCTTGTATTTCATGGAGAGAAAAGGTTTTGGTTGCTAAGCAACTGTATAGTAAAAGAGAAATTTTTTTTTGAAGTTTTATATATTTCAGATATATTGCACAAAACTCCAACAAAAATTAAACAGATAATTTAGAATGGCCAATATAGCTATTGATGAAATTTCAAATCAATGTAAGTAATTTAAGGCCCACTTTAACTAGTGAAAGTTTTGCATCCATAATTTAATATTTAAATCAATTATCCAAATGTATTATCTGCCTTTCAATAAATGGTAAAATCTGAAAAACATCTGAATTTTCATAAAAAAAAACATTAATGCAAAAAGAAAAAAAAAAGTTTTAAATTTTTGAACAAATGAATAGAAATGCAAAAGTGTTTTGCATGTGGTAAAGATAAAAAAAACATTCAATTTCTAACTGAAAACTTTAAAAAGTGTGTTAACATAATGATTTTTCAAAAAACTAAAAGTTTTAAGTATGATGACTTGGATTTTTTGCTTATGTAAAAATTAAAATACATTGTTTTACAACATTCTATATCATATATGTTTAGCTCTTTAAGTGAAAACAATATGAGAATAACAAAAAAGAAATTATAAATATATAAATAGTATAACAACTGCATCTAACAGAATTTGATGGTGGAAAACAACTCTGAAAGATCCAATAAATAAATATAAATTTAACATAGTGGAAAATTACCTGCCGCAATCTCCATAAACCTCTGTTTGTAGTTTGCTGGGTCAAATCTTCTGAAAATGTCATTCCTAGAGCACTTGAGAGTGAATTACTGTCAAGTAGATCTAAACGACGAGAAGACTTTGAACCTTAGGAAAACAAAATATTTAATGTCAACTGCTTACAGATATATTAAAGATGCTCCATTAATAATAGCACAAGAAATTGTCACATTATTATGAAGATATTGCAAAGAAGTGCAATCTTTTTCGTTCATTAACTTTATGCCTGTAATGCTAAAACTCTTTCAGTATTAACTAGCTGAACCGCCAAGCATTTGCATTGCGATTTTGTCCACTTTTTTATGAAAAGTCTGGGACGCCAGAAGAAATTGGACAAAATGAAAATCTATTGATTTTCCATATAAAATTATTGTTATGATGTAATAGAATTATATTCCTATCTTAATAATATTTTTTCAATTAATCATTTAATTAAAATAAAATGACTGCATATTAATCATAATCTAATAAATCCACAATGAAAATGTTTATAAAATGTCAGTATAATTATTTTTAGACAATTAGAGATATTTGCAGACCAAGAAATATCAACTTCATTATGAGAGAGGTTATAGAAATTTGTAAATATCTCAGAAGTCACTAATACAGCTACAGAGTTTTTGAATTCTTAATGGTGGTGTAATGGCTCAACTTCCTAAACAAATTCAATGGAACAGTTACATGAAATGCTTGGAGACATATGTGGAAAACTGGAGGTTTTCTTGTCCTTGGTAATGAACATGAACAACTAGATACAAACATAAGGAATATAATTAACAATATAAAGAAGTGAATATATAAAGAAAAATTTTATATAAATAAGTGAAACATCCAATCAGTCTGTAGAAACCCATCAGTATTTCACTGGATGTGCTACAGAGTGATTCCTCTACTATTGCACTTGAAACCAATGAATTCTTGATGAACTTAAAATTTATAATATATGGTTATAGAAAAGATTTGATGCTATATCACAACAGCCCACATTTTATCATACATGCTGCATCCAAAATACATGGGTGAGTGACTTACCAAGAAAATAGCAAGAAAATGAATAAATGACATTTAAATATTTTTGCTGTTGATTGTTAAATTTTACTTAAGGCATCTCCATTTTCAGATGCAATCACAAATATTCTATCACTAGGAGAATGGTGAAAATTACTGGAGAAATACAGTGACTTAGAAAATATTTCAAATTCTGGATGTCATTTTTTTTCAATGCACAGAGTTATGAGCAAGCACTGAACATATTTTTCCCAATTGTAGCTTGATTAAACAAACTTAGAAATAGGTTTGCATTGCAAACAGCTACAAAATTGGTAATGGCATATAAAATATTAATTTCTAAGGACAAAAAACTTGCTCTTGATACTGCAGCATTTGACGACTATTAAATATTTTACAACCTTTATGTACTATCTTGAATATCAGGAATTTTATAGTTATTTTAAATTTAAGATTTAACTAAGCGAAAATTTTTATTATTATATTTAACAACTACTTATTGATATTTTCCCCATAGTAAAATTTATATATACTGAATGTTCTTATGCACATATTAAATTATTAATGTCATTACAAACACAAGTTTCATTTCATCATTTTTTTTAATGAAAATTAATTTGTTATTTCATCCTATAACTTGCTTAGGAAAATAAGATTTGAGGCTGACAGACATTTAAGAAATTTTTTATTTCTGTTTACAATTTTGTAAATTGATTATTAATTGCAAAGGAATTGTCATATGACATATAAGCAAGTTAAAATTTACTACAAATTCCAAACTAATTAGTACCGAATACTGTTCGGTTTAGCAGGAATTCAGAATAGGCAGATTTTATTAATAATAATCAATGCATTGAATTGTTAAGGCATAAATTAAGTGAAAAATCTACTAGTGTTAGCTCTATACAGTATTCATCAGGTCGCAGTGAACAGGTTCTGTTATTTCTAATAAGTTAATTTAAATTTCATTGTTAATATACAACAGACTCATCAAATACAAACTATAACTATAGTATCATAGCAATAAATACGTTTTTTATCTACACATAAATTTGAGTGAACAAGTAAAAAAAAAAGTTACTCAATTAAGTCTCTTTGCCAAAAATAAATAAATAAATAAAAATAGCTGACTTTATTTTTTAAATGTGTGTAAATTAGTATCTTTTATGCTTAGCAGCGATTAAAAAAGATTCTACAGGATTGTATAAATAGAGCCAACATGTACTCTAAGTATTCAGCTTTCACTCCAATTTGGTTTCAGGAGTTTGCATCAAGTTTAGGCTCTATATAAGTATCTGTTTAACTTTGTATAACAATAAACGTACATTTTTTTCATGAAGGACTTTTTAATTTTTCCTGTTTTTGAGTTAAAAAAATCGGTATGTTTTCTGAACTCTGTTCTGAATAGGCAGATTTTCAGAATAGTGGTCTGTATTGTGCATATTTTTAAGCACTCAAGGAAACAAAAGAAATCTTTGATTATAAAGAAATAGAAACCGTTGTAAAATAAAGTTGCTTCTCTTCAAAAACAGGAGATTTGGCCAATATACAAATGTAAATTATGTAATTTTTGAGCTAAAATATTGCTTATAAATAGATTTAAATTAAACAAATAAAATTTTTACTGTATTCAAAAAGGAAAATAAAACTTACGTTTTATCCTGATAATGCTTGAACAACAAGGACATATTCTTGAACTTGAACTGAGCTGTATAGGTGGGGGAATCAGGCAATCAACATGAAATGTTTTGTGACACTCACGGCATCGTAACAAAGCATCTTCATTGTCATGTTCTCCACAAAATCCACAAGATGATATTTCAGTTTGGATGTTTGAATCAGATTCAGATTCATATAACCAAGGTATTTCAGGACAATTCACAAATATCTAAATAATAATTTTTATTATTTCAAAGAAAATTTCAGTTACAAATCACAGATAACAAGTAGCAAGCATTTGCCTCTTATCATCCAATAAAATAAAAATTTATTCAATTAAGAAGCAATTAATAAAAGCAAAAGACTAATCTTTTCAGATTAAAAACTGATGTAAAGAATAACAATTATATACACAAACATTGGAGGAAATTCAACAAAGAACAGCTAAAATGCAATAAATATCCTTCTGAAATAACAAGAGAGAAAAAATCTATAAATTTAAGGGTCCATTTAATTTTTCTTTTAAAGAAGGCACTGCACTCATAAAAAATGGCTTAGAAGGAACACTAAAATTATTAAGAAGATACTTACTCGTCTAAAGATTTTTTCTTCTTTGTGATGACGGATGAGTATCAGATTGAATTTTAATCTATCAATAGGACAAGTGTTGACATTCTGAAATGAAAATTTTCATTTAATACAAAAGCTCAATTAATGCAGGACATACATAAAAGATATGCATCATATTAATTAAATACTGGTTTATATGATATGCATTAAATACTATAAAATCTTAAATCACAAGCATGTAACCAGCTACAGCTGCCCAATAACACGGTATAAATATGGACCAATATATAAGATCCTCAATAATTTAAAATTAAATTCCATTGAAATTAATTCTTAAAAGTTATTAGCAAAACACTTTTGAAGATAAATGTGTAAATTATCAAAATATTTTGTCACATTAGTTGAAAAATAATCTAAGTTCATTGATATATATTGTGATATATATCATGAATTATATCTGACTTTTTTTTTTTTCAAAATATCAAGATTTTGGATAATTAAAAAATTTTTTCAAGATATCAAGTGTTTGATAATTTTGATATTTTTACATACTCAACATTAATTTTCAAAATATAACTGGGCAAGACATTTTTGATATTTTCAGTCTAAACAAGTGTAAATGAAATTTTCAACTGTCACAATGTAGATAAAGAATTTTTGTCACTGTTGGTGACTTTTTTAGCCAAAGAAGAAAATAAATATCTTTTACAAGCTTTAAAATTGAACAGTTTATTTTTAGATGCAGAATTAATATGCAGGGTATAATTGATTCAGAACAGTCATTGAATAAAATGTCCAATTTAAATGATAAGTCATATACAGTTTTATTAGTAAATAATCTTTTCTGGTTTTAATACAGTTGAATAAACAGTACAACATGTTAGGGAAACAAAAAAATTTATTTTATGCAAAAATCTTTTAATTAAAATTATTTCGTATTTATAATTTTGTTTACAAGTTTCTGATTTTTTGACTGAACTTCATTGTTAGATTTTTTTATAACTGCATAAAACAAATTCTTTCTGTTTTCAATTAGTTAATTTTAAATTTTGCTTCAAAGTTAAAAAAAATTAAATAAATTAATAACAAATATTTTATTTCTAATTTATATTATGCTTGAAAGTATTTATTATCAACAGTAACTTGGCTATCTTGAAAATATCAGATATATATAAAACATATTGGATATATATCAAAATATCTGATTTTTTGATATTTTCAAAAATATCATATTTATGAAACCTAAAAATAATAGTAATAATAATAAATAATAAAAACTAGTTTCTGTTTTATGTTTAACAATTTTGAATAAGTATAATATTGAATTTATCACTCTTTTTTTAAAAATCTACAGAGAGATAATTTAAATCATGCAACCAAAGTGCTTTTTTAATGTTTAATACAAAAATAAACTTAATGCTTTAGAACATAGGTTGTCATTCACTCATCTACAAGTCTACAGAAGCTTCTGTAAATTTATATGTATAACTAGATGCTTTGTACTTGTGATGTAGATGATTGACCAAAAAATTAAAAATTTCTGTATCTGTAGAACTAAATAAATGCCTACATTGTAAATGCTTGAACATTTGTACATATTTAAAAACAGTTAAGTGAGGCATTTAAATGATCGATGTTTATAGCAAAGTTGCTAAGTTTACACACCAGTATTAAACACAACCTTTTTACACCAGTATTATATTAGAGAAAATGTTGTTCTTTTAAATCCGCATAGTAGTCCAATTAAATAAAACAACATTTTCTGTATTAAATTTCCGGTATCCAAAAAAACCGGAGACTTGGCAGTTTTGTTATAATAATAAATCATTTTAACCACATATATATATTTCAAATCTTCATTTCTATAATACAATCTTTAAAATCTAAAAATAAGCAATTTCAGAATACATTTTAACTACAAAACAGAAAAATTAATCTGCTTCTTACCTTGGCCCATTCTTGTAAACATTCAAGGCAAAACATATGATCACATGTTTCAGGAGTAGCAATATCTTGCCCAGAGAATTTGCTTAAACATATTGCACATTTTTCAGACTGTTCATTATCACTATTATCATTTAAAGCAGAGAAATCTTCTTCAGTATTAGAACCTAAAATAAAACAAATAAGTTTTCTATGAAGCAAGCAATATTATTCAATCATTAGATAATAATATAATAATTATGTAACTATAATGAGAAACAAAAGTTATAGCAAATGCTTTCTTAATATACATTATCTTTCTTTACATTCAAACACTTTTTCCTCTAATTTTTAAAAATGAATAAAAATCTATTTAAAAAAATCTATTTTTTTTTTTTTTATATTATTGACTTATATTTAATTGATATTAAACTTTAAAAAACAGTGATATTACCAAGTAAAGTATCCAGTAATTATTGTTACCAATTAAAAGGAAATTTACAACAAGAGCAATGGTAACAGAAACTAATATGTCATGGACATTACAAAATTTATCATTCTAACAATATTAAACTAAATAGTACTGTTACACAGTAACAAGTATGAAGTACAATGCATGAATTTCTTTAATTTTTAAATTGGAGTGGCAATGAAAAGCATAGTTTAAAAGTATCCCTTGCTGGGTGTTAAATATTAAAGGGGAAAAACACATTTTTTCATTTGAATTGAGAAAATTTTCACCTTCCATATTTTGATGGATTTACACACTTTATATTATATTAAACATGATTTGACTATTTTTGGAATATGTTTATGCCTATCTAGTTAGTGCTGATTATTGTTAGCGTAAGTATGTCTGTGTATGTGTACAAGACTCAAGATTTTTGTGACATTAGCCCAAAGGGTCTCATAATGCACTTGACATTCAGAATTTTAAAATTCTTATGATTGATTGATTAACAGCCAAATTAATTAACAACCAAAACTCACTAACATCAAAAAACTCAAACTGCCCAATAAATATATTTATGTCCACAAAACCATACCCTGACTATATTTGGACCTTGACTGAGGCTAGTAAGACTGTCCAATCAAAACGCTCTCCATCAAAAGCTGTGTCAAAGTAGTGTTTTACAGAGCTGTCATTATGCCTGCTCTGAAAAGCACCTGTTTTTGTATGGCAATAAATGTATTGGGCTTTTTTACAATATTATAATTGTATAAAGTGATATATCTTAAATACTACTGGGCCTAAAAATTAAAAAATTACTCAGCTAGAAGCAGAAAAAATTTCTTTTTCAGAAATTCTAAAAATTATTCTGCTATAATTTCAAAAGGTAAAAAAAAAAAAAAAAATTATAATTTTATTTTATTTTTTTGGAAAGAAAATTTGAAATTTCTGCCGTGGGTGTAAGTGCTCACTGCAGACAAAGTGACACCTTTCATTAGTTGGAATTTTCAAATAAACATAAAAAATAAAAATACAAATGTATTATTTTTATTTTTATGCATTCAGATATAGAAATATTCGCTGATTTCAGATACACAAATTTCTTTACTGTAGCTAAATTACAACTTGAGATATTAATTATTATTTGATAATTAAGTGACGAACTCTCATTTAAAAAGCCAATTTCCAAAACTGTAAACAATTTAAAAATAAGATGCTTTGGAATGCTATCAGTTTGTCTTTTCCATCTTTTCATTTTTACAAAAAATGTTGTTTCTTTGTAACATTTTCTTATTATTATTTACAATTTTGAATGCATTTTTTAAATTGTTTTTGTATGTTAAAAATAAACTTGGCTATAATTTCCTATATTTAACTTTCTTTTATTGTCAGTCAGCAATAATTCTGAAATAACATTCTGGTTCATGAATTTTTCTATTTCAAGCCCTAGCTATATACCAGAATTTGAAAGATAAAATACTATCAAATATCATATTCAATTAAACCATTGCCAATATAAGTACTGATAAACAGAGCCGTAGTAAAAAAAAGCAGAGAATAAATGTAATAAATGTTCATAGGTAGGATATACATTATGCTTTATTTGAGAAACAGAAAATATACTTCTTTAAAATCCAAGGTATACGGCATATACCCCGTATACAATCTATTACAATCCTGCTTATAAGATTTTTAGGTATATAATAGCCCAATAGGTGCTGCTGCTATGCTTAGTTATTTATTATTTTTATGATAGTTATATCTTGGCATCTACGAGAGAGAAATCAATTAAATGTAAACCTTTAGTTGATTTAATTTTGGCTTTATTCACTCAATAGAAGGTTTGACATGCTTTTTTTTTTAGCAGTGGATATCAATAACCACATCTCAGTTTCTATTGGTTGGAAATGAACCAAATATTACTTTCGAAATTATTAAATGAAATATATTTGATTTTGAAAAGAGAAAAAATATTATAAAATTATATTTTATAATTAAAAAAATATTAGAAATTTTACACTCTAAAACTATAATTTATTGATTAATATATAAAAATATTATTAAAAGATTGAATAATATAAATTAAGGCAGACTTGAATACTTAAAATATATATATATATATATATATATATACAAAAAATTAAAAAAATCTTAAATCAATTAATGAAGTTAGTTCTTTCTTTAATAAACATAAATTTCAATACGATAAGTCTAAATTACCCGGTGTTATCTATGTCATTCCTTGTGGAGACTGTGATAGTATATACATTGGTGAAACAGGCATATCTTTAGAAATTTGCCTTTGGGAACATATCAGTGCTCTAAAAAGCGGTAATTTAAATTAAAAAATTGTCCAACATCGCATTCAAACGAAACAAATCCCGCAGTTTGCGAAGCCTAGTATCTTAAAAATAAGGTTGTAGCAATTATCATGTCAGAATTTTCCTTGAAGGTTGGTTCATTTGTTTATGATCATCAACTCTGAATGAGGTTCGTGCTGTCTCTAATGAATATTATCTTTTTCTAAAAAAAAAATAGTAACTAACTGAAACTGTCTTGATTTGTTCCAATGTTTGTTTTGCAATGAATTAGTATTTGTACTGACAAGGCCTTGTGTGTAGTTAGACAAAACGTTTACTTTTGTATTTTTAAATGTTTTTTAGTGTTTTAATTTTCTGTATATAAATTTTATTTATTTTTAAAAAATGCATTCAAGTCTAACTTAATTTATATTATTCAATCCTTTAATAGTTTTTTTAAATTCAGACCTTAAATGTATGTGTATTGTAAATATAAAAATATAATCTTTAAAAAAAAAAAAAAAAAAAAATCCTAGATACACATAAAAATTTTATGTACAAAAAAAATTTAAGATTTAAGTTGGAATAAAAAGAAAACAAAATCACACAAAACAAAGTTTTATAATTAAATAGAAACATAATCAGTTTGAACAGAATAACAGCTAATAAACAGAAAAGAAAACAGTTTATAAAAAACATGTTTGTAAATTTTAGCAACTCCAACCAGCCCTCAGGATTGAAGCTAATGCGCTATTACTATTTTCTGTATCATGCATTTATAATGCATCAATTAAGAAAGAACTGATACAACAACATAAGCATGAACAAGTACAGTTACTAATATTTATAATACATTTAAAAGAGATCCATAAACGATATTGTGAATTTCAAGTACAAAAAATGCACTTAGTTTGGAAATATTTTAAAATAACAAACTTTCAATTATTTATACCACAAAAATAACACAAAGCACTTTAGAACCAGTAACAACCTAATGCCAGTTTTCAGATTTTTTTTAGGTAGTTTTACTTTTAGGAAGAAACTAACTTTTTAACTGTATCTTATAAATGACATCTTGTAAATTTTCAAGACATTCTGAATTATTTGGTTTGTTCTCATCACAGAAGATTATTTTTGCAATTTTCTATAATTTGGTTAAAAAAAAAAAGCTGCCAGTTAAGTTTGATATTCACACTGGCATACATTTTTCAATAAATTTTGTAAAAGTACTTTTACACTAACACTTCTGTATATTAATGTAATTTCTGATATTCATTAATGATATAGAAATGGTATTAAAAACATCCTTTTGGATGTACTAGGCTAAAAAAGTAACTTCTCTATTTAATCTTTAAAGTTCTAAGCCATGACAAGTCACTTAGTATATGAGTCAGCATTTGAATAGAAGCTATCTTGAAAGGAAAGCTTTGGAGTTATGATTGGAGAAAATGTATTTGGATCTTCCAAAACTACTTCGCACTAGATGATCTTAAAATGTTTAAGGAACCTTTAGAGAACTAAGAGAGTAATGCAACTAATTTGCTTAATTATTTGCATTGCAAATTAGTCAATAAAAAAGTAATAAAGTACATTTAAGTTATTACATTTTACTCACCCTCATACTTGGCATTGAAGAAAAAAAAGGGGCATAAAATATGTGAATAAATACAATAATAATGTAGGTAATTTCAGCATCTTCAATCAAAACTAAAGGTTGAAGTTAATATACCATTACCCTTTAATTTATCATATGCTAATACCATACCAAATAAAATAATATTGATACGGTGATACACATATGATAGGAACATTCTAAGAGCTCACATTAAGTGAACTCATTGGAAAGAATCAGATTCTTATTAATTAGCACATTTCCTGTGGTGACATACCATATGCACCATTAGTGTTTCTGAGAAAATGTCGACATGAAATACATTAAGGGACATGTAGAATAGGGTGTATCGATTTTTAACTTTTTTTTTTGTTTTCAAATTCCAAGGTGATAAAAAGTTGCTACTAGACGCCACAACTTACCACAAAAAATTTTGGATTAAAAAAATTTTTTTTAGGTATCCCACAAAAGGCCTAAAGTTTAAAAATTTTACTTAAAAAGTAAATTTTTACAAAATTTTTTTAAAAAAGTCTAAAACACCTTTTTTTAATTACAAGTTAAAATTCCACTAACAATAAGCATGAAAAAAGACAGAAAATTTATTTAAAAAACTTAGCACAACATTTAGGTCTCCCGCACAAAGCCTAAATGTCGTAAATTTCAGCCAATTTTTGAACATTTTTCAGTACTTTTATATTTGTGTTGTTGCTGGTTTAAAAATTAAATGCAACTAAAGCCTCATTAGGCTTGATTGGAATTGTTGAAATAAGTGAAATAATAAATCATATTTCAATACGTCAAGCGTCAACTTGAAGCGATGGGGTGGGGAAGGCCACACTGTCGAGCCACGGTGATGAGACACCTATGAATCACCGTGCAGATTTGTCAGTAGTCGTCTGCATGCGAGCAAGCATCACGGTTGTGTTTTAGTGCGATAGTCTTGTTGTAAGAATCGATTGAATGAGTGTTGTTGCTGTTCATTATGAGTAAAAAACCGCATCTAACTTGAAAAACTACCCACAGGCCGGTTATCAGGCAACCTATTGATGCGAGTGAGTTTTTCAAGTCTTTCAAAGTACACTACAGAGCTCAACTTCTGGAATGGGTTATTATGAAAGCTCAAACCTGTGGTCGTTTCTGCATTGGCATCGTCAAAAGCTGCATCAGTACATGCTTTGATTGCCATTCATTGGATTAATTCTGCTTGGAATAAAGTTACACAAACTACGATTAAGAACAGTTTTGTTTTAAGAAAGCTGGATTTGCTATAGCTACAACATCAGTACAAGAGGATGAACTTCTTCTATCTCTCTTGCCAGTTTTTGATGGAGTTGATTTTGAAGATTATGTTACTATGGATGATGAGCTAGCAACATCTGCTGAACCAGATCCAGAGACAATCTTTAATGAGATACTCTGTAACTAAGCTCAGCTGAGGACTCTAAAGTATTAGAAACGGATGACGAAGAAAATGATGATCCAAGTGACGACGAAACTGAAAAGTACCCAACTCTGAAGGAAGAGGATGTAAAGCGCATGATGGAGCAACTTAAAGATTTCGCTGCAGAAAAATGCCCAAGCGTGCTTAATGGAATTGTAAACTGTGAAATTGCTTTTCGTAGTTACTTAATGAACAAAAAGAGGACTCAAACAAAAATTGAATTATTCTTTCAAAAACTGTAAAAATGTGCTGAATCTACAGTAAAAATAAAAATAAGTAAGTGCTAATTTTATTTCTAAATTTTTCCTTAATGATATTAGAAAAGATTACTAAATTTTTGCTGATATTGTACTAAATATTTTCTAAAAATTCTCTAAGTTGACCACCTCAATACATTGACCACTTAGTTACAGTCCCTTGGGTGGTCAAAGCTTCATAGAGCATTAAAAATAAATAAATAAATTGTATTTCGAAAAGATAACTTTCTGTTAGAGTAACAATATAAATTTTCAAAATTTTGTCTTTCAGGGGTAAAAATCTCCTTCCTTCGTAAAATAATAACAGACAAAAATATCGATGTTGAATGATTTTACAGAAATATTATTCATGCTAAATGTACGAAAAAATGTATTAATTCTAATATTGCTTAGCAAGATTCAAAATTTATTTTGCATTAACCAGAATTTCATAATAAGCAACTTTACATTAGAGTCATTCCATGTCAATTCAACCACACCTTGTAACCCGACCCACAGGGATTTTAATGAAACTTTGTGTACGCACTAATTCTATCATGAAATGATTCCATCAGAAATTTTTCCTTCCTAGACCTCATAGTTTGTGATATATGGAAAGTCCAATTCTTGAGGTTTTCTCAAATCGCACATTTCTGAGTCTGTATTTTGAGATTGCAGTTCCATCTACAAAAAATTGTTTCTCTGGATCTAAAACATGAATCATCTTAAAAATATCACTGTAAGAATATAAAAAGATGCAGATTTTAATAAAAAATATTACTTGTAATATTTAGGATAAAAAAAAAAA
Source organism: Maratus speculifer (assembly GCA_964019185.1). Lineage (NCBI taxonomy): Eukaryota > Metazoa > Arthropoda > Arachnida > Araneae > Salticidae > Maratus > Maratus speculifer. The sequence continues at coordinate 184,459,304 of OZ025289.1, forward strand.
TTAGCCAAAGTTGAGAGTTATGGTTATTTTTCCAAATTTTTGTGACTTCACCAAAAAGGCTGTACACAAAAAGGCAAATTAAATTTCCAATTTCTTCTTGTTTTAAATAAAAGTTTACACTTTGGGCTTTCTATCTATGAAATAAAAATGATGTCTTTCACATGGCTTATGCAAAAATTTTGGGTACTTTCCAATTAGCCGGATGAGTGTTTTATTTTTACATATGTACATATGTATAGATCTATATAAATACAGATGTATTATGCATGTACATATGCATTATACAGTATATTGATATATATATATGTATAACGCTGGTGCCCATCTAACTGAAAAGTACCAAATTTTGCTGTTTTGAGAATCTGCACCAATTAAGAGGAAAAGAAATCTGACTAAGTTTAGCTGAGGTACTTAAATAATTACTGGAATTTCTATGAGTTATTGAATTTAATGATATTTGATACATGTTTTTTTTATTTGCAAATTAAAGTTTAGGCTTTGTTTTTTTTTTTATTAAAAAAAATCTGACTGTAATATGTTTCCCCATTAAACTTAAGGAATGGTCCATATATTTTATTTCGTTATTTAATGATGGGCATTTTTTGCTAATTTAAAGAATCTCTTACTTTTATTTTCAATAATTAAACTCAAAACAGATTTTTTTTTTTTTTTTTTTTTTTGTACAGTATAAAATAAATAATTTCTCCTCATATTTCCATTTTCTTTTGAATGCTTATATATTAATTATATGTGTTTAAATAATGTTCAAAACCTGCATTTCCTTTCCTTGGGTAATTTTAATCTGTTTAAATATTTATATTGGCAAGTTTAAAAACACAAATGTTTAACAGAACTTAAATTTGTTTCTATAGTCTGAAAGATTTAAGTGCACCTGTCTTGTATAAACACGTTCTGATAAAGGCAGGGTAATGCTCGTTAGTGTAAACAGATGTTTTGAAATCAATTTATTGTTATTCTGTTGTTTCTTATGTAGAATGATCTAACTTTTACTGTGCTACTAAAAATATATTCTGATTTTTACATATTTTATAGTTTGTGATATGTATAAATATTTTTTTGCTTTATTGTTTTAATATGAACCTGATACTAAACCTTCTATTAGTCTTCAGGCTTGCAGTATTGTAATATTAACTGGTTTAGAATGTCACAAAACTAGCTATACAAATAACAGAGAAACAGACTACATTGTTAATCTCTGTGATTCAGAAAAAGAGCTTTTATTACTTAGGACTATTGCATTTATAAAACAAAAAATTAAGTGAAAACCGTTTGATTAATATATGTGCGCATCACAGAATTTGACTCTTAATGAAATGTGAATTTTGTCAACATAAATGTGGAGATCCATTTAAGCAGCATAAAAAGAAAGTGAAAAAAAAAACAATTAGGGCAGTTAATAGAGATTGATATAAGGCCTAAAAAGTAAACCAAAGTTGAAAGTTATGATTATTTTTCCGAAATTTTGTGACTTTATGAAAAAGTCTCTACACAAAAAGACAAATGAAATCTCCAATTTGTTTTTGTATCAAATAAAATTAAATGCAATAACTCAAAGAAACTCCAGTAATTATTTAAGTACCACAGCTAAACTTAGTCAAATTTTTTCCCTCTTAATTGGTGCAGATTTTCAAAACAAGGCAAAATTTGGTACTTTTCGGTTAGACGGGCACTAGTGTTATACATATATATATCAATATACTGTATATATACATACATATGTACATGTATAATACATCTGTATTTATATAGATCTATACATATGTAAAAATAAAACACGCATCTGGCTAATTGGAAAGTACCCAAAATTATTGAATAAGCCGTGCGAAAGACATCATTTTTATTTCACAGATAGAAAGCCCAAATGTAAACTTCTATTTAAAACAAAAAGAAATTGGAAATTTCAATTGCCTTTTTGTGTGCATGGCTAATTGGAAAATACCCAAAATTTTTGCATAAGCCATGCGAAAGACATTTTTATTTCATAGATAGAAAGCCCAAAGTGTAAACTTTTATTTAAAACAAAAAGAAACTGGAAATTTAATTTGCCTTTTTGTGTACAGCCTTTTTCGTGAAATCACAAAAATTTGGAAAAATAACCATAACTCTCAACTTTGGCTGACTTTTTTTATCCTAAATATTACAAGTAAATTTTTTAAATATTTTTTATTGAAATCTGCATTTTTTTATATTCTTACAGAGATATTTTTAGGATGATTCATGTTTTAGATCCAGAGAAACAATTTTTTGAAGATGGAACTGCAATCTCAAAATACAGACTCAGAAATGTGCGATTTGAGAAAAACCCAAGAATTGGACCCCCGATATCTCACAAACTATGAGGTCTGGGAAGGGAAAATTTCTGATGGAATCATTTCATGATAGAATTAGTGTGCACATAAAGATTTATCCAAATCCCTGTAGGTCGGGTTACAAATGGGGAAAAAATTGGTTGAATTGGCATGGAATGACCCATTAATTAGTTTCAATTATTATACAAATACTATGAGAAAAACAAATTCAGTGCAATATTAGAACAACCTTCTTTGCCAAGCGCAATTTTCAAAAATCTCCAAATTGGCATGATTTTATATATTTACATATATAAGTTGAAATTATGAATACACATATTATATATCTGCATATGCATTCATATACACTTACATACATACATGCATAAACATATATATAAATGTATCACACAAAAAAAAGTTGCCTTAGCAAAGAGAGTTGCCTAATTTATAATTAATGTGAAAGAAAAACTATTTGGTTTAAATGCATAATTTCAACATAAAACAGATATTCTAATCGTAATTTAAAAATACATGAAAATTCTGTAAATATCTATGTAACTGATAAAATTGCACCTTTTTCTCACATACACTAAATGCATTTAGAAAATACAAACTTACAAAATTTTGTTTCTGAAGAAAAGGTAGCATCATTATTAAAGTTTTCATCACTATCTTCACTTTCACAGTCTAATGGTTTAACATTTTTTCTGGGTTTTCTTTCAATATCACTATCTTCTTCAGAATCAGAACTTATAAGAGCTTTAGGCTTTCGTCGAGGCTTTTGTACAGGCTGTAAAGATTCATCATCAGAACTGTAGATATTAGATTCTCTTCCACCACTAGCCATTATAGAAAGCAATATATAAATAGCAGTTGAAGGACAATTCTTATGTTAAATTCAAAAGCACTGCCATTTCAAACTCATGGGTAACAAGTCATCTTCCTGTAAAAAAAAAACAAATGAACAAATGAAAGTTAAGAGTAGAAAGCACTTTTAAAAGACATATTAAACCAGGAAAATAAAGAAACTGCATGAAATATTGTCCATTAATTATGTCACACAAATTTCACAATCTTTAATAAACACTTCTTTCAACAACTATCATAATTGTTGTCCGAATTTCTAATGTGACATTTGAATGATACTCCCTCTCTTGTTACATCATAGTCTTTTTGGCAACTTTAATTTTGAATGGATTTTATGCAAATACAAGTGAACTTGGTTAATACAAGAAGCAAGCGAGTTGTATTAACCATTATTCTTAATACCAATGAAAATAATGAAAACTTAAAAATGCATACACATGCCTACACTATTAATATTAATTGTTGTTTGGTAATTATCTCAATGCTTAAATTAACATCATAAATATGTCTTACTTTTGGCATTTTCTTAAGAAAAAATCACAGTACAGAAGAATGTCCTTAAAGAACTAATAATTTCAGAGAAGACATTAATGTCATACAATAATGCAACTAATCACTTTCCTTTTCCTGGAAAAACGTCTAAAATTACAATGGTCTTTGCAAATTTCAAGCTATTGATTTCACATGTCCTTTTCATTTAAATAATGCAATAAGGGAAAATAGACTTGTTAATGATATCCTAAGTTTAGATTATAAAAAAGCTTTTTTTTTTCTTGAAGAATCTTTTAATTTTTTTTCTGTCCAATATCTCAGGATATTCCTTTGAATTTTCTTGGGTGATTGTATCAGATATATCTGATACACCATATCATGTGCAAACTCATATAAAACCAAAAACTTTCTATGCTCATAAATACTGGGTCAAAATTTTTCTGCAAATTAATGTAATATTTAATAAAATTACATGTTATATCATTTTGATGATATGAATTAAAAATTATAGTTTAAAATAATTGCTATTCAAATTTAAAAATAATAAAGCGAAAATCCATGATCAGAAGGGAGTGAATTCTTTTAAATTATTTTGTCAATGCATTTAAAAATAATCCGGGCCCATTTTAAATATTGTGATCGCTTTGTAACACTATGAAATTATTCGATTAAATGCTGTCACCAGGCTAAAACGTCCTGCAGCTGCCGATGGAAAATTGATCGGTGACAAGTTTTAGACAACAGAAAATAGAAATAAAAGGGTCTGTGATGTCACAACAATGTTTCAAGTCTTTAAATTTTGAATTGTGCGTGAAGCTTTCAAGCTTGCAGATGACAATGGTGCTACATACAGTGAAAGTTATTAAATTTCATCAAAAAGCAAAAAAAGGCTGGTTAAAGACATCAATTGCCTAAATTAAAATCCCAGAAAATGCTTTTATATTCTCATATACACGTATATATGAGTGGGGTGATCTTAAAAATCTTCAGCTGCAATTAAAAAATTGAAAGAAAGGGAAAAATCTGGTGGCATTACCCTTGTCAAGGTACCAGTGTAAATATCACACTTGTACATGCCATGTGCAAAGCTTGACTATACACAATACATTCCAGTTACTTAGAGCACTACTGAGCAGCTGTTAGGACAAAATGACAAAAAAAAAAAAAAGCATTAACTTTATTTTTGATTATTTAGGCAGATGTTTATTAGGACAGAGATAAAGTTTTTTTAAAGATTAGTTTTGCTTGTTTATTTGCCTAGTAATTAAATATTTGTCAATCAATATGAAAAATTAATTTTGAATAAGACAAAAAACAAATCAAACAAACAAACAAAAAAAAAGACAACTATTTGGATGCACCAATCCCAAAATGTTTTTCCTATCTCATAGAAGCATTTTAATATTTTAAAAAGTTGTTATACATGTTAATATTTCAATATTGTACCAACTTTCATCTTCTATATAATAAAAGCCTAAGTCATGTGAAAACAACACTTCCGGGCTTACCCGCTTCATTCTTTATATGCTATGCAGCCAATTTCATGATAGTCAGCGCAGGTGATAAGTCGCCAATCTATATTATAAAAGCCCAATATCATCAACACTTCCAGGTCTCCTTACTTCACATTTTTATATGCATTATTGCCATTTTGGTACTTTTATGCTAGCCGAGTGCAGGTTTGCCAAATTTTATGCCATATGCCAGTTTCATTTGAAATATAAAACTATAACTTATTTCATTTAAAATATATAACTTTTATTTATAACACAGATTAAAATATATGTATATCAGATTCATTCATCTCATTTAAAATACAATACTAAATGCATTTTTCCAGCATAGGTAATTGCAGAGGTAGGAGTGAACAATTCATAAAATATAGGACATTTTTCGTAAAAAATATAGGACAAATATAGGACATTTTGAAAATAATGTTATTGAAAATATTTTACTATATAATACTTTTTTAGCACATAATCCATGTTAGTTTAAAAATTTTCACTAATTAATATTAAATCAAGATGCAATATTAAAAAACAAATATAAAATGAATTTTTCTATTGTTTTTCTTAAGTCCCCTGCTTGAAATCATTGCTAATTTCCTTTAAAAAATGAACCAAGGTCATGAGATATGGCATATGATACTTTCTTTGACCTTAACTGTGTACCTTGTGGCAAAAAGAAATCTTAAAATTTCACAAAAAAAAAAAAAAAACTTTTGTTCCATCTGATGGCTGAAATTAATAATTAGAGCCATACGAATTATCCATAAAATCGTGGAACGACAAATCCCTTCCTCATTTAAAATCCAAGTACTCAACTTTTTTTTAAATTTGATATTAAAACTTTAGCTTTATCTATCAGTAGAATCCATGAAGTGAAATTAAAACTATTCAATTTGTTTTTCTGAATTATCTTTCTGCTTCGTTGTTTTGTCATGATGCATTAACTGTGAATAATCACTGTTGCTGATGGGAACCAGATATGGTAATCATTTTTATCTTTCACACATAATTCGGCAATTTTTTCTTTTTTTACTCCACATCAATCTGATCTATCCAAGCATCAGAGAATTTCATCAATCTATGTTCACATTGTGTCATTGCGTTAATGTAATGAAATAAATATACTTTTTCTAGATTAAAATAAAAACCCTATATTGCAGCCGAATACAGGATAAGGATAAGAGAAACTAAAACAACTGCAATGAAACAGAAGCGTGCGAAGAGAAAACTGAGCCTGGGGCAAAGTGTCAGTTTGGCGCCCCCCCTTTCCAACTTTTTCTTGTGACAGGCCAAAAATGACATTTGTAGTATAAATTTGGCGCCCCCTAAATTTCCGCACAGGACTGCAGTAAACACAAAAACACATTAAACATTAGAACTAACTCAGCAAGCAAACCGATGCACATGATCAAGTCATTCAAAAATATTTCTTTACTGATGTCACATCCAAAAGAGAAAAAAATGGACACCGAAGCCTAGAAAATTAAGCAGAGACATCAATGTTTAATCTCCCTGGGTGCAAAGTCATGTTTAAAAATTCAGCAATCTATGCCACAGCTTCCTCCTCATTTGTACTTTGTGCACTGACTGAAAGTATGAGCAATGTGTGCAGGATTGAACTATTGCTGTTGCATGGAGGTACAGGAAAAGAAATAAAGAATACTGCCCAGTTAAACTGATGGCATTGAGCTCACAGGCTACAAATACTAATTGTACATTAAAGCCTTATATTTTCAAGGGTTAATTCCATTCGAAAAAAAAGTTAAGAAGGGGAAACAGCTCTCCCCTTTTCTCTTTTTTTATACTTAATCATTGAACCTCCTATACCATCAAAGACATGCTTTATCATATAAAAAATCTATATCCAAAATTCAGAGCAAATGAGATAATTCTTAATAAAAACCCATTTAGCATTTATATAATTTAAAAGGAGTTATCCCCCTCTTTTATACTTAACCATTAAACTTCCAAAACTATTCGGAGATTTGAACGAAATCTGAAAATTCTGCTTGAAAAACCCATTTATATAAATTAAGGGGGGGGGGGCATTAGAACCCCTGTTCCCCCTGTTTATACTTATTCAATGAACACCTAATAACAGTCACAGAATCGCCTCATCAGAATGATCCTAATCTAAATTTTGAACGAAAACTTAATTCTGCATGAAAATCCCATTTATATCAACTAAGGGGAGAGGCATGAGCCCCCCCCCCCCCGTTCCCCCTCTTATACATATCGAATGAACTCCAAAAACTAAGGGAAGCGCCTTGTCAGGATATACCTACATACAAAATTTCAAGTGGATCGGATATTTTTATCACGAGTTATCGCATTACGCACGAACGCACGTACATACAGAACGGACAGGCACATAAGCTCTCAGGCTATAATAACCTGTGAGCTAAAAACAGAAGCAATTGTAAATGCTAGCAGGCAATATTAACACGAAAAATATGAAAAAGTAAATAAATATAGGAAATATAGGACAGTTAAAGAAATATAGGACAATATAGGACATTTTTGAAGATTATTTTATAAATATAGGATATATAGGAAATATAGGACAACTCTGACCCTTGTAATTGGCAAAACAAAGAAAGCACTTGGCGAGAAAAGAAATTTGACAAAATCTTTTCTTGCAACCTTTTTTACTTTTTCATATACACAATACACAATTACATAAATAAATAATTAATAGTATTAATAATAACCTAAACCAAAATAATTTCAACATAAAAGCATTGTTTCTAATTTACATTAAAAAAAATGTGTATATTTTGAGATAACACCCATTGAAATCAAATTAACATTCATAGTATCGCATTCCTACAACCATGATTGCAAACAGTTCTTAATTTCTCTGGTCGGAATCTTCCAATTTGGATAATAATTGAAGAAGTAAATAAAATTAAGAATAAAAGTAACGTGATGGAATGCGTAGAATACTTTTAATGGAGACCAAACTGGTCGCCATAGGCGGCTAGTCTTATATATTTCTGCTTCAGTCAATTAATCAGAGTAAAAAAAAAAAAAAAAAAAAAAAGTTAAAGTAGATCATGATATTTATTAAAATCAATAGTTTTTCCTTATTCTATTGTCATCAGCAGGCATAAAAGTGGGAAATGAGTAAAAATGTGGAAAATTTTTTCCATCCATACAGAGGTACTAAGCTCTCATAATTTAAATGTCATTTTAACAGCTACTTATACAATAAAATTAAACGTAACTGTATGTATGATAACATAAAAAGCAGGAACAATACTAAAAAGGGGTAAATCCAAATATATCTGATCAACTTATGTGAAGCATAGTCATTAATTTTCAAAAACAAATGTTACTCTTAATGGTTTGGCATTAAATTCCTCCCTCCATCTTTTTGTTTTTTTTATAAAAAAATCTCCCTGCTCAATTGATCTCTGCTTCAAAAAAGGTATCACAGAAATAATTCAAAAGTGTTGTATAAATAGTGCAAAATATTCTACTCCAAAAAGAAACTTCCTTTCACTTTGAATTTCTAAAGCTTAAAAAAAATTCTTGAAAGACACTTTAAATAACTTCATTTACACGATTTTTAAATACTTATATAAGCTCAGCTTTCATTTTATTTCTCTTTTGAACAAAAATTCGAGATCTAACTCCAAAGGTTTGAGTAGACAAAATCTCCTATTATTACAGCCCCCCCCCCCCCTTCCAGATTTTTCTTTGCATTTTTTGCATCAATCCAGAGAATGTCCAGAATTGCTTCAAAAAGGTGGAATTCCTCCTTTAGGAGGAACTCTTTCATGCCTGCATCAGCTGTTTGCAAATAGCCAGATTAGCTCCCATCTTTGCACGAGCCAATGGCCAACAGAATTAATGGCACAGACATTGCTATTTCAATACACCTTTCTGGAGGATTTTTTTCAAATTCAGGAAGGACCTTGTAGCCATAGCCAAACACATACACAAAGAATTTCATTGAATTTTATGCATAACTTCATACAAATTTTGATGGTACAATAATGAAAATGCCAGAGACATTGCTGTTAGAGCATCCCCTTTTGGCGGATTTTTTTCAAATTCAGGGAGGTTCAACTAGCCACAGCTACAGTTACACAAAATATTTGATTCAATTCTATGAGTAACTTCATATACTTTCGATGGTACAATATTGAGAAAGACACAAAAACTGCTATTACAAAGTGCCCTTCAGGCAGATTTTTTTTTTTTTTTTTTTTTTTTTTTTTTTTTTTAAATTCAGGGAGGACTTAAAAGCCATAGCCAAACACTTACACAAAAAAATTTGGTCCAATTCTATGTATAACTTGTAATACTTTATATTGGTACAATATTGAAAATAGCACAAAAACCACCATTATAGCATCAGCTTATAGCAGAATATTTCAAAATTGAAGTAAGACCTGGCTTGTCGCAGCCAAAAACGTATATAAAAAATTTGACTTAATTCTATGCATATTTTTATATTCTTTTTGATCTTACAATGGTAACACACGGATATATGGACACACGCACACAGACTGGCCGACATTTTGTAAAAACATGTTTTTGGGATATCAGACCCTTAAAATGTGTAAATTCACTGAAAGCCAGAAGTAAAAAAAAATTTCACTTTCTTTTATTAAAAATAGAAGGGAGTAAAAAAGAAAAAAAGATTCAACATTTATTAAATATCAAATATAAAAAAAATATATAAATAAAAATTAAGCAATCACCTTTAACTGCATGGCTGAGGGTAAAAGCTTTTGTGCTTTTCCCTACCTATTCCACAATGATTTGAATGCTGATGATTTAATGAAGTTTTCTTTTACAGGAATTCCACAACATGTGAAAATTTTAATTTTCTGAAAATATTAAAAAATATGCTTACAAAACAATCATAACATTAAACATAATGATTACAAAAATGTACCATTTTACAACAATGGCTTTATCATTTCTTAACAAGTAAAAAAAAAATATATAAAAATAACTATTTAATATTCCATATTAATTATTTCAGTGATATCATAAATGAAGTAAAAATAAAAGATAAGATGACATACAAAAGTTTAAATATCAAATTATATACAAAGCCATCCTTAGGAGGTGTACAACTCCTTAAGAACAGCACCTAAAAGCTACATGCTTTTTTTTTTTTTTTTTTTTTTTTTTTAATTTAATATTTAAAAATTGGGATATTTAACTATCATTTTTAGGAATGTTAAAATAATTAGCATTCATACAGCAATTAACTTTAGTTCACATAAGGTTTAAGTGTATATATATTGTGTTAATACACTTAATACCCTAAATTTAAACTCAACACTGAAAAGGAAAATTTACATTTTTTTAGGAATGAAATTGAACTAGTTCATCCCGTTATATCAATCACGAAAAGCTATAGATATACATGGGTTGAAATTTTCAGATATGAATCTGTTCGACTGTGTGAAAATCTTGCTGATTCAGTGCAATAAAGAGTTCATGCAGTGAAATCAGACATCTAAACATACCGATATTTTTTTAACGTTATCTTAAAAATAAAAAGTTTTTTAATATTTTTCATGTCTAAAATTCATAGAATACAAAGGAAAAATGCTTAAAAAGAAAGAAAGAAATGAAAATAAGTGGGGGGAAAAAAGTACAACCCAAGGCTTTTTATCACCCATTTATCACAGAGAGATCCTAGAGATACTGTTTGAGTGGATCTGTGCCTACTTTCTGCATTTGAATGAAATTTTTTAAATAGGTTGTTAGATTTAAATTAACTAGAGGTAGTTAAATAGGGATATGTTAAAAAATGTCTTAACTTTTATTTTTCAAATGTAACACTCACTCTTGATATTTTATTTGAGCTGTTTGGAACGAAGCAGTCAACAAAAAACTATAGTTTTTTAGACTTTTTCTTAAATCATTAATAAATTATGCAAGAAAATATGTTAAGGATTTTTTCATAGATTTTGAAAAATAAAATTAAAATCTCACAAGAACTATAGACAACATTCAATTATTACAAAAAATAAATAAATAAATAAATAAATTAATAAATAAAAGAAAGAAAAAAAAAATATTCAAAGACATTTTGTCGAGGAGCCAACTGCAACACATCCCCTGAAGATATTAATTTGGAATGCAAGTTTCTCATCTAGTAGAAGAAAGAAAGAAAAAAAGGGGGGGGGAGGGGGATGAAGGAAGAAAAAAAGAAAAATTTTTAAACAAAAATATTAATATTAAAGTCTCTTAAAAGAAAAAAAATCCCCCAAGGACAACTCTGAAAGCTGCTGTTGTATTCTACACCAGCCGATATTTCGCAGAATGAACTTGGATGATACAGCGTTGAAAAAGGGCATTTTCTACATATATCATAGAAACTAGGAAATGCTTGAAAAATTAAGATTTTTTTTTCCAGTTATTTCTAAGATTTTATTTTCAGTCAATGGAAAAGATAACAGGAGCTGCTTCCTTCAGACTACTGAAGAGTACAATTTCTCGATAGCAAGAAGCTATAAAAACAGATGTTTTCAATGGAAATAATTCTTTATTTGGAAAAAAAAAAAAAAAAAAAAAAAAAAAAAAAATGCAGTTTGAAATTTGTAATTTGTTTTAAAATGCAAATTTATTAATAATTCTCGTAATTAAATATATGTTTCTAAGTCTAAACAATACAATCAAAGTTTTATAATCCGCACAAGTTGGGTCTAAAGGTTGTGCGGATTATGGAATATTGTGGATTATAGAGTATTTTGGATTATACCTCATTTTATTATTCCTAGACAGCATTTGAATTCTATATTCAGTATAATATGAAAAGACATAGGAGCCGACTATGGTCCCAAAGCTGGGTCTGCCAAAAAGTGGAGTTATTTTAAGTCCGATTCCTAAACATTTTTATGTGAATCCTAAAAAATCAAAAAACACTTTTTTTTTCGTCTTCGGAGATTTTTCCACTCTTTTTCCATCCTGGGGAATTTTAAAAAGGCAAAATTCCGTCCTATTGGACGGAAAACTTGCACCCTTGATTACAATACGTATATGTGACAGTCAACTGATTTGACTCTCCGATAATCAATATAGTCGTGAATAATAATGTAAAAAAAGGTTGGCGGCGTGGATTTTAAGTGATATTTTAAACACATTTTGAGGCATAAAATCACAAAAAGATGAGGAAAAGCACGTGAGATGGGAAATTGAGAAATTACTTAAAATAGCTTATGTTTAGATATCTGCTACGTTGAATAAGATTATACTATTCAATTTTTTTTTATATACTTTTATTCAAATGCTATTTTATTTCAAGAAAAAGGAAGGGGGTGGGGGTGGGGGGATCAATAATTTATGCAAATAAGTAATTTTAAATTGAAAGTATCTATTTTGAGTCCATGATTCTGATTTAATGTCTTTTTACACCGCAAGCTAGTCGTGCAATGCACATTTTCCCATGCTTTACTCAAAATATCAGTTGATAAATATGGCAAGCTAATCGTATTTTTTTTTTCACGATATTTTGCCGAAATTTGCATTTTTTCGCGATCTTTTGCTGAAATTTGCGTTTCCCCCCAATCTTTTGCCGTTATTAGTGTTTTTTTTTTTTTTTTTGCCATGCTTAGCCAAAACTCGCGTTTTTCCCACGATTCTTTGATAAAATTTGGTTTTTCCCTGCTAACTTTGAATGAAGTTTGAGTTTTTTCCATGATTCTTTGCGCTTTTCCAATTACTTTTAGACGAAATTAGTGTCTTCTTCAATGATTTTTTGCCGAAATTCGAATTTTTCCGCGATTTTTTGTCGTAATTTATGTTTTTCTCGTGATCTTTCTCTGAAATTTGTGTTTCCCTTAAGATTTTTTGACAGAAAAATTTCTTTTTCTCTGCTATTTTTAAACGAAATTAGAGATTTTTCAGCTATTTTTGGACGAAATTCGCGATTTTCCTCTGATTTTCTGCCAAAATTTGCGTTTTTCTCGCGATCTTTTGCCGAAATTCAGGTTTTTCTCGTGATCTTTAGTCAAAATTTGCATTTTTCCTTGCAACTTTTTGCCAAAATTCGTGTTTTTCCCACGATTTTTATATAAAATTTCTTTTTTCCCTGCTATTTTTGAATGAAATTTGAGTTTTTTTCGTGGTTCTTTGCGTTTTACCTGCTATTTTTTAACGAAATTAGTGTCTTTTGCCAAAACTCGAATTTTTCTGCGATCATTTGCCGCAATTTATGTTTTTCCCGCGATCTTTTTCCGAAATTTGCATTTTCTCCAAGATCTTTTGAAAGAAAAATAGCTTTTTCTCTGCTGTCTTTGAACGAAATTAGAGTTTTTTCCGCTGTTTGCGTTTTTCCCGCTATTTTTTTTAAACAAAATTTGCGTCTTTTCACGATTTTTTTTTTTTCAAAATTTATGATTTTTATGAAGCTGTTTGCTAGAATTTGCGATTTTCCTTTGATCTTTTGCCAAAATTTGCATTTTTCTGGTGATTTTTAGTCGAAATTTGCATTTTTCCTCGCAACCTTTTGCCTAAATTCGCATTTTTCCCACGATTCTTTGATAAAATTAGTTTTTTCCCTGCTATCTTTGAACGAAATTTGTGTTTTTTCCAAGATTCTTTGCATTTTTCTTGCTACTTTTTGACGAAATTAGTGTCTTTTTCCGTGGTCTTTTGCCGGCATTCAAAAATTTTCCGCTATCTTTTGCCGCAATTTATGTTTTTCTCGCTATCTGTTTCTGAAATTTGCGTTTTCCCCAAGATTTTTTGAAAGATGGCTTTTTCTCTGCTATTTTTGAACGAAATTAATTTTTTTCCCGCTGTTTTTTTCACGAAATTTTAGTCTTTTCCGCGAACTTTTTCCGAAATTTACGATTTTCCTGAGGTTTTTTTTTTGGCTAGAATTCGCGATTTTCATGTGATCTTTTGCCAAAATTTGCATTTTTAAAGTGATCTTTAGTCGAAATTTGCATTTTTCCTCACAAACTTTTGCCAAAATTCGCGTTTTTTTCACGATTCTTTGACAGAATTCGCTGTTTTCCTACTGTCTTTTGCGCGATCTTTGGCCAAAATTCACTATTTTCTCGAGACTTTTTGAAGAATTCGGCCGATTTTGCGTTTTTTTTTTGTGATTTTTTGAAAGAATTCATTTTTTCCGCTATTATTTGAAAATTTCATATTTTTCTGCGATCTTTTGCGAAAATCCATGTTTTTCTCTCGATTCTTTGACAGAATTTGCGTTTTGCCCCACTATCTTAGAAAATAATTCACATTTTTTCCGCGATTCGTGAACATAATGTGCGTTTTTCACGCTATTTTTTGATGAAATTTTCAAAGATCTTTTGACGAAATAGGTGTTTTCCCACGATCTTTTGATGAAATTAGCATTCCTCCCCCCCCCCCCCGCTATTCTTCAACACTGTTCACTTTTATACCCAATGTTTGGAAGAAATTTGAGATTTTAACGATCTTATCTCCGAATTTTCGGACTGATGATCGATTTTTTTAAAAATTCGGTACAAATTACTCCCGCAAAAAGCGGCAAAAAAGCGGAAAATCGCTCATCCGCGAAAAAAATCTCATGTCTGCATTTTTCAGGGTCTGCCAAAATATTGCAAGGTCTGCAGATATTTTTTAAGGTCTGCGCGGCAGACCCGCAGACCCGGAAGTCGGCGCCACTGTGAAAAGATAAATATGAAATCTAATAATTTAATATGCTATTTCAAAAAATGCCTTTTTAAAGTTATTTTATAGAAAAAATTGATATTTATATGCATTTAAATAAAAATAATTACATATGTTTCATAATACAGTTTGTTTTTTACTAATAAGATAAAAGTTATATTTTTAAAAAAGGATATGTTTTTTATTATGATTTTTTTCATTTTTTTTTAATTTTTTATGAATGTTCCAGTAATTTGTTAAATTTCTGAAGATTTTGTTAAGCAAAACTATAACATCATTGTTGCTTAAACTGACATGGGATTGGGTTCTCTTTCCTTAAAAGAGTACAATACATGGTCAATTTGTTTTGATTAAAAAAAAAAGTTCAGCCTGAATCTGCAGAAAAAAAAGAGAGGCTAGCCCTAGGGTCAACTTGGAAAGAATGAAGCTCAGTCTAGCAAAAATTGTAAGTCCCAGCATTAATTTGGCTATGATGTTTGTGAAGACCTTTATGATAAGCTGAAGCATCAAATTAAAGTATATTACTTACCCATCATACGTAGTATATATAGGGTAAGTCTTGCAATCGTTTTGAAAATCTAAAAATTTTTTTTGACAGATTTACACATTTTAGATAGTGGAGGTTCCGAAAAACATATTTTTAGAAAATTTTTTTTGCCGTCTGTCTGTCTGTAAACGCCCTTTCTCCCAAACAAATTGAGATCGAGACTTCAAATTTTGTATTTAGTTAGTATGTAAGAATGGGACGAAGCCTATTTAATATCAGCAACTTCAATTATCCGGAACTATTTTTTTCGGACTCTCAAAAAATTCGTTCTGATGAAAGGTATATAAAATTTAATTTTTTTGTTCTAAGGCATGGAAATAAAAGGCAATAAAATAACACACATTTTGCATATAGAACAAAGTCGATCGGATTATTAGTTGCCAAGATATTTGTAATCCTGTTTTCCACATTCTTCAATTTTTCATGACCCTGTATTTCATTCAAATTTCAATTCAGAGGTATATTTTAATTGGAAATGAAACGCTTAATCCGACGCAGTTAATTGTTAGTTAATAGAATTATTAGTTTTGGAGTTATAAGGATGTTTCTTTTAGGCAATTCGGTACTACTTGAGTAGTTTGGCGTTTTACATAATTTGTCGAAATTGGTAATCAGCAGTTCTTTAATATAGCATTCTATGTATATTAACAATATTTAAATTTTGTTTATGAATTGCAATGCATTGTATAAATAGTTTTCACAAATAGTTTTATTTTCATATACATGATGGATAAGTATTACGGTGGCCCCCAACGACTAGTTGCTTATTTAAGATTCATTTTTTATTTTAAAGTTCTAATATCAATTGTTAAGTAGGTGATGATTTTAGTAAACGACTATCATTTCCTTAATATATATATATATATTAAATGTGTATGAGTGGTGGGAGAGTTGTTAAATTAATAAGTTTGAAATAAAAAGGCCTCGAAAAAGTTCTTGCACTAGGTTTCATTTTCAGTAAGGAAGACTCCGATTCTACACAACAACAAAAGATGAAAGTTTTACAAATTTGTTATTTTTAAATAGGTATGCAATGATAAAGTAAATAAAGTGATAAACTATAAATAATCAGATTTTTAAAAATGCACATATGAAAATTATTTACAGTTGAACCTCGAAAATCCGGAACCGTCGGGACCGCGGCGATTCCGGATTTTGGAGGTTTATTAAAAAATCTTTTTTTATGGCTACCGTAAAATACAGTTAATCCACCCCCCCCCCCAAACATGACGGAAAATCGTATAACAATCAGAGGGGGGGGGGGGGGGCGCTTAAACGGGATTTTTCCGGGAACGTTTCCCAAAATTTGCAGGGATGAATCATGATAAAATGAATGAATCATGAATTTTGATACTTGAAGCAATACTTAAAAAAAAAATTGCATTTTTTTAAAAGGTAGATTCTGTTGAAAAAAGCATAAAAAGGAGAAATTTGTAAAAAAAAAAAAGCATGAAATCACTTGAAAAAACGCACATTTCATCAAAGATTCATGATTCATCCGTTCTCAAACGATCCGTTTTCTGCGATTTTTTTGAGGGAGGGCGTTTTCACAGGATTTTTTGAAAGTTTCAAATCTTTTATAAAGCGGGAGGGGGCGTTTGATCGGGAAGGGCAGATTAACGGGATTTTACGGTAGTTATCAAAATTTAACTGCAATTGATGAAAATTACAAATATGTCTTATTTTAAAAAATAATAAAACTGAAATCGGAAAAATGTCCGGATTTTAGAGATTTCCAGAATTTGGAGGTCCGGATTTTCGAGGTTCAACTGTACAAAATCTTAGTACATATTGTTTATATATACAAACTAATCCTGTATTAATTTTCTTTCTCCACCATTAAGAGCAATTTTATAAATGCTAGATAAAAACATTTACAGTAACTTAATTTTAGAAGTGATAACTTGAAATCGATCAGGTACAGTCAAGGACCTATAATCTGCACACCCATGATCTGCAATTTTCTATAATTTGCGTTACTTTATGAATCTAAACAATGAGATAAACAGTTAAGAAAATTTACAAATTTGTGATCCAAAAATGAATTTTTTAAAAGAAATAATTAAAAAAAAAATTGAAAAAAATCATAATAAAAAACATCTTTTTTTTTTTTAAATAAAACTTATCAGTAAAAAACAAACTGTATTATGAAACATATGTAATTATTTTTATTTAAATGCATATAAATATCAATTTTTCCTATAAAATAACTTTAAAAAGGCATTTTTTGAAACAGCATATTAAATTATTAGATTTCACATTTATCGTTTCATATTGTACTGAATATAGAATTCAAATGCTGTTTAGGAATAATAAAATGAGGTATAATCCACAATATTCCATAATCCGCACAACCTTTGGCCCCAACTTGTGCGCATTATGAAGCCTTGACTGTAATCCAGAAAGTTAGTTCTGTTTTCAATTTTTGCCATGCAAGCACTGCAATTGTGATTTCACGTATGAGCATTCAACTTCTATGACTCAATTGTAAACAAGTGAAGTTATTTTAAGATAGCTGAGTATTGCGTCGGCTGCATGTTAAGCTTTTAAAATGTTTTAAAAATTTGTATATTCCGCCACATGCGAGTTATGATCTGTCATCTGCTTTTTGAATGATAGGAACTCAAACTAATTGGAAGTTGCACACAAATTTGCAAATTTACGCATAGAATCCAATGAGTAATTAGATGGTATGAAGATAAGTGTGAAATTTTAATGAAGGACGTACATGACAATGAAGTGTGTAGCTGTCTCTGATTGGGAATAATTTGATTACCAAAGTTGAAAAAAAGAGTACGAAGAACTGAGTATTCACCATTATGATACTATCAATGCATTTACATCAAATTTATTGCTCATTTCTTTCAATGCTGTTACCACATGATTGGAATCACAGGTGGCATCTTTCTATGACAAGGGCATACAAAAGCTTGTACCATGCTGTGATAAAAGCTTCAACAATGATGGTAACTGTATTGAAACATAATCTGAGAATTGTACTTCATTATGCATTATTTTTTCTCAGAACTGCTCCTTTTTGTCCAATTGCTTAGTGTAACTTACTTCCTGTATTACATGGTAGATACTGAAACATTAAAATAAAAGCTTCATTTTTTTCCCCCCCTGAGATACAAATATTAAAAGAGGACATGAGGAAAAACCATATCCTTATACAATTAATTTCTCTAATGTGACTTTTTTCATTAACCTTTCATTCACTGATGGTACTTTTAAGTAACATTAAAGTTACTTTAATATTAAATTTATTTAGTAACTGTAATAGTAAAAGTAGATTTTACTTTTCAGAGAAAATATTTGTCTGAATCACATTTTGAAAACAAGGCGAAACAGTCAAAACTAAATATTTTATAAAATAGAAACTTTTTCAACCATTTACATAAGTGTAGCTCTTCTTTTATTAAACATTTTTATATGGAAAACTTGCAGCTATTAACAAACAGCACCAATCCCAATACATTTATTGACAATGTTTTTACAATGAATACAGCAACATTTGTTAAATAATTTAAGTATTTTTGTAAATGCTTTACAAAAACAGCTATAACTGTCAAATCAATTTTAATGAAAAGCTTCATCTAAATTTCATATTATTATTATTATATAAATTTTCTTCTATATCTTCAGACATCAAGGAATTGTTGAAGGGAGCAATTTTTTAAATTCATAATTTGGCACATAAAGAGTTAAATCTTACAAGGGGGCCAACGAACATGATGCTCACCGATTTTGATGAATTTAAAATATTTAAAGTTCTCATCCCTAATAATTCTGGTGAAAGCATTTCTTCAAATGGGCCTTCGACTTTGAGAAATTGGGGGTCAAAGTTCAACCTACATTTCAAATACTCATTAGCTTGCAACTATCAACAAGTGTTTCGTGATGTGAATGCAGAGTGCTTGTCAGTCAGCTGAAGAGACCGAGTCGGATGCTGCCTCCTGACTTTTTAAAATTAATTTCATATTTGCAGCTCTAAAATTGATTTAAAAAAAAAAAAAAATATGCTTTTGATTTTTTTTTGCAAAAACTTTATTTTTCCTGTAATTTTTAAACTAACATTTCTGTTGACAAAATATAAATTAATTTATGCAGAAAATTTGTTTTCATAAAATTATATTTACTTTTTTTATATTTAAGATAGAAGTCTCAAAAAATGCTTAATATTTTATTAGAAAACAATTCACAAAATAAATATTTTTTTAAAACTTGGTTTGTTTTAAAATGAAAATATGTCGAATGATTTGCAATGAATGATAATGCAAAAATGTTTATTGTGACTGGCATTGACATTTAAGTTTAATAAATGAGTAATTAATCAAGCGATATACCATTAAAATATTCAAAATGGAAATTTGCCTATATAGAGCATAAATTCTTACCAAGTACTTGTCTTCAAAATAAATAAATAAATAAATAAATAGGTCAATTTTTTTTTCCTATTTATTCAGATATATTTATTATGAAAGTCTAGCTGACAATTTCTTAAATATATACAGTCAAACTCCAATATGGCTTATAATGAACCTCTGGATAAAAAAATGAATGAAATATTTGGTCTCATGCCATGCAATACACTTTTTTATTTATTTATATATTTTTTTTGTGGATGTAATGCCCCTCCCCCCTCCAAAAAAAAAAAAAAAAAAAAAAAAAGAGGAAGTTGGATAAAATGAATTTTTTTCTGTCTGACTGATTTTTTTGTATTAATTTTGAAATTGTTACTTTAAAATTACTACATATATTGATTTTTTAAACCACCCTAGACTGGAATGTAGTGATCTTCTTTGTCTCTTATCTCCTTTTACCTTCCCTGGATGACCTGAAATGTTTGGTCCAATACTGTGCAATACATGTGTATGCTATTTTTTTGTAAATATAATAAACTCAAAAAAAAAAAAAAAAAAAAAAAAAGAGGAAATTGGATATATTGAATTTTTTTGTCTTTGATATTTTAATAATAATTTTAAAGTTATTACTTCAAAATAAATACATATACAGATTTTTAAAACCATCCATAACCTGGATGGAAGTGATCTTGTTTGCCTTTTATCTCCCTTTACCCTCCCTAAACAAAAGCCATTTATGGCAGATGTTGCAACTGTAATAGGTTAGTGGGTACAATATCTATTACCAGAATTTCAGCAGTGAATTGTAGGAATGCATACTTATTAGTCAAAAGAACAGACACAGATCAGTGTTAAAAAAGCCCTCCTTTAATCCCATCATAATGTCTTTGATATCTAATTTAATTATTTTATGTAAATTTGTGTGATATCTTCGAATAGTAGTAATCTGTTTCATATTTTTATTGAAGGCAACTAGTTAGCTTCTATGAAAGAGAATTTTAAAATAAAAAAAATGTTAATTTGATATGATTTTATTTTGCAATTTGAAAAATCCTGTGAAATTTTATAAATTCCAAATATACCCCCCATCCACACACACACACCATCCCAATTTTCCTATCCTTTTCACAAAGAGTTCCAATTATAAGCCCTCCCCTTAAAATCATTAGGATTTTCTGTCTGCTAAAGAGATGTTTATCTTCAGCCCTTTTCGGTAAATAATTGCAAATAAATAAATAATAATAATCTAGACCAGCAGTTCCCAAACTATGGGTCGCGACCCACTGGTGGGTCATGGCGATTATTTCAGTGGGTCGCTTAAATAATTGATGTTTGTTATAAAAATATATTTTGTATTTCATCTGTTAAATATATATATGTGTATATATATATATATATATATATATATGTAACAATTTCAATAGCAAATAATATCCATGTGAAGAAATATATGAGCAGAATATCCAGAAACTTCTAAATAAGCTTGATGGAGATTCAGCACAACATACTCATGTGAACATGCTTTTTGTACCTGACTGTTTTTGAAAAACAAAGTATAGAAAAAACTATGTGTTGAAAGTGAATTAAGGTTGAAATCAATAAATTTTAACTCTGATTTACATGCTTTCACCAGTAAAAACTAGTGCCGGAAAATGCACTGATTAGTTATGTTTTGATAGTAATTAAATGTATTTTGAAATTACTTTTTTAATTTGTACGTTGTGTTAATTATTATTCCACTTACGCACAATGGAATTTCGAATTGTTGTTTTAGTTAATAAACAGCACATCCTTCATACAAAAATTTGCTTTTCTTTGTAGGATAAGATAGCAATAACTTTTAGATCTCACTTGGCAATTTACATTTTGATATACACCATTATATATAGTGGGTCGCGAAATTTTTTTTTAACTTAGAGGTGGGTCGCGTTCCGATGAAGTTTGAGAACTGCTGCAAACTAGTTTGGATTTTTGTCAGTAGAGATGTCAGTTTATATATGAAGATGAAATATAAATTTCAATAGGGAAAAAAATATATATATCATGTAATTGAAAACTTTTTGGGAAATAAATGAATCAAAAAAATTTAAGTAACAGCAATTTATAACCATGTTTAAAAGTTGTAAAGTGTTAAAATATGAAATTACTTAAAGCAAGAAAAAATGTCAAGTAATAGCATCGAAATCGGACTATCTGTTTTTTAAAATCTAAGGCTCATTTGAAGAAATTCTTCCACAAGAACAATTAGGGATAAGAACTTTACAACATACCGTAAATTCATCAAAATCAGGAAGCATCATGTTCGATTCCCTAGTTAGTACAAGAATGTCTAAAAATTTAAAATATTTATAAGCTGTTATAAAAAATTGCAGCAAGAAACTATAAATTAGTTAATCATTAAATATTATTTTAGATAATTTATCATACAAAACAGAAACATTTATACTTTTTAATAAGACTATTTTAATGAAATGTGAGTGGAAATTTCATATAATTTATAAATCTTAAAGAGAAAAAAAATTTAAACATTCATTCCAGCAGATTTTTTTAGAAAAATAATGAGTAACTCAAGGAATTTAAAAAATAATTAAGTAACTGATAGACAATCTTGTTACTTGTATAAGCTCATACATCTTGTAGTCTAAAACATGATTTAAAAGCAATAAACAAGTAAGCAACCATTTCAATAACCTGTCATGCAACTGTAAATCATTTATTTCTGCTATTTAACAATAGTTTATTAATCTTTAAATTAGAATTTATACTTTGTGTAGCGTGAACTTAAAAGGTATTCTAGGAAAAAGAAATCATCAGTAACTTCTAATAACTTTCCAATTCAAGTGATGTAAGCTGTAATTGTGCACTACACCATTAACCCGTCAGTAGTTGCATGTCAGTCTTTTTGCCGCCCGTATAACTTATCTTCTCCTAACTTATATCACATTACAAATACAATGGAAATCTACCATGTAGCTGACTTTGAAGGTTTCTTGACCACCTTAGTAAAGTAACAGGGCCCCTCTGTTTTTCCTTTAGGTACATTTTTAGAAACAAAGCTGAAATTGGCGAAAACGTCTACATAACAATCCCTAATGTCAGTCTATTTTTACTTTTTCCTATTTTTCCAAATCTCATGAATAAAATGCATAATTTAAGAAAACTGCAAATTTATATCTTCATTGAAATGTAATATTTGTATATTATTTGAAAAATATTTCTTATTTTACATATTTTATATGCGGGGGGAGGGGGGAAGCAGAGTGTGACTAATGACGTAGTGAAAAAAAGTTGCGACTATTCTCGGGTTAAAAGTTATAATTTCCTTACTTTGTGTTACATATTAATGTGATGAAGTAATCAATTTCATGGAGAAAAAGGGCAAACACAAAGTCCAACATATTTTCTTCAGAGAGTTTTACTTTGCACTTTTATGGAGTTAGTGAACTTTTTAAATAAAAACATTAATTATTCATTTTTATAATTGCCAAATAGTAATCAACTATTGAAAGTTTAGTTATATTCTATCATGATATATTGCATTTGCATTCAAGAATTCTGTTGCAGAACATTTGCTATAAACTGCTCAAAAAATATCAAGCAATCAACAAACATTTGTTTAAAATATACAAAATGCTGTTAAAGAATCAAAATGTCCCCCATCAAAACATATATTACTATAAGAATAAAGGTTATGAAATGGAAACAGTTTAATATTTTCTACATTTCTAACAGTTCTTCAGTTTTTTTTTCTTATATGAAGAATTTTTTTTAATATTGAATAAAATCCTCCAGAAATTCATTTTAAGGTTATTTATAATGAAACCCCATGTAGAAATTCTGCTACAAAATATTTTGTGATAATCTGTAACAACATTTTTGGCAAATAAGTTGTGATTATTCTTATTTCAGTATGCATTTGAAGTGTTCAGAAAGAAGTATTTAAGTTCACAATTTTGAATTTAGAATCGAATTACTTTATTT
This sequence comes from Maratus speculifer, assembly GCA_964019185.1. Lineage (NCBI taxonomy): Eukaryota > Metazoa > Arthropoda > Arachnida > Araneae > Salticidae > Maratus > Maratus speculifer. Next base: position 184,483,011 of record OZ025289.1, read on the forward strand.
TTGTTATTATAATTTTTTATCGCTTATACTAATATTTTAGTTAAATTTTCCATGCCAATTTTACATAAAAAAAAAAAAAAAAAAAAAAAAAAATCAAAAAGAAAAATTACAGTTAAGCAGAAACTTTTAATATGATGCATGATGAAAATGTAAAAAATGCACTTGATACATGTCAGTGTATCAAGTGCCGAACACCTCATTTATGACACTTTATAATAGTATTATGAAAATACAATATTAAGAGGAACTTATTTATGAACTCAATGGTCAAATTCAATATGTAATGTACACTAAATAAATTATTAACATTGCCTCATCATAGTCGGCAATGGTTGTTTATACTGCTTAACAATGAGCACTTTCTTATGAGAGATCTTTCAAGAAAATTAGTTCTGCGTTTGATTCTTAAACAATAATGACACAGTAAATAGCAGCAGAGGTAATGCTTAATGCATCTTTTTTACAAACAAAAATGATTTGACCTTATATATCACTTTGTAAATATATTTAGAATTATATGTAGTTACATTTTATGGAGGTAGTAAACTTTTTAATGAAAGAATATCAATTATTCATTTTTATAACTGTGAAATGGTGATTATCAAATGAAAATTGGATTGAATTTTTATCATGATATATTGCCTTCATAACAAGAAATATTGTTTAGTCTATCATGTACACAAAATTTTGAAAAGACAAAATTACATTAGTTTGCTGCAGAATTTATTTTCTTCCATCTCTTTTTCTTCATGTTGCACTATGATTTATTTATTAAAATTAGTCAGCTTAAACATACTATTTTCTCTAATTTTTGCACTTTTTTCAGCACTAACAATCTTGATACACAAATTTAAATACTAGCAATAAGTCGAATAAAAGCAATAAACTACCAAAGTTGAAACTACTTATAAAATTTATAAATCGATACTGACACCAATGTATAAAATGCCTATTACACAAAAACTTCTTTTCCTTCAGTAAATAAAAATACAGGTGTAATGCAAAAAATGCATTAGTTATATTCTCTTTTTTCATATGCATTAAATTAGAAGGACAAAGGAAATCTGAACTCCATTTGAATACAAAATTAGGTACTACTCTGTCATCCCGTCGACCAATTTCACCAAATTATACTTATTGACAGAATTTTTATTTTAAATATTGAAAAAACAATTATTGGAATATTAATTAAATACAAATAAAAAGTCCAAATAATATCAAGCCATGACGTTTTAAACACCTTTATCGTATTTAATGTCAATGAACATGATATTCATAGTCATCCATTATTGGCATTTAATCTTAGAATTTGGCCATAATTTTTTGGTCGACAGGATAACAGAGTAGTACCCAAAATTATTAGAATATTAATCATGCAGATATATGTAGGGAATTTATTAGGTTACAATTTTTCAACAGTTTTTCATTGTATCTAAAACAGTCAGGTATTAAAAAATGAATTTTTGCAAACACATGAAAAATTTCCATGCCTGTTTCTAAAGATTTTTCATAATAATTGACATAATTTTCTAAAACAAAAGATTAAGTACTTAAAGAGAATACTTTATAATGCTATAATGAAAGTTAGCCAAAAACTTTGCAAATAAAATTTTAAAAAGAAAAAAAAAAAGAGCGTAAAATTAAAAATTGTTGAGTGCTTTAATGAATATGCTAAGCTATATATATATATTGCTAGTTTGAAACGCTTTCTAACACAGGTGAGCCATTTTAATTCTACTTATAGATTTGCACTTTTAATAAAGTTTTTTTTTTTTTTTTTTTTTTTTTTTTTTGCCATAAAATTACATTTTGAAGCTTTATAGAATTGCAATAAAAGAAAACAACTGAAAGCAAAGTTTAATGTAATTTATTTTTAAGCTAGCAAACAATTTTTAATTGAAATTATTCTAACATTTCAACATCAAGGTAGTGAATAATAATTTTGTACTTAATAAAAGTCATTCTTTTCAGATTTAATTGCATTCATTATTAAGTTGATCACTTATATACCTAGATTTTATTGCAACATGTGTATTTGGCACCAAATGGCATCCAATGGGATATTACCTCCACCACTTCTAATAATGCTATTCTTTATAATTCACATATTTAGTACTAAGAATATTAAACAAAAGTTTAATCCAAGTTTTTTTTTTTTTTTTTTTTTTTTCTTCTCTCTCTTAGGGTCTGTTTTTTGAAAAATAAGTTCTTTTTGTGAAATTTATTATATTTTTGTGAAAAATAGCATTTTTTAATGAAGGATGAAACTCTTTCAATTAAATTCAAACCAAGCATTTATTAATAGTAACTTCTTTAAGTTTGCTCACTAAAGTTTTCCTTTTAGTGAGTCTGTTTTGGCCTGCAAATTCCACATTTTAAAACCTAACATAATAATGTTAAATGTTTTTATAAAATGAAATTTGTAAAGGGCCCTAATTAGGCCTCAAATTTTGCTTGGATTAACTCCTGTGAACACAATCTTAAATATTAATGCAAGGAATTTTTTTTAATGAAATTTTGGTGAAAACTTTGCAGTGATTTGATCAAAAACATCATTTCAAGTTCTTGTTATATTTTTGAAGGATGGATGCTAGTTGATTGATATACAAATCTTTTTTTTTTTTCCCTATATTCAATATCTAAATAAAATATAAATGAACTTTATAAAAAAATGCTGCAATCTTTCAAAAGAGAGAGAGAGAGAGAAAAAAAAAAAAAAAAAAAAAGTTAAGAGCATTAGTTATTACACTCTAAAATATGCACAAAAAATGTTTTGTGTAATAAAAGATTTTGGAAAAAAATGCATAAAGCTTTAAAAATTATAAAAGTATATATATAAATGCAGAATTTAACAAGTTTGAGAATATTTTTGTGCTTATAAACTAGGGATGGGACGAATATTCGGCTACTAATCGGCCCTTTTGCTGAATATTCGGTTGGCCGAATATTGAAGGCTTGTTGTCCGAATATCTGTAGCCGAATATTTAGAGATATCTGGCTGAATACTGGTAAAATCTCGCCGAATAGTGAAAGATATCTTGCCAAATAAATTTAGGATTTTAAGAGTTTCATTTCTTACAATTTTTTTTCTCTAATCCAAATTGGCTACTTCATTCATGAAGTCATTCTCATTCTTACTTACAAAATATACAGTTATTTGATTGCTAAAAAATACACAGCCTTTCTGCATTTCCTATAAAAGTGAATGATATTTTAGAAAATGCTGCCCAAGTTGGAGATTTAAATGTATGGGAAATGTTTTCATTAGAGAATGATATTAAAATTCAAGATATAAAAACACTTACAAAAAACAGTTTTATTTTAAAACACTTGCATATTTATTAATGTCTGCAAATTCCATGCACATATAAAAAAGGCTTTTATGAAATTTGTAACTTACTTCCATAAAGTAAGAAATGAAAAAATTCATTCACTAGGTGTATTAACAATGATTCATTTTCAAAATTAAATATCAAATATCATTATTCCAAATACTATAACGGTACATCTAAAAACAGAACTGGTGACAAACTAGATATGCATTAGATGACACAACTAGCTTTATTAAGATCGTTTTATAAGTATTTATAAATTCTAAATACTGAACAAAATATTTTTTTTTTTTTAATTCTATAGTTTTCAATTTTAAATAATTATTTGGATAATTACTGACTTAATTATGTAACATTATTATGTTTATATTTTTAATTTACACATTCCTTCATTCATGTTGTTATCAATTTCTGTTCATCCTTTTAATGCTTGTTGAATAAGTGAAATATTGAAGTTGAATATGTGTGTGCCAATTCAAATGTCAAAGATTTTGTTACCATATGCATTCTACTGTACACATAACCTTTTGCTTTAACAGGATTTGTAATTTAAAGCTTGGCAACTGACTTCAGAGCAGACTCATTCTTATGAATTCGCTTATCATTAGGGACACAAACTCTAAATGATCAAATTTACTTCATTAAAGGTTATTTCAGAAAATATCTGCTCTTGAGTTCTGAGAGAGAGATTAAGAATATTATTAATTTTAGATGCAAGAAAGGGTAAAAGTATTATTTGATAGTAAAAGTGAAGTACATTCTTCATATTTTAATGACAATATCTTATCATCCTGACTTACTGAAAATCAATTTGATGTACTTTAAGATAAAAGAATATAATGCAATTTCATAATTTTTTTGTGTTAAAATAAATGTGTCAAATTTAAAAATACATTTAAAAGCACATTTAAGAGTAATAATTATTAATGAGTTCCTATTTTTTAAATTATATATAATCAAAATTTATTTTCTTTATTGGAAAAAAAAGTTTATATTCGGCCGCCGAATATTCAATATTCGACCTAAAATTTGGCCGAATATTTGGTATTCGACCAAATCACTATTCGTCCCATCCCTAATAAACCTGAAATAGGGTAAAATTTAACTAAATTTTGTTGAATTTTTCATATATTCAAATATAGTAGATCTTTATAATGCAATTCTATATAATGTGCTTCTCTTTGTAAGCAAGGTACAATAGATATAAGTTAAAATAAAATGCAACTGCATTCCACATTGTAAAAAAAATTGCTATTCTCTAGAAGACTAAAACAGTTTCATCTTTATCTCCAATATTAAGAATTTTCTAATGAAAAAATTGCTTTTATTCTTATTGCAATGAAGTTTTTGAAAATGAGTAACATAGTGAATAATTTGTTTCAGGCATATTTGGATGATGTTTATTAAAATATAGATATTACAGTAGACTCCCTCAAATCTGCGTCCCTAAAATCCGCACATTTTTTAAGATGTAAACAATGAAAAAGAAGATGGTACTGAAGTCAGCGGCTTACACAATACAAATAATTTTATAACAATATCTATTTTTAAATCATTTTCCACTTCTTCCTTTTTTGAAATGTTTTTCAATTTAATTTCTGCAGTGTTAAATAATATGTTACTTAGACGTACGATGATCGATATTTAATCGAAATAATCATTATCGTATCGTAGTTGCATCGTAATATAACTTTCAATGGTTTGTAATTCATGTGGGAGGACAATTTTTGCTTTATAAAATTATTATTTTATAATTCTATTACTTACTATTTTCTTATCAGTGCTAGTTATGAAACGAATTTGGGATCTGCATCCTGTTTACTAATTACTGTGACCAATATTTAATCGAAATAATCATTATTGTATCGTAGTCCCAGCATAATGTAACTTTCAATGACCATTTGGTGTTGTTTGTAATTCGAGTGACAGGATAATTTTTATTCTATAAAATGAATATTTTAAAATTAATCAAGCATTTATTTATTTATTAACAAAGGCAAATATTTTTCTTTATAAAAAATAGAATGATTCTTCCTCATCAGTATTGCATCTTAATTATTTACTTTATTTTATAATTTTTCTAAATTTTTTTTTTACTTAACTTTTTTTGTAATAATTACTTGATTATTAACTATTTATTTATTTAAATATTTTACTTAATTATCTTAATGTTTCAATTTATTATATGCATTCATTATAATGCTTAACTACCAATCAAATTAATGTTTGAAAAATGTAAACAAATGAATGACCAGAAATCTACAAAATTCTAAAATCCGCACAACCCCTGGTCCCAAGCTTTGCGGATTTGAGGGAGTCTACTGTATATAAAAATATATTATCTCCATAACTTCTGGTACTAAAAAACGGGATATGAAGATCTTCTACTGTATATAGGAATGTTTCAGAAATATTTAGCCATGTTTACAAGGCAAGATTCATGATTTGTGAAATGTGATCTATATAATGGAAAATTTTATATAGCACAGAACAATGTGTTTTTAAGTTTGTGTTATAAAGATCTTCTAATATATTAAAACTAAACCATTTGACAAGAAGGAAAAAAAAAAAAAAATCTAAAAGAAAATCTTAAAAATAAAAAATGAAAGAAAATCGAAATGCTCTAATTTTTCATCCTCCATTCAAGTTTCTACTCTATCTGTTTTAAAAATAATAATTATTATTTATATTTCTATGGACTGTAAAAAAACATTAACTTCTGCTATGATGTTCATTCAGTTAAATTAGATGAGAGTGCTCTTCTTTTAAATAATGTAAATAAAATAACATTAATTTCAAATGATTTCATAAAGTATTTATACATATAAAATAGAATTACAAAATGATTTAATAATAACATGATTTTTCTAAAGATTTTTAATTTTTGAACACATGGATTTAGGAAATATTATGGTACAGATAGGGACCTGTTTGCCAATTATTATGCTAAATTACAACAAAAGGTTTATTTGGTGAGAAAAGAAACAACTGAAATCATAAATTGTAAGAGCATGTAATTCTTTTGGCAATATTTTGAATAATGTTATTGCACAATCAAAGTTTTTTATGTATCTTATTATTTGGGTCTTGATATGTTTCAGAACTCATTGAGACCTTTTAAAAATTTTATTTACTTGTTTACCCCATTAACATGCTATAATGAATTGAGAATTAATACTGATGATTTTACTTTTCTTTTTTTACATAAAATGATTTAGAAATTAACTGGGCAAGAATTTATTTCCTCAATTTTGCCATGTATGTATAATATGCTTGTTTCATTATTACCTATAACCAATAGCTCAATTTAGATGAACATCTATTCTAAAAAAAAAAAAAAAAAATAATAATAATAATTACAACAAATTAGACCACATATTGAAGAAGAATGGTATGTTAGAGTTTAAAGAATGAATTTATAATCAGTGTTTCACAGGAAATCTATTTAACATTATTTGAATTTGTCTGGTATAGTAATTTATCCAAACAGGATTTTAGTTGAGTTTTTGAAAAAGAAAAAGCCGATAAATTCTTGCGATTGCAATAATAAAAAAAAGATAATTAAGTTTCGAAAAGAGAACGGATGTATGTACCAACTAAATATTTCCTGAGAATGATGACATGTTTGACGCTTCACAAATTACAGCTATCCTTTCAGACCCATTAATGAACCATAATTCCGACTATTTCTTCACTTAAATCAGTCGTTTAATATTTTCATCATTCTAAAGAACACATTTCATCAGATTAGAGTGTAATTATTTATTTATATAAAGAAAGAGTAAGCTTCAGGGCCCGACTAAGTAAAGGGCAAAATTAGCACTAGCCACCGGCCACAGGGCCAGTAAATGAGAAAAAGTGGCTAGTGAAAATTTAACTATCAGTGGCCACCTCCTGGCCACTTTTTCATATGATGAGAATAAAATTTTCTTGCATTTCATCAAGGATTCTACATTTTTTTGTTCTAATATATTTATATTAACATATTTATTTGGGCTATTTAGTTTTAGATTAATGCGTACAAATTTTTTACTGTTTATTATTTTTAAATAAAAAAGTGGCCACTAGTTTAAAGAAAGTGGCCACTTAAAAAACTAGTCCTAGCGGCCAGTGGCCGCTAATGAAATTTCCCAATTTTGTCTTATACGACTAAGGCTATGTGGCCCCGGGCAAAGCGTCTGGGGAAAGGGGGGGGACGACGACTTCTACAACCTTTTATGTGACTAATGTGGAAGTGGGTAATATTAAACTTCATACTCTGTGGAGTTCACATCTGTGTACAGAGTATCACAACTTCTTTGCTTATCTATGTACAATATAAGATGGCTAAAAGAAAATATTGCAAATTAGTCATAAAGTTTTAAACTTGCCACGATACAAAGAAAACATTAACCCTAGTAGCAGAATTCTTTTCTGTAGTCTGCAACATAAGTAGGAACTTTAAAAACAGTCTGTAGAACTTAAGGATAAATGTCCTCTTTCCAATCTCTCGTATTATGATGCATGGTTTAAGCTCACAAATATTTGTGATTAACATAAACAGAAAGTACTTTTAAATATAAGTTACCTTTGTCTTCAGAATCTTTAACACCATCATACATTGTTCAAAAGACTGAGAAAATCCACTCCCCCCCTTGGTATTTCTTGGGGAAAAAACTTTAACAAGGGAAACAGGAGAGATAGAAGGTTGGGAACCACTTAATTTTATTATTCAGAGTTATTTAGGTTGTCAGTATAAGCAGAAGTTGTTCTTCATCCCAGAAGTTTTATTTTATCAATTGTTAGATAAAGGATTTAAAGAAAAAATGTAAATATACTATAAAAAAAAAAAAAAAAAAAATCTTCACATTTTTTCCCCTTTCTCAATAAATAATTATGATTTCAAAAGTGATACTTATAAAATGGTGCATATGAAAATGATTATTAAACATTCATTTTGTGACATTGTGCAATACAAAAAGTTTCGAAAAATGTTGTGCAACACAGCAAAGAACAAAAAATTGCAAAGCAACGAAAAAAAAAAAAAAAAAAAAAATTATACAACACAGGAATCAATTCCTTTCTCCAGTTTTGACATGTCAGAATTATAATCAGTTTAAGAAGTCACAAAATATCTGTTAATAACTGTAACAAGCATTCATGTTGATTTATTACAATATTTTCTGAAAATTATTATTACAATCCCTTAAAGTAAAGTACATGAGATTGGCAAAAAGTGATGTCAAAAGGGGTTTAATTTAAAAGTATCTCAATTTAAGGGTCTAATTTCATTCATGGTATGTGCATGCATGGAGTATGTCAGTATGTCCACAATCTGATGCATTAGGTCTCATAATTTCTGTTTAAGTCCCTGGCCTATAATATATATTTTTTAAATGCATTCCTTTATATTATTAAACTAAATATCTTTGTAATAGCCCCATCTAATTTTTCTTTTCTTTGAAAACGCTATCAACTAACTCTGATATATATAAAGCTTAGCTTTTCAGATAAGAAATAAAGCAAAACATAATGCACACAAGAAATTTAGACCATAAATTCTAGCAAATTTGATTTTCAAAGAATTTGCTCATGTTTTGCGAGCTATTTAAGCAAATCTGAATTCTGGATAAAAGCAATTTATTTTGCCTGCTTTTTTCCAGTAATAATGTATTCTTTTATATAATTAAACTAAATATCTTTGTAATAGCCCCAGCTAATTTTTTTTTCTTTGTTAACGCTATCAACTAACTCTGATTGCAGCAATATTTCAATAAAGTGGAAAGAAAAGTATTAATTTTATTTATTGTTACATAAAATTATTTATATATTAAAAATACCTTTAAAATTGATAAAAAAAAGAAACCCATAATATGCAATAAACAATATATGACAACATACTCAATAAAAGTTGTTTTTTTATTAAAAACTTGTTGACAAAAACATCAAAGTTGGACTGAAAACACAAACAAATGAATTATTACAGTGAAACACTGACCCCATAACTTTCATTTAGTAAAATAATATTAGGAAAAGATTTCAATGCATGGAAAAAAATATTTGTTGTTTACATTACTTACTATAAGTAAAACTCTTCATCTGATTATCATATCATCAACAGTAATATTATAAACATTAACCAAAACAAGAACTACAGTGAAACGCAGAAAAAAACGTAGATTTATTATTTCAAAACATAAAATTAAAAATAAAAGAACTTATCCTACGAAATCTTGCTAAATGATGGAGATCACCAATTGCGTTTTTTTAATATGTGACTTATATACATAAACCCCAAATATACGATCTGACATGCAAGTTCAATGGGAAAAATATAAAAAAACACAAAGCTACAAACTTAATGTAAAAATTACCAGAAATTTACTCCAAAAATGCACACACACACATGCGACGCACTAAATGTATACACAAGACCTTTAATAGTGAATGAAAATAAATATCTGCCATATTTAAGCGACATAAAGACGCCATTATAAATATCCAATTCTGTAACATAAATTGTGAAAACTAATCAATTTATACACGTAAGCTATACAGAGGTTTCTTAAAGTTTCAAATGATTAAATTTTATCCATTTTTATTCATTTTATTAAAATAATAAATTAAGAGATCATAGCCGCTAACTTTGTAATGTAGCAATCATAGCTCTTATATGAAAAGCTTCTCATTACACATAAGTACATCTTAGAACAACATCTTCAAAATTTGAATAAGAGTCATTATCTATAATTAAAATTTATATAATAAAGTCAATTTATTTCTGCATACTTAATTAAAATCTACAATCCTATGCTGCATTCCCGGATCAACTTGCATGATGCCACAGGTTAAAATAATGATTCTTTGATATTTGCTGTATATGGAAATTGCGAAAAATCACTGTAACTAATGTCAATTTCGAAATAGTAATTTCGAGTCAAATGTTAAAATATAAATATTTTTTAACATGATATAATACAAGAAACGTATAATTACAAAAATATTTTTTATTAAATATAAAAATGACAATTATTTTAAATCTTTTATGTATTTTTTAGGCTAAAATAATCATAAAATAATTTCATTATAAACAAAAGTTAATTTGAAGGAAATTCTAATAATTTATTTCAATTAAAAAAAAAAAAAATCACATGGCAGTTAAATTGATAACTCCTCTTTTATCTTGTTGATTTTCATTTTCGTTTTTCTCTTTGCTGCCGTGCCGGTTCTGCTTGTCTGCTATTTTTCGCAATGGATGCTGTATTTGGGTAATTATTAATTAACAATAAAGAAATGTTATTAAAATAGAATCAGTATATTTTACAAGTTGTTTTCTTTTCCAGATACATCGATCAACATAAACAGGATTTTATTAATAATTTGAAGGAAGCTGTTGCAATAAAAAGCGTTTCAGCATGGCCTGACACACGTAATGAAATAATTAGAATGATGAAATGGGTAGCTAAGGTAAAATATGGTTTAATATTATGGATTTAAATAATAATTTTAACGTTTTTCTGTCTCATTATTTTTAAATTTTCTGATTAAATTTGATTGATTTCTGATTATTGATGTGATTGATTTTAACTTGAAGCTTTTTATCAGAAACATCCTTATCTTAACCAAACGAAAAATCATGTATTAGAGCATAGCATAGATTGTGAAACACTTTTTCATACTGTTGGGATATTGTTAAAAATTTATTATTACAATAAATGAGACATTTGAAAGAGAAAAAAAAATAGTAAATAAACAAATAACCCATTTTCGGGTCATTCCATTTCAAATGATCCAAAATTGAATTAATTTTTTCCAGGGTTGGGTTTTTGACATGACGGTGGTAAAAACCGTGTTTTTACCGGTTTATTCCGTCAAAAAGCTATCTTTTTTAATCTTTCTTAGATTTAATCGTAAATGCCGGATGCAATACATTTCTAGATCATTTTTTTTTTTTTTTTTTTTTTTTTTTTTGGTTCTTGTTATTTTTATTCACAATTACTTTTGTTAAATTTATTTAAAAGTATATTCTAAATGAAAAAATTAAATTATAAGAGTAAAAGGAAAGAACAATATTTGGCCTTAATCTCCATTAAAATATTCTTTTAAATGCAGTGAACATTTACATTAAATGATAATAATAGATTATTATACATATTAAATAGCATTCAATATACATTTTTAATATTAAAATCATTTTAGAGATGAAAAAAGCTATTATATGGTATGACAATAGATGTCAAACATGGACTAGTCATTGAATAAATTTGAATATTCTTAGACATAATATTTTAAAATGTGTATCTTATACATTTGGTTAATGCAATTATGATGATTTTCATTTCAATAAATAGGTCTTAAAATTTTAAATTAATAAAATTGTCATATAAATAGTGAAAAGTTTATTAGTTTATTTTTTGTTAAATATGGTGCAAATATATATACAGTGAAACCTCCAAATAAGGGACACCTCTATTTAAAGAACACAAGTTGCGGTCCCAAAGAGGTCCCTTATTTGGGGGTTTCACTATGTAAGGAACTCCAAGTAAGGGACACCTCTATATAAGGGACGAAAGTTGCAGTCCCATGGGTGTCCCTTATTTGGATTTTATAGACCATTCCAACTCCTATATTTTTAGATATAAATTTTTACCCGAATAGTCGTGAAATATTTTTAAAATCTAAACTTATTAAAGTTATCATAAAGTCAAACTATTTATGTCCTGTTCATATCTTATTTAAAGTTATTTAGGTATTATTTAAAGTGAATTGAAAGAAATAAAACATTGCACATTTTTATTGCAATACATATGATGAATGAGTAAATCTTTTACCTTTAAAATTATAAATTATTCTTAAATTTAGAGAGATTCTTAAATGCGTTATTTTTACTTATTTTTTAATGCAGTTAATTTTATAATTAATGGTTCTTTATGGGTCAACGTTTCAGCTTAAAAATAATAAATTTAATATTTTATTTACTTATTTATTTGAATGAAATAATACCAAGACTAAGGAATAACACTGCAATAAAGTACTTAACAAAAATATAGTAAAAGATGAAGTTTTCACATGGTTTAAAGTTTAATATTGATTTCAAAATTTTAATCTCTACAAGATTCAAATTTAAAGCACAAGTGATATTTCTTACTCCCAAACTATGTATGTAATTCTCAGCTATTAAAATATATTTAATTTGACTACATATATGTATAATATATTTATGTAAATCAGATTTTGCTATATAGAATTAAAAATAATCAATGAACAAATTTCATTTAAACGCAGGAAAGTTATTTCTGAGAAAGCTATTTTCCTTTAAACAATGTAATAAATTCTGCCAAAATTTATTTCACATTTTTTAATCTAATACTTAGAATTTATAAAATTTCTTCAAAAAATTTAATTTTTTTAGACTGTGCCAAATAGCTTAAAATTATTGTAGAGATCTAACAAAGATATAATCTATGGTATATCGTCTAATGCAATTATTTTGTTTTTTCTGGGATGGATAAATATACTTTAGAGTCTTTTTGATATTGAATATTTCATATAAAATGATTTAATACTAAAGACAGAATGAAAAAACAATTATTATTGTAATGTAAAAACAAACTATTGAAAAGTGGGTTTTTGACAGTTTTCGACATTTTTGACAAGGAGGTTTTTGACATGACGATAAAAACCATGGTAAAATCTGGTAAAAACCGTCATGCGTCAAAAACTTGCCAACCCTGATTTTTTCCCTCACATCTTCAGATTTTCATGCAGTTTGAAATTCTTAAACATTTACTTTAGAACATTAAAGAATGATGTGTTAATTTTTTTTAATCATGAATAGCTATTTTCTTATTGATTTTTAAAGTTTAGAAAAAAGGGTCATTCCATTGTAACTTACGTTACATTTAGAACAATTTACTGCAGTAATTTTAGTGATGTAACACAAAAAAAATTCAATTGTAAAATTAACATGATTTGTCAATGAAACCCCTCAAAGATTCAATTTGGATGAAAATTGCCCAAAAAATGATAATGAAAATTACACTTCATATGATAACTTACCTTCCTTTTTCAGTAATGGCAGTTACTATAGTAAATATAACTACCGAAATTTAAGAAATAACATTTAAATTAGGTAATTTTCATCTAAATTGGGCTTTGAATAAGTTTAAATAGTAAACTATGTCAAATTTACATTTTGAATTTTTTTTTTTTTTTTTTTGTGTGTGTTATATTACTAAAATTACTGAAAATAATTCTAAATGTAATGTAAGTTACCATCGAATGACCCAAAACACAGTTTTTTGGTTTGTTGACATTTACAAAAATGCTCGTAATGAAGGTTGAAATTAAAATATATGAAGATATGGAAAGTACTGTTTTGTTCAGAATTGTATAGGCTTTAGTTTGATACATCAGAAGATCAGGATTGTAAAAAATTTAAATTAAAAAAAAAAAAACAGTATGATTTAAAATTTTCAAAAAATTCTCATATGTATATGTTTCTTAAGTTATTTGTTACATATTTTGAAAAAATTGGTTTGGATCTCAATGGAATCATGTTTCTAAAAATATTTTGCTGACTCATGTCACGTAATAATAGTAATAAAAAAGGTCAGTGGTGATTGTGTTTTGGCTGTACCCCAGATTTCAGGGCCTTTCGATCGATCCTTTTGGGTTTATGATATTGTTATGTTTAATGTGAAATTTTAACATAAAAAAACTCTAATTTCGAAAATATTGCAGAAAAAACGCAAATTTCATCAAAAATTAGCAGATAAAACATGAATTTCTTTAAAGAAGCGTGCAAAAAACTACTTTATTTATAGAATCGCTGGGTAAAAACGCAAATTTCAACAAAAAATCATAAAAAAGATTGATTCTATCAAAAAATGGCAAAATAGATCAATTTCGTCAAATAAGGACGAAATAACGATCAATTTTGTCAAAAAATCGCAGAAAAACGACTAATTTTGTCAAAAAATTGGCAAAAACAATCAATTTTGTCAAATAAGTGTGAAAAAATGATCAATTTCATCAAATAAGCTTGAAAAAATGGCAAATTTTGTCATATAAGCACAAAAAACAGCAAATTTCATTAAAAAATAATCGCGTAAAAATAATCAATTGCATCAAATAAGTGTGAAAAATGGCAAATTTTGTGAAAAGATCATGAAAAAACAACCAATTTTGACTAAAGATCGTGAAAAAGGCCACAATTTTTGTGAAAAGATTACGAAAAAAAATAAAAAATTGTCATTGTTGGAATGGTACTGTTCCAAAAACTGTTTTTGCTGCTTTAAAAACTGATTTTGTTGCTATGTTTATTTTTATTTTATTTTTTTATCCTTTGCTTTCCCCAAAAGCTGTTTTAAGATATTAAAGACAAAATGGACGTATGTTTAACATCACGAAAGAAACATTCCTAGAGATGTGTTTACACATGAATTAGAAATTTATTTTTCATATATATTAACAAGTTTATCAAGCTGATAGTTTATCCTGTTTTTTATCTCCCCATTTTGTCTTATAAAAGCAAAAAAGTGTTTTTACAATTATAATATTTCTATATGAATTCCTTTTCTCACTGTGACATTTTTTTTTTTTTTTTTTTTTTTTTTGTTTATGTACATATTTTCTCACAAAATGAACATATTATATCCCCTGTGTTACCTGTTTAGTATTCTCACAATGTAAAATTGTATAATTGGGCAAAAATTATAGTAATTTAATAAAATCTCAATCATACATACTTACACATGTTAGTCATTGTATATTTAACCCTTTGATTTATTAGAAAGATTTTTCTTTTTATTAAAATAAATAAAAGAAAACATCTCAGTAATACCGGAGACACATAGTAACACAGGGGTCACCAAAGTAACAAAGTGCACACATGCTCAACACTATGAATGTAAAAATCTTAAAAATGTGTTTATGTATATATTTTTTCTTATATGCAGTAATGAGTAGATCAGAATACTAGGATATGCTACTTTTAATTTTTATAAAGCGTTTTTAATTCCTTAACAGTATTAGCAAAATTCAGAAATAAGATTACTAAAAAATAAGCACTTCTGTGGACCCTGTATATAAACCTGTACATGTGTTCACTAAGACACTGAATACAACATGTAGATTGAATATTTTGATAAATCTCTATAAATATATGTTTAATAACTAAAATAAATGAAATAATTACATGTTTATATTCAATGGTTTGTGTTATGGCTTATGAGCAAACGTATGATATTGCCATTTGGTATCATCAATAAATATTTAAAAAAAAGTTTCCAATGAGAGAAAAGAACACATTATAGAAAATTTTATTTTATTTGTATTTTAAAAAAGATGCAAAAAATACCCGAGAAAATCTAAAGTATGGTAGCTTAGATTTGAAGAAAAAAATTAAGGTTTTTATAGAAATTTATTATACAATATATATATATAATCTCTCCCTTGAAAAAATGTTTTTGGTTGCATTAACAAGCATAAATGTGATACATATTTCTGACATAGCCTTTTGAATCAAAGTTGCACATTGACATTTCTATAAGGCAATTAACATGATTAGTTTGTATAATTTCCAAATTTTAAAGAATAGATATTTTGAACTTTATATTATGGTATGATTTTCATTAACATTTATTTCAGTTGTCAACTAAGGGAACAGCTGTAACATATAACTGGCTGTTTACAGTTAAAAAAAAAAAAAAAAAGAATAAGAATACTTTCTATTTTCCTAAAAAAAAACTAATTCCAATAATACAGTAGACTCCCTCAAATCCGCACAGCTTGGGACCAGAGGTTTTGCGGATTTTAGAATTTTGCAGATTTCTGGTCATTGCTTTGTTTACATATTTTAAGCAGTAATTTGAGTGCAATTAGAACTATAATGAATGCTTACAATATAATTGAATACTAAAATAAGTAATAAACTAAAATAATAAAAAAATAGATAATTTCTTAAATAATTAAAATATTAATAGCAAAGGTCAAGGTAATAATCAATAGTGTCTGATTAGATATTCATTATAAAGATTAAATGTATTTTTCCAAAATTATTCAACAAAACTTGCCTTATAAAAGTGCATTACTAATTCACATCAAAATCATAAAATAAGGATTTTTTTTCAAGTTTAGCCAGGCTTAATAACAAAAAATCTTGATTAATGCATGAATATATTTGGTAAGAAGATTGTGATTACCAGTAATATCAGCAATATCTTGAATTTTTTCCAAAAAAATTTATTTTTCCTTCATGGAAAAAACATGAATAGACTATTATTAAGATAATTACAAATTAAAAAACATATGGAATTGATACAAAACTAAAAAAATCAAATTTTGTCCCAATATCAAAACTGAAATTTTCATTGTTTACATCCATAACATATGTGCGGATTTTAGAGAGTTGCGGATTTGAGGGAGTCTACTGTATTATTTTTTTAAAAAATTGGCATATTTCTTTAGTTAAAACAACATACAAAACTTTACATGTAACTTTTAGCCACATAATTGCCTAAAAATAAAATTAAAACCCCTGTGTTATTTTATTGTATCTTGTGTTACCATCATTGTGGTAACACAGGGAATGAATAACATTGGGTAGAGGTCTGCATGAGCCGGAATTTGCAGGCCCGGGCCCTTAGGAAAATTATTTTGGCCCAGCTCGGGCAATTGTAAAACTCAAATGTTCAGCCCGGCCCATACAGAAATCAGTGAAAACAGGCCCAGCCTGTTTTGGCCCATTGCAATTTCTACGATTTCTAAAAAATTCAGATTTTTATCATACAATTAAGATTCCTTTAAAGAATACTGCATATACACTATATTGCCATTGATTATGGGACACTTGCGATTTTAGACATTTTACTAAATATCTAGAAAAATACATGAGGAATCATCTCGAAACTCTTAGTGTATAAATATAATAGTATACGTCATACATCTCCGTGAAGATTTTTTACCGAAACTCCATAGGGGACCGTCAACAAATTAAAAAAGAATGAATATCTTTTGAATAACCCTGTCAAAACTAATGTAGCAAAAGTGCTCAAACTCTAGATTATGATTGAATGCCTTATTGCAATACTCTGTGTTCATTTTTATGCAAATAGCATGCATACTCGCAGAGTAATTAAGGGTTTTATAAAAATGGTCCCAAATTTTTCCAAGTTTTTTCCTTATAATTTTCAGAGTTCTTAATATAAAATAATATTTTTTTCAGAAAATATAAAAAACAACATTGCACACAGTACCTTGTAATCAGAATTAAAAAATAATGAAAATTGTATACAAAATAAGTTGGTTTACTAAATAATTTTTTACTGCGCATGCGTCAACGATATCAAAATTTCATTTGCATATTATGTTAGCTAAATGTATAGAGCAACTTTTGTGAAAGTCACAAAATCATAAATTGAAAATTCTGAAAATAATCGTCAATTGAATAAGTTGAAAATCCGTTATTCTCAAAATGAAGCAAAAACAAGAGGGGTTGTATTCATATATTCATTGATTAATATCAATATAGAATACACAATACGGGATGTTACAACTACTTTTGGATAAAATCCCTCATGTTTTTGCTTCATTTTGGAAACAACGGATTTTGTCTTTTTTCTATAGACGATTACTTTCAGAATTTTCAAGCTATAATTTTGAGACTTTTACAAAAGTTGTTCTATACATTTAGCTAACATAATATGCAAATGAAATTTTGATATCGTTGACGCATGCACAGTAAAAAATTATTTAGTAAACCTACTCATTTTTCATACAATTTTTATTATTTTTTAATTCTGATTACAAGGTACTGTGTGCAATGTTGTTTGTCATATTTTCTGAAAAAAATATTATTTTATATTAAGAACTCTGAAAATTATAAGGGAAAAACTTAGAAAAATTTGGGGCCATTTTTATAAAACCCTTAATTACTCTGCGAGTATGCATGCTATTTGCATAAAAATGAACACAGAGTATTACAATAAGGCATTCAATCATAATCTAGAGTTTGAGCGCTTTTGCTACATTAGTTTTGACAGGGTTATTCAAAAGATATTCATTCTTTTTTAATTTGTTGACGGTCCCCTATGGAGTTTCGGTAAAAAATCTTCACGGAGATGTATGACGTATACTATTATATTTATACACTAAGAGTTTCGAGATGATTCCTCATGTATTTTTCTAGATATTTAGTAAAATGTCTAAAATCGCAAGTGTCCCATAATCAATGGCAATATAGTGTATAGGTATGGAATGATTTTACAGTATATTTTACAGGAAATACTCATTAACAACATTAATGACTACTTAGATATTTAGGCTTTCAACATTCGAATAAAGATTCATTAAAAAATTAATATGGCTTAGAAAAAAAGAAAAAAAGCTAAAAACAGTGTTACTTTTGAAGCTGTTTAATAAAAGAAGATTTATAATTTTTTTTATATCATTTTATTAAAGATTTTAAATCCAAAGAAGCTCCTTTCTGATGCATTTCTAAATTCATTTTTTTCTTAGAAACGCATAAGATTAGCTGGTATCTTTATTCAGAAACTATATAATCGAATGGCGTTATCCATTTTTTGATACAAGTAATTTAAAAATGCCGCAAGCAAATAAAATACTGTCAAAATTAGCATTTTGAATAGAATTTCCGGAAGCAATAGCATGGAAAGGAGAAAACCCTCCAATCATTTGAGAAACTATTATATCTCAACAAGATTATACAAGTATTTTATTTACCAAAAATGAAAAATGCTATTCAATTCCATATCTCTTCAATAGTTAGGCTTATCACTTTTATACTTTTACAATTTAAAATTAATCAGAAAATGTGTCAAACTTTTGCATTATTGAAAAATTAATTTAAAAACCATCAAGAAGTATATATCCAGAGATTAAGCTAACATAAGTTCTTTATCGCTGTTAATAATTTTACAAATCATGTTTTCTGCCCTACAGATCTTGAGAACAATTAAGTCTAGTTCCGATTCGGCCAGTCTCTATGTAAAAAAAATAATGCAAGCTTGATCCCGGCCCGGCATGAGTCAACTAAAAAAATATTAAAACGGGTTACACACAATGTAACTCTCCGATGCCGATCTCTACACTGTACATTTTTATATTGATGCTGTCAAACTAGTATGGCTCGTGATGCACATTTATACTTATTCTCGTTAAAACCATTTTCATTGAAAATAGCTCATATTTTATCATTCCTGCTTAAATCTTCCGAACGGGCCAACCGGCCCCAAATTTTTTTTATCGGCCTGGCCTGGCCTGGCCTGTGTGGTACGTTCAATTTTTTTGCCGGCCCATTGAAAAAAACTATTCTAAATCTGCAAGCTCGGATTCGTGCAGACCTTTAACGTGGGGGCCAAAATGAAATAAAATATTGTCTTTGCATTTATTTTTTTTACAGAAACAATGTAAAGTCATATAGAATGTTTTATTTTATCTGAGATCTGTAATTTAAACCCTAATTCATATATATATATATATATATATATATATATATATATATATATATATATATATATATATATATACAGAACTGTTACAATTGGTTGCAATACTTATAATAATGCTGCTAACAAACTTCTATTAGTAATTCTTAATCAAATATATAATATCACAAAAAAAAGTGATAATACACATTGCATAAAAAATAGTTATGAACTGGTCCATATTATGAAAAATCTTAAATGTATAAACAATATCACTACCTATGATTTTAAAGATTTATTTAATAATATCAATTTATCGGATTTACATAATATCATAAATGAGCTTTTTAAAAAATATCAACACGAGTTGGATGTATCACATAATATCGATTCTGAATATTTTCATACCTTAACTAATTTCATTATCTATAATAATTTTATCATGCATGATAACAATATATATATTCAAAATGTTCGTATACCACAAGGTGGTAGTACATCTAGTGTATTATCTGACTTATACTTATATTACTATGAACGTCATTATTTAAATAATACAATACATTTATATCGATATATAGATGATGTAATTTTAATTGATACTGATAACACCTGTATATCTCAATTCCCTGTTGATTATCCTTCTAATCTAGAACTTTCAAAAAACCTACTTTTTAATAATACAATCAATTTCTTAGATATTAAAATTATATTAAAAGAGAACAAATTTATAACTGATATTTATGACAAAAGGAAAGAATTTAATTTTAAAGTTAATACTTTTACTAATTTTAAATCATGTCTTCATAATTCTGTCTATCGTAATATAATACTTAACCATTTATATAGAATAAAATGTCTATGTTCTTCCCATTTAATTAATACTAATATTAAAAAGCTTGTATATGATGCTATAAATAATGGTTATCCTAAAAAATTCATATATTCTTTAATTTATAATTAGATATTACATGATCTTATAAGTAATTCTTTGCATAAAAAATGTATTAAAAAAAAAAAATTATAAAACATAAAAATAATAATAAAAAATTAAAAATGTTAAAAAGTAATAAAAAAATATATATATAGGTTGGTTGGGTGGGTAGATGTTAGAGTACGGAGGAGGGTGGTGTTGTCTGGATAAAAACGCAAAGGTTAATTATTTATTAAAAAAAAAAAAAAAAAAAAATGAGAGTGGGTTATTTATTTTTAAACTGTTTAATTTACACCAATATATGGATATTCGTCTAGTTATATCTATAGTTAAATAGCTATATTTTAAATATCAAATTATTTTTAATGTTATTGATATAATTTTTGGTATTATTATTAATAATATTATTACTATTATTATTTATTTATTTTTATTATTATTATTATTATTTTTTATTATTATTATTATTATTTTTTTTTAATTATTATTATCCTATATTAAGATAATGAGTTTTTACCATGTAAAGTCACAATAAATGTTACTGATTAAAGTAACAATAATGTATTTTAAGTTATATGTTAATATGAATGTTATCTCTTAATTCTAATTTTAATCATTTTATTAATTTAATTTTATGTTAATATCGATTATTATTTTTTCCGGTTCAATTATATTTCCATTCAGCTTTATCTTTTTTGTTTGTTATGGATAACTATTATTTTTACTTACTTTCAACTCCTTTTTGTAAAATATCTTTGTTCCTTGTTTAATAATTTCGTTTTTGTGTGATGGTAGTCCCAAATTCGTATTGTTTTGCTTTTTCATGGCAAATACGAAGATGAAACCACACACTCCATTTGTAGTTCCAAAGTATTTGGGACCTGAAGATTCTGCTTTGGTTCTACAAATTTCAATTGTATTCATATTATTCTTTTTTTCCTTCCATGTTCAATGTGCTATAAGTTATTATATTCAATGGTTAATTTCAAATGGTTAATATTGTTTACTATAATTCAATTTAATTCTTCATTTTGGTTTATTGTTTTATTGATAAAATCCGTTGGTGAATCTTGTCTGCTTTTAATGGTATTATATTAGCATTCAAATTATTATGCTGCTCCGCGCGTGTAATTATGAATGTATACAATCTGATATTTAATTGATATCTTTTCATTTTGAATAGTCATAATGAATTTTTTCTTATTGTGGTATCTTATATATAATTAATATATAACATCCGTTGCTAATAGCAATTTTATAAATATGGTGCGCATAGGTAATTGCTGCTATCCGCATGACCTTTGTGTATTGTCTGTGAGATTTCTACTATGTAGTTTTCCGTTACCACTTCATAGGATTTCCATTAAGAGTTGCAAATTGTTTCATCATGAATATTATATGTGGTATATTTATAATAATTTAACTGTTAATTTTGATATTATGTTTAATTCATTGTCTTGATATATGGTATATTAAATGTCAAAATCAATATTCATTATTTATTATTTTTTAATATTAAAGTAATACATTGAAATTATCATTATTTATTATTTTTTTTATATTAAATAAATACATTGAAATTATGATTAGTTAAGCCTATGTGAAATGTAGTAACAATGTGAGCATTGTGCTGAGATGTTAACTGGATAAGTTTGTGGATTATTATGTATGTGATTTTTTCACTTTTAAATGAGTCGATTTTGTGATTTTGCATTTATTGTACTGTGAGTACTATGATTCTTATTATATGTGGTGTGGGATGGTAGTATTATGGTCGTGTATTGTTTCCTTTTGGAGGTTTGAGTACTGCTTTAAAGCTTTGTACATATTGTATCTATTTTCATTTTATAGTTGTATTATTCTAGATCCTTTTCTTTAGTTAATTATATTAGTCCAGATACTCGATTATTTAATTGTAATTTTTCTATTTTTATCTTTTTATTATATTTGTATTATCTCTTCTATTATGGCAGTACTTAGTAAAAATCTCGATCCTGGCAAGATACACAATGCTTCTTTGCAGTGTAGTGCCCGGTACAGGAGCAATAATAGGGTTACTCCTGGACCGTCATCCAGTTTCCATATACATGCTCCTCCTCCTCAATTATATTTTCAGAAATGTTCTGATATCCGATGTAAAACTTGTCCATCTGCTTCTCAGTCACATATCGTATCAGATCCTCATATTTCTATTTTTTGTAAGGCTTTTAATGTAATTTATAGTATAAAGTGTAACATTTGCAATTTGAAATATATTGGTGAAACTTCTGGTCCTCTTCATATACGCATGAATCAACATCGGTCAGATTCTGATAAAAATTTAGCAAAAAATTTACAGTCTACAGCTGAAATACAGCATTTTCATAGACATAAATTTAAAAATACTACTATTGAAATAATACAAATTCAGAAAAATAAATCTGAGCGTCTGTATTTAGAGTCTTCATATATGAAATATTATAATACAATTTATCCTTATGGTCTTAATAGTGAGGTTTTTAAAAGATCTGTTAAAGTTTTTTCATCTATAATTGATACTACAGATTATTCTCCCATTTATCATAGTTTAAATCATCTTATAAATCCTAAAACTACACGTAACAACAGAGGAAAAGGTTCATCTTCTAGTATTACTCCTAAAAACCTTATAATTCAACAAATTAATAATCTGCATCGTAATTATTTAAAAAATTACAATTGGTTTCTAATACGTAAATATATTTTTGGAATAAAAAAGAAACATATTGTACAATATTTAAATATTTTTCTCAGTAAAACTTACTCTAAACATTTTTCAGATATTTTTTATGATCTCATTATGACTCGTGTCAACCTGTACAATATAAATTTACTCAAAAAACCTAAAAATCTACAAACTAATACTCAAATGGTAATTACTTTTTCTAATCCAATATTTAATAAAATCAATATTAATTCCATATTAAATGATAAAAACTGTCAATTTCCTATTAATAATATTCATATTTCTAAAACCTTTAAGTATCCCATATCTATCGGCAGAACGATTTTTAACTATAATTCTTTCGCTAAATCTTCTTTTGATGCTAGTACTTTACCCTGTAAATGCAATGACCCCTCTCTACAAAAATATATAAATAAAGATCATGGACATATTATTACTGGTAATCTTAATCTTGTAGATGATTTACCACTTAGAAGAATTATGGGTTATGGGACCAAGTACAGAATTCCATCCAAATTAAACATTAAATCTATCATAAAACTATTTACATATGATATAGATATATTTATTTATAAACTTGCAATTTATTATAATAAACCCATTGAATATTTTAATCAATGGAAAATATTAGTTATCGATAAATTAACCAAGTCCTTAAAATATAATATTTCACACCTAGAATATGTAAATACACAGCATCTGTTTAAGCAAATCAATAAATTACAACAAAACTTTGTAATAACTTATGTTGATAAATCTCCTAATAATTATGCCATTATTTGTAAATCTTATTATCATCAACTGCTTAAATCTAGTATATCTAATAATAACACATTCCAAAAAATTAATGATAACTTACTTGCCAATAATCGTAAAATTAAAGGATTCTATAAATTATTAGACATTAACCCTACTAACTTTAAATATCCTTATCTAGTCCTTATACCCAAATTTCATAAGCATCCTGTTAAATTCAGAACTGTTACAATTGGTTGCAATACTTATAATAATGCTGCTAACAAACTTCTATTAGTAATTCTTAATCAAATATATAATATCACAAAAAAAAGTGATAATACACATTGCATAAAAAATAGTTATGAACTGGTCCATATTATGAAAAATCTTAAATGTATAAACAATATCACTACCTATGATTTTAAAGATTTATTTAATAATATCAATTTATCGGATTTACATAATATCATAAATGAGCTTTTTAAAAAATATCAACACGAGTTGGATGTATCACATAATATCGATTCTGAATATTTTCATACCTTAACTAATTTCATTATCTATAATAATTTTATCATGCATGATAACAATATATATATTCAAAATGTTGGTATACCACAAGGTGGTAGTACATCTAGTGTATTATCTGACTTATACTTATATTACTATGAACGTCATTATTTAAATAATACAATACATTTATATCGATATATAGATGATGTAATTTTAATTGATACTGATAACACCTGTATATCTCAATTCCCTGTTGATTATCCTTCTAATCTAGAACTTTCAAAAAACCTACTTTTTAATAATACAATCAATTTCTTAGATATTAAAATTATATTAAAAGAGAACAAATTTATAACTGATATTTATGACAAAAGGAAAGAATTTAATTTTAAAGTTAATACTTTTACTAATTTTAAATCATGTCTTCATAATTCTGTATATCGTAATATAATACTTAACCATTTATATAGAATAAAATGTCTATGTTCTTCCCATTTAATTAATACTAATATTAAAAAGCTTGTATATGATGCTATAAATAATGGTTATCCTAAAAAATTCATATATTCTTTAATTTATAATTAGATATTACATGATCTTATAATTAATTCTTTGCATAAAAAATGTATTAAAAAAAAATTATAAAACATAAAAATAATAATAAAAAATTAAAAATGTTAAAAAGTAATAAAAAAATATATATATAGGTTGGTTGGGTGGGTAGATGTTAGAGTACGGAGGAGGGTGGTGTTGTCTGGATAAAAACGCAAAGGTTAATTATTTATTTAAAAAAAAAAAAAAAAAAAGGAGAGTGGGTTATTTATTTTTAAACTGTTTAATTTACACCAATATATGGATATTCGTCTAGTTATATCTATAGTTAAATAGCTATATTTTAAATATCAAATTATTTTTAATGTTATTGATATAATTTTTGGTATTATTATTAATAATATTATTACTATTATTATTTATTTATTTATTTATTTTTATTATTATTATTTTTTTATTATTATTATTATTATTATTTTTTTTTTATTATTATTATCCTATATTAAGATAATGAGTTTTTACCATGTAAAGTCACAATAAATGTTACTGATTAAAGTAACAATAATGTATTTTAAGTTATATGTTAATATGAATGTTATCTCTTAATTCTAATTTTAATCATTTTATTAATTTAATTTTATGTTAATATCGATTATTATTTTTTCCGGTTCAATTATATTTCCATTCAGCTTTATCTTTTTTGTTTGTTATGGATAACTATTATTTTTACTTACTTTCAACTCCTTTTTGTAAAATATCTTTGTTCCTTGTTTAATAATTTCGTTTTTGTGTGATGGTAGTCCCAAATTCGTATTGTTTTGCTTTTTCATGGCAAATACGAAGATGAAACCACACACTCCATTTGTAGTTCCAAAGTATTTGGGACCTGAAGATTCTGCTTTGGTTCTACAAATTTCAATTGTATTCATATTATTCTTTTTTTCCTTCCATGTTCAATGTGCTATAAGTTATTATATTCAATGGTTAATTTCAAATGGTTAATATTGTTTACTATAATTCAATTTAATTCTTCATTTTGGTTTATTGTTTTATTGATAAAATCCGTTGGTGAATCTTGTCTACTTTTAATGGTATTATATATATATATATATATATATATATATATATATATATATATATATATATATATATATATTATTAATGCAAATTAATGGTAACATAGGGGACACATAATAAACACACCTACCATCAAAAATCACTTTAGCTTTGATAATATTTTTCAAAATTTTAAATATTAAATAATGGCTACCTAAAATAAATGATAGATCTAAAAGTGCATGATTGACTATTGTTAATAACATTTAGATTACAAATTCTTGTTATAATACAGTGAAACCTCCAAATAAGGGAACTTTATTTAAGGGACAAAAATTCCAGTCCCAGTCCCTTGGTATAGGACGTGTAATGTATTTACCTCTGGATAAGGGACACTCTATTTAAGGGACACTTGAAATAAGATTAAAGGGGCTGGCTTTTGCTTTTCATATATGAATTTATCAAAACAAGTAAGAAAAATTATGCATTAAGCATAGATTATGAAGCACTTTCCAACACTTAATGAAATCTTTAACAAAACTTTGTTATTTAGGGAAATAATAGTGTATAGCCAAATATATCCAAATATGTATTCCAGTACATTAGAACAGCCCTGTATTTCATATGTCAGTTCATATAATGAGAAAATTTAGCTTAGCAAGAAAATACTCTGTAGTTTGAAATTTCTTTTTCAGCAATTCATACTATTAGATGGAAACATACTTGAATACTTTTGTTCAGCCCTGTAGTTTACATTGTACCTTTATTACACGTCAGCATTAGGCTAAAATTTATTGTAAATTAAAACAACTGAAATCGCATTCTCATAAATCATCATTCATAGGCGTCCATGTACCGAATTCTTTGTGTGGCCCTGTATATCCCTTTATCTATATTCTGCAAACATTTCTCAGTAAATTGAATGCAGCTCAGCGTAAAAATGCATAGCCTATTTAAGAACCACGTTTAAATAATTTACGCTCATATTCAGTAACGTTGGTGAGATCTTTTGGGTAGCCCTGTATATCAACTATAACATTTATACATACCATATAATGTGCATATATTTAGCAAAATATAAATGCGAATATCATAATTAAAATGCATTTCATCCCTCCATCAGCCATCATCGGACACATATATGGTACTTTGGAAAGAATTTACTATTTGAAATCTTTTGTATGGCCCTGTAAATGCTATGTACTACATATAATGCAAGACAGTAGCGTATAATTTATATTAAGCTTCAGTGACATATATCAATTTTATTATACATGAAAAAGCTTAATATATTTAAAATATGTCACACATAATTCCCCCTTTTACCATTATCTAATAGAATTCTTTTGTGTGGCCCTGTAAATGAATAATAGCTACAATTTCACCTTATATTTTATAGAATGCATATTTTAATATGTTTGACAGGGTATAACATCTTTAAAATGCCTTTGAAACGATTTTTTCCCATAGGTCATAATGTAATAGGAAACTTTTGATTCGCCCTGTAGATAAACTAATCATGGTAGAAACTTCATTTTCAATAGGACTTGTGCTAGAGTAAACGTCAATAACATCCTAAAATTTCATGGCAATCTGAGTATATTAACGATTTTTCCCCATGGGCCGTAATGTAATGGAAAACTTTTGATTCGCCCTGTAGATAAACTAATCATAATAGAAACTTCATTTTCAATAGGGTTCGTGCTAGGGTAAACGTCAATAACGTCCTAAAATTTCATGGCAATCCGAGTATATTAACGATTTTTCCCCATAGGCCGTAATGTAATGAGAAACTTTTGATTCTCTTTGTAGATAAACTAATCATGGTAGATACTTCATTTTCAATAGAGTTCGTGCTAGGGTAAACTTCAATAACGTATAAAAATTTCATAGCAATCCAAGTATTTTTACGAGAGTTAGAGGACGGCCAGACGACCAGACAAACCGAATACATAAGCACTTTTCAACTTTGTTGGAAAATGCTAAAAACAGACAGTCATGTTGATACATAGGCATACGACACAATTCACAAGCATTTGTTTTCCTGCAATTCTGATTCGACTTCAATGCGCTCAAGTTTCTCCCCATTGAAAGCAATGCTGGAAATTGTGAGGATAATTCTGAAAATGGAAAATAAAAGAAAATTGTGAAATAAAGAATTTTACTGATACTTTAAGGCTTGTTCTCAAATCTAAAAGGTCAACTTTTATAAAATAAGTTTTAATTTATTTTTATTCTGAAATGCCTGAAACTAGAAGGCATTGTTGTTCAGGAACTATGTAATCAAACTGTTTTTCTTTTTTTTCTGTTTTTTTCCTTTCTTTTTTTTTTTTTTTTTTTTTCGAACTCAATAGATTTTTTAGAAAATATTGTCTATTTGAGCAGGGTTGGAAAAAAACCAGGTTTTTTTGAAAAAAACCAAAAAAACCGTTTTTTTTGGTTTAAACCAGGTTTTTTTGGTTTAAACCGGTTTTTTTAAAACATCCTTTTTTAGTACATGTACATGCATATTTTTTAATAAAAATAGACATTGTTGGATTATAAGTAGTATAAATTCATTTAAAAATAATTTAAATTAAATAATTATAGTGAATTATGTGAAAAATTGAAAAAAAAATCATAATTTAAACAGTTATTAGTAAACAATCTTATGTCCAAACAATAAACTACTCTACACAGTGAAACATTGATACTTTAAAAATCTTTATAAACAATCTTTTGATTACTTATAATAAACATCTGATGTAGTTTGATGAATGTAAATATTATTTTCCACAATTTAAAAAAATAAATTTGAGATACTTCTTGAGGGTTTTGTTTTTTGAGAGACAATTTGAAATCAATATTTATGGTCATTAGATTTAGCAGATAACAAAGGAGGGGGGGGGGGATTAATTTGTTATTGTTAAATTACTATAACTAGCACTCAATTTTTGAATACTCTCTTATACAACTTCATATTTTGATTTTAATTTTTAAAGATTATCTCCCCAGACAAAAAAAATTTCTTTTATAGTTTTACCAAAATCTTAAAGATCATCAAGTTACGTAGCTCCATATTAAAAAGCTTGAGCATGTTATGATAGATTGCTTTAAATAATTTGCATTTTTTTAATGAAAATATTTTATACTAAATATTGAATATTTTTAATCTATTTTATCTTTGATCAATTCTCATGTTCTAAGATTTTTCTTTACAGCAATGGAATATGTTCACCAATGCATACTGATTTTCATCCTATACATAAAAAAATAACCTAAGCCCACTATATCTAATACTTATTGCTGAAAAAAAGTGTTAAAAGTAGAAAATATTTTTATACAATAATTTGTAAGTCTTAAGTTATAAAGAAAAATGAGAAAATATCATTAGATTTTTTCAAAAAAACCAATTGGTTTTTTTGAGAAAAAAACCAATTGGTTTAAACCATGGTTTAAACCATGGTTAAAACCAATTGGTTTAAACCGTGCCAACCCTGTATTTGAGCATTTTGAACTGAATTTCTACTCGAAAGAAGAATAACTACTCAGAAAAGGGTGAAAAACTTTTTTTTCATGCGATCAAAATCATTTATAACTCAATAGGTAATTTATTCAAAATATGAAAATACAGTTTGATTCCAAATCGCTTTTATAGTCAGGCATTCTAATTTATCCATTTCCATTAAAAAATGAATTTGTAAATGTGTCAAAACGTTTTCTGCTTGCTGAACAGAGCAGTTTAGAAATTTAAGTTGAAATTATTGAAATATGTAAAACAATTGAATACTTTTTTTGTAAATACTGTTGATAATGAAGAACTAAAATTATAAATATTGTAAATGAACACTTGAAAAGTTTATAGTGAAATACTGAAATTTTCAAAACAATCACTTTTGATTGATTAATTAAAGTAAAATTCTTTTAAATGTTTTTTTATACTTTTTGCAAGTACACAGTTTGCATAAAAAATACAAATCAATAATTCTATACATTATTTCATGACTTTGTAATCAATTGAAAATTTTAATTAATTTTCTATTCTTTTTGTGTCTTATTAACGTAATTTATACACTTCAAATACATTTAAACTTCATCTTTAATGCTTTGTTATTTTTATATCTTTCTGGACGATTAATTAAAAGTAATATAAAAGCTCTGAATAAGGGAACCTCTATTTAAGGGACAAAAGTTCTGGTCCCATAGGTGTCCCTTATTTGGAGGTTTCACTGTATTATGAACAAAGAGGAAGTAACACAGGGGACAAATATTAAGAGACACAAAAATTTTTCTTATAAAATGAAAAAAAAAGTGATTTAAAAAATTTTAAAAATGTTGTTTGTACATGGCTTCTTATAGAACACAATTTTAGCTAAAGCTATTTGTAAAAAAAAAGTGCAGTTTATCTAAAATTTCAGAATTGTATTAAAGAAAAATATTTCTGAACTATCTTTTCAAATTTTGATTTTAATTTTCGAACAAAAATATAGGAAATATAACCTCACATATTGTTGGAATACAAAAAAGTGCTTTATTTTTTTATTGATTCATCTACATATTTTTTATTTTTTTGCAATTACTTCTAGCAGAATTAGTAAAGTATAACCACATTTTTTCCTACTTATTACTAATTATGCACCAATAATCTTTTAATAAGCATACAAGTATTTTTGCATAAGGGGCCAAACAGATTTGCTGCAGTGCTGCTAAAGGTTTCAACTTATTATTACTCTTTTAAATATACTCCTTGTAGGCTAATTAGGTATCAGATTATTTAAAAATGTCATAAATTAATTTCTTTTTTTACAATCTGATAGCAATTGCTGTTTATTTACTGAGCTTTCAGAATTATTAACAAAGTAGCATTTTTAAATTTTAATATTTGCAGTTGTCTTTCTTATCACAAACAAGGAAAATTCAGTATGCAAACTTTGTTTAAAAACATTTATGTTTAGAACAAAAAAGTTTTTTAGGTAGATTTCGTATGACATACTAATTGCGGTCACTCCTATGTTTGAATTGCTGAAAATTTTTTGAAGATCTATGCCGATCATGGCATCTAGACCCCGTAACTACCATCAGTAAAATTGTTTATCTATACTAATAAAATAACAAATCGCTCTGTCTGTCTGTGTGTGTGTGTCTGCGATGTGTCTCCCATTTTATGCTAAGATAAGAATATGATGATGAAAAATTTGAGTGTATAACTAGTGCAAAATTAAACATCATGCTAGCTTCATATGTGTAAATAGGATGAACGAATGTTAAAATACCTATTTTAGTTACAATTTACTAATTCTGCAAAACTGTGAAAAGGCCTCAAAATTAAATTAGATTTTTTAACAAAATTTCATTTGAATTTTCAGAACAAAAATTCATTTAGTGACCTTGGAATCGTTTCCAGGGGAGACTCAAAAGTGTTTTAGGGGGGGGGGGGTTGAGCTGCCCATAGCACTCCCTTAGCTATGGTCCTGCTCAAAATTGATGTATCTTTTACTTTTATATAAAAATTGAAGTTCTTGGAATTTATGTAATACATAATTCTGTAACTTTCAATGCCAAATAGTTTATGGAATTAATAAAACAAAGCAAGTTTACTTTGTAAAAAATATTATCTTTAAAACAAAGTTCGCAAATAATCAAGTTGAGTATTCGTGAATGTTGAAATGTTCTTTCATTTTTTATTTTGTCAATAAACAAAACTCATGAATGTTAAATCCGGAATATTAAGGGATTACTGTAATAAAAAAGTTATTACTATAAATAGTACAGTAGACTCCCTCAAATCCGCACAGCTTGGGACCAGAGGTTGTGCGAATTTTAGAATTTTGTGGATTTCTGGTCATTGTTTTGTTTAAATTTTTTAAACAGTAATTTGAGTGCAATTAATAGTGAATTTGGAACTATAATGAATGCTTACAATATAATAAGTTATTAAAATAAGTAATAAACTGAAATAATAAAAATTTGGATAATTTTTAAAATGATTAAAGTATTAAAAGCAAAGGTCAAGTTAATAATTAATAGTGTATGATTAAATATTCATTATAAAAATTAAATGCAATTTTCCAAAATTATTCAACAAAACTTGCCTAATAAAAGTACATTACTAATTCACATCAGAATTATAAAATAAGATTTTTTTTTTCAAGTTTAGCCAGGTTTAATAATTAAAAAATCTTGATCAATGCATAAATATATTTGCTAAGATTGTGATTACCAGTAATATCAGCAATACCTTGAATTTTTTCCAAAAGAATTTTTTCTTCCTTCTTGAAAAAAAAAAAAAAAAAACATGAATAGGGTATTAAGAATATTACAAATTAAAAAATATATGGAATTGATACAAAACTAAAAAAATCAAATTTTGTCCCAATATCTGAACTGAAAGTTTCATTGTTTACATCCATAAAATATGTGCAGATTTTAGAGAGTTGCAGATTTCTGGTTTGCAGATTTGAGGGAGTCTACTGTATTAATATAATTAATATTAATATCCTATACCAATATAGCAAATTTTGTCCTATTTCCATAAAGTTTATTCTTGTTCATATAGTGATTTTTAATGCAATTTTTTGCGTGTTTTGTGTTATATTTTGTATATTTGTAAAAGGAATCGGGTTTAAATATTTTAACCTAATTTTTTTTTTTTCTAAGTTGTTGGAATTTTTACATGTATTTTTAATTTTTTCGTGAATTCTTTTATGCAATTTTTAAAGTTTTTGTTGCAATTCGCAAATATTTTTTAAATTCAAGATTATATTTAGTGAAAAAAAAAACATACATTTCAATTCCAAATCATTTCCGTGCCTTATCTTTTATTCTTTTTAAGTGTAAAAAAGACTTTTTGCTTCATGAAATATTTTTAGTTGGAACTGTTTCATTTTGTAGCGAAACATTTATCAATGGTATGCTTATCCGATTATCACAGTATCCTAGTTTTCGGATCTAAATAAACAAACCACAAGTCATGGTGAGTTTTTTCCTAATGGGTCTAATAGTGGACTATTTTTATTGGTGCTTTATCTTAAAGCATTTTATTTTGATAAAAATTTGGTATGCAGCCTAATTTATTATTCTTGCAAGTTGTTGAAAATTTGAATAAAATTAGCCAGTAACAAAAATACTACTTACTTTTGTTAATAGTAAGGAAAAGATAGGTTTTGAATTCTTTTAATCATTTTTTCTGTTTGCTGCTTAATAATTTTTTCCAACAATGCAAAACTTTCTGACATATTCATGGAATCTTTTTTACACTTAAAGGAATAAAATTTGTGCCATGATTATTCAAAGAATTTGGAATTGAAAAGCATGTTCCTTTTTTTTGGTAAATATCATCTTGAATTTAAAACATAATTGTGAACCATGATAAAAACCTTAAAAATTGCATAAAAAAAAATTCATAAAAAAATTAAAAAGTTTGAAAAACTCTAAAATCTGAGAAACAAAATGTTAGGATAAAATAATTAAATCAGATTTCTTTTACAAATATAAAAAAAAAAATAGCAAGACATGCGTAAAAAGTCACAATGAAAAGAGGAAAAAATATGCTGTATTGGGATAAGATATTAATACAGTAAACTAATGACTATCCAGCTCTAGACTATCTGGCCTTCTATTTTATCTAGCCTAGTAAAAAAATGAGTACTATTGCAAACAGCCAAGTTCCTGTCCAGATGGGTGCTAAAAGCATTGGAAGAAATTCAAAACATAATAACTGCAAGGTCTTGGAACATTCTTTTGGACATAAACCCGTGAGGGAAATTGCAATGAGAGATGAGAACGACAAGCTTTTTCCTTTGTTCAAACATATACCAGGCTCTGATGATGTAATGCAGATGAGATGATATAGTAGGTGGCAAACAAAGAAGTTAATGAATTACTTGAAAACGATACTGTAGAACTGTTGACAGAGGTAGAAAATACAGCAGATAAAAATTAAAAAGATTGCAAGAAAAATTTCGTCATACATTCTCAAGGGTTCAAGACAATAGAAGCTGTACTGCAGTACATTAGTCAACAGGAATCAATACCATCTGATATCAATAAATGTCAAATTTTTGGAAATGGTTTAATTTAATTAGAATTAATCACATAAATGTGGGATTCGTGACTAGTTTGCATTGAGTGATTCTCTAAGTATGTTTTCCATGTCCTTAAAAGTAATTAAAAACCTATCTGGAAAAATGTGGCACAGATCCAGGCAGCATTGTATCTTTGCAATCTCCTTTCGAAACACACTTAGCTCAATGCCTAGTTTAAACTTTGAATAAGAATTTGTGTTAGGGTCAATCCATTTCAAGTGGTCCAGAAAATATTTTTTTGGTTGCTCGACCGTTTTTAAAAAATCTGAAATTTTTTGTGCAACAACCCTAGCATAATGGAAGTTCAAAATGACTATTATTTTATTTTTATTAATTTTTGTTTGCGCATGGCAACCATCTTTGTTTCATTGTGTGCAGCGATTTTCTCCCATACTAGGGTATACGGAATTGTAAATATCTCGTCTTTTATTTTCCCAATTGAAATGGGGTTTGCAGCATTTTGTTCAGAATAAAATAGGCTAAAGATATGGTGGTAGAATAGTTTTTTAAAATAAATTTTTACTGGTAAAATTTTAGCACAAAATGCAAGACTTTTTCCAAACCATTTACAAGAGGAAATTTTTCATGCAAGGAAAATTGTCAATATGATACAATTTTTTTTACAAAGAGGTCAAAGGTACATGTGCTCACACACAAAGTTCCAGATCTGGGAGTTGATTTCTCTTTGCGAAAAAAATTCCAAAATTTGTCAAAAATTCCAAAAATCGCACTTTTTAAGCTTTGATATCTCTGGTGGGGCACGAGATAAAAATCTGAAATTCCAACCTTTGATAGTATTGTATGAGAATGCTATGTACAAATTCAAGAAGGAGATTTGACTGCAAGCTGAGATATGACGTGGACAATGTGTGAAAACCAAAATTTGTATTGCCAAAATACTGTAACCTACTATGCGTTTATTCATACTTCCAAAATAATAAATTATAATTGCTTGATGGTAGAAAGTTAAATGTTAATTACAAACAAATATCGTTTTCAAATGCTTTCGTGTGATTTAAACAATCGGGAATGTATGCTGTGCCAATGCACTATTTGTCCATATGAATAAAACCTACTAGATGATATTGGGTCAAGCCATTTCAAGTGATGCGGAAAATATATTTGGTTGCTTGACCATATTTATAAAATCAAACTTTTTGAACAGCAGTCCTAATATGATAAAAATTCAAAATGATTGTTATTTTGATTTTACTTCTTTTTTTTTTCTGTGTGTGTGTGCATGGTGACTATCTTTCTTTGATCGTGTGATTTTTTTTTCTCTCCAAAATCTGTCCATATACAAGAGGAGGAAATTTTTTATGCAAGGAAAACTATCAACATAACACAATTTGTTATAAAAATAGGTCAAAAGTACTTGTACTGACACATCAAATCCCAGATGCGGAAATTGATTCATCTTTGCGAAAAAAATTTAAAATTGGTCAAAAATTTCGAAAATTACATTTTTTAGACTTTGATATCTCTGGTGTGGTACAAGATACAAATCTGAAATTCTGGCCTATGTTAGTATTTTATGGTCGTGTTATGCACAAAGAATTTCAAGAAAGAGATTTGAGGAAAAGCTGAGATACGGAGGTCAGAAAATGTTAAAAAATGGGAGTATGTTAAGACAAATGAGATTTCTCTCTTTTATTATAATATTTACACAGAAAATATTGTTTGATGAAAACAGTTTAATAACGAAATGTTTAATTAAGATATTGTATATGCTCAACAAAGAGCTGATAAATATTTACCACACTATTTACGAGAGATATTATGATGCTTCTGAGTCAATGTCTTCGGAGTCAAATTCTTGCAGTATGATTTCTATTAGGTTTTATTCATCTGAAAAAATAGTGAAGTGGCTTAGTATACATTTTGAATTGTTTAAATAACACACATGCAACTGAAGAAGATATTTTTAATTAACATTTAACTTTGGACCCTCAGTAACATTTTGGAGGTATGAACAAACACATAGTAGGATATAATAGTTTGGCAGCATTGTTTTCACATATTGCACATGTCATAGCTCAGCTTGTAGTTAAATCTCCTTCTTGAACTTTTTTGTACATAATACAACTATAAAATACTATCAAAGGCCAGAATTTCAGATTTTTATCTTGTGCCCCACCAGAGATATCAAAGCCTAAAAAGTGCGATTTTTGGAATTTTTTTCGCAAAGAGAAATCAACTCCCAGATCTGGAACTGGATGCATGAGTACATGTACTCTTGACCTCTTTGTAAAAAAAATTGTCATATTGGCAGTTTTCCTTGCATGAAAAATTTCCTCTTGTAAATGGTTTGGAAAAAGTCTTGCATTTTGTGCTAAAATTTTACCAGTAAAAATTTATTTTAAAAAACTATTCTACCACCATATCTTTAGCCTATTTTATTCTGAACAAAATGCTGCAAACCCCATTTCAATTGGGAAAATAAAAGACGAGATATTTACAATTCCGTATACCCTAGTATGGGAGAAAATCGCTGCACACAATGAAACAAAGATGGTTGCCATGCGCAAACAAAAATTAATAAAAATAAAATAATAGTCATTTTGAACTTCCATTATGCTAGGGTTGTTGCACAAAAAATTTCAGATTTTTTAAAAACGGTCGAGCAACCAAAAAAATATTTTCTGGACCACTTGAAATGGATTGACCCGTTAGCTAAATTGTAAAAAGAAAAGATTATTATTATGCTGAATTTAGTTATATGAAATGCCAAACAATGTTTAAATATGCACTCCCTTTTATTCTGAGTATTGAATTAAGTTCATTATAAATAGCTAAGGATAAGATTAAAAAAAAAAAAAGTTATACAGAATAGCAATATTTGATATTATTAGATCTCATATCTCTTTGAATTTGTATGGTATGTTCATGTATAATTTTCTAGTATATATAGTTCCCAACCTAAAGGTTAAAATTCAATATTTGTATTAGTAGCCAGTGGCCAGTAGAGGCTGAATGTTTAGTAGCCACTATTGTCAATTTAGTGGCCACTAATTACTATCAGGAATGCCACTGAGAAGTAATTATCGTGTAAAGGAAAAATTTACAACAATTTTTAACAACATTTATGCTTAGATTTTGTGAATTACATTGTATTGGATATTGCATTGACATATTTCTTATGTTAAGGGATCAACAGTGCCTAGAAATTGGTCAAAATATAGATTTTCTTTTTCTAATATTAACTGAAAGCTTCTCTAATTGTGAATGTTTCGACACCTCATTTTTATCGACACGACAATTATATTTTCATTGTAAGTTACGTTAATAAATCCAGCACAATGACCCATATAAATAAAAGCTTTAAACTGATTTTTATATTTTGCTTGTTTGAAAAAAACTAAGTCTTTCTTTTCTTCCTAATTAAGATAGTTTTTTTTTTTTTTTTTTTTTTTTTTTTTTAACTTGTTTTCTGTGGTGTATTTAATATTTTTCTATATGGATTTAACATTTAAGTTTATAATTATTTAAAAAAAAAAAAAAAGAAAAGAAATGAGAGTTTGTTGAGAATTTTTTGAGAATTGTTTCAAAGGACTGGTGTCCCTTTAAAATGTTTTATAGCATTTTCTATAATAAATACACTGTATTTTTCGCTTTTTTTTTTTTTGATGAAATTTGCAGTTTTTTCGCAATTTTTTGAAGAGATCTGCAGTTTTTTCGCGATCTTTTGACGAGATCTGCCGTTTTTTTTGTAATCTTTTTGAAGTTTTGCCGTTTTTTTTTTTTTTTTTGCGATCTTTCGGAAAAGTTTGCCTCTTTCCGCGATCTCTTGGAGAGTTTACCGTTTTTTTGCGATCCTGATCCAAATTTGCTGTTTATTAGCGATTTTTTGACGAAATTGCCATTTTTCGCAAATTTTTTTTTGAAGAAAACTGCCTTTTTTCGCGATCTTTCGACGAAATCTGCCGTTTTTTCGCGATCTTTTGGAGAAGTTTTGCCGTTTTTTCGCCATCTTTTGGAGAAGTTTTGTCGTTCTTTCGCGATCTATCGGAGAAGTTTGCCTTTTTTCCGTGATCTTTTGGAGAGTTTGCCGTTTTTTCGCGAATTTTGAACGAAATTTGCTGTTTATTAGCGATTTTTTTTGACAAAACAGCCATTTTCCCGCATTTTTTGACAGAATTTACCGTTTTTCGCAAATTTTTTTGAAGAGAATTGCCTTTTTTCGCGATCTTTCGACGAAATCTGCCGTTTTTTTCGCGATCTTTTGGAGAAATTTTGCCGTTTTTTCACGATCGTTTGCCGGTTTTTCGGGATATTTTGATGAAATTTGTCATATTTTTG
Organism: Maratus speculifer; assembly: GCA_964019185.1. NCBI lineage: Eukaryota > Metazoa > Arthropoda > Arachnida > Araneae > Salticidae > Maratus > Maratus speculifer. Next base: position 184,521,629 of record OZ025289.1, read on the forward strand.
CGTTATTTTGATGAAATTTGCTGCATTTTCATCATTTCTTGACGAAATTTACTTTTTTTTCGCGATTTTTTACCAAAATTTGTCGAAATCCTTTGATTAAATTTGCGTTTTCCCGCGATTTTTTGACGAAATTAGCGATTGTTCTTCGAACGATTGGCGAAATTGATTATTTTCGGCGATCATTTGTCGGAATTCGCGATGTATTTTATGTCTTAATTTTCAGATTTATGACCCATTTTGTTTTCGGAAATGATTGATCGCCATTTTGGCGATCAGATGCATAACATAAAGTCGCCAATTTTTTACATTTAGTCGCCCTGTGGCCGGCGGCGACCGTGAATTTTAACCTTTATCCCAACCCTATGTTGTATATTTGTTTTACAAAGTTTTATTATACTTTTAGCAATGATTTTTTAAAATAATACAGTTAATGGCTTTGCTTAATTTTTAATTTTTTACCACCAGTTTTTTGAAAACTGAAAATTTTCTGTAACTCAACTCTGTTTTAGTGTAATGCCCTTGAAAAAGAAATAAAATTTATTAAAAACATAATTGATTTGACCTTGACAAAAAATGGTAATTTGTTTACATTGAAAGTTCTTGATTAATATTTATGGATAAAATAATGATTTCAAGTTACTTAACACTGATTTGTTTTTATAATAAATTTGGAATATTGATGATGATTTAGTATTAATTTAATGTTTTGATTTCTTGATAAGCTGACAAGTTATGTTGATTTTGAAATTATTAAGATACTATATTTAATGGCTTTATAATTGCTTAATGTCATTTAAATGAAAATTTATTGTGATTTTTAATAAATAATAGCTAACTTAACATGACTTATGATTAAAATAATTGTAATTTTGTAATCATGATGATGTAAACATGTTTTGATGGGGTTTATTATTATTATATTTTTCCTTGAAAAGTATTCAGTCTTGACTCTGCAACCAGGCAGATAACATGTTACATTTTGGCTCTATAACTATAAAATATGTAAGTTCAGTATGATGAAATTTCACAACTCTGTTTAAAGAAAGCACGGTCATTTTGGCTCTGTGTAGCAAAGAATATCCACTAATCCTGGCTACTTATTTTTAATAGTATGGTGATTATAATATTCTATTTAATAAACTATGTTATTTAATTGCTCTCCTAACTGTGATTACTGGAAAATTTCAGATTGACATTATTAGATTCATTGATGAAATTTGCATTTTTTCTGCAATCGTTTAAAGAAATATGTATTTTTCTCCATGGTCCCTTGACAAAATTCGCATTTTTCTGAACCCCTTGATAAAATCACATTTTTTTGTATCCCCTTCCTAAAATTCTTGTTTTTTTCACAAAACATAATCACCCCTGCAATACTTATCACTATAGGGGAAAAAAAAATTTCCTTAGTTGCAGAAACACCAAACTAAGGATATTTTTAACTTTTAAACATGTATTGTGCTATTGTGCTTCTTCCCATTGTATATATTGATTTAATAACATATCAGTTACCCAAATTCACTTTTAAAGAAACTAGTACAGCAAACCTGGTGTTCCTGGGTCACAGAGTAAAGGCGAAAAACTTTTTTTAAATTTCAAATTGAAAAGTCTAATAAATTTTTCCTACGTAATATGATTTTTAAACTGCCAACTAATTCCTAATAGCAATTTTAAATGAAACATTAATTATGTAATCATACGAAGCTTTGAAAATTATCGGTACTTCTATATTAGACGCAAGATAAAAGTTATTAGCCAAAGATTTTGCCAAAGAATAAAATTGCATTCGTTCAGTTTTTAAAACCAACTAAGAAAATATGACACACAAATATTCTTTTAACAATAAATAAATTCACATAAATAAATTTTTGTAAAGGTTAATTGATGTATCTTTTGTAAAGTAAGTTTGCAGCGAACTAAAAGTCATTATTAAATTAATAGACAAAAACGAAATAAAACCAACAACATTCACCCTGTTTTATAGCCGACGATATTTTAATATAACAGGTTTTTAATTACTATTTTTTTTTCAGTTGCTATGAAAAAATGGCAACTAAAATATACAGTGATCTGTTATTTTCCATGGGGAAAAGAGATTAGATGGAGGTGCAGTATGCGACTAAATCGGTTTGAAATGGGCCTTATTCTTTCAATTTAAATCTTGTATTCGGCACAAACAAAACAATCACGTGGACCAGAGACTGAATTCTTCAGTGTCATTTTTTTCTCTAAATGAAACAGATCTGATTATATTTTAGCATTCTAAAATGGCATTTCATTGTATTATGAATTAAAACAGTATCTCTAAAAGTTTTTCTTTTATGCGAAAGCACGTGGTTATGTTTGATGCAATGCAGCGAAATTTAGTGTTACATTTTTGGTATCACCTCCAGCTACCAAACTACATCTCTATTCTCTCTCTCTCTCTCTCTTTTTTTTTTTTTTTTTCTTCACATAAATGCGATACTCAAGTTGCCACCATTAGAGAAATTGAACAAAAACTACAAAAAAAAATTAATATTTCAAAAACAAATTGCGATACAATTTTCTAACAAACTGCATTTAAAAGTGCATTTTTTTTCTCTATACGATGTTATAAAGTTTGAAAACGTACTATGTCTAGATGTTTAAATATTTACAATAGTGAAAATTGCAAAATTGAAATTTCATCGGAAAGTGTTGCCATTCAAAACATGACGCATGCGTTACGCGCAGATATGTTTGGCCTTTATTGTATAGATTAGTAATACTTAAATTGACATTTTTTGTATATTCCTCTCACATTTTATTTTAAGCAAAAAAGATTATTATTAGCTTATCTAATTCTTCAGACAAATACTTGTATGTAATTAATACAAAACTTTATCTTGGTTTATTAATCTGATATTGAAGAAATTTTCAGGTACAATATATTTTATGCGTTTTTTTATAGTACTTAGAAAAAGAGGGTGCTTCTGTAACTTTAGAAGATGTTGGCACACAAACTATGCCCGATGGAAGTACTTTGCCTTTACCTCCAATCTTATTAGGAACATTAGGAAATGATCCCAAAAAGAAAACAGTTTGCATATATGGACATCTTGATGTGCAACCAGCTGCAATGGTATGTTTTCTGTCTAATATTTTTTTTAACTGTATTTTTATACAATTATATACACTGTTCATATTTATCTCATAATTGTTAGATTTTACTACTGAATGTTTTGAATGGCTACAAAGTAAGTTGTTAAATGTCTTTGTATTATATTTGATTTTGTACAATTTAATATTACTATGCCCTCTTAAAAAAGACCTTTGTTGAAAGTAAGCCCAGGCATATTTTTTAGTATGTCAAAATGCAAGTTCTACTTCCAAAAGAAACCCAAATCACTGAAGAATATATCCAGAGAGTCTTTTGGAGGGAGATAGGGGACGTGCACATATATATTTGTTGAGTAGAATTATATACCTATCTTTAGCAAGTAAATAATTATAAATAATTTTAGTGAGTAAATTATGTAACGCATATTTTCAGTGAGTTACCATCATAATTTCTATTAGTTAATTCATACTGTGAAAATGGATCATTTTAAAGTGAAATCCTGTTTTAAATAGAAAATTTTTGTATTCAGACTAATGTTGACAATAAAAAAAAAAAAAAAAAAAAAAAAAAAAAAAAAAAAAAGCTGCCAAACGTGAATTTTTCAAAGGGGAACACTATACTAAAAAAGGTAATTTTTTTAAAAAAGAGTACACTATTCTAAAAAAAAAAGGTAATTTCTTTCAAAAAGGAAACACTAATTTAAAAAAATGGCTCACTTGCATCTTGTTCATCAAAAATATTTTAAACTGGTTTGAGTCCCTAAGATTTACAATATTTCTCATTGATGACCGTTTTGTGATACTGCCTCGAGGGGCATAGGAAATGTTAAAAGGAGTTGCTGAGTGCAGCAGAAGGGTTTGAAAATGCCACTGGGCACATAAAAGAAATTAAAAAGGACGCCAGGCACTGCACCTTGCTGAAATAATTTAGAGTCTACACTACAGACAGAAGGACTGTCATGCAAATCTAGCTTCTAAAACAAAGACCTAAAATAGGATTTTTTTTTTCTTTTAAGGGCCATACTGAGTATTTGATATTTAATTAATTTGCTGAGTACTTGATGCTCGGCTGAATTTTAGCCAATACCAAGTAGTTGTATGAATTTCTTATTTTAACCAATATTGAAAACAAAAGGAATTATAACTGATCTGTAAAAGTGAATTTAATGTAAATGAATAATATATGCAATCATTCATAAAAAATATTTACTTTGTGTATAAATTTATGTTTACAAAATATATGAAATTAAAAGAAAAACCAATGCAGTTAAAAATTTAGTTTTATTAAAAAAAATAGGTTATCTAAACTAAGTTTAATAAAAGCAAAAAGTCTATTTAAAACTAAGAAAAGACTGATTTTAAATACTAAAATAGTTTGTGTAAACAGAAAATACAACTAATGAAATAAAAGTATTTTAATATATATCTAAATTATGGTGCAAAAACAGCAGTTTCTTCTTCATTTTCAGGTGATAGGTCTTTTATTATTGTAAATTTAATCTGCATCTGAAAAAATGCATTCATTGTAAGCATTGCAGCAAGGTGCAAATTGGAATTTTCTCATAAGCTTGCATATAATGGGAAAATTTTTCCTGTATTTTTTTTCATCCATGTAGGTAGACAGCCCATTTTATCAATAATTCTTTTGCTAAGGAGGTGTGTATCTTTTCTTTCTACTATCTCTTCACATTTTATTTCTGAACTAATATTAATGTCATAATTGTTCTCTTGTTTAGTTGCAATCTTAAAACATTGCCAAAAAATATACTTTTTGCTGATGCTGTCTCTTTTGGGCCATGTACATGGACATCACTCGTACAGTCAATCAGGGTAACTTAGAGCCTAATCATTATAAATTTGTTCCACCTTTACGAAACTTTGATCCATTCTGACATAGTGGAACTTTGACAAATTATTTCCAATGAGCTGCCAAACTCACACTAGTATTGCTATTTATATTTTGAGACCAAAACTTTGCCATTAATTCAAGTAATGTAGCAGATTTAATCTTTTCTCTCTTTTGGATTAAAGTTACCCTGATTGACTGTTGTGTTTTCATTCTGTATTTTTTTTTAGGTAAAATAATTTCAGATTGATCTTCATGTATCATACAAATACAGCTTTATTTTTTAAGCATCTTTTAATTCCACATATGTATTTTTTAATGAAAAATAACAGTATAAAATAAGAATCAACAGTGGCTGATATAAAATAATGAAAATATTCTTGAATTTCAGTAGTATCCTGCTGATTATCATTTACCTTGTTTTCATTTTTCACAAATGTGAATCTTTTTCCCCAATTAACTTTTAATGCCTCTTTAATTGTACAACAAGCAAGTGACTGGAGCTTTCTTTTTTCAAAAAACATAGCTATTTAGGCTTGATGAAAATCAAGCCCAAAATTGCATGGCTTTTGCACTGCATTTCTAAGATTCATTCGAACACATATACACAAGCTTCTGTCTTCATTATTATCGATTTTTTTTGTTGTTGTTTAAAAAATAAAAATAACAAACTTAATGAAATATATTCATATTTTCAATACTGTTTATTTTAGAGTGACGGTTGGGATACTGATCCCTTTGTATTGACAGAGAAAGATGGAAAACTATATGGACGTGGTTCTACTGATGACAAAGGGCCTGTTTTAGGATGGCTCCATGCTATTAGTGCATATAATGCCACAAAGACAGAAATCCCTATAAATTTAAAGGTAAGGCTTTTAAAGTATTTAAGGCTTTTGGTTTCCTTATTTTGTTATTTATTTAGTATTAAATATTTATTTGCTTATTTTTTTAGTATTAAATATTTAACTGTAGGAAAAGTTTAGTTTAAAATGTATTACGATGATTTAATTTTAATACTTTTAGGCATTGGTCTTACTTGAAATTATTTAGTTCAATAATATTTAGACATCTGTCTTGTGTGAAATATAGAAGCATAAAATACTAAGTATAGATTAATCGCTCACAATAATGAATTTCTCTGCAAACACTCACTATCAGCCTCAACATTTAGTCTTCTTTGCAGGCTGAACAACTTGCTATAGCTAAGCTAACTGCAGGTAAGAAATAAGGGGGGGGGGAATTATCCTTCCCCCTGAAAATACTAGAATTCCTAAATTAATAGCAGTTAAGCAGAGAAAGAAGATGAAGTTGCTTTGAACTATAGCTGGCAGCAAGAGACTGGCCGATTGTGTAAAAATGACTGATAAGGAAGAAAACTCTGTCAATTCTGACCTCAGAAAAAGCCAGCCGTGCAAGAATAAAAATCGATAAAAATAGGATAGTAGGCACAGGAATTTAAAATGCGATTGACTTGGCCAAATTTGATATTAAAAATATCAAATTAAATCTGCTAAAAAAATGATTACATAGTAAAAAGAGAATAAGTAGGTTAGAGAATAATTAAACTTTAAAGTATACAAACTATATTGCCTATTATGACAGCAGATTAATTTTTCTATTTTATTAATATTTTGATTCATCTATTTTTCTGCTATTTAAATTGTGTAAATGTGTATCTCATCAAATTTTCTCTATTTTATTTTAGTTCTTGTTAATTTTCTCCATTTTATTTTTAGTTCTGTTTTGAAGGAATGGAAGAGTCTGGGTCAGAAGGATTGGATGACTTAATTATTTCTAAAAAAGATACCTTTTTTAAAGACGTAGATTATGTTTGTATTTCTGATAACTATTGGCTTGGAAAATGTAAGCCTTGTATAACCTATGGTGTCAGGTAATAAGAAATACTCATCTCTAAATTTTGAATTTATAGTTATTTTAAGGTTTTAATTTGTTTGAAAATTATTTAGGGGAATATGTTATTTTTTTGTTGAAGTTGAATGTGCCAAAAAAGATTTACACTCAGGAAGTTTTGGAGGTTGTATGTAAGTATTTTTAGTTACATAAAATTTGTCTTATTTAAAGTAAATTGAATTAAATTTTATAATACAGTACAAAGTCTCAAGTCCAGAATCCTTGGGACTTTTCCAAGTCCAAACTTCAGATTTTTTCAAACTGTAGGTCATCAAAAATACAGGTCGAACCTCGTTAACATGAACCTCAAGGAGAATCAAAATTTTTTTCATGTTAACAGTAATTCATGTTATCAGTATCAAATCTTTGTATTTGTCTTTATAGGGGACTGTGAAAACAGTTCATTTTTAAAAGTAATTCAGGTTAAGCGCGTTCATGTTAACGAGGTTTGACTATATTGCTTTTTCAATTAACAGAGACTTAAATTTCAGTATTTAAAAAGGTAAAATATGACATTAATGTATTACAAATTGCATGTAACAACTATTAATACCAGGGTTTTGTACATGTTCTGGAATTTCTAGACCATGAAATTCTTTGGTATCAGGTTGCTTTATTAATATGAGATTATTATTAAGATTTTTTTTTCTTTTATTCTGCATATAGACATGTGTTAAAATTCAGTAATAAAACTACTTTGCTCTAGATCTTTTAATTCCCCGCTCTGCTTTCGTAAATACAATTTTACATTTCCCCCCCCCCCTCCTTTCTTGAATACTGCAATGTAAAAGTCCAAACTTTGGACAATTTTGAAGTTTGGGTGTTCAAACTTTAGACTTTATACTGTAGTTATTTTTTCTTTATATACTTAAATATTATTTTTATTCTGTGTTCCAGCAATGTATGGCATTAGGTCTTATTCAAGCTTTTTAAAATGCATTTTACATGTAAACAGAAAATAAATAGGTACCTTATTTTAAATTATATAAAAATAACTCATAAAAATATTAAAGCACGTAAATAAAGATTCTGCAATATAAATGAAATAAAGTTTATTTCTGAGCTCCCCGATAAATTTTCCATGAGGGTGTCCAAAACTTTCTTTACTTAAAGTGGAATGCAGTTAAACCTTGTTAACATGAACATTCATGTAGAAGTTTTTTTTCAACACAAAAAAATCAGCAAAAGTTCCTGACAGCTAGCATCATCATTTTTTTTTTTTTTTTTTTTTTTTTTTTTTTTTTTTTCAGATTAGAATTTAATTTATCACTGCCACAGTTTAATTAGCTTATGTAAACAACTTTGTGAAAACAACTTTAAAATGCTACATAAATATTTTTCATCCCTCAATGCAATTCTTACACTATAATTTTATCTTTTAAATGAGTAGAAAGAGCCCTATTAAGTTGTGCCTGACAATTTTACAATTTTTAGTTTGTGGCAATCAAAACTAAAATCATTTCCCTTTTGAAATTAACACCTTTTGAAAAATTTAGAGTTTGAAAAAATAGATATCAGCATAATTAAATTAAATAATTAAGAAAAAAAAAAAAAAAAAAAAAACTTACTTTATTTATGTTTTAGTAAGAAATATATCAATGGTTAATCCTTTTCAATTCATGATAAACAATATTTTGCGTTAAGCATGTTTGTGTTAAAAAGATTAAAATCACAGTAAATGCCTATACAACTGGACAGAACAACTGGAAACAGCTTGTTCTAAAAGTAGTTTGCATTAAGCATGTTTGTGTTAACGAAGTTCAACTGTATTACTTGCAGAGTGAAATAAAGTAATTCAAAATGTATTTATGTAGAAACTTTATTAGAAATATCAATAAGAAATTGCATCCACAAAAAGACCCCCTCCCTTTTGTATCTTCTAATACACTGAGAGGGTAAAATGACTCACAATATGAAATCACTTTTCTAGCGTTTTAATAATAAATGTATTTTTTTTAAATAAAAAATATTATTGCTATCAGAAAGTACTATAAAAATATTATCTTTTGTTATTCTACAAGGAATCAGGAAAATGTGCTTTCAAAATACAGAAAAAAAAAAAAAACAGAATAATTTTCCATATGTCTGTTTAAAAAACTGAGAAATCCTTATAGACACAGACATGATTGCAGTATTAATTCAAGTTCATTCATTAATATTACAGATCTGTCAACAGAAAGCATGGTTAATGTTATCTGGACTGATTAATTTGTTTTGCAAATGAGTACTCTCGTGGTTTAATACTTTTTCATTAGTATAAGAGTGAATATCATGTGCAATTTACTTGAATAAGATATTTTGCTGTCAGCTAAATGTCAGCTCAAGATATCTCAAAATATGTAATATTTGAATGTAACTTATTACACAATAATTAATTTGTTTTAACAATTTTTATGCAGCTTTAATCTAAAAAAAATTTTGGGGGAAAAGAAAAAGGCCAAAAGGAAATATGAAGACGTTTAGCTCCATACCACATTTGTTTAGAAGTCAAGTGATTTGTTCTTTTATTTTATAGATTAATTGCTAGTTTATAATTTGTTTTATATCAGAAATTAATTTTGTTCTGATTAAATCATAGTTAGAAGATTTTACTTCCTGAGACTTTCATTCTTTGAGAGAGTTCTCTTAGTTTTAAAAATAATGTTCTAATTTTTATGCTTAAAGTATCAAAATACTTGTTTTTGTAATATAAAGTTTTAATTTTTATATTGCAAAACTGGCCATTTATGATTGCATGCAAATGTAATAAACAAATCTTATCGGCCAAAACGGTTTACATACATCATCACATCTTGAGTTTGCTTATACATATTATAGCGAAGTCCTACAGAGAAAGTAGACGGCACAACAAATCATCTTTCCTATGTCAGATAACTTGTAGTTCTTATTATAGTGTTCTTCAGGAATACATACTCTTCACATCTCTATTTCTTCTGAAATTCTAGAATCGGTTAAAGTTCACTCATAGGTTTATCATTTGTTTTCCTGCACCCATAGACAGTATGAAACATAGAGGATTGGGTGCAGAAGAACACGATGAGTCAACTGCTAAAATAAGGTTTTCAGGTGTTTTCCTCCAAAATATGACTTGGCAGACCATTTGCATTTTAATATACAAATCAAGTTTTAACTAATTCTGGAATTTCATCTGTGATCTTGATGAGGTGATTATCTATATTGCTGCCTCCTATTCTATTAGTAATACAATGAAATGATGACCAAAATTATCGATGGAACAACATATTATGATTTTTATTTTCACTCAAACAGAAGTTAAAAAAAAAAATTGAAATTACTTTTATAACATGTAAATTAAGTTCCCGCTGCACAGGTCTGTAACTTAGTTCATTTAGAAACACAATAATTTGTAGAAGATGAATAAATTTCAAGTCTTGAGTTGAAGAATCCAATATATTTTTATCTTTATTTATTGCGACACAAGGAAAACGAGCGTATTCACTTTCTTAACAAAAAATCATTACTACATTTCTATATTTCATACTACGATTTTCAGTTTTTATTTTTTAACCTCCACGAAAGTTCCAGAAAATTAATTCATCACTTCTGCCGTTGCCACTTTTCGAAATCGGAAGAACTTGAATGTAGCACTATTTTCTTTGCGAGACAGTTCACGCCAAGCCATGGGGTCAGTCCTTGGCCATAGAGTAGGTCCTCAAAGCTCCTTGATTCTTACAACTCCCCCCTAAAAGAGCTCATTAGTGGCTTTTGACACAATGAAGCTTTAAAGTATATACACACACACAAAAAAAAAATATTAGCAAGGACGAGAGCAATGTGAATCTTCCCATTTCTTTTAAAATAAATATATACAAATAACACAATATATACACTAAATATAAGCATGAACAACAGAAATACCAAAATACATCAAAATTTAAACATTATGCAATTCCCCTTTTTTTTTTTTTACTTTTCCCAAATGACCCGCCAAAGGAATGAATTTCGTCAGCAACAGATAAAATACACTGTCTCTTACACTGAGGTAATATCACCTGCTTCACAAATTCACCACAGACATCTTCAGAATGCATAAGAATACCTTCCTCTATAAAATAAGCACTTTTATTATTTTTATCAATTTCCCAAATATTTCTTAAAGTATCCTCAGCTCTTTGTAGTTTCATAAAAGATTGCTCTGTTTCCTTCTCACTCAAATCAAGTTCATCTTTTCCAGAATCAGAATTCAACTTTTCAACCTTCGTATATAATATAACCTTATGGTTTAATGCTTCATAAGCAGTTGGACATATAAGCATCTCATTCACCAGTTTCTTGGAAACGGCAAAAGTTACCATCACATTTCCATGAATTTTATCATCTATTCTCATCGGTATTATTTTTAATGGAGCGACTTCTCTCTCTCCGAATGCTGAAGTTATCACAATCGTTCCTTCTCCTTCAACTGATACATCCTTGACTAAGTCTGCCCGTATCACCGAGATCTGTGTACCAGAATCATAGATACCGTCCAACACATTACTTCCACATCTAATCCTAACCACTTCCAATTCATTAAATTTCCCCTCTCTTTTCACACAGGACGAAACAGGTATTGTTATTCTTGCAGTTAATATCGATGACTGCTCTTCTTCAACTTTCTCATTCGATTGCACAGAGTTCGTTTGTGCTCTTTGTACACCTTGAGTACCACATTGATTTGGGCAAAATGAAGCCTTGTGACCCTCTTGTCCACACGAATAACAAGTAATTTTATTAGGTATCCGTGTCTTTGCTTTATAAGTACCAACTCTTGACTCATATCTGCGATCCGATGCAAAACCAGGATTTCTATTATCAGTGTGCTTAGGATAAAATGAAAAATTACTCTTCTCCTCTGAAAATCTATCTTTCTTATCTAACTTCCTAAAATCTTGTCGCACACTTTCATATAAGTCAAGTTTCTCAGCCAAATCAGTAGGAGATACTATTTTAGGCCATTCATCCACAAAATGATCTCGAATCTCATCAGGCACTCTTCTTTTTAATTGATCAGTTACAATCAAATCTTTTAAAGAATTGAAATCAGCAATTTTAAGTCCATCAATCCATTCTTGAAAATAACCATTTAATTCAAATACAAATTCTCGCCATGTGCGTTCAGGGTTTCTTTGATGTTCCATAAACTTTCTACGGAATCTCTCAGGACATAACTTAAACCGTCTCAGTAGAATCCCTTTAATATATTCATAATCTTCAAATTTTTCCTCTGCCTCACGTGCGAGAACCTGTATAATATCGGACGGCAGCAAAACCAACAAGTTCGATACCCAATGTTCTGGATCTACACACATCCTCTTTGCTTGACGTTCAAAAATAGATAAATACAAAACAATGTCGTCCTCCTTGACATTAAATTTCGGCATAAGTTTCGCAAATTCAATTCCATAATTATAGGTTTTCATTTCCAATCCATCAATTCCTGCTTTTTCGCTATCTTTCGCTATCCTCAACTTCTCCAACTCAAACTCCCTCTCTTCTCTTTCTGACGCAATTTTAAACTCCCTCTCTTCTCTTTCCAACGCAATTTTTTCCATCTCCTTTCGTTTCGCCTCATTCTCTTTTCTCGTCTCTATAATAGTTTCCATCAATCCCTTCACAAACTCTACTTCATAGTTTTTACTCGACATAATTAGTTGCTTTAAATCAGCTATTATTGCATCCGGTTCAGGGTGCTCTCCCAATTCTTCAGCCAAACATCGTAAATCTTCTTTACGAGCCTTACCCAAAAATGACATTGTTACTTTTTAAATAGTTTCTCACGAGGGTAGTAAACTGTCCAACAAATTGGCGAAAACTCAATCTAACCGTAACTCGGAATCACTAATCCACCACTCTAATAAACACCAGAAATAAGTCACACTTTGTAACCATATCACACACATAAATTCAATACCATTGCGAGCACCATAGCAATTTCAAAATTCAACACCTTCACATGTATCACGTCACAATACAACACTTCAACAAATACTATTTCATAAATCAATCCAAATTCATATGAAAACAAAATTATACGCACCACATCAATGAACACACATCATAACTTATAAATCCTTCAATTAACATATATATACAACCAATACTCAATTACTCTCCGAAATATACACCGCCCTCCTTTTATAGCAAAACATCTCATATAGAAAACCAATAATAATAAAAAAAAAATCACAACCAAAATCAATTCAAAATATCCTCCATCCAGTCGGCACTACAAAACACCACTCCAATACTGCTACAATACTACTACACCTTAGCACTGACGTACTACGTAGTTACATTCAAAACAAATTCCTTTCCTTAACGTCAAAATATGAAATAAAATCGCAAAAATCTTAATAAATTTATCATAGATACGATATAAATTCTTATAATGGGAAGTCACATTAATAAAAAGCTCTCACCTTGCATCCTTTCAGACTACGCCAATTAAGTTCCCGCTGCACAGGTCTGTAACTTAGTTCATTTAGAAACACAATAATTTGTAGAAGATGAATAAATTTCAAGTCTTGAGTTGAAGAATCCAATATATTTTTATCTTTATTTATTGCGACACAAGGAAAACGAGCGTATTCACTTTCTTAACAAAAAATCATTACTACATTTCTATATTTCATACTACGATTTTCAGTTTTTATTTTTTAACCTCCACGAAAGTTCCAGAAAATTAATTCATCATTTCTGCCGTTGCCACTTTTCGAAATCGGAAGAACTTGAATGTAGCACTATTTTCTTTGCGAGACAGTTCACGCCAAGCCATGGGGTCAGTCCTTGGCCATAGAGTAGGTCCTCAAAGCTCCTTGATTCTTACAATGTAGTATAATATACAGATGCAATACTTCAGAAACTGCTCACATGATGTGCTAATTTGCCAGAGCAAAGAAGCCAGATAAATTCTTCTGATTTTTATATTTCGTGGGGCTTTGCACATTGTTTAATTAGATGCAAAAATTTCTAACATTACAATTGTTAATTTTTAAAATATATTATTTATCATGGTAATGGACAGTCTGTACCGAAAAAACTACTTGTGGGTGTACATTTTGTCACATTATATTATAATCATGAAAAAAAAAAAGCTTGTTTTATCGACAATATTAAATTCTTCCATTGCATGTCTATAATCATACTTTTTACTCATTTTATTTAAAATATATCTTTAACTAATTTCATTTAACCCTTTCCGGTGCACTACTCTTTAAAGTTGAAATTTAAAGAGAAAAAAATTAGGCAATCTATTTAGGCCAAGAGGGGTACACAGGTATTGTTTTGTAAAGATTGCATTAACCATTTTAATTATACAGCTGTTGCCAAAGTGGTAACCTCCCATAAGTAAAGCATTGATAAGTGCAGTGAGAAGAGCATTGCTGTGAAGCGCGTATTACAGTGAAACATTTTACCTATTATTTAAAAACAGGAGAGTTTGATCTCTGTGGTGCTGCCATGTAGAACTCACAAGAAAGATTTAAAGTAGCCATAAGAGTAGTTTTTGAAATATTCACGGAGTTTTTGTGTCTCTAAACAGGGGGAACAGAGTTTCCCCCAGAGGGTTTCAGGGGGGCACTGCGCCCGTCCTGCCCTTTAGTTTAAAAACTAGCGCCCCTCTTGCCCCTCATCCAAAAAATAGCGCCCCTCTGGTCGCTCATTCAAAAAAATAGCCCCGTTCTTGCCCCACATTTGAAAAAAACACAGACCTTCAGCGATGATGCGAACGCGCTATAGCGCGCAAATTATGCAAAAAATCGGCGACGGAACGCAAAAATAACTCTTATGCTTCCCACGGGACGTGTAATTTCGTTACCAAATTCCAAAAAACTGGCAAATTTCGTCAAAAAATGGCGAAATAATGACTAATTTCCGGCAAGATTCGCAAAAAATAGCTAATTTCGTCACAAAATCCCGAAAAAGCGGCAGATTTCCTCAAAAGATCGTGAAAAAAACGACAAATTTCGTCGATAAATCGCGATAAAACGGAATTTTTTGTCAAACGATTCGCGAAAAATGACAAATTTCGCCAAAAGATCACGAAAAACGGCAACTTTCGTCAAAAAATTGCGAAAAAACGGCAGATTTCGTCAAAAGATTTACAAAAACGGCAAATTTCGTCCACAAATCGGAATAAAACGGGAAATTTTGTCAAAAAATTCGCAAATAACGGGAAATTTCGACATAAATTCGAGAAAATATCAAGAAAAAAACGGCAAATTTCGTCAAAAGATCGCAAAAAATGCAAATTTTGTCTAAGTAGCACAAAAAAAAAAAAAAAAAAAAAAAAATTAATGACAGAATTGAATTTTTCTGTTCTAAAAACTAATTCTTCTGCTTCAAAATTGTGTTTTTATTGCTCCAAAAGAGGATTTTTCTAATTCACAATCATTTTCGTACAAAGAGAAAATTGCACCAAAGCATAATTAGATTACATTAGGGGCGACCCCCCTCCCAACTTTTTCTTGTGACAGCCCAAAAATGACATCTGTAGTATAAATTTGGTGCCTTCTAAATTTCCGTGCCCGAGGTGGCCCCTTTCCCCCGCACGGTAGATGTCTGCACGGGCCGAAATTTCCGGGCCCGGCCCGAACGAAAGAAATATTGGCCCGGCCTGAAAGTTAAAATTTTGGCCCGAGCTCGGCCCAGTCCGGGAAAAAGTTTAAAATTCAGCCCAAACCCGGCCCGGCTCGAGTGAATTTCTACAGAACATTGATCTTTAATCTTATGGAAGAGTTCTGGCCACAAAAAATTATATTAGTCCTTTTTTTTTTCCATGTTTATAATTTCCATTTATGCAGAAGTGCCTTAGGCTGTGATATTTATGCTTTTAAATGAATCTTTGTTTGTTGTATGTAAATGTTTCAGTTATCACTAGTATTATTAATCCATATTCCCTGTAAGGGAGACAAAAAAGCGAAAAAGCGGTATATGGTAAAATTTCCAAAGACTAAATCGCTTTGGAACGAAAAAAATGCATTCCCTTCTTAACAGATGTAAATGTTTTTTTCTCCCGTATTGTTGTATTCATTTTGCATGGATGAACATTTTAAAAGAAACTTTCAGTTTTCAGTTTAAAAAAAAATTCCGTCATAATCATGTTTTTTGTGTGTGTGTGTGTGTGTGTTTAATTCTATTTTAAAACGCCTAGTAATCTACGATTCTTTAAAAGGAATAAATTCTAATGTTTAATTGTAGAATAATGACAACTTAAAAGTATATGCTTTTTTTGCAGAAATTTTTGGACAAAGCCAAATATTACTGATTTATAAAAAGTCGAGAAAAGGATTTTCATACAGGAAGATTCAATTGGAACTGATTATTTTGGTCCATGAAAACTAGGAAGAATGGAATCAGTCTCGGCTTCTTACGAAAAAAAAAAAAAAGTTGAGCCCAGCCCGATACTTCAGCAAAAAAATTAAGGCCCGAGCCCAGCCCGGCCCGAAAAGATTTTTGACTAGGCCCGGCCCGAAAGGATTATTGACTAGGCCCAGCCCGAATGTCATTATTGGAAATTGGCCCGAGCCCGGCCCATGCAGACCTCTACCGCACGGTTCTGTTCACAAACCGTCACAAACTTACCGTTTTTTCGCGATATTTTCACGAAATATGTCATCGCCCCCCCCCCCCCCTTTTAAGCAAAATCTGCCGTTTTTTCGTGATTTCTTAACTAAACATGCTGTTTTTTTGCGATATTTTAATGAAATTGGCCGTTTTTTGCAATCTTTTAACAATTTACATTTTTCAATTTTTGACGAAATTTCTGTATTTCAACGATTCTTTGAACCACTAGATTCTAGATTCAACGCTATAAAAGTGCCCCTAAAAATCAAAAAGTGGCCTGAAGAATGTAAAAATTGCCCTTTCAGAACAGTAACGCCCTACCCCTTTTTAAACCTGTGGGAAACTCTGGGGGGGAACTTTAGGTTTTGCCAACCCGGCAACACTGCACGTTAAGGGGTTAACATGAAGTAAAGAAAAAAAGAATAAAAGTAAAAAAATACCCCCCCAACCCCAATAATAATAAAAAAAAAAAATCAACATCAGAGTTTTTCTAATTTATGCACAAGATATTCAAATATTGCTATTGGTGAAAATTGCACATGGCTGACACAAAAGTACCCATATTTTCTTCTCATTTAAGTGTTGAATTGCCAAATATCAGTTCAATTCTAATAATTTTGAAAATTAAAGTTTTTTATTCTTATAAACATTGCTTTCATATTTAAATTAAACATATTTTTTTTTATAATTTTAATTTTTTATTAAATCTTTTTTCTAAAACATAAAATCAGTAACAGTTTCTTTTAATTTTATTTTTCAATGCATTTATACCTTTTTATTTTCTAGCTGATCTAGCCGTTTTAATTCTTTAACCAAATAAAAAGAGTAACAGTAATGTTTATTTATTTATTTATATATTTTTTATTGTTGTTACTATGGTAACAGATGTATTTTTAGACATTTATCACTTGAAAATTTGTGGTTTTTGTGTCAAAGATTAGAAAAAAATGAAATATCTGGCAAACTACTGGATTTGAAAGAATTTGGTTTGTACCATTCTATTCAACATACAAAAATGCACTAAAATATGTTATCAGTTGGGGGAAAATATATATATATATACAGTAGACTCCCTCAAATCCGCACAGCTTGGGACCAGATGTTTTGCAGATTTTAGAATTTTGCAGATTTCTGGTCATTGCTTTGTTTACATTTTTATGAAAGTAATTTGAATGTAATTAATAATGAAATCAAAAGTATAATGAATGCTTACAATATGCTAAAATATTAAAATAAGTAATAAACTAAAATAATAAAAATTTAGATAGTTTTTAAAATGATAAAAATACTAAAAGCAAAGGTCAAATTAATAAACAATATACAATTAAATATTCATTATAAAGATGAAATGTAATTTCCCTAAATTATTCAATGAAACTTGTGTCATAAAGGTACATTACTAATTTACATCAAGATCATAAAATAATGAAGCTTTATTTCAGGTTTAGCCAGACTTAATAACTAAAAAAGCTTGATTAATAGATAAATATATTTGGTAAGTTTGTGATTACCAGTGATATCAGCAATATATTTATTTTTTTCAGAAATAAATTATTCTTTCTTCCTGAAAAAACATGATTTCAATGACCTTAACAAAAATTACAAATTGAAAAATATATGGAATTGATATAAAACTAAAAAAGTCAAATTTTGCACCTACATGTTTCATTGTTTACATCCATAAAATATGTGCGAATTTTAGAGAGTTTCAGATTTCTGGTTTGCGGATTTGAGGGAGTCTACTGTATATAAAATCTGATTTTTAAGGAATTCTTTATAAGTTCATTCTTTTTTTAAATCATCCTTAGGGATGGAATTTTAGAAAATTCTTAGCGCCACTCTGTCATAAGTATTTTTACCCCAATCATCACTGATAGTCTATAACATGCATAATTCATATTGTCTTCATTTCTATCTATCTTATTTAAAATTCTAGTCGTTTTGGAACTTGAAATGAACATGACCATCATTCTTCAATTCCTGGACTTTCTGCCATTAAAATTGTATGGTGCACATTATTTTACACAAGATATTTGTTTCTGTTTTTCTCTTATCAAACAAAGTGGTACACATTATACATGAATAAATAAAGTATTCAAATTATCTTTTAGAAATGAAGCTATGTCTGATTTAATAGCATTAATGAACTCATTGACTGATATAAAAGGAAACATTCTAATACCTGGAATTATGGATGATGTTCTTCCTGTTACGCCAGAAGAAGAAAAACTGTATGATGCCATTGATTTCAGTTGTGTATGTTGTATATTTTACCACTATAAAGTATTTATAGTAATTATATCCAAAGCACTTTTAATTGTAAACACAGTGTACAGATTTGTTTCATTATTCATATGCTATTTCTTTTTCTTTTTTTCTAAACTTTGTGTGTGATACATGCAAATTAAAGTTAGGGTTGGGATAAAGAAAGAGAGATAAGTTCAGGCCTTTTTTGTGCCTAATACCAAAGTAAGCAGTAGAAAATTGTTACTGTAAAGTACTGAAAGTAAGCCCCTTTTAGCAGACAGGAAATTGTGTCCATTTCAATGAGGCCTATAAATGGAATTTTTGTGAAAAGGATAAGTGAATCGAGAAGGTGGAAGAGTATATTTGAAATTTATGAAACTTCATACATTTATACAATTTGTACAAAGAATCAACATATTTTGATTTTTAAAATTTCCTTTCTTAGAAGCTATGTAATTTCCATTAATAAAGAGGATGCATGTAATTAATTAAAAAAAGTGTACTGTCTATCCACGGGTCATGACAAATTTTTGCACATTAGGTCAGAAATAAAAATAGTTTGTACACCACTGAAATAAATAAAAAAAATTTACTATAATCTTTTTCTTAAAATGCTCGTTTTACATCGGAATGCATTGAAGCTTATTTACTTAAATCTAATCCTGCTAAATCGGTTTTATACTTGCTTGCCATGCTTTCCTTAAATCGGAAAGCATTGAGGCTTGCAATATTTTTATAAATCAGATCCTGCTAAATCGATTTAACACCAGCTTGCCATGCATGCAGTAGATATACCAATGTAGATGGATCAGTTTTCCAATGTTAGCTCTAAATCGGTATTTTATTTTAACCAACAGATTAACCCCTCTGTGCTACTATTGCAAAACCATAGAATTTATGATGTTAAAATTATATAGTCTCTCTCTATATATACATATATATATATGCCTAAATATCACCCATGGTTTTAAAACCTAATCGTGTACATGTTTATTGTGCACTTTCTGAACTATGAGTGACCCTCCATGCGCGTAACTAGGGGGGGTGGGTGGCACCCCCTAGTTACGCGCATGGAGTTTCACCTCGTTTTTCATATGAAAATAACTTTAGTGATTATTATACGTGTTTGTCATCTCGATCTCTGCTCATGCTGGGGATGCAGTTCCTTATCGAAGTCACTTTCCTCCATAAGTAAAATGATTACCATGTTATTCCGATATGCAATTAATCAGTGTTTTCTCTATTTTTATAAAAGCATCGGACCTTTAAAATAACAATGTTGATTTTTTTAAAATTTACGTTGATTTTCAGGTACCTGTCAATCACAGTAGATTGTTATGAGAAAGGAATCAATTATAATGAAAGATGTACACCTTTTACGGAAAATTGAAGAACATTGTTTGATTCGCCAGCTTACTAATAGTAATTTTAATTTGTACAAATATGTTGCATTTATTTTAAACACAAACATATTAACCCTTTTCCACATGGGCAAAATCTGTTAGCAAAATGAGAAATTATTGACTGACACTGTAATTCACAAACAAATTTTTTAGATATTTTGAAAACCTTAATTTAAGCGTTTATTGTAAAAGCAAAATCTTTCTAAAATATTACTGGTGTTTGCATATTTGGAATAAAAATTAGGTCCAGGACAGTGTGCCAGAAAGGTTAAAGGAGGAAAAAATATAAAAACCTTTTTAAGTATGAAATATATTTTTATTTTATACGGATGTTGATAAGACTGAATTTGAATTTTCACTTAAAAATTATATCTATGTAAGTGTATATCTAAGTTTTTATAATTGAGATAGCACTTTTGAAACATTTTTTAAATACCATACAATTTTGTTTCATGTATTTTTGGTATCTGGCTCGGGCTCTGGTGACAATAAATCTTTCAGACTTGGGCAGGCCCGGCCCTTGTAAAACGAGCCCGAACTTATCTCTAATACAGATGTGAAATGATAATTCCACGTTTTGATTAGCCTGGAGAATGGAGGGGATGGGGGGTTATACAAATCTGTTTCCTTTCAAAATGAGAAATAATGCTACGCAAAATTCAAAATAATACGGAGGTTGGTTGGTTCATAAAATTTCGTTTTTTGTGGCCATATTTTGACATTCGTACGGGCTCTTTTACTGGAAAATTTTATTTATTTATGTGTAGAAATTATTGAAAGAACTCTTTTCCACGTTAAATTGCATACTACAAGTTATTTTAATGCTACTTTGATCAAAATGACGGGGGAACTCGTGGGGAAAGTCGTGTTTATTTATTTTAGTATTTCATTGCTGTTTGAAATGAAAATTTGTGGTAATTACAGATTTATGTTTACGGATACCTTTGTTTTATATCTATCATGTTTTATCTATGTTTATATATCTTTTTCTTATCCATTAGATTTAGTTTTGAGCAGCTTCTCATCCTTCTTCACACAATGAAAAATTGCATTTGGGTCCTTTTTAAAAGAAGTACCACACAATTATACCTTCCACAAATAAAAACCTGTCTAAAATGGAAATTCGATAGATTTTTTTTAGCTCCGTTTTATTAGGTTTTACTACATAAGATATTGTTTGTACCCAACATGTTCAGGTTAAAAAATTTGGGCACCCTCCCGTTCAAAAGGCTGGTTTATGCCTATGCCCTCTGAACATGAATTTAAAGATGTGGTAGTAGAATGTGAAATGATGAAGCCTGCTAACATATAATAATAACTGTATGCCAAATGTAAAAATTCTTTGTTTATTATTGTAAATCGAATTCTCCTATAGATGTACAGATTTTTTAAACATTTTTATTGTTTTTTGCTTTATTTTGGAAATTTATAATTTCTAAAAGCTTAATCAGTTTTGTAAACACACATTGCATATTTGAGGTGCAATGTAATGCATAATAAACTTTAATACAGTAGACTCCCTCAAATCCGCACTCCTAAAATCCGCAATTCTCTAAAATCCGCACATACCTTACGGATGTAAACAATGAAATATTCAGTTCAGATGTAGGTGCAAATTTTGACTTTTTTAGTTTCATATCAATTCCATATATTTTTAATTTGTAATTTTTGTTAATGTTATTGAATTCATGTATTTTCTAAAAGAAAGAATAATTTATTTCTGAAAAATAATCAAGTTGTTGCTAATATCACTGGTAATCATAATCTTCTTACCAAATATATTTATGTATTAATCAAGCACTTTTGGTTATTAAGTCTAGCTAAACCTGAAATAAAACTTCCTCAATTTTTTTTATTTTGATTTGAATTAGAAATGTAGCTTCATAAGGCAAGTCTCATTGAATAATTTAGGAAAAAACTTTTTATCTTTCTAATGAATATTTAACCATACATTACTGATTATTAACTTGACTTTTGCTTTTAATATTTTAATCATGTTAAAAATTATCTAAATTTTTATTATTTTAGTTTATTACTTATTTTAATGTTTTATTATATTGTAAGCCTTCATAATAGTTTCAATTGCATTGTTAATTACATTCAAATTACTGTTTTAGAAATGTAAACACAGCAATGACCAGAAATCCACAAAATTCTAAAATCTGCAAAACCTCTGGTCCCAAGCTGTGCGGATTTGAGGGAGTCTACTGTATTTCAAAATTTATTTTTATAATTACATTTTGTATTTGGAAATTTTTTCTTTTAAAAAGTTTTTTTATCAAAAGTGTTTTTTTGTTGTATTTTATCCAATTCTAGAGGCCAATGCTCGATGCTGAAAATCTCTCCCTATGAAGACCTTTTTTGAATTCAGTATTTCTCCATATCCAACATGAACACCATCAATATTCTTGTTTTATTAAAATAGTAAAGCAAAAGTTTGGGAAAACAAACATAAATTTGCTGATACTTTTATGCATTAAATAAAATACTTAAGTTAAATTAGATCCTTGATTTTCTATTGAGATTTAATATAGTAATTCATCATCTGAACTGTGTGTTGCATATTTCATTTGAAATGGTTTCAAATTATAAACTTATGACAATAAAAATTATGGAATGTCCACTAACACTCAACTCTTATAAAAGAATTGAAAAATATAATAATTATGTCATCTGCTAAATACGCTGAACCTTAATTCTTTATCTCCTGAAAGCAATTAGGCACAAAAATCTACCAATTTCTAGCAAGGCACATTTGTAATTTGTAAAATTGTCAATTGATTCTTTTGTGTTCAGATTTCTCTTTCAATAACTATTAATATATGATTAACACTTAAGAAATTAAAAGAAAAAGAGTGCATGCGCACAATACTTACAGCATCTTGTTCAGATGACAGTTTTTACATGTTTTTCATTGCTATCTTTGATAGTGTCATTTTCCATTCTTAATTATGCTCCACCATTGTATAAATAATACACTGTTAATATAAAAAATATTTGCATATATAAACTTTCAGTTTTTGTTCTCATTTATCATTGACTTTATTTTTCAATGTGAGATATTTTAATGGTATTAAAATATTCTACGCATTAATTTTTTTCAGGATGAAATTAAATGTGATATTGGATGTGAAAGATTATTGCGCAATGATAAAAAAAAGACTTTAATGCGACGTTGGCGATATCCATCTTTGTCCCTTCATGGTAAGTTTGTATAATATTTGAACTCATGATTATTAAAGATAAAATAACATGGATTAAATTTCAAGTTACCTCTAATAGCCAGTTTAATCAAGAGCTACCTGCTTTTAATTCAGTCGGAAATCAGATTTTTTTGTTTTAAAACTAATTTTTAAAAAAGCTGGCTTAAAAAAGTTTTTTTTCCCCTCAGTAACTGTTGAAATCAGTATTTGTACAGACTGCATAGAAACTACTTAGAAATAAGAAAGTTTCCAAAGAGTACATAGAGCTTTTTAAATCATCGCAAAACAAAATTCAGTATTGAATAATGATTTAATTGAAGTATGCAAGAATAGAAAATGTAACTTTTATGTGATGAATAACATTGTTTCTATAATCATCCTTCTTAAGCATATGTAGCATGAAAGGATTAGCTATTGAAGGAAACAAAAGAAAAAAAATTTTCTGTTTACAAAGGTAAAGTTCAATTGATTACTGCCATTCTTAAAGAAAGAAATGATCTTTTATTATTATTGTTACAGTGTGCTATGCAGTTTTTGTTCCTTAAAAATGTATTCAAAATTATGAATCCAATAAGCAGCATATTCCATTTTAGCGTTAATCATTAGGTTTTGATAAAATAAAATGTTTTTCTGCTCAAAATGAGGTATTAAAAGTTAAAAAGTGAGTGCACATGTTACATGAGTGATTGGCATATGTTAAAAAATAGATTAAGTTCTTTAAAATTCTTATAAAAAAATTCTTTAAAATTCTTAGAATTTTCGAAGACTCCTTTGATTTTCTTTTTGTTTTCTCTATTAATTTTGCGAATAGTTTTTAGGGTGATACAGAAAATGTTCACACACTATTGTAACAAATTTGACTTTTTTTATGACTTAAATTTAAATGAAAAAAATATAATCTATATGACATTAATTTGGAATAGGGTTTAATTACCTTCTGCATCATCAAAAATGTGTTTTGTTTTAAAATGTCACTGCAAAATTAAACAATGGATTGAATGTTTTATATTTGTGCTTTACAAAGAACTATATTTGATTATTAAAAGAAAGTGTGAAAATAATGATTTTAATATTTCTACATATAAAATAGATGATATTCATGCTAATAAAGGAAAGATGTCTGTGTGTTGAATGTGATGGTTTGGATAAATTATCACACATAAAGATATGAAAATTTGGATGATGATTGTCTGCCATGTTCTAATACACTTGAGACTTGGATTTTTCATTTTGTGATAATTGGCTAAAATCTTAAATTAACCTGTAAGTAAAAAGCATAGGCCTGAAAAAATCACAGTGATTTGTTTCAGAACTATCAAAGAGGTAATAACAACTGTTCTTCATTTTAAAACACCGTCAAGTACATTAAAAAATTCCTCTGGGTATTAATTGTGTACAAAGAAGAATAGATGAAATGGCCAAAGCCATTGAAATATCATTATGCAATTATTTAAAGATTTGCAAATTTTACATTCTACTCCATGAATTAACACTACCAAATAATGAAATGCTACTCTTACTATATGTCTGATTCATAAAAGAAAAAAAAAATGTGTTATTATTTGCTAAAAATTTGAAACTGATACAAAAGGAGAATCTATATTTAACAACATGAACATGTTTCTTCTAAGAGAAATTCCTATTCATAATAATTTGTCAGCAGCTACTGATGGTGCTCCAGCGTTTCATAGCATATTTGAAAGAAGCAGTACCAAATATACTCGCTATACATTGAGTTATTCATTGTTAGTATTTGATTGCCAAAAACCTGAATGAACGGCTGCATATGTCACTTTTTTGCATTTTTACAACAGTACATTAAGATTAGAAGCAATTCTTTGCATGACATATTATTTGGTCAACTTTGTAGTGAAAATGATGAAGAATACAATAGCTTGCTCTTGCACACAGAAGTTCGTGGGCTCTCGAGATGTATTTGTTCAAATTGTTTTTTCAATCTCTTTGACTCAGTACTGGTTTTGTTGAAAAAAGCGATGAAAAACTGTACGAAAACCTGATAATATCCAAAAAATGACATTGATTATTTGACAGACTTGTTTAGAATATTTAATGAAGTCAATTTACAGTTGCAAGGTGATGAGTTAAATTTAATAAAACAAAAAATGTCATAGATGTTTTTGTGAAAAAACTTGTTATGTTCAAGCAAAATCTAGGTAGAAGTGAATACAGCCATTTTCCTACATTAGCAGCAGTCTCTGCAAAGCAGAACGATTTACTTACTTACTGCCAACACTTGGACTCGCACACTTAGACTCTCTTCATACAGATTTTATTGAGCGATTCTGGAACATATTTTAAACATCAACAAACCAAGTTGGGTTTTAGATTCCTTAGCAAATGCAGATACAGTAGAATCATCAAATTTAGAAGAGGAACTCATAGAATTCACAACTAATGAAGAACTAAAAGTAAAATTTGAAAGTGGATACCGAGTGTTCTGTCTTCAAAAGTCTATACCAGATTTCTACCCTGAGTTGCAAGCAAAAGTAAATAAATAAATAAATAAAATAAAAATAAATAATAATTGCATTTCCGTCATCTTATTTGGCTGAGCATAGGTTAAATGCAGTATTTAATTTAGTAACTAAGAGAAGAAATAGACTGCACATCACTGATTTATGACTGATGTTAACAAAATTGGAACTCGACATTAACAAATTGTTAAAATTTCATAAGCCTCAGCCATCTCATTTATATTTTTTATTTCTTACTGATTTTATGTTTCTATCATTATTTTTTTTATCTTCTTATTGATTTTCTATTTATTCACATTATTACTTGTGAAACATTTAATACATTAAAGTTGTCACACATCTAAAAGATGTTGCTTATAAAAGCACAGTTTTTAAAAACTTAAAACTTTAAATATCTTCATTGAATGCTTTCGATCAAAACTCTATTATCCTAGGGGCAGCTTTATTTACATTCGAATTACGTTAGAGTATGAAAAGGAATTTCAGTACATAAAGAAAACTGCCCTGAGGATGATGAAGTTCTGACCGAAAATGCTTGATGTATAACCCCTTGGGGACGAGTGACATGTATAAGTGCCGCAAAAAGGCTTAAGAATACTTGTTTATCCCACCAGTAAAATTATATTGTAAAATTTGCCTTATTTAATCGGAGCATTTTTTTAGTTTTAATAGGGTACAAATTTCTGTTTTTAAAAACCTGTGACAAAACATTTAAAATTTCGTAAAAAGCACCCGTAGTGAAGGGGATAATATTTGAAGTTTTAAGCTTTTCAAACTGCATTTTTATATATAATAATATATTTTAGATTTATGATATCTTTAATATATTAAATGCAATTTTTTTAGCAAGTTTATTTAATTTTATTTTGTGTTTATTTTTAAAATTTTTATTGAACAACTTTTTATTAGGTTTGATAGACGCTTTAATTATAATTTTTACTTTGTGTTTGATTAATAAATAGACAAAAAGAAAGTTATAGATAATATGCAACAATATTTCAATTGGTATAATTAACTATTATGGAAGAGAAGGGGGGGGGGGGTTGGAATATTTTTCTCTTCTAAGGGGGGCGTGACCCATAAAAGGTTGGGAATCTATGATTTAACCCATGCAATTATTCGAAGTAATTTTTGCATACTACTGACTAGAGATGGGAATGCTCGGAAAAAAACTGGAAAAATTGGGAAAAAAACCGGTTTTTTTCCGAAGGCTTATTTTTCAATTTTTCCGAACTGGAAAAATTGAAATTTCATTTATGAAATAATATAGTGAAAATTTTGTAATAGCTACATTCTCATACTTTTTATTTTATTTATTTTTATGTTGAGTGTCCCACATGAAAACTTTAATGTGGGTAATCTGATCTCTGTACAGAAATCTGTTTGAGAAGACTTGAAAGGATCCTTCACATTTTTTCTTGTTTGAAAGACAAGACCCTTCGCAAAATTTCTCTTGAAAATAGACATTTCAGAAAAAATTTTAATCTACAAATTGAATCTTTCCCAAATGCAGTAATTGAAGAAAAAAAAATCTCATACCATATAGCAGCTGAATCTTATCAAGTTGTTATTTGCATAAATAACCTTATTAAAAATGTCTAAATAGGACTCTAAAAATAGTAATAATTTCTTATTCAGAAATTCTGAATATATTTTGTATAAGTATATATACAAGAAATTCACAATTTCACAAAAACAAGATTACATGAAAAAAATCTAGATGTATAATTAAATGCAACTTCTCTTTTTAAAAATTAATTCATGTGCAAAATTTTTTCAATAATATGCCGATTAATAGAAATGGTAAAATTAAAAATTTAACATAAAATTTGAAGCATGCATTTATTACTTTTTTTCTATAGTAAGTTATTGAATTCGTGAAAATTTTGACTTCCAGTTTTTGCTGCATTTAACCCTTTCCGGCGCGGTGTCCCTTAAAAAGGACACCTAATTTTAATTTTACTGGCACCAAGAATATTTAATTAAAATTTTCCTTTGATAAAATGCCTGAAAATAAGCAAGTTCGTATTCTCTAAAAAACTCGTTTATAAATTCTGGTAGCAGCTAATTATTTCAATTAAATTTACTCCGCGCCGGAAAGGGTTAAACATTTTAGAAAGCCCTGAACACGATTTGATAGTTTTTGGAAAATATCTGTCACTCTGTGAGTCTGTATGGGACAAAAATTTTATGGGCACTTGATCTCAAGAACTGATGCACATAATTTCACAAAACTTTAGATTCAGTTACACCTTGATATAAACTCGAGATGTTTAGTTATTAGTGTATATCGCCCAACTGATGGCGCTGCTATGCTGCATTATTCATAATTTCCACAATAGTTCTATCTCAAGAATTAATGTATGTATTTCCATAAAACTTCAGATTAAGTTAATCTTTGATATAACTTTGTGCATATTACTTTTTGGTGTAAATCGCTCAACAGATGACACTGCTATGCTGCATTATTCGTGATTATCGCAATAGCTCTATCTCAAGGACTAAAGGACGATTTTTTATCAAACTACAGATTCAGACAGTTCCTGATATTTATTAATGTTGTTTAGTTTTTGGTGTAAATTACCCTATAGGTGTACTATGCTGCATTTTTCAAGATTTCGTTATAGCTGATTAACTGAATGTTTTTTCAAGGTATTGAATCTAAAATTGACCTCCATTTTATCTCCATAATGTACAGTAATGTTGCAAAAACATGGGCAGTTTGCATTAGACAAGTACAACTGTGATGAAAAAAAACCCCATATTTTATTACAAGTAACTATGTTCCAAATTATGCATTCCCTGTTGATTAAACTTTGAATTTTTGTAGTTCTTTAAAGCTCACTAGAAGTTTATCTCTGCATGTAACTGTTTTTGTTAATTCCTCAAATAGCAAGCATTTATTATTTGTAGTGTTCTGTTTTCATAACTTTTGAGCTCCATTCTTAGAAACATGAAATTACCATATGGAAACATTATTGAATATGGTTTCTTACTCAAGAATAGAAAACCAGATTTCAGGATAAAAAGAAAAAAATTATGTTTAATTAAACTTAAAAAAATATTTTTTTTTTCTGGTTTCAGTGAGTAAAACTCTAACAGTCAATAAATTCTATGCTATTTTTTAGTGGCAGACCTGAGTAAGCCAAACTAAAACTTAGTTTTGTTTGAATTTAGATTATAAAACTAATTCAAAACTTTGAGTTAAGATTGGAAAGCTATACCAAAACTAAACATACCTTTTAAAGGAAATAAAATTATAATTGTAAGAAAAAAGTGTAATAATGTAAAAATATACATTTTTCTAAACAAACAATGGAATTTTTTGAATACTGATATTGATAATAATGACAAAACTGCAACAATTTCATTAAACTAGTATCATTTACTTAAAAACTATACTTATGTAAATGGAATGCATAATTTATATCATTCCAAACAAGCAGATACATTGGCTCAGGTTCTTACATTAGGTCAATTGACAGTTAAACATGTAACTGAAAAATCATTTCAACAGAGATATTATATAACAAACAATAGTGTTTTAAAAACTCTTAGGCTGTGGAAAAAAAACTAAACTTTTAAAAGCAGGCTTTGCTACTTTCTTTTTGTTTTGTAATATAAAGTGAAAATAATTTTCATTTAATACAAATAAATAGGAAAAAATGTTTATTATTTAATATTCTCTAAGAAAATATAATTTATTTGGGAGAAACAATCATGAAAAATCAATTTTTCCAATTTTTCCCAAAAAAACCGGTAAAAAACCAGTTTTTTTCCACCACTTATATTTTTCCGGAAAATTTACATCTCTGTTACTGACATTTTCTAAAAGTTTCACCAACTCATTATTTTCAGTAATGCAGTTATTAATAAGGATATTTTCCCAACGTTCTAACACATTGTCATTATCTGAAACATTTTTCGATTGTACAGGCCATTCTGAGGAATTTGGCAACCAAGGTGCTCCAAACCACCATAATTGATTATCATTCAAAAATCTCAATTTTAAACCCGTGGTTAATAAATTGACTGGGTTATCTTTACCTGCACAATGATTCCAATTTTTCGGATCAGATAATTTTTGTATTTCTATGACTCTATTACATACGAATGGTTTCCAGTCTTTTGCTGAACTTTTGATCCAGCTTAAAACAATTTTCGAGTCTGTCCAAAAAAATGCATTATCACAATAGTCATGAAATGTTTCATTCAAACACTTATAGGTTCTCACTGCTATAACTGCTCCCATCAGCTCCAGACGAGGCAATGTTAGGCTTTTAAGAGGAGCAACACATGATTTTGACATGAGAGAAGTTTTCGCTTCGCCGTTTTTGTTCATATATTTGAAGTATGCAACAGCTCCATATGCTTTATCACTAGCATCGCAAAATATATGCACAGTTACATCTGTTGAATTTGCACCTCCCTGAAAATATCTTCTACCTATTGATATGTTTTTTAATTCTTGAACTTCCACTAACCAATTTTGAAATTCACTATCTAGATCTGCAGGAAGTTTTTCGTCCCAATCCAGCCCCTTAAGCCATATGTTTTGCATTAACAACTTAATTCTGATTATAAAGGGGGCTACATATCCAGTGGGATCATAGATTTTGGCTGCAGTATGCAGGACTAATCTTTTAGTGGCCAAATCAGTGTTGGTTGAAATATCTTGTAATTCTGATGAATCAATTTTTATAATGTCTTTATTTGTATCCCATTCCAGTCCCAATAACATAGACCGCTCAGATGGGTTATCTAACATACTGTTTTGTTTCCACAATTCTTTTAACTCTTTAGAATTTGAATGAAATTTGCGCAAGTTCATACTAGCATCAATAAGTATAATACTAGTATTGAATGAAAGTTTATAAGCATTTTCCGCTGTATCTGCTTCAGAATACAGATCATCAACATACATGGAGTTATTCAACATCTCAAAAACCTCAGGATAAAATTCTTTATATTTTTTAAAATGTGTTTTAATTGTGGCTGTTAAGACAAAAGCGCTACACCGAATTCCAAATGGTAACCGTGTCATATTCATTATCTTAAAATATTTAGAGTCATCATTATTAAACCAAAGAAATTTTAAGTATTTTTTATCTTCCTTCGCTATATCTATCATTAAGTATGCTTTCTCAATGTCGGAAGAAAAAGCAACTTCATGTGTTCAGAATTTAAGTATCATATCTGTCAGCCTACTCATACCCTTAACACTCTATAAGCATATATACATATTGTAATAGAATAATATAGCATGACTTACTGGTTTTATTTTATTCCAATCTTATCTTATCTTTATCTTATTTCCAATCCCTTTATTTTGTTTTTCCTTATTCCATGGCATATTCTATTTCTTAGTCGGTTACTTATTTGTTTACTTTCGATTTGAACTTTTTACATGTGCGTCCATGATCGTTTTTTCCGTCTGATCGCGATTTGCGATCTTCGCAAATCGCAACTTACGAATAGCCGTATCTCCATATCGCAAGGCAGGACCGCTTTCGCTCAACTTCGGCAGACGCAAAGGGGGCGTTGCTCTCTGGCGATGTCTGGAATCGCGAGGGGTATTTAAAGCAGTCGGTTTGTTTTGACTGCCGGTGGTCTGACAATGTTTAGGCTTGCAAATGCCGTTAGTTGACTTAAAATGTTAATTATGAAAGTTCAGCTGTAGTTTATTTTAAGTGGTGAAAGATGGTGTTATCTTATAAGATGAATTCTGTTAATCGATAGCGGAAATATCGTGATGAATATTTTGTTGTCATGAATTGTTTTAACATCTAAGGTTTTTTACTTCCTTTGAACATTTTCCGGACATTATTTCTTTCGTCATTACCTGAATTGAGAAGCCTGTTTTCTTCCAGTTATGCTATTGTGAGTAGTTTATTTTGCAACCTGTACAGGTCATTTATTTTTCTTTACCTTACGTCATGCTGTTTAATTAATTATTTTTATTGTGTTAAAGTATGACTTTAATTTTATAGATAATATAATTTCGGAAACTATTTTTTTTGGTTGATTTTACCTGATATAGTTTATCATTGTTTATTATTTTATATATACATATATTTTTATTTTGAATATGTTTTTCTTGAAAATAAACGTTAGATTATCTTTTAATTAAATGCTTCTTTACTGACTTTATGACACTACCACAGATTGTCAATGTTTATTTCAGGTCACCAATTTTAATTTTTCTATCTCTGCTTTAGTTTTATATAATTTTAGAAAGGTTCTGGCTTCAGAACCGATCACGGGTTATGAGCCGAAAGCTACTACGCTTTTTAACCTGTTATGGTGGCCATAACCTTCGTTGGCAATATCATAAACTAGTGGTTGCATGCGGCCATTAGACCTCCAAGTGTTTTCTAGTGGGGGGGCCGCAATAGTATTTTTTTTTTTTTGATAAACACATTTAATTTCTCTGGCTTGAAATAGAAAGGTTTTTTTTGGTATAATTTTTTTTTTGTCGTACTATCTGACTGTTTTAGAGTACGTTAAAAAAAAAAAAAAAAAAAAAAATTCTTTTTCCTTTCTGTTTAAATTTAATAAAGTCTAGTTAAGAGCATGGCAATGACCATTGTACAGGTTAGCATAAACAAACTAAATTCTCACAACTATGCAACCTGGGCAGCGGACGTAAAATACCTACTGCTTGATAAAAATGCTTGGGGCATCGTGAATGGTACTGAAGAGCAGTGGCGCCGACTCCCAGGTCTGCGGGTCTGCCGCGCAGACCCTGAAAAATTTCTGCAGACCTTGCAATATCTTGGCAGACCCTGAAAATGCAGGTTTCCACAAAGTCGCGATTTTCCTTTTTTTTCCCGCTAGTTTTGCCGTTTTTTGCGGGAGTGACTTGTTCCGAAATTTAAGAAAGCAAGTCATCAATCTGAAAATTCGGAGATAAGATCACGAAAAAAACTCTATTTTGTCAAAAGATCGCGTAATAAACGTGAACAGTGTCAAAATAAAGTGGGAAAAAATGCCAATTTCGTCAAAAGATCGCGGAAAAACATCAATTTCGTGAAAGGTTTGCGAAAAAACATCAATTTTGTAAAAAGGATCGTGGAAAAAACACGAAAATCGTCTAAAGATAGCGGAAAATTTTGTCAAAAAGTAATGTGAAAAACACACATTCTGTCAAGAATCACAGAAAAAAATGCGAAATTCGTTCTAAGATAGTTGGGGGAACGCAAATTCTGTCAAAGAATCGAGAGATAAATGCGGATTTTCGCAAAAGATCGCAGAAAAATACGAATATCGCAAATAATAGCGAGAAAAACGCGGAATCTTTCAAAGAATCGCAGAAAAAACGCATATTCTATCGAAAAATCACGAGAAAATTGCGAATTTTGGCATAAAGTCTAAAAAAATCGCGATAAAGATGCGAATTTTGTCATCAAAAATAGCGATGAAAAAGCAAATAATTGCGGAAAAACTAATTTCGTTTAACGATAGCAGGAAAAAAAGGAAATTCTGTCAAAGGATAGTGGGAAAAACGCGAAATTCAGCAAAAGATTGCAAGATTAAAACGCGAAATTCGGCAAAAGATTGCGGGGAAAAACGCGAAATTCGACAAAAGATCGCGGGGGGGAAATGCGGATTTTGGCAAAAGATTGTGAGGAAAAATGCAAATTTCCAAAAATCGCGAATTTTAGCAAAATAGAGTAAAAAACTCGAATTTGCTCAAAGATAGCAGCGAAAAAGTAGAAATAAAATGAAAATATGATAAAACTTGAGTAATTTAATTTACTGTAATTTATACTTCTATCTTCAATGTAATTTATATTGCTGCATTCTTTGACTTTTTTAAAAATTTCTTTTAAGATACTTTTATTTAATTTGATATTTATTCCTGAGATGATTGAACGAACTGTTATTTTCACGTGTAATAAACTAAAATTTTTGTCTCGTACCTATTTTTCTGCAATTTATGTGTTAAACTAGGGATGCGCAATCTGTGGCCCGCGATGGGTTAATGTATCGCTCGCGAATTTCGTCAATTTACAACTGGAAAAAATTGCAATTTTTGTGCATGTGTTGGAGGAAAAAATATTAAATTTCCTCACTTTGTCGTGGAAAATATAAATTTTCGTCATTTAAGAATCGCAAATTTCATTGATCGAC
Organism: Maratus speculifer; assembly: GCA_964019185.1. Classification (NCBI taxonomy): domain Eukaryota; kingdom Metazoa; phylum Arthropoda; class Arachnida; order Araneae; family Salticidae; genus Maratus; species Maratus speculifer. The sequence continues at coordinate 184,555,518 of OZ025289.1, forward strand.
GCAGAAAAATCGCGAAATTCATTGATCATGGCGGAAAAAGCGAACTTTGTCGATATGGCCCGGGAAAATCGCAAGTTTCGCTCATCAGATATGGAAAAATCGCGAATTTTGCCTATGAGGCTCGGAAAAAAATAACAAGTTTCCCTGATCGGGCACGGAAAATTCGCGAGTTTTGGTGATCAGGCACGGAAAATTAGCGAATTTTGTCAGTGAGACGCGAAAAATCGCACATTTCGTTGATCGGGCAAGGAAAAAATCTTCAGTTGTTTATGATGCTCGAAAAAATTGCAAATTAAACTCATCGGTTGCAAAAAAAGCATGTTTTCTTGGTTTATCGCGTGAAAAAAACGCGAATTTTGTTGATCGAACAAAAAAAAGTCAAATTTTGTAGATCAGGGACAATAAAAATCGCGAATTCAGTTGATGAAGCACGGCAAATCGCGAATTTCATGATGTGGTTCAGAAAAATTTTAAATTTCGTTGATCGGCTGCGAAACAATCGTGAATTTCATCAATTTATCAAGAGAAAAATCATATGTTTCATGCAATTTCGTCAATTTATCAAGAGAAAAATCATGTGTTTCATGCAATTTCGTCAGATTTAGTACAAAAATCGTAAATTTCGTTGGTCGGGCGCAGAAAATTGCGTATTTCCTCAATTAAGGCTGGAAAAAGCGCGAATTTTATCGATTATATTCCAAAAAATCGCAAATTTCGTAGGTCCAAGACGAGAATATTTCGAGTTTTGTTGATCACACATAGAAAAATTGCTAAATACATCAATCAGGCTCTAAAAAATGCTAAATTTCGTCGATCGGGTGCGGAAAAGTCAAGAAATTAGTCGATCATGCGAAGAAAAAGCGCGAATCTTGTCGATCCACTTCGTGAGAATTGTGAATTTTGTCAATCGTGGAAAAATCGGGAATTTCGCCGACCTGGATCGACAGAGTCGCAAATTTCGTTGATTAGTTTTGTAAAAATCGCAAATTTCCTCGATCAGCTTTGTAAAATACGCAAATTTCGTCGATCGGCTTTGTAAAAACCGCGAATTCCGTCGGTAAAGCACGCCAAAATTGCTAATTTCGACAATCAAGCGCGAAAAAAATCGCAATTTTCGTGAATGAAGCACAAAAAATTGTGAATGTCGATGATCATGAGAAGGGAAATCGCGAATTTTGTCGGTCATGTGAAGAAAAATCGCAAATTCCGTCGATCATTTTGTAAAAATCGCAAATTTTGTCGATAAGGTGCTGAAAAATCACAAGCTTCGTCGAACGGCTTCGTAAAAATCGCGATATCCATCGACAAAGCATGAAAAAATCGTAAATTCTGCCGATCAAGCGCAGAAAAATCGCTAATTTTGTGATCAAGCGCGGAAAAATTGCGAGTTTTGTCGATTATGCGAAGAAAAATTGCGAATTTCGTCATAAGCTGCGGGAAAATCGCGAATTTCGTCAATCAGAAGCGGAAAAATGTGTATTTTATTGATTACGTGAGTAAAAATCGCCATTTTCGTCGATCAACTTTGTAAAAATCGCGAATATCGTCAATCGGATTTGTAAAAATTTCGAAATTTGTTGATTGGGAGCAGAAAGATCCTGAATTTTTTCAAGCAGGCTCGGTAAAATCGTGAATTCCATCGATAAAGCACGGAAAAATTGCGAATTTCGACGATCATGAGAAGGGAAATCGCGAATTTTGTCGATCATGCGAAGAAAAATCGCGAATTTCGTCGATCAGTTTTGTAAATATTGCGAATTTCGTCGATAAGGCGCTGTAAAATCGCAAATTTCGTCGATCGACTTCGTAAAAGTCGTGAATTCCGTCGATCAAGCGTGGAAAAATCGCGAATATTGTCAATCATGTGAAGACAAATTGCGAATTTCGTCGATCATGCGAAGGAAAATCGCGAATTTCGTCTTAAAGTAACAAGAAGTCTAAAGTGCTCTGAATTTGCATTAAAATGCTCAAATTGCATCAGCTTCCGAGACTATGACCCAGACCCCCTAGTTTATTCAGCTCGTTTTCTAGCCCGGCACATCACGTGTTCACCAACATCCACTCAAACAATTGCCCTTGTGGCAGACCCAGCTTCGGGACCAAAGTTGGCTCCTATGCTGAAGAGGCTCCGAATACCAGTGATGCTGTAGCCACTAAAAAATATCAGGCACGGCTCAGATCAGCACTGTCCATAGTATACTTGAACGTCGAAAATGAGTTCCGGAGAATCATAGAAAACATCGACGATCCTCATGAAGCATGGACAAAGCTGAAAACCCATTTTCAACCTGACAACCGTGCTCGCCATATGCAGCTCTTCGGCGAAATCCTATCCTGCAGAATACAGCCTGACGAGCCGGTCGACATGTTTGCCGCATGTCTACAGAGACTAGCTGATCAACTGGCTGCCATGAATGAGCCGATAAAAGAAATTTATCTGATGTTCCAGTTGCTCCGATGGCTCCCAAAGAAATTTGATAACCTTGTCCAGGGAATTTTGCGATGGCCAGAACAACAGTTCAAGTTTAAAGATGTCCTGACCGAGTTGGTAGCTGAAGAGTCCCGCATCAAATTACGAGAAGAAGACAGAAGTAACTTGGTCCAGTCCCATTTTTCCTGAGCTCGCACACCTAAGAGGTCCGCCTATAAGCCTAAGTTCAAGGGAAGATGCCACAGGTGTGGACAAGCCGGCCATGTGCTTCGACAATGCAAATTGCCTCAACAAGCCTCCAGTCCCGAATCTTGCCTCCATACTACTTCGACAGACTCCTCAGACTCCTCATTCCAGAGCTCCTCAGTATCCAGAGGTTCATCGGTGTCCAGTCCAGTTCGAGTCCAACCCAGTAATCCCAGATCCAGCAGAGATGTGTCTCGCAATAGAACCAGAAACCAGCGTCAATGTAAGCCAACAAGCCAGGTAAATTACCTCATTCAATCTAATCTTAGTAACATTAAATGTGGTGGAGACGCCTGGGTCTTTGACACAGGTGCCTCGCACCACTTTTGCAAAGATAAAAATCTATATGTAAAATTTAAGCCTTTGCACAATGAGGAGTTGGCTGTTGCCATTGACGGAGCGACTTTTCCTATTGAAGGGACCGGACTAGTGGACTTAAAAATAAATGGGGAGATGGTTCGTTTCGGCGATGTTATGTATTGCCCAAGTTTAAGGCACAATTTGATATCTGGCCCTAGGCTTGATAAAACTGGTGCCAAGTTCAGAGGAGGTGAGGGTAGGGTTAAAGCATATCGTGACAGTGGTACCCTATTTCGAGCTTTTCTTAAAGATGGCATTTACTGCCTGTACTCAGATCCTAACCCTAAAAATAAAAATAAAACTCAAAATAGTCAAAGTCCTAAAAAGGTGCGTTTTCAAGCCTCTACTGTCCAGAAGGACGACTTTAAGTTATGGCATAGACGTTTTGGACACATTAGTTCCACTTTAATTGAACATACCGTAAAATGTAATGGTGTAAGGGGCTTACCACCTATTAAAAGTAAAGATTTTGAATGTGAGACATGTAAAATTAACAAACACAGGCGAACTTCCTTCCGTCCTATAAATCAAATAAGATCAAAACGACCCCTTGAATTACTTCATACTGACTTGTGGGGACCGACACAAATAACAGGTAGAAACGGCGAGAAGTACTTTTTAACCATAACTGACGACTTCTCACGAAAAGTATCAGTCTATCCCTTATGTAATAAATCACAGGTATTCAAGGTATTCACTAATCATGTAAAAAGAGCTGAAAGATTCTTAGGCACTAAGGTAAAAGAGGTCCGTAGCGACAATGGGCGGGAGTTTGACAATGAAGCCTTTACAAAATACTTTGAAGAGAACGGGATACACCATGAGTTTACCAACGTGTACTCTCCGGAACAGAATGGGGTCTCGGAACGTTTAAATCAGATTATAATGGACGGGGCACGCTCAATACTTAACGAAAGCAAACTCAGTTTAAAATTCTGGCCAGAAGCAGTTCTATACATCGCGTACACACTAAACAGGATATGTCATAAAACACAAAAAGAGACACCCTTTGAGTATTACTGTGGCAACAAACCCTCAATACGACATTTACGCCCTTTTGGTACTGTGGCATACGTGGGGGTGCCCAAACAGTTAAGAAACTCAAAGTTTGATCCTAAGGCCAAAAAGGGGGTTTTAGTGGGTTACGCGATGTCAACCAAAGGCTACAGGGTATGGATCCCCGATACAAATAAAATAATAGAAACCATAAATGTTAGATTTGGGGATGAATTTGTACCGAGAAATGTTCACAGACATAGCGAGCAAGGCCCAAGTTATTCACTAGGCACAAACCCTTTTACAACTTCAGAGCAGCACAACGGAAGCGACCTGGGACCCACATACATTTTAAGTTCAGAACAACCAGAAATTGACCCTTTGACCGACCTTCAACCTGACAGATTTCCTTTAGAAAGATCACCATCTCCATCACCTAAGCCAGGCACCTCAGAATCCGTTGAACCCGCCTCCGTTCACTCATCTGACGATGAAAGTGACGAGGAGGGCGAGGAATTCTCGAGAACACTGAGGGATGCTGTATGGTTCCGTAAGGCCATAACTAGGCCTGATAAGTCGAGAACCGACATCTATTATTATGAGATGGGTGAAACGCAACGTTTAAGATCACTCAGAGAAGTGCGGGAATACTGTCAGTCTAATGGTATTAAATTTGATCCAACTATGTTCAGTTTCAAAGGGGAGAATAAATACCAGGGTATTGTAAAATCTACTTCCAGTGCTAGTTCAAGTCCTAGTTACACACCTCCACATTCATCTTTATCAGAAACACGTAAAACCAATATATGACTAGAAGACTCCATACTAAACACATATAAGCAAGCCTTAAAATCCCCTCAGTGGGAACTCTGGAGACAGGCAATGCAGGAGGAAATGGACGTAATAAATAAAAGACATGTATGGGAATTAACATCATTACCACCCAACACTGAACCTCTAGGCTGCAGATGGGTCTTCACCATCAAACGAGACGATAAAGGGCAATGTGGCAAGATACAAAGCGAGACTAGTAGCCCAAGGCTACAAACAGGTCAGGGGTGAAACTTATGACGAGACATTTTCACCAGTTGTAAATTTTAGTCTAATCCGCTTTTTCTTTGCCGCCCTAGTCTCATGTCTCGGATGGATTCACACGCAATGCGATGTGAAAGGAGCCTATCTGTACGCCCCTCTTTCAGATAACATTTACATGAAACAGCCTCCAGGTTTTGAAATAAAAAGGAAAGAGCATTTGGTCTGTAATTCCAGAGGGCATTGTATGGCCTCCATCAGAGTGGCCGGGTGTGGTTTTATGAATTGCATAAAATTTTAATTTCTCTTGGTTTTAACAAATTGGATTGGTGTAATTGCGTTTATACATTTTCTAATTACGTTGTTTTATTATTATACGTTGATGACTTCGTTGTTTTAAGTAACCATCAGAAACACATAAATAAAATTTTAAAATTACTAACTGAACATTTTGACATCAAAATCCTGGGGAAAACACGTAAGCTTCTTGGGGTTGAGTTTGAGGAAGATAGGGAAGGTGTAGTGTCGATTCATCAAATGCAATATATTGATGACATCTGTGCACGTTTTAGGGAATTTAACTTTCCCATCACATCGCTTCCCATAAGCAAAGGAGTAGTGTACTCCAAAGCACAGTGCCCTCAAACAGACACAGAAACCCAGGAGATGTCAAAATATCCATACAGAAGTGTTTTGGGATGCTTATCTTTTCTTACAAGCAGGACTCGCCCCGACATATCCTATGCTGTAAACATCTTCAGTCAATTCCAGAGTAATCCTGGTATCATACACTGGAATGGTCTCTTAAAATTACTAGGATATGTCCAAAGCACCAAACACTACAAACTGAGGTTACCTTGTCATCATATAAATCTAATAACATACACTGATGCTGATTTTGCCGCCAATCGCGATGACAGGACGTCAGTGGGAGGACAACTTTTAATGCTAGACAAATCTCCTATCATGTGGAGGGCTTTCAAACAAAAATCTGTCTGCTTGTCTACCATGGAATCGGAGTTTGTGGCTTTAACAGAAGCAACTAAAGAGCTTTTTTGGTTCAGTAGAATCATAACTGAATGCTATGATAAACACATTTTTACAGGCCCACAAACTAAACCAACCCTGTTAGTAGACAATATGGCCTCCATTGATTTCCTTAAGTCTCCCATAGAAAACTATAGAACAAAACACATTGACGTTAAATTATTTTTTGTTAGAGACCTTTTTAAACCAAGAGATATTTCATGTAAAACACGTAACTAGTAAAGCTAATCTCTCAGACATCTTTACAAAACCCTTAACGAAGTTTGATCTTAAAAGGTTCATTGAAGTGATTTTTAGTTATAAGTAATATATAATGTTTTAAATAAGTATTATTTAAATGTAAAAAAAAAAAAAAAAAAAAAAACTCCCCCTCCTCTGAACTTGTGTCAAGCATTAAAATGCTTGTTTAATTTTTTATGTTAAACCCTGAAGTTTAACACGTTTCATTTTTCAAATCTGAAATTTTGTATATTTCAGTGTTTCTTTATATAAATGTTTGAATATGTGATTATACACTTGTTTTTCCTGTTAGTTCATATTTTTGTCTCATATGCATATGTTCTATTTTCATACATAAGTTTTCAATACCCTCATTTCCAACATTGCGGACAATTTAACTCCCGTGGAATGTGACCAGACCTCAGGATGGTTCATCCTCCGGGGTCCGAGCAGCCCCAGGAAGCGGCTCGCAGGGGTGCAATTGAAAATGACCAGAGTGGCCTGCAGGGGGTAGTGGCCTTCTTGAGTGTTCTGATCACAGGAAGGCCTGTCGCGGGCATCGTTTCTTTTAAGTTTGTAAGTCCCTATTTTTAAAAAAATGGAAATGTCACATAGGTCCCGTCCGTGGTGTTGAAAATTGAGCTGTATATTTTTTTGCATATATAAATATGAAAAGGGGTTGTTTTACTTTTAAGAAATTGCATAACAAGTGTTTTTTTTTTCACATTTTAAATCTTTGTTAAAACATTTGCAAATGTGTATTATTTCAAAGCTTAAGCATGCATGTTGTTGTTGTTTGTTTTTATGTGAGCTCTCACCGTCCCTATCATTATCATAATCAGTCATTATCATGATCATGATCATTAGTGTTATTATCATTGAATGTGTCTCTGTGTTATTATCATTGAATGTGTCTATTTTGCATATCATGAATTTCCCATACATTATCAAAGTGTTTTTGCATTGTAATTCGTGTTTTGCTATTCTTCATATTCGTAATGTTTATGAATCTATCGTATGGTTATCATTTACTCTAGTGTGATTATGCAAATGTATGTAAATATAATCGTGTATTGTCAAGGCCAAGATCAAGAATAGACATACTAAAGAATGTTGTGGTTTGTACTGGTAATCGTAGTCACTTGCATGTGACGAGGTAAAATGTTAACGAATTTTCATGAACTTTTTTGAAATATTTGTGTACTTGTAAGACTTTCAAATTTTTACGAGTTACTATGGTAACTAAAGACTCTTGTGCGATAAAAATTGTTATTGTTATTCTTGTTATTAACATTGTTTAAAAGTTGTTCATTTTTTGAAATTAACCTTGTTATAAGATATTGTGGATTTGTTGCATTTATGCACGATAATGTTGAGTTGTTCTTCACTAGTAACTGTCAAAGTATGATAGTAGATATACTGATATCCTATGTTGTTCAATATGACCTTTGATATTATTTATATTATTTGGTAATACTTGGTAATTACTTGGTTTCTTTTGAGTATGAGTGTTAAGGGGGGAGGGGCGATTGTCAGCCTACTCATACCCTTAACACTCTATAAGCATATATACATATTGTAATAGAATAATATAGCATGACTTACTGGTTTTATTTTATTCCAATCTTATCTTTATCTTATTTCCAATCCCTTTATTTTGTTTTTCCTTATTCCATGGCATATTCTATTTCTTAGTCGGTTACTTATTTGTTTACTTTCGATTTGAACTTTTTACATGTGCGTCCATGATCGTTTTCTTCCGTCTGATCGCGATTTGCGATCTTCGCAAATCGCAACTTACGAATAGCCGTATCTCCATATCGCAAGGCAGGACCGCTTTCGCTCAACTTCGGCAGACGCAAAGGGGGCGTTGCTCTCTGGCGATGTCTGGAATCGCGAGGGGTATTTAAAGCAGTCGGTTTGTTTTGATTGCCGGTGGTCTGACAATGTTTAGGCTAGCAAATGCCGTTAGTTGACTTAAAATGTTAATTATGAAAGTTCAGCTGTTGTTTATTTTAAGTGGTGAAAGATGGTGTTATCTTATAAGATGAATTCTGTTAGTCGATAGCGGAAATATCGTGATGAATATTTTGTTGTCATGAATTGTTTTAACATCTAAGGTTTTTTACTTCCTTTGAACATTTTCCGGACATTATTTCTTTCGTCATTACCTGAATTGAGAAGCCTGTTTTCTTCCAGTTATGCTATTGTGAGTAGTTTATTTTGCAACCTGTACAGGTCATTTATTTTTCTTTACCTTACGTCATGCTGTTTAATTAATTATTTTTATTGTGTTAAAGTATGACTTTAATTTTATAGATAATATAATTTCGGAAACTATTTTTTTTGGTTGATTTTACCTGATATAGTTTATCATTGTTTATTATTTTATATATACATATATTTTTATTTTGAATATGTTTTTCTTGAAAATAAACGTTAGATTATCTTTTAATTAAATGCTTCTTTACTGACCTTATGACACTACCACAGATTGCCAATGTTTATTTCAGGTCACCAATTTTAATTTTTCTATCTCTGCTTTAGTTTTATATAATTTTAGAACGGTTCTGGCTTCAGAACCGATCACGGGTTATGGGCCGAAAGCTACTACGCATTTTAACCTGTTATGGTGGCCATAACCTTCGTTGGCAATATCATAAACTAGTGGTAGCATGCGGCCATTAGACCTCCAAGTGTTTTCTAGTGGGGGGGGGGAGGGGGCCGCAATAGTTTTTTTTTTTTTTTTTTTTTTTTTGATAAACACATTTAATTTCTCTGGCTTGAAATAGAAAGGTTTTTTTTTGGTATAATTTTTTTTTGTCGTACTATCTGACTGTTTTAGAGTACGGTTTTTTTTGAAAAAAAAATTCTTTTTCCTTTCTGTTTAAATTTAATAAAGTCTAGTTAAGAGCATGGCAATGACCATTGTACAGGTTAGCATAAACAAACTAAATTCTCACAACTATGCAACCTGGGCAGCGGACGTAAAATACCTGCTGCTTGATAAAAATGCTTGGGGCATCGTGAATGGTACTGAAGAGGCTCCGAATACCAGTGATGCTGTAGCCACTAAAGAATATCAGGCATGGCTCAGATCAGCACTGTCCATAGTATACTTGAACGTCGAAAATGAGTTCCGGAGAATCATAGAAAACATCGACGATCCTCATGAAGCATGGACAAAGCTGAAAACCCATTTTCAACCTGACAACCGTGCTCGCCATATGCAGCTCTTCGGCGAGATCCTATCCTGCAGAATACAGCCTTACGAGCCGGTCGACATGTTTGCCGCACGTCTACAGAGACTAGCTGATCAACTGGCTGCCATGAATGAGCCGATAAAAGAAATTTATCTGACGTTCCAGTTGCTCCGATGGCTACCAAAGAAATTTGATAACCTTGTCCAGGGAATTTTGCGATGGCCAGAACAACAGTTCAAGTTTAAAGATGTCCTGACCGAGTTGGTAGCTGAAGAGTCCCGCATCAAATTACGAGAAGAAGACAGAAGTAACTTGGTCCAGTCCCATTTTTCCCGAGCTCGCACACCTAAGAGGTCCGCCTATAAGCCTAAGTTCAAGGGAAGATGCCACAGGTGTGGACAAGCCGGCCATGTGCTTCGACAATGCAAATTGCCTCAACAAGCCTCCAGTCCCGAATCTTGCCTCCATACTACTTCGAGAGACTCTTCAGACTCCTCATTCCAGAGCTCCTCAGTATCCAGAGGTTCATCGGTGTCCAGTCCAGTTCGAGTCCAACCCAGTAATCCCAGATCCAGCAGAGATGTGTCTCGCAATAGAACCAGAAACCAGTGTCAATGTAAGCCAACAAGCCAGGTAATTTACCTCATTCAATCTAATCTTAGTAACATTAAATGTGGTGGAGACGCCTGGGTCTTTGACACAGGTGCCTCGCACCACTTTTGCAAAGATAAAAATCTATATGTAAAATTTAAGCCTTTGCACAATGAGGAGTTGGCTATTGCCGTTGACGGAGCAACTTTTCCTATTGAAGGGACCGGACTAGTGGACTTAAAAATAAATGGGGAGATGGTTCGTTTCGGCGATGTTATGTATTGCCCAAGTTTAAGGCACAATTTGATATCTGGCCCTAGGCTTGATAAAACTGGTGCCAAGTTCAGAGGAAGTGAGGGTAGGGTTAAAGCATATCGTGACAGTGGTACCCTATTTCGAGCTTTTCTTAAAGATGGCATTTACTGCCTGTACTCAGATCCTAACCCTAAAAATAAAAATAAAACTCAAAATAGTCAAAGTCCTAAAAAGGTGCGTTTTCAAGCCTCTACTGTCCAGAAGGACGACTTTAAGTTATGGCATAGACGTTTTGGACACATTAGTTCCACTTTAATTGAACATACCGTAAAATGTAATGGTGTAAGGGGCTTACCACCTATTAAAAGTAAAGATTTTGAATGTGAGACATGTAAAATTAACAAACACAGGCGAACTTCCTTCCGTCCTATAAATCAAATAAGATCAAAACGACCCCTTGAATTACTTCATACTGACTTGTGGGGACCGACACAAATAACAGGTAGAAACGGCGAGAAGTACTTTTTAACCATAACTGACGACTACTCACGAAAAGTATCAGTCTATTCCTTATGTAATAAATCACAGGTATTCAAGGTATTCACTAATCATGTAAAAAGAGCTGAAAGATTCTTAGGCACTAAGGTAAAAGAGGTCCGTAGCGACAATGGGCGGGAGTTTGACAATGAAGCCTTTACAAAATACTTTGAAGAGAACGAGATACACCATGAGTTTACCAACGTGTACTCTCCGGAACAGAATGGGGTCTCGGAACGTTTAAATCAGACTATAATGGACGGGGCACGCTCAATACTTAACGAAAGCAAACTCAGTTTAAAATTCTGGCCAGAAGCAGTTCTATACATCGCCTACACACTAAACAGGATATGTCATAAAACACAAAAAAGACACCCTTTGAGTATTACTGTGGCAACAAACCCTCAATACGACATCTACGCCCTTTTGGTACTGTGGCATACGTGGGGGTGCCCAAACAGTTAAGAAACTCAAAGTTTGATCCTAAGGCCAAAAAGGGGGTTTTAGTGGGTTACGCGATGTCAACCAAAGGCTACAGGGTATGGATCCCCGATACAAATAAAATAATAGAAACCATAAATGTTAGATTTGGGGATGAATCTGTACCGAGAAATGTTCACAGACATAGCGAGCAAGGCCCAAGTTATTCACTAGGCACAAACCCTTTTTGCAACTTCAGAGCAGCACAACGGAAGCGACCTGGGACCCACATACATTTTAAGTTCAGAACAACCTGAAATTGACCCTTTGACCGACCTTCAACCTGACAGATTTCCTTTAGAAAGATCACCATCTCCATCACCTAAGCCAGGCACCTCAGAATCCGTTGAACCCGCCTCCGTTCACTCATCTGAGGATGAAAGTGACGAGGAGGGCGAGGAATTCTCGAGAACACTGAGGGATGCTGTATGGTTCCGTAAGGCCATAACTAGGCCTGATAAGTCGAGAACCGACATCTATTATTATGAGATGGGTGAAACGCAACGTTTAAGATCACTCAGAGAAGTGCGGGAATACTGTCAGTCTAATGGTATTAAATTTGATCCAACTATGTTCAATTTCAAAGGGGAGAATAAATACCAGGGTATTGTAAAATCTACTTCCAGTGCTAGTTCAAGTCCTAGTTACACACCTCCACATTCATCTTTATCAGAAACATGTAAAACCAATATATGACTAGAAAACTCCATACCAAACACATATAAGCAAGCCTTAAAATCCCCTCAGTGGGAACTCTGGAGACAGGCAATGCAGGAGGAAATGGACGTAATAAATAAAAGACATGTATGGGAATTAACATCATTACCACCCAACACTGAACCTCTAGGCTGCAGATGGGTCTTCACCATCAAACAAGACGATAAAGGGCATGTGGCAAGATACAAAGCGAGACTAGTAGCCCAAGGCTACAAACAGGTCAGGGGTGAAACTTATGACGAGACATTTTCACCAGTTGTAAATTTTAGTCTAATCCGCTTTTTCTTTGCCGCCCTAGTCTCATGTCTCGGATGGATTCACACGCAATGCGATGTGAAAGGAGCCTATCTGTACGCCCCTCTTTCAGATAACATTTACATGAAACAGCCTCCAGGTTTTGAAATAAAAGGGAAAAAGCATTTGGTCTGTAAACTCCAGAGGGCATTGTATGGCCTCCATCAGAGTGGCCGGGTGTGGTTTTATGAATTGCATAAAATTTTAATTTCTCTTGGTTTTAACAAATTGGATTGGTGTAATTGCATTTATACATTTTCTAATTACGTTATTTTATTATTATACGTTGATGACTTCGTTGTTTTAAGTAACCATCAGAAACACATAAATGAAATTTTAAAATTACTAACTGAACATTTTGACATCAAAATCCTGGGGAAAACACGTAAGCTTCTTGGGGTTGAGTTTGAGGAAGATAGGGAAGGTGTAGTGTCGATTCATCAAATGCAATATATTGATGACATCTGTGCACGTTTTAGGGAATTTAACTTTCCCATCACATCGCTTCCCATAAGCAAAGGAGTAGTGTACTCCAAAGCACAGTGCCCTCAAACAGACACAGAAACCCAGGAGATGTCAAAATATCCATACAGAAGTGTTTTGGGATGCTTATCTTTTCTTACAAGCAGGACTCGCCCCGACATATCCTATGCTGTAAACATCTTCAGTCAATTCCAGAGTAATCCTGGTATCATACACTGGAATGGTCTCTTAAAATTACTAGGATATGTCCAAAGCACCAAACACTACAAACTGAGGTTACCTTGTCATCATATAAATCTAATAACATACACTGATGCTGACTTTGCCGCCAATCGCGTTGACAGGACGTCAATGGGGGGACAACTTTTAATGCTAGACAAATCTGCTATCATGTGGAGGGCTTTCAAACAAAAATCTGTCTGCTTGTCTACCATGGAATCAGAGTTTGTGGCTTTAACAGAAGCAACTAAAAAGCTTTTTTGGTTCAGTAGAATCATAACTGAATGCTATGATAAACACATTTTTACAGGCCCACAAACTAAACCAACCCTGTTAGTAGACAATATGGCCTCCATTGATTTCCTTAAGTCTCCCATAGAAAACTATAGAACAAAACACATTGACGTTAAATTATTTTTTGTTAGAGACCTTTTAAACCAAGAGATATTTCATGTAAAACACGTAACTAGTAAAGCTAATCTCTCAGACATCTTTACAAAACCCTTAACGAAGTTTGATCTTAAAAGGTTCATTGAAGTGATTTTTAGTTATAAGTAATATATAATGTTTTAAATAAGTATTATTTAAATGTAAAAAAAAAAAAAAAAAAAAAAAACTCCCCCTCCTCTGAACTTGTGTCAAGCATTAAAATGCTTGTTTAATTTTTTATGTTAAACCCTGAAGTTTAACACGTTTCATTTTTCAAATCTGAAATTTTGTATATTTCAGTGTTTCTTTATATAAATGTTTGAATATGTGATTATACACTTGTTTTTCCTGTTAGTTCATATTTTTGTCTCATATGCATATGTTCTATTTTCATACATAAGTTTTCAATACCCTCATTTCCAACATTGCGGACAATTTAACTCCCGCTGGAATGTGACCAGACCTCAGGATGGTTCATCCTCCGGGGTCCGAGCAGCCCCAGGAAGCGGCTCGCAGGGGTGCAATTGTAAATAGCCAGAGTGGTCTGCAGGGGGTAGTGGCCTTCTTGAGTGTTCTGATCACAGGAAGGCCTGTCGCGGGCATCGTTTCTTTTAAGTTTGTAAGTCTCTATTTTTAAAAAAATGGAAATGTCACATAGGTCCCGTCCGTGGTGTTGAAAATTGAGCTGTATATTTTTTTGCATATATAAATATGAAAAGGGGTTGTTTTACTTTTAAGAAATTGCATAACAAGTGGTTTTTTTTTTCACATTTTAAATCTTTGCTAAAACATTTGCAAATGTGTATTATTTCAAAGCTTAAGCATGCATGTTGTTGTTGTTTGTTTTTATTTGAGCGCTCACCGTCCCTATCATTATCATAATCAGTCATTATCATGATCATTAGTGTTATTATCATTGAATGTGTCTCTGTGTTATTATCATTGAATGTGTCTATTTTGCATATCATGTATTTCCCATACATTATCAAAGTGTTTTTGCATTGTAATTCGTGTTTTGCTATTCTTCATATTCGTAATGTTTATGAATCTATCGTATGGTTATCATTTACTCTAGTGTGATTATGCAAATGTATGTAAATATAATCGTGTATTGTCAAGGCCAAGATCAAGAATAGACATACTAAAGAATGTTGTAGTTTGTACTGGTAATCGTAGTCACTTGCATGTGACGAGGTAAAATGTTAACGAATTTTCATGAACTTTTTTGAAATATTTGTGTACTTGTAAGACTTTCAAATTTTTACGAGTTACTATGGTAACTAAAGACTCTTGTGCGATAAAAATTGTTATTGTTATTCTTGTTATTAACATTATTTAAAAGTTGTTCATTTTTTGAAATTAACCTTGTTATAAGATATTGTGGATTTGTTGCATTTATGCACAATAATGTTGAGTTGTTCTTCACTAGTAACTGTCAAAGTATGATAGTAGATATACTGATATCCTATGTTGTTCAATATGACCTTTGATATTATTTATATTATTTGGTAATACTTGGTAATTACTTGATTTCTTTTGAGTATGAGTGTTAAGGGGGGAGGGGCGATTGTCAGCCTACTCATACCCTTAACACTCTATAAGCATATATACATATTGTAATAGAATAATATAGCATGACTTACTGGTTTTATTTTATTCCAATCTTATCTTTATCTTATTTTCAATCCCTTTATTTTGTTTTTCCTTATTCCATGGCGTATTCTATTTCTTAGTCGGTTACTTATTTGTTTACTTTCGATTTGAACTTTTTACATGTGCGTCCATGATCGTTTTCTTCCGTCTGATCGCGATTTGCGATCTTCGCAAATCGCAACTTACGAATAGCCGTATCTCTATATCGCAAGGCAGGACCGCTTTCGCTCAACTTCGGCAGACGCAAAGGGGGCGTTGCTCTCTGGCGATGTCTGGAATCGCGAGGGGTATTTAAAGCAGTCGGTTTGTTTTGATTGCCGGTGGTCTGACAATGTTTAGGCTAGCAAATGCCGTTAGTTGACTTAAAATGTTAATTATGAAAGTTCAGCTGTAGTTTATTTTATATGGTGAAAGATGGTGTTATCTTATAAGATGAATTCTGTTAGTCGATAGCGGAAATATCGTGATGAATATTTTGTTGTCATGAATTGTTTTAACATCTAAGGTTTTTTACTTCCTTTGAACATTTTCCGGACATTATTTCTTTCATCATTACCTGAATTGAGAAGCCTGTTTTCTTCCAGTTATGCTATTGTGAGTAGTTTATTTTGCAACCTGTACAGGTCATTTATTTTTCTTTACCTTACGTCATGCTGTTTAATTAATTATTTTTATTGTGTTAAAGTATGACTTTAATTTTATAGATAATATAATTTCGGAAACTATTTTTTTTGGTTGATTTTACCTGATATAGTTTATCATTGTTTATTATTTTATATATACATATATTTTTATTTTGAATATGTTTTTCTTGAAAATAAACGTTAGATTATCTTTTAATTAAATGCTTCTTTACTGACCTTATGACACTACCACAGATTGCCAATGTTTATTTCAGGTCACCTATTTTAATTTTTCTATCTCTGCTTTAGTTTTATATAATTTTAGAACGGTTCTGGCTTCAGAACCAATCAATATCTAATAAATTAGGATTTAAATTTGGACCTGCTACTAAAAGATCATTTAAAAATTTTGAATGATTTTCCTTTGAGGATGCATCAAAAACTATCCTTACGCGCATAGTTTCTTTATCTGGTCTTAAAACAGCCTTATGTGGCATATAATATCCAGACTATAACGCGTTATTTTTACATTCTTCTACAATTCCCTCACGGAGCTGCTCATCGATAACTTTCTTATATTCAGTGCATATTGCTTTATTTTTATTCAATTTTTCTTTCAAACTATCAAACCGCTTTTTAGCAATGCAAAAATTATTATTAATTTCACGTGGACTCGAATCCCAAATCAGATTAGTTATGTACCTGTTATTTTTGTATTGCAGTTTCCTCTCAAAATCTTCTTTTAACAGTTTGTCCTTTTGGGATAATTCGTCCTTTCGTCCGAAATACCAATAGAATCAATTTACCAAATATTCTTATAGAGAGGAGAGATAGAGAGATATGGAGATGTACATATTTAATTATTGCAAAAATATTTATATGGTAAGGAGGCAATTATCATACCTTTAAAATGAAGATTTATATGAGATAATGTGATATAAACATTATTGAGATCAGAAAGGAAGCTTATATTTTTCAAAAATTAAAAACTATATATAAGTGATGAAACATGAATGTTATCGAAAACAAAGCATATTTATTGATAGAACACATAAAAAGAGATAAAAAAAAAGAAAAACACTCAAAATAAAGAATATATATACAAGAATTTGCTGCAGCAAACTTACTAGTAACCTCTAGATTAAATTCGTGAAGTTGATATTTACATGATGAAATCAGATTTGTGTTTACTTTGGCAACTATATTATTTTGCCTCACTTAGGCTTTGTACCATGAGCTGCTGGATTGTGGCAGTGATTTTATTTCTTTTTCGATCATTAGATCTTATCAGTCAATTTGACTGATCTTTGGCTAAAACAATTGTATGCACCACGCTGCTTTTTATATCACTTATATTTTTGAACTAGATCGATATTTAAGACCATCATGGCCTGGATCACTATTTTGTGATTACGCTTTCTTGAGGGTACACACGATCACAAACAGGTAGGCAAAGAACATATAGCCTGTTAGTCGACACCACACTTATTTCCCTTATGGGACTTTTTTATTAGCACTATTTTCTTTTTAGATGATGTCGATATTTCAGATGATGGCGATCACTCTTATATAGAGAAGATACACAAACAATCACATTGGAGACACAGAAGGTACTCAGCCGGTCAGTCAGCACTACAGTCTAAACTCTTGGGAGATCATCTTCTTAACGCAATATAGAAGCAAAAAAAAGATTCATACTTGAAGAATTAACTTACAAAATATAGAAAATCACCAGCCCACGCTGCTTTTTCGCGTAAAAAACGTAGCTTGCCGCTTTTTCAACTGTTGCCAAAAGGCGTTGAGAAGAACTGAGGGAGAAAAAGTGATTTTCTACCGTGAATGATTCTTCTCTGTTTCTCCCCACGCTGGAGTGGAATTCACGTGTTTTCTCTCTCTTGCGATTTTCGTATTGGCTGTGGGAGAAATGAAGTGTTTATTTTTATGATGCGTTTGCTCTGCCGATTGGTTTCGAGTTCTCGCCACTTGTTTACTATATGTAGAGACCTTTCTCTCTACAATTCTCAAAACATTTATTTCAACTGCATTTTTAATTACCGCAATATTTTGAGAACAACTGTTTCCATTTCTTAATTCCTGTCCCGTAATTACCCATCCACAAACTGTCTTTACAGCTCCTGAATCTTTACTAATGGATACTCGTTCATTTAAGATAAATTCCCAAAATAGGTCTGATCCAATTAATATTTCAACATTTATTAAATCTTTTCCTACACAAACATCCGCCATTTCCATTTTATTATCCCTCATAAATTCTCTAATTTGTGCTAATGATTCGTGCATCTCAGCACGTGATATTTTAGGAACAACAAGCGCTCACACTTTAGTTCTGAAAGATTGATCTAAGCTTTTAATTTTGACTTCTGTTATTGGATATAGCCTTTTTACTGTGCTTGACATTCCGAAAGAATACACTGATAAAATCTCCTCACCTATTGGTTTTAAATTCAAAGCTTCCACCAAATCCACAATAACGAATGATCACTGACTTCTATTATCTAAAAGTATTCTAGTTAATTTTGAATTTTGATTAGAACTTGCAATAACTTTACATGTTTGTAAATAAACATTTTTAGAACACGTCATGTTATTATTACAATGTGAAACAGAACTAACAATTTCGGAACTAGAATTGTTTACATTTACTGTCACCTCAAATCCAGAATTAGGAGATTCAGAATTTTGTTGCGTATTGCTTATTCTATCATCTCGAGAAGTATTTAACCCTCTGCTGTCTTTCGTACAAATAGAACCTTGGTGATATTGATTTTTACACTTAAAGCAAGATAATTTACTCCTACATAAAGCAAGATAATTTACTTCTACACTTTTTGCTGACGTGAAAAAATTTAAAGCATTTAAAACAGCGATTAGAATTTTTCAATATCTTGAATTTTTCTTGCGGGAGCAGACTACATTTGAATGAGTCATGGGAAGCAGAACAAAATATACAGGATAGAATTTGTGCATTTAGAGTGCTCGCAAAGTTTGAACCCTTGAAATAATTTCTATTACTTTGCTTCTTGGGGGGGATCTGTATACTTTCGTTTAGTTTCTTTAAAATGACTTAGCATAAGAGAAGATTCCCGACACTCAATTTCGATTTTTAAATATCACAAAAGCTCCAAACCATTAAATTCATTTTCATCTGATTTCTCCAAACGTTTTCTATTAAAATTTAGAGCGAGATCATCTGAAATTAATCTAATCAGAATGGGATATAAAAGATGACCGTACATTTCCGTCGTTACATTTGACGATTCTAAACTTAGAATTTGAATTTCTACAATGTTATACAATTTCCTCAACTCAAAAATATTTGTTGAATCCTTGACAGGATTAAGATTTAACAACTTTGACATATGCCCGTTAACCACTAATTCTTGTTTCCCAAACCTTTGTTTTAATAACTTTATTGCTTTTTCATAATTTTTCTCTGACAAAGCGAAACCATTCATAACATTAAACGCGACCCCTCCCAAAAGAGTCTTTAAATATCAAAATTTATCTATTTTAGACAGAGTTTCGTTTTTATCAATCGAGCTTTGAAACTGATTCCAAAATTCCATCCACAAACACGGATCACCGTAATATTTTGCAATCTTGATCTTAGGCAATTTTACTGTTACATTATTAAATTTTAAATTATTATTTCCCGTATTTGCAAATGATTCACTTGAACTATTAGATATAACCCTCTGAGGTGTACTATCGGGACTGGAAAGAGTATTTTGTTTAAAATATTTATTAACTTTTATTATTGCATTAATTTTACTAATCCAGTTTATTTTTTGATTATATTCAATAGTGCTTTGAACCTCAGTCTTTCTCTTCATTAATTTCATTTTTAATTTCATTATCAATTGTTTTTAATTCTTTACTCATTTGGTCTAAATACCCAATAAATTCCTCTAATGAGGTTTCTGAAGAATTTTCCAAATCTTCACTTTCGATTTTATTTATATACTTAGTTACTGCTGTTCTTAAAATAGCTTTTTCTTTTTTAAGCTTTGCTAAATCATTCATGTTTAAGCAACAATAATATCAGAAATAAGAACTATTCAAAATCAATTTAAACATTAAATCATACAAATTTTCTTTCTTATCACATAATTAATAAGTTATTTTCACTTTTAAAATAAAATAATCAGAATTGTTTTCATTTTTTTTCTCCATGAATCATCAAATTATTTTTTTTTCTTTTTATTACTTTAGGAATAAAATGTTTTCACTGAAAATAGTCAAACAGCTTACTTCTTCCCAAACGATTGCACCATGTCACCATGTCGTAATGTAATCCTTCTGGATTCGCGCCAAGCCCAGAACAATAAATATTCTGATGATATTTTATTTTATTTTCATCAAGCTTCAATCAAATGGAGAACACTTTTTATTTTTAATCTTGACATCACATTCCAAAATATTTTAAGGATCTCTCCTGCATTTAATAGATAGAAAATAATTTAGTTAAGCTTCAATTTTAAGCTCACATTTTCACACATACACACGGTGGTTCTGACAAAAAATATAGAAGTGATTTCACTTCGTTTCACAAATGGGAAGCGTCAAATCTTGCAGCAACATCTACATTTTATTTTAATTTATACACATTTTCGACACATGGGAAATATTGTTACTTTTATAAATATTTATTTTCAAACATTTGACAAAAATTGTAAATTAATAGTTATTATTGTTTATAAATTACAATATATGAAACATAAATTAAATTTCATAAATTTTATGAGATTCTCCTATATAATTAACTGATATTTGATATAAATTAATTGATATTTAATAAATTACATTATATTTTGGTTTTTAAATAATTTATTTGTATTATACATTTATTTTACTACAAAATTAAATTTTTATTTTATAAAACTTACTTTTAATTTAATCATTAGAAGGATGCTTAATTGTATTTTATAATCCTAAACGTAGATGGTGACACCATTAGAGGTTTTGAGGCAAGCAAAAAATATTATACTATGTTTCTTTTAAACTCCATTTCTGAAATGGTTTTTCGACTTTGCAGATTATTAAAATTTTGTTAGTATTGAATCTTTTATAGAAAATTATGTTGAACAGAAGGAATTTCAGGTACAAAAGATTTGTATTGAAGACTGATTAAAATGGATGTGTTCACCCCGTATTTATTACAGTGTAATTTATTATATAGAGCAGATGTTTCCTCATAAAAATGTATAAAAACACAGTGAAAATTTTGAATATGGATTAATGATTGTGTATCTTGGACTACATGTAGTTCAGTAAGGCTGGTTTAGACTATCAGAATTTTTAGTATTCAGTTTATTAAGAAAACATTTTTTACTATTCCTTTGTATTTAAATTTTCATTTAAAAATATAGAATCATTCATTACATACTTTTGATATTTTAAAAGTTTTATTACAAATCCAGGCAATGCGGAGTGGATCAGCTATTAAAAAGAAAGATACATCAAAATTTAAATTTGACTGGGAAAACAAAGTAAAAAATGCATACCCTAAAAGATACATTCATCATTTATTATATCTAAAGTAGCAATGCAAAGAGCATGTTCCTCAGTGTTAGACTTAGTGCATTGTTATGTGAAAATTATTTGCTTAGTGAAATTGAAATATGTAATTACAATTAATGAAGCTTGGATATATTTAGTTGATTGCAGTAAGAAAAGATTGATTTACTACTGAAAAAGATCTAAAATGTTGATTTGGAGAAAGCCAGAAAAGTTATGCTGAACGTTTCATTTTTATTGTTGGATTTTCTTACAGTTGAAAATTTCACTGTATCTACAGAAACAAGAAATCAAGGAAGTGTGTAAAAATATTCAAGAATTAGGGAAATTGGTTTATATGTGAAAATATTTACAATTTCAGCTTGTCAACAATAGGCTGATTCATTTATTTTATATGCCCAATTTTTTCACATATTGATTAGTCTTTCCCAATATTTTTAAAAAGATACACATGGTATGAGTTTGTAATATATAACAAAACTAAAGTCACCAGATGCCTCATTTTGTGTGAATAGCACTTATACTTGGAGGCAATTTATCCATTTTTGAAAATTTTAAATGACACATTAGTATACCCTGACTAAGGGGCCTGTTTGATTCAATTAGCTGTTCCATCACATGTAATGTCTTAGAATTGAACATTTTTCAGAAAATGAGGAAATTTTCATGTCACCATATATTTAAATACCATGTATGAAGGGTACTGCAAGGTTGTCCCATCGACAAAAAAATTATCGCCAAACTATAAGATTAAATGGCAATAAAGGATGATCGTGAATGTCACATTCAATGATATTAAATGCGATTCACGTGTTTAAAATGTCATTAAGTGATTTTTATTTCGACTTTTTATTAATATTTTTATTAATATTCTACTAATTATTTGTTTTTTCGTTATTTAAAATAAAAATTATGTCAACATGTATAATTTGGCTATTAGTTTGGCGATTTGTATATTTTTGGCGAAATTGGTCGACGGGATAACAGAGTAGTATCATATGAAGTTACTGACCTAAATTTTGAATTCAGATTTATAAAACTGTCAACCAATACTTTATGAATGTTAGGCAATTTTCATGCCTTTCTCTTATTTTTTCTCCCAAATGTGATATTAACAAGCTGGATAAGTGTGTTATTCAAGGAAGCAGCATAAATGAAATTTAAAATATGTGTATTGTTGATAAAAATAATCAGGAAAGTTTGATAAAGATAGTTCGTGAAATCATGGAAAAATCAGTGAACTTTTTTTTTACAATTACTGTAAACCCTGCATTTGAAATAAGGAAAATAGAAAAAAAGTCAAAATAAATTCGTATCACTCAAAATAAATTTTATCACCTGTTTTAAAAGAATACATTCTGTTAATTTGCCCAAGTAATTTTCATTATGTTAAGTTCTATCAGGATTAAGCTACCAGTCACCTCTAAATCTCTCATATTTTTCTTGAAAAAATGTGAAATGAAGCAGAATTGAGGTTATTACATTTAAATGCATCCCACTAAAACCTCCACTGTGTCTCATAAGGCTTACTCTGCATTTAATTTTTTAAACAACTCCTTTATAAGTAGCATCTGAAAATATTGGATAGTCTGAAAAATTGTGATCAAAGAGTGAACAAAATCAACCTTGAGGTTTTAAGAAAAGCTTTTTTGGCACCAAAATGTAATATCAAATAAAGAACTATCAGATTGAATGTGTTAAAAAAAAAAGTCCCTATTTTTGTTGTTTATATATTTATTTTTTCAAAATCATTACAAAAATGCTTGAACACCTTGTATCAGTATCTGTCTATATATAATTCAAATCTTGTCATCAGGATAATTAAATGGATCAAAATGTAATTTGAAGTGTATTAATCTTGCAAATATCTGAGAATTTTACATTATAATCATATGTATTTTGTATAGTTTGTTTACAAAGACACTCATAAGAAAAACATTCAAAACTTATCACCATTATGTTCAAAATACTGAACTAATTCAAATCTAGTTGAGTGTATTGATTTTGAAAGCATCTCTAATGAATTTATTAATAAAGTATGTTGTTCTTTCACTTCATTTACAGGGATGCATAAAAGTTTCCAATAGTACTTACTGAATGGTTTATGTCAAATTGCAGCTTATGGGCTATTTTTAAATTAAGATTTCATACAATTGTTGACATTTTTTATGTAATTGCAGTATATCCATTCAATTATCTCTTTAAATAATTTTGAAAAATGCTATTATACCTACAGTATAAATTGTTCTCAATGTATTGATGACTATTTACGATTAATGAGTCTTTTCATTTCTTATATATTAATTGATTATACAAGTGCTAATTTAAGCATAAGTTTATTTAAATTTTACAAGATTTTATTCTATTTTAAACAAATAATTGTTACACCCAAACCTTTTTAAAACAATTTAAAAAACTGTTTTTTTTTAATATGTGTGTATGAGTCTTGATTTTAAGCAATAAATTTTTACCTGCTAATATTTTTTAAAGTCTGTTATTGACTTTTGCTTAAATCCTAAGTTCAAAATAAATTGTAACAATTTATTTGATATTATATAGTCAGATACAGTGAAACCTCCAAATAAGGGACACCTATGGGACCGGAACTTCTGTCCCTTAAATAGAGGTGTCCCTTATTCGGAGTTTTTGTATTACTTTTAATTAATCATTAAGAAGAATATAAAAATAACAAGGCATTAAAGGTGAAATTTAAATGTACCCTAAATGTATAAATTACGTTAATTAGACAAAAAAAAAAAAAAAAAAAAGAGAATTAACCAATTAAAATTTTCAATTAATTACTAAATCATTAAATGATTTGTAGAATGATTGACTGGTTGTTTTGCAAATTGTATATATGCAAAAAGTATAAAAAATTTGAAAGAGTTTTATTTGAAGTAATCAGCCAAGAGCAAATTTCAATTTTGCAAATTTCAAATTTTCAGTACAAACCTTTCAAGTGTTCATTTATCATACTTCTAAATTTAGTTCTTCATTACCAGCAGTATTTACCCCCCCCCCCCCAAAAAAAAAAAAAAAAAAAAAAAAAAAAAAAAGTATTGAATTGTTTTGTGTATTTTAAGGCAACAAATCTCAACTGATCTGCTCAGCAAGTGGAAAATGTTTTGACACAATTAAAATTGGAACGCTTGACTCTGGAAGCGATTTGGAATTGAACTGTGTTTTCAATTTTTTATTAAGTAAATTATCTATTGAGTTATAAACGATTTTGATCACGTGACAAAGACTTTTTTGCCCTTTCTTGAGGAGTTATTCTTCTTTCGCGTGGAAATTCGGTTCAAAACCGCCCACTTTGATTATATTTTCTGAAAAATCTATCACATTTGCAAAAAAGAAAGAAAAAGAAAAAACTGGTCGATTTCATATTTTCCGAACAACACTACCTAGTTTCAGGTACTTCTGAATAAAAATAAATTAAAACTTATATCTTAAAAGTTGCTTTTTTGGATTTGAGAACAGCCTTAAAGCATCTGTATTGTTTTTGTTTCACAATTTTCTTTTATTCTCCACTTTCAGAATAATCCTCACAATTTTCAGCAATACTTTCAATGCGGATAAACGCACTTATGTCGAATCACAATTGTAGGTAAATAAATTGTCGTTAATTGTGTCGTATTTTCTCTGTATCAACATGACTGTCTATCTATTTGATAAGTTCACAAAAATATGTATTTTAATTTTCACCACAGACTACTTCATTGCATAAAATGCAAAAACCAGTCCCTTTAATCTCATTTTCAAGTGTCCCTTATTCAGAGGTAAATACATTACACGTCCTATATCAAGGGACTGGGACCAGAAGTTTTGTCCCTTAAATAGAGGTGTCCCTTATTTGGAGGTTTCACTATAAATACAATTTTTATCGTAATTTATCATCTCAAATGTAACATTGTTTTCTCCCTAAATTATTTAATAGTTGTTTATAAATGTATGAAAATATTGTAATATTTCTAATTTAGTTAAATTATCAACTGATATAAAATGATAATTTCAGACTCACAAAGGTTCTACTACTAATTAATAATTAGAAAAGTTGTCTGAATATACATTATGGAAGGATTCTAAGGTTTAAAATTTTACTAATAAAGTTACAACACATTTAATATTGAAAAATGCTTAATAACTAAGTTTTCCATTATGTGAGTAAATCAAAACACATGTACAGGCATGCCGCGGACGCGCTATAGCCAGGGCCGTAACTATAAACTTGGGGGCCCCGGGGCAAAACCTCCGGGGGGGCCCTCCAGGGAGGGCAAATTGAAACTTTGCCCCGGGCATAGTTTCTTTTCTCGCACACTGTTGTTGAAATGTACATAGTATGATAAGCCCAAAAATGACTAAAAAATGTAGAATTGGACAACTCTACTCACTCGGCAGGCACTCTGCGGCGATGCCATTTTTGTCGATCCCACTGAAGTTAGCATAGGGAAGAAAATACGGACTTCTGATTGGTTGAATACTTTAAAGAGCATTTTATTTAGGTTCATTTTTGAATATATGTAACTTAATCATGCGTTTCTGTTTAAAAACCTTTTGAAAGATGGATTGTGAAGTTTTTTTTTCGATTTTATGTATTTATTAATAGACTAGTTGACCCATCTGGCATTGCCCGGGACACGTTATGAAAACCTTAAGCAAACAATCAACACTTTAGAACTACAATTAGTCAAAATTAAGCATAGGATATGAATTATTCGTTAAATAATATTTTAAAGAAATGCATAAAAAAATGAGTAAATGCTTTAAAAAAGGCCTTTGGACCTCAATAAAAACATCAGGGTGTAGGTCTTGAAATAAGAATCCAAAATTCAACTTTAAATTTATGCATTGAGAAGGTTTGATAGTAAGTGGGTGAAATATGCATGGAGAACAAAAATTTCAAGGTGCCTGAGCCGAGACCATAGGGAGCCTCAGGCTTTTAAATGGAATGTAAGAACATGGGAATAACTAAGTGAAAAAATAGTTCCAAAAATGAAGATTGGATTAAGAGAGGGCAGTTTAATAGCAATTTATGGTACAAAATCTTCAAGGGGACAGGAACTTATTTCGCATGTAGTTGGTTATAAAATATTTTTTGTAGTTATTAAAGTAATAGGAGGACGCTAAAGCAATGTGAAAGAAAATTGCAAGCAATCCGGATCATTTTTAAAGAAATTGCACCAACGGCCCCAAGAACGCGATTAATATTCAAAATTGGTGGTAGCTAGACTATGGCGGTTTCTTAGTAGCTGATGGATTTAAGAAGTTGTTTAAAAAAAGGAGATAATTGAACCATTTTAAAGGGATTTATAATAAGGGCCCAAAAAGGGCAACTGACAGTTAAAAAGAGGGCCCTAACAGGAAAACATGTTAAAATATCTTAGTACTTAACTCTTTAGATCTACAATTAATCAAAATTAATCTTAGGGTATGAATTATTCATTTTAATAATATTTTATCGAAATGCACAAATTGATTCGGAAAATGTTTAAAAAAAAGGGTCCTAGCCGCGGATAAAAATATGAGAATTTTGTCCCTGAAAGAAGAGTCCAAGACTCAAATTTAAAAATTTTGCACTGAGAAGGGGATAAATTTAAAGAGTGAACTATGTTTGACTCACAAAATGTTCAGGGGCCCTAGACTGAACCCTATGATTCCACAGGAGGCCAAAGTGTCTTATATGGAATGTCAAAACATTAAAATATCTAAATGAATAAAGAATCCTAAAAATGAAGATCGGATTAAAAGGAAACAATTTATTAACAATTTATTATTACAAAAACTTCAACGGGCCCCAAGGGGCCAGGAATTTATTTTGCATGTAGTTGGGTATAAAGATATTTTTTGTAGTTATTAAAATGATGGAAAGACGCTATAACTATGTTAAATAAAATTGAAAGCAATTGTGTTCATGTTTAAAGAAGCTGCATCAAGGGCCTCAAGAAAGCAATTGACAAACAAAATTAATGGTAGCTGAAGTCTGAGAAATTCTTTTGTCGTTCATGTAATAGGTAGAGAGAGGACATAAAAAATTGATAGAAAAAAAAAAGCTAGTGAATTGGACCATTTTTAAGGGAGCTATAATATGGGGCCCTGTAGGGATCAACTGACAGTTAAAACCAGGGTCCTAATATGAAACGATGTTAAAATATTTTAGTACATAGCGCTTTATATCTTTAATTAGTCAAAAATAAGCATGTAGTAGGAACTATTCTTTGGAATGATATAATTTTTTAAATGCACCAATTGTTTGGGCAAATGTTTAAAAAAGGGCCCTAGGGTCCGAATAAAAACATCAGGTTTTCTGGATTGGTCCTGAAAGAAGAGTCCCAGGCAACTTTAAAATTTTACACTAAGAAGATCAGAAATATACGAAGTGAAATATGTTTATTTCACAATGTTGAGGGGCCCTGGGCTGGACCCTATGATTTCACAAGGGAACACAGTGCCTTGTATAGAATGTCAAAACATTAAAATATCTAAATGAATAAATAATCCTAAAAATGAAGATCATATTAAAAGGAAGGAATTTATTGACAATTTATTACTACAAAAACTTCAAGGGGGCCTGTACCGGGCCACAAAGGGCCAGGAAATTATTTCGCATATAGTTGGGTATAAAAATATTTGTGTAGTTATTAAAATAATCGGAAGACGCTAAAACTATGTTGAATAAAATTGAAAGCAATTTGGATCATTTTTAAAGAAGCTGCACAAAGGGCTCCAAGAAAGCGATTAATGTTCATAAATAGTGGTAGCTGAAGTCTAAAAAATTTTTTTTTGTTGTTCATGTCTTAGTTGGAGGACCTAAAAAGTTGTTAAAAAAAGCTAGTGAATCCGACTATTTTTAAGGGAGCTATGATAGAGGGCCCCATAGGGGCCAACTGACAAATACAATCAGGGCCCTAACATGAAAACATGTTAAAATGTTTCAGTACATAACGCTTTAGACCTTTAATTAGTCAAAATTAAGTATAGAGTATGAATTATTTGCAAGAATAATATTTTTAAAAAATGCACCAATTGTTTGGGTAAGCGTTAAAAAAAGGGCCCCAGGGCCCGAATAAAAATATCAGGGTATTGGTCCTGACATAAGAGTCTAAGATTCAGCTTTAAAAATTTACACTAAGAAGGTGAAAAATGTTTAGCGCACAAAAAGATCAAGGGGCCCTGGGTCGGCCCTATGATTATCTAGGGGGCCCCAGTGTCTTATATGGAATGTAAAAATTTGAAAATATCTAAATGGAACAGCTATCCCAAAAATGAAGATCGAAATTAATGGAAGCAATTTATTAACAATTTACTATCACAAAGACTAAAAGGGGCCCTAAGACGGGCCCCAAGAGTCCAAGGTATAACTGAAGAGTAAAAAGGCGAAAATATCTAAAAGGAGAAAGGTACCTCAAAATTGAAAAGATTAGATAAAAAGGAGTCAAACTATTAACAATTTGGCGCATAAAAATTGTAAGGGGCCCAGGGCCCTGGCCCTTAAAATAATAAAAGTCTGAGCCTCAGGTGCATCAGGACCTTTCTTGGATTATCTTCACCTAAAATTTCAGACTTCTATGTGCGGTAGATTTTGCTAACCATCGCAGTCACACACTCACTCACACATACGCAGACATACAGAAACAGAGCGTTTTGTTAACTTATTAGTATAGATAAGAAAAAAGATTTTCTAGAATTTTTTAGATGCTTTTTATATTATTCAGTCGATTAGAAAGCCATATTTTCTTCCTTATATTAGCTTCCGTGGGATCAGCAAACATGCTGGCGCGACATGACACATTCGACTCGACATTTTGCTGTCTGCTGTAGAACTCCTTTTGCATACTAAGCGTAAGGAGTGTATTGACAGACAAGCAAAAACATCTATTCTAGCACTTTGATTTTTTTTTATTACTAACTTTTAGGTATGTGCTGGGCATTCTATAGGAACTTAGACTAGAAACTAAAATCAATAGTTTTTTTAACCATCAGTTTGGGGCCCCTCAGGCTTGGGGGCCCCGGGGCAGTGCCCCGGCTGCCCCGGCGGTAGTTACGGCCCTGGCTATAGCGCGTAAAATACGCAAAAAATCGGCGACGGGACGCATAAAATTGAAGCTTACGCGTCCCACGGGACACGTAATTTTTGTCAAAAGGTCTCAAAAAAGGCAAATTTCGTTAAAATATCACGAAAACAACGAATGATCAACGGCAAATTCCGTCAACAAATTTGCGAAAAAAGGGCTAATTTTGTTACAAATTCCCGAAAAAAAGGCAGATTTCTTCAAAAAATGGCGAAAAAACGGCAAATTTCATCCAAAAATTCGCCATAAAACGGCAAATTTTGTCAAAAAATTCGCGAAAAAACGACAATTTCCATCAAAAAATCATGATAAAATGTTAAATTTCCACGAAAAACCGGCACATTTCGTCAAAACATCGCGAAAAAACGGTATATTTCGTCAAAGAACCGCAAAAAGGCAAATTTCGTTAAAAAATACCGAAATAACGAATACTTTCCGACAAATTTCGTCAAAAAGATTTGCAAGAAAATGGCTGATTTTGTTACAAAGTCTCGAAAAACGGCAAATTTCGTCCAAAAAATCGCGAAAAAACGGCAAATTTCGTTCAAAAAAATCGCGATAAAACAGCAAATTTTGTCAAAAGATTTGCAAGAAAATGGCTGATTTTGTACAAAATCTCGAAAAACGGCAAATTTCGACCAAAAAATCGCGAAAAATCAGCAAATTTCGTTCAAAAATCGCGATAAAACGGCACATTTTGTCAAAAGATTCGCGAAAAACGACCATTTTTTATCAAAAAATCTTGATAAAATGGTAATTTTCGTCAAAATATCGCGAAAACCAGCACAATTCGTCAAAAGCTCGCAAAAAATTGGCAAATTTCGTCAAAAAAATCGCGAAAAAAACGGCAAATTTCGTAAAAAGATCGCTTTAAAACGCAATTTTCGGGACACAAAAAAAAAGTTAATGCGAGGATAGAATTTTTCTGTTCCAAAAACTAACTTTCCTGCTTCCAAATTATTTATTTTATGCTGCTCCAAAAACAGATTTTCCTGCTTCACAATCTGTTTTTGATTGTTCCAAATCTTTCTGAGTGAATGTAACTTCTGAAAGCATCCATTCATTAAACAAAAAGTACCTCTTTACTGAACATTTTTTTTTCAGGAAAAATGTCTTTTTCAATAAATCAGTTTTGTCCCTTTTTAAAAGAAAAGCGAACAATAGTGATACTTGTTATCTTTTACACTCAAATAAGCATTATTTTATAATTTAATTTGTATCTTGCATATTTATTTTTAAAAAAGTAAGGAAAATTTCTCTTAATAGATTTAAAAAATTTATATTGGTTTTAATTATTTATACATTTTACTAAAAAAATAATTATTGCACTTAATTTTTTTTTTTGCAAATTAACAAGTTCAATTTTTGGGTCTAAAAGACTTATTATTAGTGGGGACCCGCTTTTGTAAAAAAGGGACCCATAATTTCAGAAATCCTGGGTCCCGGGGACCCAGGATTTTTCAAGTCTAGTGGCATCACTGCATGTATTTGATGGAAGATTTTGTATTGAGTAATTTATCAGCTCTAAAACAAAGCAGTGATTATGTTTTAAAGTGAATGCATGCATGGTAGATGGGGTAGGTAGTGTAAAGTAATATGCCAAAAACCGTAGTCAGTTTTATTTATGCAATGTTAATTGTGTAAGTAAAAATATTTACAAAGTTTTTAATATTCATCTAATAATAAAGTTGGAATGAAAATATATGAAAGTAAACATAAACAGTAACTTTGGAAAATTACAAACTACAAATGATAAACTTTTTTTTTTTTTTGTATCCTTCTTTTCCATCAAATAGTCTTTCCTTCCCAATTGAAAATATCGATACAAGGAAACTTGATAGTAATTTTTTAGGTGTATAACTATAATTATATAGGTAATTACAAAGTATTTTTCAAAGATAATTTTATTTATTTTTAGGTATCCAAGGAGCATTTGATGGAGTTGGAGCTAAAACTGTCATTCCTGGAAAAGTCATTGGGAAATTTTCTATACGTATTGTGCCAAAACAAGATCCTGCCAAAATTACAAAAATTGTTATTGATTATTTAAACAAAGTTCATGCATCTAGAGGTTCACCTAACAAGTTAACGTGAGTATAGATAAATGTAAAGCTGTTTTGTTTATAAATTGTTAATAGTTTGCATTTATTGTTGTAAAAATATGTTGATATTCATACGGATGAAAATACTTAAAATAGTTAGAAAGCATCTGAATGTTAGCCTATATTAGGCCTAGTTTGACTAAAAAAATTTTGCACATAAAATTGTATATTTGTAAAAATAAAATATTGAATCTTATAATATTAACTCTCATATTTACTTTGGAAAAGTACATTTATTTATTTTTTTTAAATTAATTATGGTTCAGTTTAAATGATAGATTTGTTTCAAAATTATTCTTTATTATTTTTTCTTGTAATAGTTTTATTTATTATCTTATTTTTATTTATTTAATCAATAATTGAGGTTTAGTAAAATATAGAATGATAAATAAGTTTGAAATCTGCATATGTTAAATTTTGCACTGGCAGTATTTGTTTCACTTATCTATAATGTTTTACTTTTTAGTTTTGTACAGGGTTGGCAAGTTTTTGACAGTTTTAACCATGGTTTAAACTGTCATGTCAAAAACCTATATTTATGTGTAAATAAAAGTATTTATTAGAATGAGCGAAGCGAATCCTCTACTAGTCCACTCAAATTACAATTTGTCGTACGCTTTACAAAAAAACTATTCAATATTTTAACTTCAAATTAAACACAAAAATAAATTATGATCTGTAGATTTGCAGAATATAATTTTTTTTACAGTAAAATGTTAAAAAAATTATTATTTTAATTAATTTATTTTACATGCATTTCCAATACGGAACCATTTTAGCAAATAAATAAAAAATGAAACGCGTATATTTTCAGAAAAAAAAGTTTAAATCATGGAGTAAATAATTATAGATAGAATCATGATTAATTTATTAAATTATTTAATTTATTAAATAAAACATGTTTTCATTATCACGCAAAATCGTTTGCACAGATGACACTTAAACATTTAAAAAGAATTGTATTATGGATTTTTTTTTTTTTTTTTTTTTTGTAAACTGGCAACAAAATAATTGTAAACAAATAAAATTAATTCTTAAATTTGTTATATAAATGAAAAATTAAAAGATCTGCGTGAAGTTGTTGGTTCAAGCTCTTTATAAATATTTTTGCGAAGGTCGTATTGTGGCTAAATAATATCGACTCATTAATCAGAAGGATTTTATAGAAAAATAAGACTTTAATAAGTTCGCAAACACAACAATAATTATTCGTGAAAACGTCACTGCGAGAATGAGAGAGCGCTTCGTTAAAAGGTAATTCCATTAATTGAGTTGCCATTCGCAGAAAGTAAACAGTTCTCCCATTCGGAGAGAATTACAGCAATTCTCATACGCTAACATGTATAAAAATGAAGAAATTAAAATAAAATGTTTTACAGTTGAAAATTCATAGTATCAACGAAAGCAGATTTCAAATGTTTTTTCCAGAAAATAGGATTTTGAAGAAGTAACTTTCTTCAAGCTTTCTTCAAATATATTATTCTAAAATAGCTATCAAAGATTATCGGATGTTGATTACAAAGATTGGAAACATGCATATTTCAAACAATTAAAAAACACCAGTGGCTACTTGAAATTGTAAAAACATCTTTAAAAGAGCTTTTAGTTGAAAATTAAAAAAAAAATTTTTAAAAGTTTGCTTCGAAAATATCTTATGCCAGTTTTATATCATAAGTAAAAAATTAAAATGCGCCAAAACATAAAATAACGTTTTTGTTTAATAAAGATGCAAAAATAATAATAATAAAAAAAATATTGTTACTTTCAAATATCTGTTTTATAAAATAACTAGCGGCCCGCCCTCGCTTTGCTTCGGGTAGTCCCGTGTCACTACTGACACCGCAAATTGTTACTACCACTTCATCCCATTAAATTCAACTGCTAAAACCATTACTCTCATTTTAAGTAGTCGGGTAAAAAGTAGCCTGTATGTTAATCTAAGGTGCCAGATAACTCCATACAAAGTTTCATAAAAATCGATCCATCTGTTCTTAAGTTATAGATGGTGTAAATAACACGACTTTGTTTTATGGATAAAGATTATAGCAGCCCGCCCAGGCTTTGTACGGGTATTAAAAAAAATTCAAGTTATAAATTTTTACACACATACTCATACTCTCTTCTTTGTGGGTGGAGTTATTAAAAAAGTGTAAACTTATAAAAGAAAATTCGGATATTAGTATTATTTTTTATTTATTTGTAATTCATACACTACATTTTTACTTATTTACTTTTTACATTTTTACCTATTTATTTTATTTTTACAACAATTACAGGATGTCTTTATACACAATAAATCTTGTAGGATTCAGCCTGCGTTTGCAATGTATAAGCGAAAAAAATGAAATTATTTACGACATCACATTAAAAACCTCAAAAATAACAATGTTTCTCCACTATTTAATGAATGTTATTATACATATAAACCTTCCTCTTGAATCACTCTATCTATTAAAAAAAACTGCATCAAAATCCGTTGCATAGTTTTAAAGATTAAAGCGCACATAGGGATATAGGGACAGAAAAACCGACTTTGTTTTATACTATGTAGTGATAAATCTTTAGGGTTCAGCCTGCGTTTGCAATGTATAAGCGGAAAAAATGAAATTATTTACGACATCACATTAAAAACCTCAAAAATAACAATATTTCTCCACTATTTAATGAATGTTATTATACATATAAACCTTCCTCTTGAATCACTCTATCTATTAAAAAAAACTGCATCAAAATCCGTTGCATAGTTTTAAAGATTAAAGCGCACATAGGGATATAGGGACAGAAAAAGCGACTTTGTTTTATACTATGTAGTGATGCTTCACGAATCCAAACAAAGCATGGCTTTTGCTAGTTTACATATATATATATCTACCTATATTTATATTTAATAAGTAAAATTTATTTACTTTTAATAAAGAAAATGTTTCTAAATATGTTGTAGAAAAAATAAATTTAAATTTTTGAAGTAACATAATTTGAATATTAAACAAAACCTTAGATTTTGGAAAACTTATTTTTGGTAATATTATTTATTAAATTTTAATATGTTATTCAAAACATGCAGGGATATATATTATGAAGAAATTTATTTATAACCAAATTTAGTGAATAGTTTAAAATAATATTAAAAATTAGACATGTTATGTAATTGATTAGGAACTGAAAGATCTTCAAAACTGGTTATGTGCTACCGTGTGCTACAACGGGCAAATGAATTGGATTATTGAACTAAATTTCTACTTTGATAGTTTTCATTTGGATTGATTTTGATTATGTAATCAAATTAATTGCAATCAAATTAATTTAATGTATGTTTTATTTTTTAAAATTATGTATTTAATTAGATAATAATAAAAAAATCTACATAATATTTTGTGTTGTAGAAATACTTCATGGATCAGTGTAATATTTTTTCTGTTTTATCTTTTAGAATTGTTATTTGGTTTTTCAAAAAAATTAGTAATTCTGAATTTTAAATTGTCAGTCATTTTTTGAATTTTTAACTAAAACTAGCAAAAGCCATGCTTTGTTTGGATTCGCGAAGCATTATTTTATAAAACAGATATTTGAAAGTAACAATATTTTTTTTTATTATTATTTTTGCATGTTTATTAAACAAAAACATTATTTTATGTTTTGGCGCATTTTAATTTTTTATTTATGATGTAAAACTGGCATAATAAGATATTTTCGAAGCAAACTTTTACAAATTTTTTTTAAATTTTCAACTAAAAGCTCTTTTAAAGATGTTTTTACAATTTCAAGTAGCACTGGTGTTTTTTAATTGTTTGAAATATGCATGTTTCCAATCTTTGTAATCAACATCCGATAATCTTTGATAGCTATTTTAGAATAATATATTTGAAGAAAGCTTGAAGAAAGTTACTTCTTCAAAATCCTATTTTCTGGAAAAAACATTTGAAATCTGCTTTCGTTGATACTATGAATTTTCAACTGTAAAACATTTTATTTTAATTTCTTCATTTTTATACATGTTAGCGTATGAGAATTGCTGTAATTCTCTCCGAATGGGAGAACTGTTTACTTTCTGCGAATGGCAACTCAATTAATGGAATTACCTTTTAACGAAGCGCTCTCTCATTCTCGCAGTGACGTTTTCACGAATAATTATTGTTGTGTTTGCGAACTTATTAAAGTCTTATTTTTCTATAAAATCCTTCTGATTAATGAGTCGATATTATTTAGCCACAATACGACCTTCGCAAAAATATTTATAAAGAGCTTGAACCAACAACTTCACGCAGATCTTTTAATTTTTCATTTATATAACAAATTTAAGAATTAATTTTATTTGTTTACAATTATTTTGTTGCCAGTTTACAAAAAAAAAAAAAAAAAAAAAAAAAAAAATCCATAATTCAATTTTTTTTAAATGTTTAAGTGTCATCTGTGCAAACGATTTTGCGTGATAATGAAAACATGTTTTATTTAATAAATTAAATAATTTAATAAATTAATCATGATTCTATCTATAATTATTTACTCCATGATTTAAACTTTTTTTTCTGAAAATATACGCGTTTCATTTTTTATTTATTTGCTAAAATGCGTCCGTATTGGAAATGCATGTAAAATAAATTAATTATAATAATATTTTTTTTAACGTTTTACTGTAAAAAAAATTATATTCTGCAAATCTACAGATCATAATTTATTTTTGTGTTTAATTTGAAGTTAAAATATTGAATAGTTTTTTTGTAAAGCGTACGACAAATTGTAATTTGAGTGGACTAGTAGAGGATTCGCTTCGCTCATCCTAATAAATATAGTAAAAATTAGCTTTTTTCTATAAATATCTAAGTGCCTATTTACAACATTCAGCCTATTTATTTACTATGCTGAAAAATTAGCTTATACAAATACTTATGAATTTCTTTCTTTTTCTTTCTCACTGAATACTATAAAATTTTGTTAAATACCTAAGTATTCAGTTGTTGAATAATTACTTATTGTATTACTTTGCTATTAAAGTAAACATTATTTGTATTTTTAATACTATTAGTGTGTGTGCTGTGGGGTGGGGTGGCAGGAGATAAAAATGGAGATTAAAATGATGTGCAATAATTATACATATAATAAATAATATGCATTATATTTAAATTCATATTAACCTACTGGATATTATGTAATGTATATAGCATTGAAAAAATTATTAAACACGTATATCAAGTTTTACACTTTTGAAAATCCTGCATTTACAACACCTAATTTGTTAATACTTATAAATATTAGCTATGTCAAAATGCATTCTAAATAACTATTTTTTTAAATATTAAAATAATAATAATAATAAATAAACAAGATATTTAAACATAAATATTTCTGCATGTCCATTTTGAGATAAATTTCTGAGACTTGAAATCTGTCATTTTTACCTTAATTTTTATCAATAAAAAATATTTAAAGACCTGCT
Source organism: Maratus speculifer (assembly GCA_964019185.1). Classification (NCBI taxonomy): domain Eukaryota; kingdom Metazoa; phylum Arthropoda; class Arachnida; order Araneae; family Salticidae; genus Maratus; species Maratus speculifer. Next base: position 184,592,476 of record OZ025289.1, read on the forward strand.
AATTATGAAGAAACAGCTAATTACTCATAATATAATTAAATTTCATCATAATGCATGGCAACTGTTCTTAGTTTTAAAATTTAACAACAAACTCTAGTGCACTGCAGCAGATTGTGACTCTATGGATTTTTGGTGGTTTAACCTGATTTAAAAGCTTTCTCATGTCAAAAACCCTTTTTTGACATCAAAAACCCAACCCTGGTTTTGTAAGACAATTTAAAAAAATGTGCATTTATTAGATTCATTGAATGTATTACTATATAATATAATGAGATTATAGAGAGAGAAAGAGAGAGAGAGAAAAAAAAGACTATAAGAATATTTAAATCTTTTCACATTTTTCAACTGTTAAAATATGAGAATTAAAAGTATCGTTCCCACTCATATAATTTTAATATCTTTTATTTTCAAGTTTTGCTCAGTTAGTATAATAACTAGCAGGGGTGACCGAGCTCAGCTCGGTCAAAATTAACTTTGTGTTCAACTCGATATAGTATTATTTACAAAAACAATCAATAAGAAAACTATGTTTGTATGCACATGTTCATAATTTTTACTTTATTTTAAAATTTACAACGAAAGGACATCAATCCAAATCACTTTTTTAGCTCGACTCTGATTAGTTTAACTATGCATCTCGAAGATTATTAAGAATGTATAAGAAATTTCTTTACATTCTGAAAGACAATATTTTTTGCCAGATATAACCAAATTTGGACACATTCTTTCATTTGACGCCAAATATGTGTTTTGGTTTCGTAACCTTAATAGTCGATTTTTCGGCCAAATTTCGCCAGTATTTTGTCAAATATCGCCAACTTATTGGCTTTTGCCATAGTGTCGTGATCCTGGCCCTTATTACCCAAATGATCCACAAATCACATGGATCAAACATGTGACTTAGCTCAATGGTCTTCAGGTAATCAAAAACAGTAGAGTATAAAATGAATCAAAATCGTTTAAGCCATTTCTTAAGTAAAATTAGCTTGACAGCATTCAGCAATGAAGCGATATGACACACTAATATAATTTTGTTTAATATGCAACTCAGCTCAATAGTCTTCTAGTAACAAAAGACGTTCCGTTGCAAAATTTAGGTAAAATTGACTGAGTCGTTGTTATATATAATTAGAATGACCCGAACCCATTAAGACCTAAAACGACCCACTAATTGAATTGTTACGTGCATGTGTTCTATCTCAACGATTTTCTTTCGCCCGAAAACGATATAATAGAAAATATACTCAAAATGGTGAGAACAATTTTCTAGATAAAATTAGCATGACCCACAAATGACCCTTATATTGAAATATCTCGAAAATGTGACTTAGTTCATTAATTTTTGCGTGCCGAAAAACGTTAAATACAAAATTTAGATAAAATCGATTGAGCCAATTTTTAGGTATAAATAGTTTGACCTTGACCCATTATGACCCAAAATGACTCATTAATCGAGTTTTCTCAAACATCTGGCCTAACCCAATGATCTTCTTGTGTCCGAAAACGATAGAATATAAAATTTAGTCAAATTTGCACGAGACATTGTCTAGATAAAATTAGAATAACCCAAAAGTGACCCACTGATCGAAATTTCTCGAACATGTGACATAGCCCAATGATTTTCTCGTGCTAAAAATATGCTGTATACAAAATTTCGTTAAAATCGATTCACCCGTTCTTTAGATATAGCTTGACCATGACCCATCATGACCCACAAATGACTCTTATAATCGAAATCTCTCGAACATGTGACTTAGCCCATTAGTTTTCTCGTGTATAAATATTGTTACACTCAAAATTTCGTTAAATTCGATCCTGCCGTTCTTTAAATATAAATAACTTGACCCAGACCCTTTATGACCCATTAATAAAAATTTCTCGACCTTGTGACCTAGCCCAATGATTTTCTCGTGCCAAAAAATGTTGTATACAAAATTTCTTTAAAACTGATCCACATTTTCTTTAGATATAGCTTGACGTGACCCGTTATGACCCATCATGACCCATAAATGACTCTTATAATCGAAATCTCTCAAACATGTGAAATAGCCCATTAATTTTCTCATGTGAAAAAACTTACATACAAAATTTCATTAAATTTGATACTGTCGTACTTTATATATAAATAGCTTGACCCAGACCTTTTATGACCCAAAATGACCCAGTAATTGAAATTTCTTGAACTGAGACCTAGCCCAATAGTTTTCTCGTGCCAAAAATATGCTGTATACAAAATTTCGTTAAAATCGATCCACCGGTTCTTTAGCTATAGCTTGACCATGACCCATTATGACCCACAAATGACCATTATAATCGAAATCTCTCGAACATGTGACTTAGCCCATTAGTTTTCTCGTGTATAAATATTGTTACACTCAAAATTTCGTTAAACTCGATCCTGCCGTTCTTTAAATATAAATAACTTGACCCAGACCCTTTATGACCCTTTATGACCCATTAATCAAAATTTCTCGATCTTGTGACCTAGCCCAATGATTTTCTCGTGCCATAAAATGTTGTATACAAAATTTCGTCAAAACTGATCCACATGTTCTTTAGATATAGCTTGACGTAACCTGTTATGACCCATCATGACCCATAAATGACTCTTATAATCGAAATCTCTCAAACATGTGAGATAGCCCATTAATTTTCTCGTGTCAAAAAACTTACATACAAAATTTCATTAAATTTGATACTGTCGTACTTTATATATAAATAGCTTGACCCAGACCTTTTATGACCCAAAATGACCCAGTAATCGAAATTTCTCGAACTGAGACCTAGCCCAATAGTTTTCTCGTGCCAAAAAAATGCTGTATACAAAATTTCGTTAAAATCGATCCACCTGTTCTTTAGCTATAGCTTGACCATGACCCATTATGACCCACAAATGACTCTTATAATCGAAATCTCTCGATTGTGTGACTTAGCCCATTAGCTCTCTTGTGTCAAAAAACTATTACAGGCAAAATTTCGATGAAATTGATTCTGCGGTTCTTTAAATATAAATAGCTTGACCCAGACCCTTAATGACCCAATATGACCCATTAAAATTTTTTTTCGAACATGTAACCTAGCCCAATATTTTTCTCGTGCCCGAAAACCATAGAATGCAATTTTTAGTCAAAATTGCGTGAGAAAATCTCTAGATAAAAATAGCATGACCCACAATGACCCCAAAAATGACCCACTAACCGAATTTTCTCGAACATGTTACCTAACCCAATGGTCTTCTTGTAATCCAAAACGATACAATATAAAATTTGGTCAAAATCGTTAGAGCCGTTTTTTAGATAAAAATGGCTTGACCCATAATGACCCAAAAATGACCCACTAATCGAAATTTTTCGAACATGTGACCCAGCCCAATAGTTTTCTCGTGCCAAAAAACGGTTGGATACAAAATTGCCTTAAAATCCATCCAGCCGTTCTCTAGATATAAATAGCTTGATCCTGACCCATTGTGACCCAAAATGACCCAGTAATCGAATTTTCTCGAACATGTGACCTAGCCCAATGGTCTTCTAGTGGCCGAAAATGGTAAAATCCAAACTTTTGCGAAAATCGTTAGAGCCGTTTTTGAGATAAAATTTACCCACACACACACACACACACACACACACACACACACACAATTTTTGCTCGCATTATAGTATAAGATAAAGGAAACTGTATTACTACAATAACATTTATTTAACAAAAGAAAAATGACTTTTTATATACAGTTGTTGAAATATGTGTTCTATTGGTGTCTGAAAATTATCTACATTAATTATACAGTTTGCATGTGCGATGGCTAGAAAAATCTATCGCATGTAAAATTTTGAAAATTTCGATGGGGAAGTATCAAAAACAGATGTATAATATCAAGGATAATGTCCAGATTTTTTATTTTTGGATAATTAGCTGACATATTAAATAAATACTGCAATTAAAAAGAAATCAAATAATGTATAATTTAACCAGTGTATAAACTTATTTTAAATTTTATGTACACTTGTTTACTTTATATAAAGTAAGTCCGAGAGTCATAAGAAATTCATTATTGACTCATTTCATTCTGTAATGCCTATTTGGGATTTTATAATTTTTATATGGTTGGTAATATATTGTTTAGATTTTATAATTTTTATTATTATTTTAGTTTCAATGCATTGAAACCAATCAGTTCAGATTATGGTTTTAAGGAGATAAAAATTTAGCTGTTTTTTCATCTGACATTTCTTAGACTAAATAGGAATATAATTGAACCTTGAAAATCTCGAATAAGGGGGATCGCTATTCTGAATCTTCAAATTTTAGAAGTCTGTTAAAAAATATTTTTTATAACAGTATAATAACATACAAAATGCAATTCTTACCCTTGTGCAAATAAACATGGATCACATTGGAGAAATAAATAATAAAATAGGAATAATATTCTGAAACATAACTCAGGCTTAAATTAAATATGCTTATTAATAAAACACAATACATTAAAATGTAATACACAATAGGTAATACAGAAGTGATTCCGTTCTGAATTTTTCAAAAACTTTAAAAAATTGATCATCATTCCAAGGAATCAGACATAAAACAAAGTAGTAGAAGAAAAATCTGGAAAAGGAAAACTGCTTAACATAAAAGCTAATTAATAGATATTAACCATGAGTAAATCATGTTTCTGCAAATAGTTACCAGATGAATTCTTTTTCTCAGAAGCATGGTAGCCATTTCTTGAGTTTCTTGAAATGGAGAAGAGGGAGTTTTTTTTAAGAGGTACTAGGATTTGTGATAATGTGTGGGATAATGCAGTTCTTTGGGAAATGTTTTTTTCAATCTGTTTTTTGGAAAAAAGTGAATTTCTTCAAACAATCACTATGAAAAAGTATTGTGAATTTCATCACATATCTCTAAAATAAATATTGATTTTCTCCAGTCAATCCTGCAGAAGTTGCTAATTTCAATAATCAGTTGCAGATTAGAAAAAAATCAAATTTGCCCATCGGTTGCCGGGTAAAATTTGGAATTGTCAGTTATTTACTGAAAAAAAAAAAAAAAAAAAAAAAATCGCGAGTTTCAATAAACAATCAAGGAAAAATATCGTGAATTTTGTCAAAAGATTGTAAAAAAAAGTAGTGTATTTTGTCAGTCTGTCACAAAAAAATATTGATTTCAACAAATAATCCCCCCCTCCCCCCTCAAGGGAAAAAAATCAATTTAGTCAGTCAATGTCAGAAAAATCTCCATTTTTTTTCAATATATCTCAAAAAAGAAGGAAAAAATAAAAGTTAATTTCACCAAAAGAAATCCTCTTATCTTGCTATCTTATTTTCCTATAACATTTAAAGTTTATTTTAAAGAAACGAAACTGAAATTAACAACACACGCACATCAAAATTACAGGCCAATAAATGTGTTGTAGTCAGTCATTAAAGTGAAAGAAGAAGCCCTTTTTGAAACTGACAAAATGCATCCTTCTCTTTTAAAAAATAGTGAAATTTACCTACATTTGTAGCCAGAGATTTTTTGTAAAAAAAACCCCTCTCCATTCCTCATTATTTCTAAATAAATGTATCCAAGACCTTACAAAAATGATAACTTTATTTCTTAATTAGAAACAGGATATAATTAAAACTTGTTATTTAATTGTAATTTTCAATTTGTAATTTTAAAAATATTGATTATTAAAGATTTTTTATTTATTACATTAAAAAATTATATGCCTTTTTTTTTCTAATTTTATTAAACACACTTAACTACCTTATGAAATAGTGCTCTTTTTCAGAGCTTGTGTATTGCCCTTTTATACTATTAAAATTAATACTAAATTATCGTTTTAGCAATTAAAACATAAAAACATGTATTGTATACCTAATTAGACTTTTTAATAATTATTATTTTTAAGTGGTGTTAACAATTTAAATGCAGTTACTGATAATTTTATAAATGTGAATATCACTTGTAAATATTGTTTTACATAATTATTTCAAAATATTAACGTGTGCAATTTTATTGTATTCTACTATCTAATGAAATTACTGGTTTGCACTTTTTATTATTTCTATAATTAATAACTATTAATTAAATTTTATTAATTAAAGTATAAAAATATAGATTATGTTAGCAGTTAAAAGCTTAATTGTTTTGGAAATTTAAAACTCCTGGTATCTATTTAATATTTTAACGCTGGGGAAAAAATCATAAAAATCAGATTTAAATAAAAAAAATTCATTTTTTTTTCTTTTTTACACCTTACTAACCCAGTGATGCTGGTTTTATTAAGTGGTAGTTTTAACAGAAAATTCATTTTTTCTAGTCTCTAGAATTTGATCAGATTAAGCGGCTGATTTTATTAAACAATAAGTACTGTATTTTACATTTTTAGTTTAAAATTTATTACACTGCTGGTACATATTTCTATTAATAACAAATCATAGATGATAATATACTCCAATTCCTTTATATGATCCTGTATGAAAAGTGTAAATAATTCATGCAACATTTGCAATAGAGAACATGATATGGTCTCCCTCATCTTGAATTAGAAGCATTTAAAAAATATGATTTTGGGATGATACAACATTTTGTGAGGCCCTTACAAAGCAATTGGTGTGTCATAACAAATACAGTATATAGCATAGAATAATACATAATACAGATAATAAAATGTATTAAAAATACCACTGCATTACACATTTAATGTGCATAATTATTTTTAATTTCACAAAATCTTCTATCATTTGCAATGTTCTTTATGTTCGTGGTTAATTTCGGGATCATAAGATCTAGACATTCTTCAACAAATATATAAGGAAAAAAATTAATACTCTTTCTCACAAAAAAATAAATAAAAATAAAATAAAATAAATAAATAAAAATAGATCTAAAATATTTTATGCAGAGAAAACATTATTTTGATTTGTATAGATAGACTCAAGGGCCCTCACAAGATCCCAATTGGTGTGTGTTAGTTGTGTGTCCTGTTTAGAATTATTTTTTTATACAGGATCGAATAGCATTTAAGATTTTATTTTTTACTAGCGGCCTTCGCCCGCTACGCTGGTCGGTTTATCTAAAGAAATCTTGAAGAAGTAGTTAGATAAGGTTCAGACATACATTAAAAAAAAAAAAAAGCAAGTCGATCATTCAAAAAACGTTGGGAAATATCAAATATTTACTGTAATTTTTTAAGAAAAACAAAGTTTCGAAAAAAAAAATTAAATCGAAAAAAAAATTACACTGACATATTAATGCAAGGAAATTTTCCCAGAGAGAAAATTCGCCTTGAATACAATATTTCAAATTCTTTTAATTGCTTATAGGCGTTAATGCCAACATAGTGAAAAAAAATTCCATGCTGGGAATCGAACCCGGGCCATCAGTATGGCGCACTGACGTTCTACCGACTAAACCACATGGAACGACAGCCAGCTTGAAACTTTCTCATACTTAAGTAGACTGGCGAAAACATAACGATAGCGCGTTTTAAAATCGCACAGTGACATCTATTGGATTTTATATGTACTAAAAAACGTTATGTACTAAAAAACGTGAGCAGCGCACCTAATAGTTTCTTTTGTTTCTTTTTGTTACTTTTTTGTCTGTTGTCCGATTTTGATGAAACAAAGCCTATACACTGCCCGGGAGTGTGCATTCTTCATTAGTGAAAACCGCATAAAAATCCATTCAGTAGTTACGAAGATAACCTCGAACAAACAGACAGACAGACAGACAGACAGACAGACAAAAAATTCAAAAAAATTTTTTTTGTGTTTCATTGGTTTTCTTTTATCGCCCTGACTCCATTTTTGTCAATTATCTTCAATGTACAGACACACCGGGTCCTACTGTTTTATTATATGTATAGATATCTAAAATTTTTATAGTATTTCCATGGGGCATGGAAGTAAAGCTTGGATGAGTGATCCTAATCATCCTCATTATATGGCTGGAAGAAAAGCTATGAAAAAGGGTAAGTATATTTATATATAAAACTGCTAAATTGATTATATGAAACATTATTTTTTTATTGTAAATTTTAATGTATTAAATTTTATTGTGATAGTTTAATTAATTTTTCTATGATTATTTTAGACTTATGGCATTTCATAAGAATAAAATGCATGTCTTATAGTAAGCATATCTTATTCAAAAATTATATAAATATACATTAAACTAAAAATAAAATAAAATAAACTTTTGTTCCTTAATAAACTATATTAAAACAGTAACAAATATTAATTTATCTTAAATTTTATATTGATAAATAGTCTAAATAAATATCGATAAAAACCTTAAGCTTTAAAATAGAAAGATTGAATTTATGTGTTAATCTTAGAAAACTATTGGAATGTTCAAGCTTTTTTACTACAGTTTTAACATTAAATTACTGCATTTAATCTAATAATTAATTCAAATAAGTACAAAAGTATTTCAAATTAATAAAGTTTTAATTATCATTTAAATATTTTACCTTTGAGCTGTATGCATACTGTCCAAAAATATCTTTTGTGTGAAGTTTAAAATAATAGTTAATAAGTTTAATTTCTTTAAATTTGTGAACAATAAAGTGTATTAAGCTTTCAAACAGTAATTTCATTTTTATATACACTGTCTCACATAAGTAATGGGACACTTATGCTTTACAAAAGGAAACTAATTAAATAAATTAAAAAAACATGTACACATTTTTTTGTGGGTGTGTTTCATACTTAAATTTAGTAAAGATTATTACATAACATACTTTTTGTCAAAATATTAAAATATTAATTTAATAAAAATACAAATGTTTAGAACAGAGCAAAAAATAGCTCACATAAGTGATGGGACACCATTATATATGCAACAAAAATCGTCTGAAATAAGCAATAAAAATATTTTTTGGGGTTTTATTTTTACTTAAAAGCAATTGGCAATAATTTATAAAATCGTCTGCAATATTTCTCTCCAGTTTGTTTTGGAATTTTTATGTTTTTTAGCTCTGTGTAGCCATGAATGCTAAACAAAAATAAACTTCGCCTGAAATTCGAAAATTAGTTATTAATTTGCATATTGAACGTGGAAAATCTATTATAAAAACTGCTGAAACAGTTAACTTGAGTCGTTTAACAGTTTTCAATATCATTAAACGATATAAAAAGAATCATATGATTCAGGATAAAAGACCTGGCCGACCATCAAAGCTATCCAATGGAATAAAGCGAATTATCGTTCGAAATATTAAAAAAAAAATCCAAGAAATAGTGCTTTAAAAGTTGCTGCTGATTTACAAGCATTATATGGAATAATTGTTGATCCTAAGACTATTAGAAGGGTAATTCGATCTGCTGGATATCACGGTAGAGTAGCCAGGAAAAAATTCTTCATAAGTGAAAAGAATAGAAAACTCAGACTAGCTTTCGCAAAATCCAACATAAATAAGAATTCTGATTAATGGAATAAAGTTATATTTGCTGATGAGAGTAAATTTAATATATTTGGTTCTGACGGTAGAATCTTGGTGTGGAGAAAACCCAGGGTAGAATTTTGCAAACAGAACTTGGTACCAACAGTAAAACATGGTGGAGGAGGAGTTATGGTATGGGGGTGTATGTCGTCCGCTGGAGTTGGTAATCTTGTTTTTATTGACAGTATAATGGATCAGTACAAGTATATTGATATTTTAAAGCAAAATTTGAAATCTTCAGCACGAAAATTGAACCTTTATAACAATTTTAAATTCTACCAGGACAATGACCCCAAGCACACTGCTCTGAACGTTAGACTCTGGCTGCTATATAACTGTCCTGAAATAATAAAAACATCACCACAATCTCCAGACTTAAATCCCATAGAGAATATTTGGCAAGAATTGGAATCAAGAATTCGCAAACGCACCATTTCTTCAAAACAACAACTAAAATCGGTGCTTCAAGAAGAATGGGGTAAAATCACTCCAGAAATCACAAAAAAAATTAGTCGAATCCATCCCAAAAAGATTAAATCATGTTTTAAAAGTAAAAGGAAATCCAACAAAATATTAAAACCTTTTAAAAAGTAAAATTTTTGGATAAATATTTGATGGAAAAGTAAGTGTCCCATCATTTATGTGAGCCATTTTTTGCTCCGTTCTGAACAATTGTATTTTTACTAAATTAATATTTTAATATTTTGACAAAATGTATGTTATGTAATAATCTTTACTAAATTTAAATATGAAACACACCCAAAAAATTTTTGCACATGTTTGTTTATTTATTTTATTGCAGTTTCTTTTCATAAAGCACAAGTGTCCCATCATTTTTGTGAGACACTGTATATCAGGCATAAAAAGCATTGCATTTAACCTTTTGGCGGGTGGTAGTTATTTTTTGAACCATTTAATTTTAATCCCCAAATGCCACACCAGAATTTTTTAAGTGAAAATTGTCTTTTATTAACCATTCAAAGCTCTACTTATTTTTCAATAAATTTTTTGTAAACTCTGGTGTTATTCAATCATTTCAGAGTTTTACAAATGAAAGTATTTTGCCCATGTAAGACTTAAAAATTAATCTCTCTTTCTCCAAAACTAGATTTAAACATAATTTATACTCTTCAATATCATTTAAGTAAAGGCGTAAATAATTTTCAAAAACTGCAATTCGTAATAAACTTTCAATACTTAAAAAAAAAAAAAGAAAAAAGAAAAAAATTATAAAAATTATAAAAATTAAATTTAAATTAAAACTTTTTTTTTATTTTATCTATTTTTTTATTTTTATTATTATCATTTTTTTTTTTTGCCAAGAAATAACATGATATCGTTAAAAGGGGGGAGAGTCCAAATTTAGAAAAAGTTGATAACAACATATAGCCCCTCATAAAGAACCAGAGCAGTAATAATTAAATGAAAGTTATGTTGCAAATGCCTTCATAGCAGTTTTAATACTAAGTACAGTAAAGCATCGTTTATACGACGATCACTTATACGACGTTTACATTTATACGACGTTTTAATGTGATCCCGATTCATTCCTATTCATTTTAATGTAAAAATATATCTTTTATACGACGCTCAAAATCGTTTGTACGTCGATTTTTCGATTTTGTATAGGTTTATTTTTGTTTATTTTTCTTGTGTATTTTACGAACGAGCGGAAGTTGGCAGCTATGAATGACACCAAACAGCATGTTTAAATGCACTCCACATTATAAAAATGTGGGCTGGTGTTCAATTAGTCTGAAAAATCAGCTTACGTCTAACAGATTACACTGGGAAGGGTCATTCTTTTTTTCGGGGAGCTTTCCCGACATATTTTAAGTTGCAAATAGACTATCCTTCTAACTGTTATCAGTATTGGCGACTTTTAGTTGGCCACGCGGGGTTTTTGATCTTTGACTTTAAATGGAAAGGAAATGATGTACTGCAAATGAGGAACCTTTAATTATAAGGAAACATAATTAAAGGTACGTATATTTAAATAGCATATTAATCCAGCCCTCTTTTTTTGTTATTTCTTTATTTTTGGTTTGTTTAATTTACAAATTCATACAAATCATCACGTTAAACGTTAAAATTAAGTGAAAACAAAATTAATTCTAGTTTTGAAAGTGAAAATCGTTTATACGTCGTTATCGTTTATACGACGTTTTTCGTTAGTCCCTTCGGCGTCGTATAAACGATGCTCCACTGTATAATAAAATATTAAGGGTTTTCCAGACTGAATTTTTTATTTTTATTTGGCATAATAATGTTAGAAAATATAAATCATAAATAAATAAGCATATATATATATACAGTGGTGGCCAAAAGTGTGGACATTTTTTGAAAGTTTCATGTTTTTCAACTTTGTGTGCTGGTAGAATATATTAATTTTGACTTAAATACAAATGTTTATATATCAAATTGAAGGCAATTTAATGTAGAATTTAATAACAAAAACAGTATTACAATATCTGTATTACAAAACAAGTTATGCAACTAATAGTAAGATCTATCTTAGATTTGCATTTTTTTAAAGTGATACTTACACAATCAATACTTCGTAGGATAACCCTTATCTTTTAAGACAGCTTCACAACGTCTTTTCATCGAGTAAACGAGTGTTTGCAATTCATGTTTCGTAATCACATGGTGCCAAGAATCAATTATAGATTCAATAAGTTGTCTTTTATTGGATGGACGTTTTTCTCGTACAAGAATTTTCAAACGTCGCCACAAATTTTCAATTGGATTGAGATCAGGGCTGTTTCCTGGCCATGGTAATATATCTATGCCTTTATTTTGAAACCATGCTTTGCATACTTTTGCTGTGTGGCATGGAGCTGAATCCTGCTGAAAAATAAATGGTGCTTTGTTGGGGAAGAGATCCCTGATGGAAGGTATCAATTTTGGTTCCAGGACAGTTTCTATGTATTTTTTGCCATTCAGGATGCCATCAATCACTTGAATTCGGCCTACACCATCTGCAGACATACATGCCCAAATCATGACACTTGTCGGGTTTTTTGTAGTTGCTTCAATGCAATCAGGATGAAGTGCTTCACCTACTCTACGTCTCACGTATTTTCTACCATCACTACCAAAGAGCGATATTTTAGTCTCATCGCTCCAGATTACTTGCCTCCATTGATTTTCTGACCATTTAATGTATTTTTTTGCCCACTTAACTCGTTTTTCGCGTTGCTTTTGATTTAAATATGGTTTTTTCCTTGGAATTCTAGCTTGAAGTCCAAATCCTGATAATCTTCTTCTTATCGTTCTTGAACTTACTGCAATACCTGCTGCATTCATTTCACATCTAATGGCGTCTGATGATTTTTTTCTATCTTGAAGGCATAGCCGTTTAATTTTTCTATCGGCAGTAGCATTTGTGCATTTTTTTCTGCCTGATTTGGCCTTATTTTCCACTGATTTCGTTTTTTCATAACGTAAACAGAACTTTCGTACACCAGAACAAGTCACTGAACCGCCAACTTGTCTTGCAATTTCAGCATAAGAGAGGCCATTTTCTCTCAATATGACAATTCGGCTTCTTTTTGTAAGTGTCCAGTCAGTTCTTCTTGTTGGTGACATTGTTTAAAATTAGTTTAATTAAAAAAAAGCACTTAAACTATTCAAAAACAGCAATACTCTATTTAATTGCACTAGTATGCGTCATTCCATAAAATATTTCCACAATAATAACTCCTTTACTATCCAAATAACCTAAACTATAGTTACAGACATTTGATTGGTCCTCAGAACAGTGTTTGTGATTGGCCAGTACGCTTTTATTAGAAAAACCGTCATTATTCAAAACGATTTGTGTTTGTTTGTTCTACTTAAATGAGCATAACTTTTTTTGTAATACAGATATTGTAATACTGTTTTTGTTATTAAATTCTACATTAAATTGCCTTCAATTTGATATATAAACATTTGTATTTAAGTCAAAATTAATATATTCTACCAGCACACAAAGTTGAAAAACATGAAACTTTCAAAAAATGTCCACACTTTTGGCCACCACTGTATATAGTTTCAGCTTTAACAATATATATTTAGTTTGTCAATACCTCTTAAATCTGTCTTGGAAGAATGTTTACCCTCCTCCCTCATAAGGAGAGAAGGGACTTTTTTTGAGAAAATCACACTTTTTGAAAAATATTTTTCAAAGGGTTAACTGCAACATTGTTTCAAATTGATTTAGCTATTCAAGACTTAAGAGTGCAATCTTCAGTTTTGCTAACTTTTAATTTTTTAAATATTATTTTTACTTTTCAAAATTGGACCTTTAAAAATCTTTTTGTATTTGCATTAGGCAAATTCTAGCTGATGCAACAATGAATAATGAATATTGTTTTCTAAAGTTTCATCTGAACTTGACAAATTTTTGCTTATGCAGAGTCCATGTTGGACAGAATTTACTGTATTTTGTGAAAAGGGCCTTAATCTAAGTACTAGTTCAATGAAATATGCCATTTTTATGCTAAATTATATTTTTCATCAGAAAAAAATGTTGTCCTTCTGAAATCAGGACCTAAAATCTCTAGTCTCAAAATATGGTTCGCAAGAGCTTTTTAGACCCTAATCTTCATAATGCAGTTGACATAAAACACATTTACAGTAGTTAGTTTTGACAGCCTTTTCATATTGTGTAAATTATTTTTACATTGCAAGTTTTATTTTATAATACTATATTTTAATATTGTAAGTTTTTTTTATTCTACAGTATATGGTGTGGAACCTGATATGATTAGAGAAGGAGGTAGTATACCTGTTACATTAACATTTGAAGAAACTCTTGGCAAGAATGTTATGTTGTTAAGCTTGGGCTGTGCTGATGATGGAGCTCATTCTCAGAATGAAAAAATGGATATTCGCAATTATATTGAAGGAGTAAGTTTAAGATTACTTTGTCTATTCCACTGAATTATTTAATTTTATTTACAGAAATATCAGTTTATCTAATAAATATTTTGGAATATTTATCTTTGATTTAGTTTTGCTCTTTAGTTATTACTTTCATGAAGATAAATATGGTTTAAAATCAGTGGCATAATTGTAATGTGGCTGAGATGCAAATAGCACTGGTACAAATTTCCAAAACTCCTAACTTTTATTTTTGGGCAGATGTTCCAAAATGCAGTTTTTAACATAAATAAAACACTGTTTAAAATTACAGATGGTGTTTACACATTTTTTGTAATGATTTTATTTTTCTGTGTAATTTTAATTTAAATGAAAAATAAATAAATAAAATAAACATAAAACTTGTATTGTTTTAATTCGAGATAGGGTTTAGTTATCTTCTGCACAATTAAAAATATTCTTATCTTTAAAATATTGTTGGAAGATAAACAATGAATCAAAAGCTATGTATTTGTGCTTTACAAAAAGAAATATTCTTATTTGTTTATTAAAAAGTGAAATGCATGGTTTTGATATTTCTATAAATAAAGTAAATATCATAATAAATAAAAGAGAAGAAATGTCAGAATTTACATTTGGTTAGGAAAAAAAAAAAAAAGATTAAAAATACATACCCAACAAAGGTACATTCATTGTTTATTATATCTAAAGCATCATATTATATTTCGTCTTTTAACCACAAAATCTATACTAATAAAGGAAAAAAATCACTCTGCCTGTGTGTGCACGCACGATGGCTAGTGAAAATTACACCACAGACAAAGCTATTTTTTTTTTTTTTTTTTTTTTTTTTTGTGAAGTTAGTTTAAGATCTCTCCTGATGTACTAGAAGATCAGAATTTTTTAATTAGTTTTAGAGATATTAATTAAGAAGCAGAAGACACTCTTATCAAAAAGTCATATTTTTAATGCTTGGGGGCAAAAACACTTGTACATGCACATAAACACATTTACTCATTGAAACTAAAGAAGAACCATTTTTCCGAGTTTATTTCTGTTTCTAGATCATTCTGTTTAAATCTATACCAACCAAATTGCTCTCCTCAGTTAAACCTGAAAGACATATTTTGAAAAATCATACTTTTAGGTTTCAAATGCTATAACCAATTTGAAAAAATGTTGCAGTTAACCCTTGAAGATTTTTTTTAATAGGGTTCATTTTTTCCCAAAACAATTTTCCTTTCTTTTGTTAGTGCCCTTCCAGGGCATAATTTTTAAGATATAAACAACCCAAAAATATGATTTAAACATTTTTTTAATCGATGATGTTTTTGATTCTAAAAAATATGGATTTTAACCATTTCAAATAACTGGCAAAAAGAAGTCACTCTGCGACTCCGAGAGAGGATATTTTTTCTATGCTAAAAGTATCTAAACATACATATTTCAGCACAATCTTTTAATAGCATCTTAGATTTACACCCCTTACAAAAATTTTGAAACATTTGGATGGATAGAAATACTTTTTACAAAAGAAAATGTGCAAAAAATTTGATGAAATCAATAAAAACCAGAATGTTTCATTGCAGTTTTGCCTTTGTAGGGCGCAATTGCATAATTACTGACAAACCAAAAATATATTCTTAAAGCTAAAACATTCTTATAATCTATAGTGCAATCGGTTTTTAAAAATATGAGATTTAACTCTTTCAAATATACTGCAAATACAAATCATATTGCGGCTCATGGAGAGTGTATTTTTTTCTACCCTAAAAGTAATTAAATATCCATGTTTTAACAATATTTTTAGAGCAGTTCAATAAACCTGATTTACATCACTTACAAAAATTTTGAAACATTAGTATGGGTAGAATTATTTTTTACAAGATAAAATGTGTGAAGATTTTTACGAATTCAGTAAAAAACAGTGTTCTGTCATGTCACGATGTCATTCGCTTTTGGTATGCATAGATTCCAAAAATAAAATGATGTAGAAAATAAAATACTAAACAGCTTATGCTTTCAATTCAATATCTTTTCGTGATTTTTCCATTTAAAATTATAAATTCTAACAAAATGGACATAAAAGTATAAAATACAAATTTGAGTTTCATTTAAAGGTAATTTTGAAAACCTAATTACATTACGGGCCCAGGCAACGCCGGACAGGTCAGCTAGTCTTTAAATAACTAAAAGCTGTAAAAAAATATACATATATATATATATACATATAGTTGAAGATCTATATAACGCAAACCTAAAAATGTAAGGTTGTGCATTATATTAAGAATTTTGCATCATATGGATCACATTTTACACATCATTAAATTTGCCTCATAAATGTAACAAAATATGTTTGAAACATATCAAAATAGATTAGCGCATCTGTATACCGCATTCCTTATCCGGATTATGAATTTTTGTATTATATAGACCATTTTACATTTTATTAAATATACTTTTTAAAAATGGTCCAAATATGCCTGTACACAAGTCATTCATAATATTATTTATTTTCAAAAACATTTACTGCAATAGTAATTATTTTCATTAAAAAGTTTTAAATTAAAGAGATAAAACTGAACTAATGCATTAAATTTAGTTTTTTAGTGAGTAGCAATTTTTTATAATCTGGGAATTCAGGTGCTTCTTCACTGCAAAATTCATTGTTTACATCTGAGATATTGTGTGTTATATGGAGAACTACATTATATGGAATTGCATTATAAAGATCTTCTACTCTATACATATATATGATTTATAGCTAATCTAAATAAGAAACATGATCATCATGTTTCTCAGTATTTGTTATATAAAAATTATGTAGAAGGTGAGAAATTTAAATACATAATTAGTTTTAATGAGGCTTGGGTATATTTTTTTAATACAATAGACAAATATTGATTTACTACTGAAAAATAAGAAGAGAAAACAACTTAAATGTTAGTGAATATAAACTAAGGAAAGTTTTACTAAATCATGCTAAAATTTACTTGTGCAGTTTGGAAAGAAGAAAACAACTTTGTAAGTGCTGAGCTTTGTAAAGTCTGAAGGATTAGCAGGACACTGGTCAAGGAATAAAATAACTTTTTATTTTCTCATCTTTATATCAAATCACTGAAGTAATAATAAAAAAAAAAAAAAAAAAAAAAAAAAAAAAAAAAAAAATGGCATTTATCCGTGCTTTATTACTTCTGTCATATTTAAGTGACAGTTTTTTATATTTTTGAAACAATAAGGATTTCTCAATTTTCTAATAACAAAAGGGGGATAATTTGTCAGAACCATCTGCATTACTGCCATGTAGAATTTTGAATCTCTTTGTCTTTTTTACTACAATAACGGGTTTCATCCTTGAAAGATTTTATCAGACAACATTTTAAAAAAGAGCATGTTTTCATCATAATTAAAGATGTCATAAACAGGTATAGATTAGAGAATGTATGAAGATGCAGTTTATCTTCTGAATTTTTCAAGGAGCTCATTGTACTTGCTGCTTCTCAAGTAAAACATTGGCATATACGTTATCCGTGAATGTTAATGACTTTAGCGTACACTCACTGGTTTTCTTAAGGCTACAACACTAATCACAAAGCTTATAATCTTTCAATAAAGTTAACCACTGCTCAACATTAGCATCATTGATGCTTGTACTTTCACTACTTGTAATGCACATAGCTAAACCATGCCAATTTTTAAGTTTCTCTATCCATCCTTGATTTGTAGAGAGATTTTTTTATCCCAAAAGTCTGTGCTAATTGAACTCCTTTTTCTCTTAATAACTGACAATTGATTGGCATATTGAAAACACTAGCTTCTCTAACCCATTACACTAAAGATTTTTCCAATTTATCAATTTTTCAATCACTATTCTATTTTTGTTTGTTGAAACAAATTCCACGTTCTTTGTTTGCTGCCTTAATTGTATCTTTATTTTCAAAATGCGTTTTTTTTTTTTTTTTTTAAGTATCAATAAGAAATTTGAATTGTTCTGCTAAATATTTTTTCATTACATTGATCATCTCTTTGGACATTTTAATAACTTCCATTTAAAAAGAAATCTGTAATATCGATTGTTTATTTATTTTCAATAATTGGGGGGCGGGGGGAATCAGCATTTAGAGAGAAGGCAGAAATTTGGAAACAATAAAGACTTTTAATATGCACAAGTAAATAATTCAGATTTCAATTGCTTCATTTCTGAAAAAAGCCCATCTCCCAAATGATTTGTCAAATTTAATTACGATAAAAGCAAATAAAGTAACAGTATTAAAGTACATAAAGTCAGCACAGTAAGTAAATACTTTGACCCTTTTGGGACGAGTGCTGCATATATGCATCCTCAAAATATACATGTAGAATTTGTTTAGTGCACCATTATTAAATAATTGCAATATTTGATTTTTTTAATTAGAGCATTTTTCGGTATTTCACTAGTTAAATAAACCGTCATAAAAAGAATGTGTTAGCCAAGTAAAAGTTTTGTATTATAGGGAATAGAAAAACATTGTGCTTTTCTTTATCATATAAATGTTAATTTAGCCAAATTTCATGCATTTGTTCTTGTAATAAATTTCATTAATGTGTAAATCAGATTTGCTTGTTGTAGGAGAAAAACATGAGAATAAGTAGTTTTTCAACATGTAATTCAGCAATAGAATTGATTAAAACAAGTCACTAGTCTGCAGTCATTATCACTGGCTCACAACATAAAATTTTATTAAGTTGTTTTAATCCCTTAACAGTGAACCCCCTCTTCCCCTCACACACACCTCTTAGAATATAAACCAAACTTCCTTTGCAGCTGTCCAAAATTTTCAGCTTAGTAAAATGTAAAATTTTAATCTTGTAAAAATTAAATAGTACATTAAAAAAAAAAAAAAAGTAAAATTAATACATATTTTATTTTAGATTATCTATTTCAATTAAACGTAAGATTTAATGCATTTAAAAAAAAAAAAAAAAAAAAAAAAAAAAGTGTAATTTGTATTTGGCTGCAGTTTTCTCAAGGACCAGAAAATTTATGTTTACCTGTCACAGAGTGGAGAAGAGTTACCTACTGGTCCTGTGGACCACTGAATGTTTCAAATTAGTGGTCTCATTGGATTTTTGTTGTTTTCAGACTACCAAAGATTTTGAATGCTGTAATTACATGCTTCATAATGCATTTCTATACAGAACTACCAGTTTTTCTGTTTTTATATGTAATAGTTTTTGAATTATAAGCAGAGATTGTGAAACAGACTGTAGATTATATAATATATATTTTAATAATATTAAAAAATAAAATTAAGTAATTATTAAAATAATTGTTTTTGTAGTTAGATTGACTTTTTATTAAAGTTATTTTTGTAGATTCATCTAATAGTCCCTTACTGTTGTAATTTTTATTATTCATTGGAATACAACTTGTCTGTTACAATGCAAAATAACCTACAGGATGTGAAAAACTTTTGTGTTTACTCAATGCTTCTTTTTTTATACAAATTTTCGATTATTCATAATTTTTTTTTTCATTTTTAATAAGCATCTTTACAACATTCTGATAATTTAACTTGAAAGATATACTTGTTTAACCATTCTTACTTATTTAGGTGGGTTTATTTAAATAATTTGTAACTATAATGTAAAATAGAAATTGTACTATTTTCAGAAAAAGGCCCAAGATAGATAAATTTGACTTAAAAATCGGATATATTAAATTTGCTGATATTTTATATCAAATCATTACAAAAAATGAATATTTCGGCTAAAAGTTGTTGATTTTTATACTTTATCAAATGCAACCTTCTCTGACAAAACAATTTTTTATAAATTGTTTACTTAATTACAAAATTAAACTTTCATCTAATAAATGGAAACAATGGAAGATAATGCAAGTGACATATTTTTACACATTCTAAGTAATAATGTTTATTTTACAAATTGTAGCACCTATATCTTTATTAATTGTATATATTTTTTTAATTGCAGACTAAAGTGCTTGCAGCCTACATGAATGAGGTGTCTCTTTTGTAAAAAGACTGTGCAGCATATTGAAATATTTCTTGTTTTTATTAAATATTTTTGTATTAAAAAATGACCATTTGATATTGTTATTTTATAAGACTTTAATATAATAAGATTTTAATATAATTAAAGATAATTTACATAGTTGTGTTTTTATTATTTAGTCAAAGAAAAGACCTAAACAATGACTATTATCAATATTCCAAAATAGCAATAAATTGTAGATCTATTATAGATTTTAATTCTATGTTCACTGATGCTGAATTTGTTTTGCTGCAGAATTGTGTGCTCATGAAGACTATTCCATTTTGTGTTGCAGTTGAAGCCTTACCAACATATGTCAGTGAGATATGCTAAGCTGGGTATCGTCCTCATAGCTTAAGGGGAGTCTTCACTCACTTGAAAACTCCCACTCTGAATGTTAAACCCTTGGGCAGGTTGATTTCGAATTGCTCATTTAAATTTAAATATTTTTAACTTATTTTTTTTTTCTTCATAGAATGAACATGATCTTTAGTGTGATTGTTTTTTGGTTGCAGATTTTTTTTAAAAAGGAGGTACTTTCAGTTTCAAAACTGGTTCTGAAAATGAAAGCACCTTAAAAAAAAAAAAAAAAAACTAAATTTGAAAAAATAAAAAGTAGTCATACTAAAAATTAACCTCAACCATCCTATGCCAAAAAAAAAAAAAAAAAATTTCTCAAAATAATTTAATTTGCCCATTGGTTTAACATGTGTTTTCAAGTGAATTAGTTAGCAATATGATAAATCATGCGTTTATTATTCAGTAATTTTTTTAAAAATTTATTTTAACTATATCTATAAGCATTTATCTAGTTATAATAAAATACAAACAGAAATTTCGTTAGATGCTTACACTTCCAGTTCTGTTAAAGGCATTTTGATAGAACTTGCACTGTTAGATAGATATAATTTTAAGAAAAGTTTTTGTATATAGCACATCGTTCTATGCAAATTAGTTATAGATTAATAATGAAAAGTTCTGTTATTTTGGACAAAGAGGTTACAATTGGCATTTTTTTTTTTTTTTTTTTTAAATCTTGGTAACACAATTGCATATTTTACTAACTTTTTGCTAAAGAATTCAAATGTGTTTATCTATTAAAATTTAAAAGCTACAAACAGCTCAAAAAATAAAAAATAAAGCTGTTACTGAATTCAAAGAAATATAGTTTTAATAAGAAATAATAGTGTTAGACAAAAAATATTTAATTTAAAAATCAGAGGAATGTTTATACAGATTAAAAAAGTATTTATTTTCAAAGTCAATCCATTGGAACAACACCTGGCGATTTGTTTGACATCCTTTTTGTTGGCTATATTTGGTATTTAGAAAAAAAAAAAAAAATAGTAAAAAATCCTAACATTTTATTTAAATAAATCATGGTTCTTTTTTTTTTTTTTCCTTTTTTTCAAAAATATGTCAAGATTTATATCAATGTTTTAGGATATATTATGAATATATTAGGATTTTGATTTTGCTTTCGTCGCCAAAAAATTTAAGCCAAAAAGAAAGATTCGAATGATGTTTACAATGATGAAAATTTTTCAAAAGTACAACAGCTTTTTTGAGTAATTCTTACATTCAAAAGTAAATTATATAAATAGCAGTTAACATTACGAAAATAGTCAGATTTTTAAATTTTAGTGTAAAATTCTGCCTTTGAGACAAAAAAAAAAAAAAAAATAAAAATAAAATAAAATAAAAATCATTTTACTCCGAAAACATTTTAATTTGTTTCCCCAAACTTGTGTATACATATAGAAAACAAATGAAAATTTCGTTTCAGCTGCTTATAACTTCAGTTTGGCTGAATGGATTTTGATGGATATTTTTTCACGCAAGTTTCAGTACATAATCTAGCATTCTGCATTGATTAATTATATAATTATGGTGAAAATTTTTATTATGAAATGAAAGTGATATTGAAAATTTAGCCATTTCAAGATTCTGGGAAATGGGATTTTAATGGAACTTACTCTGTTAGCTAGATAATTTTCAATGGAAGGTTTTATTAGATATTATACTAGCAGACTTCGTCCATTACACTCGCTTGTCTGTTTCTCCAAACAAAACTTGGATCAAATAAAATGTATCCTTGAATTTGACCTTGTGATTAACAGCAATATGGATCTTTACCTGGAATGTCCTTTTTCAGTACTCAAAAACGATATATATGCCATTATGATATTTCATTTTCTAACGTGCTGCCAAAATTTCAGCTGTCAAGATCCATATTTTTTAGTTGATCACTCAACAGTAGGATTTGGAAAAGAATGATATTAAAACAGAGAGGGTGTAAAAATTTAGATGCCAACAAGCAGCTTCTCACCATTAAATTTTATTAATTTTCTTACAAACAATTAAGACATAAAATTTAGTGGTGGCAGACTGGCACCTAGATTTTTACATCTCTGTATAATAAAACAACCTCTAAAAATTATTTTATAATGCAAACAAATTAACAAAATCCATCCAGTAAATCTTTTTATAAATGCTAATCTTTCAGATTGGGGCACATTTGATTATAGAACTTTCCTCCCTATTTCTATAGCTAACCGACGGAGAATGATATGCAATAAACTATAACCATACCTAACATTTTCTAATCAACAAAGCAAAGATCATCAATATCTGCCTTTTAGAACTTTTTGAAAAGTTTAATATTTCATAATCAATTTCACATAATTATGGAACTTTTTGCCATTACTTTATGACTAAACAACATAGAAAAATATGCTAAATATTAAAACAGTCCCTGAAAAGGTATCTAATTAATAATGAAATTCCTATGAATATCCATTCTGTCCCATTTTTTGAAAAATGTTAATTTCTCTCTCACTAAAATGGTTCTCAGCTAAAATGGTTTGTCCTGACTGATTCATAATCAACGCACAGCCCAAACTAGTGAACCTCGAAGCATGAAAAAATGCATTTTAAATGAATCTGAAAATGTATTTTAAATTTGTGTTTTATATTAAGATTATGTATTCTAAATTAAATAAGTAATACATTTTTATTTTAATGAAATGATGATGGTAGAACAATATTTGGCAGCTTATCATCTACGTCCAGCTAACATAAAAATACTAAAATGGCAGACTGGCATATAAAAAGTGAAGCAGTCAACCCAGAACTGCCAGACAGTCAAATGACTTAGGTTTTTATTATATAAAATGTTGAAACAGTGAAAAAGTAAGTTTTCAATATGTTTAAGAGGGGGGGGGGGGGGGGAGGAACCAAACTTTGAATTTGCTTTTAAAAAGTGCATTAAAATTTTTTTAATATAAGAAATTTTTAATAAATACTACATTTACACTTTTTCTTACCATGCATCTTACATTAAACTTTTTTTTGCAGCTTAATTTTTATATCTAGATTGATGTTTACAAAGATAAATAATTTAAATTTGAACAACCACACTGACAAAATTCAATTAAATTTTTTATTTACATTTCATATTTTCAATAAATTATAAAAAGCACCATTTGTATAAACAAAGCATTTTTTTCATTTAAAACAAAATAATAAAAATCATACCAAGATATCCAGATTTAAATGCTATTTACAGATGTTACAATAATTTCTCACTTTTAAAAGAAAAAAAATTGTTGGAACAAAATGATAAGGTAATCTAGACAACACTTGAAAAGAGTTGTACATAGGCTATTAAAGAAATAACACAGTATTTATTAATTTATCACAGATTGATCGCCATGGATGTATAACTGCAATATTTTACATCAAATTGTATGTTACTTATTTGGTTTGTTAAATACTAATCAAGCATAACATAGCTTTAAAGTAATAACTTTTATAAAATTTCAAAATGTGTAATTTTATTCACTAATAATTCATCAAAAAATCACTACTCAATTTAATTTACACAACTGAGCATTTTGATGAATGATTTGATAGATTTTTGGAAGAGAAAAATGAACAAAGTTTTATTACTTTTAAAAAAATGTAATTTAGTATCATTGCTTTAATGTCTATGATTAATGAATTGCTAAATTCTTAATAATAAAAATTCACAATTGGTTTGAAAGACTTATAACCTGCATGTTTACTCATGTGGTACATTTTTCTGATTTTATGGCAATTCAATTCTTTAAAGATACATTTATTAATATTTTTCACATAAAATGATAATCACAATATAATTACTTGCATTCACAATTGGCATTTAAAATTAAATAAAATTGCAAACATGCAAAAAATTATATAAAAATAACATTTCACTAACAGAATAAAAATGCTTTTTGTTTTGAATGGCAAGAGGCAATAAAACATATCGCTGTAACAATATGTGCAATACACTAAGTATACTGCCCCATAAAAGTAGTATTTTCAAAATTTTATGTATAGTCCACTTCCTCTAATCTGCAATTGTAATCAGCACAATATTCCAGATGCAAACAAACAGTTAAATCTCTTTTATGAATTATGAAATTAATGTTAAAAAAAATTATGAATTGCAACCTACAATTTTTTTGATGAATCTATATTTATTAAGACCTGTTTTAATGGAAATCCAAAATTTCAATTTTTTCAAATTATGTATAAAAACCAGCAAAATGATGGTTTAAAGAGGCCATCTATGATAGACTATCCTGTAATCTAGCAATCTTCAATGACTCAATTAAGAAGGTGGCTCTCTCAATCAACAATAGAGTACCAAACTTCAATTTGGATAGAGCCCCTAAAATATGCTAGTTATAAAATAGTTAATTTCTTGAAAACTTATTGTATGAATTGCATGAAAATTTGTTTTTAGACTAATTGAATGATGTAGAGTTCATTTATGCTGTCAGAATCAAGTATTGCCAATGAAGAAGAAAAAATTAGGCTTCATTTTAATATGTAAATGGTTCCCTAATCAAATTTTATATACATGATTTAAAAGTAGGCTTTATTTCCAATCATTTGGTGCCAATAACTTTCTTCTACAATATTTTTTTGCAGAGTTAGTAGGTGTTTACCCCCCCCCCCCCCCAACAACTGTACATTTTATTAAGAAATTTTTAATGCATTTCTGCTTTCATTAGAAGGAAATGTTTAGAGTACCTAGTAAAACAGCTGAATAGTAAAGTTTGTGAAAGAGGAATCAGCTTCTCTTCTTAATTCTGTTTCAGAAAAAGATTTAGTTACCTGGAGGCTTCCCAGGATGAATTCTTAGAGCCATAAAAAGTCACTCATGCAGAAATAATATCTTCTGTATTGATTTCATTAGAAACAGATTCAAAAACAGAATTTGAAACTGAATAAGATAGAATTGCTTTCAAAGAAGGGTTAACTCTTAAGGATAAATATCTTAATTTGGAAAATAAACTTTTGTTACTGATCGAAAAGTTCTGACTAAATCCTAAACTCTTAAAAGGCTTCAAGATTAATAATACATTAAAATCTTTAATGCAAACCAGTATCTTTGCAATATTTGAGATTTAAAAATAAGTAGAACTTAATGTGTATTTTTCTATTAGTTTTGTATTACAGCATCATTTAAATACATTTCTAATATATAATAATTTTTATATATTAAAAAAAAGAATTAAGTTTCAGATCTATGTTATTTATCTACAGTGTGATTACTATATTTATACATTAAACTCCAAATATTAGAATGTATACAAAGAAATGATCTATAACCTGCAAAATTATTGGTCCCGATCTTTATGGATTAGAGAGAGCGTACTGTATATATAATTTTTAGGTGTACAGTACAGTCAGTACTTAAAACTAATGAAAAGTATTACAAAATAATTTCATATGCAAGATTAAATGTATGGAAAAATTTGTTAAATGTTAACATATTTTCCTCCAAAGCAATAAGTATGATGAAAAAAGCATTGAGTAATTCATATATAATATGGAACAATTCATCCAGAACATGGGTTTTAACACATGTTTGCTTTTGAATAGTATTCACATTTCTTAATTGCATACTTTCTGCAATTAAGAAAACTGAGTATTCATATTTGGAAATAGTAATTTTCAAGAGTGAACACCCATGGAAATACCTGTTCTATATAAATGGGTCCTTTCTGTATATAAATATATCTGCTATACAGTTTTGCATGCTGATTATATTTAATATTCACTAAAATTTCATAATGTAAAAAATATACATTAAATAAAAAAAAAATAAAAAAAATACAAGTTCCTATAGTATATTAATTTTATACTATTTGTCATACAAAAACATATTTTTATTCAAAATGACACTCTAGATGTACTAAAAAGTATAAAATTTATGTTTGAAAGCTTTGCTTTAAAATATTTCATGCATAGTCTTTTAAAATATCAGTAAGAAATTATTACTTTTTTCCTTTTTTTGAGATTGTGCAAAACTTTTTATTACATTTTTATATAAAAATTGTTTTCTGGAGAGTACAATTTTACATTTATTTACAGAATGAAAATAACTTAATCATTTTTTTTAAGAACTTATTTTAAAACTTACTATTTAAATAAAGCATATTTGCAAAAGTAAAATGACCAAAATAACCAAATAAAGACAAAAATAAAATTAATAAGAGATAAGATAGATAGAAGGTCAAGAAGATTTTCCATCTTTTAATATCCAAAAACGGTTCTTAATATTATAAAAATTTTGTTAATTGCTACATTAGAAGTCAGATGCATTTATAAATTCATTTATATTTCAAACAAGAATCAAGCAGTCGATTTATGTTTTTATTGTATAAAGGATTAAAAAATAAGTTCAGTTATTCATGAGTAATAATTTTTTGATCACAAAGCTTCATAAATCTTTCTCCAAGTGTTATTTTTCTTCACAGAAGAAAACAGTTCTAAATAAATAACTATTTACAATAACATATAATAACAACATCACAGACAATGGACAGATTCTAGTTATGGCAGCATTATACATATGTAAGTATATGTATGTACATGTATTCAATAACATGTTGATGCATATTGTCACTATTTAATTATTACAGTTCTAAAAAGCAATGATGAAGGTTTTTTTTTTTTTTTTTTCAATTCTTTCACAAAATAATTCAGCAGTGACAGTATGCACAACAAGAAAAGTTGATTTTAAATTCAAAATAAAGAAGTTCTGAGAGTTGACATAAGTTATTTTTATCCTCCCCACTTTTTTATAAAAGTTATTTAAACCATATTTCATTATGTGCTGCTTTCAATTTAAAGTCACTTTCAGTTACAAATTGTTTTATATAAAATTTTTGGGGAGGAGGAATTATGTTGTTGCTGATCTCAGTTCCAACATAAAGCTCAACTGATCAGTTTCAGAAATATTCTGAATCTGCATAACGAGTTGCAAATATTTACCTCTTAACAGAGATTCTAGACATTCAATAAAACATACAACTAATGAGTCATTCAATTCTTAAAAAGATCTACTTTCATTTTCTTGTACATTTATATTAGTTTCTTTATCCATTCTAGTTCATCATTACAGTTGCAGCAACAGCAGTTTGGCACTTAGCAACTGAAGACTGAAACTGCTTTGCCAGTTTAGCATAAGTCCTTTATCTTTTAATTGTACCTCTTCACTCCCTTTTATCCAAAGGTTTAGAAGTAGAAGACAGGACTTCATTGTTATTCAACCCATTTACGTAGATACCTTGATTTTTATTTTTGTGGAATTTTGGATGACCAGGAGGATATTTAAGACTAAATATCCATACATCTAATGCCTCTCTCATGTCCCAGCTAATATAGGTAAAATATCGAGCCAAGTCCATTAAATTGTAAACCTAAGAAATAAAGCAATAATATTAAGTAAAAAAATACCTTTATAATTGTCATATTTCATACAAATTGTTTTAAGCTACATTTTTGAACTGGCCATGTTTGGTAGCTTTCCTATTTGCTACATGCATATATTTGAGATTGAATCAATTCTTGGCACACACATACACACATGTTTATTACTATTTTATGGAAACCTCTCCCTCCACCCACATTCTACTCCGGTGACATATTAGCTGTTTAGTGCATAAAAGAATGGTATTTTCTGTGAATGAGATAGAAAATGCTTTTAAATTTGGTTCTTCCATTAAAAGTTCAAGAGGAGGAGAAGATCTTTATTGAGTATACGTGAGAGGGAGGGAAAAAAAAATTGTGCTCATTTCCTGGATAGAATTTTATACAAAAACAAAATAAACTAAATTGCCAAATTAAATAACTTAATCACCAGGTAAAAAACTTTACTGCATTTATTAAGAATTGATAACTAGATTTTTTTTCTTTTTTTAGTAGGTGCTAAAAGCTCAACTGCTAAATGTATTTTTTGATATGTTACTTTTTTAAATTTTTCATTTAATAACAGAATGTTCTTAAGATAAAAATTTATTTTAAAATATAGTGGTAGAAAAAAAAAAAAATTTGGCAACCAAGAGTTTAGTACCCGAAGAATAGCCAGTCGTCATAAGACGCCACTGGCTCTGGACATGACATCTTCACTTCTATAAGGAAATAATTATGTTATTAATGAACTTAATGAAAAATTTTGAAGAAATTAACTAATCACTATTTTACAACATTATAATTTAAAAAAGGAAACGGGGTTGGGGAAAGAGAGCAAATTAGTGTTTGTCTTACAATTTGTGAAAAATTCAAAAACAAATAATCCTTATATATACATATAAAAGTAACTAACTGAAAATGGATCAATGAAAATTTACATAGGTATCACAAGGGGAGGAGGTCTGGTTCTATTGCCAAATGTTGCCAAGTTTGTCACCAATTGGCAAACCAAAATTACTTGGCAAAAGTAATGCAACTTGGTGCTATTTATGGTATTTTGCCAGTTCCCATAAAATCTCACTGTAATCGAATAAAATCCCCCCCCCCTTTTTTTTTTGGCAGCAAGAGTTGGTTCTATCGAAAAATTCTCAGTATGAAAATTGTAGATAATATTAAAAAGATTTATAATAAATTTAATTGTATTCGATATATTGAGAATTCACAAAGTTAGGATTTTTTTCTGCCTAAAATTCTATTTTTTTCACCTTGTTGAGCCCATTTTTAAATTTATCAACAATTTAACATATAAATTCTTGGCTTTTTTTCTAGAAGTTATTACAACCTTAAACTAATCTATCTATTATAATTAAGAAATTAAGGGTTACCATAACTATATGACATGGCCCAGATAATACGCTTTCTTAGCATGATTGTAAGCTACACCTCCATTTCAGATCTCCAGAAATAATCAATAATTTCATTTCATGGTTTTTTGAACACAATCTTTCATTTGTGCAGAATTCCAAATTTCTAAAACAGTTTCATTGAAACTTTCTCTTCATCTATTAATTGCCATCTCAGCATCAGCAGTAAAAGTAAATTAACTTTATTTTTTAAAAAATATTTTTAATTTGAATAATGACAAATTAAAAAGCTTTTTGACGTTAAGGTTAAATAATAATCATTCAGTTTCATAAATAGCAAAAAAAAATTTTGACATGGTTTATAATAAATTGCTGAAGTTGAACGAATCTGTATTGTTTATTTACTTTGATAGAGTGCAATATTCAGATGTCAGCCTCATTTCATCTGAATTTTTTTCAGATTACTTTATCCATATTGGAAGGTAATTTATCACTCAAACATTATTTTTCAAATGTTGAAAGAATCAATGACGAAAACAGACATTGCATCTCTAACAACGGTTGATTTGGCAGTAAAAATCTCTAATTAAAAGATAGTAATAATAAATGGGAATCCATTTTTTTTAAAACCAATGAAATTAATGTACTTTTAAAATCTGTGGTGTCTGAACGAGAGTTGACAAGTGTAATTCGTAAGGCACAGAGCCCCTTAGTAGTTCAAATAACTAATAAACATAAATTGCTTTGAACAATAAACAAATAATAGTTACAATTTAAAGTAACAAAATTATGCAAAAAAGTGCAAGCTCTAAAAAGGATCAAAACTTAAAGATTTATTAGAAATTTCAAAGAAACTCAGTTAGAATAAAATGCAATTTCTTTCATTTTCAAAATCAGAATGATTTTTGTTAAAATCCTAAAAAATAATTACAAAAAAAAAAAAAAAAAAAAATGCACATGTTGACATGTTTAAAAATGTTGCAATTTAAAAAGAAGAAATTTCTTTAAGATTGTGATAAATTAATTTGGATTTCATGCCAATGAATAATTTTGTAGTACTGTTGACACAGGTTAGTTATAACATGCCCGGGATATAACATACTTTCACATATAACGTACTCAGATGCTTGATTCGAAATGAAATCCTACATAAGTCATGATTTAAAACTTTTGCTATAATAGACTATGAAAAGGCTTTAATCTGATTATAATGTACTTTTCAGACTCAAACAAAAGATGATTGGATTTCAACCTTACATTTGCAATTTAAAAATCTGTAAACTATCTTGTACATTTATCCCAATGAGTTCTTAGGCTGGGTTTACTTTCTTCTTTCAAATATTTTCTTTAAGATCTATTATTGCCCCCTTTTTTTTTTCCAACCACTTGTGATTATTGAGAAAAAGACAGAGAAACTCAACAATAGAAAGAGGTGAAGATGGATTTTAAGGAAAGATTTCCATTCTTCAGAGTAATTTTTCAAAAACAGTAAAAAAAAAAAAAAATTAAGCACTGCAAACCCACACAAGAAAAAAAAAAAGTGCCATCAGTTGAAGGATATGTCCATTTAGGCTGCATTTAGAAAGCAATGTGGTTTTTAATAAAAGGATCTAGATTTAACAATGGGTCAGGAGATAAGATCGTACTTGAAGGAAGCTCAGCCCTCTTTGAATTGCACTTTACTTGTAAAATCATAAATAATTAAAAATGCTGCGTAGCATATAAAAAAAGTACTTCCTGGCCCGGAAAATAAAAACAAATTTATAAACTCTGCTTTAGTCCCAGATGGTTAAGGCCCCTGTCCTCGCTCGAGGAAACGCTCGCGAGCTAATGCTATTCCTATGGGGAAGAATTTTTCTAATAACTCTTTTGCATTTTGACATTTTTGAATAATTTTTTTTTTTGCACTGGATAGCTGAGGTGCATGCCGACAGCGCATCTTTTTTACTTTTTCGATTTTGGTTGCAGATATATTTTTTAAAAAGCACTTTCAGTTTTGAAACCGGTTTTAAAAGTGAAAAAGCGGCTTTGTAAAAAATATCTGCAATCAAAATCGAAAAGGTAAAAAAGGTGCACTTTCGGCATGCACCTCAGCTATCCAATGCAAAAAAAATTATTCAAAAATGTCAAAATGCGAAAGAGTTATTAGAAAAATGCTTCCCCATAGGAATAGCATTAGCTTGCGAGCGTTTCCTCGAGCGAGGACAGGGGCCTTAAAGAATGATATTAAATAAAAAGTTGTAAGGTACATAAGTTGAAAGGGTACACTTGAACATAAAGAAAGTATTATCAATAAATTTTAATTACCAGTCCACATAATAAAGCAGTTGATGGTGGTATCATGCATGTTTCTGGTAAGTAATTGTTCATACAAAGTAAGAGAGAAGCTACAATGCAGCCATCCCATACATCCATATCAGCATGAGTAACATTTGCTATCTGTAAAAAAAGAATAAAATAGATTTATAAGTACAAACATATGTAGGTGTTCACAAAAATACGAACAGATTTTTTAAGATATATAAAACTAGACTTTGTATCTCCTTTCAAAGCGTGCTTCGTTTAATGCCAAGTTTAAACTGAAAGTATACAATAACTAAGACAGTAATAGCATGTTTAATATCAATTGCATTTTAAAATAGCAATTACATAATTGAGCACTAATTGGACATGGATGATGATAATTTTCGAAAATTCTCGTAATCTTGTTATATTTGACAAAAATCAAGGTAAGTCAGTCTACTGAAAATCTTGTTAAATGGCTTCTTAAATTATTATTATTAAAGTTAAAAACAAGAATTTGGGATTGTTCTGGAATGAAATTCTGTGTATTTTTCTTTGAACAAATGGATTGGAACCCGATTATTTTCTATGCAAAAATTACCTGCTGGACTGACTGTGCTCTTCCATTCTGTTAAAGTTTGCTTTATCATTTATAAACATTTTTATTAATCTAACCAAATTCTCTGTTATTTCACTGATGCATTTTATATTTTCTAACTCTAATATTGTAAACTTGTTTAAATGAAACACAATAAATGTCATTGGGAAAAAAAAATATATATATGATTTGATTCATTAAAAAGACTGATTATATTAACCAATGACTCAACCTGTGAATATCTTTATTGAAAACTCAACCACCCTTTCCTCCCCTAGAAATGAAATCTGGCTGTGCCATTGACTTGAGAAAGTTTATTTAAAGCAGCTCGGGGACGTACCGAAGGCTGTTTTAGTGGGGGGGGGGGGGGGGGGGACACTGAATTTTGCCGACTGCAAGGTCGGGGAGGCTTTGTGAAACCCCCCCCCCCCTCCCTCAGTGATGGAGTCAACTGTTCTACAGTACAGTGGATTTATAAAAATCACTAAACATCTTAAGTGTTCACCTGCATTCTCCTTAACCACAGTCGAAATTAAATGCTGTTATTCAGTATATGTAAATCTTTTTTAAATTATTTTTCTATATGAGTTGAGAATCCTGTTATTAATTACGATTCTGCTTACGATTTAAAAGGAAATGTGTACGGATGTATTGTACATTAACCAGTTCTAAAAAGTAATAATTTAATAATGTTGAAGTACTTTGAAATTTATGTTTCTATAAATAAAACCGCATGCTTTTGTGTAATGTAAGTGTATAAATTTTAAAATACATAAAAAAGACAAATCTTGCTTGCTAAAAGTAAGATATATATTAGTATAAGAGACTAAAAATAATAATCCTTCTACATTTTTAAATTATCACCCATCTATCCTTCAGAATAGCCCATTTTCCAGTTACACTGTCTAAATCCAACATGTCAGTTATGTCTGCTTCACAGGTTAATAGCATTAGTTCGTCCAGTCGCTCTTCTGACATGGTTGTACGCAAGTAATTTTTAACTATCTTTAACCTGCTGAAACTTCTTTCATTACTTGCCACAGTTACTGGAATAATTAAGGCCAACTTGTAGGCCAAAGAAAGGTTAGGATACAAATGAGCCTTTCCCACAAGTTTTTGCGCTGCTGCACCAATTGTGTCTGATTCAGAACTAGCTATTTCTGAGGACATGAGATCAATTTCACATTTCAAGTTATCTACATCTTTGAGATCATCAGGGAATAATTGACATAGCTTAGAAATGTCCTTGGTAGAGCTATAATTGATCCTAGATGGAAGGAGACAGGTTAGTGGTTTAATTTTCTCAAATACCAACTCATGAATGTCTCCAAATGCAGTTGTAAGCCGATCTACCACCTTCAAATTTTCTGTTATAAAATAATTCTCTCGTGTAAATAGAACTGCAGTTTCAGGATTTTCGTTGATCTTCGATGGAGGCCTCCGTCGCCCGTGCCGTAAATTGAACTCATAATCTTGATTTATTCCATGTGACTCGCAGATGTTGTCAGCTTCCTTAAGGATGTTCATTATTGCCATTGCATCATCATTCCGGAGTTTCTGAATGCTTTTGTAGTTTTCTGCATTATGTCGGTTCCCTCTAAAATGTTCAGGTCTTCATGTTGCAATTGCTCTGTTGCTAACTTGGTCTTAAACATAATTGTTTTCATTGCAAGTAAAGAAACAATGAAATCGTATGACATCATTTTGCTTCTTAACCCTGCCACCTTAGCTTGAGCATCCTTGTCAACCTTTAGGTCTTCAGAAAAAATTTGCAGAGTATAGATGAGGGCATTATAAGACAATAAAACAGCTCTGACTGAATCTGCTCACATAGTCCATCTTGTCTTCGACAAAGATTTCAAGGTAAGACTCTCCTGAAGAACTGCCATTTTCTCTCTCAGTATGCTGAATCGCTCTTTACTCAGTGAAAAGAAGTTATAGAGATCCTGAATACTATCATAGAACAATTTTATTACATTGCTTTCTTCGCATGCATGTTCAACACATAAATTCACTTTATGCGCGAGGCAGGGTATGTATAAAATAGATCTACCAGCTATTTCTGAAAGTTTTGATTGACAGCTTAAAACACGGCTGGACATAGATGACGTGGTGTCATAAGACTGTGCATGAGCTTGGTAAAGCAATATTTTAACTGACTGTAGAATTTCAGAAATAAGCTTAGCTATTCCTTCGCCTGTTTTATCCAGATAATCTTATAGTTTTAACAACCTTTCTTCTGGCTGAAATTTTGGGGTCACAGATTACAATTGAGAGTTGGTCAAGATGAGAGAGATCGAGTGTGCTATCAGCCATAATGCTAAAAAATTCACAATTTTTGGCATTTGCAACTATTTTTTCACGAACACATGATCCAAGAACCCCAATAAACGTAATAAGTTTTGACACTTATTACTAAGACAATTGGTATGGTATGGGCGAAGATGATTATCATCAATCTAGTTTTCTAAAGTTGGAATCCACCTGGCCATTAATCTAATGAGCTGGATGTAGTTACCGCTGTCACGTTCTCGTCCCCGAAATGCAAGTGCTTGACGACTTACATATCTGATGCAGGCTAGAAGTATATTAACAATCTCTGTTTCTTAGACCAATTTGCTCCGTGTTCGCTACCTCCTTTCTACGTTGACTAGATAGAAAGTTGTCAACATGCTTACTTTTTTGGGCCAAATTATCTAATTTATATACTGCAGCTCTATGAGCATTGCTCATAAAATGAGCCATTAACTTGCCTTTATGGCTTTTTCCTCGACTTTTCATCTTATGCCATACACGAATACTAACACTGATCCAAGATTCTTTTGCATTTTCAGTTCTTGGGCCATCAGAACAAAGTGAACAAGCAAAACAAAATGCTGCATATATTTTCCATTCCAAATTACTGTAATTGTAATTGCAATCAAAATTTGTTTCAAGGACTGAGGTTGAATTTCCTTGATATTTCCATATTTTACAGATCTGTGACCATCCTGAAATAGTAAAATCTAGAATTACAATTGATAATTGAAATCTTCAAATTCGTCTTAAGGGTTTTTTTGGGGGGGAGGGGGGAGGGCGCATGAAAATATTCACTTTCAGAGATGATTTTGTTATAGACAGGGATTATTTTCACAAATTTTGCTGTACATATGATTTGTAAATGTGTATATCCAAGATTATTTATATGTGAACCAAAAACTTAAATCAACTAAAGTTTTTACAGTTTTCTTCTTCCTTTTTTCATTTTAAGAACATGGCATGTTTTTAAATGCCACATTGATAAGCCTTTACTATTAAAGAAGAAAGCTAAATAAGATAGTGTAACTTATAAAGTACTGATTGTTAATGAGCAATTTTTGTCAAATGATCAATAGAATAAATTGCAAGTAATGGAACTTCCTGGAGTCCCATTATCTATGATTAATTCTGTTGAGCTGATTCAAATATCAAACTAGATGTTATATTCAACATGGTTCTCTGGGTGAGTTGTGTCTGCCAGATTTGTCCAGTTTACTTTAGTTGGCACAGCATTGGCAGCTTAAATCAAAATGTCCTTGGTTCATTGGTCCTGGTCTAGATATTTTTTTTACTCAGTAGGAAAATAAAATATATCAATCACTTCAAACACTGATATGAATGGGTTATTGCATTCAAGAGAAAAAAAAAACATTTTACATCAGCCTAATAAGGCTTTAATATTTGAACAAATTGTATTGCATGATATTTTTCCTTAAATTATCTTTTTAGTGGTATGTAACTTTCATGGTATTACTAAGAAAAATTTATTGTTATAAACCATTAAACTACAAAAAAAAAAAAAAAAAAAAAAAAAAAAAAAAAAACAGTATTACCAGAAGGTTTCTACAAGGATTGGATTATCAACATATCGGTTATAAATTGATACTTTTTAAATTTCAAAATAACAATCTCTAAACTATGATACTGCTGATACATACCAATAACAAAACTATTGTTTTGCACAGATTTCAATATTGAATCTTATAAAACAGCACCAAATATTTTATGTCAATTTGTTGATTCTTCTTTTGTTGGATCCATGTATTTCAGTGGTATGCTTCAGACAAACAAGAATATCTACTTTCGCTTATTATTTTTAAATAAAGAATACCCCTATACATTGCAATAACAGAACTTACTGCATTCATTATTTTCAAAATTTCCATTTTATGTGACAGGTTTCATCTTTAGGTTTTACTTTACATCTAAACTTTAGTTTCAATAAATTAGAAAATTTCACATTAGCTTAAAGTAATAAAATCTTACATTATAATGAAATATTGAAAGAAGTGAGGGTGTCTAATCCTTATCAACACCCTTCCCGCATTTGAATGCTACTGCCATATAATAGTACCTTACATGGAAACAATAAGATACTATGCAAGCAATAATCCAATGTAAAGCAGATTATTTAGCATTGTGACATGAAACTACACAAAATTAAATGATTAAGTTAAGACATTTAGCAAATACTAATACTTAAATAATAGAATTACAGCTGCTATTTAAAAAAACAAACTTGACAAATTGTTTTTCTTCTAAAAGCTAAAAAGCATTTAAAGATAGTTATCATATAATATCATTAAATATCAAACAGGACTTATGTTTAAATATATTTTCAACAATTCAGACAATGTTAATATCTAAGTAAAAATACATATTGCTTTTCTTTCTAAAAAAATTTTAATTACACTGAAACTTTATTGTTTTTTTAAAAAAATGAATGTTTTATGAAAATTCATGAGAAGCAAAGTTTACTCATTTCTGGAATTTATGATATTAAAATTATTAATTTAAATGGAATAATAATTTAAAAAAGTTAAAAAGGTTTAAAAGGAAAAAAAAATCTTACCACAAGTTTTACAGTAAGTTTTGCAAAAGCAAAACCAAAAGCAACTATAAAAATACATGGAGTAGGATGAAATAAACCATTGTTGTATGCTAGTACAGTAAGGAATGTCAGTGCTAATACTGGAAAAATTGGATTCCAAATTTGTGGAGTCTGAAATTGATAATAATGATCAGTTTAATTCAATGTATAATTAAAAATCAATTAACACACTTTAATAAATAAAATTATAATTATTAGTTAGTAGCATACAATATTATATACATTAATATTTTGTAATAATTATGTAGAACTATATTAAATAGAGATGTTTATATTTATTAAAGGGTCATGTCATGTCAAATCAACCAAAAAAATTCAATATTCAACCTGACTATTTCTGATTTCAATGAAACTGCCAGGGATCATTCTCTATGATGATATAAATTAGAGCATATTTTTATTTATCGCTTTAATTTTTCATACAGTTAATCATTTAAATTTTGAAAAATCATCATTTTTTGACTTGCATAAATATTTTCAATTTTGAATTTCTCAAGTTCTATCAAACATAGAAAATTTTATGACCACTCGTTTTAAAGTGGAGTTTATAAGGTTTAATTTGATATGCAAGTTGACTAGGCATAGTTAAAAAAATAAAATTAAAAATGTTTTAAAGTTTAAAATTTAAATTTTTTTAGATAGTCATTTTTAAAAATTTTGAAAAAAAATGTAAGTTTGTTGTAATATTATAATCTTAAAATTCTGAAATTTTTAGAGTGGGATCTCAATGGGATCAGGAGTTATGAAATAAAAGCTGAAAATTACCTACAAATCATAAATAAATAACAAAATAGACAGAATTAAATTGCTATTTTAATAGTAATTTTTGCTTTTATTTAATAACTCCTGATTCCACTGAGATCCCACTCTAAAAATTCCAGAATTTTAAGCTTATATAATTACAACAAACATACAGGTTTTTCAAAATTTTTAAAAATGACTATCTAAAAAAAATTTTCAATTTAAAATTTAAAAAAAAATTAAAATTTTATTTTTTTTAACTATACATAGTCAACTTGCATATCAAATTAAACCTTATGAAATCCTCTTTGAAATGAGTGGTCATAAAATTTTCTACATTTGATAGAACTTGAGAAATTCAAAATTAAGAACATGTAAGGAAGCCAAAAAATGATGATTTTTCAAAATTTAAATAATTAACTATATGAAATTTTGATGAGAAAAAAATATTATGAACATACATTCTCATTTATATCATCAGGCAGAATGACTCCTGAGAATTTCATCGAAATCTGAAAGGGTCAGGTTGAGCCAGTGGTTGATTTAGCATGGAATGACCCTAAAATCCTTAATAAAATAAGTGCATTTAATATTTTATTATTAATTTCAAATTAATAATTATTAAGCAATTAACTATCTATTAGGAACATAACATACATTTTTATACTTTAATTAATAAAACAATTTATAATTCATTGAGAAAGAAAAGGGGGCAAGATGTTAATTACAAAAAAAGGGTACAATTTTATAAGGAAGTAGAATATATTAGTAAAGCACTTAGTACTGATATAAGAAAAAAAAGTATATAATTATTTAGCATAGTAAAGTGTCATTGATTTTAGATAATTTTATGAATTACAAATTGAAATATACAATTAAATAACTTGTTTAAATAATATTCTGTTTTTCTATCATGTTTAATTTTTTACTGTGGAATGGGGAAGTTTTTTACAAGAAATCTCTGGCTATAATTATAGGTGACTCGATATTTTTTAAAAGGGCAGAGTTCATTTTGTCACTTTCTAAAAGGACCCTAAAAATTGTCTAAAAGGAAACAGTAAATACAGTCGACTCTCGTTAATTCGAAATCGGATAATTCAAATCTTTGCTTAATTTGAACTAAACATGAAGTCCTGAAATTTTCAGTGGCAGAATAATGTTAAACATTTTCATTAATTCGAATTCATTTTATCTTGGGTTTGTTTAATTCGAACTATCGAGAATTACGATTTTTCATTCTTCCTTTCTTTCTCATGGATTTCAGATCATTTGAATAATTTTTTTTCTTTCATTTTAATGAAAATTGTTCCGAACGAGAATACATATAATCCCATGCATTTGATATCCACTTTCTTATTGCCCTGTCTGTCCATCTGTGATTCCTCAAATTTTTCTTCCATTGTGCTTGTTTCTAATCATTTAATTAGTTTGTGTATTTATACATTCTAATTTAATATTAAGTCATATTCTGATGATAACAGACGGAAACAACTTAAAAAATACTATAACATTAATTCTTTTGTAATAGTACCATATTAAGCATGTTTTCCTTTCATACTTTCCATAATCCGAACTATGGATAATTCGAGCATTTTCTGTGGTCCCGACGAGTTCGAATTAACGAGAGTCGACTGTGTATAGAAATAATAAAAACTGCAAATTTCTTTTGTTGGTAGCACAAATAACAAAACTAACAAGTATTGCTTGCAGCCTGTTTTGCTTTTTGTGCTCAGAAAAATTACAGCTAATCACCTAAATCTAAACTAACTTACATGTAAATGGATGCTAACCAAAAAAGTTATGAAAACCAGTTAAACCAATGCATACACACACACAGAGTAAATATAAGATTAGCCAGTTATATCTGAAACCCTCAAAATATACATTAATTACCTCTCAACAAGATTATTAGCTTTCAATGATTTGCCTTTTTTCCCCCCCTTAAGAAAAAAATGTTTTACTGCCTTTTCAATACCGTTTTATTTGGTGTATATGAGCTACAAATTTAAAAGAAAAACATTTATTCAACCTATACTTGCTTTGCTTAATTTTTTTCTATCAATTAGTTCATTTTCTCTTATACATTCTTGTACAATAACTGTTGAGCAGATGTCACACTTACAATTTCATTTAGCTCCAACATTTGCTATAAATTTATTATTGCAAAAGTAGAAAGAGAAAATGTGATTCTGGCTATATTATTCTTTTACTTGCAAAAATTTATTATACCTGCTATGCTTTATTATATATATATATATACTAGCAGACTTCGTCCGCTACGCTGGACAGTTTTTCTAAAGAAACATTGAATCAAACGAAATTATCATATCATATTAATTTTTAGTTTTATATCATATTTTAGACTGTTTGTCATCGGTGAAAAATCAGTCATCTAAACGGAAAGTTCAATCTTAGTCACCGATGAATGAAGTAACGGTCAATGTATTAACACTTTTAATCACATAAAAATTCATTCAGCGGAACCTTTAAAATAAAGCCACCTTTTGTGATTGGGTACATCTGATCTTAAACATCCTCATAACTAAAATATGTTATCAGTTGAAAAATAATTACAAAATCCGATTTTTAAGGAATTTTTTAAAAGTTCTTTTTTTTAACCCCCTTAGGGGTGCAATTTTCGAAAATCCCTTCTTAGCGGCACTTGACGTTATAAGAAGTATTTTTAATCCAATTTTCAAGATTGTTGGTTTGGTAGATTTTTTTGTGCTGTGATTAATACGAAATCCAGACTTTCTTTTATATATATAGATAAGGATTGAAAATTTCAGGTTTTTGCGCCAAAGAAATCGCCAAATTAGGAAAATTTGAAGTATCTCACGAACTACTGGGTTTTAAATAATTTGCTTAGTACCATTTGATTCAGCATGAAAAAATACACTAAAATATGCTATCAGTTGAAAAATAACTACAAAATCCGATTTTTAAGGATTTTTTTAAAAGTTCGTTCTTTTTTTTAACCCCCTAAAGGGTGCAATTTTCGAAAATCCCTTCTTAGTGGCACTCGACATTATAAGAAGTATTTTTACCCCAATTTTCAAGATTGTTGGTTCGGTAGATTTTTTTGTGCTGTGATTAATAAGAAATCCAGACTTTCTTTTATATATATAGATATATATATTTCTGTGTGATTAATGCAATACATTACACTGTTTCATTTATTTATATATTATTATCATATTGACGATAATTATTTTTATTTTTCCCTTTTCATTTTGCCATCCAATTTGGTAGTTTTGATGCGTCTTGTTTTTGATGTTTTTTCTTCATTTGGTTTTGGTTTTTGTGTATGTTGCTCGTTCCAAATTCATATTGTTTTGCTTTTTCATGGCAAATACGAAGATGAAACCACACACTTCATTTGTAGTTCCAAAGTATTTGGGATCTGAAGATTCTGCTTTGGTTCTACAAATTCCATATGTATTCATATTAATTTTTTATTTTTTCTTCCATGTTCAATGTGCTGTAAATTTTTAAATTCGATAGTTCATATAATGTAATAGTATTAATGGTTGTATGTATATATATATATATGAATAATTTGATTACTTAAAGGAAATTATATGGCAAATTTTATTACTTTTAAGTATAATTTGAAATGAAATGCCTTTTATATAAAAAAAAATTTACAATTCTCAGGAATTAAGCTTAAGAACAATTATTTAAAGCTTTTATTATTTTTTATTTATAAGTTAAAATACCTGTAAAAAAAATTCCAAATAATGTTAATCTTAGTTTTTTTTTTTTTTCCGATTTTAAAGATTTATAAAAGTTTATAATTTCAATCAATAGTTAAAAAAAAAATCAGTTGATTAAAATCACAATTTAAAAGATTAAAATCATTGACACCTTAATACAATATGAATGCTAAAAAATACTGAGTGAGACTTAGTCTTCCAGGTACTTAAAAAAGGAATAAGGTGATGCTCCAAGTCGAATGTCAACCTATCTTTACATGAATTTAACATAGAGTTAAAAAATAAAGTGTAAAAAAATTAGAAAAATTTAGGGAAAATAAAATATTTATCATAGAAGAACAAGACTAATAAATTCTCATATAAAGGGTTTTACGCTCTATATTTACAAGTTTAGTGTAAACAAACTGTATTAAAATGTATGTTCTTTTGTTTATTTTATAGTTTGTGATAAGCAATTTTATAACCACCATTTAGGTCCTTGGTTTTATAAGAATTTGAATAAAAAATTATTTTTTTCTTATGCATTTTTTTATTTTTGATGCGAGGGGGGATGAGCAGGAAGCAGGCCCTTATTGCCGCATGGGCAAATCGGGACCTTGCCAATGGGCCCCGGACATTAAAGGGCTCCCAAATCCATACATTATGCTAGTAAATATTTACTTTCTTTTTCTAATTCCAACTCTTCCATATGTTGAAGTCATTAAATTCCTCGCAAAATAATATAACAAATTGCTAGAGTTATATAAAAGTAGTTTTGTTCTGTACTAAGAAACAAACTGTGTACTTTTATTAATAAAGGTATGTTATTCAGAATTGAAGGAACTAAGAATTTTCTCCTGCTTATATCCAAGGTGCAAAAATATCTTTATGCATTATACATATGAGTGACCATCAGTTCTATTTGAATAATGTCACAGTGATTCGAAAGGGGCCTCCTAATTTATCTTTGCCCAGGGCTCCAATTAGTCATGATTGGACCCTGGCAGGAAAGAGCACTTTTTAAATGCTTTATGAATATATAGTTTTGAACATTGGTATAAGAAATGAATAGATTTGAAAAACAAATTACAACATTGTACAATAACAAGAACTGACTTATTTTCATTGAAACATTTAGCACATGTTATCTCAGAAGCCCTACCGAAACATATTATGAATAATTTATTAGCTTATTAGGCATAATTTAGAACTTTGGGCTTCCCTTTAAAATTAGAGCTAAAAGCATATAACCTGATATCCTACCATAAATTAGGTTCTGCACAATACTGATAAAAATGATTTAACTGCATAACAAACTTTTAAAAGACTAAAAACATTCAACTTAAGTAAATGATAAAAAATAAGTACAAGTGGTTAAAAAATAATTTTAAAAAACTATCATATACAGAATATCATAAATAAAGTTATTTTACAGTGAAACATACTGTTTTTCTAGGAATCTTCACAACATCATCAAGAGGTGTCTTATTTCCAAGAATGTATCCAATGTTGGTGAAAATTG
Source organism: Maratus speculifer (assembly GCA_964019185.1). Taxonomy (NCBI): domain Eukaryota; kingdom Metazoa; phylum Arthropoda; class Arachnida; order Araneae; family Salticidae; genus Maratus; species Maratus speculifer. The sequence goes on from OZ025289.1 coordinate 184,635,654, forward strand.
TCCTGCATAAAGATGATAAGACACAGAAGGCAATAATCATGCGCATCTCAATTCCAAATAATAACTGTAAATAAAGGTATTAAACAATTTGTCCTTAATTATTCAATGAATTTCATCTCATGAAAGTATACTAATAATTTACATTAAAATTTTAAAACAGTAAAGTTTTATTTCATGTTTAGCCATGCTTAATAAACAAAACATCTTGATTAATACCTAAAGATGTGTGGTAAAAATATCTCAAGGGTGTTCTTAACTGCCCCGCCTAACAAGCCCAAAACGTTTTGACACTACAAATTCTTTTTTTTTTTTTTTTACGGAAAGATATGAAATTGGAATGCCTGACTATGGAAGCGAATTTGAATCAAACTTAATTTTCCATTTTATGATAATTAAATTACCTATCCAGTTCTAAGCTATTTTGATCACTTGATCACCAGTTTTTCTCCTGCTTTTCGATTGGTTTTTCTGCTTTCGTCGGGAAATGTGCTCAAAAACGTCAACTTTAAAGGCTTGGTATGAAAGATCTATGATGTTTTAAAAATAACAGAAAATTGAGTGCAATTAAACAGTTTCTGAATAACAACGCCTGCTACTTCCATGCATTTTTGAACAAAAATAAATTAAAGAATATATCACAAAGTTGACCTTTTTGATTTAAGAACACCCTTAATTGCCATGATATCAGCACTATTTTTATTTACTTATTTTTTTTCTTTTCTAGAAATACTTCCTTAATGAGAAAGCATGAGTTCAATCATACTAATCAGAGTTACATATTAAAATGTGTACAGAATTACACAGAAATTTTTTTTAATGTTGAATTTTTCGCCTACACTTTAAATATAAATTTTACTATTTACATCAACAATAATATACAGATTTTAGGCATTTGTGAAGTGTAAGGTTGCAGATTTGAGAAAATCTACTAAACATTATTTTTTATGTCAATTTCCCTTTTTATACACATGAACATACAATAGTGAATGAGATATCACACAAAAGGAATTTGAACAAACTTTTGACATAATACACTTTTATTTAGTTAAAAAACATTGCTTTATTAAAAAATGCAGTTAATTAAAAATTAGTGAAAAATAACTGCAAATAATCTTGAAGGTTGAGGTGCAAAAGCCTTGCACTGGTCCACTGGTATTATAAATTTTGTGATGAATTCAAATTACAAAGTCTGTAATTTGAATATTATTTTTTTAAATCTTAAATAGTAATGGCATATTATTTTAAAATTGTAAGGAGTGTATGCATCTTGATATATAGTTGCAAAATGAACACAAAAAATGAAAAGAAGGAACAAAAAGTAAAACAGAAAAAAAAAAAAAAAAGTTGTTTTGGCGACAAAACAAAAAGTATCAGCAAGGTGCAATGTCTATAGTGTAAGCCAAAAATGTGAAGTTGTCTGTCATAACACTAGCTATTTTAGTTTAATTTCAGCCTCATTCCTTCATAATTTCACATAAAAATTATCATACAAAAAAGATAAGAACAACAGAAAAAAAATGGAACATTTAGAATTTTGAAATAAAACTTCAAAAGTGGAAGGACAGAATAAATATCTCAACATAGGGTAACACCCCCAGTAATTGGCATGCACCAGTGATTGGCACATCCTACAAACATGCCCTAAAATAAGATTTATATCCAGTCTTTTAAAAATGCAAGACCATATACCAGTTATATGCTCATTTACGTTAAAGATTATAACTTTGACTTTTGCTATTATATGACAATAGTGCCTAGGAAAGAGAAACAATTATGGCTTGTATGAAATTAGCCATTTTTGTTGCAAATGCTTCTTCTTTCGTTTAAGGAAGGCATGCTTTTCAATTCATTATTATATGATTTATAATATATTTTAAATTTTAATTGACAACGGTTTTGTTTAGTTAAAAAGGGTTACTTTAATTGTGTAAAAGTATTTTCGACACAAATATTTGGATTTCTGAATTAATGATAGATGCCAATTAATGGTGCTTCAATTTTGCTAGTTCCAAGTAATTGGCACCTATTCTAATTACAAGGAATTTGAGATTAAACCACTTATTTTGGAAGTACTTTTAAAGTTATAGACTAATTTTGTTTATCATTTGTTTTTATTTGAAAATATGAAATATTATCAGTAATTGGAATCAATTAAAGCTTCATATGACAATTACTGGGGATTGCATGACAATTACTGGGTATTAATATAAGTATACTGTATTGTTTTAAAGTGTTCACATTTCAGACTAATATGCTGTTTTCTTACTCTCAAAAACCTGAAATATGGCATCTTCATCTACAGTAAATTCATTTAAAGCGATTAAACCCAATGCAAAATGTAAAGTTTTTTTTTAATATAAACTTGTGCCAATTACTGGATCACAAGGTGTCATACATTGGTGCTCTAGGTGCCAATTACTGGTGATTTCAGCAACTTTTTATAAATATATTTTTATAAAAATACTTTTTCAAAATTTTTTGCTTTTAGTGGGCAAAATAGATGCACAGATATGCATTCTTTGATTAAAAAATATTTCCAAGTAAATATCTTATTTCTTTGTTATGAAAATTGAAGTAAGTTTAAAGACAAATTCTTAAAGTGCCAATTACTGGGGATGTTACCCTATTAACAATCTCAGAAATATGAAAAGAGAAAGTAGTAAATTAAAAAGTAGAATGATTTGTACAAGATCCCTAGTTTTTTTGTTCTCTTTTTATCTCTTTCTCTCAGATATTTTGACACTGTGTGAAATGATATTAATATATTATTAAAATATTTTAACAATACTAGAAAACTTTAAACAGTTAAAATCTATGCACATCTTTAAAAAAAAATTTTGAAGAAAATTTGAAATATAATAAATGCGCGATTACAAAAATATCTTTAATTTTTAAGCACTCATTACACTAAATAAATATAATATTAAAATTTTAACATTTTTTACAATTGTTTATTATAGTATTAATTAAAAATATTAAAATGAATTACCCCTTTTGTCCACAATGATGGACCGAAAATAGCTGTTAGAAAATGAATGCATGTAACTGCAATTTGGGCTTCAGAAACATCGATTCTGTAAATAAATACATAAATCTAATTAGTAAATAGATAAATTTTATTAATAAACAGAATCAAAGTCACAGAAATTTATGAAAATTTGAAGATAAACAAAAAGGAAAAATTATAATATTTTTACTTGCATATTTAGTGCTCTTTTTGTGCCTTTTTTCAGCATTAAAAGTAGGAATACAAAAAATGTGTGGATTTAAATAATATATATTCTCGCAAAAGAAAGTTCACTGCTAAAAGAGAAATGACTATCTATTATATAATGCAAAAATAACTTTTTAATGAATAAACAATTAAGATTAAAAAATGTTTAAGAGTTTCAATAGTTTAACAATACCAGAAGCATCCAAGAATAAAATTAAAAGTTCAAGTTAGCAAACAAATATTAAAAAAATAATAATAATGGATTTGATAGAAAATTTTTAGTGTAACTAAATCTTACTTTTTTGAGAATAAAAATGATTTAGAGCCCTCTGATTGAGATATACTTCTCAGATAAGGGAACAAAAAATGTTCAATATACACTTTAATTGCTTAGTTTATTGCATTTTTTTTTTTCTGAGCTAATTTGGAATAAACATTCATTATGATTATTTTCTAAACTACCTTGCTAACAGAGGGGAATACTATATATTTAAAAATGTCTGTACAATTGCAACTGTTATTTTTCTAAAAATCTATACAATAAAAGCCTAAGTCATGTGACTATCATCAATAGTTCCTGGTTGACCACTTCACCTAGCACATGCCAGGTGACCATTTTGGTATTTTAATGTCAGCCAAGCGCAAGTGATAAGCTACCAAACATTGCTCTATCGACAAAACTTCATCTATATTATAACAGTCCAAGTCATGTGACCAGAGTTCTTGCTGTCGCTCGCCATTGTGCCAAATTGCAACTAAATTTTTCATTTGGCAAGTAAACAAGTGATTAGATTAAAAAAAATTGCTAGTGCTCGATTTTTGCTTTTTCTTTCTTTTCTTCTTTGTTTTTCATGCATATGCATACATATATTTTTTAAATATATTTGTAGCAGATAATTGAAATTAGATTAATAACAATCATTGTTGCAGTTATAAAAACTTAGGTTATTTTATAACATATTGTAAAAAAGAGGTACATTAAAGGATTAAAGATTATTTTTTTTTAGTGCTACATGGCGAATGTATTTTGCTAATGCTTTTTTCATTTGGCGAATGTTTTTTATTTTTAATTAGCCAAATTACTAATGTTGATCAAATGTAAGCAAGAACACTGCATGTGACTGACATAAATAACTGCAAACTCATCGCATGCAGTTTGCCATCATGGATATTTTTCTTGGTGTTTTTTTCTTAAGTAAATGTTGCCATATGGTCGTTCATTTATAGCCATTTTAAATTTAGTGAAAATTTTTTTAATAGATATTTAAAAAAAAAAGAAAAGAAATACAGTCGAACCTCTATATAACGAAACTCCATACATCGAATTTCTCCATATAACGAATTTTTAGTAAGAACGGTCCCCTTTTCGCATGATTACATTAAAAACAGACTCTATATAGCGAAATATCTATCTCCATATAACGAATTTTTTCATAAATTGATCTTAATTTATTCAGTTTTAAAAAAGCTTTGAAATCATATGGAATCAATTTTCCATCACTTATTTTTGATTTATCGTTCAGTGGAGAGGGTTTTTTTTTTATTTTATAAATATTACTTTTCTCCTTATTCTTTAAATCTAACAAGTTCATCCCACCTCCCACACACCTTTCAACATCCTTCTCAAAACACAGTCAATTGAATTGTTACACATATAAGAGAGGAATCAATGAGAGCACATAAGAGAGACCTTCAAATGGAAGAAAATATCAACTACAATTTTTCATTCCTTGCTAAAATTTGAGAATTTTTTTTGAGAGCGTAACAATTGTAATTTTAAAATCAAAACAACAAAAAATTACAGATTTCTTCCTCTGAAATTAAGTCTTCCTCATTTGATTTTCATTAAGCTTTCAAATAAATATCTTTTCTCTTTTTTGAAACTGCTTAAATAAGTAAGAAATAAAATGTTAGGTTAATATATACTTTTAAACATTTCAAATTCTTAATTAAAAAGATCAAAAATAATATTTGTTCAAAATTTACACATTAAATACTATTTTTAACATCATACTCTATACATCGAATTTCTCTATATAACAAATTTTTTACTGGAACGATGGATTTCGTTATATAGAGGCTCGAATGTATTTCAAAAAACATTTTACAAACAAAACACCAGAGTTTTCTAAACATTATATATATAAAAAAAGAAACGGGGACAAAAAATCTCATTATAAAGGATAAATTGTTAAAAATTATTAAAAGAGTTCTTAATCAAAAATATATATTTTTTTATTTTTAATATCTATTTTCAGAGATTTCATAACTGACCTTAAAGGGTTACAAACAACTACTTGCCAACATAAAGCAAAAAAAAAAAAAAAAAAAAAAAAAAAAAAAAAAAAAAAAACAGAAAGAAAGCATTGTAAAACGATAAATATTTCAAGAATTTTACATTAGATTGAAGAAACTAAGTTATCAAATATTGCCAAATGACTGAGGGTGAATACACAATCCAAGATGGCAGATCAAGAACGAATATGCAAGCTAGCCATTGAAATAAAATATCATGGCTTGTGGCATTATTTAATATTTTTCTTTTCTTTTCTTAACATTTGTTAAAAAAAAAAAAAAAAAAAAAAAAAAAAAAAAGGAAAGCTGTGAATTTTAGATGTTTTAGTTTTAAATAAAAGTATCAGTTTTAAATAAAAGATTATATTTTTAATGAAATATGAAAAAAAAAAAAATGTAATGAGAACAATGTTTAACAATTTATCATTTACAGTCCACTAATATTAAAATTAAAGAAATTTTAATTTCTCCATCAGAATTTTCTGATTTAGAATAAAACTGAGCAAGTAAATTCAATTATGAATAAAAATAACATGATACATTGTTTAGTATATATTTAAATAAGACCAAACTGGTCGCTAAGGGCAGCTAGTTGTGAATATAAATAAATCAATACAAATGTATCAGAAAGCTGCTGAAATCACACTTGACCTTATAGTAATCAATTACCATTAAATTGCATAACACATCACTTGCAAACAAAATTGTAGGAGAATAAAGAATTTGTTTTTAAGATTCTAACTGAAATATTTAAAAAATATATTAGGATATTCCAAAGACAGTGATATTAAAAATTTAGTAATTTAAATTACCTTATATAATAAACTTTTTGCTGATCTTGCAAAAGTAAGGAGCCCGATAAATATGCAAGTAAATACAGTATGCTTTCCCAACTCTTTTGTTCAGGACAAATAGTTGACAGACATTTATAAAATTCAGTACTTTTTACAAGTTACACAACTTAATTAATAAAAAGATACACATTCAACATTATTTCAAATTTAGATAAAAACTAAATATATAAAATTATAGAAGATTGAATTGATACATGAAACTGACATGAGAAGTCTTAAAATATATAAAAATCAATTTACAAGATGAGAGAAAAAAAAAAAAAAAAAAAAAAGAGAGAGAGAGAGAGAGAGAGAGGGAGAGAAATACATACAATAATAAGTGAATAATGAAATTATTAGCTAATAACTTGAAACTGGACTCTAGTGAGAAAATAATAAAACACAGAAAGATTGCAAGAAGAGTATTGTCATAAACGAAAAAGACAGCATGCCAGGCTTAAATAGATTCACACTTAGTATATAAATGTCTAAAAAGCTATCATAATGACTCTGAAAGTATTGTGGGGGTTTCATACTTTAATAAAAAACTTCAGCCTTTTGTGACTTTTCATGTATGTATATAAAAAATTTAATGATATACAAATCAGAACTAGAATTAAAAAATCATCAATGTCAATTTGCAGATTTTTACAAAGTAAAATTATTGGAATAAAATATTTCAATAAACTATTCAATCTTTCCATCAATTGTAATATAGAGAAAAGTATTTTAACAAAATATTATAAAAATTAAGTTTAATTAATTTTTTTCTTTTTTTTTCAGGAATCTTTCAACAGACAAATGATGCAAAATGCATAAAATATTGTCATAATTATAATGAAAGTGCATTTACTGCATAAAAGACTAAATTTTTCAATGATATACTTTTCAAGAGAATTATATTATGAATGAAAAATGATTATAAGAGGCGGGACAGGGAGCATAGTTTAATTACTAAAGAGTAAATATCATTTCCAACTGTGAAAGAGACACATGCAATTCACATTTTCAAAATAGAATGGCATAAGCTTTCTAAAGTAAATCCAATTGCACAGTTTAAGTTGAGGCCATTTTAGGTGCATAGAAATCCAGTATTATAATGACAATGGTCAATATATTTTAATTGGTGATATGTTAGTATTTTTCCTTAAGACAAAAATATAGAATACATAAAAACATAAAGTATAAAACAAATGCTTATTTATATTATCTATTACAGCAAAAATCTACACAAACGGATGTCTGTGTAGATTTTTCAAGTGGCAGAGTTTTCAAGTTTTTTTTTTTTTTTTTTTTTTTTTTGTGGCAGAGTTTTTAAGAAATACTGTTGCACACAGAGTTAAACAATTTGACAGGAAGGAAGAAAAATTTCTGCAACTTGCACCTCAAAGGTACTTTATGATTTTTTTTTTTTAAATGTATTTTTTAATACAATTTTTAGCAGTTTTTTCCTTTCAAATTTTGTATTGGCTTTTCCACATTATTAAAATGAGTCTGGTTATAACCTTTTAGTCCAGTTTTGAAAATTTAACTCTCTTTTCAATAAAGTTTATTAGGATTCATAACTAGTTTTGAATTTGTAGCAAATTTTTTAATGTTTCACAGAGATCTTTCAATATTCAAAAAAGTAATCTGGTTTCAATCTTTCAGAACAGTATAATAAATTTTGTTATCAGCTATTTTTGAACTTTGCATGCAATTTTTAGCCTTTATTTTTATTTATTTATTTTTTGTAAAAAAAAAAAAAAAAAAAAAAAAAAAAAAAAAAAAAAAAAAAATCTGATTTTAATGGTTTAGGCAGATAAAATAAACTTTGTTCCCAGTGATTTTTTTTGTTTTTTTTTTTAATGGAAAGAACTATCCAATATATTTTGTAACAATTGTGATTGAATTAAAGTTGGAAGAATGTCAAAACGATTTCTACAGCAACATAAATGGTGATGCTGAAACATTAAGTTTAATCTAAATAATAATAATACAATAATTCAAGATTTGCTGGAAACTATAGTGGGTGCAGCCCACATAGATGTATATTACCAGGTAGTGGTTTGTTGAAAGACGAATCCCAAATTTGTTTAGTTCAAGATTCTTTTGGGAAAAAATAACCAGCAAAGTTCCAAAGTGAAAAATAAATGTCTGGACATGCATTTTTCTCAATAGTACACACTAAAGAGTTTTTATTTCTTATATCATGATTTTTTAAAAATAGCAAGTTTAGTTAAAGTCACTTCAACTTGCAATCATAAGATTTTTTTAAACAAAAATATAGTACTTATTATTATTTTTTTAAATTTAAAACAAAGATTAGTTCAATATGATAGCTTTTCAGAAAATAACAGCCATAAAATAATAATACAGCATAACCAAAATAACTCAAAAATCAAAAAGGGAAAATGATGGTTAAAATACTAAATCTAAACTAAGCCATATGAATGAAACAAAATCACAGTTAATATTCTAATTTATACTTTTCTGATTGTTTCATTTATTAGTTTTTAACAAAATCAGTTCATCAACATTAAATAATAGAATTAATAAATAAAAGAATTAGAAAATAATAATAATAAAAGGAAGTTTATTATAAGCAATTTAAAAGATATTTTTCATGTTCAAAGTACAATATTCAGTGGGTTGGAAAAATTATGGAATCCCATTCATATTTCACCCAAGTTTTAGGTTACAAGTTTTTAGGCAAAAGTGTCAGAAAAAATTAAGCAATTCAAAAAAATTACAAAAATGAGTTATTAAGATTTTGTTGCATCATTTTAACAAAATTAAATATATGAGGTAACCTTCAATATATATTTAATAGTCAAAAAGCTATATTATCAAATGTACACAATTCTAATAAGTCGTTTTAGGCAGAAAATTCAACATGTAATGAAAATAGATGACTCTGTAAATCCGCCTACGAAGGGTAACGTCCCAATTAAACTCTTGAACTGGCAGTAGTTCTTCTGAAATAAGATAGAGTATAGTTTCTGTTCTAAAGATTTACAAATGCATATGCCAAGAGGCAAAATCAATATAACAGAAAAAAATATGTTTGTTATTCACCCTCAGAATACTTGCTGTAAATAGTTAAAAAATTACTCATGAGTGGCTATACAGCTTTTTTTTTTATACTACAGCATTCTTTTTTTCAGTTTACTTTTAACATACTTGTTTCAAAATAATTGACGAGAAGCTGAAATTATTTATATTTTCCAAATGATTTCAAGCAGCAGTTACCCTTTTAAACAATTTTGCTTATTTTAAAATATATGGTTCAATTTGTGAATTCTCTGAGTTTCAATGTTCAACTAAAATTACATATTTAAAAAAACTGCTTATTTAATTAACATTTTTAAAAAAATTATAAAGTTTTGATTTTTTTTTAATATTTACTTTTTTTTTTTTTTTAAATTGATATTTTTGCCTTTTTAAAAAAAGATTTTCAAATGTGTTTTACAGAAGACTGCACATGGATTTTTATGAATCTAATACCACATGTAATTTTTTACTTAAACATATGACGTAACATGATGAAATCTAACACATCTTCCTGTACTCTTTTAAGTAACAAAATACTTGAAGGCTAATTCCATGCAGAGATTTATCACATATATAATAAAGAACATGTACAAAAAAGCTTAAATCTATCACACACACACACACACAAAAAAAAAGCCTTAGCATTTTTAAAACATGAAAGTGAAGAAAATATGAATATGCAGAAAAAGGCATTTAATGTTTTAATTTGTGTGGGTAATTGCACAGAGTGCATTATAAAATTCACAATATCTCACTATATAATTACCATATGGGTAAAAATGAGGGGTCAAAATATTTACTATGAAGCAGGTTTTCATTTATTATTTAAAAAAAAAAAAAAAAAAAAAAAAAAAAAAAAAAGACTGATTTTAAGGTACACTGTGCCCTTAAAGCTGAATTGTTATTAATTTATAACAATAAATAGAGTTTATTACACTATAAAAAATTTTAGTAATAAAAAAAGGCAGAAATGAGAATGCATATTTAATTTATCCATTATTTAACTTTTTGCTAAAGCAAAGATTTTTGCATTATAATAATAATAAATTGTATGACCAACTCTGAGGTATAGATTTGAAAAGATAACAAGTCTAACAAAAACTTATTAATATTTGAATTTGTGTACTAAAGTTTTGTTTTGACAAAATAGAAATTTTAAGAAAGAAATATGTATTAAGTATAATAGAGGCTATATAAGATATATTGAGTTTAAAACATGCAAATTTAATGGTATTTAATGCATGCAATTTTTAGAAAATTTAAAGAAGTTTCAAAAATAATTTTATTCTTGATTTTATATTTAGAAATAATACAGGGTTCAAATTTATGTCTTAAATTTTAATAAGTATTTTAACATATTTTGGTTAAGCATTAGAAGAGAACAAATGCAAAGAAAAAATCATTAAATATTACAAAGATAATATTATAGTATAGAAAGAGAAAAAAAGATTTGAAAGCAAAAGCTCTAAGATAGAGAAAAAGAACTGTCAAAACAGATTATTAATTAAGTTTTTTGGATATTACAATGGTAAAACAGCAGCAAAAGAGGGTAAATTACAATTCAAAAATTATATTTGATTCAGTTTAAAATCCTATTCAATACAAATAAAAATAAAACATAATACTTATAAATAAAAATGTAAATTTTATTATGATTTATAAATTTAAACTATGAAGTGCTGCTATTTATAGCTTTTATTTGAAAAATTCCTGGTGTACTTACTTGAAAAATACCCCAGGATTTGTTTTTATTATTATAATTATTATTAGAACCAAAATTTCTTAAAACATAAAGCTCTGTGTAGTATCGAAATGATTTTGATCATTGATTTAACTCCTGTTCCCTAGTATTATTTTACTGATGCACCTTAAAAAGTACTAAGGGGTAGTTTTTGCAGTACAATTTTTTTAAATCTAGATGTTTAGAATTCTCCAAAATCCAGATATTTTGCTAGCCAATATTTTTTTTTTCTTTCTCTATTTTCTACAAATTATAAAAAGAAACAAATGCTAAAAATCCCTAAAATTTAAAAAATACATGAGAAAAAGTTTATTATATTAGGCTAAAACTTTCAAACTGAATTATTTTTAAGAATGTCAAAAATTTGCCACAAAATTAAAAACAGCAATAATTTGAAGAAAAAAAAATCAATCACTGTATCAATTCCGAATAAACTTTATGGAACAAAGCGAAGAACATTTATTGTTTTGGCCTAAAGGATAAAAAACTGTATTTCTTTTACAAATGTGAAAAAAATCCAGGGCTGCAAATTGAACCAATTATATGTAATTTTAAAATCCATAAAAAGAATTATTGTTGTTTTTGGATTATATCCGGCTACCCAAATTAAAGATTCTCAATATACTGCCCGGTGTACACAGTAGATGAAAACTGTTTTTGATTAAAAATTCTAGTAGATCCTGAATTATTTCTGAAATTTTTTTCATTTTTTTATTATTGAAATTTTTCTCTTCTGAAGGACCTGAATTAATATCAAAATTGTAAATTCCCTTTTCAAGTCCACAGATCCGAAATAATAATAATTTTGTTTTGCTTTCTTCTTTAGGTTTTGATAGTCTGATTTTTAAGTTTTGAGGGTAAAACTAGTAAAGTGGAGGAAAAAAAAAATTCTGTTAAAGCACTAAAAAATAAATTCAAAATTGAGCTTTCAAATTAAAAATGAATGAAAATAACGGCAACTGACAGAGCAGCAAAATCCTAAAATAGGAAGTAATACTTGCATTATTATAACCAGGGCTGAGAGGTCAGAGTTAAACCCATTTTTGAGTAAAAGAGTCAGAGTCGCTAAAAAACAAGCAGACTCTGACTCCGGCCTTTGCTTTTAGACAGTTTGAAGTGGAATTAAACTAGTTTTAAGTAATTTTAAATCCACAAGAGATACTGTTATTTTTGGATTATGCTCAAAGATTCCTAATATACTGCCGGCAAAAACCATTTTTAATTAAAAACTCTAGTAAATCACAAATTATTTCTAAATTAGTAAAATTTTCATCTTTATTTTTTATATTTTCCTTTCCACTGAAATTTTTCTGCTCTGGAGGTCACAAATTAACATCAAAATTGTAAAGATTTCCCCTTTTCAAGTCCATGGAACCAAAATAGTATAGTTTTTGTATAGCTTTGTTTTCTTCTTTAAATTTCGATAGTTGGATTTTTTGGGTTTGTGGGACATGGAATTGAAAAATTAATAAAATGGAATATATTTTGTTTTCTTTTAAAGTTCTAAGAACTGAATTAATGCTGAAATAGAGAAATTTTCACCTTGTTTTTCTTGTGTTCCCTCATGATTTTAAACAATATAATAGCAATAATAGTATAATAGCCAGCCCAGAATTGGACTCAGGGTCGAAGGTGTTAAAATTTCCAGATGCAGAGTGGGAGTCAGCCGTTTTCCCCCACCAACTCTGCAGCCCTGATTATAACATAGGTTTTGAGAAATACAAACTTAATCATATGAAAATATGCACTTAAATATCTGAAAGTTTTATATACTATCACAAGAAATGTCAGAATCTAAGTTTAAGTGTAGCTTTGAGCTGATAACTCATAAAAAATATTGAATAAAAATATTTCACCATTTATACATTAATAAATTCATAAGTTTTTTTCAATTTTTATAAATAAATTATAACATTTAAATCAAAATCTACTATAAAGACAAACAATGCATAGTTTTCACCAAACAGTTTTAGGTGGGTGCTGTGTCTCACCTTCCCTTTGATTTACAAAATAGCATCTCTTACTTTTCACCTAAAAAATTAGCATCCTTCTTGCCTCTCGGTAAAAAAAAAAATAAATAAATAAATAAAATAAAAGGTGCTCTTTCTCTTTTTTTCAATAAAAATTTGATTTCATAGTAAAAACTGATGCAATGTTTTCTTGAAAAGAATGAAATAAAAAATAAAAAAGTACTATTAAGAATTTGGAAAGTGCTCAAGAATCCAAAAAGAGCCATTAAGAATCTGAAAAACGTTTAAAAGAATTCAAAAAGTGCCCTTTAAAAAAGCAAAAAAAAAAAAAGCTTTTTTTCCTCTTTTTTTTTTTTTTTTAACCAGCAACACCTTGCTTTTTCTTAAACTCTGGGTAATTCATTTGGAGGATGAGAAACAATGTTATTTTATACAATGATAATCAAAATGGCTTAATAACAATTAAAAAATATATAATAATGTCCTTACTTTCCAAATACCATAACATGGGTTACATGATCTTGCCAATGAGTAGAAAAAAATGCTAACACTGAAGCAAGGAAATAACAGAACATTAGAAGAGGCAAATTTCCAAGCTGGCAAGTAATTGAACTTGTAAGACACACAAACACTAAAAAGAAAAGAGTATGTTGTATAATGAAATTTGACAGGAAAATTGAATAAAATGATTAAGATTTAACTGCACCTTCTACAAAAGTGTGGCAAAACGGTTTTCCAGAAATAAAACAAGATTACAATAACAAAATGTTATGTATGTTAAAGTTTTCTTAAAATAAATAAAACAAAATCATACAATAAACTGAACTAATAAAACAATAGTGAGAAAATTTTTTTTTAATTAAGTATCAATATTTAAAGAGACCATTAGATTAATATTTACAGCACAGATACTTAAAATTATATTTTAAGTAAAAATAATCAATTGCTTCTTTAAAGATAAGTTTGATGTCACATATAAATGAAAAGCGCTATTTAATAATGTCTATAATTTAGATTGTTTTTAAATAATAAATATCTTTACTAATAGCTAATTTATCTTTGTTTATTTTTAGCTAACAGGCTATCAAAGCCTGAGAGCTAATGTGCCCGTCCGTTCTGCATGTATGTGCATAACGCAATAACTCATGATAAAAATATTAGATTCACTTCAAATTTTGGATATAGGCTTGTTTTGTTAAGGCGCTTCCCTGATTAGTTTTGAGAGTTTATTCGATAAGGGGAATGGGGGCTAATGCCCCTCCCCTTAATTTATATAAATGGGTTTTTCACGCAGCATTATCAGATTTCATTCAAATATTAGATATAGGGTCAATCTGATGAGGTGCTTCCATGATCAGTATTGGGTGTTCATTGGATAAGTTGAAAGAGGGGGAATGGGGATAATCTCCCCCCTCTTAATTTTGGTTAATGGGATTTTTACACAAAATTTACCGATTTGCTTCAAATTTTGGATATAGGTTCATTCTGCAAAGGCGCTTTCCTGCTTAGTTTTTGGAATTCATTGGATAAGTATAAAGGGAGGATAAGAGGAACAACCCCTCATAATTTAGGTAAATGGTTTTTCAAGCAAAATTAACCGATTTGTTTCAATTTTTGGATACAGGTTCATAAAGAAGCTTCCCTCATTAGTTGTGGTGTTCTTTTGTTAACCTCCTCAGTCCTGAGACAAATTTTATGTGGCACTACAAAAAATGGTATAAAATTATTATAAAACTTCTCCAGAGATGATTCAGCCTATAGATCAATAGTTCTAACATGCACACATCTATTTAAAAAATTTAGATGTAATTTTTAACAATTCTGGAAGCATTTAAATTAATTTAATGGGTGTTTTTTAGTGTCGCCTTCAGGCGACATTAGGATTGAGGAGGTTAAGTATAAAGGGGGGTATGGACGATTACCTCCCCCCCTTAAGTTAGCTAAATAAAGTTTTATGCAGAGTTATCAGATTTGCTTTAAATTTTGGATCTAGGTTCTTTTTGATAAGTTGAATTTCTGATCAGTTAAGGTGGTTTAATGGTCAAGTATAAAGGAGGGAACAGGGAACAATGCTTCTTAAATTACATAAATGGGTTTTATGCAGAATTATTCAATTTGCTTCTAATTTTGGAAACAGGTCTATTATATGATAAGGTGTATCCCGGATTAGTTTTGAGGAATTGATGATTAAGTATAAAGAAAGAAAATTGGGGGGGGGGGGGGGCTATTAACTTCCTTAATTTGATTTTCGAAGGGCATTATTATATAAGGCTGTAATATATAATTAGTGTGCATAGCCTGTGAGCTCTATGCCATCAGTTTAACTGGGAAATATACTTTTTATTCCTATTTTACTTGAAATAAGATCAGTGGGTAAGAGCTAATACACTACACTAGAAATCTGCTCGGGCCTTACTTCTGAAGACTCAGGCCTTGTCACTAATATTTTCAGGTCGGACTCAGGCCTTAATTTTTTTCCTGGAATACAGGGCCGGTCCTAACATATTTTTTCAGCATGAAGCCGAGACTAATTTCATTCTTCCTCGTCTTCACAGACCAAAATAATCAGTTCCTGTTGAATCATCCCGCATGAAAATCCTTTTCTCGAAGTGGCCAAGTCTGTTCATAAATCAGTAAAATTTGGCTTGGTCCAAAACTTTTTGCAAAAAAGGCATATAATTTTAAGTCATCATTATTCTACAATTAAACATTAGAATTTAATCTTTTTAAAGAATCGTAGATTACTAGATTTATTAAAATAAAGATAAACACATGGAGAAAAAAAAAAAAAAAAAAAACATGATTATGATGGAATTTTCTTTTAACCTGAAAACTGCAAATTTCTTTTAAACTGTTCATCCATGCAAAAGAATACAACAATGCGCGAGAAAAAAATATGTTAAACATTTACATCTGCTAAGAAGAGAACATACTTTTTTCTTTCCAATGCGATTCTGTCTTAGAAGATTTTATTTTTACCATATACCATTTTTTAGATTTTTATGTCTCAATTACATGGAATATGGATTAATAATAAGAAACATATTTATAAGTATTCCATTCTTTTATTTGTTTATTTTCTTTCATTCTATACCCAAATGTCCTAATAAATCATTTAGGTGCAAACTGGTCCAACCTTTAAATAAAGAGGTGCACCTCATGTAGTTGCAAACAATGAAAGGCACCATAATTCTCATGATTGGGGTTGAGGATGCCAGTGTCTTCAGTATCATATGTCAGACATGCAAGCATACGGTCTGGTTCAATTTGATTTTATATTTTTAAACAGAAATTTTTTCAAATGAACCTAATATTGTCAGCAGCACTGCCTCCAGCAGATTCCTCCTGCCTAAGGTAAAGTTTTTCAAACTGCAAAATGGTATCCAAAATACACATATCTTATTAAACAGGAAATGACATGAGAAAACTTGTCCAAGAGAAAAAAAATCTCTGGCTACCTCTAGAAATGACAACAAGATTTTTTTTTTCTTTTTAAGTAGTAATTATTAATATTTTTTTCATACCACAAATATTGTAAGAATTGGAAAAATACTGAGAATGTATTATAGGTAAGATATTATGTAAGATACTTATGATATTAAAGTGCATTTTTGAAAGTTTGAAACTTTAGAAAAATATTAAAGCTTGAGAAGTGATGCGAATGGTGGTCAAATAAAAAGATTTTTTGAAATAATAATGAAAGATATCTTAACCTCTTCAGACCTGAGCATAAAATAACTACAAATATATATTTATTGCTTTTGCACAATCAAAAAGACACCATAGATGACAGAAAAGGTCAATTTTATGAAATCAGTACTTTAGGGGACTGGTAATTTAGGTTTTTCAAATAAGGATACACAAGTACTAACCCCCTTAAAACATCAGTTTAACTATCAGTAATATAAATTTACACAATAACAAAATTAAGATCTTTAAACAAGTAAATAATGAGTAAATCCTTATTTTTTTTTTTTTTTTTTTTTTTTTTTTTTTGTAAATCATTTAAGTTAAATAATCATGAATATTTCTCACTTTCTTGGCCACAATGTCTTGAAGGTATTTTTGAAACTCGGATGAAAATAATATTTATTTTATGAGTTAATATTCATCAGTGCTGTCATTTATTGGTTTTGTTTTAAAGCAAAAAACATTCAGCTGTATAGAAGTAAAGTAAAAATGCAAAAAATTCAAGCAGTTTAGTTTTTATGAGGAAAAGAATGGAGGTACACATTTGTGTACCTCAGGTCTGAAGAGGTTAAAAATCAGAAAGATAGAACAACTTTCTTTTTTGTTTATTTATTTTGTAACTATGTGGGGACGCTGGCTAACGCAGTTTCAAAGAGCAGTAAAAATTGAACAATACAGTCTTCAATAGAACAGTACTTTCTTCAGTATGAAGGACTAGATGACATCTGGGGAAATCCATGAGCATGATCATTTTGAAGAAAGGAAGCTCATTATTTTGCAATGATCCTTATGGCTTTTAATCAATATTTCAGTTAAGTATTGAAAAATGAAAAATCTGAACCTTAAGTACATTTGGATTTGTCATTGTCTATTCTCATCCAAATTTGTAGATCCCTGTGTATGGTAGATTTTCTTTGCCTTTGGTAATACAGTAGAACCCCGTAAATCCGGATCGGTTTGGTCTTTTTTTTTCAAGTTGTAGAAGCAATTGGCCAATTTCCATAACATTTATTTGTTTCATCATCGTATTCTGAATATAAAAAAAACTTTTTCTGAAATCTTTTCGGAAGAATTAAGCAAAGTAAATATTTTTACTGTCTGTAATTATTCAATAAGTTTAATATAAAGGTGATTTCTGAAAGTATGTTTTATTTTATTCCATTTTTTTCTTATTCTCCGGATTTTCGATAAACCGGATTGGGTCTGGTCCCAGTTAATCCGAATTATCGGGGTTCTACTGTACATTTAAAGTAAAGACAAATGTCTTTCTTTTATTAATACAGATATGAAAATTACAGGTGACAATCAACCTTCTTCTATTAGTATAGATGGAATCTATTGTTACTGCTTTGTTATTTTCTCAGAGATAATGGAATTTTACTGTTTAATGCTGGATTATGATACAGATAGATTCTATTTTCACAGGCTTTACTGTGTTTCAAATTTTATTTACATAACTGCCAACCTACCTTAATTTTCAAGAAATTTAAACATATTTGGAGAAAACAAAGTTTATTTAATAAATGAAATAAAATGTGAATCCTATAGAACCAAGACACATTTTATTAAATAAATTTTCTGGTTAAAAAAAAAAAAAAAAACTATTTTACCTTGGGAGATGGTACCTCCAGAAGATATGACAGTGGTCCATTTATAATTTTTCATGTAATTTTTTCATCATTCATATGTATATTTTTTAATAAAATGTTACTTTTGGAAGATGGGGAATAGAGGTGCCAACAGAAGGCACAGGGATTTGCTCATGCGTGCTGGATACTGCTGACACACTCTTGAATAACTTCATAATTATGAAAGATTATAAAATGTTATCAATTCTAACAAACAACAACAACAAAAACATACCAGTAGATATAGCATCACAGCCATGATCATAAACTTCTTCAATCTGAGTATCTTGAACTTTTATACATTGCTTTCCATCTAAAGCATCAAGAGTTTGATATAAAAACATACCTATTGCACAAAGGAAATATGCCCAAGATGGAGCCTAAGAAATAATTGAGATTGAGGTGAACAAATTGTAATATAAAGGGAAAATTAATATATACATTAAAATTCTGATAAGCATTAATAACATAAAAAAGGCCACAAAATATTTTAAAATGAATTAAATATGTTAACATTTATATAATGAACAATAATAATAAAATCAACAGATTATATAAACTTATTTATTGTTTATTAAATAATGCAAGTTAAAGAAATTCAATTACACTGATTAGTGCTCAGATAAAGTTATTCTATTATTTTAAAAACTGATACAGATTTTTAAACTGGGTCTGTACAAATTTCTTTATATAAGTATTAAAGACTTTCAAAAATAAAAATAAAGACACACTAATTGAATAATAGCATGCCTTTTTACTTACCCATCATACGTAGTATAGGGTAAGTTTTGCAATCGTTTTGAAAATCTAAAAAAAAAATTTTGACAGATTTACACATTTTAGATAGTGGAAATTCCGAAAAACATACTTTTGGAAAAAAAAAAAATTTGCCGTCTGTCTGTAAACGCTCTATCTCCCAAACAAATTGAGATAGAGACTTGAATTTTTGTATGTACATAGTATGTAAGGATGGAACGAAGCCTATTTAATATCAAAAACCTCGATTATACGGAACTATTTTTTTCAGACTCTCGAAAAATTCATTCTGATGAAAGGTGCATAAAAATTTTCGATTTTTTTTATTTTAAGAAATGGAAGTAAAAGGCAATAAAATAACACAAATCTTGCATCAAAAACGAAGTCCATCAGATTATTAGTTGCTGAGATATTTGTAATCCTGTTTTCCACATTCTTTGATTTTTCATGACCCTGTATTTCATTCAAATTTCAATTCAGAGGTATATTTAAATTGGAAAAGAGACGCTTAATTCGACGCAATAAATTGTTAGTTAATAGAAGTATTATTTTTGGAGTTATAAGGATGTTTCTTTTACGCAGTTCGGCACTTACTTGAGTAGTTTGTCGTTTTATATAATTTGTCGAAATTGGTACATCAGCAGTTCTTTAATATAGCATTACTATGTATATTAACAATATTTAAATTTTGTTTATGAATTACAATGCATTGTATAATAGTTTTCACATGTTTTATTTTCATATACATATCCATGATGGGTAAGTATTATGGTGGGCCCCCAACGACTAGTTTAATACAGGGTTTCATTTTAATGAATGCAATTTTTAAACATTCAAATGAAGGAAACAAAAGAGAAGTTTTGATATGTGGCAAAAGAAATTTGTGGTTTTTCGTGATCTTTTAAATACATTTGCGCTTTTTCACAATCTTTTATTTGTTTTTGATGAGATTTGCAGTTTTTTTTATAACCTTTTGATAAAATTTTTAGTTTTTTTTTTTTTTTAGATCCTTCAACAAAATTCACATATTTTTCAAGATCTTTTGATAAACTTTGCAAATTTTGAGTTTTTTTTTTTTTTTTTTTTTTTTTTTTTTTTTTGACAAGATTTGTAAATTTTATTACCTTTTGATCAAATGTTCAGATTTTTTCATGATTTTTTTAAAAAGAAATTTGCATATTTTCACAAGTTTTTTAACTGTGTTTCTTTTTTTTTTTTTTTTTTTTTTTTTGTTTTTTACGAAGTTAGATATCCTTTGACGAAATTCATGTTTTTTATCATAACCCTTTGACAAAATTTGCATGTTTTTTTTTAACGACTCTTTGATGAAAGTTAATGTTTCTTTTTCACAATCTTTTAACAAAATTATTGTTTTTACACCATGTTTTAATAGTGTTTTGTTCATTTGATAAACGTAGTGATCCTTTGGCAAAATTCACATTCGTCTCGTGATCCATTGACAAAATCTGCAGGTTTTTTGCAATCTTTTCACCATATATTGTTCTTTTTTTGACAGAAATAGCAATTTTTTGACAAAATTCACATGTTTTCTGCAATCATTTAACAAACATCACATTTTTTCATGATCTTTTGACCATGTTTTTGCAACTGTTTGGCAAAATTTGTGTGTTTTACAAGATCTTTTGATCGCGGTTTTTTGTCAAAATTAGCAGCCTAAAAAAAGTTACTTGTTGTTTTTTGGATCAACGAAATTACACTACATTTAAATTTGGTACTAAATATGTTTCGGCACAAAATTGAAAAAATAACTGCTTGTAGCAGTTAAGCACTGGTCTTATATCCCCATTAAAGACGTACCTGCCTTTTTGAAATAATAATTTATTGTTTAAAAGCTGACTTGTTCAGCATTTTCCTAGGCCCATACATTTAAGGGGAGAGCGGGCTTTATTAGGTTATTGATAAATTATTGATCCCTACACTAAAAATTTACAAATAGGACAGAAAATTAAAAAAAAAAAATTTAAGCACTGGGTAAGATGGGGTTTAAAGGAGGGAAACAGCCCATAGGATGTGGTGCAGGGTTTAGATGACTGATCATTTGTTCTAACAATAAAGTGACAAATAGAGCAAATAAATTTAAAGAAAATAAACAGTTTTGAAGGTTTTAAACTTCATGCACTGTCAAGAGAGAAGAAGAAATATTTTGAAAAAAAAAAAAAAAGAATTTAGTTAAAAAGACTTCTGAAAAATAAAAATTAAGGACTTCTTGCAGATTTTGGATGAATATAAAAACCTTTAAGGACTTTCTAGGATCATATAAATAAATTGTTTAAATATAACATTTTATTATTAATTTATCATGATATTATATCAAAATTTAGTTCTAGCCACCAGAACATTTTCATTTATATAAAATATGAAAACCTCAATTTAAAATATTAATTCACATTTTTTTTTTTTTTTTTTTTTTTTTTTTTTTGTTGCAGTAACTTAAGAAAAAAAAATCTTAACATTAAAACCTATTTACATAATTAAATAAAATTTCAATTTTTTTTTTTTTTTAAATAATTCAGCATTTTTTTCAGAAGAAAGCTAGCATATACCATACAGTTTTTGAAAGCATTAAAAAAATCAGAATTTAGATGTAGTATAAGACTGACAACAAACAAAACCCGTAACAAAATATTGAAACAATACAACTATGTTAAAAAATGCATAATTTTCAGCAAGAAGAATACTGTTTATTATTATTATTGGAAACCACATTTATTTTAGTACTTTATTATTATTATTTTATGTTTAATGAGATACAAATATCTGTCAAACAAAAATTGAAATGACTCCCTTCTCTCTCTCTGATAAATAAAACATAAGATGTACTTCTGTGAACTTATAGAAATGAAAACAAAGTGGTGTCACTGCAGTTCAAATATTTATTTTGTGAGTTTTACATAAAATTTGATATAAAATTAATATTAAACTGTTAATAATTTTAGTAAATACATCATATGATTTTTATGAGATTGAAACAATGTACATAGAAGATTTAATCTGAATTTCTGTAACACTCCATACCCATCTTTTTATGTTTGCAAATTTTAAAGCTTATTTTAATTATAAGATTTTCTTGATGTCTGAATATGTTTATTGCTAGCTATTGTCACTTGTCAGAAGCGGCAAAGCTGTTTAACAGTAGGTGTCACTTTTTTTTTACAGTAGTTTTATAGTGTAGCATGCAACATTTTGAACAATATAGTGGTAGCTATCAACATAATGCAAAAAATTAGTGGTTTCTAGTGAACACAAACATTACTTCAGAAAAAAAAAAAAAAAAAAAAAAAAAAAAAAAGTGTCAATCTACAATATACACAATAGTAATTTGCTTCTTTTGTGCAAATCATGTTATGCTCAGCAATTTGCAAATCTCAGATACATTATTTAGCAACACATGCATGAAATACAATAGATTACCTCAAATCCACTGAGCTTCGAACCAGAGATTGCATGAATTTTAGGATTTTGCAGATATCTGGCCATAGCTTTATTTACATTTTTTAAACAGTAGTTTGAGAGTAATAAACCAAGAATAAAATCTCAAACCGGGTGAAATGCAGTTTACTCTCCTTCGCCAAGGCGACTTTTTTTTTTTAGCGATAAATGTTTCAATATGGCAACCCTGCATTTTCATTTAAACCAGAGCAAAACAGCGTGCTCCAGGAGACAAGACGCAAAAACGTGCCAATCTGGCGATTTTTGAAAATCGCGCCAAGAAGGAGAGTAAACTGCATTCGCACCCTCAAACCTTCTGGGAGACATTTCAATGCTCCAGGGAGGAATGTCCCTCGAGTCATCCCCTGAATTCAACACGTTTTTCAGTATTTTGGGAGATTATATCTCAAGAATTAAAGAACAGAATTTCACCAAACTTGATACTCTGTTAGACATTGCCATAAGTTGTTCCTTATTGATTTTTGTATAAATTATACAGTAGACTCTTTTAAATCTGCACAGTTTGAGACTACAGGTTGTGCAGATTCTAGAATTTTGCAGATTTCTGATCATTGCTTTTGTTTACATTTTTCAAACAGTCATTTGAATACAATAATGCAATTGAAATTATGAAGACTTGCAATATAGTAAACTATTAAAATAATTAAATAAAAAATGAATTAAATTAATAAAAAGTGAAATAATTTAGAATGTGATTATTAAAAGTCAAGTAAATAATTAATAACGTACAAGTAAATAACATAATTAAAATGTGATATATTCTGAGGCTTTTCTCTCAAAAGTATCCTATTATTTCACATTATATATACACACTTTATATTTCAATACCATAAAGTAAGGAAGTTCTATTTTACATGTAACAAGACTTAATAACTAAAAAAAACATGATTAATGCACAGATATATTTGTAATCAACAGTGATATAAGTAATGTCATAATATTTTCAGAAATACATTTATATTTCCTTCATGAAAAACTATGAGTTCAGGTATATTATCGAAAATTACATTAAAATACATACAGAATGATATAAAACTAGAAAAAAAAAAAAGTAATTGTGGGCTTGCACAGGGTTTTCACCACTGCGCCCAATTTCGACTAAATTTTTCGCTTGACGAGTAAACAAGCTATTAGATTCGCCAAATTGCTAGTGCTCAATTTTTTTTCTTTATTTTCTTTTTCGTTTTTGAAACATATGCATATATATATATATATATATATATATATATAATATATTTGTAGCAGATAGTTGAACCTAGATTAATAACAATCGTTGCCACAATTATAAAAACAGGTTATTTTAGAACATATTGAAAAAAAAGGAGGTATATTAAAGGATTAAAGATAAATTTTTTTGTGCTACACGGCAAAACTATTTTGCTAATAATTTTTTCATTTGGCGAACGTTTATTATTTTTAATTAGCCAAATTACTAATGTTGGTCAAATGTCAGTGAGAACTCTGGGCTTGCATCGGAACAAAATGTTTCATTGCTTACATCTGTGAGGATGTGCAGATTTGAGGGAATCTACTGTATAACAGGTTGTGCTGTTAAGTTGCTTTTTTTCAATAATGTTGAATACAGACATTTTTTGAGAGGGATGCCTGTTGTTCTGGAGAGAGACATCATAGAGTTCCAGAAAAGGATGTCTTTCCATAGTAACTCCTGAATTCAACACTGTTTTTCTAGATTTACACAATGTTTGTAATAATACCTCAATAATTATTGATCTTTATTACACTTAGGTTTACACTGCCGAACAACTATCACTTTTATGCTCTTTGAATTGGAAATTCCTGTTGCAGATATCTAATAATGTTTGGATCAAAATTCAATGATTTGTTCAGAAAATGCAATGCTTGCATTTTCATTAAACAGAGTTGACTCTAAAAAAGGCCACACAGCAAGAATTTTTCAAAATGGGAACATTGTTCTAAAAAAAAGGGAACACTATTCATAAAAAAGGTACATTTTTTTCAAAAAAGAGAACACTATTCTGAAAAAAAGGCACATTTTTTTGTACCTTGTTCAACAAAAATATTTTCAAACGGCTTAGAGTCAACACTATTTAAAATATGTATACTTTAACAAAGTTGTATTTTTTTAATCCTCATGATAGGCATAGGTCACCATTAAATTTGACACTGTGATACCAAATTTTGAAGTTTTAACATGAATGGAGATAGAAGGAAAATGAAAATGATGTTACCTTTAGAGACATTGATTAAAAAAATTTATAGTATCAATATCAATTAAATAGAGTTGGCCATAATATCAATTTAAAAAAAACAAAATCACTCTTTATTACCCTTCACTACAGCCTTGGTAGTAACTACATTAGAAAAGTAGTCTGTAATTACAACTTTTACAAAAAAATAATTGTAGTTAACCACATTTTTGATAACATAGCTGTAATACGCTATAATCAGCAATATCTCGATTTTTTTCAGAAATAAATTTAGTCTTCTTTCATGAAAAAACATGATTTCAGTAATATTATCAAGAATTACATATTAAAATACATACAGAATGATATAAAACTAAAAAAAATTCTGCAGTTTTGGTGCTACATGTGAGCTGAAATTTTCATATTATTGTTTACATCTGTGATTATATGCAGATTTTAGGAGGTCAACTGTACTAAATACTAAGTGACTATCTTAAAATGGAAACAGAAATTATAAAGAAAAATAGAAAAAGAAATATAAACGCTATGCTTACTTCTGTTGGAGCATCTGGACAAAAATATAATAAAGTTAAACAACAGCCAAGATTGACTGCTAGTCCAAGACAAGTTAAAACACAAGGTGCTATTCTTGAAGGAACATATTTAATAAGCCATGTCCAAAATCTATAATACAAAAAACATACCGTAAGTTTTATCTATCAAAAATATTAAGATGTAAGAAAATTGTGAAAAACATTCAATCACCAAATAACATTTCAAATCCAAGAATTTTAACTGTTTTATTATTTGACAGTTGCTTAAATAAACCTTATTTTTGAAATGCTACACAGATTATGTTTTTGAGCTTCTTGACTCAGAAATATAAAAAACAATCTATAGGTATTTCATGAATACATGATGCATGAATATATGTTATTTAAGTCAACAGATGCAAAAATTTATAACATTACAAATTTAAAAATATTAGGTAAACATACTACGGATTATTACAAATTCTGTCATCAAAATATTTGTACTCAGAATAAATAAAATGTTTAATTATATATATTACATTTGCATACATTATATTAAAAATAATTCATGGTAACAGATTAAAAATGATACCATGAGGTTAATTTGGTATTTGTAATTAGTAAATTAATTTAACTAAAAAATTTTGGGCTTCAACTTTGTGAGAACTACACAATTTCAATACTTATAAATAAATTTATTACAAAATAGAATCTATAAAAATTAAGTTTCTGAGCCTTTTTTTTTTGGTAAAAGTAGACAGGTTATTTTCAAATTAAATAATAAATAGCAGCAATTTCTACTTTCAAGAAACAATTTAGATGATATATAAATGCATACTTTTGTAAAAAGAGGAGTTCTAAAAAGGAACCAGCTGTTGCATTATATGTATATGGTTTTTTACTTAAAACATCCATCTGTTCTGGCAAGAGTATCCATCCTGGGTTACTCTCAGGACTTTTCTTCAATTCTTTCGAATACATATTGATAACAAAATATGAAAAACTGAAATTGAAAATATAATAAATTAAAAGGATAAAAATAGAAAGCACAGTAAATACAATATTTTTACAAAAACAAAAAAGTAATGAAAATTATACACTCCAAGAAACAAATCATATTAAAAAATTTCACAAGAAATACAGATAAAAATTCTTTTAGCATAAAACAATATAGGTCCAACGAGTATATTTCCCAGAATAAAATCAATTATTGAAATATCCTTTTTCAAGGCATCATTTACAGATACATTTTCTTCACTATAAAGTTTCTCAAAACACACTTTCTATGCTTCAGTCAATTATAAAAAAAAAATTTCATACAGGAAAGGCTCCGTTTTTTTCCAGTAAGGTGTCCACAATATAATTATCCATTTTATAAACAATGTGTGAAAAATCCAAAATTCACCATTCATATTTTTGGTGAAAGAACAAAACTGAAAACTAAAACAAAACAAAAACAGTTCATCATTCTGGACTTAAAATATTTTTCTTAGCGATGTATTTATTATAGAGTTCGGATTAAAGTATTAAGCAGAAAATTCATAGTTTTATTATTATTTTTATCTAATAAAAAATGCATTTTGTGGAAGATTTTTCAATTTTTGATATTTTAAAGAAAAAAAATAAATCGATTGATTTATGATAACTAACCTAATATAGATTTTTGATTAAGCACATATAAAATTATTTTACACAAATTACAATAACTAATTTATATTAAATACGTAATTAATTTTTTTAATGCAGCCGAGAACACTTTCTAAAGACTAGACGACTTGATTGTTTCTGTTGACAAGAGGCAGAAGGTAGTCCCTTTTTCTGTGCGACAAGTTACGTCACTGTATCTGCCGTATTTCATTGGTAAATAGATGTGACGCAAAAATGTTATCATGTTGGCAGAGGACAGAAAGATAACACCGAATTTGTTTTCTATCTACAAAATCCCTTTATTTTAATCTTTTTTTTTTTTTTTTTTTTTTTTTTTTTTACCAAGTATTAGAAAAGGCAACAACTTCTTCAGTTACATAAAGTGAAAAAAAAAAAAAAAAAAAAAAAAAAAAAAAAAAAAAAACTGTTCGTCGGTGTTGGATGAACCGGGTTCCAGATAGATTTTTCACTATTAGGATGACAAAATTAACCAATCAGAAGAAAAGTATGCAAAAATGCTGGCTTCTAATTGGTCAAGTTCATTTCGCTAACTTAAAAAAAAAATATCAAGATCCCGGACCACGTGAGTCGCTTAACCCTGTTTGAAATTTTAACTTAAATTAGAATTTATAAACGAATTTATTAGAAAGTACCACCATGCTTTTAATTAAACTTGGTGCCAGTAGCATTAAAATTAGGTATCCTTTTCTAAGGACAATGCGCCAGAAAGAGTTTTAAACGTGAACGGCGATTATCACAATCTACTCTCACATTTGAGTTTCGAGCCAGTGAAACTTAAACTGTTTCAAGGGAATCGTTTCGATAAGCACCATATCTGGACTATTTTTCAGGCGCAGTTACTGGAGGAAACTCGTTGACAGTTCTTCTCCGTAAATACCACTGAACTCGACAATAACACGGAGGTCTAACTCCCTATTCTGATACATTGAATCCAGCGGTCCGCCCATGAATACAATGCCAAAGATTTTCCGACGAAAATCTTTGGCAAAACATACAAGGTGGCCAGAAATAAAACACCCCTACTCTGACCTCCATGGATATCGAACTACTCAGTGTAAAGGCTCAAAATTTTGTACACATACTATTCAAAATATGGGGAAACGGATTTCACGAAAAAAAAATTAGTTCCTGAAATCACCGATAGGTGGCGCTGCACAACTGGAACTATGATCAAAAGACACAAATAATAATAAAAATTAAAATGTTTATGCGGAATGGAATGCTTCCATGCTTCCTTTTTAATTTTTCTGCCCCTTATGGAAAATAAAAATAGTAAAGAAGCTAGAACTCCCGTTGTAACTGCAATTTCATACTGTAACCAGAAAAATTTGCGTAAAGCATGGGTAGAAGCCATGTTCTGGGTATAAAAGAAGTTAAAAGGTGAGGAATGTCATTCTTATTAGTGATGGCTGTCACGCTGCCAGAACGCGCTTTGCTTGTGAAGTTGTTTTACGAGAATAAAGGAAATGCCCCAGCAGCACTTCGAGAGTTTCGCCGACTTAAGGATTTGCGTAAGGGACCATTGCTTCCACAAGCTCTCAGGAGAATGATCGCTCGATTCGAGGAAACTGGACATCTTGGAGTTCAGCCTGGTCGAGGACGCAAACCGGTTCGTTCAGATGTCGTTGAAGATGTTGCCACCGGTATTGTTGAACAGTCAATGGATAATGTTTTAGGCTGCAGTAGTGCACGTGCAGTGTCACGACACTTGGGTGTTCCCTATAGCACAGTGTGGAACATACTCAGAAAAATGGTGCATTGTTTCCCGTACAAAATCCGCCCTAATCAACAATTGCTGGCCACAGACAGGGAGATGCGACTGACCTTTGCATTGACATTTCTTGCTAGAGTTGAAGTGGATGCATCGTGGCCGTGGCAGATTCTGTGGAGCGATGAGGCCCATTTCCACCTCAGTGGAACAGTGAACACCCATAACTGTCGCATATGGGACACGACAAACCCCCGTACCTTCCAAGAGATTCCACTCCACTCACCGAAAGTTACAGTCTGGTGTGGATTCACAGCCACATTCATCCTTGGACCGTTCTTTTTCGAAGAGGTTACTCCCAATGGCCTTGAGACATGTACCGTGACGGCCAACAGGTACAAAAGGATGCTCGAAACATTTGTTGTACCCCATTTGCAGCAGCGCCAATGCCTTGACACCATTACTTTTATGCAAGATGGAGCACCTCCACACATTGGACTCCCTGTGCAACAGTTTCTTCGCCAACATTTCACCAATGACAGAATAATCAGTCGCGCGTTTCCGACAACTTGGCCATCTCGTTCATCGGATCTTAATCCGTGTGATTTTTGGCTTTGGGGACACTTAAAAAACCTTGTTTATCGAGAACGTCTGGTAACCTTGGCAGATTTGAAAGAGAGTATCAGTCTGCATGTGAGAAGCATCTCAGATGACCAGTTACGATCCGCAGTTGAACAAGCTGTCCACAGACTTCACATTTTACATCTTCAGGAAGGGAACCATATTGAACAGCATTCCCTGCATCGATAACGTCCTTGTTTCATGTATGCTTGGTACTTTCAAATAAAATGTGTTTAAAACGTGTTTTTGTGTCTTTTCAGCATACGTCCAGTGGTACAGCGCCACCTATCGGTGATTTCTGGAACTAAATTTTTTTTCGTGAAATCCGTTTCCCCATTTTTTGAATAGTATGTCCACAAATTTTCAAGCCTTTACACTGAGTAGTTCGATATCCAGGGAGGTCAGAGTAGGGGTGTTTTATTTCTGGCCACCCGGTAGATTTCCTCCCATAGGATAGTATCGGGTAGATATTTTCAAATTGAATTTTCTTTTAAAATTAAGACGAAATTGCTACGATTTCACTGATATATATTCTTTCATTAAAAATCTATTAATTTTACGTATATTCATAGCAAATTTTTAATTTGATATTAGTTAAAAAGGAAATTTTAGTTCAATTCAACAAAAAATAAAGAAACATTTGTTAAATATTACTCATAAAAATATCAGAAACACATAGAAATAAAAAAAATAATAAAAAGTTTGCGAAAAAGCTTCAAGAAATGCTTGTAATATTAAGAAAAGTAGAGGACTCATTACTTGCGCGCATTGAAAAGTGTGATGCGGTTCCGTCAGAAAGTGGTTTGACCGGATCGGCGAGTAGGCCCTCCATATTATATAATACGGAGGGCCTACTCGCCGATTTACCACTGAGCTCCACATATATATATATATACGTATATGGAGCTCAGTGGTAAATACAGACACTAAAGAGCAATTTTTAGCAGCAGTAGTGTAGTGGAGAAAATAAGGAGGTATACGTCGCATACCCACTGTTTCACAAGAAAGCTATGGACAGTATTCCTGTGAAGTCCTGTGTAAAATAGCGAATTTTATAACCTCGAACCAAAAGCAAGAATAGGGTCCATTTCTTTTATGGACTATTAACTGGAAACAAATAATAAATAATAAACAGTATTGCTTTAAGTCACAATTGGTAAAATGGCAATTTTTATAGCCTCGAACTAAAAGGGAGAATAGGGTCCGTAGTATATACACTCCAGGGTATAACCTTTGCCTTAAGCGTATACACTTTGCTTAGAGCGCATACCCTCTGTTCTTTTTACGACTACACCAATGTTTAGCAGTAGGCTGTGGCTGTACCATAGACTCAGTTACAGTCTCTGAAAGGCAAATGTTACAGTTGGTTGGACACGTAGCCGTTACAGGATCGTACTGCAGTATGGATCAGGTAAAATAAGCATTGAAGTATTTATCCATGCTCAGTGGTACAGTACACATAATATTTAAAGTTTTATTTTGCTTAAAACTTGCATAGCCAACAGAATGAAAAAGTATCCAAGCTGGGAATTGAACCTGGGTCATCGGTATAGCGTACTGACTTATACCAGTTGAAGCACTTGGAATGATACCCAGCCTGGCACTTCTCACTATAAATTGTTGGCAAGCACACAAGATGGGATATTTTTTCGTGAGCCACCGAATCTGAGGCTAACAGAGAAATATAGAGAAACCAGCATCGGTGAAATTGAATAAATCTTATACTATAATGCGAGCAAAAATTGTGTGTGTGTGTGTGTGTGTGGGTAAATTTTATCTCAAAAACGGCTCTAACGATTTTCGCAAAAATTTGGATTTTACCATTTTCGGGCACGAGAAGACCATTGGGCTAGGTCACATGTTCGAGAAAATTCGATTACTGGGTCCTTTTGGGTCATAATGGGTCAAGATCAAGCTATTTATATCTAGAGAACGGCTGGATCGATTTTAAGGAAATTTTCTATCCAATCGTTTTTTGGCACAACAAAACTATTGGGCTGGGTCACATGTTCGAAAAATTTCGATTAGTGGGTCAATTTTGGGTCATTATGGGTCAAGCCATTTTTATCTAAAAAACGGCTCTAACGATTTTGACCAAATTTTATATTGTATCGTTTTGGATTACAAGAAGACCATTGGGTTAGGTAACATGTTCGAGAAAATTCGGTAAGTGGGTCATTTTTGGGGTCATTGTGGGTCATGCTATTTTTATCTAGCGATTTTCTCACGCAATTTTGACTAAAAATTGCATTCTATGGTTTTCGGGCACGAGAAAAACATTGGGCTAGGTTACACATTCGAGAAAAAATTTTAATGGGTCATATTGGGTCATTAAGGGTCTGGGTCAAGCTATTTATATTTAAAGAACGGCAGAATCAATTTCATCGAAATTTTGCCTGTAATAGTTTTTTGACACGAGAAAGCTAATGGGCTAAGTCACACGATCGAGAGATTTCGATTATAACAGTCGTTTGTGGGTCATGATGGGTCATAATGGGTCATGGTCAAGCTATAGCTAAAGAACAGGTGGATCGATTTTAACGAAATTTTGTATACAACATTTTTTGGCACGAGAAAACTATTGAACTAGGTCTCAGTTCGAGAAATTCCTATTACTGGGTCATTTTGGGTCATAAAAGGTCTGGGTCAAGCTATTTATATATAAAGTACGACAGTATCAAATTTAATGAAATTTTGTATGTAAGTTTTTTGACACGAGAAAATTAATGGGCTCACATGTTCAAGAGATTTCGATTATAAGAGTCATTTATGGGTCATGATGAGTCATAAGGGGTCATGTCAAGCTATATCTAAAGAACATGTGGATCAGTTTTAACGAAATTTTGTATACAACATTTTTTGGCACGAGAAAAACATTGGGCTAGGTCACATGATCGAGAAATTTCGATTAATGGGTCATTTTGGGTCATAAAGGGTCTGGGTCAAGTTTTTTATATTTAAAGAACTGCAGGATCAAGTTTAACGAAATTTTAAGTGTAACAATATTTATACACGTGAAAACTAATGGGCTAAGTCACATGTTCGAGAGATTTCGATTATAAGAGTCATTTGTGGGTCATGATGGGTCATGGTCAAGCTATATCTAAAGAACGGGTGAATCGATTTTAACGAAATTTTGTATACAGCATATTTTTGGTACTAGAAAATCATTGGGCTATGTCACATGTTCGAGAAATTTCGATCATTGGGTCACTTTTGGGTTATTCTAATTTTATCTACACAATGTCTCGCGCAAATTTGACTAAATTTTATATTCTGTCGTTTTCGGACACAAGAAAATTATTGGGTTAGGTCAGATATTTGAGAAAACTCGATTAATGAGTCATAATGGGTCAAGGTCAAACTATTTATACCCAAAAATTGGCTCAATCGATTTTATCTAAATTTTGTATTTAACGTTTTTCGGCACGCATAAATTAATGAACTAAGTCACATTTTCGAGAGATTTCGATATAAGGGACATTTGTGGGTCATGCTAATTTTATCTAGAAAATTGTTCTCACCATTTTGAGTATATTTTCTATTTTATCGTTTTCGGGCAAAAGAAAACCATTGAGATAGGACACATGCACGTAACAATTCAATTAGTGGGCCGTTTTAGGTCTTAATGCGCTCGGGCCATTCTAATTATATATAACAACGACTCAGTCAATTTTACCTAAATTTTGCAACGGAACGTCTTTTGTCACGAGAAGACTATTGAGCTGAGTTGCATATGAAACAAAATTATATTAGTGGGTCATATCGCTTCATTGCTGAATGCTGTCAAGCTAATTTTACTTAAGAAATGGCTTAAACGATTTTTATTCATTTTATACTCTACTGTTTTTGATTACCTGAAGACCATTGAGCTAAGTCACATGTTTGCTCACATTTGATTAGTGGATCATTTGGGTAATAAGGGTCAGGGTCACGAGACTATGGCAAAAAAATCATGGCAAAAAAATATATGGCAAAAAAATCGCCAATAAATTGGCGATATTTGACATATGCTGACGAAATTTGGCCGAAAAATCGACTATTAAGGTTACGAAACCAAAACACATATTTGACGCCAAATGAAAGAATGTGTCCAAATTTGGTTATATCTGGCAAAAAATACTGTCAGAATGTGAAGAAATTTCTTATACAGTCTTAATAGTATTCGAGATGCATAGTTAAACTAATCAGAGTCGAGATGAAAAAGTGATTTGGATTGATGTCCTTTCGTTGTAAATTTTCAAATAAAGTAAAATTTATGAACATGTGCATACAAACATAGTTTCTTATTGATTGTTTTTGTAAATAATACTATTATTAATAACATGTTTTACAGTAATAATACTATTTCGAGTTGAACACAAAGTTAATTTTGACCGAGCTGAGCTCGGTCACCCCTGCTAGTCTATATAATTCGTAGAATTATTTTTTCTGTAGAAAATTTCTCACTCCTTGCAGTCCATAATCTTTCATACATTATTTTGCTTAAAATGCGCCTAGTCAACCATATCCTGACTAAGGCAGGGGCATACGGGGCAATTGCCTCGGGCCCCCCGGTTTAAGGGGGCCCC
This sequence comes from Maratus speculifer, assembly GCA_964019185.1. Taxonomy (NCBI): domain Eukaryota; kingdom Metazoa; phylum Arthropoda; class Arachnida; order Araneae; family Salticidae; genus Maratus; species Maratus speculifer. The sequence goes on from OZ025289.1 coordinate 184,669,554, forward strand.
CCAAGGATAGATATAAGTTTTTCGTTAAAGAAGTATCAAATGATAAAAATTGGTTAAGTGCCCAAAATTCTTTATTTTTTCCAATTTTAAGGGTCTTTCTTCTCCTACCCCCTCTGTTTCCGAACCCAATGCCTCCTTAAGGCCTCACATTTGCTCTCATATTCCTGCAATCGAAAAAAAAAAACTGTATTCTATAATTTCTTAAAGTTTTCTTTCTTCTGATATTATGTATATAAATGCGAATAGTACTTGGAACGAAATTTATGTACACGTACAATAGTTATGAATTTCAGTTTTAGTTACTTTAGTACAATTTATGAAAAATTTTAAGATAGAAGAGGCCCCCCCCAGGCCCTAGCTAAGGGGGCGCTATGGGCGGCTCAGCCCCCCTAAAATATTTTGAGCCCCCCCCCCCCCCTGGAAACGATTCCAAGGTCACTAAATAAATTTCTGTTCCGAAAAATCAAATGAAATTTTGTTCAAAATTTATTTTTGAGACCCTTTCACGATTTTGCAGAAATACTAAATTGTACCTAAAATAAGTGTTTAAACACTCCCTCATCTTATTTGTACACATGAAACCAACATGATGTTTAATTTTGCACCAGTTATACACTCAAAATTTTGACCATCGTGTACTTTTCTAAGCATAAAATGAAATTATTACTACAGTTTAATAAGAAACATAGTATCTACAGTGTAAATATGCACTAATTTATCTTTCTGCGTCAGAGAGAGAGAGAAAAAAAATATGAGCCCCCTCTACATTCTCTTGAGGCCCCCCTACATTCTCTTGAGCCTTCCCCTACTATTCACTTCTAGCTACGGCCCTGGGCCCCCCCGCTAATAATGTTTGCCCCAGGGCCCCCCACAGTCCAAGTCGGGCCCTGTAGTCAACAGAGTGAAAAAGTATCCTAGCCGGAAATCGAATTTCGGTCCTCGGTACAGCGCACGGACGTATGGTGGGTGATTTACCGATTCTAGCTGAACAAAAGTCGATTTTTAAAAAAGTTTTATCCTAACGTATTTTTTTATTTTTTCCTTTTTAGCTTAATAGTTGCAGGATTGTACCCTGTTATCAGTTTTGATATAAATATATTTGTATAGGCCATAGACTAGGGCAAAGTTGGTGCTTCTTAGTTGAGAATGAATCAATCAATTTGAGTATAGTTATTTAATCTGTTACTAAAATCAGAATAAAATATGCTGTTCAACTATGAACACTTCTGAATAAGATTTGGACTTTATGTTTTCTGGCTTATGTGCATAAAGTCAGGGGTGTAGTCGTAAAATAACAGAGGATATACGCTCTAAGCAGATGGTATACGTTCAATCAAGAGAGTATATCCTAGAGTGTGTATACTACAGCTTTCTTGAGAAACAGAAAATACATGGTGCTCCTTTAAAATTCCAGAAGGTATACGGCGTATACCCTCCGCTAAATCTCTGCATAAATTTCACACATATCACTGCATAAATTTCTCACAATTGTTACTTTGTATTTAAAATCGCAAAAAAATTCAGCGTTTTTTATACAATTTTTCATTTTTAATATACAAAAAGTTATATGGTAAAGTACGATTAAGCTTAATTCTTGATACCATTTAAGGCCCTACATCAGTAACGCTCCGAGATAGAACGGCTAATGTTATTTCAATGGAAGAAATTTATCGCTTTCATTCCTTTGCATTTTGCTCAAATTTAATAATTTTTGTTGTTTTGAAAACCTGTAGGTTTAAACTTTGCACGTCATTTTGAAAATTTATTTCTTTTTTTAATTTTTAGGCGATACAAGTGCGTTATTTTATAGTCTTTAAAATTCACCTTTAATGTCTTATTACGAAAAATCTGTCTGACACTTTAAAATTTGGTAAAACAGCATGCAGAGTTTAATTATTTAGCTTTCAGAAAATGTTTCTTATTTTGATTTTTAAAAAAATTTAATCTATGCTATTTGTATAAAAAGTTGAAACACTTTGATTTAAAACAGTCGAAAATGGTGTTTAACTCTGCCTTTAAAAGGGAGACGCCTTAAAAGTAATTAGGGTGAAAGACGACATGGGTTTACCCTCCAGGGAGTCTTACAGGGACGAAGGTGTAAAATCTTGCCTGTGGCTATTAGTAAAATGTTGTTTGCTGCTTTAGGATGAAAAAATAAAAACATCCTTTCCTGAATGTATGATATTTCAAGCAAGAAGTTCGATCAGAAATGAATTTCAGAAATGATGTAAATACATGTTGATTTCAAAAAGTTTGTTTAACTAGGCATACTAATCTCAAATGTACTTTAAAAGCATGATTGATTTCGAATAAAAACACATTTACCATTTTTATTATTTTTCTTCCATATATTTGAAGTAAAAAAGATTCTTTAATTGCGTGCAACATCAAAGTGAAATATTCGTTAATTCATAAAACATAATAGAATTAACTTTTTGTCATCTGCAGTCGACAAAGGGAAAAGAAGAAAGGGCAGAAAGAAAATAACAATGGTTCTGACATTAAAAATGAATTGATATATTCGCGAATAAATACATTTGTATTAAATTTTTCTATATCTTTTTTTTTTTTTTTTTTTTTTTTTGTATCATTCTTTTAGACAATTCTTAATGAATTAGTTTAAATGTTCCTTTTCATAAATACTTCATAAATATTTCTATTTTAATCAATAAAAGTTTGCAGTATACCCACTCTAAAATATAAAGTAATTATTATGCAATTCATGATTAAATTGGATAACACTAATTTAAAAGATAGAAATATATTTATTTTGACACTTCTATCGAAAATTATGACTAATTTACAATACTTTAGCATATATATTCTGTTGCGGTAAAATTCACATCCGTAAATGATATATTTATGCTTTATTGTATATAAATTGTCTTTCCTTTCTTTTTCCCTTTTAGAAAGATAAACGAATGATTTTAAAGTTCTTATACTATTTTAACTAAATAATACGCATATATTCCAAAGCCTGTCATAGTCTAACTGATCTAAATTTTAGAATAACGGTTTTTTTCAGTCACGCGAAAAGACAAACTCAATTATACTAAACCTACGGAAGATTTTTTATAAAGATGCCATATTTTCATTCCAATTTTTATTTTATTTTTTTTTTTTTCTGCATAGTATAGCTGACGATGTTTAGTATAGAGGCCGCTTTTCACTTTTTTTGATACTGATTGTAGATTTTAAATATGAGGATAATATCACTTTTGAAAATGGTTCCGAAAATGAAACTGTCCTGTAAAGAAAATTAAAAAAGTAGAAAAAGGCCTCTGAAGAGATCGTTCTGAGCTATTAAAGAGGTAAAAAATATTAAAATGTAGACGAGATTTATTTATAAATTTCGGCCGTTGGATTATCGTCGAAAGAATGATCATAAGCTAGTAAATTGTTTCGCTTAATTACAGTTTTTTTTAAATACCCGTAAAATAAATCGAAAAGAAATAGAAAATGGCCTTTGTGCAAATCGATATCAACTAGGCAAAGTAAGAAAAAAAATACTTAAAACACAGACGATAAACTTTTATAAATTTCTTTCATAGCATTAGCTTTAAACCGAAGGCATTGTTTCGTTTAACTGCAGTAGCCTCTTTAAAATAAATGAAATCGTGAAAGATATTCAATGTAAGAGAGAAAAAATTTTTTTTTTTTAAATGTAGGCGAGATATCTCTATAAATTTCTACAATGGGATTTCGCTTGACTGAAGTAAGTCACTTTAAAATACCTGTATCGAAATCAAAAATTGTAATACGGCCTTTGTACAGAAAGATCTCAGCTGTTCAATATAAAAAAGATTATTAATTAAAATATAGACAGATATTTCTATAAATTTCTGTCATAGGATTTCGCTTAATTGAAGTAAACACCTTTAAAATACCCGTAAAAAATCGAAAAAAATATAAAGAAGTATTTGTACAGAAATATCTCAGAAATTCAATGCTAAAAAAATCATTTAAAAAATTAAAATGTTGACGAGATATCTTTATAAATTTCTATAATGGGATTTCTCTCTATTCAAGTAAACCACTTTAAAATACCCGTAAAAAATCTAAAAAATGTAAAAAGGTCTTTGTACAGAGAAATCTCCGATATCTAATGCCCCCACCCCCGAAAAAAAGTTTAAAGACAATTAAAATACAAACGAGATAGCTTTAAAAAAATTTTAAATGTGATTTAGCTCTATTGAAGTAAGTAATTATAAAATACCCATAACAAAATCGAAAAGATATAAAACGTTCTTTGTAAAGAAAGATATGTTATATAATGAAACAAAAATTACAAGTATTAAAATGATCTTTAGAAATGACTTTTAAATGATCTTAAAGATATCTTTATAAATTTCTACCATGGGATTCTGCTTGATTGAGGTCAGTTTATATTTACTTGTAGACGAGATATCTTTATAAATTTCTAACATTCAATGTTAAAAAAATCATTTAAAAATATTAAAATGTAGAAGAGAAAAATATATATTTATATGAACTTCAAAACTTCATAGGATTTCGCTTGATTGAAGTAAGCCCCTTTAAAACCCCCATAACAAAATCGAAAAAATATAAAACGGTCTTTGTACCGAAAGATCTCAGATATCCAATGCCAAAAAATCATTTAAAAAGATTTAAATGTAGAAAAGATACATTTATAAATTTCTACTATAGGATTTCGCTTGACTGAAGTAGCCTCTTTAAACACCTGTAAACAAAACCAAAAAAGTACAAAACGTTCTTCACACCGAAAGATCTCAGCTATCTAATGACAAAAAAATCATTTAAAAATATTAAAATGTAGAAAAGATAATTTTATAAATTTCTACCATTGGATTTCACTTGACTGAAGTAGCCTCATTAAAACACCTGTAAACAAAATCAAAAGAGTAGAAAACGGCCTTTGTACCGAAAAATTTCAGCTATCCAATGCTAAAAAATCATTTAAAAATAATAAAATGTAGGAGAGATATTTTTATAAATTTCTACCAATGGATTTCACTTGACTGAAGAAGCTTTTTTAAAATTCCCCTAAACAAACTCGAAAAAGTACAAAACGGTCTTTGTACCAAAAGATCTCAGCTATGCCATGACAAAAAATCATTTAAAATATTAAAATGTAGGAGAGATTTTTTTATAAATTTCTACAAATGGATTTCACTTGACTGAAGTAGCTTTTTTAAAATTCCCCTAAACAAACTCGAAAAAGTACAAATGATCTTCGTACCAAAAGATCTCAGCTATCCAATGCCAAAAAATCATTTAAAAATATTAAAATGTAGGAGAGATATTTTTATAAATTTCTACCAATGGATTTCACTTGACTGAAGTAGCTTTTTTAAAATTCCCCTAAACAAACTCGAAAAAGTACAAAACGGTCTTTATATGGAAAGATCTCATCTATCCCATGACAAAAAATCATTTAAAAATATTAAAATGTAGGAGAGATATAATTATAAATTTCTACCAATGGATTTCACTTGACTGAAGTAGCTTTTTTAAAATTCCCCTAAACAAACTCGAAAAAGTACAAAAAGGTCTTTGCACCAAAAGATCTCAGCTATCCAATGCCAAAAAATCATTTAAAAACATTAAAATGTAGGAGAGATATTTTTATAAATTTCGACAAATGGATTTCACTTGACTGAAGTAGCTTTTTTAAAATTCCCGTAAATAAACTCGAAAAAGTACAAAACGGTCTTTGTACCAAAAGATCTCAGCTATCAAATGACAAAAAAACATTTAAAAATATTAAAATGTAGGAGAGATATTTTTATAAATTTCTACCAATGGATTTCCCTTGACTGAAGTAGCTTTTTTAAAATTCCCCTAAATAAACTCGAAAAAGTACAAAACGGTCTTTGTACCAAAAGATCTCAGCTATCCCATGACAAAAAATCACTTAAAAATATTAAAATGTAGGAGAGATATGTTTCTAAATTTCTACCAATGGATTTCACTTGACTGAAGTAGCTTTTTTAAAATTTCCCTAAACAAACTCGAAAAAGTACAAAACGGTCTTTGTACCAAAAGATCTCAGCTATTCCATGACACACACACACACATACACACACACAAAAAAAAAACATTAAAAAATATAAAAATGTAGAAGAGATATTTTTATAAATTTCTACCAATGGATTTCACTTGACTGAAGTAGCCTCATCAAAACACCTGTAAACAAAATAAAAAAAATACAAAACGGTCTTTCGGAAGATCGGAAGAAAACGGAGGTCTTTCAAAAGGTCTTTCGGAAGAAAACGGAAAGATCTCAGCTATTCCATGAAAAAAATCATTTAAAAATATTAAAATGTAGGAGAGATATTTTTATTAATTTCTACCAATGGATTTCACTTGACTGAAGTAGCTTTTCTAAAATTCCCCTAAACAAACTCGAAAAAGCACAAAACGGTCTTTGTACCAAAAGATCTCAGCTATCCCATGACAAAAAAACATTTAAAAATATTAAAATGTAGGAGAGATATTTTTATAAATTTCTACCAATGGATTTCACGTGACTGAAGTAGCTTTTTTAAAATTCCCCTAAACAAACTCGAAAAAGTACAAAACGGTCTTTGTATCGAAAGATTTCGCCTATCCCATGACAAAAAATCATTTAAAAATATTAAAATGTAGGAGAGATATGTTTATAAATTTCTACCAATGGATTTCACGTGACTGAAGTAGCTTTTTTAAAATTCCCCTAAACAAACTCGAAAAAGTACAAATGATCTTCGTACCAAAAGATCTCAGCTATCCAATGCCAAAAAATCATTTAAAAATATTAAAATGTAGGAGAGATATTTTTATAAATTTCTACCAATGGATTTCACTTGACTGAAGTAGCTTTTTTAAAATTCCCCTAAAAAAAGTCGAAAAAGTACAAAACGGTCTTTGTACCAAAAGATCACAGCTATACCAAGACAATAAAAACATTTAAAAATATTGAAATGTAGAAGAGATATTTTTATAAATTTCTACCATTGGATTTCACTTGAGTGAAGTAGCTTTTTTAAAATTTCCCTAAACAAAGTTGAAAAAGTACAAAACCATCTTTATATCGAAAGATCTCAGCTATTCCATGACAAAAGAATCATTTAAAAATATTAAAATGTAGGAGATATATTTTTATAAATTTCTACCATTGGATTTCACTTGAGTGAAGTAGCTTTTTTAAAATTTCCCTAAACAAAGTTGAAAAAGTACAAAACCATCTTTATATCGAAAGATCTCAGCTATTCCATGACAAAAGAATCATTTAAAAATATTAAAATGTAGGAGAGATATTTTTATAAATTTCTACCAATGGATTTCACTTGACTTAAGTAGCTTTTTTAAAATTCCCCTAAACAAACTCGAAAAAGTACAAAACGGTCTTTGATCCAAAAGATCTCAGCTATGCCATGACAAAAAATCATCTAAAAATATTAAAATGTAGGAGAGATATTTTTATAAATTTCTAACAATTGATTTCACTTGACTGAAGTAGCTTTTTTATAATTCCCTTAAACAAACTCGAAAAAGTACAAAATGGTCTTTGTACCAAAAGATCTCAGCTATCACATGACAAAAAATCATTTAAAAATATTAAAATGTAGGAGAGATATGTTTATAAATTTCTACCAATGGGTTTCACTTGACTGAAGTAGATTTTCTAAAATTCCCCTAAACAAACTCGAAAAAGTACAAAACGGTCTTTGCACCAAAAGATCTCGGCTATTCCATGACACACACACACACACACAAAAAAAAAACATTAAAAAATATTAAATTGTAGAAGAGATATTTTTATAAATTTCAACCAATGGATTTCACTTGACTGAAGTAGCCTCATCAAAACACCTGTAAACAAAATAAAAAAAGTACAAAACGGTCTTTCAGAAGATCGGAAGAAAACGGAGGTCTTTCAAAAGGTCTTTCGGAAGAAAACGGAAAGATCTCAGCTATTCCATGACAAAAAATCATTTAAAAATATTAAAATGTAGGAGAGATATTTTTATAAATTTCTACCAATGGATTTCACTTGACTGAAGTAGTTTTTTTAAAATTTCCCTAAACAAAGTCGAAAAAGTATAAAACGATCTTTGTATCGAAAGATCGCAGCTATTCCATGACAAAAAAAACATTTAAAAATATTAAAATGTAGGAGGGATATTTTTATAATTTTCCACCATTGGATTTCTCTTGACTGAAGTAGCTTTTTTAAAATTTCCGTAAACAAACTCGAAAAAGTACAAAACGATCTTTGTATCGAAAGATCTCAGATATTCCATGACAAAAAAATCATTTAAAAATATTAAAATGTAGAAGAGATATTTTTATAAATTTCTACCAATGGATTTCACTTGACTGAAGTAGCTTTTTTAAAATTCCCCTAAATAAACTCGAAAAAGTACAAAACGGTCTTTCTTTCAAAAGATCTCAGCTATCCCATGACAAAAAATCATTTAAAAATATTAAAATGTAGGAGAGCTATTTTTATAAATTTCTACTATTGGATTTCACTTGACTGAAGTAGTTTTTTTTTTAAATTTCCCTAAACAAAGTCGAAAAAGTACAAAACGATCTTTCTATCGAAAGATCGCAGCTATTCCATGACAAAAAAATCATTTAAAAATATTAAAATGTAGGAGAGATATTTTTATAAATTTCTACCAATGGATTTCACTTGACTGAAGTAGCTTTTTTAAAATTCCCGTAAATAAACTCGAAAAAGTACAAAACGGTCTTTGTTCCAAAAGATTTCAGCTATGCCATGACAAAAAATCATTTAAAAATATTAAAATGTAGGAGAGATATTTTTATAAATTTCTAACAATTGATTTCACTTGACTGAAGTAGCTTTTTTATAATTCCCTTAAACAAACTCGAAAAAGTACAAAATGGTCTTTGTACCAAAAGATTTCAGCTATGCCATGACAAAAAATCATTTAAAAATATTAAAATGTAGGAGAGATATTTTTATAAATTTCTACCAATGGATTTCACTTGACTGAAATAGTTTTTTTAAAATTCCCCTAAACAAACTCGAAAAAGTACAAAACGGTCTTTGTACCAAAAGATCTCAGCTATCCCATGACAAAAAATCATTTAAAAATATTAAAATGTAGGAGAAATATTTTTATAAATTTCTACTATTGGATTTCACTTGACTGAAGTAGTTTTTTTTAAATTTCTCTAAACAAAGTCGAAAAAGTACAAAACGATCTTTCTATCGAAAGATCGCAGCTATTCCATGACAAAAAATCATTTAAAAATATTAAAATGTTGGAGAGATTTTTTTATAAATTTCTAACAATGGATTTCAGTTGACTGAAGTAGTTTTTTTAAAATTTCCCTAAACAAAGTCGAAAAAGTACAAAACTATCTTTGTATCGAAAGATCGCAGCTATTCCATGACAAAAAAACCATTTAAAAATATTAAAATGTAGGAGAGATATTTTTATAATTTTCCACCATTGGATTTCTCTTGACTGAAGTAGCTTTTTTAAAATTTCCGTAAACAAACTCGAAAAAGTACAAAACGATCTTTGTATCGAAAGATCTCAGATATTCCATGACAAAAAAATCATTTAAAAATATTAAAATGTAGGAGAGATATTTTTATAAATTTCTACCAATGGATTTCACTTGACTGAAGTAGCTTTTTTAAAATTCCCCTAAATAAACTCGAAAAAGTACAAAACGGTCTTTCTTTCAAAAGATCTCAGCTATCCCATGACAAAAAATCATTTAAAAATATTAAAATGTAGGAGAGATATTTTTGTAAATTTCTACTATTGGATTTCACTTGACTGAAGTAGTTTTTTTTTTAAATTTCCCTAAACAAAGTCGAAAAAGTACAAAACGATCTTTCTATCGAAAGATCGCAGCTATTCCATGACAAAAAAATCTTTTAAAAATATTAAAATGTAGGAGAGATTTTTTTATAATTTTCTACCATTGGATTTCTCTTGACTGAAGTAGGTTTTTTAAAATTTCCCTAAACAAACTCGAAAAAGTACAAAACGATCTTTGTATCGAAAGATCTCAGATATTCCATGACAAAAAAATCATTTAAAAATATTAAAATGTAGGAGAGATATTTTTATAAATTTCTACTATTGGATTTCATTTGACTGAAGTAGTTTTTTTAAAATTCCCATAACAAAGTCGAAAAAGTACAAAACTTTGTACCGAAAGATCTCAGATATCCCATGACAAAAAAATCATTTAAAAATATTAAAATGTAGAAGAGATTTTTTTTATAATTTTCTACCATTGGATTTCACTTGACTGAAGTAGCTTTTTTACAATTCCCCTAAACAAACTCGAAAAAGTACAAAACGGTCTTTGTACCAAAAGATCTCAGCCATCCCATGACAAAAAATCATTTAAAAATATTAAAATGTAGGAGAGATATTTTTATAAATTTCTACTATTGGATTTCACTTGACTGAAGTAGCTTTTTTAAAATTCCCCTAAAAAAAGTCGAAAAAGTACAAAACGGTCTTTGTACCAAAAGATCACAGCTATTCCAAGACAATAAAAACATTTAAAAATATTGAAATGTAGAAGAGATATTTTTATAAATTTCTAGCAATGGATTTCACTTGACTGAAGTAGCCTCATCAAGACACCTGTAAAAAAATACAATAAAAAAAAAATAAAAAAAGTATAAAACGGTCTTTTCACCGATAGATCTCAGCTAGCCAATGCCAAAAAATCATTTAAAAATATTAAAATGTAGGAGAGATATTTTTATAAATTTCTACCAATGGATTTCACTTGACTGAAGTAGCTTTTTTAAAATTTCCCTAAACAAAGTCGAAAAAGAACAAAACGGTCTTTGTACCGAAAGATCTCAGCTATCGAATTACAAAAAAATCATTTAAAAATATTAAAATGTAGAGGAGATATTTTTATAAATTCCTACCAATGGATTTCACTTGACTGAAGTAGCTTTTTTTAAATTCCCCTAAACAAACTCAAAAAAGTACAAAACGATCTTTATATCGAAAGATATCAGCTATTCCATGACAAAAAAAATCATTTAAAAATATTAAAATGTAGGAGAGATATTTTCATAAATTCCTACCAATGGATTTCACTTGACTGAAGTAGCTTTTTTAAAATTCCCCTGAACAAACTCAAAAAAGGACAAAACGGTCTTTGTACCAAACGATCTCAGCTATGCCATGACAAAAAATCATTTAAAAGTATTAAAATGTAGGAGAGATATTTTTATAAATTTCTAACAGTGGATTTCACTTGACTGAAGTAGCTTTTTTATAATTCCCCTAAACAAACTCGAAAAAGTACAAAATGGTCTTTGTACCAAAAGATCTCAGCTATCCCATGACAAAAAATCATTTAAAAATATTAAAATGTAGGAGAGATATGTTTATAAATTTCTACCAATGGATTTCACTTGACTGAAGTAGCTTTTCTAAAATTCCCCTAAACAAACTCGATAAAGTACAAAACGGTCTTTGTACCAAAAGATCTCGGCTATTCCATGACACACACACAGATACACACACACAAAAAAAACATTAAAAAATATTAAATTGTAGAAGAGATATTTTTATAAATTTCAACCAATGGATTTCACTTGACTGAAGTAGCCTCATCAAAACACCTGTAAACAAAATAAAAAAAGTACAAAACGGTCTTTCAGGAAGAAAACGGAGGTCTTTCAAAAGATCTTTCGGAAGAAAACGGAAAGATCTCAGCTATTCCATGACAAAAAATCATTTAAAAATATTAAAATGTAGGAGAGATATTTATATAAATTTCTACCAATGGATTTCACTTGACTGAAGTAGCTTTTTTAAAATTCCCCTAAACAAACTCGAAAAAGTACAAAACGGTCTTTGTACCAAAAGATCTCAGCTATCCCATGTCAAAAAATCATTTAAAAATATTAAAATGTAGGAGAGATTTTTTATAAATTTCTAACAATGGATTTCAGTTGTCTAAAGTAGTTTTTTAAAATTTCCCTAAACAAAGTCGAAAAAGTACAAAACGATCTTTGTATCGAAAGATCGCAGCTATTCCATGACAAAAAAACCATTTAAAAATATTAAAATGTATGAGAGATATTTTTATAATTTTCTACCATTGGATTTCTCTTGACTGAAGTAGCTTTTTTAAAATTTCCCTAAACAAACTCGAAAAAGTACAAAACGATCTTTGAATCGAAAGATCTCAGATATTCCATGACAAACATATCATTTAAAAATATTAAAATGTAGGAGAGATATTTTTTATAAATTTCTGCTATTGGATTTTACTTGACTGAAGTAGTTTTTTTAAAATTCCCATAAACAAAGTCGAAAAAGTACAAAACTTTGCACCGAAAGATCTCAGATATCCCATGACAAAAAAATCATTTAAAAATATTAAAATGTAGAAGAGATATTTTTATAAATTTCTAGCAATGGATTTCACTTAACTGAAAAAGCTTTTATAAAATTCCCTTAAAAAAAGTCTTAAAAGTACAAAACGGTCTTTGTACCAAAAGATCACAGCTATCCCAAGACAAGAAAAACATTTTAAAATATTGAAATGTAGAAGAGATATTTTTATAAATTTCTAACAATGGATTTCACTTGACTGAAGTAGCCTCATCAAAACACCTGTAAAAAGAAAATAAAAATAAAAATAAAAATAAAAAAGTATAAAACGGTCTTTTCACCGATAGATCTCAGCTATTCAAGGCCAAAAAATCATTTAAAAATATTAAAATGTAGGAGAGATATTTTTATAAATTTCTAACAATTGATTTCACTTGACTGAAGTAGCTTTTTTAAAATTTCCCTAAAGAAAGTCTAAAATATAAAAAACGGTCTTTGTACAGAAAGATCTCAGCCATCCCATGACATAAAAATCATTTAAAAATATTAAAATGTAGGAGAGATTTTTTTTATAAATTTGTACCATTGGATTTCACTTGACTGAAGTAGCTTTTTTAAAATTTCCCTAAACGAAGTCGAAAAAGTACAAAACGATCTTTGTACCGAAAGATATCAGCTATCCAATGATAAAAAAAATCATTTAAAAATATTAAAATGTAGAAGAGATATTTTTATAAATTTCTACCAATGGATTTCACTTGACTGAAGTAGCCTCTTTAAAACACCTGTAAACATATTAAAAAAAGCACAAAACGGTCTTTGTACCGAATGATCTCAGCTATCCAATGACAAAAAAATCGCTTAAAAATATTAAAATGTAGAAGAGATATTTTTATAAATTTCTACCAATGGATTTCACTTGACTGAAGTAGCCTCTTTAAAACACCTGTAAGCAAAGTCGAAAAAGTACAAAACGGTCTTTGTACCGAAAGATCTTAGCTATCCCATAACAACAGAATCATTTAAATATATTAAAATGTAGATGAGATATTTTTATATATTCCTACCATTGGATTTTACTTGACTGAAATAGCTTTTTTAAAATTCCCCTACACAAAGTCGAAAAAGTACAAAACGGTCTTTGTACCGAAAGATCTGAGATATCGAATGCCAAAAAATAATTTAAAAATATTAAAATGTAGAAGAGATATTTTTATAAATTCCTACCACTGGATTTCACTTAACTGAAGTAGATTTTTTAAAATTCCCCTAAACAAAATCGAAAAAGTACAAAACGGTCTTTGTACCGATAGATCTGAGATATCGAATGCCAAAAAATAATTTAAAAATATTAAAATGCAGAAGAGATATTTTTATAAATTTCTACCACTGGATTTCACTTGACTGAAGTAGATTTTTTAAAATTTCCCTAAACAAAGTCGAAAAAGTACAAAACGATCTTTGTACCGAAAGATCTCATCTATCCAATGACAAAAATTCATTTAAAAATATTAAAATGTAGAAGAGATATTTTTATAAATTTCTTCCATTGGATTTCATTTGACTGAAATAGCTTTTTTAAAATTCCCCTAAAGAAGGTCGAAAAGTACAAAACGGTCTTTGTACCGAAATATCTGAGATATCGAATGCCAAAAAATAATTTAAAAATATAAAAATGTAGAAGAGATATTTTTATAAATTTCTTCCATTGGATTTCACTTGACTGAAGTAGCCTCTTTAAAGCACCTGTAAACAAAATAAAAAAAGTACAAAACGGTCTTTATACCGAAAAATCTCAGCTGTTCAATGCTAAAAAATCATTTAAAAATATTAAAATACAAACGAGATATCTTAAAAATTTCTATCTTGGGATTTCGCTCTATTGATGTAAGCCACTATAAAATACTCGTAACAAAATCAAAAAAATAAAAAACAGTCTTTGTTCAGTTCAATGATCTCAGCTATTCAATGCTAAAAAAATCATTTAAAAATATTAAAATGTAGAGGATATTCTTTGGAAAATGTTTATTGTGCAATCTCTGACATAATAATCACGATCTGTATGTTGTCTTTTAAAATTAAATATAAATGATTCAATTTCACTTGAAACTATCTAACAAAAAAGGTCAATGTTTACTTGTTTTAAAACGGATCCGAGTGTTTTGGTCAGAGATTATCTCGAAGAAACTATCCAAATGCACATATCCCTCGGGCTATCAGTATTGAAAAGGTGCGAGAATTTTTAGCATTTGCTAATGACTTTTTTCTTCCTGGGGTATCTTATCCCCTTTTTATCGCCTGGAGGTAAAGGGTGGCGTGAGATGACCATTTTCTTATTAATTACAAGCTTGGAAAATATCATTGGTCTTTTAAAGTGTCAATCTTTGGGTTCGGGATACGCCTTCCTGGTGGCAACACGCATAGGTTTGTGATAAGATTTTGAGTTTCGGTTTGACTGATGCAGGCTCTTTGCGTTGTTACCTTTCCGTTTCAATTTAATTTGTCTGCTTTTAGGTGCTCCCCCAGTTTTTAGAATTGTAATACATTATTCTCTAAGAATAATGTATTACAATTCTAAAAACCGGGCCTTCAAAAAAATTCCGGGCCTTGGGCCCGGACGACACGTATACGTGCCGCAAAAAGGTTTAAGAATCCCTGTTTATACCCACCAGTGAAATTTTGCTGTAAAATTTGCCTTATTTAATTAAAGCATTTTCTCGATTTAATAAATCACAAATTTCTGTTTTTAAAAAAACCGGTGAGAAAACATTAAAATTTTAGTAAAAGGTTCCCGTATAAACGGGCGAAAGCTAAATATATATATTTTATATTTATTTATTTTTAAATTTTAGTTCAAGTACCATTTTTATTTTATGAAAGTTAGCAGAATTTAATTTAGTCATATAAATAAACTTTTGCACCATTATGCAACAGCAACAAGATTTAAAATTTAACGAAAATGCGAATTTGGTTGAAAATATTTTGTTTATAGAAGAAAATTCAAATGAAGAGCGCATGAAGCTTGTTAATCGAAATGTTTAAATTTATGACGAAATTTCAACAAAAGTTGCCGGTTGTATTTATCTCAGAGCAAATTCATGTAAAATATGTTATTTGGCCGCGAATTTCGAGAGACAAATCTACAACAAAATAAGCAACACAGCAATTTTCATTAAAGCTATCGAATGTTTGTCGCGTAATTTAAATTTTAATAAAATTTTAGGAAAAAAAAATATTCTTTTATGATTTGTTATCATAATAATGGAAAAAATAGTTTTATCACTTTAACTTCCACACTTTTAAAAAGTTTAGTTAAAATTATCAATAAAAACGTAAAATTATGCGTTAATTAGATTATAAAACATTTTTCAACGCATTCAGATAACTATAACAAAACTTTATTGTTTAATATCGTAAAAAACGATGCAAGTAATACAGCTCATATTCAAAATATTAGAATAATTACCTTTTTTTTAGAAATTGAAAATATTGTTTGGTAATTTAATGTCTTTTAATGAAAATATGCAAACGATATTTTTATTAAGAACTTATTGTTGATTAAACTTACTTGTTATCTTAAATTTAATATCATTTTTGAAAAGATTAATTGCAAAAAAAATTATTTTGAAAAGTCAAAATATTAGAATATTTATTCAAGTGGTTCGAAATATTAGAATATTCCACATAAATTCTCCTTTAATTATTACCAATTCTTAACTGGTGGCATCATTGATTAAATTCAGACTAATTTATTTAAAATCAGTATTCTTTTTTGCAGTTTGTTTCTTTTTCGTCTTAAAATGGGCCGTGTGAGTGATATTCCTGAATCTACTAAACTTCGTATGGTTGATTTGTATCGGCACGGTAAAAATCAATGTTTTATAGCGAATTATTTACATTGTTCGCAATCGAGCGTTAGTAAAATACTAACACAATATTCAAACATTGGAAAATTTCAAAATAATCGCCGAAATGGTGGCCGAAAACCAAAAACATCTGCTAGAGATGACAGAAAACTGAAGCGTATAGTTAAGAAAAACCGTTTTAAAAGTGTGCGATTCTTGCACCGAAAATGGAAAGAAGAAGGAGTTGAAGTTTCTACATCGACAACATTAAGACGTCTCCATAAATTTAAATTTGAATCTCGTGTACCGAAAACAAAACCTCTCATGACTGCAAGACAAAAGCGTATAAGATTGAATTGGTGTAAATCAAGACGTTTATGGAGCAATGAAGATTGGAAAAATATATTATTTAGTGGTGAAAGTATGTTTTGTGTTTCATATGGTAATCAAGGTATTCGAGTTTGGAGAATGAAGCAAGAAGCATTTGATAAAGAATGCCTTAAACGTTCCGTAAAATTTGCTGCTAGTGTCATGGTTTGGGGTTGTATGAGTGCAGAAGGACCTGGAAAGTAATGCATCGTCTACGAAAATGTTAACTCTCTGATATATCAAAAAATTTTAGAATATTACATGATTTTATCATCAGAAGATTTATTTGAAGATGATTTCATCTTTCAACAAGATTTAGCGTCCCCGCATACCTCGGTGTCAACTAAGAATTGGTTCCGCCAACGCAACATTAAGGTACTTCCTTGGCCACCAAATTCACCAGATCTTAATCCCATCGAAAACTTATGGTGTATAATGAAGAAAAAACCTCAAGAAAATCCTCCTTCAAGTAAAACTGAGTTAGTGGCACGTATAAAGTCTATTTGGGCTAATATTGATAGAAATGTTTGTAAACACCTTGTATACAGTATGCAAGATCTATTGTATGCTGTTATGAAAGCTAAAGGGGATGCTACAAAATATTAACTACCATTTACTTCATATTCATAAGGTAATATTGTTGCGTAAAATAAAATATTCTACTATTTTGAACCAATCTAAATTTTATTCTAATATTCTGGTGTGTTTAAGGAAGCTGTATACCTAATTTATTGTGCTGTATTTTATATTTTATAAATGTTAAAATCTTATCTAAACATTCCAGATTTAATTTATAAGAAATTTAATTGCATTTACTTAGTATAAAAAATAAATAAATGACAAATAATTTTTTCTTATTACTTTTTCTCAATTATTCTAATATTTTGAATATGAGCTGTAATTTGTAAAAAAGTATAACACGTTTGAAAACTTAATTTCAATCAAAATATAAAAAATAAATGAAAATTTCGTACATTCCTGTATATGTATATACATTATAAATTTATCATATAATGCATAATATGCTAAAATATTTAACAGTTAGGTAACGGATAGCACAGTTGAAAATTCCCCTTCAGTAATTTCCGTCAATAAATGGAAATGTACTTCAGCTGTTTTGTGCAATCCTGTATTTCATTTATAGAATTTATGTACACTAAATAGTACGCAATTTCTTTTCAATTTAAAAAAAGCGTTCCCAAACTGAAACCGCACTTCCAGCAATTATTGTTCATAGAGATCTGCGGGCCCGGACCTCGTCCGTACCCATGCAATCTTCCTTCATTTTACCGTAGTAATGAACTATTGAAAACTCAATTCGCATATTAAAACGCAATTGGCCTGCCAAGTCATAGCTTCAGTCATAGTCGTAGGAACCGGGGGAGCTGTGGCTACCTCTAGAACATTTCATGCGGGCTCAGCCCCCCCCCCTCCTCCCTGGTGAAATTCTAGCACTACATCTGTTTACGATGCATAAAAAGTAAAATATACTACTAATTGAATAAAAAATAAAATATACTTTTTCAAGGAAATTCATACAATAGAGAATAAAGAGAAGAAAAAGAGGGAGTGGTGAGCACACTTTTTGTGTTTTTGTGCCTTTCTCTTTTTCCTCATAGTTTACAATCCTTTCGATTGCAAGAAATTTTTTACATGTTTTGTACAGTGCACAAATCATTCCTTAGACCTGCAAGGAATGATTGCTCTGCAAGATGTGGCGATATCGAATCTACTTAGAGAATCGTCCAAACGGAGATATGTCTACAAGACCATTGTTTTTCGCCAACTAAAATGAAGAAGAAAGAAACATAAACTTAAAATCAAAACATTTGCTTTCTCTCTGCCCGACCATATGGACAGTTTGATTTGCTGCTATACCGAGATTCGTGGAAAATTATACAAGAGCTTTTGAGACTCTTGATGCATTATTGAAAGATCTGACAGCACTGCATCGTGAGAAAAAGGCTGTAGTTAAAGAATTTATAGGAAGCTCCCCGAATATGATTAAGGAACTTTTTGGTCCTTTGCGAAATCTTAACGAACGTTTTGCAAACAACTGAATTTTCTGCCTCAAGCGTTAAGAACGCCGTTTCAAAGTTAGAAAAAACAATACAACGTATGACAGAGGACAGCCATTACGAAACTCTCAACAAGAAATGGGATAAAAAAGCGTCCACATTAAATTTAGAAATGAAAATGACGAGAATCTCTAGGCAAAAGATAGTTCCAATAAGATATGGGCGGAGAAGCCATACCTCCGCTCCAATACCACTTGGACAAGAAGAAAAATTGCGAGTAAATTTCAGAGAAGCTTTAGACATCATTACTAACAAGGAAGGTCTCCATTGGGGGCATACTCAGAATTTTTTGAAAAAAATACGAATTAAACTACTCATGTAGGTAATAAAGGATCAGTGAAAATTAGCGGCGGAATTACATTATTAGATATGTAAAAAAATAAAATAGTTTGGAATAATTGGCGTGAAAAGCTGAAAGCGACGCGGGATTTGGCGAGCAGTGCATTTCCTCGCCAAAAGCAGACGATTTTAACGAATCTGAAAATTGATTTTAATTGACTTCACTGTTAAATATCTGCAGCATTTACTGCAACGTCACTCCACTACTTTTATAGAATGTCTCTCTTCTGACTAATGAGAATGCTCCATAGCACGGTGAATTGACCGTGTCATACACTGTTAAAAATCTGCTGCATTTTGTTGCAACGCACTCCACCACTTGTGTATAATATCTCTGTTCGAACCAATGAGAAAGCTCCATTTCACGGCCAAGTAACCGTTTTCTATACGAGCAAGGGAGTGCGTTGCAACAAAATGCAGCAGATTTTTAAGTGTATTTTTCAATTTGGAACAATTTTAATCAATTTAAATTGTGTTTTAAATGATAAAATATATTAATTTCATTTTGTTATAAGTACATATAAACGTATATGACAAAATTAAACTTAAAGTAAAGTAAAAATGCAAACTAAAATTACTTAAATTAAACTTATTTAGATAAATTGAACATAGAAAGTTTTTTCTTTAAAAAGTATTCGAAGCGTAAAAGCGTATTTTTCAAAATTTCGTTTTTTCGCCAACCGGAGATAAATCGCCAAATAAACGAAATTTTTATTATTTTTTTACGGACGTTATAAGGAGGTTCCGCCGAAAGTTTTTTTATAAACATATATAACTATATGAGAAGAACATTCTGTAATTTTTTCAGATTTTTCTGAGTATGCCCGTATGGAGACCTTCCTTGTAAGATCAAAAGCCTTTTGATTCTCTCATGAAGATCGGATCCTTAATCACGGACACAGCTTTAGCCTCTTCCGAAGATCTTAAACAAAAGCTTGCAATACACTTTATGATTTTGACTTGAGAAATCTTACTACTCAGTTGACGCTTTTACCAACACTATTCTCAACAGAATTTATTTTGCCAACATCAGTAGTTAACTGAGAGATCTTTCAATGCTCTTCGCCCGCTTCAAATACACATCTGAGTAACAATGGGTTAACAAAGTCTCAATCACTTGATACCACTGCATATTTATAATAAAGAGGGGGCCTTTAAAATTGATTTGGAAGAGATTTGTAAAGAATTTGTAAGCAAAACAACAGAAAGAACTTTGATTTTTAGTAAATGTGAGTGAGGAAAGTCTTAAATTTGAATATTGTATTTGGGATCGTCCATAAATTAAGTTTCTGTGTATCAAGTATAGGGTAGATGTGCCAGTAATGGGCCACCTCGCACTTTTTGGTTTATAAAAAAATAATAAATAATAGTTAAGCTTTTATTATTTTTTTCTGAACTCTACCTTGCATGCTTTATAAGCTGGATTAATTTTTTACACTTTTCGTCAAAACAATTAGGAAGCAGAAAATAAAGTTTCACAGTTTTTCTGTTTTTCACTGAAAATCTTAATGAACAAGCTAAGAGCAGACTTTACTTACTTAGTTTTATATCTTTTTTATTTTTCCGTAAAAATTGAATGTTTTTGTTTGGTTAGCAATATAAAACATTGAATTTAATATACCAATGGCCATTTAGAAAATTTTATTTATTTTTAAGATTTTAGGAGGGGTGGTCCATTACTGGATTGCTTATTTCGTGATTTGCCAGTAATGGGCCACCCAAGTGACCAATACTAAAAGTGTAATTTCAGTAGTGATAAAATATTTTGATTTAACTGAAAACTAAATAAACAAATTTAATACTTAAATTTTACTTACTAGAATTTAATAAAGACAATTTCTTTATAAATACAGTCAAGTCTCTCTATAACGAAACTCCATACATCGAATTTCTCTATATAACGAATTTTTAGTAGGAATGTTCCCCTTTTCCCATGATTACATTAAAAACAGTCTCTATATAGCGAAATATCTATCTCCATATAACGAATAGTTTCATAAAATGTTCTTTATTCAGTTGTTAAAAAAAACTTCGAAATCACATGAAATCAAATTTCCATCTCTTATTCCTAATTTATCGTTCAGTGCTGAGTTTTTTTTTATATTACTCCTCTGCTTGAATTTTCTTGTTCCTTAAGTCCAACAAATTCATCAACCCCCTCCTTTCACACACCTTTCAACATCCTTCTCAAAACAGTGTTAATTGAATAGTTATACATATAAGAACGGGATCAATGGGGGTAATTGAAGAAAAAACAATTTACAATTGCTTCAAAAAAGGCCGAATTTTGTATACAAGAGGATAATGTGGATTCTGAGGAAGAAGAAGATGCGACTTACGTAGACATAAAAAGAACAAGTTGGAAATTGCACGTGAATGTAGCAAATGAGGTGCGTTCGTACGATAACGAAATTTTTAAAATATTCAGATCTTGCTTTTATAGTAAATAGTACTTCGGATACAGTATATTGGTTGAAATTCTATAAATATACAGGAATAGTAATTCTTATTACACCTCAGCAACGTATATCTTATTCATAAAATATGAAATAGTTGAATATAATTAAAACACGTACCAAACCATGTTTCCCCGTATAGCATTATATAGTGGAATACTTTTGTGTAGTCCTGTAATTTCATAATAAAAATTCTTTGCGTCACAGATTGTACAGAATGCATATTTTAGTATATATTTCATAGATTCATGCCAATTCTATTATGTTCGAATGAGTGTAACATCATTAAAATGCATTTGAAACTTCTTCCCCATTGACCGTAATATAACGGAATCCTTTTGATTGTCCCTGTAATTGATCTATGCATCCGATTTTCATAACATTTGAAATGACTCGACAAAATTACGCAATAATTATATGTTTTAAATTTCAAACGATTAAAATGCATTTAAAACTTTTTCCCCTATTGACCGTAATGTAACGGAATCCTTTTGAATGCCCCTGTAATTGATCTATCCATCCGATTTTCATAAAATTTGAAATGACTCGACAAAATTGTGTAATAATTATGTATTTTAAATTTCAAACGATTCGGTTGGATAGTTTTCCGTTGTTATATGCGGACAGACAAACTGACAGATAGACAGACTGTCAGACAAACGGACAGATAGATGGTCAGACAGACGGACTGAACGACAATTATAGGTGCTACCTATTTACATAATTACGAACGCACCTAAAAATACTTATCTGTTATTTTTTGTAGGGTGGCCCATTACTGGAACATAGGCGGTCCATTACTGGAACATAGGTGGCCCATTACTGGGCATTTGGGTGTTTAGACATATTTCTATTATTTAAAATGAAATTTTTATTTCTATTGGGAAATGTAACTGTGGGATTAGTTAAATATTGTTGAAAGATTAATCTAATATGAAAAAAAATAGAATACAATAATTATAACTATTAATAAAAAATTATTTTTTAGAGAAATTTCTTAAGGTGGCCCATTACTGGCACATCTACCCTATATACTATATGGCTAAAGGTGACCGCCCACATGCGGTTTTAGACATTTTGTTAAATAACTAAAAAAATACACGAGGAATCATCCTGAAACTCTAAGTGTGTAAACAAAATAGTACAGGTCATATATTTCCGTGAAGATTTTTTTTCCGGAACACCATAAGGGACCGTCAACAAATTTAAAAAGAACGAATATCTTTTGTATCTGAATCCATTTATCGACTGATTAGTGTCAATATAGAATACACAATATGGCACGTACTACTATATGTGGATACAGCCCCTCATTTTTTTGCTTGCATTTTTTGGGAACAACGGATTTTGATCTTATTCTATTGATGATCAGAATTTTAAAGCTTGTTTTTGAGACTTTCACAAAAGTTGCTCTCTATATTTAGCTAACACAACAGGCAAATAAAATTTTGATAGTGTCTAAGCATGCGCCATGAAAAACTATTTAGTAAACCTACTCATCTTTCATACAATTTTTATTATTTTTTAAATATTGATTGCAGTGTATTGTGTGCAATGTTGTTTGTCACATTTGCGGAAAAGAACGTTATTTTATATTAAGAACTCTGAAAATTATAAGCAAAAAACTTGAAAAAATTAGGGCCTGTTTTTATAAAAACTTTATTTTTTCAATGAGTACACAAGCTATTCACATAAAAATGAGCACAGTTTATAACAATAAACAACTTAATCACAATCTACAATTTGAACACTTTTGCTACATTAGTTTTGACAGGGTTATCCGTAAGATATTGGTTCTTTTTTCAATTTGTTGGTGGTCCCCTATGGAATTTCAGAAAAAAAAATCTTCACAGAAATATATGACCTATACTATTATGTTTACATAGTTAGAGTTTCAGGATAATTCATCATGCATTTTTCTAGATATTTAACAAAATGTCTAAAATCGCCAGCGGCCGGCCACCTTTGGCCATATAGTGTATCAAAAGAATTATTTTAACTAAATTAAAGATTTGGTGATGTTTTGATACGCTTCTACTTTAAATTCCTGTGCTGACTGCTATTGGCAAAAAAATATTTGTACACTTCATTTTTTTAAATTATAATGAAATTAAACAAAATATTTAAGCAAAAAATACTGTAATACATTAATTTAATGCATTATAATATTATAGAAGCAAAAACAAAATTAAACGAATCGATTTTTTATATTATAATAAACAAATATACAAAAATATAATGCAAAAAAAGTATTTGTACACTATATTAATGTGATATAATTAATGAAAATTTAGTAAAATGATACAAATTAATATTTTGTGTGAATTCATTTAGTGTTTATGACTACTTCTAGGTGGTGTGACATACATTCCACCAACTTTTTTGTAGCGGTCTGGTTAATGTTATTCCATGACACAATAACAGCTTTTTTAAAACTGTTTTTTACTAATACATATTTTTTTCGGATTTTTGCATCCAATAGCATCTGCAAATTTTCTATTGGATTCAAGACTAGAGATTTTAGAGGAGTTACCAGTCGTCTTCGAGTATTGTCGTAAGCATGTGCTGGTGATCACAGCAGTATGCTTTGGTCATTATCCTGCAGAAAGTGAAAAGCTTCCTCTATGCATAATTTCTTGGCACAGTTTAATAAATTATGCCGCGACACATCAATGTATGTTAAACCTGTCCTTCCATTGTCAATAAATTTTAAATGTCCTGCTCCATTAGAAGCTATACACCCCAAAACTATAATATTCCCCCCATCATGCTAGATAGTTTGAAGTATACGTTTTGGATCTAGAACAGTTTTATTTTTACGCTAATTTTCTCGAATGCTTGGTAGTAGAAAATTCCGAATTTTCCCTCATCAGAAAAAATTATTGTTTTCCAAAAATGTAATGATTTTCTACTGTATGCGAAAGCGAATACTATGCGTTTTCGTCTATTTGTTTCGCTGATGAATGGATTTTTCCTTGAGGTTCTTCCTTTTAAATCTGCATTGAGAATAATATTTTTTATTGTTTGAGGTATTACTCTGATGCGAGAAGATGTTGCAAGGTCCCCAGCAAATTTTTGAACCGAACGCATAGGATTTTTTAAAGCT
The DNA here is from genome assembly GCA_964019185.1 of Maratus speculifer. Taxonomy (NCBI): domain Eukaryota; kingdom Metazoa; phylum Arthropoda; class Arachnida; order Araneae; family Salticidae; genus Maratus; species Maratus speculifer. Next base: position 184,694,079 of record OZ025289.1, read on the forward strand.
TTTTTAAGAACACTCCCTTTTTCCCTCATTGCTAGTTTACTAAGAAGTCCTGGTTTTCATTGAATTTCGATGTTTTTAATTTATTCATAGTTTCTCACTATACATCCAATAGTTGTAAATGGTAATTTAATAGCTTTTACAAATTCTTGTTGCGAATTTAAATTTTTATTATGCTCAATCATAGGATTTCATATATCTAGAGGTGCCTCTCTAGTTTTAGGTTCTAAACTCAATTATTTCAAGAACAAATTAGATTAAATGTCAGACAAATATAATATGAACTTAAAAATTATTAACAGCTTCTGTAAAAGTAGTCCTTTGAACCATAAACCCTATAAAACACAGTATATATCAGGATGGAGAAATGTACAAATACTTTTTTTGCAAGAAATTTTTTAACTTTTCCTATTGGAAAATTATTTTACATCTTTATCGAAATTTTCTGTTGTGTACTTTAAAATGCACGGTAAACAGACTGTATTAAAACTATTTTTGACAAAATATCTGTTTTTATTTAGTTAAAAATTAAAAATTTTAGAGTGTACAAATACTTTTTTTTTGCCATCTGTATGTAATATTATGAAGGAATCCTCCAAAATGAATGAAATTATGAATGAAATGATCCTCGCCACTAAGTTTCCATAATGTGTCCCAGCTCCCCCGATTTGTACAAGGTTCCTATGCCACTGGCTTCAGTGGTTTTGGTAGAAAACACTGGAAAAACGCGATTTTAGTGGTTGACTCTTAGGTTTATCATAATGTTTTCTTGCTCCCAGTATTCCATACTTTCATACCTTTGGGTACAGGAATACACAATGGTAAACTTACGAGTCGACCGCTAAAATCCGATTTTCAGATATTTTTCACCATGACATATCTTGGCAGACCTTAGCATTTTAAGATGGGAATCGAGTTTTCATCGAGTTAATAATTCTGTAAACTCGATGAGGTGGTTGCTTGTGCTTCCGCCTCCTGGTCTAATGTGTATAACTGTGTCTTCTTTAAATTTTCAAAGGTTAACTCATTTATCATGAACGAATTCTAATAAATCTTCAGAAAAGTTTCCGCTATTACATATACTAAACTGATAAACATAATTTTCAAATTATAATTGCTTAAAAAGCATAGAGCCTACAGAATGAAAAAAAGTCCAAACCTGGAATCAAACCAGTACCAGGGTCATTGACAATACATTCCAATGCTTTGCAACTAAGCTACTTAGACAATGCTAAGCCTTGCACATCTCACTCTTTCGTTTCGTGTTTTTCCCAGGGTTGTGGTAGTTCATAACATTATTCCATCGTGTGCTGCGGTGGTTACAGCCTTGTCCACAGATACAGGGCTGCCACTGGCGACTATTTCTTAATACAATCTCTTCCTCTTTCTCAAAATAAAGACTCTTGACATGTTGTTCGAGAACATTTTCCAGAGAAATATACTATAAAATCTATTTTTTTAAATAGTGGTGCGCACAGAATAGAAAAATAGCTTTCTGTGGCAGGTCTGCAGATAAGCAGAACCTACTTGGCATGGGGATCATGGTATCCCCGACAAGGGGGAGGGGACAAATTAGGGTTGTGCGGTTTGGATACCCGACCTTAAAAATTACATTTTGAATCAATCCGGAGGCCATCCCGAATTGACAAAAAAATTTCCTCGACTCAAACCCGCCAACAAGAAAAATAAAATCTCGATCTCAACTTTTCCTAATAATTTTTGGCGATCCGCAACCTGGTCCGAATACAAAATACTATTACCTGCAGCCAGAAGTCGTACTTGTCGTGAAATTTTAAGACCAAGAAATTCATCAATACCAGTATTTTCTTGCAGAAAATATTTTCTTAAATAAGGTCAAATTTCGCTCTTATAACTTAGATTCATTCTTCTATAAAAAAAAAATACTGATATTGGTCCTGAAAATATCCTGAAGCGTACGAGGCCTGCCTGCAGCCCAATCTAAAATGAAAAGAAAGTAAACAAGGTGTAGTGCAATTATGAAAAGTAATCTACAATTATATATCTAATGTCAATTTTATGTGTTATATAGAAAAATGGACAACTCTGTGTTTATTAACCTCATCAGTCCTCATATTGCCTCTCGGAGATACGGTAAAGAACACCTTTTAAATGAATTAAAGTGCTTCTAGAATTGTGAAAATTATTTCTAGACCTTTTTAATAAATGTTTGCATGTCATAAGTATTGATATATAGACTGATATATGCTTGGAGATACCTTATAGAAATTTTATACAGGTTTTTGTATTCCTTTGTAATATTTGTCTCAGGATTGACGAAGTTAATAATGGAATATAGTAAAATTTGTGAATAGCAGACACCTCATTCACTGCTTAAAAAAAAAAAAAAAAAAAAAAAAAAAAAAAAATACATTTACGGAACTTTATCGTGAATTATACAGTAAATTTACGGAAAATGTCACTTTTTTCACATTAGCGGTCAATTTCCGTAATTTTTTGTGTTTTTACAGGCATAACCCGTTAAGGGGACTCAAGGGTTGAAAACTTTTCAAAAAATCGATTTTTTTATGATCTAGTTTGATTATTTAATTAATTCTTAACTCAATGCAAAAAACCGCATAAGTAGGGGAAAAGTGGCGGTCCGACCCCGGGAGGAGGTGTGAGGTTCGGAGGAGGGAGGAGTGAACCTCCTCCTCAAGCCTCCTCCTCACACCTCCTCCTCAATCCTCCTCCTCCACAATCCTCCTCCTCAATCCTCCTCCTGGCATCGTCTTGTAAGAGAAGGGGTTAAAAGGGGGGTTAAATTTTTTTCGTGAAATTTGTATATTTTATGCTATAAGAGAGGGGTAAAAGGGGGATAAATTTTTTAAGTATACTACAGTACGAGCGGTTCTTTTGACTATTGATTAAGAGATGAATGATTCATATTAAATTAAAAATAGTAATTAATTAAAAGGTAATTAAAAATAATAAGTGAAAAATAATGAAGGGACTTAGAATTTTTCGAGCGGTTTTTTAGTCAAGTATAGTACGTAGTAGAATTTAAGAAATGAATAATAGCAATTAACGATAATTAGTAATTAATTAAAAAGTAATTAAAAATTATGAGTGAAATTTTTTCAACATAATCCAGTATGAGGGATTATTTTTCGAGTGGTGATTTATTAAGAAATTTTTAATAATTTAAACTTTAAAATTTTCAACAGTTTAAATTTATTTTGAGTCAAGTGTAAAAGTTAATCCAATTTTACAAATGAATCATTAAAATTAATTTCAAATCTATATATATAAAAGGAATTCTGAGGATAATTGAGGCACAGATAGGCTCTCATCCTCTATTCCTTTTATTTATAGAGATTTTACACAGCTTAGGTAAACGCAGAAGAAATATAAAACAGATAATGTATTTATCACAAAAAATCGTCTGCTAAGAAAATCTTTTTTCATTTTGAACTCTATAAATAAAAGGACAGATAGGCTCTCAAACAGTGAATCGTCGAATATAATTGAAGAACAAATGGAAGAACAAATGGAAGAACAAATGGAAGAACAAATGGAAGAACAGATGGAAGAACAGAAAGAAGAACAGATGGAAGAACAAATGGAAGACCTCTTCATTAACAATAAAAAAAGATATGCAAACGAAACCCCAGAACACCGATCAAACATATCTGCCGGAAACTGACGAGACATGGCACAGAAACGTGAATGTGTGGGGTTGTAGAACTGGCATTCAGATAGTCTTCGGGCTACTGAGGGCGGGCAACCGTCTAGTAATAATTAAAAATAATGAAGACCACTTTAATTATTTCGGCATGCTGTAGTATGATAGGTTATTTTAATGTGGTAATTTTTTTCGATAGAGTTTTGATGTTGTTCATTAAAAAAGATTAATGAAAAGAATACTACCTTTTGATTTTTATATCTGGAAGAGTGTGCCCTCATCTTTTATCCGGGCTTGGGACCGGCATTCTCTGTTTAAGACATTGTCTAGTCATAACCAGCGAATGGCAGATTTACACACTCACATTCACACACACACTTTTTGAAGATTTTGGTATCTTCATTTTTTTTTTTTTTCTTTCACTGTGTTTTTAGATGAGAAGTTAAGCGGGTATTTGGGGATATAGAATGTTTTTTTCTATACTATTGTATGAGTGGTTTTTAATTTTAATGTGGCGACTTAAAAATTTTCAGTTTAGTGAAATTTAAGAGTTTAATTTTTCGATTTTAAGTGGGAATTTGGGGAGATTGATTTTTTTTTTTTTTTCCACTGTGCTCTTACATGATGAGTTAAGCGGGTATTTTGGAGGAAATTATTATTTTAGACTAATCATTCACGAAGGATATTTTGCGGATATAAATGTTTAATAGGGGGACTTTAACTTTTTTGCAATGGGATTGACGTGCGCTCGTCGACCTATCGTACGGAGTTTGTAATTTTCTTCGAATCATGTGTGAATATTGGCTTGGATTATCTTAGAAAGATCTGAATAACCTTAATCCCTGTCTGCCATCATAAATAACATATGCTGGTAATGGGAATTTGGGAATAATAACTTTAAATATTTATTTAATGAAGGAACTTTAAAATTATTTCGAGTGTTATTTTTAGTCAACTAAGTTATACACTTGATATTTTAGATTAGTTAAAAAATAACTTTAAAATTTGAATGAGAAAATATGTTTCAAAATGGGATTTTACGTACTAACATTTATTTGCGCTCGTTGACCTAACCGTTCGGAATCTGTGATTTCCCTCGAATCATGTGTGAATAACTGTTAGATTTCTTTAGAAAGACCTGAATAAGCTTCAACCATCATAAATAACGCATGTCTGTAACGGGAATTTGAACTTAATTATTTTAAATATTCATTTTAATGAGGTGACTTCGAAAACAATTTGTAGAACTTTTGAGCGGTAATAATTTTTATTGGGAAACTTAAAAGAATCTTGTGATTTTTTGGGGTCTAATTTTTAATTGCTGAATTGCAATCTGTATTCGCCTTTCTTTCGTGTGATTGTGTAGATGTTGATGAAAACTATTTCTGTTCCAATTAATGAAATTTAATAATTAAAATAATAAAGTGTTCCTCACCAGACACCCCTTTTTCAAAATTCGTGCATATTTTTTAACATAACAATGTGTTTAATATAAGTAATTTTTGTGTGTCCTTTCTTTTCTGAAAGAGTAAGCGATTTTTAACAGAAATATCTTTTGACGTGTGTAATTTTTCGTTGGCAGAACAATTTTCAAATAAATAAATTTTAATATTAATAGAATTTTTGACTTTCCGAAGAAAAAAAGGAACTTATTTTTAATGTTTTAATACTTGTCGGTTAAAAAATTAAACTATATTTATTATCGAAATGAATTCATCTACATTAATTTAAAAACATATAATATTTATAACCAGTAACGCAGAACTTTTTCAAACCCTGTTAATGAGATTTTATAACAAAAGTGTTATTATATAATTGAATTACTGTTTTTAAAATGTGTTGTATGTATGTGCGTGTTTTGAATGTATCTGTATGTTGTATGTATGTATGTATGTGTGTGTGTTGCATAGTGTGTGTGTGTCGTATGTATGTGTATGTTGTATGTATATGTATGTGTGTGTGTGTTGTATGTATGTGCATGTTGTATGTATGTGTGTGTATGTATGTATGTGTGTGTTGTATGTATGTGCATGTTGAATGTATGTGTATGTAATTTTTTTTGCCGATAGGTGTGATCTTTAGCTGAAAGTGACCTAGGGTCAAAACTTTCACCCAGGAATCGCCACGAGGAGGCAGATCACATGATTCCCGTATTGCACACATTCACATACATTATTTCGAGCGATATTTTTAGCGAAACATAATATGCAATTGAAGTTTTAGAATAATTAAAAAATAACTTTAAAATTTAAATGAAAGAATGTTTCAAAATGGAATTTTACGTACTAACATTTAATCGCGCTCGTCGGTTTTTACTGTTTGGAGGTCTGTTAATTTTCCTTTAACCTTGGAAAACCTTGCGTCAATAAGGATATTTCAGAAAGACCCCCACTTTGGGTACTCTTTTAAACTAATATTTGTAATGAGATGTGTTCGCGCGCGTCGGCCTAACTGTTTGGAGTATCAACATAAAATCAGCAAATTAATACAAAATATTTCAAATAGTAAGAAAATGATTGATTAAAATCACCAAGTAAGAATAAAAATACTTCAAGCAATGAGAAAATAAATGTTTAAAATCAAAAATTTAACATTTAAAGGTTTTATCTTCAGATCTAAATAATTTGTGAAAAATGCTTTTAAATATTTTTAAAGCTGTATTGAAAATAATATTTTTCATACCTTAACATCAAAAAAAGTGTTAAATCCAAATCGATGAAGAGTTTAATAATTGTTTTCTCAAAGAGAGGATACTAAATTCGTTGCAATATATGTGTGTGTGTGTAAACATAAATGAATCATTCTTATCTGCTTATCTGATAGCGTTTTCCGAAAAGGGTTGAATCTCTGAATCATAACTGATAGGAACTGGGGTTGATGTGTTATCTTAATTAATCTTAATGAGTACTATATCTAATTAAAATTATTTGACTTGAAATAAAATAACGTCTTTTGAGCAATATCTTTTGAAAACTTAAGATTTAATTATTTAAATCAAATTAAAGGCTTTTTTTTATCTCATCGATTTATTTTAAATAAAACTAAAATATTTTTTTTCTGTACTTTGTTAGCAAAATAAAGAGTGTATCACATTCATTTCGGCTTTAACTGTTTGAAAATTTAAATTAACCTATAATTAAAATGATTACATAAGGTTGAGTATGCGATCTTTTAAATGAAATCTAGTTAAAAACGGAACACGCATTCATATAAAACTTTAAATACTTATGGTGTTGTGTATAATGCAATGTATGTATTAAATATTAAATGAAAAATATGAATTAACAATAAATGAAAGACATTAACATTAATAAAATATTAATTAAACATTGCATTGATTAAAAACTTAATGAAAAATATTAATTTGGGAATACGCATCCTTATAAAACTTTAAACATTTATGCTTTTGGGTATAATATTATGGATGTATTAAATATTAAATGAAAAATATGAATTAACAATAAATAAAAAATATTAATTAACATTAATAAAATATTAATTAAACATTGTGTTAATTAAAATATAGATTAAAAATTTAATGAAAAATATTAATTTCTCATGTAATTAAAATAACACTTTATAAATTAATGAATTAATAATAAATGAAACATGTTCATTCGAAACAACTTGAGAAATACTAATTTGTAATGAAATTAGAAAATACCAATTAATTAAATATTAATTAAAAATTAAATGAAAACTATTTATGAGAGACACATTGAAAAATATTCTCACCTTAAACTTTCATTCGCCAATCCTTAAATCCAACCTTCATCGTTGCTTACCTGTTAGGAAATGACTGATAACAACAAATTCTTATCTTTAACGGTATTTCCCGAAGGCTGACTCACTAGATAAGTAACAATGACAAGTTCAAATCTGAAATTAAGAGTTTATTCATATTGAATATAATTAATATAATGTTTAATTAAAAAGGGACTTAATTTATTTAATACGTCATAATTAAGAATTTAATTAAATCCTAATATAATTTTTTTATCTAATTAATAGAATAAAAAAGAAATTCTTTTCAACATTTTCAAGAAACATCAAGTTATCGAATACTTAATAGATTATTTTTTTAATGAATGTGTAATTAACATTTTTAAAGGATTTTTTTCTAATTAATTAGTGTTTAATTAAAATTTTCATAATTAAAATAAATATATAAAATAAAAAAGGAATTCTTTTCAAAATTTTCAAGAAACACCAAATTATTATTAAGCAATATTTCGAATAACTACAAACTTTAATCATGATGAGTCATCACTGTGAATGATCTTTTCTTCTCATATGTTATAAAAACAAGTTTAAGTACCTAAATTTATTGATATATTTCATTGTGTGTTGGATCCTTCTTTACTAATCTCGTTAAAATTATTCATTTACCAATGATTTAAATCTCACATTTTAAAGTCATTTATATAATATACTAACATTTGACTATTAAATATCAAATAATGGATATGCACTTTTTACACTCACATCTTACAATGTAATTAGTAACCAAATGTAATGATTTTTAAGCATGTCTTCTTAATTTTTTTACAATGAAAGACTATCACAGTTGAATATTTAGCTTTCTGTTTATAACTTTATCGAGAAATATATGCATACCACACGATTTCATTAAATGAATCACAATACATTTCAAACTTCTCATTTTCAATGTTTTATATATACTAGTGTTTATCAAATAGGTGTTTATTCTGAACAATCATTACTTAGTATATTGATGAAAAGTTTGTGTTGAACGGTTTTTAACTTAAATGGTGTGAGAGAAGGATATATTAGGACAGAAGTTATTAAATATAGAGTCTTTAAAGTTTATACCCGTGCAAGAATTGGCATTTCAAGAAACAAAGTTGTGTCACATTTGAAAGCATTCTTTATATTCGAAACGCACACATGATCACGATCACATCACTGAAGAGCATAGAGAAGCTGTTTATGTTGTATATAATTTGAATTTTCATTAACACAATATTATAACCGAAGTTTTTCGACAGTTTGAAAAATTATGATGTTCAACGTCTGCACACGTTAACACAGAATAAGATTAGCTTATGCCCTTTCGATGATAAGCGTTATTTGCAGGTAAGATGTATTAACATAACAAAATTTTCTTGGTAATTTTACTCGCAGGTTTCGAAACCACAAACATCTGATCATACTTCTCATTTTTAACACGCGACACTAACCATTGGGCCATTATTAAAGCCCGTAATTTAGTAACTAAAAATTAAGAAAGATCATCGAAAATGATTACTTCACACATGCAAAAATAATTTTTATTGTGACTTATCAGTTAAAAATCACGAAGAAAAGAAAAATATCACATATGTTTTGGATTACTTTGAGATTTTATGAGTCACTTCATCAGTTAAATAGACATAACCACTTCTTATGAATCACTACTTATGCTTAAATTTTGAAACACTTGCTTATATGAAATGTATTATATTTTAGTTTATCAGTGATAGTGCGATTACTTGTTAATAATTTTAATGTTATTAAAAAAATTTAAAAAAATCAAATGTGAATAATTAATTAAAAAAACACAAGTCACTATTAAAGGTTTGAACAAATTATTAAAATTATTTTACAAAACTTTTCAAATTATTTAAAAATGTTTCACTAATATTTAGTAATCGTCAAATTTTAATGTCGATAATCATTTATGTGAGTCAGGTTTTCTGTTTTAACTGTTAAGTTATCAGATTCCCCCTTCAAGTACATCTCATTGATAAGTTTTAATCAACCAATCAACTATTTATTTACCCCAGCAACCAGCTATTTGTTTACCCTAGTAACCAAAAAGCTTTTGTCGACACATGAACAAAATTTTGAAGATGCAAGACTCTTCATTTTCATTCGAAAAAACAATGACTTATGTAATAAATTTTTTCTTTACTTAAATGAAACCTTCACATGTGTATGGTAAAACTTGGAAAATTTCATTTAATGCACAAATTTAAAGTTAACAGACAAGGTCTTCACACATCTTTTAGTATTTTACTAACACTTTGCCAAATATCTTTAGAAAACAACAACAGAATTTTAAATAATTATTTTAATAAAAATTCTCTTTTGTAAGTGACATTATTAAACTAACTTGAAAAATTAACTTGGCAAAGCAAGTTTTCACTATTCCAACTAAGTAATATTCATAAGTTTTATATGATAAACAACCTGTTTGGTTATGTCCCAGCATGGCTTTATAAAATGTATCTAAAATAACCTTTAATATCAATGTTTAAAAATATGCGAATAATTCAGTTAGTCTTTTATAGATGATTATTTTCCCTTCTATTATTTAAAAGACATTTTAAAATAAAATTATTACTGATGCCAGTTTATCCCAGTGTTATGAAATGTGTATGCAAAACTTTTAATTCTAATTTTCACATTTTATTATTTCAAATTATTGTTTTCAAGTTGTACTAAAATTTGGAAAAAAATATTTAATTTTCATGCATAATTAAATTGAAATACTCTAATAATAAAGACACATTTAACATTGCATACTCACCTAATCCAACACTTTCACAAATACACGTCCGACTCGCTCCAAGGTTTAGGAAGAAATGAGAGATTCAAAGTCCTTATCAGAAAATGTTATCAGATAGTCTTATCTTAAGATAAGTGACGTCAGAGAACATATGTCATCAACTGGTCACGTGATGTATATCACATGACCAGTGCTTTGTTAATTAATCTTATTAATTAATTATTAAGTATTAAATTATTAATTATTAATTAATTAATTATTAAGTATTAAATTAAATTATTTAATATTATTAATTAATCTTATTAAAAATAGTTATTATTTTTTAATGACAAAGAATTAATAATATTAAATAATTTAATTTAATACTTAATAATTAATTATAATGTCACTTACAAAAGAGAATTTTTATTAAAATAATTATTTAAAATTCTGTTGTTGTTTTCTAAAGATATTTGGCAAAGTGTTAGTAAAATACTAAAAGATGTGTGAAGACCTTGTCTGTTAACTTTAAATTTGTGCATTAAATGAAATTTTCCAAGTTTTACCATACACATGTGAAGGTTTCATTTAAGTAAAGAAAAAATTTATTACATAAGTCATTGTTTTTTCGAATGAAAATGAAGAGTCTTGCATCTTTAAAATTTTGTTCATGTGTCGACAAAAGCTTTTTGGTTACTAGGGTAAACAAATAGCTGGTTGCTGGGGTAAATAAATAGTTGATTGGTTGATTAAAACTTATCAATGAGATGTACTTGAAGGGGGAATCTGATAACTTAACAGTTAAAACAGAAAACCTGACTCACATAAATGATTATCGACATTAAAATTTGACGATTACTAAATATTAGTGAAACATTTTTAAATAATTTGAAAAGTTTTGTAAAATAATTTTAATAATTTGTTCAAACCTTTAATAGTGACTTGTGTTTTTTTAATTAATTATTCACATTTGATTTTTTTAAATTTTTTTAATAACATTAAAATTATTAACAAGTAATCGCACTATCACTGATAAACTAAAATATAATACATTTCATATAAGCAAGTGTTTCAAAATTTAAGCATAAGTAGTGATTCATAAGAAGTGGTTATGTCTATTTAACTGATGAAGTGACTCATAAAATCTCAAAGTAATCCAAAACATATGTGATATTTTTCTTTTCTTCGTGATTTTTAACTGATAAGTCACAATAAAAATTATTTTTGCATGTGTGAAGTAATCATTTTCGATGATCTTTCTTAATTTTTAGTTACTAAATTACGGGCTTTAATGGCCCAATGGTTAGTGTCGCGTGTTAAAAATGAGAAGTATGATCAGATGTTTGTGGTTTCGAAACCTGCGAATAAAATTACCAAGAAAATTTTGTTATGTTAATACATCTTACCTGCAAATAACGCTTATCATCGAAAGGGCATAAGCTAATCTTATTCTGTGTTAACGTGTGCAGACGTTGAACATCATAATTTTTCAAACTGTCGAAAAACTTCGGTTATAATATTGTGTTAATGAAAATTCAAATTATATACAACATAAACAGCTTCTCTATGCTCTTCAGTGATGTGATCGTGATCATGTGTGCGTTTCGAATATAAAGAATGCTTTCAAATGTGACACAACTTTGTTTCTTGAAATGCCAATTCTTGCACGGGTATAAACTTTAAAGACTCTATATTTAATAACTTCTGTCCTAATATATCCTTCTCTCACACCATTTAAGTTAAAAACCGTTCAACACAAACTTTTCATCAATATACTAAGTAATGATTGTTCAGAATAAACACCTATTTGATAAACACTAGTATATATAAAACATTGAAAATGAGAAGTTTGAAATGTATTGTGATTCATTTAATGAAATCGTGTGGTATGCATTATATATTTATCGATAAAGTTATAAACAGAAAGCTAAATATTCAACTGTGATAGTCTTTCATTGTAAAAAAATTAAGAAGACATGCTTAAAAATCATTACATTTGGTTACTAATTACATTGTAAGATGTGAGTGTAAAAAGTGCATATCCATTATTTGATATTTAATAGTCATATGTTAGTATATTATATAAATGACTTTAAAATGTGAGATTTAAATCATTGGTAAATGAATAATTTTAACGAGATTAGTAAAGAAGGATCCAACACACAATGAAATATATCAATAAATTTAGGTACTTAAACTTGTTTTTATAACATATGAGAAGAAAAGATCATTCACAGTGATGACTCATCATGATTAAAGTTTGTAGTTATTCGAAATATTGCTTAATAATAATTTGGTGTTTCTTGAAAATTTTGAAAAGAATTCCTTTTTTATTTTATATATTTATTTTAATTATGAAAATTTTAATTAAACACTAATTAATTAGAAAAAAATCCTTTAAAAATGTTAATTACACATTCATTAAAAAAATAATCTATTAAGTATTCGATAACTTGATGTTTCTTGAAAATGTTGAAAAGAATTTCTTTTTTATTCTATTAATTAGATAAAAAAATTATATTAGGATTTAATTAAATTCTTAATTATGACGTATTAAATAAATTAAGTCCCTTTTTAATTAAACATTATATTAATTATATTCAATATGAATAAACTCTTAATTTCAGATTTGAACTTGTCATTGTTACTTATCTAGTGAGTCAGCCTTCGGGAAATACCGTTAAAGATAAGAATTTGTTGTTATCAGTCATTTCCTAACAGGTAAGCAACGATGAAGGTTGGATTTAAGGATTGGCGAATGAAAGTTTAAGGTGAGAATATTTTTCAATGTGTCTCTCATAAATAGTTTTCATTTAATTTTTAATTAATATTTAATTAATTGGTATTTTCTAATTTCATTACAAATTAGTATTTCTCAAGTTGTTTCGAATGAACATGTTTCATTTATTATTAATTCATTAATTTATAAAGTGTTATTTTAATTACATGAGAAATTAATATTTTTCATTAAATTTTTAATCTATATTTTAATTAACACAATGTTTAATTAATATTTTATTAATGTTAATTAATATTTTTTATTTATTGTTAATTCATATTTTTCATTTAATATTTAATACATCCATAATATTATACCCAAAAGCATAAATGTTTAAAGTTTTATAAGGATGCGTATTCCCAAATTAATATTTTTCATTAAGTTTTTAATCAATGCAATGTTTAATTAATATTTTATTAATGTTAATGTCTTTCATTTATTGTTAATTCATATTTTTCATTTAATATTTAATACATACATTGCATTATACACAACACCATAAGTATTTAAAGTTTTATATGAATGCGTGTTCCGTTTTTAACTAGATTTCATTTAAAAGATCGCATACTCAACCTTATGTAATCATTTTAATTATAGGTTAATTTAAATTTTCAAACAGTTAAAGCCGAAATGAATGTGATACACTCTTTATTTTGCTAACAAAGTACAGAAAAAAAATATTTTAGTTTTATTTAAAATAAATCGATGAGATAAAAAAAAAGCCTTTAATTTGATTTAAATAATTAAATCTTAAGTTTTCAAAAGATATTGCTCAAAAGACGTTATTTTATTTCAAGTCAAATAATTTTAATTAGATATAGTACTCATTAAGATTAATTAAGATAACACATCAACCCCAGTTCCTATCAGTTATGATTCAGAGATTCAACCCTTTTCGGAAAACGCTATCAGATAAGCAGATAAGAATGATTCATTTATGTTTACACACACACACACATATATTGCAACGAATTTAGTATCCTCTCTTTGAGAAAACAATTATTAAACTCTTCATCGATTTGGATTTAACACTTTTTTTTATGTTAAGGTATGAAAAATATTATTTTCAATACAGCTTTAAAAATATTTAAAAGCATTTTTCACAAATTATTTAGATCTGAAGATAAAACCTTTAAATGTTAAATTTTTGATTTTAAACATTTATTTTCTCATTGCTTGAAGTATTTTTATTCTTACTTGGTGATTTTAATCAATCATTTTCTTACTATTTGAAATATTTTGTATTAATTTGCTGATTTTATGTTGATACTCCAAACAGTTAGGCCGACGCGCGCGAACACATCTCATTACAAATATTAGTTTAAAAGAGTACCCAAAGTGGGGGTCTTTCTGAAATATCCTTATTGACGCAAGGTTTTCCAAGGTTAAAGGAAAATTAACAGACCTCCAAACAGTAAAAACCGACGAGCGCGATTAAATGTTAGTACGTAAAATTCCATTTTGAAACATTCTTTCATTTAAATTTTAAAGTTATTTTTTAATTATTCTAAAACTTCAATTGCATATTATGTTTCGCTAAAAATATCGCTCGAAATAATGTATGTGAATGTGTGCAATACGGGAATCATGTGATCTGCCTCCTCGTGGCGATTCCTGGGTGAAAGTTTTGACCCTAGGTCACTTTCAGCTAAAGATCACACCTATCGGCAAAAAAAATTACATACACATACATTCAACATGCACATACATACAACACACACATACATACATACACACACATACATACAACATGCACATACATACAACACACACACATACATATACATACAACATACACATACATACGACACACACACACTATGCAACACACACACATACATACATACATACAACATACAGATACATTCAAAACACGCACATACATACAACACATTTTAAAAACAGTAATTCAATTATATAATAACACTTTTGTTATAAAATCTCATTAACAGGGTTTGAAAAAGTTCTGCGTTACTGGTTATAAATATTATATGTTTTTAAATTAATGTAGTTGAATTCATTTCGATAATAAATATAGTTTAATTTTTTTAACCGACAAGTATTAAAACATTAAAAATAAGTTCCTTTTTTTCTTCGGAAAGTCAAAAATTCTATTAATATTAAAATTTATTTATTTGAAAATTGTTCTGCCAACGAAAAATTACACACGTCAAAAGATATTTCTGTTAAAAATCGCTTACTCTTTCAGAAAAGAAAGGACACACAAAAATTACTTATATTAAACACATTGTTATGTTAAAAAATATGCACGAATTTTGAAAAAGGGGTGTCTGGTGAGGAACACTTTATTATTTTAATTATTAAATTTCATTAATTGGAACAGAAATAGTTTTCATCAACATCTACACAATCACACGAAAGAAAGGCGAATACAGATTGCAATTCAGCAATTAAAAATTAGACCCCAAAAAATCACAAGATTCTTTTAAGTTTCCCAATAAAAATTATTACCGCTCAAAAGTTCTACAAATTGTTTTCGAAGTCACCTCATTAAAATGAATATTTAAAATAATTAAGTTCAAATTCCCGTTACAGACATGCGTTATTTATGATGGTTGAAGCTTATTCAGGTCTTTCTAAAGAAATCTAACAGTTATTCACACATGATTCGAGGGAAATCACAGATTCCGAACGGTTAGGTCAACGAGCGCAAATAAATGTTAGGACGTAAAATCCCATTTTGAAACATATTTTCTCATTCAAATTTTAAAGTTATTTTTTAACTAATCTAAAATATCAAGTGTATAACATAGTTAACTAAAAATAGTACTCGAAATAATTTTAAAGTTCCTTCATTAAATTAATATTTAAAGTTATTATTCTCAAAATCCCATTACCAGCATATGTTATTTATGACTTGGTGGAGATAAAGGTTATTCAGGTGTTTCTAAGATATTCTAAGCCAATATGCACACATGATTCGAAGAAAATTACAAACTCCGTACGGTTAGGTCAACGAGCACACGTCAATCTCATTGCAAAAAAGTTAAAGTCCCCCTATTAAACACTTATGTCCGCAAAATATCCTTCGTGAATGATTAGTCTAAAATAATAATTTCCCCCAAAATATCCGCTTAACTCATCATGTAAGAGTACAGTGGAAAAAAAAAAATCAAACTCCCAAAAATTTCTGCTTAAAATCAAAAAATAAACTCTTAAATTACACCAAACTGAAAATTTTTAAGTTGCCACATTAAAATTAAAAACCACTCGTACAATAGTACAGAAAAAAATATTCCATGCCCCCCAAAATATCCGCTTAACCCCTTATTTAAAACACGGTGAAAAAAAAAAAAAAAAAACAATCTACCCAAAATTTCGGCTTAAAATCGAAAAAATAGGTCCTTAAACTAAAGTTCACCGAAAAATTCCCTTCATTATTTTTTACTCATTATTTTTAATTATCATTTTTAATTATTACCTTCATTATTTTTCACTCATTAGTTTTAATTACCTTTTTAAATTAATTACTAATTATCGTTAATTGCTATTATTCATTTCTTAAATTCTACTATATACTATACTTGACTAAAAAAACCGCTCGAAAAATTCTAAGTCCCTTCATTATTTTTCACTCATTATTTTTAATTACTTTTTAATTAATTACTATTTTTAATTTAATATGAATCGTTCATCTCTTAATCAACAGTCAAAAGAACCGCACGTACTGTAGTATACTTAAAAAAATTATTCCCCTTTAACCCCTCTCTTATAGCATAAAATATTTAAATTTCTCGAAAAAAATTTAATCCCCCCTTTTTAACCCCTTCTCTTACAAGACGATGTCAGGAGGAGGATTGAGGAGGAGGATTGTGGAGGAGGAGGATTGAGGAGGAGGTGTGAGGAGGAGGCTTGAGGAGGAGGTTCACTCCTCCCTCCTCCGAACCTCACACCTCCTCCCGGGGTCGGACCGCCACTTTTCCCCATCTCGCATAAAAATATTAGCATTTTTAACGGAGTTATAAGCATTTATGTATCAATATTTACATAGCCGCATCCATATAATTTCAACTTTAAGTCGTGTTTTCTCAAAACTTGATTTTTGACGATTAACACCAAGATTAAAAAAAAAAAAACTATTTGATGGAATGGCTTAAATTTTTTTTGCATGCATATAACACCATAATCTAGATTATGAATTAAGGATATAACTATCACTTAATAAAAACAGTATTAAAAAATCTCTCAAAGTTGAAAATTTAAAACCCCCCTAAAAAATACAACTTTTTTTCCATTAAAAATACTCAAAATATTAAACTATCTAAAATATATTAATTCATAATCTAGATAATAATGGTATATGCATGCAAAAAGAAAAAAAAATAAGCCATTCCATCAAATAGTTTTTTTTAAATCTTGGTGTTAGTCATCAAAAATCAAGTTTTGAGAAAACGCGACTTAAAGTTGAAATTATATGGATGCGGCTATGAAAGTGTTGATACATAAATGCTTATAACTTGGTTAAAAATGTAAATATTTTTATGCGGTTTTTTGCATTGAGTTAAGAATTAAATGAATAATGAAAATAGATCATAAAAAAAATCTATTTTTTGAAAAGTTTTCAACCCCTGAGCCCCCTTAATGTAATGGCAAAGTCTGTTTATATAGGAATAGAGTCCGTTTTTTTACAGACATTGCCTGGAATCACTGCTTCAATAAAATTACTGCAGCAATTTTTTACAGTGTTGAACAGATTTCTACATGGATTGGATTGTCTTTAATTTTTTTTTCGGGTCGGGATGACACCAACTTTCTTTCTGCTGGTCGGGTTCACGTTAAAATAGTTCTTAATGATCATATTGATTTTTTGTTAGTCGTGTTGTTGGGATTTTCGAAAACAAGTTTGAGCAGAGCTATGTTTCAAATAATAATAAATATATATTTGAATATGATTGAATATTCAATTCACTGCATGAGATATAAAATGTAGGGGGAACTGGGGCACATTGATACAGTTTTTTTCTAAGAATTTTTTCGGTGTCCAGAGAGTAGAAATTTTCGGAATATTTTTCCATGTGGTGTCAGCAAAACTTGTATAGTGTGTTATAAAAATGTACAATCGTTGTTTTATATAGTATTTTTGCATGTAATTAAAAAAAATAAATGAAGTCCTTTGCATCAATGTGCCCCATGCCCGGAGCAGATTGATACACTTCATGGGGATCTTTGATACGTTTGGGAAATAATACAAATGCATATTTTTCTTAAAAAATGAGTTAGCAAACCATTTTATATTTATTTATAGAAATTCAAATCACCCACAATTTATTTGTAAGCGATATTAAAGCAATCAAAATGAAATGTATAATGACCTTATGTTCTGGTTTGTTGTTTCCTTGTCTGATTGTTGGCTGTGGTAACTTTGTCATATCTGGCACTTAAACACAGCATTATCTTCTTTCTTAGGAAAGATGAAAAAATTACCAGGTTTTCTGTTTATAAATCGGTTTATAAACAGAAAATAAAGGATAATTATAGTACAAATTCTGCTTATAATATAATCATCCTTTGTGGTTCTGGAGCTTGTTTCTCTTACTTAACATCTTTCATGTCAAAGTACTTTTTTCTCCGAAGAATCGATATTAATTCGAGATTTGCCAGGCTGCCGTCCTTTTCTTTTGTTAGTTCTACTAGCACTAGCTGTTGGGTAAGTTCGTACGTCTTCTGTTTGCAAAAATACTATAAAATGTTCTAATATAAAAAATGAGAGCTATTTCACTTCAATAAAAAATAATATTAGATATTTTTGGCGGAAAATGGTTGGATTAAGGAGTATATGGTAAAAAAAATAATAAAAGATAATGAAAAAATGAACTGGAAAAGGATTTAGGTGGTCTGTAGCTATCATGGCACATATTTATACGTATCAATGCGCCCCGACATAGACTGTATCAATGTGCCCCATATAGCCATTTTGAATAAAACGAATCTCAATTCCAACACTTCATAATTTACCTAACAAAAAAGAATGAAGAACTGATAAAGAGTTGCTATACTTGCCAGGGAGAGTATTCTTTTTGGTTGAAAATACTGGAACAATTGTATAATACCATTGCAATTGTACAACTCAAATTTACTTTTGACCTATAAAAATAATAAATCACTTATCCCATTTCATCAAATTATTGAATCATACCAAGACGTTCGGTATGCAGTTGTGTACATTAGTGTCACCTTTTGGAGCTGTTGTGAAACTTCCTATAATGACCCTGTGAGCAGTAGAGGGGGTGTATGAATAATCGAGATGAGATAATGTATTATGATGTATATAATGTATGTAGATGTATTTCATGTCGATGGTATCAATGTGCTTCAGTTCTCCCTTCTCCCTATTAAAAAAATATTGCCATAGATTGTTCTTTCTTTAAGAATCGCTTTTTTTCGGGCTTCAGAATGTGCAAAATTTTACCAACATTTTCTTTTTGATAAACAGAAATATACAGTGGCGGTCAAAAATTTCCGGCCAGTTAGTTTCATTGATTTATATACCAGAAGGGTTCAGCGAACAATAAGCGTAATTATTCTAAACGTTAGAAATAATTAAATGACCTTTGACCACGTGATTATTTTAAATGGACCCTGAAGACACTTGATGCAAAAGAGAGGAATTTGAAATTCTTGGGTGCAAAAGTTTCCGGCCGTTCGTCTTTCCTAAGTTGTCTTCTATCGTTAAAATGTTTTTTAGCCGTGTTGTGAATTTTGCAGTTGAAATTCAAAAAAGAAAATTTCAATAATTATTGTTTGTAAATCGTAAATTAGTGATTAGTTTGTCTGTAAAGTTCCAAAAATCTCATGAGATTGCAGCAAACTTATCGGATGGAAAATATACTGTGAACGATATGTAAAAATATATATAAAGATGCCCATGGACTTCAGGACTTTTTGTGGCCCGGGAGAACCCGAAAAACGACTATTCGTATGAACAGAATTATCAGGAGAAAAGCTGTTTATGAAACGCATAAAATTGTCGCTGCAACGTCTTGCGATTTATGGAATGAAAATATTGCTAAAATAAATCGGTCTATCGTGACAAGATTCTGACAAGACGCAAAACTTTATGGAAAAGTCGGTGTTAAAAACCTTTCACAAGTAGAAAAAAAATCAACGGACTCGACTGGCTTTTGCCTAGAAACACAAAGGTTGTCAAGTGAAAACTGGGAAAAAAGTACTATTTTCCAATGAATTGAAGCTTAAACTTTTTGAGAGTGATAGCAAACATAACGTCTGGTGACCGAAAACGAAAGACATGATTCGACATATGTTATTCTTACAAAGAAGCACGGCGGAGGACACGTTATGCTGTGGGGAGCATTTTCTTCAAAAGTTGCTGGTCCGTTATTTGAAATTCGCGGCAAGACGAATGTTGTAATGTATAAGAATATCTTGCGAGATTATTTGCTGTCTTACTGGAGGAAAAATTGTGGTTGCAAGGTTGCAACAGTTTCAACAAGATAAGGGCCCAAAGAATATATGCAAGCTCGTCAAGCAAACAAAAAATTTCACTTTTAAAATGGTGATCCCAAACGCCGATATGAATCCGATAAAAAATCTTTAAAAAGTACTTGTCAAATGCGTGCGGTAACATAAATATTTCATTCCAGCAGAAATTTCCAAAAGATTGCAGGAAGTGCGAAAAAGATTTACCATAGAGATCTTCAACAATTGATTTAACCGATGCTACGTTTCTGCATCACATGTGATGCAGTACATATTACTAAACTGTACTGCAGTACATATTACTAAAGGTAATATGGCGATAAAATATTAATTGATAATGTCATCGTTCGCTGTTATTTTCTTTATAACGCCATTTTTTTTTCAAACTTGCCAAGGTGATTGGAAACTTTTGAGAACATGCGTTTTCCTTTGCACTTAATTAAATTTTTTAATATTTAATTGTTATTACATAAATAAGTTCCTAACTAATATGTCAATACAATGCATGTTTTTCGGAATCTCCAGTATCTGAAACGTGTAAATCCGTCAAAAATTTTTTTCGAGAGTCCGAAAAAAATAATTCCGGATAATCGAAGTTACTGATATTAAATAGGCTTCGTCCTATTCTTACTTACTAAGTACATACAAAATTTTAAGTCTCTATCTCCATTTGTTCGTGAGATAGAGCGTTTACAGACAGACAGATGGACGGCAATTTTTTTTTTCTAAAAATATGTTTTTCGGAATCTCCAGTATCTGAAACGTGTAAATCCGTCAAAAATTTTTTTTTTCGATTTTAAAAACGATTGCAAGACTTACCCTATACTACATATGACAGGTAAGTAAAAGTGTACCACAATTTTTGACACGACACTTTTTAGCTTCTTTGAAAGAAATTGTCATCGGAGGCTAAAAATATCGTCTTTAAAAAAGTTTAGTAGAAATTTCAAGTGTCCAATTATTTATGTTAGATTCTTTTTAACACTTCCTGTGAAAATGTTAATTTTTTGAAAAAAAAAAAAAAAAAAAAAAAAAAAAAAAATTGTAATTTAAGAAATTACCCCAACCATTTGAAAAATGTTTCACTCGATACATTCATCTATCATTTTAAGCTAAATACCAGTTGTTTTATTGTGTATTATCCGTGCCACTGCTATAAATGACTTTATACATGCTGCAATTTGAAGGTACGGTTCGTTTAAGTTATATCACTCTATTGTCGCCAAGCATAAAAGTTGGCGACGAAAGAAACATTTCAAACTATTTAACATTGTTGGTGCAAAAGTAATCATTATTAAAATACAGCTTTGGCATATACTGTTATACTTGTAAGACTTTGGCATATATTGTTTGATTTTACAGAGCAGAATTTTGGTGATGGAGGTTTTAAACCAAAATCGATCGCAGCACATGCATCTGTGAATGGGTCCATCAGACATCGAATCAAAAAAGTTTTTTCCCAGTTTTTCCCAAGCCGATTGCTTTTTAGTTTTCTTTTTAGGTGGTGGAAAATCAAGAGTAATAGCTATAACATTTTCCGGCTTGTTAGAATCACTATTGGCACTCAAATTTTCCTGGTTAGAACCGACCGATAGTAAAACGCCATGGCTAGTGGATTGGTCGCCCTGGCGACATGATGTTTTACAATTAATCGGTTCGGCATTAAATTGCTTCCTTTTTCGTGATCGCCTTTCAACACGTAATTGGTTTTCAGCGGCTCAATAATCTTTTGATTTTATCATTTTCTGCATTGAAAGACGTTTTTGCGCCAAACCAAATACAGTATTACTCAGTTATCCCGTCGACCAATTTCGCCAAATGATACGAATCGCCAAACTAATAAGCAACTTATACATGTTGACTAAATTTTTATTTTAAATAGCAAAAGAAGAAATAAAAATCACTTTATGATTGTTTAAGTACGCGTATTGTGTTTAATATCATTGAATGCGATATTCACGTTCATTCATTTCTTTGGCTTCGGCTTTTTCCGTATCTGTTAATTTCCGTCTACCCATTTTTAAATTTGTTAGTTTTCTCCTTTATTACAATGATTTTAACCATTTTAATTTACTATTCAAATAAAAATTCTTCTAAAAGTAAAGAATTTAATTTAAATTCAAAAAATAAAAACTCTTCTAAAAGTAAAGAAATTAATTTAAATTCAAAAGTGACCACATCATTCAAAAGTGGTAACATCATTCAAAAGTGGTAACATCATCGGGTCCATTCTCCCGAAAACAACAACCATTTTTCAAATGGTTAAAAAAAAAAAATTGTAATTTAAGAAATTACCCCAACCATTTGAAAAATGTTTCACTCGATACATTCATCTATCATTTTAAGCTAAATACCAGTTGTTTTATTGTGTATTATCCGTGCCACTGCTATAAATGACTTTATACATGCTGCAATTTGAAGGTACGGTTCGTTTAAGTTATATCACTCTATTGTCGCCAAGCATAAAAGTTGGCGACGAAAGAAACATTTCAAACTATTTAACATTGTTGGTGCAAAAGTAATCATTATTAAAATACAGCTTTGGCATATACTGTTATACTTGTAAGACTTTGGCATATATTGTTTGATTTTACAGAGCAGAATTTTGGTGATGGAGGTTTTAAACCAAAATCGATCGCAGCACATGCATCTGTGAATGGGTCCATCAGACATCGAATCAAAAAAGTTTTTTCCCAGTTTTTCCCAAGCCGATTGCTTTTTAGTTTTCTTTTTAGGTGGTGGAAAATCAAGAGTAATAGCTATAACATTTTCCGGCTTGTTAGAATCACTATTGGCACTCAAATTTTCCTGGTTAGAACCGACCGATAGTAAAACGCCATGGCTAGTGGATTGGTCGCCCTGGCGACATGATGTTTTACAATTAATCGGTTCGGCATTAAATTGCTTCCTTTTTCGTGATCGCCTTTCAACACGTAATTGGTTTTCAGCGGCTCAATAATCTTTTGATTTTATCATTTTCTGCATTGAAAGACGTTTTTGCGCCAAACCAAATACAGTATTACTCAGTTATCCCGTCGACCAATTTCGCCAAATGATACGAATCGCCAAACTAATAAGCAACTTATACATGTTGACTAAATTTTTATTTTAAATAGCAAAAGAAGAAATAAAAATCACTTTATGATTGTTTAAGTACGCGTATTGTGTTTAATATCATTGAATGCGATATTCACGTTCATTCATTTCTTTGGCTTCGGCTTTTTCCGTATCTGTTAATTTCCGTCTACCCATTTTTAAATTTGTTAGTTTTCTCCTTTATTACAATGATTTTAACCATTTTAATTTACTATTCAAATAAAAATTCTTCTAAAAGTAAAGAATTTAATTTAAATTCAAATAAAAACTCTTCTAAAAGTAAAGAAATTAATTTAAATTCAAAAGTGACCACATCATTCAAAAGTGGTAACATCATTCAAAAGTGGTAACATCATCGGGTCCATTCTCCCGAAAACAACAACCATTTTTCAAATGGTTAAAAAAAAAAAAAAAAAAAAAAAAAAAATTGTAATTTAAGAAATTACCCCAACCATTTGAAAAATGTTTCACTCGATACATTCATCTATCATTTTAAGCTAAATACCAGTTGTTTTATTGTGTATTATCCGTGCCACTGCTATAAATGACTTTATACATGCTGCAATTTGAAGGTACGGTTCGTTTAAGTTATATCACTCTATTGTCGCCAAGCATAAAAGTTGGCGACGAAAGAAACATTTCAAACTATTTAACATTGTTGGTGCAAAAGTAATCATTATTAAAATACAGCTTTGGCATATACTGTTATACTTGTAAGACTTTGGCATATATTGTTTGATTTTACAGAGCAGAATTTTGGTGATGGAGGTTTTAAACCAAAATCGATCGCAGCACATGCATCTGTGAATGGGTCCATCAGACATCGAATCAAAAAAGTTTTTTCCCAGTTTTTCCCAAGCCGATTGCTTTTTAGTTTTCTTTTTAGGTGGTGGAAAATCAAGAGTAATAGCTATAACATTTTCCGGCTTGTTAGAATCACTATTGGCACTCAAATTTTCCTGGTTAGAACCGACCGATAGTAAAACGCCATGGCTAGTGGATTGGTCGCCCTGGCGACATGATGTTTTACAATTAATCGGTTCGGCATTAAATTGCTTCCTTTTTCGTGATCGCCTTTCAACACGTAATTGGTTTTCAGCGGCTCAATAATCTTTTGATTTTATCATTTTCTGCATTGAAAGACGTTTTTGCGCCAAACCAAATACAGTATTACTCAGTTATCCCGTCGACCAATTTCGCCAAATGATACGAATCGCCAAACTAATAAGCAACTTATACATGTTGACTAAATTTTTATTTTAAATAGCAAAAGAAGAAATAAAAATCACTTTATGATTGTTTAAGTACGCGTATTGTGTTTAATATCATTGAATGCGATATTCACGTTCATTCATTTCTTTGGCTTCGGCTTTTTCCGTATCTGTTAATTTCCGTCTACCCATTTTTAAATTTGTTAGTTTTCTCCTTTATTACAATGATTTTAACCATTTTAATTTACTATTCAAATAAAAATTCTTCTAAAAGTAAAGAATTTAATTTAAATTCAAAAAATAAAAACTCTTCTAAAAGTAAAGAAATTAATTTAAATTCAAAAGTGACCACATCATTCAAAAGTGGTAACATCATTCAAAAGTGGTAACATCATCGGGTCCATTCTCCCGAAAACAACAACCATTTTTCAAATGGTTAAAAAAAAAAAATTCCATTACAATATGTAGGTTTTATTAATGGGAAAATAAAGTTTACATGGAAATTTTTTAAGTATGCATCTTTAATATTTAGGCGATATTTTTATAAGTAAGTTTCAAAAACACAAATGACCAAATGTACATGTGAGCCAGTGTAGATTTTTCAAATAAAGACGCCATTTCAAAACATCTGTATTGAGGCGAAGAGGAGACTGAGTTTTTTTGGAAAAAAGTAAGCAAATATTTATTTAAGAATACATCTTATCTATATTTGGATCTTTACTAAGCTAATATTAACTATAAACAAAATCGTTATTCTTTTATTACAACTTATTCAATGTTAATTTTCTAAAAAGCAAACTTTTAAGTAGTTTTTTTTTCATTTGATTTCAATGAGAAACATTAAATAACTGAAAAGATGTATAAGCTCAAAAATTATATATTCATTATTTGATTTGTTCTCCATTATTAATTACGCAAGGTAGACGCCTTTCCTAGTGGTTTTTCTTAAAATTTGATATGGTTGTTAAAAATATTCATATACTACAGTCAAACCTCGTTAACATAAACACGCTTAACGTGAATTACTTTTAACATGAATTGTTTTCACAGTTTCCTATAAAAAAGAATACAAATATTTGATACTGATAACATGAATTGCTGTTAACATGAACAAAATTTTCATTCCCCTTGAGGTTCATGTTAACGAGGTTCAACTGTATTACTCTATAATCGGGTTATTTGGATTCGAGCTAGTCAACAGTTCAAGGGTGTAAAATTTAAAATTGTGCGATGTTGAGAACTAATCAAGTTAAAACAAGTGGGTAAGTGTGGTCGCAGATAGCACAGAGGGATTCGTTTAATATCTCCTTCAAAACATTTTATCATTAAATTAACAAACGAAAAGTGGTTTTTCGGAGCCATTTTGGATTTATTCACCAATCGCGCCAGCCCGAACAGAATACTGAATTCTTCCCCTAAATGCTGCTTTGATCGCATAGATTTGTTTGTGGAAAAAATAAGTTTGGGCCGGCCCGGCCCGGCTCGGCCCGATCCTTCAGGAAAAAAGTGAGACCCGAGTCTTCAGAACAAAATAAGGCCTAGGCCCGTCCCGGCGCGAATGCCGTTAACGAAAATCGGCCATAACCCGGCCCGCGGGCTGGCTCGGGCTCGGGCTTCGGGTCTAGGCCAGTCCCCTGCAGATCTCTAATGTGTGTGTCAATAATTTAGAAAAAATTAAGAATTTTCGTTTTCGCTTTAGGCCGAAAATAGGAAGGTTACCGAAATTCGGCTTCATTTTTAAAAACTTGTTTTGGTCGTCCATACTATTAATAGTACACCAGACACGAGAGGGTTAATATGAAGCAATATTTTATTTATTTACTTATTATTATTATTTTGCCCTGAAGAAAAACAATTAATCCGACAAAAAGACCTTTTATTTACAGTAATTTTATTCATATCAATAAGGATTATTGATATTCATTGGCGCACGCACGGAGAGGGGGGGGGGGGGTTAAGGGAGCTGAAGCCTCTTCTAGATCCTAAGACTAGGCTAACTATTTTAAATGATTCCTAAAATTATGAAAATTTATTTTTATCATTTTTAATTGGTCCTGCAAAATAGAAACTTTCAAAAAATTATTTTTTCATAATCTTTTTCTTATTAACTATTTGGAAAAAATAGTTGTTGCTCTCGGCAGAGAATTGGGAAATCTAAAGCATATCTGAAACTTTTTATTGGTTGAATTCCGCAATAAGGTTGGTTTATTTTATTCGTTTCCCGATTGGTCCAAGGTTAATGTCCAAAAATGGAATATTTCTGTTTTTTATATTATTCGTTTTCTGATTGGTCCAAGTTTAATATCCAAAAATTGAATACTTCTGTTGCCACAATGACAAAAAGAGTGATAAAATCAATAAAAAAATTAATAATTTTAAAACAAATTGTGATAGAGATTTCAAACAAATTTCATTAAAAAGTGCATTTTTTTTTCTCTACGTAAAATTGTAAAAATTTAAAATTTGCGATAGAAGTTGAAAAATTTGCAGTACCGAAAATTGTAAAACTGAAATGTCATTTAAAATTTTTTTTTTGATGGATACAGGAACATTAATGTTTAATCCATGTAGTACGTAATATGAGGTGGTTCAGAAATCAGTCTGTTAAACTCCATCAAATAAAAATGCACATTTTAAACAGTTAAAGTTGTCTATCTTTAATCTACTGTTTTTTTATCGTTGGTCTAGGAATTGTAATGTTTAATGCACAGCGTCGTTATAACCATCCTAAAAATGATGTTTATGATTATTATTAATTTAAATATTGAATTTATTTATCTTTAACATTTGAGTCTTTGAAAATATCATTTTCCAAATAGTCATTGTAATTTGTTAAATTACAATTTTGTTATATTTTTATAACTGTTTTTACGAAATTTGAAATATTAGCATTTTTTAATATTCACCACTTAAAGCAAGATTTTCTTTTTATTTATCAAAGAGGTTTTAGCGTTCAGAATTAGCCCCATCAAAAATTTTCAGAGTCTCTGTCCCACTAGCCTGTCTTCGCTCTGTCTAAAGCAGGCATGTCAAACTCGTTGACCATCGCGGGCCAAATTTAGCATCGTATACAGAGTCGCGGGCCACATTAAAAAAGTGTTAATGAATTTTATTTTTTTCACACCGAATGAAACTAAACATACAAATTAAAATACAATCTTGTAAAATAAATAAATATATAAATAATAAAGTGAAAAACTGGAAAATTTTTAATAAGTCACTGTAAAAATTTAAATACAATACTTAATATGTAAAATCATAATAGTACAAAAATGCAATAGTAAGTTTATTACATTGATCTTAACTTTTCTTCTTTTAACTTTGTGATTGCTACATTTTATAAAAGCCAATCGTTGTAGGAGCACAATTATTTGCATTGTAGATCTATTTTTTAAAAGTCAAACTTTATTCGGTCAAGCTTTTCAGAATCAAATAAACAAATATAAATTACGCTCATTGTGCTAACAATATGAAGTCTATATTACTATTCTGTGTTAATTGTACAGATTTTGAAAAAAATGTCAAGTTGGCAACATTGCAACCACGACTAGGGAAAACGTGTTTATACAAAGTGTTTTTTCTGCATCAATCATGAAATAAATCAAGCATAGACAAAATGTCGAAATTCCTTTGCGGGCCACGCGTTTGACATGTCTGGTCTAAAGTCATAAAAAAAGATATAAGTCCGGGCTCGCCACATCTCGTCCATTTTTAATGAAATGTAAAAAAAATCAGAACAAGCTTGTCCGACATTCTGCGCCAGACCAGGAAAATATAGGCCTCCAATGGCGCCAACTTTTGAAAAATATTGGATTGGCTCAAAAATATTGGGTGGGTTCAAAAATATTTTGATAAAATGATATGACCAGTTTGTTTTTCTTTGAAGCCTAAACAGATGGTGAAAGATGGAAATTTTAAATCAGGATAACATGTTTTAATAAAGTTACAGTTATTAAATTATATTTTCATGCATTTTTCCTTATAGAGACACTAATATGTATTGTAAAATCCTCATACCATGAACATGACAGCAAACTGAAATAGCAGAAAGTTAAACATGGAATTAACTTTCATAGAAAGTTAAAAATTTCAGTCATTTGATATTTATGAGTGTAAGTCGATAATTAAAATACATACATGGTCATTGGTAAAACAAATTTTTAATAATAAAACAATAACGAAATAGAACAATGAAAATTGGGCGCGCTAGGATTAAAAAATATTGGGTGGGCTCTAATGGGCGTAATATAACCTTTGGAGGTTTATATATACGCTGAAAAATATCATTAAACAAGCAGATAACACAACGGAGCTTTTGCTGGTGCCTAACGCTGTAATGGAAGTCAAAAGGTGTTGTTGAGCAATGTTAGTGTCGATCTCATTAGCAGCAAATAAAAAGTCAAAAGTAAAACTAATATATTTATTTAATTACTTGAAGAAGCTGAATTGGCATTAAAGGTGGCTTGACATGGCGAACTCCATCACATCGGTACAGATGAACACATAGTTGACAGCATTGTGCAGGTTTAAAAGAGTTAAAAAGTAAATTTAAGTAAAATAAGTATAATACATTATACATCCAGATTAAGGTCCAGCCTCAATACAGTTACTTGACATCCCATTTGTAGGGAGATAAAAGCGGCGAAGAACAGAAATAAACATCGTGTATTTATACTAAACTAGCCGGATTGAAAACGTCGTTTGCGAGCACGCCCACGAAACGAGCCAATCAGAAGACGACATGTGTACGAATCGAAAGATCGATTCGGTAAAACGAATGAAAGATTCGATTATTGTTACGATATTCCAAGTCGCCATCTGGCGGGGAAAATATCGTTACGGAAAAATGATTAGTCGTAGAGAAGTTATTGTCGATGTAGGTTGGAATTAAAGATGGAGTCCGTAGACAAATTATGAAAGGCTATTGAAGTTAAATAGATTATTGGATGTTCTAAAGTTAATAACGGCCGGAAAGGATTTGAAAGGTAAGTTAATATTTATTGAATATGGTTGTTATGAAATAATAAATAAATGAATGTTAAAATAAATTATGAGTGAATGAATAAATGAATAATTAGGATATAGGAGGCGATGAGAAAACCATCTGTTGATGGGATTCCATCAATGCCCCCCCCCTCTCATTGCCTCTATAAAAAGAGTTTCAATTGAACTCAAAGAGCAAAGGATTGAAAAATCCATAGATATCACAATTCCATTCACAAATTCACAAAACAAAATTAAAAAAAAAATTTTTTTTGTTAGTTAGTAGTACCTCCACACAATGTCAACTAGGAGTACCTCATTAACCAGAACAAGTCAGGATTTACCCCAAAAAAACTTAAGGAATTGAAATTCCATCTAGTTCATTTCTGAACTAAAAAAGTGAAACAACTGCAATAGTTGGAAAATTCGAAAAATACTCGACCTCAACAATTGAAGTCAGAAAATTTAAACGAAGCCTTATAAAAGTGCTTCGGACATGAAAAATTTAAACGAAGCCTAAACACTTCGAACTTGGAGAAACTTTAAGAATTTTTAAACAATTTAACAATTTTAACAAGAAAAATTTGAAAAGGCTAACAATTTAAATGATTTAACAACTTGAAAAATTTAACGATTTAAATAATGTAACAATTTAAGTAGTTTAACAATTCGAACAAGTTAACAATGAAATGTTTGAAAAATAGTTAAATTTTATTTATATAAGAAAAGTTTAAAGTATTTGCGAAATTAATTAACTTTCCAAATTTTTAATTGGCACATGAAAAATCTTAATCCAGTGACAGAGGCCGGCATATCCTAGATAAGAGATCACTAAAAAAAGCCAACCATGAAAGTTAATCTCTAAAAGATGCAAATAGAAACTTTTCAAAAATTTAAAGTATGAAAGTAGAAAAAATGAATATGACGTACCATTTCGAAAAAAGTTAAATTTCCAATTTGGAAATGTTACAACCAGCTCTAGTTGATTTCTTGATCACAATATTTGAATAAATCTTTATTACAAATAACAACAAGAAAATATATGCAAAAAAAATTTAAATTTTCATGATAAACTTGAACTCCAGGCATCTAGTCCTAAGGGACAATACAACGGCTCTTTCAAAAATTCTAACATTCAAATTCATTATATGAATTAGGGACTCATTTATACTCCTGACATTCTTCCGGATCCTGGAATGCATTCACTCACAAAAAATGGCTGTTGGCCCTAGATGCCTAGAATGAACAAATAGAAATAAATTATATACATATAAGCAAAAATTGTATAAACACAAATACAAACAATTTAAAAATAAGATTTCTCTATAAATTAAAAACTGTTGGTTTAAAAAGAAATCACTTTAAAAATATTCGAGTAAATTTTAACAATGTAAAACTTTATAAAATGATCAAGATAGCTGGTTATCTATAATTATGCTGGTTAGTTAACAGTAACAATAGCAGATGTCTACACATATCTTTTTAAACTTAATTGACAATTTTAAAGTATAGTGTAGTTACAAAAAGCTTTACATGTTACATAAAGAATTACCAGCTTAAAATAGGTACGTTATATAAGAAAATTAAAATATGAAATACATGAAAAAAAAAATTTATATGCAATATGGATTTAAAAACTATTTTTTATCATCACTTAGAAATAGCATCTTGATAAAGTTAAGTATTTCATATTTAGACAATGGTTTGGTAAAAATATCTGCCAAGTTTGACTTGCTACGCACGTGATTAAGTAAAAATTCCCCCCTATTGAAAAGATCTCTTATAAAAAAGAGCTTTACATCAATATGCTTGGACTTGTAATTTTCCACTGGGGATTTAACAAAGTCGATTGCGGCTTGATTATCAGCATTCATTACAGCTGTCCTCCCCAGTACAGGTATGATCCCTTCCTGTACACATTCGCGACGTATCCGGTCAAACCAGACTAGGTTCTTGACGGCCTCAGTCATTGCGACGAATTCAGACTCCATAGTCGATAAAGAAACGCACTTTTGTTTAAAAGTGCGCCAATCGACAGGAGCTTCGTCAAGCATGACTATTTGACCGCCGATCGAAGTCCGGTCATCGCGGTTAGCCGCGAAATCAGCATCAGTGAAAATTGCGAGATCATTAGATCTGCACGAGAGTTTCAGCTTGTAATGCATGGTTGCTTTTAAATATCCCAGCAATCGTAGCAACCCATCCCAATGGACTATACCAGGGTTTGCTTGAAACTGACTTAAAACATTCACGGCATAGCAGAGGTCAGGACGAGTACGGTTAGCCACAAAGGCAAGACAACCCAGTAAATTACGATAGGGCAGATGTGACATTTCCTTTATTTCGGCATCAGATACGGGACAACTGGATCTTGAGAAAATTATTCCTTTACTGATAGGTAATGAAGAAACTGGAACTTTAAAAGAACTGAACCT
Source organism: Maratus speculifer (assembly GCA_964019185.1). Classification (NCBI taxonomy): domain Eukaryota; kingdom Metazoa; phylum Arthropoda; class Arachnida; order Araneae; family Salticidae; genus Maratus; species Maratus speculifer. The sequence goes on from OZ025289.1 coordinate 184,726,171, forward strand.
ATTACATACATCTTGGATGTAGCTTCTCTGGTGGATTACAACTCCTGCCGGAGTATCCTCAAATTCTACACCAAGTAGTCTTTTCGTCGTTCCTAGTTCCTTCATATCAAACCTAGCTTTCAGTTTAAGTAAAACGTTATTTATAAGCTTTTTAGTTTTCCCGAAGATCACAATGTCATCAACGTATAAAAGAAGTAAAATGTTAGAATTAAAAATGTATACACAGTTACAGGATGATAATTTCTTAAAACCAATGTCTAATAATGTTTTATGTATCTCTGTAAACCATTCTCTGCCACTTTGGTGCAATCCGTACAAAGCACGATCTAGTTTGCAATATAGATGCTCTTTGCCTGGTTCAGAGAATCCGGGTGGTTGGTGCATATACACATCCTCGCTCAGTGGTGCATACAGGTAGGCGCAGGTCACGTCACACTGAGTGTGTGACCACCCGCTACACGATACAAGAAGGGAGAAAAAGAATCGGATAACGCCAAAGTTCACAACAGGGCTAAAAGTCTCTTCATAGGACTCGCCCTTTATTTGTTTGAACCCTTGGGCAACAAGCCTCGCCTTGTGCCTGGCTATCCGTCCATTCTCATCCCGTTTTGTCGTGTAAACCCACCGGCAACCTACTGGCGTAACATGTGCTGGTAACTCAGCCAAATGCCAAACCCCACGGTCTCTCATTACCTGCATTTCTCGCATCATTGCTTCCCACCAGATCGAGCTCTGTTCAGACTTGCACGCTTGTTTAAACGTACGGGGGGTATCAGAGTTTACTGCTAGTCATGCTGAAATACCTGAGAAATTTGACTCACTTGAAGTTTCGTCCTCACTCTCTGATATTTCAGACTCCACGGGAATAGGAATAATGCCACAGTAGGAGTTGGATCCTTTAAAATCAAAAATTTCAGGTTTAAATAAAATGTTGTTGTCCTTACAATATTTACGAACCTCGTTCAGAGAACGCAACCTATTGGTTTTTCCTAGTTCGTAGTAATAAACGTCTGTTCTGTTCTCCTTCTTACGTTTTACAGGTTTTCGTATCCAACTAACATCTTCACGTAAGGAAATAGTTGGAGGGCTACTGGTACTGGACCCCGAATCAATGTCCCCCTCCCCCCCAAGTGGGTAATCTTGAGAACTGCTGGAAGGACCCGGGATGACCTCAGGTTCATCTTCAACAGCAACATCTCGATTGACCGGCACCTTGGGAGAAAAGAGGACATAATCATCGGTGCCCAGCACAGCTACACTGCGCTTAAGACCAACAGAACTTTCGTTAAAACAAACATTAGAGGACTCAACTATTTCATCTGTCTCAGGAATCCAAATTCGGTAACCCCTCGTGCGAAAAGCATATCCTACAAGGATTCCCTTTCTTGCACGAGCTTCGAGTTTCCATGTTCTTTGCTTTGGCGATTTAACGTAAGCTTCGGTCCCGAAAGGCTTTAAGTGCCTAACAGACGGCTTTCTATTCCCATAAAGCTCAAATGGAGTCTTTCCTAGCAGTTTTGGACAAATTCTGTTCCATGAATAGGCAAAATATTTTAAAGCCTCAGGCCAGAATTTTGGGTCCAAGTTACTATCAATGAGCAGAGTTCTCATTCCATCAGCCGCCGTTGCCATAAAACGTTCGGCAACCCCATTTTGCTGTGGGGTATACGCGTTGGTAAATTCGTGGTGGATACCTTTTTCTTCAAAAAAATTTTTAAAAGAAATGCTATCAAATTCCCCGCCATTATCCGTCCTAAAACTTTTAACTCTTTTATTCAAATAGTTTTCAGCCCTTAAAATATGCTTTCTTACGACATCGAAAGTGTCAGATTTAAGCCTTAAGGGGTAGACTGAGACACGGCGGGAAAAGTCATCTATAATAGATAAAAAGTATCTTTCACCACCTCTACCTTCTATGCGACAGGGACCCCACAAATCGGCGTAAAGCAATTCAAGTGGGTTATTGGAACGGATATTTTTATTATGCTTATGTGAAATATTTTTAAGTTTGCCGAATTTACAGGCCTCACAGAACAAAGTAGTCTCTTTTAAATTAGGTAATCCACGAACACCTTGCTTACGGCTAGTATGGGCAATTAAAGAAGGACTGATATGACCATACTTTTTGTGCCACATTAACATTTTTTTCAGCATGTTTAACAGCAGAGGTTTCGAATTTTACTGATTTACCCTTAGAAACAGGAATTTTAGGATATAACCTGTAAATTCGGTCTTTTAAAAATGCACTAAATAAGTACTCGCCCCCCCGACAGATCTTTACCTCACCATTGCTTCCTTTAAAGGTTAAACCATTAAGGTCCAACTGGGGACCAGAGATCAGATTTCTACGTAATTGGTCTGAAAACATCACATTACATAAGGTAAAAATTCTTTGACCAAAACGTAGTTTTACTTCCCCTTTGCCCTTAATGGGAAACAATACATTTTTAACTGCAACAGACATTTCATCATTTAATTCTTCAAATTTAGAAAATAATTTTATATTATTACAGAAGTGGTGACTGGCACCACTGTCGAATATCCACTCTGAATCATTAACAACATTACTGATACTAGAATGTGAGACAAAAAGATTCGACTTACATGAACTATCCGACAGTTTCGTGCGTGAACCACCGTCTCTGGAACTGGAGAAATGAGGAGAAGGTCGTCTGGCAGTCTTTCTGGAAGTCTTGCATCTGTCTCTGGAGCGGTTGGAAGCAGGCGATGAATCTCGGGAACTATGGTCAGAGTCGTAGGATGAGCATGATGAGTCAGTCTGGCTTCTCTCGGGAGAACGCTGAAAATGTCGACCTCGGGAACTGGATCCACTGGAAGAACGATGACGTCTGGATCTGGAATAAGGCGAAGGATGACGAAGTTGGCGATCAGGAGATCTGGCGTAGCAGTCGGCTTGGATATGTCCCAACTTTCCACATCTCCAGCACTTTCTCTTTTGAGACTTTTTGAAGCGAGGTTTGAGCTTAAAGGACCTATTCACCTTAGCAGTAGTAGAAACGCTGACTTGTTTTGCACTGTCTCGATCACGTAACTTCTGCCTTGTCTCCTCCGCTACAAGTGCGTCCACAACAAGGTCAAACTTAAAGGATGCATCAGGTTTGGATAAAACTTGTTGGACAAGGTTGTCAAAACTGCTTGGTAGAAATCGTAAAAATTGGTAGGTAAGGTAACACTCTGAAAAGTTGTCATCTATGAGCTTTATTTCGGAGTAAATTTTCTTCAAACGAGTTGCAAATAAGTTAATAGGTTCTCCGTACCGTATCCTCTCTTCCATAAGTTCATTAAACAAGGTCATATGATGAGTGCGTGAGTCAGGGTGGAAATTTTTATGCAATCTTCTCCATGCTTCCACAGGCTCTTGACAATCCTCTACTAATCTTTTAAATTCAGGTTCTATGTTCAAGTAGATTAAAGAAAGAGCTTTGTTAGCACGGGAGGTAAATTGGTTGACTGTTTCGGCAGTAACACTTTCACTTACAACTGGGGTTTCTTGCTTTAACTGTATAATATCCCAAAGGCCTTTTTCCATCAACAAATATTTTATATCACACGCCCATGTGGCGTAATTTCTCGTACTTAACTTATCAATAGGATTAGTGGCCATTTTAAAAATTTCAGGATAAATCTTCAAGCAAGCAAAAAAAATTTTAAGTGTTACCGCCCCCCCGACTTTTTCGTCGGTTCTTTGTAAAAAGCCAAGTCAATCTTCTCCAAACTTCTCAAAAAAAAAAATTCAAAAGTGGCATAAAGTTCAACAAAAATCAGGAACAGTCTATTTTGAAAGCATAATTAAAGCATGAAATAATATAAAACGTAATTAATTCATTCTGTAAATCATAAAAGTTCAGCAAAAAGATAAATCAAAACTTCTTCTAAATATAACTAAACAGTTCTGTAAATAAAAGTCCGGCAGAAATCAAAACAAAGTTCTTGGAAAAATATAATTAAAGTTCTTGAAATTAAACAATAAAAGTTCTTTAAATCATAAGGTCTGGCAAAAAAATTTCAGTTTTTCATAAAGGAGAAATCATAAAACGTAATCCAGGCTATTTCAAAACATAACACTTCACTTTTATCTGCCGAGATCGATCTGCTCAAAATGGCTTCCAGGGTTAGGCTTACCGCCCATAACCCCTTAATGGGCGTAATATAACCTTTGGAGGTTTATATATACGCTGAAAAATATCATTAAACAAGCAGATAACACAACGGAGCTTTTGCTGGTGCCTAACGCTGTAATGGAAGTCAAAAGGTGTTGTTGAGCAATGTTAGTGTCGATCTCATTAGCAGCAAATAAAAAGTCAAAAGTAAAACTAATATATTTATTTAATTACTTGAAGAAGCTGAATTGGCATTAAAGGTGGCTTGACATGGCGAACTCCATCACATCGGTACAGATGAACACATTAACAGATGAACACATAGTTGACAGCATTGTGCAGGTTTAAAAGAGTTAAAAAGTAAATTTAAGTAAAATAAGTATAATACATTATACATCCAGATTAAGGTCCAGCCTCAATACAGTTACTTGACATCCCATTTGTAGGGAGATAAAAGCGGCGAAGAACAGAAATAAACATCGTGTATTTATACTAAACTAGCCGGATTGAAAACGTCGTTTGCGAGCACGCCCACGAAACGAGCCAATCAGAAGACGACATGTGTACGAATCGAAAGATCGATTCGGTAAAACGAATGAAAGATTCGATTATTGTTACGATATTCCAAGTCGCCATCTGGCGGGGAAAATATCGTTACGGAAAAATGATTAGTCGTAGAGAAGTTATTGTCGATGTAGGTTGGAATTAAAGATGGAGTCCGTAGACAAATTATGAAAGGCTATTGAAGTTAAATAGATTATTGGATGTTCTAAAGTTAATAACGGCCGGAAAGGATTTGAAAGGTAAGTTAATATTTATTGAATATGGTTGTTATGAAATAATAAATAAATGAATGTTAAAATAAATTATGAGTGAATGAATAAATGAATAATTAGGATATAGGAGGCGATGAGAAAACCATCTGTTGATGGGATTCCATCAGGCTCGAGCCCCAAGGGCCCATATAAATTGGCGCCACTGTAGGCCTCTTAAATATTCTAGCCCCCTCCAAAGCTTAATCCTGGGTGCGCTAATGCTGATATGATGGAATTATATTAGTTTCTGGTCTGACAATTACTGTTTAAATTCTGTACATTCAGAATATTTTCTGTCTGCTGAAATCGTATTTCAGTTTCATTTTTCAATGAGTTCAAGCACATAGCCTTCGAAACGAAACGAGTTTTCAGTTGAAACCTCATCGTTTGATTCTCACGTGGCAGCACATGTGCTTTTCCCTCGTTCTGATCGAGATTGATTTCCTGTTGCCCGGCAACTATCTGCTAAGCACATGCTGGATATTTGTTCAGAAGCTGAGAAAATGGAGATGAAAATGTGATCAGCGTATGTTTATTGCTACACATTACATTATCATATTTGGAACTTCTGAAGACATGCTGGGAGCATACTATTTGTAGTAACGCCAATAATAACTGTTGTATATTTCTAAAAAATTGCATTATTTCTTCATATTAGTGTGTTTGTGCAATATTTCATGAAGGTTGGAAATAATTCAATCAATTTCAATAGTATAGATTCTACACTTTATGTTATAAAAAATACAAGTGGGTTTAAACAGATTTTTTCGTTTTCAAAGTAGTGACAAAACAGATGACGTAGCTATGACGTAGCACGTTATTTCATAAAAAATAACGTGGCTAAGAACCGTCCCATCCTTAGGGGTGTGTGCGACAGGTGCGGCTGCACAGGGCTTCGCGTTTGGAGAGATCTCGCAACTGGAGACAAAATATTTTTTATTAAAAAGAAGAAAGTATAATAGAAAATCTTTAATATATATTTACGATTTTAGTAAGAAAATATAGTGGTCTTGACACCTTTGTTAGAAGAGGAACTTTCACCATCAATTTCCCACAATTACACTGGTGTCCAAAAGTTAAGCATAATTGGTAATAAAGTAAGTAATGAAAGAAATATAAATCGAAATGTGGTGAAACTCCAGGTGTTTAAACAAAATAGTACGCGTCATATATTTTCGCGAAGAGTTTTCCCCGAAATCGAATAGGGGACCGTCAACAAATTGAAAAAGAACGAAGATCTTTTGTATAACCCTGTCAAAACTAACGTAGCAAGAGCGTTCAAACTGCACATTATGATTAAGTGGCTTATTGTAATGTACTGTGTTTATTTTTATAAGGATAGTATGTATACGCGTAGAGAAATTAAGGTTTTATAAAAACAGTCCTAAATTTTTTGCTTATAATTTGCAGAGTTCTTAATATAAAATAATGATATTTTCTCAAAATATGACAAACATCATTGTACACAATACCCTGTCATCAGAATTTTGAAATAATAAAAATTGTATGAAAAATGAGTAGGTTTAGTAAATAATTTTTCATTGCGCATGCGTCAATGATATCAAAATTTCATTTGCATATTGTGTTAGCTAAATGTGTAGAGCAACTTCTGTAAAAGTTTCAAAAACATAGCTTGAAAATTCTGAAAATGGTCGCCTATAGAATCAACTCAAAATCCTTATTCCTAAAAGGAAGCAAAAAAATCAGAGGTTTTATCCAAATATATTTGTACGTGCAATATTGTGTAGGCACTAAACAATGGAATATGGATACAGCCCCTCATCTTTTTGCTTCATTTAGGGAATAAAGGATTTTGATCTCTTTCTATCAACGATAATTTTCAGAATTTTCAAGCTATGTTTTTGAAACTTTTACAGAAGTTGCTCTATTTAGCTAACACAATATGCAAATGAAATTTTGATATCGTTGACGCATGCGCAATGAAAAATTATTTACTAAACCTACTCATTTTTCATACAATTTTTATTATTTCAAAATTCTGATGACAGGGTATTGTGTACAATGATGTTTGTCATATTTTCAGAAAATAACATTATTTTATATTAAGAACTCTGCAAATTATGAGCAACAAATTTAGGACTGTTTTTATAAAACCTTAATTTCTCTACGCGTATACATACTATCCTTATAAAAATAAACACAATACATTACAATAAGCCACTTAATCATAATGTGCAGTTTGAACACTCTTGCTACATTAGTTTTGACAGGGTTATACAAAAGATCTTCGTTCTTTTTCAATTTGTTGACGGTCCCCTATTCGATTTCGGGGAAAACTCTTCGCGAAAATATATGACGCGTACTATTTTGTTTAAACACCTGGAGTTTCACCACATTTCGATTTATATTTCTTTCATTACTTACTTAATTACCAATTATGCTTAACTTTTGGACACCAGTGTACTTTTGAAATTGGTTCAATAATTCCAGAAATTACCCACAAACACACAAACAAAGGCCACTAATTTTTAACAGTTGGGGGATCGAACCTTGGCGCACTGGATCACAGTACATAGTTGAAAACCATTCTTTTTTATTGGTAGCATAGTAGATAAGATTATGTTAAGAGTATTAAAGGAAAGGGCCTCGCAAAATCCTTGCACCGGGCCTCGCTTTAAGCAGTCCTCCATAAGGACGGCTCTGAGAGGCTTTTCACGAGTCGAATGAACCAATTATGCTTTTCCGTAAAATTTCTGCGAATAAATAAACGTGTATGTATTATACAGTATACATATTTTATAAAGCATATTTTAAAAGATTTTTTTCGTTGAAAGCACACCAAAAATTCCAAAATAAGTAATAAAAGTTGGTTACCATCCCTTATCTTCTAAAATAAATTATTTGTGATTACAATGATGAGATAGATTAAATTTCAAGATGTTATAAATCACGGAGAAAAGAGATAAATGGAGATGCCGATGCCATAAAACGGTTTGCAATATGATGTACGTTATCGTTCAAATTTAAATGCCCTCATACGGCCCAAATAGTACAAACACTTGGAACAGGGACCGAATTTTTTTGACATCGCTCGTGGACTTTACCTCAAATGAAAATGATCTGCTTATTTTTAAGCATCTAATTCTAAAGTAGCATTTCATTATATAATGAATTCAAATCTGTGTTATTAAACGTTTTATTCTGTTTGTTTTTTTCGAAAGTATATGGTTGTGTTTGGGCCAAACGTAGCAGATTTTAGGGTTACATTTTTGACGTCAGCCCAACACCCAGCCATCACATTTCATCTCTATTCTTTCTCTTTACTTTATGGTTATACATAAACAAGAATATGAATTCTGTTTCAGAATAATTTTCAAACTTTTTTGTCTACTAAAATACAAGAAATATCCATTAATAAATAAAAAGTAATGGGGACAATATCCTATTGAAATGAGAACGAGAATAGGAAAATATTTTCCTTTCATTACATAATCCGCCATTGCTGTGAAACCAGTATTACAGGCAAAGTTTAATAGCCTGCATGAAGACGATCATGGATGGCAAAGAACTTCGGTGGCGACATTAGTGACCAAATTTGGCGCCAAACATTTATTTGGAAAATTTCAGACATCGAGCTATAGGAATTGCATGGATAGAATGATTGTGAATGTTCTATACATCATCAGATGACACCATCCAAAATCTCGCCAAGAGTAATTACGCTGAAAAAATACAAATTGGACCGTACGAACAGGAGTGTAGTCGTAAAAATAACCGAGGATGTACAGGGACCGATTTACAAATTTGGGGGCCCTAAATACAGATGCTTATAGGGGGCCCCTTGCAAAATTGCTTATTTCAGGATTGAGTTAAAAAAATGAAAAAGTCACTCACTAAGAGAACCTCTACTGACTTTAATAATTACCTTTAAATACTAATTAAAAATTATGATAATCATTAATTTACCTTTTAAATAATTATTTTATAATTTATGAAATTTAAATGAGTAGATGTTTTAAAATAAATTGTGTAGTGATAATTATCTTTTCCTATGCAAGTTTATATATCTGGAATGATAAAGTCAGCAACAACTGATAAATTTTCTGCAATGCCAAATTATAGTTATTTAAAATATTAGGGCACTCTGCCACTTACGAGCTACACTCACCAACCCCAAATATTTTGCCCTAGAACAGAAACATGATTAAATAAGAATTAAAGATACAATGTATTTTTAAAGTCATAAAAATAAAAGAATATATCCATTATAATAAAGTAATTAAATACGGGTGTTTCAGTCAAATTATATAATGTTACAAAAATACACGGACACAACAGAATGTAGAATGAAATGTATAGATTTTAAAATAGGCATGTCAAACTCGTTTCTCGCGGGCTACAATTGGCCCGCCAGGAACTTCTCTGTGGCCCACCAAGCCTTTGGCATTTTCGTATTTTGATTCGGTTCTTAGTTGATGCAGAAAATACACTTTGCATTGCAAATATTACAGCGTTGCAAAATTGGAGAATGATTTTATTTAAAATCTGTATTATTATTTCAGAATATTAATCTTCATTACATTTAATGGCATATATTGACATACATTAAATTTAATGATCCTCATTTAAATGAAGAAAAGTTTAAATTTTTAAATTAATGGTTGTTATTTTGGATGAAAATGTTTTACAGTTTGGCATAGAAGTTGCAAACAACACCGATTCAACACCACTATGGTATAAAAGATGGAAACATACTGGCTTGAATATGATCGAATCTAATTCATTTTAAAAATTTCGTTTCCAGGAGATAGGTTATGCAAAAGTAATCAGTAACAAAGTTAAAAAGAGCATATCTTAATCTGAAAATTAAAAATATATATAAAAGTTTTATGTTTTCCCCCCCTTAATAATTTATTAAATATTTTATTTTGAAACGAATACATTATTAGCATCCGATGCTATTTCTTTCAGACAAGCTAAAAATGTCGTGTCATCAGTCCTGAATTTTCTATTCAACCCATTTTGATAATTATTTTTTTAAATGAAAGCTATTTATTTGTAGTTGTGCCCATTTTAGTTATTTTTTAATTTATTTCCACTTTTATATTTTATTTTTAATTTTAAAAGCTTTTTCATGACATTTCTTCAAAATGGTGGCAACACAGTTTAGCTTTTCTCTCGATAATAAAAATTTATTTTCCAAAATGATTGCGTGTAATTATGCACTAATTGAGGTAAAAAAATACATATATTTACTGAGAAATAATATTAATAATGTAAATAAAATAACAGAAAATAATTTATGATAAAAATTAATATCTAAATCAAAATAAGAGAAATTTCAAATATGGAAAATGATGTCATTCAGCAACCAGATAAATGAGAATTACAACATTATTACGGATGCTTTTTTCATATTACTACTAACAGTAACTTTTAAAAAACATTTGAAGAGAAAATGACGTCACTATTTAAAACATCGCATTTTTACTCATAACGATATTAGGTACTACTCTGTTATCCCGTCGACCCATTTCGCCAAATTATACAAATCGCCAAACTAATAGCCAAATTATACATATTGACATAATTTTTATTTTAAATAACGAAAAAACAAATAATTAGTAGAATATTAATAAAAAGTCGAAATAAAAATCACTTAATAACATTTTAAACACATGTGTCGGGATTTGGAACTTATTTTATATTCCTTTCATCCACCACCTGTCAGGAAAAAAACTATTGCGCAATTTAAAAACTGAAACTCTGTTTTTTCTCTTACGTAAAGGTGCGGCGCATGCGCCGAAATGTTTTATTCCGCTACGAACTTTTTTATTAGACTGAGAACATTGTTTGTTTATTAATTTTCATTCTCTTTTTTTTCTGTTTTGTAGTTCAGTTAGAAGGTAGAAGTTCTAGAACCAAGATGTAATATTGAAATTGTCACGGCCATTTGTAAATATTATTGTTGTGTGTGCCTTTTTAGTGAATCGTGTTCGTCCTTATTAAAATATGAAAATGAAGACGGACTTTTGTTTTTTGAGTGAAAATAGTCTTTAATATTTATGCTGCAGAAGAAGGCATTCGAACATTCTGAGCCCCGATACCCGAAGAATTGGAATTTTGGAGGTAAGCCTTTTTTATGTCTTACCTAATTTTCATGATATGATTTTTATAGAATCAACGTATAATGTTGATAATCTTTTTTTGGGCAGCTCTGGCTGTGATTATCTAATTTAGGCAGTCGGAGTTGTCACATAAAAGTGGCATCCCTTGCTGGGATCGGGTGCTCCGTAGTTTAGTGAATAAGAAATTAGAAAAAATTTTGATTTAGAATTATGGAAAAATTACGAAAGTTAAGAACGCCAGTGCGTTCAAATTTCACGAAATTAACTAAAGAAATTGAAGACCTTATACAGGCTAATTGTGATGATTTAGATAGCTTGTCTTCAATTCTAATTAGATTAGAAGCGAAACAAAACGAACTTGAAAATTTAGATAAACAAATTCTTGATAATTTGTCTGAAGACCCAACCTGTAAGCAAGATGCTTTTGATACTGAATATGATTCTATCGATAAATATAATACGATATTTTATGAAACCAAAAATAAATTATCGCGTTATATACAAAAATTAGAAAAAAGTCTTAATCCAGATAGTTCCGTAATATTAGATGACATGGCAACAAGAAGAAAATTTAAGTTACCTAAATTAGAGCTCCAGCCTTTCAACGGTGAAATTAAAAACTGGTTAACTTTTTGGGGGTAATTTGAGAAAATTCATGAAGATAGGGACATAACAAATGAAAACAAAATTCAGTATCTAATAATGGCTACACAGAAAGGATCGCGAGCAGGAGAAATAGTGGATTCTTTTCCCCCCACAGCCGAGAGCTATCCAGAAGCGGTGCAGTCGTTGAAGGCACGGTTTGGTAGGACAGATGTTTTAATTGAAGTATATATACGCGAAGTCTTAGGATTAGTTATTAATAATTCCTTGGGGCAAGGGCAAAAACTGTCTCTTGTTAAATTATACGATAAAATCGAAACTTATCTTCGGTCATTGAAAATGTTAGAAGTATCGAGCGAAAATTATTCGTCGATTTTATATCCACTGGTCGAATCGGCATTGCCTTCAGATATTCTTAAATTATGGGAAAGACATCTTGGTACTTTAACTGTTAAGGATAAAGATAAAAATCAGGGAATTAATAAATTAGATGTTTTAATGCAATTTTTACAGATTGAAGTTGAGATGGAGCAAAAGGTTAAATTAGCTAAAAGTGGGTTTTCTTTCGATAAAGATGTTTCAGTAAACAGAGAAACAAAATTCGATCGAAAAGATAAACATTTTTCTCTTCCTACGGCGGCCGAACTGTATAATGCGGATGAAAAAAAATCGGAAGAACAGTGCGTTTTTTGCGAAAACAAACACCGTAGTCAAAATTGTAGAGCGGTATGGAAAATGACACTGGCGAAAAGAAAAGATGGTTTATTAAGAAAAGGAGCATGCTTTCGTTGCTTCAATGTCAACCACTTAGCAAAAGTTTGTAAAAGTAAAATTAACTGTTCTCATTACGGGAAAAATCACCACCAGTTCATCTGCATAGAAAAGAATAAAATTAATTTAGGCGAAAATTCTAAACAGGATTCAACTGCTAATAAAGATTGTATGCTTGCGAATGCAACTTCTAGAAAACGAGTTTTGCTCCAAACATTGGTTGTAGGTATATACAATGGGGATATCGTACGAAATGTTAGAATTTTATATGATACGGGTTCGCAGCGATCGTACATATCGAAATTTGCTGCTAAAATGTTAGGATATAGTAGCATAAGTAAAGAGAGAATAGTGCATAGCTTATTTGGGGGGCGACAATGTGAAGAACTACACGATAGATATTTGATTAATTTGGGAAATATGGATAATAGTTTCCGATGTAAATTTGAGGTATTAGACCAACAAAAAATTTGCTCTGAAATTTCACCTATACCGGAAGGACCCTTTATTAAGGAAATAAAGCGGTACGGAATAGTTTTGACTGATAGAGTCACTAAAGTTAATGATTTATTATATGAATTTTCTCCTGATGAGATACATGTGTTAATTGGTGCAGATGTCGCCGGGAAATTATTTACCGGACATTTAAAACAATTACAGGGCAGATTGGCTTGCATGGACACTCGTTTAGGTTGGACAATTCTTGGGAAAACTGAAGGTTATGAAAATAAGAATATGAACAATTTAATTTTTTCACTGCATGTCAAAGAGGCAAAAATTACCGAGTTATGGCAACTTGACAATTTAGGAATTCGCGATCCTGGGGAGAAAAAGAGTAGAGAGGAAATAGAATTAGCCACTAAAGAATATTTTCTCAGTAACATTAGAGTAGATGACGAGGGTAGATATGAGGTTAGTCTTCCATGGATACAGGGCCACCCTCGTTTACCCAGCTACGAAAATATCGCTCGGCGTAGATTAAAAACATGCGTCGATTCGTTAAAAAGGGTAGGAAAATTAAGTGATTATAATCAAGTATTCGATGACTGGTTAGATGAGAAAATCTTAGAAAAAGTTGATCAGATAAAAACATTAGGTAGTGAGCATTTCCTTCCTCATAGAGCGGTGTTTAAAGAAAACTCCACTACAAAGGTGCGGCCAGTTTTCGATGGTTCAGCTCGGGAAAAGGATCCGCCGTCTATAAATGACTGTATTGAAAAGGGGCCTAACCTCGTAGAACTGATTCCTTCTATATTAAATAGATTTAGATTAGGAAAAATTGGGGTAATTGCTGACATAAAAAAGGCTTTTTTGCAAATTGGAATTACAGAAAAAGATCGCTCATTCTTGAAATTCCTGTGGTATGAAGAAGGGGACCCTCAAAAAATGATAACGCTTCAACATAGAAGAGTGGTATTTGGCATTTCTTGTAGCCCCTATCTTTTAGGTGCCACGTTAGAATATCATTTAAAAAACGCACCGGAACAATTTAAAAACACTGCGCTTAAATTGTTAGAATCATTTTATGTAGACAACTGTGTTACGAGTGTTGATAGTAAGGAACAACTGAACAGATTTATCGAAGAGTCAAAAGCCCTTCTTAGCGATGCAAAATTCGAGCTTCGCGGGTGGGAGCATAGTTTTCGGGAAATTTTGACAGGGAAAAAGTCCCTGTTTTGGGTCTAATGTGGGATTTTAGTAGGGACACCTTAGCAGTTGATTTAAAGGAAATTTCCGAAGATGAACGCAAAGTAACCAAAAGAAACATTTTATCGGCTGTACACAAAATATTTGACCCTATTGGATACACGTGTCCTGTAACATTAGAACCTAAAATATTATTACAGGAGTGTTGGAAAGCTAAGGTGACATGGGATACGGAATTACCTATTTCTATCAAGAGAAAATTTGAAAAATGGAAAAACAATTAGAAAAATTAGGGACTATTGAAATACCTAGGTGTTTTTCTCGGGATGCAGATAAACTGCATTCTTTGCACGTTTTTTGTGACGCTAGCAAAATAGCGTATGCTACGTGTATATTTATACGGTTTGAAGGTGAGAAGCCGAGTTGCTCCTATGAAAACAATTTCCATTCCGAGGTTGGAATTGTTGGCTTGCAATATTGGGGCTAGATTAGCAAATAGTGTTAAAACGGATTTAAAATTAGATGATACTGACATTTTTTATTGGACTGATTCGGCCAATGCACTTTATTGGATAAAAAGAAATGAAAATTGGGCGCCTTTTGTTTATAACCGTGTATCAGAAATCCGGTCTTTAAGTGATCCTTCAAAATGGCATTTTATTCCCGGCCATTTAAATCCTGCGGACCTGCCTTCAAGGGGTTGTACCGCTGAGGTTTTAGCCCGAGGCAAATGGTGGGAGGGACCACAGTGGCTAAAGAAACCAATTAACGAGTGGCCACAATCAGAAATATTTCCAGATTTTGAAATTATAGATGCCGAAAGAAGAAAAACAATAATTAGCGCTAACAATATAGATATTCCCAATGAACAAATTTTTACAAAATTTTCATCGTATGAAAAATTAGTTAACGTAATTGGATGGATGTATAGATTTTACCAAAACTGCAAGAAAGCTAAAGAAGATAGAGAATATAGTATTTTAACAGTAAAAGAGAAGAATGAAGCTGAAAATAAATTATTGAAATTAGTTCAAGAACAATCGTTTAGTGGCCCCCTAGATAATCGATTAAAATCGTTCCAGATTATCACTGATTCCGCTGGAGTTCTAAGGCTGAAATCGCGTATATTATTGAGAGAAGAAACAATGAATTTTCGATACCCTGTCATACTTCCCCATGACCATCCCGTAGTTGAAAAAATAATTAGATCTAGACACCTAAAACTAGGACATGCCGGGGTACAAACTTTAATGTCTAATTTGAGAGAAGATTTTTGGATCTTAAAATTTCGAAAAACTGTAAGAAAAATCATTAGAAACTGTGTAATATGCAGAAGATACGATTTTAAGCCACAAGAAATATCCACTCCTCCCTTACCTGTAGATAGAGTTCGAGAAGCTGCCATTTTTGAAATCGTTGGTCTGGATTATGCCGGCCCGCTTATTCTTAAAGAAAATAGGAAAATATGGCTAGTAATTTACACATGTGCAATTTTCAGAGCAGTTCATTTTGAGTTAGCCACCTCTTTATCAACCGAAAACTTTCTATTAACTTTGAGAAGATTTATTGCCCGTAGAGGTAGGCCTTCTATTATCTACACTGACAATGGGTCAAATTTCGTAGGGGCCGAAAATTTGTTGAAAGAAATAGATTGGAATTCAGTACAAAATCATAGTATACCCAGAAAAATTACTTGGAAATTTATTCCACCTTCAGCTCCATGGTGGGGAGGATGGTGGGAGCGACTAATAGGAATGACAAAAAGAATACTCAGAAAAGTTTTAGAAAAAAGTTCGCTAAATTATGAAGAGATGCAAACCGTAATGTGTGACATCGAAAGTATAATCAACAGCCGCCCTCTTACCTACGTTTCCGAAGACAACAATGATCTTGTACCCCTCACTCCATCAATGTTTCTGCAAGAAGTAAAAGGTAGTGGAAAACCTGATATAGATATTTTGGATGCTGAATCGTTGAATAAAAGGCATGCCTACCAACAAAAACTAAGAGAAGACCTTCGTAAAAGATTTCGATCTGAATATTTAGGTCAATTGCGTCAACCAAATAAAAATAACAAAATGGAGAAACCTTTTGCAGTAGGCGACATAGTGATTGTAACTAGTGACAATAACAAAAGACTCGATTGGCCTCTGGCCAAAATAACTGAAATTTTCCCATCTAAGGATGGACAAGTACGACTTGTCAAGGTAAAAATGAAAAGTGGTGAATTCATCAGAACAACAAGTAGACTAATACCTTTAGAGGTGTCACAAAATAATGATCTCATGAGAAGCCATTTCAACGACATGAAAAATTCACGTTCTTCGGACGAAAACAAAGAACATTCCAATGATCCTCCCAGTGGTTCGGTCAAGAACCGAAATTCTGACTCTTTAGTTCATCGTTCAAGATATGGACGCATTATCAAACCGATAGTTAAGTGGAAAATTTGAGTTCCAGCTGAACCCCTGAAACTCAAAGGTGGGAGGATGTCGGGATTTGGAACTTATTTTATATTCCTTTCATCCACCACCTGTCAGGAAAAAAACTATTGCGCAATTTAAAAACTGAAACTCTGTTTTTTCTCTTACGTAAAGGTGCGGCGCATGCGTCGAAATGTTTTATTCCGCTACGAACTTTTTTATTAGACTGAGAACATTGTTTGTTTATTAATTTTCATTCTCTTTTTTTTTCTGTTTTGTAGTTCAGTTAGAAGGTAGAAGTTGTAGAACCAAGATGTAATATTGAAATTGTCACGGCCATTTGTAAATATTATTGTTGTGTGTGCCTTTTTTAGTGAATCGTGTTCGTCCTTATTAAAATATGAAAATGAAGACGGACTTTTGTTTTTTGAGTGAAAATAGTCTTTAATATTTGTGCTGCAGAAGAAGGCATTCGAACATTCTGAGCCCCGATACCCGAAGAATTGGAATTTTGGAGGTAAGCCTTTTTTATGTCTTCCCTAATTTTCATGATATGATTTTTATAGAATCAACGTATAATGTTGATAATCTTTTTTTGGGCAGCTCTGGCTGTGAATTGTGTCTAATTTAGGCAGTCGGAGTTGTCACAACATGAATCGTATTTAATGTCATTGAATGTGACATTCACGATCATCCATTGTTGGCATTTAATCTTATAGTTTGGCGATAATTTTTTGGTCGACGGGATAACCTAGTAGTACCCGATATTACATTTCAATATTTCTTTTCATTATGGACACTGAGATTGAGATTTTACTTTCAGATGACTTCAGTTAGTGAAAATAATGTCACAGTAAAAATAAAATTAGTTTTTTTTTTTTTTTTTTTTTTTTTTTTTTTTTTTTTTTTTTAGTGACTAAAACTAATTTTTTTTTTTTTTTTAAATAAAACTTTTTTTTTTTTTTTTTTTTTTTTTTTTTTTTTTGTGAGTGCATATAAAATAAAATTTCTGGATTTCGCCGGCACTCAGATTACAATTTTAACTGAAGATGTGCGAATATTTGCATGCAAAATTGTAACTGGCAAACTTGACATTTACTTTGTAAATATATTTATTATATATTGATTCAATAATGTAATTATTTTTGCTTTTTTTAAACCAAATCGATCGGGTCTTTTAAACATTTCATTCGTCGAATTCGACGGGATTCCACTCGTTTTATTGTTAAATTGCATTTCCTTTTACTCAGAGTCTATAAAAAAGCGTTTAAACGAAAGAAAAAATCCGTTTTTGATGAATCTAGTCAATGAAGAAGTAGCACGTCAAATTGTATCTCTTTATTATTCCGCAATTCCAATGTCTCAGAGAGAAATTGCTATTCAATTGGGTATTTCACGCCATTTTGTTTGCTATTTTATTGATAAATACAAGAAAAATGAAGTTAGTTCATTGCAATCTAAACGGGGTCGCCCTTCTAAAAAACCTCTATCGATTTTTTTTTCTAATCGGAGGCGAAACTGAATTCTGCAATGGCAGAATCTTCATTCAACTTGTTTTATTACTTTCTTTCATTCACTATGACATTGCAAAGTAATGTGTGGTATTTGTTAGGTATTGAAAATGTATCGAAAATCAATTAAAATACGACACTAATTTCTAATTAAAAGTCTCTAAAAAATCTAAAGAAATAAATGGCTTTAAAAGGAAAAGTAACACAATTTCTCTCATCTTGAAAATAATAATAATAATAATAATAATAATAATAATAATAATAATAAAAGCAAAACATTGTTACCCTGTTTTTATTACTTTGCTGCATTCATTGTCTAAAGCGAGTATTTCGGACATAAGCTCATTAATTAACTTCATTATTAACCCCTTGGGAACGAGCGACACGTATACGTACCGTAAAAAGGGCTTAAGAAGTCTTGTTTATTACCACCAGTAAAATTTGTCTATTTAATCGGAACATTTTCTCGATTCAATAAGATTTAAATTTCTGTTTCTAAAAACCGGTGACTCAAAACTAAAAATTTCGTAAAATTATCCCGTCGTGAAGGGGGTTAAAGGTTAGTAAACGCATCATTGTAAATTATCCTTGTGTAGTCTTTAAATAGATAAGTTGCAACTCCATGGGGGGGGGGGGGTCTTTTTGAAAAAGTACAAAAATTAACTTTTTATACGGCCCCCGTAGAATAAAAATTCCAATTAGGAAAACTTTCCTTATCCAGTCCTGAATAAGACACAAAAAAATGCATCTTCATATCTTTCTAAACTCGCAGAGTTATAGCCGTTTGAATTATTCATCAGGTTTTTAAGGGATTGACAGAAATTGAAATGCGCGCAATTCAAAAGACAATGTTATTTTAACAGTTCTAGAAAACGTGTAAAAAATCTATCTTTTGAGTTAGAATTTTGATTTTTTTCTTTTTTTATGATAGTTAGCCATACAATTTGCTAAGAAAGTCACATCCTAAAATTTATAAAAATTCCATACGGTTAGCACTGGTTTAAATGGGATAATTAAAAATCGTTATAACTCGAAACATTATTTATCAGATTTCAGTTTCTTTTTATTTAACTAGGGGGGCTCCGCCCCCCTGCTCGCTACGCTCGCCAACCCCCCTCGTAATCGCTTCGCAATTCAAAGGCAACTGCTGCTTGCTGCGCTCGCCAATACCCAATGGTATGAATAAGAAGTTGCAGACATTTCAAATGATGTGTCACACGACTGGTGTTGTAAATAAATTAAAAATGTGCCCCCCTGGGGGGTCAGAGTGGGGGGTGACACATAAGACATCCATAATATGAATAAGCAGTTGCAGACATCTCAAATGATGTGTCACACGACTGGTGTTGTAAAGAAATTAAAAATGTGCCCCCCTGGGGGGCAGAGTGGGGGGGCGTGACACACAGGACATCCATAATATGAATAAGCAGTTGTAGACCTTCCAAATGATGTGTCACACGACTGGTGTTGTAAAGAAATTAAAAATGTGCCTCCCCTGGGGGGGGCAGAGTGGGGGTGACACACATGACATCCATAATATAAATAAGCAGTTGCATACCTTTCAAATGATGTGTCACACGACTGGTTTTGTAAAGAAATTAAAAATGTGCCCCCCTGGGGGGCAGAGGGTGGGTGACAAATAAGACATCCATAATATGAATAAGCAGTTGCAGATCTTTCAAATGATGTATCACACGACTGGTGTTGTAAAGAAAAAAAATGTACCCCCATGGGGGGCAGAGTGGGGGTGACACACAAGACATCCATAATATAAATAAGCAGTTGCAGACCTTTCAAATGATGTATCACACGACTGGTTTTGTAAAGAAATTAAAAATGTTCCCTCCCCTGGGGGGCAGAGCAGAGGGGCAGACACAAGACATCCATAATAGGAAAAGGCAGTTTCAGACCTTTCTAAAGATATGCAACACGAGTGCTGTGGATTAAAATTTAAAAAGTCCCCCTTTGGGGGGGGGGCAAAGTGGGGTGCGACGCCCCCAAAATACATAATTGGAATGAGCAGTTACAGATTTTTTAAACTATAGGGGGGCTCTGTCCCTCTGCTTGCTGCGCTTGCCAATACCCCATGGAATTGCTTCGCGATTCCGTTCGGTATTGCTTTGCAAACACGGTTGGAATCGCTTCGCGATGCATAGACGGAGCCCTTTCCTGATTGGTCTGTTCGACTCATCGAAGGAGTGGTCCACCCGGATTCGTTATTTCCGAAAATCTTACACATTAGCATCATTCCAGGAATCATTTCTTTTAAGGCTAGTTTTTTTTTACAATAGAAGGATAAAAGATGAAAATCTGATTTTAGTTTTTTTTTCGGGGTTTTTGTTTTTCAATATTAATTTTAAACCTATTAAAATTATTTATTAAAAAATTAATTTAACTTTAAAAACAATCATTTTTTTTCTTTTGCCCGAAAAAAAACTAATGTAAAATAATTAAAAATGACATTTTTCAAGTTTGTACCTTTTTTCTTTAACAATTCTTAACTTTTAATAATTTAAAGACAAGAAATAGTCGGGGAAAAATTCATTATGCAGAAAAGCGAAATGTACTGTTTTACTGTCCATCAGTTATTTAAAAGAATGCTTTTCTAAGTTGCAGATTAAGTCTTTTTTAGAAAGTTACCTCTCACAACTTCAAGCTTTTTATTGTCCTGGAGAGGCTGTTAAAAAATCTGCATTCTCGGCCCAGGCCGGATCAGACCGAGATGTTATTTTCTTTCTCAACACTCGCCTATCCGGGCCTAATGTATTTTTCATACCGGTGGGGACTGCTTCCTTCTTACTGGGTCTACATCTACACTGGACGAAATTTTAAATCCCGGTCTCGAACAATCCGTATTAAAATCACTGTCTCTGACTGATCTAATACGTGTCTGAAATAAGAAATCCCCACCAGTGGCCGAGAGGTTCTGATCTCTCAATTGGTAGACGGCATGTGCTGGATTCGAACTCAATCGCGGCCGTCGGCTTAACAGTGGCGCAGCCAAGGGGGTGGTTTTGGAGTTAAAACCCCTCCCAGAGCTAAGAAAGATGGCTATAATTTTCGCTTATATAAACCAAATTTATTATTTAAATGTTTTGGCGCATTTAGGAATAAGCCGCTTTATTGAATCAGATTCCATAAATGGCGAAAATTCCACTTAAAAGTGTGAAACTGCTTATTACATGGATTAGTTAAGTAAAAATTGGTTATTTGAACTAAATCATTTTTCTGAGACGTATTATGCTAAAAAAAATGATGATTTCCTGCCACACAGATGCTCTTTGATTCTAATTAGTATCGATTCTATTAACCGGCGATTCAAATAACCGGTAATCTCCTTTATCAGAAATTCAAAACTGAACCTCCCTAGAACCGAATTTTGGCTTCGCCACTGGGCTTAACCGTTCGGAGTTTTCCGTCGTTTTCTTCGAACCTGGGATTTCCTTGCATGAATACTGTTAGGTTCCCTCAGAAAGGCATCCACGGAGAGCATCCCACCCCTTTCGTACCTGTATCCCACCTGTTGATAATCGGCCGTCATAAAATAAAACCTGAAATAAGTAAAATTTGGTTGGATCAAAATTTTTACAAAAACCACATAGATTTTAAAATCGCTTTTATTTTACAAAAAAAAAAAAAAAAAAAAAAAACTTTAAAATTAATTTTTTTAAAGAATAGTATATTCAAATGCTAAAAAATTAAACACAATAAAACCAGAGAAAAAAAAAGACGTGTGGCACTCGGGGACTGCCGCGGTAAAGCTGACCAACCGCTGGTACCGCTGGTACCGCTGCCGCGGTAAAGCTGAAAACCGCGCATAGCATTTTTTATCAACTTATGCAATCATAATTATTTATTTACTTTTTATTTATGCAGTTTTTTTGTCTTTGATACTAATTCAAGTTATACTTTTTGAGCGTGATGACCGATAACAAAACATTTTTTTACTTTTATTGAATAAATGAGAAATTAATATCGTTTAAAATATTTTTATTATCTTACAATACATGTAGGTTAATCAGGAATTTTTATCATTGAAACTATACGTTTATGGTAGCTGAAATAAAAAACATAAGTTTGAGACTTGATACTCTCAAAATATCTGAAAAATACCGCTTTAATGTCTGCCGAAGTCTACAAAAGGATACCGTGCCGAAGTCTGCAAAACTCAAGCGACGATAGCCGGAGTGTTCGGTTTTTTTCTCGTTACGGAATTTCTAGATTCTTCCTACGCGCTCAAAGCCCGCGATAAAAGCTATGGAATACCTTAATAAATTACCAAACAAAATTTGGCCGTACTACGAAAATTAGATCGCGAGTTATAAGCATTATAAATTTTTCGACCCTCACCGTGGGGATCTCCTGTCACCAAAAATTAACATTGTCTCATTAAAAATTACCAAACGAAATTTAGCCGTGCTACGAAAATTAGATCGCGAGTTATAAGCATTTTAAATTTTGCGACCCTCACCGTGGGGGGTCTCCTGTCACCAAAAATTAAAACTGTCTCATAATAAATTACCAAATAAAATTTGTCCGCGCTATGAAAATTGATCGCGAGTTATAAGCATTTTAAATTTTTCGACCCTCACCGTTGGGGTCTCCTGTCACAAAAAATTAACACTCTCTCATAATAAATTACCAAACAAAATTTGGCCGCGATACGAAAATTAGATCGCGAGTTATAAGCATTTTAAATTTTTCGACCCTCACCGTGGGGGGGGGGGGGATCTCCTGTCACCAAAAGTAACACTGTCTCATAATAAATTAAACAAAGAAAATTTGGCCGCGCTACGAAAATTAGATCACGAGTTATAAGCATTTTATCTTTTTTACCCTCACCGTGGGGGGGGGGGTCTCCTGTCACCAAAATTTAACACTGTTTCATAATAAATCAATAAACAAAATTTGGCCGCGCTGCGAAAATTGATCGCGAGTTATAAGCATTTTAAATTTTTCGACCCTCACCGTGGGGGGTCTTCTGTCACCAAAAATTAACATTCTCTCATAATAAATTACCAAACAAAATTTGGCCGCGATACGAAAATTAGATCGCGAGTTATAAGCATTTTAAATTTTTCGACCCTCACCGTGGGGGTCTCGTGTCACCAAAAGTAACACTGTCTCATAATAAATTACCAAACAAAATTTGGCCGCGCTACGAGAATTAGATCACGAGTTACAAGCATTTTAACTTTTTCGACCCTCACCGTGGGGGTTCTCCTGTTATCAAAATTTAACACTGTTTCATAATAAATCATTAAACAAAATTTGGCCGCGCTACGAAAATTGATCGCCAGTTATAAGCATTTTAAATTTTCCGACCCTCACCGTGGGGGTCTCCTGTCACCAAAAATTAACACTCTCTCATAATAAATTACCAAACAAAATTTGGCCGCGATACGAAAATTAGATCGCGAGTTATAAGCATTTTAAATTTTTCGACCCTCACCGTGGGAAGTCTCCTGTCACCAAAAATTAACACTCTCTTATAATAAATTACCAAACAAAATTTGGTCGCGATACGAAAATTAGATCGCGAGTTATAAGCATGTTAAATTTTTCAACCCTCACCATGGGGGATCTCCTGTCACCAAAATTTAACACCGTCTCAAAATAAATTACCAAACAAAATTTGGCCGCGCTACTAAAATTGATCGCGAGTTATAAACTTTTAAATTTTTCGACCCTCACCGTGGGTTGTCTCCTGTCACCAAAAATTAACACTTTCTCATAATATATTACCGAATAAAATATGACCGCGCTACGAAAGTTAGATCACGAGTTACATGCTTTTTAAGTTTTTGACCCTCACAGTGGGGAGAGGGGGGTCTCCTGTCACCAAAATTTAACACTGTTTCATAATAAATCATTAAACAAAATTTGGCCGCGCTACGAAAATTGATCGCGAGTTATAAGCATTTTAAATTTTTCGATCCTCACCATGGGGTCTCCTGTCACCAAAAATTAACACTCTCTCATAATAAATTACCAAACAAAATATGGCCGCGATACGAAAATTAGATCGCGAGTTATAAGCATTTTAAATTTTTCGACCCTCACGGTGGGCGGTCTCCTGTCACCAAAAGTAACACGGTTTCATAATAAATTACCGAACAAAATTTGGCCGCGGTACGAAAATTAGATCACGAGTTATAAGCATTTTAAATTTTTCGACTCTCACCATGGGGATCTCCTGTCACTAAAATTAACATTGTCTCATTATAAATTACCAAACACAATTTGGCCGCCCTACGAAAATTGATCGCGAGTTATAAGCATTTTAAATTTTTCGACCCTCACCGTGGGGAGTCTCCTGTCACCAAAATTTAACACTGTTTCATAAAAAATGATTAAACAAAATTTGGCCGCGCTACGAAATTTGATCACGAGTTATAAGCATTTTAAATTTTTCGACCCTCACCGTGGGGAGTTTCCTGTCACGAAAAATTAACACTCTCTCATAATAAATTACCAAACAAAATTTGGCCGCGCTACGAAAATTGATCACGAGTTATAAGCATTTTAAATTTTTCGACCCTCACCGTGGGGGGTGTCCTGTCACAAACAGTAACACTGTCTCATAATAAATTACCAAACAAAATTTGGCTGCGCTACGAAAATTGATCGCGAGTTATAAGCATTTTAAATTTTTCGACCCTCACCGTGGGAGGTGTCCTGTCACCAAAAATAAACACTCTCTTACAATAAATTGCCAAACAAAATTTGGCCGCGATACGAAAATTAGATTGCGAGTTATAAGCCTTTAAAATTTTCGACCCTCACGGGGGGGGGGGGGTCTCCTGTCACCAAAAATTAAAACTGTCTCATAATAAATTACCAAACAAAGTATTGCCGAGCTACGAAAATTAGATCGCGAGTTTTAAGCATTTTAAATTTTTCGACCCTTACCGTGGGGGATCTCTTGTCACCAAAAATTAACACTGTCTCATAATAAATTACCAAACAGAATTTGGCCGCGCAACGAAAATTAGATCGCGAGTTATAAGCATTTTATATTTTTCGATCCTCACCGTTGGGCGGGTCTCCAATCACCAAAAGCTACATTATCCTACCTTGTTTTATCTTAAGACGATTTTTTTCTATATACATTCTATCAGGAATTTTTATCATTGAAACTATAGATTTATGGTAACTGAAATAAGAAACATAAGTTTGAGATTTGATATCCTCTAAATATCTGAAAAATACCGCGTCAATGTCTACCGAAGTCTACCGAAGGATACCATGCCGAAGTCTGCCGAGCTGAAACGACGTTAGCCGAGTGTTAGGTTTTTTCGTTACCGATGTGTTAGGATTTTTCGCGTTACGGAATTTTTGGATTCGGTCACCGCGCTCAAAGCCCGTGATAAAAGCTATGCAATAGCTTAAAACTCTGCCTATGACGGAATTCTTTCTCAAACGGAAAATGTGTTGATCCATGCAAAATAAATACAATAATACCTAAGAAAAAAATAGACTACACTTAAACCTCCTAGAAAGGGCATTTGTCTATAACGTATATATATATATTTATACTAGCGGCCCGCCCTCGCTTTGCTTCGGGTAGTCCCGTGTCACTACTGACACCGCAAATTGTTACTACCACTTCATCCCATTAAATTCAACTACTAAAACCATTACTCTTCTTTTAAGTAGTCGGGTAAAAAGTAGCCTGTATGTTAATCTAAGGTGCCAGATAACTCCATACAAAGTTTCATAAAAATCGATCCATCCGTTCTTAAGTTATAGATGGTGTAACTAACACGACTTTGTTTTATGGATATAGATTATAGCAGCCCGCCCAGGCTTTGTACGGGTATTTAAAAAAATTCAAGTTATAAATTTTTACACACATACTCCTACTCTCTTCTTTATGGGTGGAGTTATTAAAAAAGTGTAAACTTATAAAAAAAAATTCGGATATTAGTATTATTTTTTATTTATTTGTAATTCATACACTACATTTTTACTTATTTATTTTTTACATTTTTACCTATTTATTTTATTTTTACAACAATTACAGGATGTCTATACACAATAAATCTTGTAGGCTTCAGCCTGCGTTTGCAATGTATAAGCGGAAAAAAATGAAATTATTTACGACATCACATTAAAAACCTCAAAAATAACAGTATTTCTCCACTATTTAATGGATGTTATTATACATATAAACCTTCCTCTTGAATCACTCTATTAAAAAACCGCATCAAAATCCGTTTTGTAGTTTTAAAGATTTAAGTGTAGGGACAGAAAAAGCGACTTTGTTTTATACTATGTAGTGATTTTTCCATTATTTAATGGATGTTATTATACATATAAACCTTCCTCTTGAATCACTCTATCTATTAAAAAAAACCGCATCAAAATCCGTTGCGTAGTTTTAAAGATTTAAGCGTACATAGGGATATAGGGACAGAAAAAGCGACATTGTTTTATACTATGTAGTGATTAATGGATGTTATTATACATATAAACCTTCCTCTTGAATCACACTATCTATTAAAAAAACCGCATCAAAATCCGTTGCGTAGTTTTAAAGATTTAAGCGTACATAGGGATATAGAGACAGAAAAATCGACATTTTTTTATACTATGTAGTGACTATGTAGTGATAAATCTTGTAGGGTTCAGCCTGCGTTTGTAATGTATAAGCGGAAAAAATGAAATTATTTACGACATCACATTAAAAACCTCAAAAATAATAGTATTTCTCCACTATTTAATGGATGTTATTATACATATAAAACTTCCTCTTGAATCACTCTATCTATTAAAAAAACCACATCAAAATCCGTTGCGTAGTTTTAAAGATTTAAGCGTACATAGGGATATAGGGACAGAAAAACCGACTTTGTTTTATACTATGTAGTGATAAATCTTTAGGGTTCAGCCTGCGTTTGCAATGTATAAGCGGAAAAAATGAAATTATTTACGACATCACATTAAAAACCTCAAAAATAACAGTATTTCTCCACTATTTAATGGATGTTATTATACATATAAACCTTCCTCTTGAATTACTCTATCTATTAAAAAAAAAACGCATCAAAATCCGTTGCGTAGTTTTAAAGATTTAAGCGTACATAGGGATATAGGGACAGAAAAAGCGACTTTGTTTTATACTATGTAGTGAAGATTATAAACGAAATTATTATACTTATATTATATAAGATTTATAAACGAAAATTCAATTCTTTTCAAAATTTTGCTTACGAATTGGAAGGGGGATGGAAGGGTCGTCTTATACACAAGTATATACGGTATTATTATTGCTTTTGGAAACACATTTTGTTAAATAAATTGCTTTTTAACCGGTTATTTTAACCTTTTCTGCATAAAAACAAGATTTTCTGCCCTTTTAAATGAAAAAATAAGAACTTAAAGTATCAAAAGTCCCACCTATGTTTTAATATTAAAAGGGCGTCCATTGTAATGACAAATTATGACACGCTTTCGACAGAACTCAAATCAGAAAATCACTCTTTTTCCGCTTTCGAAATGACGTGTTCGAAAATAGAAAATTCTTACTTTCTGAGTCAAACATCAGAAAGGGAGTGGGAGTTCGTGAACATTTAACTTCCTCCTTGGCATAGTCTTTCATATTTCAAGATTTGATCGCTCCCTCCGATAAGGCTTTTTATAATTTTAGCGCGTGTATGCGGGTGCTACATGAAAAGATTCAAGCAAAAGAATCAAAGCAATGATAGCTGCGGGCAGAAAAAAAAAAAAAAAAAAAAAATCCTGCGCTGGACAAGATTATAAAACAAACATATTTACCTGTGGTCTGCAATTGGGTCTTGTTTTTTTTTTATAATTATTACTATTAATAGAAAATATAAACAACAACAACAACAAAAAAAAAAAAAAATAAATAAATAAATAAAATAATAAGATTTATTTTTTATTTTATTTTATTTTATTTTTTTGTAAATTTAATAAAGTTTGTAAGCTTAATAAAAATAAATTTATAGTGCAGCGATTCCCAACCTTTTTTTAGATACGCGATCTACTTTTAAAGAATAATAATAATAATAATAATAAAAATACGCGACCCACCAAATATGAGGATGTTTCTATTATATCAGTTTGGAATCCATAAGTTATCGGCTTACCTATGAGAAAAAAAATTCATATGAAGCATAGCACTGCCAACAAAAACAAGAATTGGTAATTTGAATGTGTATAGGCTGAATAACAATTTAAACAAAGAATAATAATTTCACAATAAATGTAATGAAAAATATGTTTAATTATTATCGGAACACAAGTTTGCAATCTGTGATATTTATGGCACTGCTGGGAGGTGTCCTTCCCACGCAACTCCCTGAATTCAACAATGAACGTGAAGGAGAAATTTCCTCAGCCCACCCTCTACATTTATCTGTGATAAAAAAATTTGTGACACACTGCCCTGATAAATTTAGAGACCTTTTTATCTTTTTTTTTAAATTTTTGTAGTTAAAAATACTTTTTAATCATTTATTGCCGAAAATAGTGTCCACTACTTAGAATGTCCGTTATTCAGAGGTTAAACATACAAAAATGTAAGTTTTGTGAGTGGGCATTGGAGAACTGTCCGTTATATAGAGGTGTCCGCTATGGAGGTTTTACTGTATTATATTACAAAATTTTCTATTTATGTATGCAGTAATTTTATAATATTACTGGAGAAAGACTTCTGGTCTAAAAAAAATAATTTATGGCGGCTGCGACAACTGCTTTAATTACTTTACAATTTTTTTTAAACTAATAATAGAGAGATTTTATATCAATGAAAAACTACTAGATATTACTAAGCAATCTATTGTAAATCCTTAAATATCTCAATGTCTTTAATTATTTTTTCATAAAAAACAGCACCGAGCTACACTTAACTTTCAGGCCCAGTTAAAATACACATTATATTATTGAAATTTCTTTTCATAAACTTAAATTTAAAAAAATGATTCAATTTTTTCAACATCTGAAAAATGCTGTGCACATACACACAAAAACGACACAAATAAATAAATAAATAAATAAAAAATCCTTGAATTTTTCCGTACGCGCAGACACACACACAAAAAGAATTTCCTGTTTTTTGTTGCTGAGTTATTACCCCTGTCTTCCTTACACAATGATTTTTTTTCTGTTGTTTTTTCAACCCACGCAAACGTGTCACAGAATCTTGACCTCTTCACGATTCATTCCCTTTTAAACTTTATGTTGAAGATGAATCATCATCTTTAGTATTTCATAAGTAGTTCAGATATCTCTAGTGATTCTCAAACTTCTCTCTTCAAAGTATTCTTTCTTTAATTTTTCGTTTTAATTTATTGCTTTGTTATTATTTGCTATTAATTTTGAAATAGTAATTTTATTTTATTTATGAAAATATTTTCTTACTACTTTTCTTTTTTCTTGTTCTACTCTAGATCTCAAAGTTTACAAAAAATCATCCAGATCCACCGATTAGTTATGGAGATTTAGAACCCCTGTTTTATCACTTTTTTCTCATGTAACAAGAAAAAAGACAAACAACTCAATTATAACCAGA
This sequence comes from Maratus speculifer, assembly GCA_964019185.1. NCBI lineage: Eukaryota > Metazoa > Arthropoda > Arachnida > Araneae > Salticidae > Maratus > Maratus speculifer. Next base: position 184,755,690 of record OZ025289.1, read on the forward strand.
ACCAGGAAACATTCAGCGATGTGTAATAGCTTGTTTGAAAGCTTATAATTTAGGTATGTGCCTTTCGAAAGTCTTGTCAAAAAATATCCAATATTAAGGAAATAGCACCCATTTAAAATTTATACAACACTATACCTTTCATAATTTAACATTATAGAAATCTCTTTTTTTAATTGTTAATTCAATTATTTCTTTCGAGCTGCCACCAACTAAAAAACAGTTCATGAATTAAAGAAAGAAATGACAAAATGCGTCCTTTTTTTTATAGATCAATAAAAATTCTGATTCTCCTGACAGATTTTTGAATTTCTAAAATTGGCATCATTCGAAACAGAAAACATATATTTTTCATAAACATATATATAAACTGGGACTAAATATGCGTTAAGACAACATCGCAAATTTATTTAAGTGTTTTCGAAGTCAAAACAGTTACTAGAATACAGATATTTTAATTAATAAAAAGAGATAATTAAAAAAAATTCTCTTATATTTATAAAAATAATGCTTTGAAAATGAAGCTATGAAAATCTGTGTACATAACTATGGTCATAAGAAAATCTGCGTAAATACCGAGAAACTGCAGTAGAACTATCATCTGGGAGAGGGCGGTTCTGTCGCCAAATGTCGCCAAGTTTTTCACCAACTTGGCGATATATTGCCAAATCTGGCGCCCAATATTACTCGCCAAAATTGAAGCCAACTTGGCGTTATTTCTGGTATTTCACCAAACTAATATGACTACTAATAAGTTTAAACTAATACTAATAATAATTTAGATTTGTTAGTTGAAGGTGATTGATTAAATTCCTGAAAGGATCTAAAAAAAAGCTATTAAATCATGTAAAAAAACTGGTGGAACCAGAGAGAAAAGTAGAGCTCGATCTAAAAAAAATATTACGGTAAAAATTGGAAAATATTTTCAATCTAAAAATGTGCGTAGAAAAGAAATGGAATCAAATGATCTGCAAAGCTCACGAAATAACCTAAATTTTTGTTAGCTTTAAAGTGGACTGGGTTTTTCTGGTGCCTTACATTCAGAATTATACTATTATCCACTCAAAATGATTACTGAGAAAAGTAGTCAACAGAATGTATTCTTATGTAGTCTCAAATCAGTTAAGCTCCACAACGCTAAACGAATATAAACCATGAAGTAATAATTAAAGTATAATATTAATATAATCAGGTTGTTGAGGAATTGGTGTAGATAAATATGTCTGAACACAAATATTTAGAATATGGTTGAATTGTGTCTGTTGAAGGTTTTGAGTTTACTTGGAGTATTGATCTTCCAAAACCACTGGAATGGAGTTGTGTCCACACTTTGTTCTGAACGAACTGGTCTCATACTTCATTACATCAGCCTGTAAACGTATAGTTATGAACCCGAATTCTTGAACTGGTTATGAATGATTGAAATATGGAGCGAGTTAAAAATGCCTCCTTTTCCCTGATTGTTTTTAAGGCACCAGTAAAGTTCTCGTCATCTGATCAAGGCTCTAAATTACGAGACCATCTTGCGAAGCCATTTGCAGTTCAAACAACAGGATGTACCATTAATTAACAGGCGAAACAAAGTATGCTCAACGACAAGCAAGTACTGCAGAAATGATGGCATGCGTAGCAAAGAAATCAGGTTTATTGCCGCTACTCGGCAATTAGGCGGTCGACCGCCCCGATACCAGGTATCTAACCCGTTAAGCTGAGATAACTCGGCAGGTAAGGGCCTGGCCATCGGTTAGAAAGAAAGAAAAGGCACCAGTAAAGCTCAGTCCACTTTTCAGCTAACAAAAATTTAGGTTATTTCATGAGCTTTGCAGATCATCTGATTCCATTTCTTTTCTATGCAGATTTTTAGATTGAAAATATTTCCCAATTTTTACTGTAACATTTTTTTAGATCGAGCTATACTTTTCTCTCTGGTTCTACCAGTTTTTTATAAGATATATATATATACGATATATACATAAGTAAAAACGAATTTTCTTCGATATTTACATTAATTATTTTAGTCCAAATTTTTATATCTAACTTTTCCCTATGTCTTTTAATAACAACTTAACATATCTATTAAATTTCAATATTCATGCTTTTAATCAACGCATTCTTTATTTTTTATTCGAAAAACCTCAGTCTGTTAAAAGCAACAATTATTCTAAAAATCAACTAATTTATTTTATTCTTTCAATTTGAGACATTTGATATTTGTTTCTTGATATCTTTTATTTAAGTTAAAAATATTATTCGATAGATCATGATCCTTTGCGTACCCTTGCCCTGGCCGTATAAGGAAAGGGCATGTTTACAAACAAACACTTCTGCCAACCAAACTACCGCTACATTTTTTGTCATAGCGATCATTGTAGGAATCATCTTAACGACGTAGCCCAATCATATCATACTTACTTATGCAATGGCAAACTTAGACCAATCAAATTCCCGGAGTTCATCCGTACAGTGTCAGTCGTTAAAGAACGGACTGGTTTTTCTCCCTTTATCCACAGTAATTCGTCCACAGTGACGTCAGCTGCCCTTTCCTTATTACATAAAAATCACCCAGATCTGTTTTGGGAATTCCTTCTTTCTCCCACCCTTTCTTTCTTCCTCAATGGTTATGAGGGCTATTTATATAATGTTGTTGGCCGTTCTGAATTTGTTGTCAGATCGGTATAGACTCCTTGCACGTGACGTGACATGCTTCATCTGGCGCCCAAACATAAGGCAAATGTGGTGTTTTCACATTTATAAAAATAGTAATTTACGCTTCATTTTTTAAGTACTTAGAAAAATAATGCAAGAATAAGAAAAATTGAAATTTACCAAAGACCCAAGGTGCTTTAAATGGCAAACGAGGAGCTCTGATGCTTTGTTTGGGCTTCAGATGTGCACCAGATCACCCGTTGCCGTGACATCAATGCAAGGGATCTATTGCTGCTCTTTACTAGTATAAAACGACAATGTGCTGGCTTGGAGAGTAGAAGTCTATGTTTTTCTTGATATGTTGTTTTGAACTAATCAACATCACCTGGAGTTTGTTGTCAATGGAATTTACCCGGGAATGGCAAAAGCCACGCCTCTGTAGGTATGTATCCTCCGAAAAAGACTTCATTGGACGAAGGGAAATCAGTGTTAAAATATTCTGCACACTTATTGGTGTTTTCTTTTTGTATACCTAATTTGACGTCATGTTGGAAAAATCCATTGTTAACAGTGGCGCCAACTTTTGAAAAATATTGGGTTGGTTCAGAAATATTGGGTAGGCTCAAAAATATTGGGTGGGCTCAAACATATTTTTGTAAAATGGTGTGACCAGTTTGTTTTTCTTTGAAGGGTTGACAGATGGTGAAATATGAGAATCTTAAATCAAACTATCATGTTTTAATAAAGTTGCAATTTTATTAAATTATATTCTCATGCGTTTTTCCTTATAAAGACACTTATATTTATTGCAATGTCATGATATCATGAACATGACTACAAATTTAATTAGAAGAAAGTTAAACATGGAAGCAAAACACTTTAGCAATCTGGGGTTTATGAGTGCTAGTCAGAGAATTAAAATACATGGTCATTTGCAAAATAAATTTTATTCTAAGGAGAAAAATGAATAATATAACATTAATGAAATAAATAACTAGAACAATGAAATCGGGTACACTATGATTCAAAATTATTGTGTGGGCTTCGGCCCCACAGGCTCATATAAGTTGGCTCTACTGATTGTTAAGGTGCGTCTCAAATTATTCTACATTTTTCTAATAAACTTATTAATGCTCTTCCTTGCTTGTTTATTTATATGGGAAAATTGCAAATGGAATTTTCAAAGCATTTTTTGCACTACGACCAAATACTTTCGACTGCACTTTGCCAATAAAACCCGTTCATCGCTTACCATGAATTACGAGTGATTCATCTAATTTTATTGGTTCTTCACTTGCTCGGAAGTGGTGTTTGTTCTGCGGAATTTCGATATGGTTTGCACAGGTGTGAGAAAATAAATTATAAGTTGCAACATAATAAACACAAGTGATCCATGTCATTATATATACTACAACGCAGTCAGTCCTAGGCTGCGTTTAGAAAGCAAAAATGGCTGACCGTTTTGCTAAAGCAATAAAAACTTTCTTTAAAGTACATGTTTTAAAAAATCCATTAAGTTTTATTACTAAAAAAATTAAATATCCTGCAGTCTCACCATTGTGGCCTATTTCGTAGAATCAGCCAGATATTTTATTAAATGAAATAAGCATTCTCGTTTTAATATAAGAGACTTCAATTTGTTTGATTGCTTTTCTTTTAACAGTAAATTATTCCTCATTGACTTTTATTTGCTTTCATCTGCTAAGGGAAGTTACAGTGTGTCCCATCGAAATAAAACCACAGTGATTTTTTATCGTAATTGAACAGGAAACCAACCAACGAGAATGAAATAACAAGAAAGTTTATATAGAAATATATATTTGCAAGGAGTAACTTATTCACTGCCTTACCAAGGTTGGGAAAGATTAATAGGTATATAAAAAAAGAGGGTGTGGAAAGTGTCTCGTCGAAATGAAGTCACTACTGTTAATAGCCAATATACCCGCCATGCTTATATATGATATGGAATATATGATGTGGTATACCATTTACCAATCTCTGGAAGACAGCAGCCTCAATATTATTCCAGGTCTCAATGATGGCGGCCTTCAGTTCTGCCACAGACTTGAGCTGTCTGCCATTGGAATTAAAAATTCTACTGAGGATACCCTACACATTTTCTTGGGGATTTAGATGAAGGTACAAGGCAAGCCATTGCATGACATGTCCTTAATTATTCAAAAACCATTCCTAGGAGCATTTTTCAAAGCTTATGGCGCCGTTTTTCGGCTGGAAAATCTAATTTAGGCCACCAATTATCTCTTCGGTTGACAAGAAATAGGTTTCTGGCTATTTTTGGTAATTGGTAGTCAAGATGCGGTCTGAAAAAAGAGCCAGGTTAAGTTTACTAACATAGCCGAAGTTTCCCAACACTATTAATAAGCTTCTATCTTACTGTCTGTTGGAGAAAATTTCAACTCTTTTCCTCAAGTCATGCCAATAGAAAGCAAGGCAGTCTGAGCCATTCAAACTTTTTCTCATCTGGGAACATGACAAAATGCCCCTGGCACTTTTAGATTTAGTGATAATTGGAACCACCGCATCTGCTTTGCTTGTGGATAGCTTAAAACATGGGATGGTAGTTGGAGGTTTATTAATGGCTTTAAAGGCATCGACTATGGTGATAAACTTAACCTGGTTTTTCACTCTGAAAGCATGTAGGCTACCGATTATCAAGAAATGCCATAAACCCATTTACTGCTATTTGCAAAGAGAATTGATGACGTAAGTTGAATTTTCCAGAAGAACAACGCCCCCATAATCTTTTCAAAATTCTCCTAAGTATGATTTTTGGATAATCAAGTGCATGTCATGGAATGATCTGTTCTGTATCCTCATCTCAACCCTCAAGGAAATGCGTCTGGTTACCTCATTAGACAATGCTAATGACAGACAATTTAAGCTTGTGGAAGAACTGAAGGCCGCCATCATTGTAGCCTGGGATAATATTGATGCTACTATATTCCAGAGATCGTTAAATGGTACGCCACATCGCATATTCCATGCCGTATATAAACATGACGGATATATAGGCTATTAACAGTAGTGGCTTCATTTCGAGGGGGACACTTACCTCCTCTTTCTTATACATTTATTTTTTTTCCTGTCCCTTATGGGCAGGAATTGAGTTACTCCTTGTAAATATGTATTTGTATATAAATTTCTTATTATATTTATTTCGTTCTCATGGGTTTGTTTCGTGTTCGATTACGGTACAAAAACATGGTGGTTTTATTTCGGTTGGACACACTGTAAGATGAACAATGAGCTCAAGACATAGTTTCACAAACATTTTCCAAAACTTCTTATTTGACACCTGACATTTTTCGTCATGAATTATATATAATTAGAAATAAATTATCGCGATAAATTTTTAGAATAATAAATATTTAACACTTTGGGTCCCAATTTTTTACACTTTAAGAATAAATTGACTTTTACTGTAATAATGTTAATCGTAGCTATCCAAATAGACTTACTAAAATTTAAAGAATATCTCTTACTGTCTGAAACCTAACGCATGTACTTATTTTGTGTATTATTTAATTTATATTTATATGATAATAGACTAAGGAAGAGTTTTTAGAGATGCTTGAAAAATATCGCGTTACAACATTTTAATACAGTAAATCCCAACGTGAGGCGTACACCCTACAAGGCGGCAATTCCGAATTTGTTACTCAAGCATTTATTATCAAAATTTTTAATGATAAAGCAATGTTGCAGACTAAAAATAAGAATAATACATGTAAAATTAAAAAACATAGTTTTGAAAAAAATAAATAAAATTTTTTAATTTTTAATAAAATTTTCAGTGTATAAAACATATAAATCCATCAATTTTAATAATTTATTATTGAGATACATATTTTTTAAAGAATCCTTCTTTAAAACTATTTTAAAAGTTATATAAAAAAAAAAAAAAAAAAAAAAAAAAAAACAGTGGATCGTAACAATTTTGAAACATACTTCATTTGAAAGCCCACGATTTACGTATTTATGAAATAAAAGTTGAATATGTATGTAGAATTTAGGTGTGATGCATGAGCAATAAAAGTTTTGCGTCACATTCACACATTTACAATAATAATTTTGGCGATGTTGGTAAATAAAATCTTCGATTTTTAACGACGCTGTAAAATTTCCATGCATGCGTAAATCTATATTATAAAGGCCAAACGTATCTGTGCGTAACGCATACGTCATTTTGCGCATAGCAACACTTTCAAATTTTAAATGAATTTAGGTATTGCAATTTTTGCTACTAAAAGTTTTTAAACTTCTTAACGTCGCATATTTTCAATTTTTACATCATCGTGTAGGAAAAGAAATGTACTTTTAAATGAAATTTGTTTGAAAGCTGTATCTTAATTTGTTTTTGAAATATTAACTTTTTGTAGCTTTTAATAATCTTTTCTAAACGTGGCAACAGGAGTACTCCATTTCTATTTAAAGCAAAGGAAAAAAGGGAAAAAATTGAGCGCTGTATCTTTATGTTGCCATTTTCTCATTAAAAGTGAAAAAATAAAAATTTAAATATCTTCTGTTAATAAAACCCGGTGAATTTTGACTTCATTTATAAAATTTGATTTACACGTAAAAGAATATCAAAAGTTTAATATCTATTTTAGCTAATATAATTGAGACTTCAAGTTTTGAATCAAAATTATCAAATTAAAATGTCAATTTAATTTTGATATGGTAAAAATGATGCCGGGTTTAGATTTCACGGGGAAAAAAAAAAAAAAAAAAAAACTATGATTGAGTCAAAGTTGAATAAATTTTGCTTTTTATCATTTTGGAATACTAGCATAAGAATCTTAATTGATAAGTTTATCATAATAACATATCTTTATTATTTTTTACTGTTTACATATACGATAAAAGTTTAATTTTAACAATTTCTACAACTGCGTTTTATAGAAATATAGTATGTTGTTAATTTGATGATAAATATCGTTTGTTTAAGAGTTAGACGTACCAATATAAAATGCATTTTTTATTATAACTAATTTTGTAGGCTTATTATAAGTTAATGAAACAGTTCCTTCTTAAACATTTTCTTTCGTCAAAATTTGACGGGTTCTACCTTGTATATATAAATTATTCATTTATTTTCTAAAAATAATAATAATAAAGATTTGAAAGAAAAAAAAAACTTGAAAGAAAATTAGGATTCGTCTACGTGTTAGAGTCAGATTTATACATTGTTCTAACATTTCTTGAAAACAGTTTTGAAGCAATTACGCCAATTCATTGAAATTTTCTATCCGTAAAAGAGAATGGCAAATAAATATAATTTCATTACGTTATTTATACAAATTTTATTATTATATTATTCATGTAAATGACATTGAAATATTCGGTTTGGTTAAAGATCCAATTCAATTGTTCTTGATGAACATGCCTTGTTCATAAGGAAGCGATTTACTTAAAGTGTTGATGCGTCATTCAAAGATAAATTTAAGAATTCTGACTGTTCAAATTGGTATTTATCTTTTAAAATGTCAAAATTGAAAAAGTATAGGGAACTTTTACTGCAAACGACAGAAAAATATAAGAATTGTAAAAACAATGTACAATTATTATTAAAATGAGCTGCATAGGACGCAATAAAAAGTTTAAGTCAGCTAAATTATCTTGTGCTTTAAATTATCTAACCTGTCAGTGTATTAACTTCCTTCTTTTCGGACTTCAGTCAAACGAAAAGACCCGTTCGTTAATGGAGTAAGATATCCTATGATTTATAAAGATATCTCGGTCTCATTTCAATATTTTTAATTATTTTTTTTTTTCATTGGATAGCTGAGATCGATTTGTACAAAGACTGTTTTTTAATTTTCGATTTTGTTTACAGATATTTTTACTGGAGGCACTTTCATTTTCTGGACCGGTTTCGAAAGTAAAAGCATCACTATAAAAAAATCCAGTCAAAATAGAAAAAGTAAAAAAACAGCCTTTTTACAGATCGATCTCAGCCACCCAATGCAAAACAACAACAACAACAACAACAGCAACAATAATAATAAATAAATAAATAAATAAAAATATTGAAAGACAAACGAGATAAATTTATAAATTTCTTCCAGGATTAACATTTGCGAGCGAGCCTTTTTCGCTGGACTGAACTAGCTTCTTAATACCCTTTTATTTAAAGTGGTTTTTATATGTAAAGACAAGCAGACTACGCCCGCTCTGCTGGTCGCTTTCTCTAAGCAATGAAATATCAATGGTAAATTTGACCTCATGTTTCAAAGCAATAAGAATGTCCTTCTGCAATGCAAAAAACGATACAAATATCATTGTGTTATTATAATTTTTGAAAAAATATTATCAGACAAAATTTGGGCTAAATCTATTTCGCAGAACTCAATTTATAAGCAGCCAGAACAAAATTCCATTTTCATTATGTATACAGTATGGAATTAAGCGATTTCTCACTAAATTTCTCATATAATCTTTAATTGGAATGTCTTTCTGCAGTGCTGAAAACGATATGAATACCATTGTGCTATTACAATTTCTATCTTATCAGACAAAATTTGGGCTAACTCTGTTTAGCAAAACTCACGCCAAAGCAGCCAGAACAAAATTTTCATTTGCATTATATATAGTAGATGGGATTTGTAAGTGATTTTTCACTAATTTTCTCATATTCTAGGATTACAAAAGTATCTTTATAGTTGCTTTTTAGACGACAGCACAACATTTTAATGATTTTAAAACTTAATTAAAAATTAATGCAATAATTCCTTAAGGGGAGTCTTCACTCATTTGAAAACTCCCGCTTATAGTGTTAAATCAATGGGCAGGTAAATTTCGAATTTCTCGTTAAATTTGAATATTTTTAAACGATTTTTTTTTTTTTTTTTTTTTTTTTTTTTGCATAGGATAGCTGAGCTTAATTTTTATTGTGATTATTTTTTACCTTTTAGATTTTGGTTAGAAATTTTTTATAAAAAACTACTTTCACTTTCGGAACCGGTTTTGAAACTGAAAGTATCCTTTAAAAAAATCTGCAACCAAAATCGAAAAAATAGCGAACAATCATACTAAAGATCGAGCTTAGCTAGCCTATGCACTAAAACTTTCACCTGATTTTTCTCCCTGTTCATGTTTTTACAACTTGTTTGTTCTATAAAAACTAAGGCTTTTTTGCTAAATTAGATAGAGGTTTCTTTTTCTTTTTTTTTTCCATACTCTGCATTGGAGTATTTAATATATTTTTTTTTTCTATGAGTTTAATATTCAAGTTTATAGTTTAAAAAAATATATATTTAAATCGAGTTTCCTTCATTTTTTGATATACGACAGATAAAAAATTCATATTAAATGTAAAATCCCGAACATCTAAAAATCCATATACAGTTTTATGTAGTACATTCTAATGAATCCTGGAAAAAAAAATCCGAAGCCAAAATAATAATATTTATGAAAAAAATAGGGATTTTTAAAAAGTGATTTGAAAAAAAGATAAATTTTAGTAAAATAGATTGTTTTACAATTTTTTTTATATAGTTTTTAGTATTAAGTATTATACCACCACATATATTACAATATTATTCAAAACTGAAAAAATCCTTTTAAAAATACTGTGTCACATTAACTGACAGTAAAATTTCCTTTTTAAAGTTTTTTTTATTATTATTTATTTATCTGTAAACATAAATTATTAAAAATATTTACCTCTGGTAGCTGATGATTAACATACTGATGTCGATCCTTTTTTAATCTTTTTTTAAAATGTGTAATAGATGGTAATTATTAGCATTACTCCTACGAAATTTCATGAGTAGCTTACAAAAATTTTTTCTCTTTTTTTTTTTGCTAGCTTTTGCTGTGTAATAAATAATTATGATATTTTAAGAGTCATAGTAAACTTGTTTAGTTATTTTATTTTGAGCCTACATTAATCATGCAATGACATTTGGAAGCTAATGGAGAGATTTTTTACAATTTTCTCGTTTGCATTTCGATATTGTTAAACGATTCTTTGTATAAAGTTGTTTGAGGTCAGTGTTCAACTGATAGTTTTTGTTTTGACAGTATCACTTTAAATACTTCATATATTAAAAACGGATTATTAAAAATAATAATATGCCTTTTCCTCTCTTCCCGCATACACAAACACACACACGCCACCAAAAGAAAAAAAAAATACATTCTATACGTTGCATACTGAAGCCAAAAAAAGCGTTTGAAACAAAGAACAAGTAAACTAGGTTGGTTATGAAGGGAAAAAAAAGAAAAAAAGAAGGAAAACGTTTCAACTTTACAACAAACAAACCTGTTTTCTTTCGGAATCGTTTGGCAATTTTACAAACTTACTCATAATGTTTTTCATTCATTTTCCTAGCATTGTCTGTGAAATTGTGCGGTTCTCGGTGAAAACATAATTATTTCTAATACTTATATTATATAGTAATTGTTTTGAATTGAATTTCAATGTAATAAGTATTTTGAAAATTTTTGAAGATAAATCAGTTTGAAAGTGGTGGTGTGATAACGAATTTCATTCAATTTCTGGACAGGAAAGAACACGGTAGTTGTTGAAGAAAAAAAGAAAAAAAAAAAAAAACATACTAAGTCATTTAAGAGGCTACTTCATTCAAATGAAAAGATCCGTTCGCTAATGGAAGAAATCCTGTTCCTATGGAAAAAATTTATAAAGATATCTCGGTTGCATTCCAATATTTTCTATTTATTTTTATTATTTTATTTATTTTATTTATTATTATTTTTTTCTTGTATAGCTGAGATTGATCTGTATGCAGGCTCCATTTTGCTTTTTTGATTTTGTTTACAGATATTTTTTATGAGGACGCTTTCATTTTTGGTTGGAAAGCGAAAGCATCCTCATAAAAAACATCTGCAACCAAAATGGAAAAGTAAAAAACGGGCTGCATTCAGATCAATCTCAGCTATTCAATGCAAAAAAATCATTTAAAAATATTGAAATGCAACCGAGATATTTTTATAAATTTCTTCCATAGAATCAGCATTAGCGAACGGATATTTTCATTTGACTGAAGTAGCCCCTAATTGTTCTATCTAGGTTTAATTTGCATATTTGTAAAAGTCAAATGTTTTCACTGTTTTGGATGCATTAAAATGTGATTGGACTTCATTATAATTTTTTTTCTCCCTCCCTCAAATGAAACATTTTTTGACAAAAAACTTGATGTGTAGGAATAAAAATAAAATACTTACGAGGTATAGAAAGTTTCTTCTAACAAGTTTCTTTGATCGACCATACGTTTAAAAGAATGTATAAATGGATAAGCTTTCTCTTGTGTATTATTAGCTTTAGCAAAAATGTTTACTTATATATATATATAAATACTTTTATAAATACATCCAAAGTTATTCAGACAATACCAATAAAAGAACCAATGAAACCAGTATTTTTACAATCATATTATTAAAAACAGTTGAAGTTTGAAGAGAAATAGAAGGCAGATTACCAAATTACTAAGAAATATATGGATAAATGGACATTATATAACCAGAGTAATTCATATATTACCATACAATAAACCAATGAAACCAGTATTTTTACAATCATCTTATTGAAAACAGTTGAAGTTTGAAGTGAAATAGAAGGCAGATTACCAAAATAATGAAAGATAAATGGATAAAAAGGCAGTAGAAGGCTTTTCTATTAAACTACTTCTTCAGGGGTGTATAGTTTAACAAAAAAGCAAAAACATCCAACCAGTTTCTGTTATGAGTCGTGCTATATGCTAAGAATTCGACTCACAATACACCCGACTGGCTGGAAGCTATTCAGATGACAAAATAGTAGAAAGATACACATAGAAGAAAATGAAATCAATATGACAAAATAACAATAATACAATATTCCATTTTAAAAAAAAGGATATATATACTAAAATATTTACCATTACCCATATCCTAGCAAGATTTGTAGTGCAATCAGATACAAACTACATGTGACTTACTAACATTCAAGGTTATGGTCATAGTATAAATCACATAGATAATAAAATAAAGTTGTAACAATAATTATAAAAATTAGCAAAACATATATTATACTATATAATTCATAATATATTTAGAAAAAAACAGATGCTACTATTAGAAATATTATATTTTTATTTTTAATCAATTATTAATATTACTATATTAATTAAATAACTAGAATATATTACTACAACTTCTAGCAGAAAATTATTTTAGTGCTGCCATCTAAAGAATTAATATATTAATTAAATTATATGCTTATGGTGCTGCCCTCTATTATAGGAAAAAATAAATTATTTATTAGCTAAGAATTTCCAAGAATAATTTCTATTCTAATATTTTACAAATAATTTCTTTAAGACAAATACAATAGACAACCATATCTTATCTCAATAACTTGATCATTTTTAAGTTATGCATATTAGTTTTTAGGTAAACATAAACTTTAATACTATGTGTAAAGTTAATTTTTTTTATTAATTATTAAATATATAATAATTAACCATTGCGTATTATCCAGACAACACCGCCCTCCCCCGTAATCTAACATCTAACCCACCCAACCATCCTATTATTCATATTTTGTATTTTTTTTTTGTATTTTTTATTTTTTTTTTGTATTATTTTTATTTTTTATAATTTTTTTAAACATTTTTTTTTACGCAATGTGTTAATTATTTTTAAGATCATGTAATAACTTATTATATATTAAAGACTATAGGAGTTCTTATCAGGAGTTCTTATCAATGTTATTGGAGTTCTTATCAATGGTGCTGCATAAATTAGCTTGTTAATTTTTGCAATATTGGTTGAAGAGAAAATAGACATTTAATACTAAATAAATGTTTATACAGACAATATTTTTTTAACCAAATGTAAAGGATAACCATATCTTATAGCAGTTTCTTGTACAGTTTTTAAATTATGCATTTTAAAATTATGTGAACAAATATTTTTAATTCTATGGGCAAAATTAAGTAATATATTGACATAGACAGATTTATGTAGGCAAGAATTATAATGATTAAAGAGGTTTACTTTAAAAGATATATATATATATAATTATCAAATGGATGGGACCGTGCCCTCACCCTCGAAAATTATCTAGTTATGCGCTTGTTTGCCTTCTACACATGGAAGAATTTGTACTTAAACTTGAATGTTATTTTGTCAATTAACCGTTTGACTGCTACGCGGCGCAAAAGCGCTGCGATAGTTTATCTCGAAAACCGCGGCGCAGCGCTTTTGCGCTGCGAGTTCTTTATAATACAAAAAGAATTATTAAAATTGATTGATATTTGTCTAAATAACAGTGTTTTATATGACAACATTATTTTTTCCTTTAAAGAAATCAAAATATGTACCGCAATTTTCGTGCATTCTTGCAAAAATTGCTTAGCACTAAAACGGTTAAAACTGTACACAGTAAACAACAACAACATAAGGAAGGTAGGAGGAAGAAGCACTCCTTGGAAATAATGCGTAGCTAACTATTTTAAAACAACTTTCTCGAAAATTCTTTTTTTTTTTTTTTTTAGTCTAAATTCTTTCTGATTAAAGTTGGCACCTATGTGAATTAAGTTTCTGAGTAATTTCTAATGTTTTCAAAAAGAATTTCTTAGAAATTTCGGTAAAATATCTGCTGATTATTTTCCAGGATAACTCCTAAATTTTATTTATTTATTTACTATTATTTATTTTAATTTCTTTTTTAATTTTCTTTTTACACTGCATAGTTGATAAGAAATAATTGATATACATTTGTACTTTCAATGTTATTTTTATAATGAAATGTTAAAGCGTTATTTAACGTATCCGCACACATTCAGAATTGATTTTTTTTTTTTTTTTTTTTTTTTTTTTTTTTTTTTTTTCAAAATTTTTTTTGTTATCCATTTTTATAATGACATTTACTTTAAAACTTTGAGAAAAAATACGAAAATTTTCGCATTTACCCAGAAATAATTAAAAAAAAAAAAAATAGTCAAAATTTTGTCAAAAACTGACGTTTCTGCAAAACGTCATAACTCAAAAGTATAACTATGTATTGACATTTTGTAAATTGCATAGTAAACAGCATTGCATAAAAAACTTTCTATAGGACTTAGTCTTCACAGATTATAATCGTATCTCTATCTCAGATGATATGGCAGTTAAAATTATAATGTAACGAAAAATTTCCAAAATTTGTCTCAAATTCGTCATTTATTTCAGTGTAAATATAAATCTACTAGTGAAAAATGCTCCAAGGAGCAGTGCAAAAGCAGAATATGATTTTAATTGAGCATTAAAAAGTAATGGACAAGTGCTTCTGTTAATTACTGAGCATGAGGAAGGATAAGGGATCCCTTCTTGGCTACAACTCACTTCAATGCCAACTTTGAAAAAATCATATTTGCGCTTTTTCCATACAAAAGAAATTTGCGGTTCTTTAGTAGAATTTTCCACCGTGCTTTAGATGTTAACCAGGGGTGTAGTCATAAAAATAACATAAGATATATGCTCTAAGCAGAGGGATATTCTAGAATGTGTATACTATAAGCTTTCTTGAAAAACAGAGGGTATATGGTGTTCTATTAAAAAGTCCAGAAGGTGTACGGCGTATAGCCTGTACTACATCTCTGATGTTAACTGCACTGTTCACTCTGCGCTATACTACAAATCAATTTTCTGTGCAATTATACACTTAGGGTATGCTTGGTGGCAGTGCATGAATGTGATACCTGCAGGAACTAGGTATCTGGCATTATGTCGCCTTCCTTTACATTTTTGTCTAATTAAGCTGCATCTTTACTGGTTACGTCTTTACACTATACATTTTTATAGTAACTGCGACTGATTTGTTTTCACGGAAAAAGCGCAAATATGATTTTTTCAAAGTTGGCATTGAAGTGAGTTGTAGCCAAGAAGGGATCCCTTATCCTTCCTCATGCTCAGTAATTAACAGAAGCACTTGTCCATTACTTTTTAATGCTCAATTAAAATCATATTCTGCTTTTGCACTGCTCCTTGGAGCATTTTTCACTAGTCCTTCTATTTTTCCATATTCCATAGGGATACTGCACAACTTGTTTTGTATTTTATATATGGAAAACAAAATCTTATTTGTATTGAAATTAAAAAATGCAACATACTCTAATACTCTGGTATTACAAATTAAAAAAAAAATTTAAACAGGTTTTTCTATACCAAAATTCTACGGTGGTTTTCAAAAAAAAAAAAAAAAAAAAAAAAAAAAAAAAAATCAGTTTTTTACTAAAGTGAATAAAATAATAAATCCTTTCAAAGAATAGATTTTTCATTCAAATATCCATTATTTTTGCCAAAAACAGGAACTTTTTTTATGCAAGAGTAAAGTTTGATACAAAAACCATGCTTCTTTTTTTTCTTAATCCGTATTTATTACGGACTTATTAAAAACGTACTCCACCGCTTTTATAGGAAACTATTGCTTTACTGTGTTATGGAGCATTCTCATTGGCCATAAAGAGACATTCTATAAAAGCTGTGGAGTGACTCTGCAACAAATGGGTCAAATTTTTAACAGTGCACTGTTAAAAATCTGCTGCATTTTGCTGCAACGCCCTCCACCACTTGTATATAATATCTCTATTCCAACCAATGAAAAAGCGCCATTTCACGGCCAAGTAACCGTTTTCTATACAAGCAGGGGAGTGCGTTGCAGCAAAATGCAGCAGATTTTTAACAGTGTGCATATCCTTGGCGCTATATTTTACAGGAGTGGTACATTGTTCAAAATTTGAAACTTTTGCTGCATCGCCACTTCATCGCTTTGATAGAATATCTCTATTTTGATAGAATATCTCTATTTTGATCGATGAGAATCCTCGATAATGCATTTAAGTAATCGTTTTCTACTTATCTACTATATCGTTTCCGTATATTTATTTTTTCAATCAGCACCAAGGTGCGCACTTTATTAGAAGACGCGCTCTATTAGAGGGCGCATTCTATTAGAATAAATACGGTATATACTTATAATAAATACACTTTTTTAAAGTACAGGGCCCCAATATTTGACAGGTATGCCAGGCATTTTTGCCATTGATGCCATTGTGCTAAAAACAAAATATAAATAAATGAAAAAAATGGATAAAATATAAATTTGGCATGGTGCAAAAAATTGCCTAATTTAAAATTAAAAATCAAATTTGACAGCCACCAGGGCTAGACACCGTGCATAATTATTCAGTAAATGATTCATTAAAAAATGACAAAAATCAGCATGTCAAAAATTAAAAAAAAATTCATAATTCGTTAAAAAATTAAGTTAAAAATAAGAGAAAAAAAAAGCATTCTGTATTTTTTTATGCTTAATCGAATGGTGTAACTGGTTTTTCTCTCCGACGATCACAAGTACCTTAGATTGATGACTGCCATTCTTTTATTTCATCTTGTAAAAAAACTGTTTAACGTAAAGCTATGAATTTTTGCAGGATTAATTAGCATCGCAAAATCTTTAAAATAAACTTTACCGCAACATTCTATCTGCAATAGAACGTTAGATATACCCATTTATGACCAAGTTTGGAAAATACGCAATTTCAGAAAAACCGCCCAGCGAAATAACGTTTTCTCGATGACTACCTCGGGATAAAAAGTTTGTCTTTTGTTTAAAAAAAAAATTAAGTTTTTATCTTTAGTAGTTTTCGAGAAAAGTGCTAGGACACAAAATTTTTGTCATATTTTCAGAATACTCTACAGTACACCTACAGTATGCCATAAAAAAAAATAATTTTTGTGCTATGTTGTGCGTCTTGGTCAGACGAACATTTAAAAAAAAAATCATCAAAATTGGATAAGTATTTAGTTAGTTATTGCAAAAAGAAAAATTGAAAAATCCGTGTGCACCATCGCTCAATCATATTATTGTAGCGCGCTGCCGCGCGCACAATGATCAAATATATTATCATGGCGTAACCTATTCCCTCAAAAGACTTTTGTAAAAAAAGTACAGAAAATTTCGTGGTATTTTCATACATAATTTTTCGTTTTAAGATGTTTTTCATAAAGTAAAAATCTGAAAAACTTCCTTCTCGGAAAAAGCTAAAAATATCTTTTAAACACAATTCAAAAACTACAATAGCTGTAGCTTTAAACGGCTGGGCTGTAACTTAGGTTGTTATTAAGGTAAAGACACAATTTAAGCAGAATTCGACTAGATAAAAAGAGTCGATTTTAATATTACAGCATAAAGTAAAAATCGATATTTTGATTGAAAATTACATTTTAAAGGTGTTCGGATAGTTTAAAATAAAAGGATATTGTGAATGACTATTTTTTGTCATTTTCAATTTCAAATTTGCAATAGTATTTTTAGTTTTAAACTGTTATCAAAGAAAAATTGTCTCCGACTCCATAAAACCGTAAACGACTATGACAAATATAGAATGTGTAGTGACTGGAATAAAGTTTTACATTTTTCTTTACTTCTAATTTAATTTTCATATTTTGTTTTCAATTCCTCATTTTCATTTCCTTTTCGGTTCTTTTGGTATGTTATTGTATGCAGTATATCAATAATTAAAGAGATTGCTGTGACTCTTTTGGCTCAAAACCTTATTTCTATTTACAATTTATACACTGTGAAACATTTATGTAATGTTACTCTATAAAATTGGTGGCAGCATTGTTGCTTACATTTTATGGAGTAATTTAACCGCTATAACTGGTGTTACGTTACACTAATGCGTAATATTATACAAAGTTTCGTTACACAAACCAGTTCCGTATATCAATTTAAGTAACACCATTATATAAATTAAATTACTACATAAAATTGGAGACAACCTTTTTTACCAACTTTATATGGAGTAATGTTACATAAACTTTTTACAGTATTTGTATGTGTTCTTTAAATTACTCAAATATTATAATTAAATTACTAAAAATAAAACAATTTTCTAAAAAGGTGCAATACGATTTTATTAAAATTTCCCGTTACAAGATCAACTGGTATTTAAAACTTAAAAACCAAAAGATGTTAAAATCATTTGCAAAAAACAGGAAAGGCTCAGATCTTTTAATCGCTACCGTGACCATTTTCAAAAGATATAGTTTAGCTGACAGGTCGCATTCGCTGTGCTATTTATATACCTGTAAGAAAAAGGAAAAGTCTATTATATGATGGTGGTGTCTGTAAAACTGAATCGATTCTATACTGAAGAGTCAGATAATTTTAAAATGTTAAACCAAATATGATGTATGTCATAGGATAAAGAGTCATTACATACTGTATTTCTGTTACTTAAAATTTCTAAGGATCCTTTAACTCTCAAAGTGTAATAATCTGCTGTAGATATGATAACTCTTGCATTCTGGAAATCTATTTTTATATTTTGCGTTGATGATGATTCTTTATACTAATGACATACCTCATATTTGATTTAACATTTTAAAATTATTCTACTCTTCAGCATAGAAACGATTCAGTTTTACAGACGCCCCCATCAGTTAATATAATTTTCCTTTTGCATGCAGATATATACACAGCACAGCGGATACGACTTGCCAGCTAAACCATACCCTTTGAAAATGATCGCGGTAGCGAATGAAAGATCTCAGGAGCCAACAAAATGACAAACAAATCAAATGAGGAGCCAACAAAACGACAATAATCAAATTACAAATGATCTTTAACATCTTTTGGTTTTTAAGCTTTAAAGAACAGTTAATCTTGTAACGGGAAATTCTAAAAATCGTATTGCACTTGTCAGGGCCGGCACTAGACATTTCGCCGCCTGAGGCGAACCTTAATTTGCCGCCCCTATGATGACCCTTTTTTACCATTACTCATTTTTTTAAGTAAGCAAAATAATGTTATAACTATAATTATTTGCATAAATATAATATAAAATGTATTATAAAATGTATTTACATTTAATTAAATAAAAAAAAATATTTTAATTAAATGGAATGGTGTTTCACCATTGGGCTAAAAAAAATAAAAGCTGATTTATTTTATTAAGATATGGAAAAATCCCCGGAGAGACAAACTAGTCGTTGGAGGCCACCGTAACTTACCCATCATGGATATGCATAGCACAATATATGAAAACATAACACATGTAAACAATTTATAAAATGCATTACAATTCCAAAACAAAATATAAACGTATATTTAAGTATTTTTAACACATAATCATGCTCTATTAATGGATTTCTGATGACCTAATTTCGATAAACTGTATGAAACGCCAAACTATTCAAGTAGCACTGAATTGCGTAATAGAAACATCCTTATAACTCCAAAAATAATAATCATATTCACTAACGGTTTCTTGCATCGAATTAAGTATCTCATTTCCAATTAAAAGATATCTTTGAATTGAAATTTGAATGAAATACAGGGTCATGAAAAATCAAAGAATGTGGAAAATAGGATTAGAAATATCTCAACAACTAATTATCCGATTGATTTCGTTTTTTATGCAAAATTTGTGTTATTTTATTGCCTTTTACGTCCACTCCTTAAAATAAAAGAATTCGAAAATTTTTATATACCTTTCATCATAACGAATTTTTCGAGAGTCCGAAAAAAATAGTTCCGGATAATCGAGGTTGCTGATATTAAATAGGCTTCGTCCCATACTTACATACTAAGCACATACAAAATTTCAAATCTCTATCTCAATTTGTTCGGGAGATAGAGCGGTTACAGACAGACACACAGACGGACGGACGGCAAATTTTTTTTTCTAAAAATATGTTTTTCGGAATCTCCAGTGTCCGAAACGTGTAAATCCGTCAAAAAAAAAAAATTTCGATTTTCAAAACGATTGCAAGACTTACCCTATACTACGTATGATGGGTAAGTAAAATCGTGGAATATCGCAGAGGGCAGTCATTACAATAGGAAGAAGGATTAAAAACAATTATTGTTGGCAGAAGGATTAAAAACAATTATTGTTGGCAGAAGGATTAAAAACAATTCATAATTTTTTTTAACTTGCGAACAATTTATATGCCTGCCTGTCAATTCATACATTCATACATTCATTCATTCACACTCCAAGTGCTGATAACTCTTTGGATTCGGACGGGTAGTTCCATTGCTCTTTTTAACATACATGGCGAGATCTTTCTTATGATACCCCGGCCGTCCAAATCCACAACTTACACTTGGGAAGGTTTCCTTGTTAGACATATCATTGAAAATCGCAAACACTTCAAAAATCACGAAGGACAAAATTTCCAAGATTTAGGCTAAAATTTCGAGAAAGGAGTTTGTGTAATGAATGTCAAAAACTCGCAGCAGAATGAAAAAAAAATAAAGAAATAAATAAAATAATAATAATAATCACTAAAATAAAATAACAATGATAATCACTGACAATCGCATAGAAAATGACATGTAAAATAAATATTTAAAAATAGCGGAGGAAAAATTATAATATATTTAGCTAATTTTTTTTATATAGAATTCCTTCCAAAAAGTTAAAAAAAAAAAAAAAAAAAAAAAAAAAAAGCCATAAAACTTGGAAAAACGACAAAAATCATTTAAAAATAGTTTTTAAAAAGTTGCAGAGCAAAATTGAATATATTTTCCCAGAAGATAGTAACCGAAACTCTTTTTTGTCAAAAAATAGCTCCGAAAAAGATGCGAAAAAACGCTAAAAAATCACACTTTTTTTTTTTAAATAGCAGCTAATAAAATTCGTTATATTAAGCTAAAAGTTTGAAACCGAACTAATCTTACAAACGCTTAAAAAAAATGCTGCAAAATGACAGAAAATTTCCAAAAATCGCTCTATGTAGGTAAATTTTATTCAAAAGAATTTTTTAATATTAATCTTAAATATTAAAGTACATTTCCTTTTACTAATGTCGGAAAATCGAGAAAGGAAATTATAAACCTTTTAAAAATCGATCGCAGTAGAGAAAATTTACTACAACGAAAGCAAAAGCATTCTAACAGGAATTCACTTCCGAATAATAATAAAAAAATCGGCACGTAAAACGAAATAATGCAAAAAATCGCATTGAAAATCGCGGGAGACAAATTTTAATATGTTAGTCTGAAACAGAATCCCTATCTAAAAACTGCAAACATTTTATTAATCGCGATTTACAAAATGTACTACATTAGATTAAGTTAAAAAAAATTTACGAATATAAAAAACTCCAGAAGAATGGAAAAAGCCCACTAAGAACGGCATTAAAATTCTCACTAAAAATCGATAAAAAATGTGAAAAACAACTTTTACTATACCTGTTTAAAGGTTTAAAAATAGATTGCATATAGTGGATTACATGTTCAATTTACATTACAGATAAAATACTTTTTCTACCAATTGATGGCCAATAATTAAAATTTGGAAAAACTTTATTATTGTTATTGCACTAAAAATAAAAAATCTCCCCCCCCCCCCCAAGGGGGTTACCTTGGAGAAAAGGAATCCAAATTTTTTGAGTAGGTATCGTTTCATATGGATTTTTTTAAATTCTAAATCGATTGACACCATCTGCAAGTCGATAGATCATTTGTTTTTTCAAAGTTACAGTACGTTTTACGAATAAAATGGTAAAAATTATACTCAATTTAGATAAAATAGGTTTTTACAGTTTTTTTTTTGGGGGGGGGGGGGGCTGAGAGTTACATTGAGGAATAGGTATACTTCAACTTTTTGAAATTGGGTCGAGTGGGCATCAAGTATTACCTGTTTTTAAATTCTGGATCAAATAACATCATTCACACGTCCATATGACCATTCTTTACAAAAGTTTTGTTAGATTTTATAAATACACAAAGTTAAAAGTGTTGAAAGTTATGTTTTGTTACTGAGCACAGCTTTTTAGCTCACAGACTATCATAGCCTGAGAGCTTATGTGCCCGTCCGTTCTGTATGTATGTTCGTATGTACGTAACGCGATAACTCATGATAAAAATATCCGATCCACTTGAAATTTTGTATGTAGGTATATCCTGACAAGGTGCTTCCCTGATTAGTTTTTGGAGTTCATTCGATATGTATAAGAGGGGGAACGGGGGGCTTATGCCCCCCGTTAGTTGATATAGATGGGATTTTCATGCAGAATTAAGTTTTCAAAATTTAGATTAGGATCATTCTGATGAGGCGATTCCGTGACTGTTATTAGGTGTTCATTGATTAAGTATAAATAGGGGGAACAGGGGTTCTAATGCCCCCCCCCCGTTAGTTGATATAAATGGGATTTTAATGCAGAATTAAGTTTTCGTTCAAAATTTAGATTAGGATCATTCTGATGAGGCGATTCCGTGACTGTTATTAGGTGTTCATTGAATAAGTATAAATAGGGGGAACAGGGGCTCTAATGCCCCCCCCCCGTTAGTTGATATAAATGGGATTTTCATGCAGAATTAATTTTCGTTCAAAATTTAGATTAGGATCATTCTGATGAGGCGATTCCGTGACTGTTATTAGGTGTTCATTGAATAAGTATAAATAAGGGGAACAGGGGTTCTAATGTCCCCCCCCCCTTAATTTATACAAATGGGTTTTTCAAGCAGAATTTTCAGATTTCGTTCAAATCTCTGAATAGTTTTGGAAGTTTAATGGTTAAGTATAAAAGAGGGGGATAACTTTTTTTAAATTATATAAATGCTAAATGGGTTTTTATTAAGAATTATCTAATTTGCTCTGAATTTTGGATATAGATTTTTTATATGATAAAGCATGTCTTTGATAGTATAGGAGGTTCAATGATTAAGTATAAAAAAAGAGAAAAGGGGAGAGCTGTTTCCCCTTCTTAATTTTTTTTTTCGAACGGAATTAACCCTTGAAAATATAAAGCTTTAATGTGCAATTAGTATTTGTAGCCTGTGAGCTCAATGCCTTCAGTTTAACTGGGCAGTATTCTTTTTTATTCTTTTTACTGTTGTTAGTGGCCCACTGGCTGTTTTATGAGTGTAAAAAAACTTAATTTTTCTTTCTTCATTTTTGAAATTTTAGAGGTTTTTTTTTTTATTAATTATAAATAGGAGTTTTCTTATACGTCCATTAAAATCATTTCAAAAATATGCATTAAAATATTTAATTGCTAAAAAGGACGTCAAATACTAATAAAAACATTAATTATTGAACATGAATTATTTTGTTTTTCTGATGATGATTGAGTAAATTCAATCGAAACATGTAAAAATTATTAAGATCTTTTAATGTTTTTATTAGTATTTGACGTCCTTTATAGCAATTAAATATTTTAATGTATATTTTTGAAAAGGGTTTTTTTTTCCTTTTTTTTCTATAATTTTGTTTAGAAAAAATAATAAACAATGCAGAATGATTTCCATCTATGTAAGCATTTCGAGACTATCTCTCTGAAACCACCCTCATGCTTGCCTGTTTTTGTACTTTTCATAAAACTAATCCATCTTTCAAAATACACCGAACCGTGTTTTCATATCCTAAAAGAAATCTAGCAATATCTCTGATTTTCATATTTATTAATATTTATTTTACGTAGAAAAAGCATTATTTATATCATATCAAATATAATCAAGCTTTTTAAACGTCCTCAAAACAGCAATAATCAAAATCAGGATCATCAAATTTCTTCATCAAAATACTCGTATATTCATAATTTTTTATTGATAAAACCATTAATGACTTTGTATTCATAAAACCTGCCTAATTTTGTCACGTATAATCGTATCACCTTGCGGAAATGTCATTCAATTTAGAATTTAAAAATGCATAGCAAACGATACTATACATTTTAGCTAAAGAAAAAAGATTAAATTCTCCACCAGAGTAAAAATGCCCTCTACCCCCTCTCCTCCCCAAAGCATGTTAAAACAAGTTTTCTAGTAGGGTGGGGGTCATTAGATCTTTATTTTTACTGTCAAAACAAAACATTTTACAAATTTTCGCGAATGGCCATAAGTTAGTCCATTTACTCATATTTTAGTTTATTTTACCTGTACAAATCTGCAAGACAAATGCCGCCCTTTTACGGTGCGCCCTGAGGCGGCCGCCTCACTTGCCTCACCCCTGGCGCCGGCCCTGGCACTTGTATCTGAAGTTTCGAAACTCCAAAAACTTAGTTGGAAAAAGCAAAAGCGTTAAAATATGACACTGTAAGCTGAAAAACTCATTCTCTGCAAGCAATCTAACACAAGAAAAATGTCAAATCAAGCATTCGTTGCAATCAGAACACAATCTTTTCAAAATATTCACCGTTCGAAACTTCTGTATAAGATTTTTACAGCTTACCTAATAAACAATCCGTTTACCACATAATTATATCGATCTTTGTTTTTGAGAAATTTAATTTTGAAATCGGGGTCTTATTTGCGGGACACCCTGTTGAATATTTGAAAAGCTTTTAGGGTTATCAACTGGAGAAAAACGGCTTGGTATGTGCTATCGTTTATTGCTGTTTCCGAACAGACATTTTACCATTTATAGTCCAACAATTCTGGAAATATTTTCTTAACAACTCTTTTATCTATTAGGTCGAAGTAATTATTTGAAAACTGAGCGACGCTTTTGATCCTAAAAACTTGTTTTGTATGTCATTTACAAGTTATTATTGCTTTTTATGAAGCAGAGAGAAGAGAGAAACCTGTTTGATATAGGGTAATTAAACTTCAATAAAAGAAATTCTAGAAATATAAAAGGAAACAGAAAAACCGGTACATTGATGTAAAAATAGTACGTTCATTTTCAAGCAATAAACAAGACAACAAACAAACAAGCCCACAAAAAGAATTATAACTTAAAAAAATGTTTTAATTTAAAATTTTATGCGTTGAATATACATTGCAATCATCGACAGTAAAAAAAAAAAAAAAAAAAAAAAAAAAAAAAAAATGTTTGTTAAATATATTCATTTAATCAATAACGAAAAGAAGAATTTTGTTCCTGAACCCTACCCTTGATAAGGCCGGACCTTCGAAAATGTTTAAATAGGCGTTGCCATTGACAGAGAACTTAAATACAGCAAAATCGGTATGGTATATAAATTAACGTAAAAGTCTGAAACTAGTAAAGCTTAGCATTTGCCTAAGTCAAAATGAGTTGGCAAAATTCTGAAATATGCTTTTATATTCTTCTATTTCGGGCTTTTACCGAATCATTTCGGAAAATTTTAGGATTTGTCAACTCTTATACATAAAAGTTCGAAACGATTGCTAAGCTTAGAATACGATTAGGAAAATAAATGCATGATTAACATACTGCACAGGCTTACGCAGGTGTGTGATATATTCATTTGAATATTTATTTATTTATTTATTTATTTATTTATTTATTTAAAGATTATGCGAGTTGACTAGTAAATTAAGGGAGTGACAAAAGCGGCGAAATCACATTTAAATCAGCTGACATTGAATGCAGTTCTTATCTCGGGAACTGCGGAGACGATTTCAAAACATATTATAATAGTTTTAGCTGTGCATAAATTATAAATTAATTGTTCGTCAAAATATATAAATAAAAAATAAATTTCTTTGATTTTTTTTGTTTTGTTTTTTGTCAATGTAAATGTAACATTTTTAAATTTTTTTTCTGAAAGGTAAATTTACGGTTTATGCGATAAACTCATACATTAATAAATTTATTTAATAATAAATAAAAAATTAAAATATTACAAATCTACTTATAAACGAAAATTAAAAAATAGAATTTATTATTTTGATATCCGCGTTGTGGCGATTTTTCTCTTATAATTAAAGTCTGCTCCCTTTCTGCATATTGAAATGCGAAATCTGTACACCAAATTAACCGACGACGTACATTTAACTTTAAAACGACATCTTCAATAAAACAAATATTATTAATCCTTTCAAATAAATTATTTTCTAAAACACATTTTTCTGTCTATGACAATTCCTTTAAAGGAAACTTCTCTATTTAGTAATTCAATTTTAGAACATTTGAGTTTGCGCGCATGCAGTGTAAAATACATTTTGATCAGAGAAATATATATATTTCTGAGTTTAAAAGAGGAAGAAGGGCAAAGCGTTTCATATAATTCGGTTATCTCAAAACATTTTGGTCAGAATTGAAAGTTTAATAAATTTAAAGGCCAGATATTAAAACGATATCACTATAACAAAAGTCCATTCGTTTGTATAGATTTTAATTTAAAAACGTAAAATCATGCAAGTCCGAGGAAGTACGCTGCTGAAGGCAGTCGGGTTCTCAACATTAGAGTTGTTAGAAAAGATTTTTGTTTAAATATATAAAGTCATCCAACACTGATTTTGGGTATATTTAATATGATTATTTCGGGCCTTGGTTATGCCAGTCGTTCATTTAAAGATATGAAATGAAAACAGGTCGGAACGCCCGTCGTACGTTGCCGAAGGCAGTAAATCCCAACTTTAGAATCTTTCGAATAGATTTTCATTAAAAAATATAAAATCATACAAATTAGACCATGTAAGCTGTGGAATGCAATAGTGCCTGTGCGATATTGTTTCAAAAGGTTTTCATGTAAATTTATCAAATCATTCAACACTGATTATAAGTAGTATTATTACGGGCCCCAGAATTGTCGGGCGAGTCAGCTATTACTAATATATATATTAGGTTTTATTTTATGCCTGTAGCACTGCTGCTCGTGTGTGTGTGGGCGGGGAGATTGCATAATATTGCACAATCTAAACATATTTCCTTGGAGCGATTTTTTTCTCATGTTTTCAGAATAAGATTCTGCCATGGTCAATTTTAAGTTTTGATAAAATGCTTCACATGGCACATTTTTTATGTAGTAGCATCTCTGGAGGGAAATTGCGTAACCGCGAATTTTATTCTCAGTTCGCACGATGAATGTACACTCAAGAGCCAAAACATTATGATCACTTCCACATTTGCAATGAACTCGCCTGGATGACGTGGAAGGCACAATATGGCAGTGGTGACCATCCCCCTCCAAACCCAATGACGCAAATCCCCCCCCCCCCCAAAAAAAAAAAAACTCAAAGCTTTAACATTGACACCTCCTCTCTTAAACAGAATATCAATTGTAATCTATTGTAAATGTTGAAAAAATTAAAAATGATACTAAAAAAAAAAATCAAAAAATTTTTAACAATAAAAAAAGGAAATATTAAGAATTTAAAAATCCCCCCCCCCCAAAAAAAATGTACTTTTTCTCGCATTCCCGACCTTCCAAAAAATGTACATTTTCTGGAATTCCCCCCCCCAAAAAAAAAAAATAAAAATAAATTGTCTGGCGCATTTTGCGTCACCAAACCTCTCTCTGGGCACCCCTGATATCCGGTGGGCTAAATACTGCTAGAGAGTCTCAGGAATCAGTTTTCTGTTTATTCCTTGTGAGGGCGAAGACTGCTGATCTTAGCTACTTTGATAGAGGGCAGAAATCAGTCGCCCGATGGCTTAGAACGAGTAACTTCTAAACTGCCACGGCTCATGGGTTGTTCGGGACATATCATTGTTATACAAAGTGAATGAAAGACGATGAAACCATCATTATCACTTTGGATATCCAGGCATTGTCAAATAAAAAAGACATCAGACCTCCCCCCCCTTTGATGAAGCAAAATCGGCACCAAAGAATAGCTGAATTTACATCTCAAAACAATACAGATGCAAGAAGATTTTTTTCGGAGAATACAGCTCAGCTAACATTGTTGAATGTGAGATTACGGTGCTGTCTCACTTACGTGTCCCTATTGTCCAAGTTTCATTTTCAAATACTTCTATACTAGGCCCAGGGACATCATGACTGGACTATGGAACATAGGCTGAGAGTTGCCTGGTCGGATGTGTTGAAATATATTTTCCGATCAAATAATTCCCGAATCAAGACACTTAACGAACTCTCCCATCTGGTGCGATAAGAACGAAAAACATCATTAAGTTAGAATTCACACTAATGATTATCGAAATTTAGTTCTGGGTTTTTCTGTGCCATGAAGAAGTTACAGAAGACATATGCAATATTTCCAGTCATCAGAAAGTTTTTCCAGAACTTTATACATAAACAATATTACTAACTGATAGACTTTTTTAGTGTGCTTTATTCTTTGACTTTAAAAAATAACCCATTAAAATTAATTAGCTGATTGCACCATTATGTGAAAGTGTGCTTGCTGTTAATGTTTTGTAATGTAATTAAGCATATGTTACTCACTCTATATTTGACTCTCGCACCGAGAGGTCATAAGTGTTTGCTGCTACGTTTAATATGTTATATTAAATATTCTTTATTTCTTTCTAAAAATCAGCCGGAGTTACTTAAATTGCTTCTTCATGAGTGTACACTGAATTAGTCCCCACCCGGGGCACATAACATCATTTATTCAACGTCAATAGATGGCTACACTGTTAAATAAAAACGCCAACACTTATAGATAGTGCACCACATCCCTGGATTAGCCGGTATACCTGAACTGGATATCTATAAAAGGTAAGAGAATATTTATTTATTCCTTTTGCTTACCTGAATTAAATGTTGAGACAGCTAAAGCTATAATTTAATGATGAGGTATAGAATTCACGCCAATTAAATGTTAGGAATATTTTCCAACAGGATGAAACACGATTTATATTCATCCTTAAACATGTCGATGACCATGTTTAGATACGACGTCTTCTATGCGAATTGTTACTCCTCTTATATAACAGGTCAAGGACAGGTCAGTTGTGGCGATATTAAGCTTTCAGGAACGTTCTCGTGGGAATTCTTGGGACCTGTGGTTGTTGTAGAACAGATTTTGAACGCCACGGACTATATGAACATCACTGCGAATCATTTGCACCATTACATTGTACCTGTTTTCCGAAATGGAAATGGAGTCTTCGTGCAAGACAATACTCCATGTCTCATGACTCTAATTGGTTCTAGGAACACAATAAGGAAAGGGCATGTTTACAAACAAATACTTCTGTCAACCAATCTACCGCTACATTTTTTGTCATAGCGATCATTGTAGGAATCATCTTGACGACGTAGCCCGATCATATCATACTTACGTATGCAATGGCAAACTTAGACCAATCAAATTCCTGGAGTTCATCCGTACAGTGTCAGTCGTTAGAGAACGGACTGGTTTTTCTTCCTTATCCACAGTAATTCGTCCATAGTGACGTCAGCTGCCCTTTCCTTATACTGAATTCTCGTTAACGTTCTGGTCATTTAACTCGAGGGATGTTAATCCGACAGAGCATATTTCGAGTGTCATTCAACGGCAACCAAGAGCTCAAAAACAATCATTTTCGAAGATCCCAGATATGCATGACCGCTGCTTGAACAACTAATACAATTTATCTCCAGCCATCTACCAAGAACTTGTGGCATCCATACAAGACGGTTTGCAGCTGTTTTCCATGTCAAAGGTAGGCCAATACTTTATTAGGTAGATGGTCACAATTTTTTGGCTCTTGGGTGTATTTGTTAATTTCATGGAGTGTCTGCAATAATGAAATTTTATTATGACGATAAATTTGATATGATAGTTTATTTTTTTTTACGCTGGTATTGTCCTTGGTAATAAATTGTATAGCTAAAATTTTAAAATGGTTAAATATCTATCTATACATATACATATAAAACCATTATATGCAACACAATTTACCAAACTAAAACAAGGAATATATATATATATATATATATATATACCACATTTCAAGCTCAAATTAGAAAGGAGACATGTATCTCAAATATTTTAATGCCTATAACCTCTTCCCTTCCCCCCTTCCCACCATCAAGAAACGAGCCATATCTATATGCGAGTTGGAGCATGGACAAGTGGCAGATAGACAGGCAGACGATAGGCGACAAACAAACAAACCACATTCATAAAAACTTTTCAACCATTCAGGAAAGTGTTAAAAGGGATAAAGATAAGAAAAGAAACAAAAAGAACATGAATTTAAAAATCAGTATAGAATATATAGAATCAGTATCTATAAAAATGGTTTAAATTTTTTGATTTTCTTAAAAAATATTTAATGAATATGAATCTTTAACTACATAATATGTATCTATCAATTTTAATATATTTTTTCTTTTGAATTGCTGATCTGGTGGGCATTATATATATGTATAAATAGATAGATAGATAGATAAAGGGTCGTATACAGTTTTGCGATCAAAAGTTAGATCACTCTTTCAATTAGCTTTCGTGGAACTGACAAGATATCATTTCAGTATGTAGAAGTAGTTAGTAGTAAAATGTGACTTTGCGACTCGTGTTTTGTATAAACCCATTAGCATTTTTTTCATTCATAAAGCAACTAAGCTGCTCTTTCATGTTTATATTTTTATATCGATTGATTGATCTGAGTGAAGTAGTTTGCTTTGACCTTCGCGTGAATCTTACATAAAGGCGATGCGTTTGATATCTTTTCATCATTAATTGAATAAATGCACTTATAAAGAACTATTATCTCCATTACTGACATTTACAGGAAAGTTCAAAAGAAGCTGAACTTACTAACATAATGTTGTGAAGCATTAATGTAATTACGTGAGATCGTTTGTGAGAGAAAAGTTGAGTGATATTTAATAGGAACTGCTAAAAATAAGTACGTATTTAAACGGTTTCATTTGAGAGCTAATGATTTGAAGTTTTAAATTCAATAAACTCTAATTATACGGACAAACATGTTTTAAGACCCGGATATGAAGAAATCTGCACAAATGGTGCAGTCATAAAAAATAGGTAGATTATGTTGGGAAATACGAATTCCTTTAAAATAACTTTTCTTTTATAAAAAGGTAGACCGAAAATAAAATTGCTTTTTCTAAAACAATGCCTGTCTGATCGCGCACACCAAAGATATTAGCGATGCCGCGGATGCACTATAACGCTTAAATTACGCGAAAAATTGGAGTTGGGACGCAAAAAATTGTTCTTACGACGTCCCATGGGACGGTAATTTTTATAGACGTAAATTCTTCGAAGAATCGTGAAATAAATGAGAATTCCGTCCAAAGACCGCGAAAAAAATGGCGATTTTCATCAAAGAATAGCTGAAAAAAGACTAATTTCGTCGAGCAATCACAAAAAAAAAAAAAAAAAAAAAAAAAAAAAAAATCCAAATTTTGTAGAAGATACGCAGAAAGAAGACAAATTTCGTCAATGGGCTGCAGAAAAAAAGATGAATTTCATCAAAGGATCGAGAAAAAATGGCGAATTTTGTCGTACGTAAATATGCTAGAAAAATTTTCTAATGCTGATTTATTAAATTTAAGTTTTTGGACTTTTTTATATGCATTTAAAAAGTAGTTAAGAATATTATATGTAAAATATGTAGAATACCTAAATTGTGATACATTCCTTTTTCAGTGTCTTTTCTTTTTCCTAAACATATGATGTGTAAACGTGTATATAGTTAGAAGAAAATACTGCATTGCGGTTGCAGACAGAATTTGATGTTAATGAGGCTTGTCGCAGACACAGTTAAAAAATTCTGCCACAGGGATTTGACGTATTAGTATAAATCAAAATGTCATTTCTTTAGGATTTATTATTTATTAACGCAAGTCCTTGTTGAATTTGGAGTGCATTACTTGCAAAGCATTAAAAAAAAATATTGAAATAAAAACGAAAGAAATGGATTTTTAGAAATAGATATTCAAATTATCATAAAAATAAAATTTCCGAAATTTGTTTCCTACATTTGCAACAACAATAATCAAAAAAGCTTATAAAATATATTTTCGCATAAAAAATATCCCTATTTTAAACGCTTCTGAAAATGTTGTTACGAAAATAAGAAAACAAAATCACAAACAACGAAATCACAGTCAAAAACCTACCATTCTTAGCCATTAAGAGCCCACACTACTGTTTGAAAAAGACCCGGATGATAATGTAAAGTCTATGGGGGCGTTCTTTTCAAATATCTCGCTCAAATTTTAATATTGTGATGTGATTTTTTTTGCATAGGATAGCTGAGGACGATCCACAACCGGCCTAGTTTTTACGTTTTCGATTTTGATTATATTATTTTTCTATTAGGATAGTTTTAATTTCATAACCGGTTCAAACCGGTTTTGAAAATTAAAGTTTAAAAAAAAGGCACCAAAATCGAAAAAGTAAAAACTAAGCCGGTTGTGAATCGTCCTCAGCTATCCTATAAAAAAAAAAAAAAAAAAAAAAAAACGTCAAAATATTAAAATTAAGCTTGGATTGGCCAGCCGGCCCATGCGCCGAGGGCCGGTGCGCCCTCGGCGCTCTTATGCGCCCTTAAGTGTATGCCTTTGATAGATTATGCGCCCTTAAGTGTCTAAGCCGCTCCAGTGTTTTTTCCCTCGTTGCACGCATGCATTCAGACTAGTGTGCTAATTTTCGAGAATTCATTTAGGGAATAACTCTCAGTCAACTTACTGACAGCACAAGAGGAGTACTTTTTTATATCATTACAACAATATTAAAAACACATCGAAACAATTTTAAGATCGAAAACCTGAAGTAGGCATCTTTCCTTTGCATGTATTTGAAGGCGAAAACATGCACCCAGTGAAAACTTAAGTAGTTACGGCAGGCATCTGGGCTAGATTTTTTTCATCGCTTCTCTGACTGAAATCTTTTAGATTTTAACCGCATATTTTGCACATTTTCAGTCCTTTAACTTTTAGTACCTTGCCATCTTACCCATTTAAAGCCGGACCTAAATGGGTCATTCCAAAAGTAAAGGTCCCTTTTGAGAAATTTTTTTTCAAAAATTTTTTCATTTAAAATGAAATAAAAATATCATTGAGAGGGTTGTATATATATTCAAGTGTAGAAATTGAATATCAGCAGCACACTTTTTTAAAAATATTTAAAAATCTAAAAATAACAACATATCAACCAATATCATGGTAACACAGGGGACTAGTAACACAGGAGACAAAATGAATTAAATTATCACCTATGTATTACTATTTTCATAGAAACAATATAAAGTTAGATGGAATATTTTCTTTTAACTAAGACTTACAATTTAAATGCCAATAAACTAGAAAATTAATAATTAATCGAAATAAATCAATAGTAACACAGGGGACACACAAAAAACACACCCACCTTCAAAAATCACCTTTACTTTGGTAATATTCTTCAAAATTTAACAAATGAGGAAAATGACTACCTAGGATGAATTCTAACTCTAAAAGTACATGAATGACTGCTGTTAACAACATTTAGCTTGTAAATTCTTATTTTAATAGGAAGAAAAAAGTGGCGGTAACACAGGGGACAAAAATTAAGGGACACAGGAATTTTTCTTATAAAATGAAGAAAAATATTTACAAAAAATATTTAAAGTATATAGGGATAATATAAAGACTACAAAGATATAAAAAATATCCTGAAAGATAACTTAAATGATACATATAGTAAAAAAAATAGGGTTTAAAAAGTAAAAATTGTTCTTGGGACATGGCTTTTTACAGGACACAATTATTATGAAAGTAATTTGAATAACAATAAATGGAATTTATCTCAAATTTAAAAATTGCATTAAAGAAAAATATCTTTAAAATATATTTTCCAATATTTAAATTTAATTTTGAAACAAAATTTTAGAAAATATAGCAATTCAAAGTGTCGGGACACCAAAGGGTGCTTTATTTTTGGAATGACCCAAATACATTTATAATTAAAACTGTGTTTCATGATAAAAAACACGGTTTTAGTGTTTTTTAAAATTGTATTAAACCGTGTTTAAAAACAAGTTTCATTTCGAGGAATGCAAACTTGATGACACTTCTAGATTACAATCTTGTAAGTTGTAAAATTCATAGTTTTTAGGTAGATTTCGTATGAAATACTACCTATTGCATTCTCTCCCATGTTGGAATTTCGGAAAAATTTTTGCGGATCTACACCGATCATGACTTCTAGACCCCAAGACTACCATAAGTGAAAAAGTTTATCTATCTATCGGTGTATATCACTTTCTTCTGGACACGATAACTTCCATAATTATGCTCAGATCTTCTTCAAACTTTTACATAAAATCAAGGGGCATAAAATCTCGGTCGAGTTCGTTAATGGGCAAAATCGGACCAAGGGGGTGGAAATAGGGAGGGTTTTTGTGAAAATCGAAAAAACGTCATAACTTCTTAATTAAAATAGATATCGAATCGGTTTGAAATTTATGTAACTTCTTAAAAATAGGCCAAAAGTTAAGGCGTAACAGATTTTTGATAAATTTAGAAATGGGCTCAAGGGGCGAAAAAAACAGGGTTTTTGGGAGAAAAAAATTCACAACTTCGTCAATTCTCAAGATATTAAATCCAACTAAATTTTTTATAAATGTTCTCAAAATTATCTAAAACTTTTGCATTTACAAGTTTTTGATAGGACCAACTTTTACCGATGAAAAAAATTAAAAACGAAAAGAAAAAGGGGGGGTGAAAAAGAAAAAAAAATCCATAACTCCGACAATTTTTAAGCTATTAAATCTAATTAAATCTATTTTACATCTTCTTAATAATATCTACAACTTTTATATTGACAAGTTTTTCATAAGACCAATTCGTATAGAAAAAATAAATTAAACAAAAATAGGAGTTGGAGAAAAAACCTCAAATCCAAACTGCTTATATTCTGGCTCATTTTTAAATTAATTTTTGATTTTAAACGAATCCAAATGGTAGATCCTTTTATTTGGAAACTGTATAAAGTGACGCATTGGTCAGTTTTTTGATAAAGACAGAATATATTTTAAAAAAGGCTACCAAAAAGGGTATTTTGAACTGGAGTTCCCGAAGTCATCATGACTGAAAATTTAAGGAAGTATTCAAATAAGAAATTACTTTTTTTTCTCACTCGTTTTTAAATCCATTTTTGCTCTCAAATGCATCCAATTTACAGATCCTCTTATTCAGGAACTATATAATGTGAAGCATTGGCCAGTTTTTTGATAAAGACAGAATATATTTCAAAAAAGGTTGCCAAAAAGGGTATTTTAAACAGAATTTCCCGAGGTCATCGTGATTGAATATTTGAGGAAGTATTCAAATAACAAACTGCATTTTTTCGGACTCGTGTTTAAATCCATTTTCGCTCTCAAACGCATCCAATTTACAGATCCTTTTATTTAGGAACTACACTATATTGCCATTGATTATGGGACACTTGCGATTTTAGACATTTTACTAAATATCTAGAAAAATACATGAGGAATCATCTCGAAACTCTTAGTGTATAAATATAATAGTATAAGTCATACATCTCCGTGAAGTTTTTTTCCCGAAACTCCAAAGGGGGCCGTCAACAAATTAAAAAAGAATGAATATCTTTTGAATAACCCTGACAAAACTAATGTAGCAAAAGAGCTCAAACTCTAGATTGTAATTGAATGCCTTATTGTAATAAGCCTTGTTCATTTTTATGCAAATAGCATGCATACTCGCCGAGTAATTAAGGTTTTTATAAAAATGATCCCAAATTTTTCCAAGTTTTTTCCTTATAATTTTCAGAGTTCTTAATATAAAATATTATTTTTTTCAGAAAATATGACAAACAACATTGCACACAGTACCCTGTAATCAGAATTAAAAAATAATGAAAATTGTATAAAAAATGAGTTGGTTTACTAAATAATTTTTTACTGCGCATGCGTCAACGATATCAAAATTTCATTTGCATATTATGTTAGCTAAATGTATAGAGCAACTTTTGTGAAAGTCACAAAATCATAACTTAAAAATTCTGACAATAATCGTCAATTGAATAAGTTGAAAATCCGTTATTCTCAAAATGAAGCAAAACCAAGAGGGGTTGTATCCATATATTCATTGGTTAGTGTCAATATAGAATACACAATATGGGATGTACTACTGCATTTGGATAAAATCCCT
The DNA here is from genome assembly GCA_964019185.1 of Maratus speculifer. Classification (NCBI taxonomy): domain Eukaryota; kingdom Metazoa; phylum Arthropoda; class Arachnida; order Araneae; family Salticidae; genus Maratus; species Maratus speculifer. Next base: position 184,792,089 of record OZ025289.1, read on the forward strand.
CATTTTTTTGCTTCATTTTGGAAACAACGGATTTTGTCCTTTTTCTATAGACGATTACTTTCAGAATTTTCAAGCTATGATTTTGAGACTTTTACAAAAGTTGCTCTATACATTTAGCTAACATAATATGCAAATGAAATTTTGATATCTTTGACGCATGCGCAGTAAAAAATTATATAGTAAACCTACTCATTTTTCATACAATTTTTATTATTTTTTAATTCTGATTACAGGGTACTGTGTGCAATGTTGTTTGTCATATTTTCTGAAAAAAATATTATTTTATATTAAGAACTCTGAAAATTATAATGGAAAAACTTGGAAAAATTTGGGACCATTTTTATAAAAACCTTAATTACTCTGCGAGTGTGCATGCTATTTGCATAAAAATGAACACAGTGTATTACAATAAGGCATTCAATCATAATCTAGAGTTTAAGCGCTTTCGCTACATTAGTTTTGACAGGGTTATTCAAAATATATTCATTCTTTTTTAATTTGTTGACGGTCCCCTATGGCGTTTCGGTAAAAAATCTTCACGGAGATGTATGACGTATTCTATTATATTTATACACTAAGAGTTTCGAGATGATTCCTCATGTATTTTTCTAGATATTTAGTAAAATGTCTAAAATCGCAAGTGTCCCATAATCAATGGCAATATAGTGTATATAATGTGACGCATTGGCCAGTTTTTTGATAAAGATAGAATATATTTTTTAAAATGCTGTCAAAGTGGGCATTTCGCACAAAATTTTCCGAAGCGATCATGTTTAAAGTATTAAGGATGTATTCAAATAACAAATCGATTACTTTATGATTCATTTTTAAATTCAATTTTGCTCGCAAACGCATTCAGTTGGTAGTTTGTTTTTATTTAGGAACTATATAATGTGCTGTTTTGGTCGATTTTTTAATAAATTCAGAATATATTTCAAAATATGTTGTCAAAAAGGGCATTTGAGCTGAATTTCACTTAAATTAAGATGATTCTGATAAAACCGGTTCTTGCAGAAAAATGAAATTAAAAATTTTTCATAAGCGGCCAAATGAAGTTATTAAACTGGGTTTATGTCTAATCATACTTTTTGTTGTTGTTGTTGAAATGAGCACTCTTCAAAATCTACCTCCGCCTATAGGCCAAGCCGACAGGGATTTTTATTATTCGCAAAGTATACAAAATCTTCGCTTTATTTAAAGACAAACTTTCTATGATTTAATAATAATTTTTAATATGATTTAATAACGATTAAAAAGTATGTATTTTAATTTAAGCTCAGTTTAATCAAGATAATAATCTATTATTAAATCAAGCGATGATTATTTTGACGAATTATAATAAGTTACAAAAAAAAACAAAAAAAAAAAAAAAAAAAAAAAAACACTGGCGTCAGAATTTTGTAAGTTTCAGGAATAAAATGGGGTTTTCTCTAATTATGGTAGGAATTTTACAAATCGTGGGAACAGAGTGTTGAGAAACGTAAATTTAGTAAGTTATTTTAATGATTTTAGAATAATAAAGCAAATGTTTGGTTCACTTTTTTGATAAAAAGCCTTTAACAGTGCAATACAAATTCAGTGTTTTAAAGTAATTTTTTAAGAATACTAAATACCTCTTCTTCCAAGGTATCAGACTCGCAAAAGGAATTGCTGTCAAATTGTAACAGTAATTGAATTTATTTAACTTTTTGGGTTCCGTAATCGAAAACGTAAAATAGGAATAAGCATTAGATCACGCCTGTCTCTGTCACAACCATTTTATTCATAAACTATGGAACACGGAAAGTTCAAATATGCTGAAGAAATAAAAAGAAAGCTACTGACCCATATATTTATGTATTAATCATTCACAAACATTTTTGGAAAAAATGTAAAGGGACTAAACAAGTTACTTCAGAAAAATATCTTTTCTGAAGTAACTTGTGGCATCGTGAGAAAGTTTTCGTAACGCCGAGCTTAAAATATGCATTTATTTTTATGTTAAGTATTATATTTGCAGATATAGCGTCAAAAATGTAATGCAAAAAAAGCCCTCACACCTATTATGGAATCTACTGAAACTAAAATTATAAAAAAATAGGGGTAGTTAGATGTTAATTTAAGCCTTACAGGAAAACCACAGTGATTACTCTTAGAAGGAAGGTCTCCTTACTGGGCATGCTCAAAATTTTTTGGAAAAAAAAATACAAATTAAACTACTTATGTAGATAATAAAGGATCAGTCAAATTTAGCGGCGGAATTACAATAGGAAATCTGTAAAAAAATAACATATTTTGGAATAATTGGCGTGAAAAGCTGAAAGCGACGCGCGATTTGGCGAGCATTCCACGCCAAAAATCCACGCCATTTCCACGCCAAAAGCAGACGATTTTAACGAATTTGAAAATTGATTTTAACTGATTTGTAAAATGTGCAATATTTAATCAATTTAAACTTAAACCATAGAAGAATTTATAATTATATTTGTTATTATTTTGTATTATACATGTTGCTAGTTGCTACAGTTATTTAATTTTATTATTGAAAAAATATTTGTGTGGATTATGATTTGCAAATATCTATTTTAAGTTACAGGCAACCTGAAATTTCTTTTCATTTATTCAATTTATTTCTTTTATATTTTGAAAGTTACAATTTTTTTTCACTTTCAGTTAACTTTTAAGATTTTGTTTTAGTATCGAGAATATTGAAGCTTTTTCTGTTTTTTTTTTTTTTTTTTTTTTTTTTTTTGTTTAAAATAATGGTTTTGAGAATGAACACATATAATATTATTTGGATGCTATTTAAAGAATATATGGAAAGGAATATAAGGCTGACAAATGTTACAAAAGAGGAAATTCAATTAAAAAATTGCATAGTCGAAATTTCAAAAGAATACAAATGTGAAAGACATATTAATGAAAATCACGAATCAATTGTTAATGCCTATCTCTCACCGAACGAAGTATTGCAAAATTCCAATGAAAGTGAACTCTCTGGCTTATTATCTTCTGTATCAAAGCATACAAATACAAAACCTGTATAGCTGGATTATAAAAAAGGCGCCGTAAATTTCTGGCGTAATAAGTATTCGTAAAAATCAAATCGCAGTTTCAAAAGTATACAAACGACGTTTAAATAAGTAAAAATCTTACGTGAATTACACAAATGGGAAAAGCGAATTAAAATTGTAACTGCTAGCATGACCCACTAGATCTATAGGCCCGTCTATTTGAGATCAATGTATGAAGTCTCCCGCCAGAGGACTCTGATACCTTGCCCAAGTTATTCTAACCAATCGTGCAAACCCTGAACCAAAACAATGACCACGTGCCGAGCCATGTGCACGGAACAGAAAGCAGCTTATTCAATGCTAATTTGGGCTGGGTTTGCGTCACGTGGACTCACACGTGGTCCAATGAAATGGTTCAGGAGGGTTTGAAGATGAATCCAGCTTCACTTTTTCGGCGGTTTTTCGCGAAATGGCACGGTTGGTAGTATATAGTTGGCTATGCTGCTAGTAATAAAAATTGGAAGGAACTAAAAAAATATGTATTTCAAAACATTTCCAATCCGAAAAAGAGGTTTCCATAGCAGAAATGTCTAATCGTATGTGTCATATTTTTCAGTTTGGAACATCTTTAATCAATTTAAATTGTGTTCGTCAATTAAAATCGTAAAAAATAATAGTTAAATTTTATTATCACATACATATAAATGTATATGGCAAAACTATACTTAAAGCAAACTAAAAAATGCAATATTAAAATTACTTAAACTAAACTAATTTAAACAAATTGAACATAGAAGTTTTTTCTTTAAAATTATTCGGAACGTAAAAGCGTATTTTTGAAAATTTCGTTTTATCGCCAACCGGAGATAAATCGCCAAATAAACGAAATGTTCATTATTTTTTTGAGGACGTTGTATTGAGGTTCCGCCGAAATTTTTTATAAACATATATACCCATATAAGAAGAACATTCTGTAATTTTTTCAGATCTTTCCGAGTACACCCGTATGGAGACCTTCCTTGTAAATTACATAGTTTTTGAGGAAAGGAATTTTTCTCTTATAAATAAATTTTGATTTGCGGATATTCAACAAAAATGTTAAAGAGTGCTGGAAGTAGCTATCGTAGCTGATGTAAAAAAGGATTGCTGATAATGATTTTTTTTTTTTAAATGTCGGTAATTAGCCAAGATACATATGACACGGATGGTTTGGATTTATATAAAAACAGGCGCGGTGTACTCTATGCGCTATTGTCTTTTAAAGCCTAGATAACAACTTTTAATGATAAATTTGTGTAATGTAATGTCGAATCACTAATTCATATATTTATTGTACGGAACCCTCTGTATGCGAATAATACTCGCTCTTGACTATTTATTAATTGATTGAAAACTAATTCTTATTACGTTAAAGAAATATACCTAAAAAAAAAGTTTGAAGACCTTGGCAGAACCGCAGCAATAGGTGTTTCCAACCAAAACTCTATTTGGTGCCTAGTGCAAAAAACTACTTAGTTTTTCTACTGACTTCATCAAAGATTATAAATGGAATATAAGTGATTACTCCTTACAATTTCTGCTAAAAATAATCATAGAAAAATCTCTAGAACCAATAGACTGGATATAATGTCTACTAATTATTGTTATGTATAAGTTATGTTTCTGAAGTCGCCTGCATTTAAAAACAAGTCGGTAATTGCACGTGCAGCGTAGCAAATGAGGTGCGTTCGTACGAAAACGAAGTTTTAAAAATATCACTTTCATATATCAATCACATAAAATTGTAAATAGTTAATTACAATTAAAATGCGCACTAAACAATGTTCTCCCTATACCATTATGTAATGGAATATTTTTGTGTGGCCTTGTAAATCACTAACAAATGTTCTTTGCACCACAAATTATGCAAAATGTATATTATAATAAGTACTTTACATTTGCATATCGATTTTATTATGTTCAAATGAGTGTAACACTATAAAAATGCATTTGAAACTTTTCTCCCATTGACCGTGATGTAACGGAATACTTTTGATTGTCCCTGTGATTGAACTATGCATCCGATTTTGATAAAATTTGAAATAACTCGATAAAATTATGTAATACTAATTATGTATTTTAAATTTCAAACGATTATAATGCATTTGAAACATTTTCCCCCATTGACCGTAATGTAATGGAATTTTTTGATTGTACCTGTAATTGATCTTACATCCGATTTTCATAAAATTTGAAATGTCTCGATAAATTTATGTAATAATTATATTTTTTAAATTTCAAACGATTCGGTTGGGTAGTTTTTGCGTTGTTATATGCGGACGGATGGACTAAACGACAACTATAGGTACTACGTATTTACGTAATTACGAATGCACCTAAAAATGATACCAACTTTGAATTTTCAAACAGTAACAGTTTTTGACATCTCACTTGAGTTTCTTGGATCCAAATAGCCCTGAAAATAGCATTGTTTATCCGTATTATCCGAAATTTGATAGCATTAGAAGAGTGTAAATTTGAGGATGCTAAACTCATGTGAAAAACATTAATTTCTATCGTTCTAAAAAGTCATCTGATTGATTCTTTATTAATTTATTAAATAAATACATTAAATAGTTTCAAACATATTACAGACATTTTCTCTACTCAAAAACTTTTTTATAGTTCAAACTATTGATAAATTCATTGTTAAAAATTATTAATTATGACCGACATTAATTTTTTAATTCATCAAGTCACAACCGTTGAAAATGTCAATGTATAAGTTTACAGTTCATTTGAGTAACTATTTTTCGAGATACAGAGGAAGTCATCTGATTGATTCTTTATTAATTTATTAAATAGATACATTAAATAGTTCCAAACATATTACAGACATTTTCTCTACTCAAAAACTTTTTTTATAGTTCAAACTATTGATAAATTCATGTTAAAAATGATTAATTATGACCGACATTAATTTTTTTATTCATCAAGTCACAATCGTTGAAAATGTCAATGTATAAGTTTACAGTTCATTTGAATAACTATTTTTCGAGATACAGAGGAAGTCATCTGATTGATTCTTTATTAATTTATTAAATACTACCTTTGACAATAAAGTTCGGTGAATGAATTCAGAACGACTGATCTGGTAACACTGGGAAAACAATACGCTGCACCTGTATAGAGGCAAGTGTTGACCATCTTCCCCCAACGTTGTTCAGTTGAGCGTGGTTTATGTTCTGTGTAGGACGTGCTTTACTAGGTGCTTGATGAATATGTTGGTTCTTAACTGAGAACAGGAAAATGGACTGACAAAAGATCAGTTTAAAGTTTGGTTTTAAGTTTTGCAAGACACCGAAAAAAATTCATGAGGGCTTGTGCAAAATTAAACATCCACCATACTCGCTAGATCTCAATCCTCGAGACTTATTCCTATGTTCACGACTCAAACTCTCTTTGAAAGAGATTTTATCATATTGCTGATATGCAACGATAAGTGACGAAGCTTTTGAACTTCATCCCAAAAGAAGACTTCTTGCGAATTTCCCAGGACATGTGTAGCACATGTCAGTGGTGCATAGTTATATAAAATGACTATTTCGAAGGATGGTACGGTAAATTTCATTAGTATTTCATCTACATTAATGTTACAGGACTATTCACCGAACTTTATTGTCAGAGGTAGTAGATACATTAAATAGTTCCAAACACATTACAGGCATTTTCTCTACTCCAAAACTTTTTTTATAGTTCAAACTATTGATAAATTCATGTTAAAAATTATTATTTATGACCGACATTAATTTTTTAATTCATCAAGTCACAATCGTTGAAAATGTCAATGTATAAGTTTACAGTTCATTTGAGTAACTATTTTTCGAGATACAGAGAAAGTCATCTGATTGATTCTTTATTAATTTATTAAATAGATACATTAAATAGTTCCAAACATATTACAGACATTTTCTTTACTCAAAAAGTGTTTTTATAGTTCAAATTATTGATAAATTCATGTTAAAAATGATTAATTATGACCGACATTAATTTTTTAATTCATCAAGTCACAATCGTTGAAAATGTCAATGTATAAGTTGACAGTTCATTTGAGTAACTATTTTTCGAGATACAGAGAAAGTCACCTGATTGATTCTTTATTAATTTATTAAATAGATACATTAAATAGTTCCAAACATATTACAGACATTTTCTTTACTCAAAAACTGTTTTTATAGTTCAAATTATTGATAAATTCATGTTAAAAATGATTAATTATGACCGACAGTAATTTTTTAATTCATCAAGTCACAATCGTTGAAAATGTCAATGTATAAGTTGACAGTTCATTTGAGTAACTATTTTTCGAGATACAGAGAAAGTCACCTGATTGATTCTTTATTAATTTATTAAATAGATACATTAAATAGTTCCAAACATATTACAGACATTTTCTTTACTCAAAAACTGTTTTTATAGTTCAAATTATTGATAAATTCATGTTAAAAATGATTAATTATGACCGACATTAATTTTTTAATTCATCAAGTCACAATCGTTGAAAATGTCAATGTATAAGTTGACAGTTCATTTGAGTAACTATTTTTCGAGATACAGAGAAAGTCACCTGATTGATTCTTTATTAATTTATTAAATAGATACATTAAATAGTTCCAAACATATTACAGACATTTTCTTTACACAAAAACTGTTTTTATAGTTCAAATTATTGATAAATTCATGTTAAAAATGATTAATTATGACCGACATTAATTTTTTAATTCATCAAGTCACAATCGTTGAAAATGTCAATGTATAAGTTGACAGTTCATTTGAGTAACTATTTTTCGAGATACAGAGAAAGTCACCTGATTGATTCTTTATTAATTTATTAAATAGATACATTAAATAGTTCCAAACATATTACAGACATTTTCTTTACTCAAAAACTGTTTTTATAGTTCAAACTATTGATAAATTCATGTTAAAAATGATTAATTATGACCGACATTAATTTTTTAATTCATCAAGTCACAATCGTTGAAAATGTCAATGTATAAGTTTACAGTTCATTTAAGTAACTATTTTTCGAGATACAGAGAAATTTTGCTTTGCCATAGCTTAATGAGACCGTCACACACACACAAAAAAAACCCACATACATACATACACACACACACACACACACAAAAAAAAAAAAAAAAAAAAAAAAAAAAAATCGCAGAAACTTTATTAGAAATACGTCGTAGGATTATCTTAAATGAAATACAAGTTTCTTATAAGTTTAAAATTATTGTATGAATTTATTGGTGACTATTCAAGTTATTTTTTGATACTTTTTCTTCAAATATCTTGGTTCTGTTTTCGAAATTTTTGGATAAACTTCTAACACTGTTTGTTTTTTAACCGCATAAAAAAATATCTAACTCTTCCTTATAAAGCACAAATTCAAATAGGATATCAAAAATGGATGTTACAATTTGAAAAACGAATGTTTGTTCATTTGCTAATATATAGACAATCCCAAAAGCAAAATTTACAAATAGCATTTAATAGTCGATGTTATTACCAAATAATTCGCACCTATGTCTTTTTTAAACGGTCATTCTCAGGAGAATTGGGAGAAAGTGGTCACTTTTTCCCATGCGATTCTTATAAGGCATCTATTGACAAAACAATAAAATAAGAAAGCGTCAGACTTGATATCAGTCATTTAGTACACGCTAGTCTATGTTCAACTCATTGGGACTTTCAGACATTACATGTTTCGTTTTAGAAAAATGCTTAACGATCTGTGGATTTTATGGAACTTTAAGAGAAATCTTTTATATAGATTTAGAAATATAATTTTAAGCAATCTTCATTCGTGGTTCTATATGTATGTGTTAAATCTTATCAAGCTAGACACAATACAAGCAAGCGAAATTAACGTGAGTTCGATAAATATTTTTGCGCTCTCTGAAAATCTAAGGTCTGCGCCCATTTCCATGACCCAGTCCGACCCTGATTAAAATTTGAGCGAGATATTTGTAAAGAACGTCCCCAGACTTTACATTATCACATGGGTCTTTTTCAGTCAGTAGTGTAGCGTCTTAAGGCACTACACTAGGCACAGAAAAAGACCCGGATGATAATGTAAAGTCTATGGGGGATTTCTTTTCAAATATTTCGCCCAAACTTCAATATTTTTACATGCTTTTTTTTTTTTTTTTTTTTTTTTTTTCACAACATAGTAGAGGACGATCCACAACAAGCCTAGCTTTCACTTTTTCAGTTTTGTTTTCAGAATTTTTTTTATAAAAATTACTTTAACTTTCAAAACCGGTTTAAACCGGTTCTGAAATTGAAACAATCGTAATATAAACTAGTTGGATGTGTCAATCCCAAAACTTTCTTCTATCTCATAAGTACATTTTAATATTAAAAAAAGAAAAAAAAACGTGGTGACCCCAAAGATCCCCCACTATCGAATTTCTTCAAACATTTGACCTAGCCTAATGAGATTCTGGTATCCGAAAAGCCTAAAACGCAAAATTTAATTAATATTCTGAGAAAATGAGCTTAGTAGTGCGTCATGTTGGGTAATTTATACTAAAACCTAATAAGCATCTATTTATGTCAAGACCTAACAGAATCTGAAATTTGGTGGAATTTCGTCCATTAGTTCTTGAAATATAGTTATAACAAAAAATTTGCAAAACGTAGCACATCAACACCATATCTTGGACAATTTATGCCAAAACGTAAAAAAGCGTCTAATTATGTTATGGTGTAAAAGAATCTGAAGTTTGATGAAATTCTGTGCATTAGTTCTTGAGATATAGCTAGTTTAAAAAAAACCGTGTAAAATATAGCACAGCAGCACCAGCAGTTGAAGAATTTATAACAAAACGTAATCACCGTGTAATTATGTTATATGTCATTTTGTAACAAAATCTGAAGTTTGATGAAATTCTGTGCGTTGACTGTTGAGATATAGCTATCGGAAAAATCGTGCAAAATGCAGCATAGATGCACCACTTGTTGCAAGGTTAATACCAAAATGTAATCAGCGTCTAATTATGTTATATACTCTAGTGTAACAGAAACTAAAAATTGATGAAGTTCTCTGCATTAGTTCTTGAGATATAGCTATCGCAAAAATCGTGCAAAATGTAGCATAGCAGCGCCACCTATAGGTAAGTTCACACCAAAACCTTATCAGCGGCTATGTATCTCAAGGTATCGCGGATTCTGAAGTTTGGTGAAATTCTGTGCATTAGTTCTTGAGATATAGCTATCATAAAAATCATGAAAAACGTGACATAGCAGCGCCACTTGCTGGCCAATTTACACCTAAACTTAATCAGCGTCTATGGTTTCAAGGGGTCACAAGAGTCAATCAAGGGATCACAGAATCTGAAGTTTGGTGAAATTCTGTGCATTAGTTCTTGAGATATAACAATCTTGAAAATCCTGAAAAACGTAGTATAGCAGCGCCACCTACAGGCCAATTTTCACCAAAAATCAATAGGCACTAATTCATATCAAGGTCTAACTGAATACAAAATTTTATTAAATTTCGAGCATTAGTTCTTGAGATAGAGCGCCCACAAATTTTTTGTCACATATATACAGACAGACAGACAGACGGATAGACTCACAGACAGACATTTTCTAAAAATAGTCAAAACGTGTTCAGGACCTTCTAGAACGTATAAATCCGTCGAAAACCGGAAGTCGAAAATTTTCATGAATCCAATGCTTTCTTCTTGTAAAGATAGAAGAAAGTAAAAATATATAAGCAAAATCGAAAAAGTAAAAACTAGGTCGGTTGTAGATCGTCCTCAGCTATCTTATGCAAAAAAAAAATCACGTAAACATATTAAAATTTGAGCGAGATATTTGAAAAGAACAGCTCCCACAGACTTTACATTACCATCCGGGTCTTTTTCTGTGCCTAGTATGGGGACTTAAGTGGTTGCAAGTACCGTCATTAGAGTGAGGGAGAGAAATCATTAGAACTTAGCAGCTGAAAAGCTCATCTCGCAACCAATAAATCAGGTTAATCTTTGCACTTTGTTTCAAAACATTTGCTTAATTATTTATCTACAGCTGTTACAGTCCAATTGTAATCGTATATAATTTGACAATTATTTCATTGAACATATTCATTACTAAATAATGCCTCGCAGAAGATCGAGCCTAAAGGTGCTATTACACATGCGCTGCTGCAGGCGTCAAATCGCAGGCGTCTCCATGTATTCCTATGGGACCAAGGGAGTCGCTTGGTAGCGCGAGATTCTCTTTTGTCGGAGCGTCTTTGACGCGTGGAACGAAGCGAGTCGCCGGCAACAGCCAATCAAATGCTTGGAAATCCAAATGATGGTAAAGACTCTTCTCGAACAGCCAATGAAATGCTAAGAACACGAAAAAACGCAGGCGATTTTTGTCGCTTGCAATTTTTACGTGTAATAGCACTTTAAGTAGTCGTACTCACTCGTAAAGCTGTACTAGTGCGACGAGTAATTGAAAATCTAACTGACAAGGAAGGTCTCCATTGGGGGCATACTCAGAATTTTTTGAAAAAAATACGAATTAAACTACTCATGTAGGTAATAAAGGATCAGTGAAAATTAGCGGCGGAATTACATTATTAGATATATAAAAAAATAAAATAGTTTGGAATAATTGGCGTGAAAAGCTGAAAGCGACGCAGGATTTGGCGAGCAGTGAATTTCCTCGCCAAAAGCAGACGATTTTAATGAATCTGAAAATTGATTTTAATTGACTTCACAGTTAAAAATTTGCAGCATTTACTGCAACGTCACTCCACACTTTTATAGAATATCTCTCTTCTGACCAATGAGAATGCTCCATAGCACGGTGAATTGACCGTTTTCTATAAAAGTGGTGGAGTGACGCTGCAGAAAACGGTACACTGATAAAAATCTGCTGCATTTTGCTGCAACCCACTCCACCGCTTGTATATAATATCTCTATTCCAACCAATGAGAAAGCTTCATTTCACGGCCAAGTAACCGTTTTCTATACAAGCAAGGTAGTGCGTTGCAACAAAATGCAGCAGATTTTTAACAGTGTATTTTTCAATTTGGAGCAATTTTAATCAATTTAAATTGTGTTTTAAATGATAAAATATATTAATTTCATTTTGTTATAAGTACTTGTAAATGTTTATGACAAAATTACACTTAAAGTAAAGTAAAAATGCAAAACTAAAATTACTTAAACTAATTTAAATAAACTGAACATAGAAAGTTTTTTCTTTAAAAAGTATTCGAAGCGTAAAAGCGTATTTTTTATTTATTTATTTTTATTTCAACAACATACATCAGACTTGTATGCTCGACATCAAAGCCTGCTTATAAGTCATCGTCATAAAGCGTATTTTTCAAAATTTCGTTTTTTCGCCAACCGGAGATAAATCGCCAAATAAACGAAATTTTTATTATTTTTTTACGGACGTTATAAGGAGATTCCGCCGAAATTTTTTTTATAAACATATATAACTATATGAGAAGAACATTCTGTAATTTTTTCAGATTTTTCCGAGTATGCCCGTGTGGAGACCTTCCTTGTGAGTAAGAAAGGGCATCAGTGAAAGACCGAAACAGGCAAAGAATTGATCAAACACATATCGAGGAAACAGGAAAGCGACGACGTGCAGCCAGATTTGAAGATGCACGATTGCGAGCATGGCGAATGCATTCTGCAGCTTCAGATCAACGTCGTTCTCAATAGAATGAACGCGACAGACCGGGACAAGAAACAACAGATCAATGACAAACACGACTCAGTGATCAGCAATAACGCGATTACAGTCACCCTGCATTTCGGTAATAACCCAGCGGATGATTATAATTTGAGCAGGCACGTTCTCATCGGCACTTTGACTGAAGTGTATCCTTATTGCAAGCTGTAAAGTTTAGTGGTGAAGCGATAGAAATATGTTGCAACACCGTAAGCACATTATAATTTGAGCAGGCACGTTCTCATCGGCACTTTGACTGAAGTGTATCCTTATTGCAAGCTGTAAAGTTTAGTGGTGAAGCGATAGAAATATGTTGCAACACCGTGTTGCAAAAAGTAAGTTGCTTTAGTTTCGAGAAATTTCAGAAACATTAAAAAGTTTTCTTGCGGGATATACCGCCGAATCAAAGACTTTCTTATATAACATCGGGAAATACAACTCATGCTTCCAAATGACGTCGTTCGGCACACAAATCGTAACAGCTCAAAACATGACAACTTTCAAAATGAAAGAACAAATTTATCATATAGTCGATTCACTTCTTCCGTTCTCAGATGGTCAGCATACATTCCTTCAAATATATTTCATCGATGATGTTCAATGATTAATTGAATCTACGCTGGAAACGATAGATATTCTTTATACAGAAGAAAACAGAGGATGATAGAAATTAGCAACTATACAAATACGAAACAGTGACATCGAAGTAAATAACCGGTGGATTGTTCCGTTTTCGCCTTTGCTGTCAAAAACATACAACGCACACATGAGTCTGGAACGCAACACTGTAACTCCGTTAAATTAATGAAGTACATTTGTAAGTACGTGAATAAATACAGCGACATGGCAATTTTTGGTATGCAATAAGAAAGAAGTGATAGAAATGAGGACATAAATGCCATTGAAATCACACAATCAATCGGGAAGATACAGAAGCAGAAATGAAGCTGTAGGGCGAATTGTTCTGTTTCGCTTACATGAACTAAGTCCAGATGTGGTTCATTTAGCAGTTCATCTAGAAAATCGACAGTACAATTATTAGACTGCTGCAAAATGCAACAACTAGCCTTGAATCCACCGGCTACAATTTTAACCACTTTCTTCGCGCTGTGTCAAAATGACACGTTTACGAAAACACTGCTGTATTCGTAAGTGTCTGATTATTACAGGGGGTATGCGAGTAGAAAATTATTTTAACGATGCAAAGCGACGAGTCGAGCAAAAAAAGAGGAAAAGACAATCTGGCACATTCAGAGAAATTACGAAAGGCAGGCTGTGCTTTAGATTGTATACACAACAGCTTTCTTGAAAAACAGAGGGTGTATGGTGTTCCTTAACCCTTTCCGGCACGGGCAAAATCTTTAATAAAATGAGAAATTATCGACTGACACCGGAATTCACAAACGAATTTTTTAAATATTTTGAAATCCTTAATTTAAGCTTTTATTGTAAAAGCAAAATTTTAGTAAAATATTACTGGTGCCGTTTGCAAGTTTGGAATTAAAATTAGGTATCCCAGACCAGACACAGTGTGCCGGAAAGGGTTAAAAAAAATCCAGAAAGTATACGGCGTATATCCGCGTATACCCTCCACTACATCCCTGAATTTAATCACTACAAATGTTATACAAAAACAGTATATCCTTTCAAATGATTTCTGAGAAAAAAGCAACATAAATGACAATGGAGCGAGAGTAACTGATGTAAATGCAAAGGATATTGTAATCAATTTATGACAATTAATTTTTATCATATTTCAAATGAAAATCAAGTTTCAAATTGCTTAAGAGGCGCAAATGGGAACCTAGTGAAAAAGCTTAAGCATTTGACCAGTTTAAGCAATTTGAAACTTGATTTTCATTTGAAATATTGTATGCAAGACGAATTTTCTCACTGGAAAAATTTCCCCGTTATTAATACTAGGTGGAACCCGTCGAAATTCGACGAAAGAAAATGTTTAAGAAGGAACTGCTTCATTGATAAATCTACAAAATTACTTAGAATAAAAAATGCACCCTATATTGATCAGTCTACCTCTCAAACAAATATTATAAAAAATACATATTTTATTGATCAGTCTAACTCGAAAACAGATAAGACTAACAAAATACTATAAAACTCAGTTGTTCAAAATTTAAAATTAAACTTTAATCGCATATAAAATCGCTAAAATATAATAAAGATCAGCTATTATGATGAATTTATCAACTGAGACTCTTATGTTTGGTATAAATGCGAATGAAAAAATCCCTGTCGGCTGGGCCTATAGGCGGAGGTAGATTTCGAAGAGTGCTCATTAAAAAAAAAAAAAATAAAATAAAAAAAAAATATATATATATATATATATATATATATATATATATATATATATATATATATTTTGAATCATCTTAAGAAAAATTCAGCTCAAATGCCCATTATGACAACATATTTTGAAATAGGTTCTAAATTTATTAAAAAATCGACCAAAACAGTACATTATACAGTTCCTAAATAACAAAAAACTGTCAGTTGAAAGCATTTGAGAAAAAAATTGAATTTAAAAGTGAGTCATAAAATAACCGATTTGTTGTTTGAATACATCCTTAATTCTTTAATCATGATTGCTTCGGAAAATTTTGTGCGAAATACTCACTTTGACAGCATTTTTAAAAATATATTCTATCTTTATCAAAAAACTGGATAATGCGTCACAGTATATAGTTCCTAAATAAGAGGATCTGTAAATTGGATGCATTTAAGAGCGAAAATGGATTTTAAAACGAGTCATAAAAAACGCAATTTGCTATGTGAAAACTTTAAATTTTCAAATCGCGAAGACTTCGGGAAATTCTGCTCAAAATACCCTTTTTGGTAGCCTTTTTCAAAATATATTCTGTCTTTATCAAAAAACCGATCAATGCATCACATTATATAGTTCCTAAATAAGAGGATCTGTAAATTGGATGCATTTGAGAGCAAAAATGGATTTAAAAACGAGTCCGAAAAAAACGCAGTTTCTTATTTGAGCACTTCGTTAAATTTTCAGTCACGATGATTTCTGAAAATTCTGTTCAAAATACCCTTTTTGGTAGCCTTTTTTGAAATATATTCCGTCTTTATCAAAAAACTGACCAGTGCATCACATTATATAGTTCCTAAATAAGAGGATCTGTAAATTGGATGCGTTTGAGAACAAAAATGGATTTAAAAACGAGTCAGAAAAAAACGCAATTTCTTATTTGAGTACTTCCTTCAATTTTGAGTCCCGATGACTTTCGGAAATTCTGTTCAAAATACCCTTTTTGGTAGCCTTTTTTGAAATATATTCTGTCTTTATCAGAAAATTGACCAATGCGTCACTTTACATAGTTTCGAAATAAGAGGATCTACCATTTGGACGCGTTTAAAATCAAAAATGAATTTAAAAATGAGTCAGAATATAAGCCGTTTGGATTTGAGGTTTTTTCTCCAACTCCTATTTTTGTTTGATTTCTTTTTGCTATACGAATTGGTCCTATGAAAAACTTGTCAATATAAAAGTTGTAGATATTTTTGAGAAGATGTAAAATAAATTTAATCAGATTTGATATCTTAAAAATTGACGGAGTTATGGATTTTTCTCTTTTTTCAGCGCCCTTTTTCTTTTCGTTTTTAATTTTTTTCATCGGTAAAAGTTGGTCCTATCAAAAACTTGTAAACGCAAAAGTTTTAGATAATTTTAAGAACATTTATAAAGAATTTAGTTGGACTTGATATCTTGAAAATTGACGAAGTTATGAATTTTTTTCTCTCAAAATCCCTGTTTTTTTCGCCCCTTGAGCCCACTTCTAAATTTATCAAAAATCTGTCATGTATATACTTTTGGCCCATTTTTAAGAAGTAATACAAACTTTAAACTGATTCGATATCTACTTTAATTAAGAAGTTATGGCGTTTTTTCGGTTTTCACAAAAACGCCCCCTATTCCGACCCCCTTGGTCCGATTTTGCCCATTAACGAACTCAGCCAAGATTTTATCCCCATTGATTTTATGTACCAGTTTGGTGGAGATTGGTGAAGAATTATAGAAGTTATCGTGTCCATAAAAAAGTGAGATATATATATACATAGATAGATAGATAGATAGATAGATAGATAGATATATATATAAACTGGTGGGATTGCAATAGGTAGTATTTCTTACGAAATCTACCTAAAAAATTATTCCAAACTGACGCGATCATAGAATTTCACGCGAAATTAAAGCTCGTCATAATTTTCTTCTTCTCAAAATTTAAACACGCACTTCTCATATCCGTATTCAACATGTTTTTTAAAAAAAATGTATTTTAATTTGATCATTTTAAAATCACTTTAGCTCAAAACTTGAAGTTATTTAACTGCTGAATAAAAACGAAATAAAACGGAAATCACGGAATTTTATAACAAAAATGAATTTTAAAAAATATACGAATTTTAATTTCAATTTTTTTTTCAATTTTAAGCGAAAATAGAGTAATTCTGTTGCCACAATTGCAAAATTGGTACTAATAACTGTAAAAAAATTAATATCTCAAAAACAAGTTGAGATCCAGCTTTCAAAAAAATTGCATTTAAAAGTAAACTTTTTTTCTCTATACGACGGTGTAAAAATCGGAAATATGCGATATTTAGAAGTATAAAATTTGAAGTAGGAAAAAATCCAAAACTGAAATTGCATGGAAAAGCGTTGGCATTCGCAAAATGATGTATGCGTTACGCACAGATACGTTTGGCCTTTATAATATAGATATTCTATCGATGCTGGGTATTTGAGTCTTGTGTTTGTCCCATGTTGGTGGCTCACGGAAAATATTTCATCCTGTTCTGCATTTGTAGCCTTATCAACATGTGACAATGAGAAGTTATAGGGGGGATATCGTTCTGTGTGGTTTAGTCGGTAGAATGTCAGTGCGCTATAGTGATGGCCCGGTATGGAAACACATTCACTAGGTTGGCATTTGTGCTTCTTAAGCAATTTGAAACTTGGTTTTTATTTGAAGTACTACTGTATACAAGGCGATTTTTTTCTCAGGAAAAAAAATTCCAAATATTAATTTTAATCAGTTTTATAGATCAACTAGTTTTATCTGACAAATTCGTCTATGAATTCTTTGAGAAAGATCTCATTATATGTATATTTAAGTAAAAAATTGTCTTTATCATAAAATAGACAAATAGCTCTCAGACCTTTATGCGTAAAATATTTTTCTACGCATTTATCAGCTTTAAAAGATTACTACAGAAAATGTCATTTTTTACTGAATTGATAATGTTAGTCACACGTAAAAGACACGAAATATTGTATGTCTTTGTCCGTGAAAAGATAAAGCTCTTTTAATCTATATCCACTCATAAAGTTCAATAGACAAAAAAGGTCATTATTTGATGTCAAAAAAACTTTATTTTTCTGAGAAAAATAATGTTACGGTGATAAGTCGACAATGACGTCAACAATCTGATGTTTTCTGAGCTATTAGTAAAAAATATAGATAAACTTTTACATGCATGCTTCTCTTTGGGAATATTGAGACGAAAAAAAAAATCATTTAACAAGTAATATTTAAATTGGAAGGGTATATAAAAAACTGATTTCAAAGGATCGAATACTATGATTGAGTTTTCGAAATGCTACATTACAATGATTAACACTTTATTATTATCTACATTAGAATCCTAACCCAATCCGAACTGGGAAATTCTATATAAAGCTAACAAGAAATATTATTCGAATCTGAAAAATGAAAAGAAAAAACTCGATGACATGAAATCCGACCAGATCCTCACGCACTTCAACACGAATTGAAAGAAAATAAATCCATATTTTATTGCAATTACGGATCAATATTCTATATCTGTAACATCAATGTTTATTTACAACACGCACACATATACCGGGTGTTCCAAAAATAACTGATGGATTTTAAAATTCAAAAACTTGCAAACGGTGATAGATATTAAAAAATTCTTGTAGGAAGGTTATGTATGATGTCAGGAGTATTTTTTTCGATGATTCTTGATTTTAGTTCGAATTTCAAACAATAGAGGGCGCAGTGAGTGATAACCACGAAATGCAAGCTCGATTTTTCGGCCTTTCTCTTGTCCCATGCAACAAAAAGAATATTAAAATCGATCATGAAGTACCAAAAATCGAGTCTGGATTTCTATCTTTACAGAAAGAAAGCACTGGATTCGTGAAAATTTTTGAATTCCGTTTTTTGATGGATTTGTACGTTTTAAGGGAGTTAGAGAACCCGAAAAATAGGTTTTTTACAAAATGTCTGTCTACGTGTGACACAAATTTTGTAAGCGCTTTATCTCAAGTAGTAATGAACTAAATTCAATAAAATTTTATTTCAGTTAGTCCCTGATATAAAGTGGTGCTGATTACTTATTGTTGTGAATCGCTCAAGGTGGCGTTGCTATGCAGCATTATTCATGATTATCGTAATAGCTCTATCTCAAATACTAATTCACGAATTTTCATCAAACTTCAGATTCAGTTAGTCCCTGATATAGATTATTGCTGTTTAGTTTTTGTGTAAATATCTCATCAGGTGGCACTTCTATCTAGGTTATTTACGATTTCCGCAATGGATCTATTTCAAAAACAAATGACCGGATTTTCATCAAACTTCAGATTCAGTTAGACCTTGACATAAGTTATTACTGATTAGATTTAGGTGAAAATAATCTAATCGGTGGCGCCGCTATGTTTCTTTCTTCAGGAAGTAATAACATGTATGAAGCAGATATGCACATTCGACTAGTTTATATTTGTTTTCATCCAGCAATACGTTTTCTCAAAAAAGAAAAGAAAAAAAAAAAAAAAAAAAAAAAAGACAAATATTAAAAATTTACATCATCTGATATTTCACCAATACAGAACTATTTTTATATAATTCTTATAATTATTAATTCCGTGTAGTCTCTTTTTAGCAGACTTTTAAAATGTCAAGCTAATTGAGAAACAAATATTCATTTTCCAATTAACCAAAATTAGATCTGAGAAGTCCGGAGTCAGACCCATTTTTGAGCAGAAGAGTCGAAATCGCTAAAAACTAGCTGACTCTGTTTCAGATTGCGTCTTTTTTGTTAAATATATTAAAGTGAGATTAAACCAGCTATATATAAATTTAAATCTATGTAATTATCATTGTTATTTTTGGATTATATCAGGCTACCCAAGTTAGATGCTTAATTTACTGCCCAGTGTACAGAGTAGATGATAACATTTTTAATTAAAAATTCCAGTAGATCTCGCATTATTTAAGAACTGGTAAAATCATTATTTTTTAACCCTTTGCATCGAAATTTTTCTGCTCTGGAGGACATGGAATGAGATATAAAATTGTAACGATTTCATCTTTTCGAGTCCAGGGATCCGAAATAGTAACATTTGTGTTTTGTTTTATTCTTTGGATTTCGATAGTTGGATTTTTCGGATTTGTGGGACATTAAGAAAAAAAAAATAGTAAAACAGAAAATGTTTTTTCTCTTTTTACTTTGAAAGCTCTAAGAACTGAATTAATACCAAAATGGTGAACTTTTCGCTTTATATTTCTTGTGTTCTCGCATAGTTTTAACCAAGAGCAACACTGTATATTAGCCAGACCGAAGTCGAAGTCAAATCGTTAAAATTTCCGCAGTTGGAAGTCGGTCATTTTTCTCACCGACTCTGAAGTCCTGCCTAAAGCTGCACAGACTCATTCTAATTGCAATAAACATGAAAGATATCAAGTTCATTGAAAAAAGGCAGATGACTTTCCAATTAGTTTAGCTCTTTTCAAACAGCCTTGCCAGAGATCCGCTTTCATAAGGGTGATTCTACGATAAGAAGTAATTTGTACGGCAATCCGTTTAAAACAGATTTTTTATTCTATATGTTGCTATTTTTTGCAATAAATCGCATCATCTTAATATACTTTATTAAATAACATCACGACTTTTATTTGCCTTACTAAAACACATTTTTCTGAAATTTCTTACAAAGTCTAATAAAGAATACTGCCCAGTTAAACTGATGGCATTGAGCTCACAGGCTACAAATACTAATTGTACATTAAAGCCTTATATTTTCAAGGGTTAATTCCGTTCGAAAAAAAAATTAAGAAGGGGAAACAGCTCTCCCCTTTCCTCTTTTTTTATACTTAATCATTGAACCTCCTATACTATCAAAGACATGCTTTATCATATAAAAAATCTATATCCAAAATTCAGAGCAAATTAGATAATTCTTAATAAAAACCCATTTAGCATTTATATAATTTAAAAGGAGTTATCCCCTTCTTTTATACTTAACCATTAAACTTCCAAAACGATTCAGAGATTTGAACGAAATCTGAAAATTCTGCTTGAAAAACCTATTTATATAAATTAAGAGGGGGGGGAGGCATTAGAACCCCTGTTGCCCCTATTTATACTTATTCAATGAACACCTAATAGCAGTCACGGAATCGCCTCATCAGAATGATCCTAATCTAAATTTTGAACGAAAACTTAATTCTGCATGAAAATCCCATTTATATCAACTAACGGGGGGGGGGCATTAGAACCCCTGTTCCCCCTATTTATACTTATTCAATGAACACCTAATAACAGCCACGGAATCGCCTCATCAGAATGATCCTAATCTAAATTTTGAACGAAAACTTAATTCTGCATGAAAATCCCATTTATATCAACTAACGGGGGGGGATTAGAACCCCTGTTCCCCCTATTTATACTTATTCAATGAACACCTAATAACAGTCACGGAATCGCCTCATCAGAATGATCCTAATCTAAATTTTGAAAACTTAATTCTGCATGAAAATCCCATTTATATCAACTAACGGGGGGCATGAGCCCCCCGTTCCCCCTCTTATACATATCGAATGAACTCCAAAAACTAATCAGGGAAGCGCCTTATCAGGATATACCTATATACAAAATTTCAAGTGGATCCGATATTTTTATCATGAGTTATCGCGTTACGCACATACGCACATACATACAGAACGGACGGGCACATAAGCTCTCAGGCTATGATAGCCTGTGAGCTAAAAAAGTCTCTCCCCTGGCATGTCTTCTTGCCGGTTTCAATTTAACTTTCAAACAATACATACATTTTTTTCCGTCAGATGCTTAGCTAAAGTATGTTTAATTGGAATTTAAGTAATTATACTTACGTATTATAAAATAAAAAATAAAATAATTTTGTTAATTTCAAATAATTTTTAAAATGAACTTTTGTCCCGCTTTTTGTGTACCTACCTTGTCAAATTTCGTTCCGCTGAAACAAATATAAATTCAAGGATGGCTATATTGGAAGTAGCGCTTAAGGACATTTATCGACTTGAAGTTAGCAATGCAAAACGCGCAAGCCATTTAAGCGTCGCCATTTTTAGTTGTTGCGACGCGACCATGCAATGTAGTGGTTTCGAAAAGTGATCGTGCATCTCCCCTGATAAGTCATAAAATTTATCATATTCATTTAATTTAATTGCATTTACTGCCCTAATTAAACAATGCAGTAATAATTAAAGTGAAATATACAATTAACCCAAGAACTAATTCAGTCAGTTAAAAAATTTGAATTTATCATGAAAATGTCTCTCCCCTGCCGTATTTCCCCTTTCAAGATAACTGCCAGGGGAGAGAGTCACTGACCAGAAAAAGTTATGAAATATGTATAAAGTGACTTGCCCTTATATGAAAAGGTAAATAAACGGGATAAAAATAATAATATAAAGGCTTTATGGTAAAATTCAAACTTTTCTTTTTGGCCGTATCCTCTATGTACTTGAAACCTCTTATCGTAGAATCCCCCATATATTGTCTGTTAAGGTATCCGCACAATTTCGGAAGTGATTCTTTGAATTTTTTGAAATTTTCTCTTGTTATTTATTTTTTATAATGACATTTACTTTAAAACTTTGAAAAAAAAAATTTAGCAATTACACAGAAAAAAATAATTAAGAGAAAAATAGTCAAAATTATGTCAAAAAAAATTAACATTTCCGCAAAGCGTGGTAACTCAAAAATAAAACAATGTATTGACATTTTGTAAGTAGCATAACAAACGGAACAATTTTCTTTAGAATTTAGACTACACACATCATAATGGCATTTCTATTTCAGATGATATGGTAGTTAAAGTACTAATGTAATGAAAAATTCGCAAAATTTGTCTCAAGTTTGTCATTTACGCCAGTGTAAATATAAAACTATTTAATATATTATCATGAGTGAGATCTATTCTCTCAAAAGACATTTGCAAAAGTACAAAAAAATTCGTGGCATTTTATGCATAAGTTTTTGTTTTAGGATGTTTTGCGTACAATGAAAATCTGAAAAACTTCATTTTGAGAAAAACTAAATAAAATTTTAAAACACAATTCAAAAACTGCAATAGCTATAGCTTTAAACGGCTATAACTTTGGTTATAATTAAGATACAGAAGATTTTAAGCAGAATTTGACAGACAAAAGAGTCGATTTTATTATTACTGAAAAATGAAAATTCGATATTTTGATCGAAAATTACGTTTTAAAAGTTTTCGGATACTTTAATGACCATTTTGGAATCATTTTCATTAATTTCACTCATATTAAAAACAAATATATCAATCATTATCAAAGTTTAAAAAATGAAGTAAAAGTTACTTATTGGATCGCGAAAAAACTATTCAACTGAAAGCTTCAAAACAATGGGAACAATTTTTTGATTTTCGTTATTATTATTTAATGGAAATGTGCAAAAATATTTGAAAGAAACTACATAAACATTTTTTACAACCAACAATTAAGCAAATGTTACTTATTTATAATCCTTACTAGGGGGCTCAGCCCCCTACAAGCTACGCTCGCTAATCCTCGTTTGTACACCCCAGATTCTAAAAGCACGCTAATTTCATCGACTTCAAAAAGATTGAATTATAATTTCAAAGAAAAGTCGTCTTTTCCCACTCAAGATGTAAACGGTTTTCAATTCATTTTCCTTTGATTGGCGATTTTTCAGGCCAAATCAGCCGCTGTTTAAAGATAGAATGCCTATTTTCGTCTTTGAATTAAAATAAAAAAATAAAAATAAATAAAATTTGTAGAATAAGCAAATGTAAAATAAATTAAGTAGAGTTAAGTAAAGGATTAAAATAATTTTTGCACAGTGCTAAACCATGTCCAAATTACTAAAAATGTGTAATCTTCTTATCTTTTTTTGACAACATATTGTATGCCCATCCTAGATCACCATGAGGAAATAAAATTGGATATGTACTGTTAAAAATCTTGTTCTAGTTTGAACCAAAAAAGTTTGTTTTTTGGTGCTCGATATCTGCCACAGTAAGATGGTGAAATCTTGAACCAAAATTTGGAGCTCCCATTGAAGCATAGTTCCAATACTTGGAACGAGGTTGAACTAGGATGCTCCAAATGTTGGTACGAGATTTCACCATCTTATGGTGGCAGCTATTGAGCACCAAAAAACAAACTTTTTTGGTTCAAACTAGAACAAGATTTTTAACAGTGTGTCATGGGATCTGCATGTTGTGAGGTTTGATTGGTCTCATCTTCTTGTCTTACATAAACTTTAAGATCTACACATAGAATACAATTATCTTTTGATTCAATTATGAAAGCAACTTTCGAAGTTGTTTGTTTGTTACATTTTGACTCGTCATGAAATTTATAAGTTATAAAATTTAAAACATATTCTTATCCATCAATTCTAGTTAAATCATGCTACACTCTGTAATTTTTGCCATGTGGATTTATTTGTCTGCTTATTTGTAACATAAATATGTTGTTACGGATTTTGTAAATAGTATTGTTTATTTTGTATATTTTGTAAATAGTATTTGTACTTAAAAATAATGTAAATAATCTTATTAAGCTCTATTTATAAGCTAATATTATTTTTTGTTGCATGAAAGTCTCAATTTGTCGATTTTCTGCAAACAAGTAAATCTATTGGTTTTCATTGGATGTCTTTGGGAACTTGGCGAAATATTAGAGATATCGCCAAATTGGCATCACTTTTGTCGACTCATTTTGATCGCCAAATGGGCAACAAACTTGTCGACATTTGGCGGCAGAACCGGGCCCCATCCCCTGCGGTAACAACGTAGATTTTCAATGGTCCTTCGGTTATCTACGTAGATTTTCATTGGTTCATTTCCAAATCATTACTTTTTTAAAAATATACTAGGGGGGCCCCGCCCCCTGCTCGCTATGCTCGCCAACCCCCCGCGTAATCGCTTCGCGATTCCAAATTATTGGCTACCCCTGCTTGCTGCGCTCGCCAATACCCCATGGTATGAATAAGCGGTTGCAGACCTTTGAAATGATGTGTCACACGACTGGTGTTGTAAAGAAATTAAAAATGTGCCCCCCTGGGGGGCAGAGTGGGAGGCATCACAAAAGACATCCATAATATGAATAAGCAGCTGCAGACCTCTCAAATGATATGTCACACGACTGATGTTGTAAAGAAATTAAAAATGTGCCCCTTGGGGGGCAGAGTGGGGGTGACACACAAGACATCCATAAAATGAATAAACAGTTGCAGACCTTTCAAATGATGTGTCACACAATTGGTGTTGTAAAGAAATTACAAAATGCGCCCCCTCTGAGGGCAGAGGAGGGGGGTTACACACAAGATATCCATAATATGAATAAGTAGTTGCAGACCTCTCAAATGATGTGTCACACAATTGGAGTTGTAAAGAAATAAAAAATGTGCCCCCCGGGGGGCAGAGTGGGGGATGACACACAACACATCCATAATATGAATAAGCAGTTGCAGACCTTTCAAATGATGTGTCACACAACTGGTGTTGTAAAGAAATTAAAAATGTGACCCCCCTTGGGGAGAGCAGAGTGTGGGGGTGACACACAAAACATGCATAATATGAATAAGCAGTTGCAGACCTTTCAAATCTTGTGTAACATGACTGGTGTTGTAAAGAAATTAAAAATGTGTCCCCCCTGGGGAGCAGAATGGGGGATAACACACAAGACATCCATTTATGAATAAGCAGTTGCGAACCTCTCAAATGATGTATCAAACGACTGGTGTTGTAAAGAAATTAAAAATTTGGCGAAATATTACAGTTATCGCCAAGTTGGCGTCACTTTTGACAACTAATTTTGGTCGCCAAATTTGGCGATATATCGCCAAGTTGGCGACAAACTTGGCGATTGTTGGCGATGGTAACCTTTCCTCTCTTTATGGTAACCCATACAGCGATGCATAGACGGAGCCCTTTCCTGATTGGTCTATTCGACTCATGGAAGGAGTGGACAACCCGGATTCGTTAGTTCCGAAAATCTTCCACATCAGCATCATTCCAGCAGTCATTCCTTTTAAGGCTAGTTTTTTTTTACTATAGAAGGATAACGATTTTTATATTTGTGCGTAATTTCAATATTTGGAATTTTATTTTGATGCAATTTTTGTAAGTATGAAGGATTTGGTTTAAAGGTTATTAGGAAAATTTTTTCTATTAGGAAATTTTTTTCATTAGTTAGTTATGACCTAATTTGTTATATTTTGCGTGTTAATAAAGCATTATTAGATCACATTTATCTTTATATATAAAAATCTTCTGTGCGTGTGTATGTAATTGAACTCCTCCTAAACGACTGGACCGATTTTGATGAAATTTTGTGTGTGCGTTCCAGTAGATTCGAGTATGGTTTAGATTCACATTTCGTCGAAATTGATTCAGTACTTTTTTAGTAATTAGGCAAAAACTAATAGTTAGTGATTTTTCGCTAATTAAAAGTGCTATATATATTAAAGAAAGTCAGGATTTCGTATTATTCATAGCACAAAAAAAATCTACCATACCAAAAATCTTGAAAATTGTGGTAAAAATACTTCTTATAACATCGAGTGCCGCTAAAAATGGATTTTCGAAAATTCCACCCCTACGATGTGTAGAAAAAAGAACGAACTTTTAAAAAATTCCATAAAAATCGGCTTTTGTAGTTATTTTTCAACTGATAACATAGTGCATTTTTTCATTCTGAATCGAATGGTACTAAGGAAATTCGTTTAAATCCAGTAGTTCGTGAGATAATTCACATTTTCCTAATTTGGCGGTGTCTTCGGCGCAAAAACCTGAAATTTTCAATGCTCATCTTTATATATAAAAATCTTCTGTGCATGTGTATGTCACTGAACTCCTCCTAAACGATTGGACCGATTTTAATGAAATTTTGTGTATGTGTTCCAGTGGACTCGAGAATGGTTTAGATTCACATTTCATCGAAGTTGATTCAGTACTTTTTTAGTAATTAGGCAAAAACTAATAGTTAGTGATTTTTCGCTAATTAAAAGTGTTGATTAAGTTCGACGAATAGAGTGCGGACGGAATGTCTGAGCGGTCTAAGGCGGCAGATTCAAGCTCTGCTTCTTGAAGAAAGAGATCGCGTGTTCGAAGCCCGTTCCTGACGAACGTGTATGCTTTACAATAATATTTCCTGTATTATGTTTTTTATTAACCAATTTCAGAAAATCGTTAACTTTTAACTAAAAAGAGAAAAATAAACTTTTCTGTCAAAAATTGAACCTTCAAAAAATACTGAAGAGTGAAAAATAATTTCCTCACATAATTGTAATAAGAAATTAAATGAAGAGCGTAGTGTTTATCGCGCGTATTACTATATTTACGTACATTTTTTTTTATTTTCGTGAGTCGGTTCCAAGAGGACAACGTCTTTTGGTGACAGGACAACGTCTGTCGGGTCCGCTAGTAAAAGTATAATTCCTCAATACTTTGTTCGCTCTTTCTGAAAAGACAAAGAGAAAGAAAACAAGAAAAACAATCAATTGTGTCAGAATATTGACATTTACTATTCTCTAATGTTTCTAGAATGATAGATCATAGTGAATGAAAAAACACGGAATTCAGATCAATGCCGTGATAATACTTAATAATTGTGAAACGTAGTAATCCAAAATCTTATTCTAGAATACATCATCACTTATCTATTTAGAGTGAAATCGAAAACTTTATCTGCACAGCTGCTCTATTGATAAAACTTGAGTTCTTTATGTAATTCAAAACTTTCGGATTGAAATTTTTGTTTTGTTTTTATTACGTAAAAAATTCTCATAGGAAAGGATATGTCAACAGTTGCACTATTTCTTATATTTTTATTAAGATTGCAATGTTTTCGTAGTATTTCATAACAAGAGTGTAATTTGTTGACAGAGTTAGAAGATCTTTATTTTTTTATGTACAGTGGCGGTCAAAAGTTTCCGGCCAGCAAAAATTTTTCAATTTATTTGTAAGCAGGGCCGTAGCTAAAGGGGCGCTAGGGGCGGCTCAGCCCCCCTAAAATATTTTGAGCCCCCCCTGGAAAAAGTTCCAAGGCCAATAAATGTTCCGAAAATTCAAATGAAATTCTGTTCAAAAATCTAATTTAGTTTTGAAACCCTTTCACAGTTTTGCAGAGTTACTAAATTGTATCTAAAATACGCGTTTCAACACTCCCGCATCCTATTGGTAACATACGAAGCTAACAGGATTTAATTTTGCACCAGTTATACATTCAAATTTTCATTATCATATACTTTTGTTAGCATAAAATGAAGTTATTACAACAGTTTAATGAGAAACATAATACCTACAATGTGAATATGCACTAATTTATCTTTCTGCATTAGAGAGAGAACAAAGAAAATATGCGCCCCCCCCTATATTCCCCTAAGCCCCCCCTATCATACCCTTCTAGCTACGGCCCTGTTTGTAAGTATTCCCATATGAAGAGGAATCTCAAAGTGATACTTATACATTTTATTGACATAATAGTTGGGAACTTACTTATAGAAGAACGTGTAAATATCAATAAATTTTATTGAAAAAATTAAGTATAAAGGAAAACGCATGTTCTCAAAAGTTTCCGGCCACCTTCACACGTTTGTAAAAACAGTAGCGTAGCTATGTTTTCTGGCGCCCGGGGCCAGCAAGAAATTTTGCACCCCCACTTCAATATAGATATATAACAATTTCTCTCGATTTGGCGCCCCTAGGCCTCGGCGCCCGGGGCGGAGGCCCCCTTTGCCCCCCCTTAGCTACGCCACTGTGTAAAAAAGTTGTATTGTAATAGAAAATTACAGTGATCAACAACATTTACAATTTGTATTTTATCATATTACTATTTTATTAGCTTTAATAATAAGTACTGCGGCGCAGCAACGTGACATTAATACAATCAACGGTTAAAAATCGTCTATGGTAGGTTTTTTCCACATTTCTTGCAACTTTGGAGAAATTTCGGCTGAGTTGGAATATTTATAGCTCCGCAAACTTTTTCCAACTTCTTTCCAAAGATTTTCTATTGGATTCATGTTGGGCGTTTGGGCTGGCCATTTCAAAAGCGAAATTTTTTGTGTGAAAACCATTGCTTATCAAGGCTTGCATACATTATTTATGTCGTTATCACGTTAAGAAAAATAGTTGCGACCAAATTTTTTTCTCTGATAAGGCAGAAAATGGTCTTGCTAAATATCCGTATACATTGTATCATTCACTTGGCTGTGGATTTCAAATAACGGACCGACACTTTTTGAAGAAAATACTCCCCACGGCATAACGTGTCCTCCGCCATGCTTCATTGTAGGAATAACATAGGTCGAATGATATCTTTTGTTGTTAGGTTATCGGACATTGTGTCTGCCATCACTTCCAAAACTGTTTTGAATTCGATTAATGAAAAAATAGAACTTTTGTCCAGTTTTCACTTGACCAGACTTTGTGTTCCTTGGAAAATGCCAGTAGGGTACGTCGGTATTTTTTTTTTTTTACCTCTGAAAATTTTTTAACACCGACTCTTCCATAAAGTTCTGTATCACGTCAGCATCATAACACGGTAGACAAATTTATTCCAGCAGTATTTTCATTTCGTAAATCGCAGTATATTGCAACGGAATTTTCATGCGGATTATCAATGGTTTTTCTCCTGATAATTCTGTCCACAGGAATAGTAATTTTCCGGGGTTTCCTGGACCTCTGAAAGTCCTGAAAGCCATGGCCATCTTTATATAATTTTTAAATATCGTTTACAGTCGATTTTACCCATCGATAACTTAGCCGCAATATCTTAGGATGATTGGCCTTTTAGCAACAAACTAATCACTCATTTATGAACAATAATTGTTGAACTTATCAAATTTGAATTCAAACTATGCTATACACGTTGATGCATTCATAAACACAACCAAAAAACATTTTACGGATAGAAAAATCTAAAGAATGATAAGTGGCCGGAAACTTTTGAGAACATGCGTTTTCTTTTATACTTATATTTGTCAATTAAATTTATTGGTATTTAGGCGTTCTTCTGTAAATAAGTTCCTAACTAATATGTCAATAAAATATATAAGTATCGTTTTGAGATTCCTCTTCATATGGGTATATTTACAAATTAACTGAAAAATTTTTGCTGGCCGGAAACTTTTGACCGCCACTTTACTCCCGATTATCTAGCAGTCAGGGGACCACGAGACATGTCGTAAAGTAAAAATTACTGGATAATCAGAATGCCACTATGTATATTCATTTTCTAAATATACAATAGTGAAAAAAAACCCCAGTAAACATTTTTAATTAACTTTGCAAAATATTATCGCAGAAAAAAGTTAGTGATATCAAACGACTGGAAATATAGGCTACTTTTAAATAATGCATATAAAATCTGCTTCGAGACTCATCTACATATAAAAAAGAAACCTAACTTTGTTTTATCCAATAACAGTAGTCAATTCTGAGATCATAAATGAGCTTTACACCCTTCAATTGACCTAAAAACAAATTTTCTTTCAATTCGTACGATAAGTTTCGGAGAAATTATTACTTTAATATGAGCATATTTTAGGGGCTGAATCCAGATCGAAGTTCGGTACTGGATTGTTGATCGAGAGAGCCCCCTTCTTGATCAAGGTCTTTTAGATGCCCCTCAAGCAGTCATTGAAAACTGCTATATTACAGAATAGCATGAGAAGCTTCTAAATATCTAGTCACTTCTACTGTAGTCCCCTTAAACCATCAATTTGCCGTTTTTTAAGCATAACTTAAAAACCACTTGGAAGAAAATTTAAAAATTTGGATTTCCATAAAACATGACTTAATAAATCTAAATCCATCAAAAAAAAAAAAAAAAAAAAAAAAAAAAATTGTAGGTTGCAATTTATATATTTTTTTTCGAATATTGATGTCATAATTCATATAATAAAATTATAAATATTGAAAGTTCAACGTACGGATATTTTAGTATTATTGCTACATAAAATATTAGCAAATTAGGAGTACAATTTTAGGAAATATTAATAAAAATTTGAAAATGTAATTTAACATTAGAAGCACTAAATTTTGAACGTTTATAATTAAAAAACTTAGAATTCAAATGACTTGAAATTTGGTGTATAGGCATAGTTTGAACTGAAGATTTAAAATACCTTGTTTAAATGAAAATTAAAATTATGTGAAAAATCATGTTTGGGTTCGTTTCAATACATAGATGTTTCCCTAAGCAAAAATTATATACATCATTTAAAAGTAGACTTTATTTCCAATCGTTCGGCAATAGTAACTTTCTTCTACGATAATTTGTTGAGAAATCAATTGGGGGTGTTTAATTTTTTTTTTTTTTTTTCACCGTGACTGTACAAATTTTTAATGGTTTTTAATGGTTAATAAAATATAAAAATGGTAAACTATGTGAAGTAAACAAATACAATCATAAAGCAAAGTAATATACTGTTATGTTAAAAGAACTGTTATGAAAGAAAATAAGACGGTTTTGAAATATGTTTTTGCAAGATAACTTTTAGGATCGACATTACTTTATTCATCATAAATTATTTTCTTTTTAATACTTATAAAATACTCAGCTGAAAAAAAAGTACCAAATTATTAATTTTCGCTGTTGAAATTTTCCATTAAAATACTCTGTTATTTCTTATATTTTGTCGTAGAAATTATGTAGAGAAAAGTGACTATGTGAAAAGAGGTTAATTAAAAATATCAAAGAACATGAACTTATACTGTTAACAATCCTTCTTTACTGCAAACATGTATTACAATCTCTGGATGTATCAGTGATTTGAAGTTTCAAACTTAAATTGATAATGGCATTCATTTATTTGATAATTACAAAACTCGGATACACAATAATGATTCATGGTTTAGCCGGTTTGTCTAACAAAGCCTATATACTTTTTCATTTAATCTTTCCCAAACTACGGAATTACTAATACTTTCGTACTAGATAAAACAGAATTTAAGTCAAGTTTTTTCATAAAAAGTGTGAATGAAGAATTTTAATTTTTCAGAAGTTTGCTTTGCGTTTCAGAAAATTGCTTAAAAAATTATAGATTTTATCCTACCAAATGCTCTGAAATAGATTGATAATTACAAAATCAATACTCAGTTTTTCCACCAGTACTCTGATAGCTCTATAATTTCTTCTTACCTTATCTTTTTTATGTATTAAAGTTTTCCAAAAACTCTTCTTACTTTATGTTTTTTATGTTTTAAAGTTTTCCAAAAATTCTTCTTACTTTATCTCTTTTATGTATTAAAGTTTTACTACATTAAAATACTTAAATATAATTTATACTAATGAAATGAACTAAAATACATTTATTTGTTTTTCAGTTATTTTGTTTGAAAACGTCATTCTTTACACAATTAATACTAAAGATTGTGGTAAAATAAATATCGGGCGAGTCTTTTTCATCAAAAGTAAAATTTAATATTTTTAATGTTTTCTATTATTATCAAAGATATTATTTTTGTGAAAAATAATTAATTTTATTAAAATATTTTTATAAAGAATGTGAGTAAAAAAAGTTCAATCCCTTTCTCTTTTTTAATTGATCAATATGTCCAGTTTTTGCAGGGGTGTAGTCGTAAAACAAACAGATAGTATACGCTCTAAGCAGATGGTATATGCTCAAGGCAGAGAGTATAACCCTAGAGTGTGTAAACTAGAACTTTCTTGAGAAACAGAGGATATACGGTGTTCTTAAAAGAAAAAAAAACTAGAGGGTATACGGCGTATATCATCGTGTACCCACCAATACATCCGTGGGAAAGAGGGGGTGGGGTAGGGGCGTGCGAAGAAAAAACTGCGCCCTGGGCAAAGTGACAATTTGGCGCCCCCTTCCACTAAATTTTCTGGTAACAGCCCCAAAATGACATTGGTAGTATAAATTTGGCGCCCCCTAAATTTCTGCGCCCGGGGCGACTGCCCTCTTCGCCCCCCCCCCTCCTTTCGCACGGCGCTTGGTGGGGAAGGGAACAAGAAGAAAAACAAACATGCATAAATAGATTGTACAATTAAAATAAGCAACACAATATCTGATGTGATAAAACTAAATGGCAGAGATTGCTTATTAAAACTGTAACGCAAAAGAAAATTTACACTGAATTCGCTGTAATTTTTTCATATTACATAATATTTCACGACGCTTTTAAAATGAAATGCAAAGTTGTTTAAAAAGCTGTAAACATATTTATTATACTTTCGTTTACAACAGCTGCAGATGAGAATGTCGGTGCGCATTCTGCTGTTCTAGAAAGAACGATGTTCAAGGCTGGGATCTCGGTTGCTATTTTTTATTTTTTTATTTTCCAGCTTTGTTTACGGAGAGTTGATTAGAAGTAGGTGACCTCATTCGTTATGCCATATCAAAGCAGTGTTGCGTTTTTTCGGAAGAGTTTTACCTGGTAATTGGTGTTTCTCACAGATAAAAACCATTCACCCTTATACGATTCGAAGTCCCTTTCTTTCTCTTTCTAGAAACTGCATAAATAGAAGAGTCGTAAGCAAGCATGAGAACCAGCAGGACGAAGTACAGGTAGCGCAGGTTTCAAAAGAGATGTTCATGTGGTCCGCAGACGAGGTCGAGCGTTTTAAGATGCGGGATATAAGCAGAAAGAAGCTAAATAAGAAATTTTTGTCTGAAAATCCCTTGCAAGATTGGTTGATTATTAAATATATTGGAATATTAAATATATCAACATAAAATTTGTACAGAAATGTAATATCATATAATTCATGTATAAGTCGAAGAATTTTAGACAAAATTTAGAAATTGAAAATGGGGGGTCGACTTATATACGAGGTAGTATATATATGTATATATATATATATATATATATATATATATATATACTACCATTAGTATATATATATACATATGTATATATATATACTACCATTAGTATATATATATATATATATGTATATATATATACATACGTATATATAAAATCGTGGATAATCGGCGAATGGGCAAGTCTTATAAGTAATCGCAATCGCATATGGGTCTACAATGTGGAGAGAGATAAAAGCGGGCAATGGTCATTTAGCTGTAATTGGCTTAAAAAAAAGCAACTTAGCAATAATGTCCTTGTAATTGTTCAGCACCCATTTTCTCTTGGGATAGAATTTTATTCAATAAAGTGGTATTCCTTTTAACATTTTAATCTCCCTTTAAAAAGAGTTGAACTTGAAAGCGCTTCTAGATAACTTTCCTTAAACTCCTATAATACAAAGAAATACTACATTTTAGCAGGCTAAGAAGTTGTTAACTCTTGTAAAAAAGGTTTGAGTAAATTTTTGGAAGAATTTTTTCATATTAAGTATCATTAAATTGATGTAAAAAGGGTTTAAAGTAGTTTAAGCATCTTCTGTTTTACATAATTATGCAGACTTAAAACGGTAATTTTTTTAAAAAGTCTGATTAAAAACTAATAATTTTAATGAAAATTTACGATTAGGACTAATTTAATTAAATCAGGATTAATTTGATAAAAATTTATTAATTTGCTTATCCCCGATTACAAATCATTTTTCAACATACTGCCAGAAATGTGGGTCGACTAGCATACGAAAATACAATTTTTTTCAAAATTTTGCTTAAGAATTGGGGGACTGACTTATACACGAGTATATACGGTAGTTAAAAAATAGTAACTATTCAAATATATTTCACTAACATTTAAAAGAAAAGGAGAAATAAAGCAAACCATCCCATATCCCGTTTAAAATAAATTTAAAACAAAAATTTGAACGTAAAAAAGGAAAGTAAGACTTATTGACTCTCACGGGGAATTCATGAGAGCAGAGCTTCTGTTACTTGGAAATAATAGATCTTTTCTAAAATAGTCAGAGAAAAATAAGTAGTTAATTAAATTTTAAAATCCAGTTAAGGGCAATGACCTAACCACGCCTGCCTCGTTTCCCTCTTGCGGGCGGCATAATTGGTTGCTTAGTTAAATGAGGTTTAATGGCACAAAACCCTTACAAGGACATGCTGCGCCAAAAATGGAGTTAAGAGCCCTTATTCTGAAAATCACACAAAGTGCAATAATTGTATTTTTTGATTTGCTTGATTTTTTTTTATGTTGAAGTAGATCATATTTAATGAATAATGTGCAATTTTGAAGCCCTGAAAAAATTTCCTCTTCTCTGTAGAAAATGTCAAAGTTCGATGTTGTGAATGCCAATTTTCATGAAAAATGAAATGCGAGTATGTTTGGAACACTATATCTCTGGCAAGCAACAAAATCTTGAAATTGTTTTGGCTTGCACTGTTAGTATAACGCTATGAGCTTATTAAAAGTATAGTATAGCACTATAAGCTTATAAATGTATTTGTTTCCATGGGGCATTGTGTCTTTACATTGCTATGTTGACACAAAGTACAGTCAAAATGACGTTTTTGTCCATGTTCCGCATTTAATATCTTATTTAAGAGACACTACCCCAAACTTTTTCTTATAGAATATGAAAGTGTACTACTAGGACAAGCTAAATATTATAATACTGCATCGCGATATTGTTGCTGTTAGCAGATATAATCTGTTAAATATTCAAAATTTTCAAAATTTGCAACCTTTTAAATTAGCGTTATCTATACTAATATTATAAATTGAATTCAATAGGCTCCGAAACTACTTGAAGGTTTTGAAAAATTCTTTCACCGTTGGAAAGCTACACTATTTCCGGTGAGCATAGACTATATTATATAAAAGGAAAAAAAAGGGATCTTTACTTTCTATACATTGGGTTACATTATTGGCAAAATATGCCAATAATGTAACCCAATGTATAGAAAAATGACCTTAAAAAATCCTTACGTAGCGTGCGCTACGAATACTATTGATTATCTAAACTAATATTATAAAGAGGAAAGATTTGATTGGTTGTTTGTTTGAATTGAATAGGCTCCGAAACTACTTGACGGATTTGAAAAATTCTTTCATCGTTAGAAAGCTACACTATTTCCGGTGAACATAAGCTATATTATATATATATATATATATATATATATATATATATATATATATATATATATATATATATATAAGGATTCTTATTAAAATGCCAATAATATAACCAAAGGTGTAGAAAAATGATATTAAAAAATCCTTACATCGCGTGTGCTGCGAATACAATTGATTGTGTTATTTACATCATTTATAACTCAAGAACGGATGGATCGATTTTTATGAAATTTTGTATGGAGGTATCTGACACCTTAGATTAACATATAGGCTATTTTTTACCCGACTATCTAAAAGGAGGGTAATGTTTTTAGTAGTTGAATTTTTAATGGGATGAAGAGGTAGTAACAATTTGCGGTGTCAGTAGTGGCACGAAACTGGGCGACTTGCTCTACCCGAAGCAAAGCGAGCGCGGGCCGCTAGTCTAAAATAAGCGA
The DNA here is from genome assembly GCA_964019185.1 of Maratus speculifer. NCBI lineage: Eukaryota > Metazoa > Arthropoda > Arachnida > Araneae > Salticidae > Maratus > Maratus speculifer. The sequence goes on from OZ025289.1 coordinate 184,828,536, forward strand.
CATTGGTGAATAAAACAAAATATATCACATAATAGTTGAACATGTGTAAAAAATATGGAAAAAAATACTGGGGGCTCTTGATATTTTTAAAAATAAAGAGACAAACTTTTGAAACTAACAATGTCGACGATCAAACTTCTTCCCCGTTAGAAAATGAAAAATGTTATTTCCTTTTCTTCTTTCCATGGTTTTTCCCTATGAGAAAATGGAATATCCCTTCTTTGTGTTCCGTTCTAAAAGAGAAATGGGATATTTCATTTTCTGATAGGGAATAAATGTGGTCATGACGTTGCCTTTTTTGTACCTTCTCTCATTTTTCCCCCCTAAAAATATTAAGAGATCCCACTTTTTTTTCTTTTCCATGTTTTTATATATATGTCCAACTTTTGTGTTATATATTTTGTTTTATTCAGCAGTCGCGCTTATTTTAGATGACGCTAATTTAAATGTTGCAGATTTTGAAAGTTTTAAATATTTAACAAATTATATCTGCTAACAGCAACAATATCTCGATGCAGTATTATATTATTTATCTTCTCTTAGTAGTACAATTTCATATTCTATAAGAAAAAGTTTGAGGTAGTGTTGCTCAAATAAGATATTAAATGCGGAAAATAGACAAAAACGTCATTTTGACTGTGCTTTGTGTTAACATAACAATGTAAAGTAACAATATCCCATGGAAACAAATAAATTTTAATAAGCTTATAGTGTTATACTAACAGTGTATGCCAAAAGAATTCTTGGATATTGTTGCTTGCCAGAGATATAGCCCTCCAAACATACTCCCATTTCATTTTTCATGAAAAATGGCATTCACAACATTGAACTTTGACATGTTCTACAGGGAAGAAGAAATTTTTTCAGGACTTCAAAATTGCACATATGATCTACTATTAAATATGATCTACTTCAACATATAAAAAAATGAAGCAAATCAAAAAATACAACTATAAAGACATCACTTTTTTGTCTGAATTTCAAAATAATGGCTTTTAAAACACAACATAAGCAAAATAGCATAAAAAGAAATGTAATGTGATGTGATAAATGTAATTAAAACTATTTAAGGTCAAACTTGTTAAAAAGAAGACAAATATGTTAAGATTTTTACAATAATAATAGGTTGAATAATGAAGTATAAAATTTCCAAATTATGTAACGTAAACAGATTAATAAAAGAAAACTAGTATATAGTCTCGAATTTTCCACCAATAGTATTTTTCTGATTTGTATCTGTCGTAAGATTATGATTCTATAATTTCTCCTGTATAGCGGAGAAGGTGTTTGAAATTCTTAACATTATCAAATGGTGGTCCAAGACGTGATTACTTGTTTTTTCTCGTCACAGTTTTCCGCTGTGAAGAGACTTGAGATAAAATTTCTTTTCATGTTTACATGACTTTTCTTTATTTTCCTTGATGTAAGTTATACCAAGAGGCGGCAGCACAGGCAATCACCTCATCGAGTTCACGGTTATAGCGCTTGAATTTGTTAAAACTTGATTCGAATATTAAAAAGCAATCCGTCTGCCAAGTCATATTTTAGTGGAAATTACCTGAAAATCAAATGTGAAATAATCAGGTTAAAATATAAAAATCAGATTTTACCGGTTGACTCGTTGGTTTACCTTGTATTTTCTTGCTCCCAGTCCTCTATATTTTAGTTTGAATATCTTCTGAAATTACCCTGCTAATAAGCTAATTTTTTATGCAGCAATAATACTAAAATACCCCCAAAAAAACTAAAATATGTGGAATTTGCCATTTTTGCAATTGTATGATATGAATCATGAAATAAGTATTCGAAAAAAAAATATGAATTACAAAGCACAATTTTTTGATGAATTTAGATTTATTAAGCCCTGTTTCATAAAAATCCGAAATTTCAAAATTTTCTTCCAGGTGGTTTTCAAATTATGCTTAAAAAACAGCAAAATGATGGTTTAAGCGGCGTCTGTCCAATCTTACTAGTCTACGATACAAGTGACTAGATATTTTGAAACTTCTTATGCTATCCTGTAATCTAACAGTCGTCAATGACTGATTGAGTGACGCCTAAGATGCCTTGATCTAGAAGGGGGCTGTCTCAGTCAACAATCAAGTACCGAACTTCAATTTGGATACGATTCCTTAAATATGTTCGTTTTAAAATAATTAATTTTTCGGAAACTTATCGAATGAATTGCATGAAAATTTGTTGAAGGGTGTAAAGTTCATTTATAGAGTCAGAATCGGGTATTGCTATTGAAGAAACAAAGTTGGGGTTCATTGTAATATCTAGATGCCTTCAAACAAATTTTATGTACCCCATTTAAAGGTAGACATAATTTCCAATCGTTTGGTAAAAGTAAATTTCTTCACGGCGCACATTATTTCAATGGTGGTGTTTACATTGACAGCAACGACGACTGAGTACTTTCTACAAGTGTTAGAAGTCAGATGAAGAAAAAAGTTAGTAAACGGCAAGAAAAAAATGGCTATTTTTTGCAGAGGTGCGAAGGAACATTATTAAAATGAAATATTTTCACTCATAGCCATGACACCATTAAAGAGCTATAAATGTTCGTTCGACTTCATAATTGCTGAGCAGATCACTATTGAGAATTTGATATCAAATAAAATGTCTTATAAAACGATTGCCTCAGATTTTGCTGTTTTATGTTATTCCACGATAAAAAGTTAACTCCTCTGGCAAAATTTCTTACTAACAAGGACCTTAGCAGCAAAATAGTAGGTATTAGGAGCCTATTACAATTAGACTACAGAGTTCTAGTAGGAAATTAGGAGCCTAATAGTATTAGGAGCATTATTTGTATTTTTTATATTTTAATCAATATTGATATGAAATAGTATATTAAAAAAATGCTAACATTCTGATGTTTGGATTTTATGAATATTGCATCAGTATTCACAGGAAATGTAATTCTAACATTGGGGTGTTTACACCATGTCAATATTTCATTTACACTGGCATTTTATTGCTAGTTTTTCCGATCTAAATGCAAATTTTTAAGGATGCGACACACATTCAAATTCCACCTATTTGGTTCTTGTCTCCATATCGAAATGAAAAAAGTTTCGATATTCGGGATTCAGATTTTTTTTCGCGGGAAATTATATTCAATGCTTTAATAATTACATTAGTTGAGACAAAATTAATGATATGTACACTTTTAGAAATTTAAAGTTCTCTTTTTAACAGGAGAAAAATAAAAATAATGATAAATATTCGCACTTTATAATATTTTATAATAGAATTCGTATTTCAGACTATGCAAATATAACTTCATGTTTCGTTGCGATTCTTTTGCGTCTTTCTATTCTTGTATTTACTCAGGTGATCTACTTCTGGGTCACTTAGTTTCTGGCATTACATTTCGATTATTTAACCACTACATCATAACATATCCATATAACTCAATAACATCTTATTTTAATTTACTTAATCGTACTTTCTTTTCAAGGTAATGCATGTAGAAGTACCCAGTGCGCTGTTTTTTGTTTGGATAAAGTATTCTTAGAATGTCTAATTATAATTTTTATAATAGAGTATCATTACAACGAATGTCACTTTAAGAAATAATATCTGGATTGTTATAAAGCGTCGTAAATTCCATATTTAATTTTAAAAATATTCACCTTAGTTAATTATTCAGTATAGCGAATTTGATCAGTGCTCTCCAGTGATTCGTTGTAACGAAATTTTACTGTACTGTGGAATCTTGTTACAACGAATATCTTTTAACGATTCTTCCAATTTAACGAAAATTACTTGGTTTGTTAAAAAAAAAAGTATTCCGAAATTTCATTTTAAAAATATTAACTTTAACAAATATTTTGGTACAATAAAATCTAACATTGTTACCAATTACGATAATTGTATTAAAATTAATCTAGTGTAATTACGTGTCCAGAATTTAGCTGGGTGAATTAGATCCTCCAGATTCGTCCGGGCAGCTCACGTGTCAGAGTATTGGCAGCTTCAGCCAAGAGATCCCTGGTTCGAATCCTGGTCCGATTATTTGTTTGTTCAATTGTAAATTTATGTCTCATTATGATTTATTTGCCTTTTTGAATAATTGTGTTAAAATTCACCTAACATACTTTTCAATTATGCTTGAAAATATTAAAATATTTCACAATTCCTGGATACATTCGGTGAGAAAAATAAGCATTAAGCTGATATAAAATTATTTCAACAAATTATTTTTTAAAGAAAAATCAAATGAAATTTATCTTAATCCTCCACTGCATTGTTCATGACCCACGTTCAGATATTATATTAAGGTTTTTGATTTTTTTTTTTTAATCTTTGCCTGCAAACTAGACTTTTAAATAATAATTTATATCCATAAACAATTTTATATAAAAGACGTCTGAGAAGCTTAGAGGAGAAATGCATCAGTAGTGTTAATGTATGCATACATGCACTTTCATTATTTATCATTCTTTTCCCGCATTGGACAGAAAATCTGGTCTCACTACTTTCCTCTTAAAGATAATTGTTATTTCAAAACGTTTAATGATACATTAATTATTATTCAACACAAATTTTTCAACATAACTGTCATTTGCTAAAAACGAATGTAAAAATAAAATGGACATTTATTTAAAAAATTTCTTATTTTGACCTATATCAGAATACATTGACTTAATTACAAATTTTAATTTTAATTTGTTATTATTATTCTTATTTTGTCGTTATAATTAACAGTTGGAGTAAATGAGTGTGAATGTTATACAATAGATTTGTCAACTTTTGAGTTTTTCTCTACTGGACCTGTGGAATATATCTCGATTGGTTAATTTTAAAGTAAGCTGGGATAAAAATGTTAAAATAATTTATATTTTAACTTATTTAATTCAATATTCTAATGTTTCTAAATTAAATTTATTAAAAAACGCATGTAAATTCGATAATTATATTAAACTAAATAACGCTTTTCATGTTGTACTAAATGTGGTTGCAGCGTCTTGTTGATTTAAACATGTTTGTCTCAGAATATATTTTTCAATAGTTGTTATATTCAAATAAATATGTATAAATTTTTATGAAAGATAGAATTATGAAGCTTTATATAGTGCTTCTCAGTTACATACTCATTAACTTAATTTTTATATATTATTTTGGGGGAAAAATAAGTAAATATGATTCTCGTGTAAAATATATTAAAAGGGTATTACGTTTATTAAGCTTTAGCTTTCACTGTATTACAAACATTATATAAACTAACATAATTTTACTTTAAAGCATTTTTATAATACATTGAACACACTGAGAAAAAAAATATGCCGCCTTCAACTAGAATGAATAGTTAGTCACTTTCTGAATCTCTAAACTAGAAATATAGATGTCCAAACTATGCGAGTAGGGTAAACAACTAAGCTGAATAGGCGAAATAACTTGACATTTCTAGTCTCATGTTTTCCAGGAGACGAAACGACATTAAACCGTTTCAGTAGCAAGAAATTATCGCTTGATTTTAGGAATGGTTTCTTAAACTATAATTCTAGTTACTAAATCACATCTATTGTGTTCGCATCTATTTGAAGAGATTTTTAGATAAATTTGACAACAAAAATATAGGAAAACGCGCTTGAATTCTAGTAAGAGACTCTGGAACTCTCTAAGAAATGGAACTAAAATTTATAGGGATGACATGGAACTATTTTTTCTAGAGCCATTACTTAGATTCTATATGCCAGAACCATATTTTTTTCTCAGTGCATTGATCATTATGCATTACTCTGAAAGATTAGATTTACATTAATATTCTTAATTAAGTTTTATGCATGTATATATATTATGTTTAAAGAATTATCTTTTATTAGCGTTTAAAACAAAGCACAGGAAAAACAACATTGCAATTTTGTCCTTTTGCAAAACTATCAAAGGGTTTTAATAACTTTTTTTTTCTATACAAGTATTTTTGTAATTCTCAAATACAATTCATAAACTATATCCTTAGATTTAATGGAGCTGCCTGTAATTCTGGAGAATTATTTTTTTTTGGAATTTTGATCGGATCTAATCCCAAAATGATTTGTATAACAATATTTTTATTAAAAGTGTAAAACAATCTTACTTTTACAATAAATTATGCTGTATAGCATTAAAACTGAAGTAGCAAATTTAGAGCATTCAATAAAAAAAAATATCTGGCGTGAATTCGCGGTATTTTTAATTTTATGCCATATATTTAAGGACACAAAAAAAGAAAAAGAAAAAAAAAGAAAGGAAGAAAAACAAGAAAAAGAAATAAAAAGAAGAAGAAAAATAAAGAAAAGTTCCTTCTGCTCAATCGAGAGAGTTATGTATTTTATTACTATTGGATTTTTTTTTCACATACATGCGATTTAACGTAAATTAAACAATTTTGTTTCACTGTTTCTAAGTTTGCCATTTCAGAAAGTTGTTTACCAAATATAATTCAATGGATATGCTTCTATTATATTGAAAAAAAAAACTTAAGAAATTGTTAAACTCATACTTTAAAAATCGCACAAAGGCTGTAATACATTTTGACACTAACGAAGTATATCAAAACTTTAGCAAAGGCATTTACAATATTTAAATATCTACTGTTGATATAAAATTTTGCCCCCCCCCCCTCCTCCCAAAAAAGTGTTTGGCATTATTCCGCCAATTCTCTTTGTTTAATTTTAATAAAATAAAAGTAAATTAAATAAAGTAATGACATACTGTTAAAAATTTCTGTAAAAATACAGATAAAAAAAATCGAGATTCTCTGTAAAATTTACATTAATTCTCGGTTAAATACTTTTTATTGAATTTCTCATACATTTCCCTATCTTACAACCAATTCCATGTAGGAATTTTCATGTTTTTATTTAAAAACATTTTTATCTTTGTTAAAGTTTGTAATTCAAAATACACTTTCAAAATTATTTTGCAATTTTACTAAGCATATTACAGAAAAAAAAAATCAATTTATTATTATTTTTTATTTATTTATAATTATTCAGAAAGGGAAAAATCCTTTCCTCGGAGTTAGTGGGGATTTTTTTATCAACAATCATAAATACCAATAGATTTTTTCCCCAGTGAATCATAAAAGACATACTTTGTACATGACACCAACTGTTTCTATATGTGAGTGGTAAGGTGTTCTATCGCTGTTAAGAGGTATCGGGTTCAATCCCCAGGGCGACTAGGAACAAAATGTGTAAAAATTAAATGATACAAGAATTCAAATTCTTTGAAATCACTGAAGGCTGACTGATTCACTACTTTTGAAAACTAAATTAAATTATTATCATTAAAAGTAATTTTACAGGGTCTTGTGCATTTTTAACGTTGTTAATTTACTTAGTATATTTTAAATCTACCGATTAACGTCTCTGTTATTTAACAGAATTTCGGTTTTTCTCATCTTTGCAATTTTAGATAAGACTTAAGATAATGGATAACATTACACGTAGATTCTCCGTAATTTCACTGAATTTTTTTTAACAGTGTAGATTTTTAATGAAATAAGCATTAAATAATAAAATAAAATGTATAACATATTTTTAAGGAAATGAGTATCGATACTATTAAAATTAAATACTAACAGATTTTTAATACAATAAATCCTAAATATGTAAATTAAATCTTTTTTTTCTTAAATTTCAAGAAAAAAAATTGTAGTGATTCAGCTGATACAGCCAACTCTCGATAATTCGAACTCGTCGCACAACAAAAAAATGTTCGAATTATGAAAAGTATGTGAGGAAAACATATTCAAAGGGGTGCCATTACAAAGGAAATAATGTTATAGTAATTTTTAATTTATTTTGGCTGCTATCATTAGATATGATTTAATATTAAATCAAAAGATATAAATACATAAACTTATTAAGGGATTAGGAACAAGCACAATGGAAGAAGGAGTAGAGGTGTAATTAATGGAAAAGACGGAGCGCTAAGAAAGCGGATATCAAATGCATGGGATTATATGCATACTATTCAGAACAATTCTGATAAAAATGAAAGAAATAAAATTATTTCAAGGATCTAAAGTTTGTAGGAAAGTAAGGAAAAATGAAAAATCGGAATTCGCGTAATTCGAGTTAAACGAAGTCAAGAGGAAGTGAGTTCGATGAATGAAAAATTTTAACGTTATTCCACCATTGAAAATTTCGGAACTTCATGTTTAGTTCGAATTAAGCGAAGATTCGACTTATTTGATTTCGAATTAACGAAAGCTGACTGTATATGAAAAGATGTATCTTATAAATTTATTTATAAGATACGTCTTTTCATATACAGTTCATAATTCAATTATTTCATAATTTATTTAGTATTTGTACGAATATATTTTGTTGTTTTTCAGCAACACATTTTCAAAACTACTGAATGCATTGCATTTCAAATTACTTCTCTGTTAAAAGCTATTTGACAAATTTTTATTTACTTTATGACAACAATTCAAAACTTTTTAGCTAAAAGGATAAAATAGAGTTTTACAACATATATATATGTATTTCTCTTGAAAAATCTATAATGGTAAGCAATATTCGCAGCCAATGAGACAGGTCACGATACTCTCAACAGTCTCGACTGTCACGTGATCAACAGAGACTTTTCGACAAAGATGAAACTAACAAACTTAGATGACTTGTTGGATAGAATTGTCTGTATAACCTTAAAAGGCCACACTAGACACGCAAATAAAATCGAACGCTAATGTAAAGACTATGGAGGCGTTATTTATAAATAGCTTGCTTTGATTTATTTCTATTTCGCGGTTTGATTTTCTTAGTGCTCTATCTCAAGAGATAATGCATGGAATTTAATTTTAAAAAATTGCATGCAGGTAAACCCTGATGTAAATTGATGCTGATTAGTTTTTGGTGTAAATAGCTAAATAGGTGGAACTGCTATGCTGCATTTTTTACGATTTCCGCAACAGCTATATCTCAAGACCTAAAACAGGGATTTCCAGCAAACTTCATATTCGCTTAGTTCTTGAAATGAATTGATACATTTTCGTTTACATCGCTCGACAGGTGGCACAACTACGCTGAATTTTTCATGATTTCCGCAGTAGCTCGAAAGAATTAATTCACGGATTTTTATCAAATTCATATTCAGTTAATCTTTGATATATATTGGTTCTGTTTATGTTTTGGTGTTATTCGTCCAATAAGAGGCGCTGCTAACTAAATTTCCCACTCATTCTCATCCTATGTCTATCTCAAGAACTAATGCACGAATTTTCTTCAAACTTCATATTCTGATACACCTTAATAAATATTATTGCTGATTATGTTTTGGTGTAAATAGCCCAACAGGTGGTACTTTTATGCTGCTTCTCCTCCGATACCCGCATTCGTCCTGTTTCAAGAACTAATGCACGGAATTTCATACCTTAGAATCTTCATGATGGGCTTAGATTGTCATTTAATTTTGACATTGTGGTTGCGAATTTTGAAGTATTAGCATGTATGAAATAGTAAAAAGGATTGAAGTTGACACATCTGACATTTTTTTTTTAAGTTTCTTAAAAAAAAAAAAAAAAAAAAAAAAAAAAAAAAAAAAAAAAAAAAAAATCAGGTTTTTTTTTATTATTATTTTTCTTTTTTTTTTTTTTTTTGATGTATTTACTTTCTTTCTTTTGATAGTGATAAGTTAATTTCTCCATAATTTCTTTTCTCCGTTTTGTTTATTTGTATTACTTTCCTAACTATATTTATGTTATCATCATCATCATCATCATCATTGTTATTATTGTTGTCATTTTATTAAATAATTGTAACATAAACTCTAATCTGATAGTATTTAATGAATAAACTCACAAATAATTAGGAATAATTATTGTGTTTATTGAAGATTAATATTTCTGTAAAATTTAAAAAATAAGAAAAAGAAAAAAAAAAAATTAACAGTTAACATTATTTTTTAATCCGTTCTTCAAATATGAAGTCAAGTGGTTTATCTGGGATAAGAAGAAGTCGCATTCTGCTTCCAATTTCCGGACCTTCATATTTAACTCGATATCTTTGAATGATCTAAAACAGGAGAAGTGTGTTAAATGAAATGAATCATCAGACAATAAATAAATAAATAAATAGAATTATTATAAAATAAATTAATAAATATACAAAAAATACGAGGGCTGCTATTTATATTTCTGGCCTTGGCAACAAGGAGTGTTATTAGGCTACCGCTGACGATTGCAATTGAAAATTTGATCTTTTTTTAACCATAAATTCTCCAGAACGATTTGTCATTTTAGCTTGGTTTGTGTTATTTGCAATAAATTGAAAAATTCAACTTCTGCAAAAAATGAAATTGACTCGTGAACATTTTCGTGCTATCCTTTTTCGTAACTTTCGACGTGGATTGTCAAGATAAGAGTATTTCCATAAACTTAATTTTTTATACAACGATAAAACACTATCCTAAAGCACTGTAAAAAACTTGTATAACAAATTTATTCGTGTTCCATGTTCGCTTCAGGACGCATTCCATGAAGGTCTACCAAAATCGCTTGTTGTGCCAGAAAATATTGATGCTGTGTGTGAACTGATAAAACAAGATCGTCATGTGAATTACCGTGAGATTGAGAAATCTTTGGACATTAGTATGACAGGCATCAATAAGATATTGCCTGAACATTTGGTAGTAAAAAAATATTTCTTCGCATTGGAGCCCGCATAATCTGACAAACGTTCAAAAGAAAGCTTGTGTCGATTGGGGCAAGGAAATGTTAAACAAATACATTCAAGATTCATCAAAAGTTGTATATAATATCTACACAGGTTACGTATTGTGGATCTATGCTTATAAGCCAGAAAAAAAACAATCGACTGTACAGGTCTTCCAAGGTGAGCCAAATCCAACAAAAGTTGTTCGAGGAAAAAACACATCGAAGCAAATGGTTGCCTGTTTCTTCGACATTAGCGGTCAAGTGGAGAAAGTGGCATTATAGAAATACAAAACAGTCAATTTTGAATGTTACGTGATAATTTATTTGCCAGAAGTCTTCGGAGAAATTCGAAAAAAAAAAAAAAAAATAGAGTAACAGGTGAATAATTTTTTATCATGACAATGTGAGCTCTCCTATATCGGCTCAAACAAAGGAATTTCCGAAAGGCCAAAGCATCGAATTGATGAGTCATCAGCCATAGAGCCCTGATTTGTCATCCAATAATTTTTTTTTATTCCCACATATCAAAAATAAATTACGTGGATAAGGATTTTGGACGCCTGAAGAAGTGGTTGTTGCGTTCAAAACGCATGTTTGGAGATAGCTCTATAGGAATGGAAACAGTGCTTCGGAAATTGGTTCAAACGGATGTAAAAGTGTATTGATCTTCATGGAGAATAATTTGAGAAGCAATAAATTCAATATTGATCAAAAATATTTGTGTTTTCATTACTAGGACAGAAATATAAATAGCATGCCTCGTAAATATCATATATACCCGTGTTTAAGGTCGACTCCTAATTTTCGAAAGCAAATTTTGCAAAAAATCAAAAACTCGAGTATAAGTCGATCCCCTAACTTTTTACTTCAATATTTCACAAAATTGAACTACTTTTCAATACAAACTAGTCATTGGGGACCACCGTAATACTTACATATCATGGTTATGCATAGTATAAAATATGAAAATGAAACGTGTATAAACTACTTATAAAATGCAGCGTCTTTTCAAAATAAAATTTAAACGTATATTTAAATATTTTTAACACATAGTAATTCTCTATTAATGAATTGCTGATGAATCAGTTCCGACAAATTATATAAAACGTCAAACTACTCAAGTAGTACCGAATTGCGTAAAAGAAATGTCCTTATAACTCAAAAAATAATAATTTTATTAATCAACAGTTTACTACGTCGGATTAAGCGTCTCATATCCAATAAAAATATATCTTTGAATTGAAATTTGAATGAAATACAGAGTCATAAAAAATCAAAGAGTGTGGAAAATAGGATTATGAATATCTCGGAAACTAATTATCTGATCGACTTCGTTTATTATTCAAAACTTGTGTTATTTTATTGTCTTTTACATCCACTAAGTTGGCATTAATGCCAATAAGCAATTAAAAAAAATTAAAATTTGCTTTTCATTTGAAATATTTTACACCCACTTCTTAAAATAATAAAAAAAAATCGAAAATTTTAATATACCTTTCATCAGAACGAATATTTCAAGAGTCCGGAAAAAAGTTCCGGATAATCGTGGTTACTGATATGAAATAGGTTTCTTACCATCAGTATTACATACTAAGTACACACCAAATTTCAAGTTTCTGTTTCAATTTGTTTGTGAGATAGAGCGTTTATAGACAAACAGAGAGACAGACGGACAGAGAGACAAACGGACGGCAATTTTTTTTTCTTTAAAAATATTTTTTTCGCAATCTGCAGTGTTTGAAACGTATGAATCCGTCAAAAATTTATTTTTCGATTTTCAAAACGATTGTAAGACTTACCCTATACTACGTATGATAGGTCAGTAAAAAAATAGTAAAAAAAAAATCGTTATAATTATTTTTTTGTGATATATTATTATTATCTGTACAATACCCACACATAAAAACCAGAATTTTGCAATATTCAAAGATTTATTTTTGTTTTTTAATTGACTCATGTATAAGTGGACTAGAGGTCTGCACGGGCCCGGGATTGGCCCGTACCGAGCCGATAAAAAAAATTTCGGGCCTGCCGGCCTGTTCACAAGATTTAAGTAGATACAATAAAATATGAGCTATTTTCAACGGAATGGTTTTAACGAGAATAAGTATAAATGTGCGTCACGAGCCATTCTAGTTTGACAGTATTAGTATAAAATGTACAGTGTAGAGATCGGAATCGGACAGTTACATTGTGTGTAACCCGTTTTAATATTTTTTTAGCTGACTCATCAAGCTTGCATTATTTTCAGGGCCGAGATCAAGCTTGCATTATTTTCCTACTTGTAGACTAGCCGGACCGGAACTAGACTTAATTGTTCTCGAGATCTGTAGTGCGGACAACATGATTTGTAAAATTATTAACAGCGATAAAGAACTTATGTTAGCTTAATCTTTGGATACATACTTCTTGATGGTTTTTAAATTAATTTCTCAATAATGCGAAAGTTTGACACATTTTCTGGTTAATTTTAAATTGTAATAGTATAAAAGTGATAAGCCTGACTATTGAAGGGATTTGGAATCGAATAGAGTTTTTCATTTTTGGTAAATAAAATATTTGTGTAACCTTGTTGAGATATATGGTGAATTCCATTTTGTGACAGACATGACTGAGAGAACTTTTTTGTTCATCTTTAAGTACTAAATATTAATTGATAGTTAAAAAATTGCATGGGGTGATGTAAATATAGGCCTTATGCTATAAGAAAACACTAAAATTTTAATTCAAGGAAAAACTTAATTTAATTGAGGGTTAAAATCTGCCGTGACAGACATGACAAAATTTAGACATAGATTTTGACTAGACACATATTATTATCCTTTGCTCTTAATTGGCATGCATACCAAGACCAGAATTTTTTAGGAAACAAAATAAGACTTGTATATGTGAAGCAGAAAGAAAAATATTGAAAAATTTGTAAATAGAAAAATATTATAAAATATTTATCAGCGTGACAGACATGACAAAGTTTTGTGACAGACGTGACACGTGTACAATTTTCTATGAATTTAAGTATTTTTTTCTTAAATATTAATTTCTTTACTTTTATCACAACTTGGAGATTACATTATGATATAACATTGGTTTATTATGTTAAAAAAAATCTCAAAAAAATATTTAAAATTTATAAAATCCCCTGGAAGTTTTCACTGAAATGAGTTTGTACCAGAAATTTTCTATTTGTCAGATTTTCTTTTAAACAGTAGAAAACTTTAGATTGTGTACGTTTCACATCAAGAAATACCATAGCCATCAATTCCAAGTTAAATAATAATAACTTTCAAATCACAAGATTAAAGCAAAACTGTTTGAAAAAATAATTGTGACAGATAATATATCTGAAACAAAAAAATTGGTATCAACATAATTATCTGGTAACTATTACATGCATTCTAAATTTAAGCATTTTGTTGAGTTGAGTTGTAAAGAAATATTATTGGCATCAACACTAAGTTAAACAAGTTGGAAATTGCACGTGTGGCGTAGCAAATGAGGTGCGTTCGTACGATAACGAAGTTTTAAAAACATTACTCTCATATATCAATCTCATAAAATTGTAAATAGTGAATTACAATTAAAACGCTCATCAAACAATGTTCTCTCTATACCATTATGTAATGGAATACCTTTGTGTGGCCTTGTAAATAAATAACAATTGTTCTTTGCACCACAAATTATGTAAAATGTATATTATAATAGGTACTTTATAGTTTCAAATAAGTTTTATTAAGTTCGAATGAGTGTAACACCATTAAAACGCATTTGAAACATTTTTCCCCATTGACCGTAATGTAACGGAATACTTTTGATTGTCCCTGTAAGTGATCTATGCATCCGATTTTCATAAAATTTGAAATGACTCGACAAAATAATGTAATATTTATGTATTTTAATTTTCAAACGATTCGGTTGGGTAGTTTTTGCGTTGTTATATGCGGACAGACAGACGGACGGACAGACAGACGGACTGAACGACCACTATAGGTGCTACGTATTTACATAATTACGAACGCACCTAAAAATTACAAAAATAACTTTCTAGGAAAGAGATTAAGGTAAAGTTGCTTGAAAAACAAATTGCGACAGACATGACTAGCCTGACAGACATGACAAATGTGACAGACATGACAAAATGTGAAGCTTTATATTTCACTCAAATTTTAATTTTATCTTTCAATTTTTTTTATGAACTGTTCCTTTTGACATATAAAAAGAGAAAATAAAGTGTTAATATTTTTTATCAAGTAGATTTTCTTGAAAATAAAAAAATTGACATTTTCTGTGACAGACATGACATGAAGACTAATATAAAGTTTGGGGGCAATAGCAAAATAACTAAAATGTTTCAGGTGAAAATTTTGGTGTTTTTAAACATACTATTAGCCAGTTTTTTAAAAGATATATTTGTTTCAAAAATCTATGTGATATTTAAATGCTTCAAAAGACATTAAACTAGAGATAAAAATAGCAGATTTTTGATTTCAAAGTTAGTCTTGATAATATTAACTATAAAAAATTATTTTTACAATTATCTTATTATATCTTGTTATTTTCATGAAATTTAACTTATTTTCTATCAATTGGAACAAAAAAATACTAATTTAGTTCAAATTTAAAAAATGATGTCCATGTCGCATTTTCATGGAATTCACTATATAATAGTTTCTCAAATGATTGCAGGTTTTTCTCCCTTCCCATGCTATCACTTCCGAAAATTCTATTCAAAACGCTAACTATGACAGTATTTTATTTACTTGCAGTATTCTTAAATTGCTTGTATCAAAAAATGGATAACCCCATTCGATTATATAGTTTCTGAATAAAGATACTTGCTAAACTTATGCGTTTCTGAGAAAAAAATGAATTTAAAAATATATCAGAAAGGAGCTTCTTTGAATTTAAGAATGAATTTGGATTTAAAATTTTTAATAAAATGATATAGAAATATTTTTATAAATCTTCTTTTATTAAACAGCTTCAAAAGTTACGATGTTTTTAACTTTCTTTCTTTTTTCTTTTATTCTAAGCCATATTAATTTTTTAATGAATCTTTATTCAGATACTGAAAGCCTAAATATCTAAATAATCATTAATGCTGTTAGTATTTCCAGTAAAATATACTGTAAAATCATTCCATAGATATGTATGCAGTATTCTTTTAAGGAATCTTAATTATATGATAAAAATCTGAATTTTTTAGAAATCGTAGAAATTGAAACGGGCCGGGCCCGGGCCTGGAAATTCCGGCCCGTGCAGGCCTCTAAAGTGGACCCCTCCAATTTGCTTGCCGAAAATTGTCACAAACTCCTCGACTTATACACGAGTATATACGGTAGATAAAAACTAGTTGGATGTGCCAATCCCAAAACTTTCTTCTATCTCATACGTACATTTTAATATTAAAAAAAATAGTTACTCAATTTAATGCTTTAATAATTTTAATTCAATAATATACCAACTTTGATTTTCATCTTAAATTTCTGCTTCAGTCAATTAATCTGAATAAAAATGAATTTCCGTCTCTGCACGATCCGATGGACAATAGAATGATAGGCAGATTTTTTTTTTCAAATTCAGGGATGACCTACTTGCTTTACCAAAAAATAATCATATACAAAAAATTTAGTTCAGTTCTAGAACTATCTTCATACACTTTTAAGAGATGCAATATTGAAAATGGCATAAAATTCGCTATTGCAACGCCCCCTTCCGGCGGATATTTTTCAAAATTGGGGAGGACCAACTAGCCTTAGCCATACACTTACACAAAAAATTTGGTTCAATTCGATGCAAAACTTCATATACTTTTGGTCGGTACAATATTTAAAATGGCACAAAAATCGTAATTGCAACGCCTCCTTCCTGCGGATTTTTTTCAAATTCAGGGAGGAACAACTAACCATAGCCACACTTACTAAAAAAAATTGGTTCAATTCGATGCATAACTTCATATACTTTTGGTCGGTAAAATATTGAAAATGGCAGAAACCCAGGTAAAAAAATCAGCAGAAAACCTTTAAAAAAATAAGATTTTACAGGAATTTTGAAGGTTTCTACAGGGATTCTAAAGGCAAATTAAAAGTGCAGGTTTATTTGTGGGAATTTACTGTTTATTAAAAGATTTCATGCAGGCATTTATCTGACCTACAAATTGCTAATCGGGTATTTTGAAGGTCACTTCAGGTATTTTGAAGAAAAATGAAAATTGAAAAAAAAATTTGCACAGATTTTTAAAGGTTGTATAAAGGCTTTTATCAGAAGGTTAATGGCTTTCAATTTACCTTTAGTAACTCAGCTTATTTTTGATAAGTATACTTCAGGTATTTTGAAGGAAAATGTAGCCTTCAATTTACCTTCAGTGACTTAGCTAATTTTTGATAAGTGTACTTCTGGTATTTTGAAGAAAAGTATTGCCTTCAATTTACCTTTAGTGACTTAATGACTTAGTGAATATTTACAATCTCTTATTTGAAGCCTACCTTTTGTTACGTGCGGACGTGTCCCAGAAATGCTCTTCAAAATACAAGAACAGGCGCGACCCACGGCCTGCGCGACGGCGTCATTCTATTGATTTAGATGCGAGAATATCCCAGCTACATTTTGAGGTAAGTTGCATGATGTTAGGACAATTATTAATTAAATTATTAGTAATTAATTATCACATCCCTTTGCCAGTTAATTCCATCGGCTCTTGCAGATAATAAAAGTTCCACAATTCTAAGTATTTAATAGCTTAAACTCTTAATTAAAAATTCTCAAATCATGTAAAAATCATCTCCATAGTCTAATTTTTAATCAAGATTAGCTCATAAAAATTTTCTCATAAAAATTCGCGCATTAATTAAAGTTTTATTATTATTTCTTTCAAATTAATCTAAAACCACGTGTTCGAATTCGAGCTAAATAACGCTAAGTTCAGCCTAATGGAGATAAGTATTAAGATATATATATCCAAGATAGCGTCCCGTTCACCCCTGTCGGCAGCAAGTCAGACTCCGTAGCGATCACGTGGAATTTCTGAGCTTTGAAAAAAAAAATCGCAAGATTCTAAAACTTCAAGACAAAGTACCCAGTAATTATATATTGTTATTATACGCATTTATATAAAATACTTTAACTATTTTTTCCATTTTTCATGTTTTAATTTCTAAACTTAGATTATTTTTCGACTCTTAATTTTATTTTTTCGCAAAATTACTTGTGAGAAAATAAGTAACGTCTGGGGGCCCTGGGATCTTGGACTTTAAACATCATGTTAGCTTCACATGTGCAAATAGTATGAGTAAGTATTGAAATACTTATTTTAGTTACAATTTAATATTTCTGAAAAACTGTGAAAGGGCCTCAAAACTAAATTAGATTTTTAAACAGAATTTTATTTGGATTTTCGGAATATAAATTCGTTTAGTGACTTTGGTATCTTTTCCAGGGGAGGCTCAAAAAGTTTTAGGGGGAAGGGCTGAGCCCCATCCCCTAGCATTCTCTTAGCTACGGCCCTGTTTCAGAGTATAATTAATTGAAAATAATGAGTAGACTAAAGCTAAGTTTTGGAAAAAGAAAATTTAACTTAAAAGTTATTGGAACATGGAAAATATAGCAGAAGTACAGAGACAATATCTTAGAGAGTTTCAGGCAGATATACCAACTCGATTTACAATTAATCGGGTAAAACATCAGCATAAAACGAAAACAATTTTTCGGAATGTTCATAGACTATGTTCCCGTAAGACAAACAACATCAAGGATCTTCCGATTACCTTTACGACGCACAGTTTGATTTCCTGGTCGGCAAATCTTTGTCCAATGCATGCCCTAACACCATGACTGAAAGGCAGGATGCACATGGGGTGAGACTTTGAGTTTTGATCGGAGTCCATCCATCTTTCAGGTTTGAATCGTAAAGGATCAGAGAAATACTTCGATTGGCGACAAATGATGGGATTCACACCGATGCACAAAACCTAACAATTACATATAAAATATTTTGATTGGTTCATTGATTTAAATATTTAGAAAATAAAAGAAGGCACAAACATAGACAAAAAATTCATCATTAATATTTGATAAAAGAGTGAATTTAAAGAATACAATTCATATTTTTTGGATAAAAAATATGGGTAGACAAGAAATGTCAAACAGTTGTTTTCATCTGCAAAGTGTATGTTTATTAGTTTAAAATATTTAAATAATACATAATAACATTAAAAACATCCAGATTTTTAATTCATAAAAAATAAGAATTGTAACATAAATATCTGATCAAAATAAGATTTTCCGTCAGTTTTTTAAAAAATATTTCCCTGCATTTTTTTAATAGCTTTACGGGGCGTCAAACTGGCCTATTCTACCTACTGCCTTTTTTAATTGTAATATTCATTTTATATAATATTTGAGCTTCTGCTTTTAAATAAGATGAAGATTACTGTTAAAAATTAGTGGATCCAATAGTCTACAATCCCTTCTTAGATAATCTGTTTAAATCACTGCATTTACTTATCTATTGATTATTTTCTACTTTATTGATTATTTACTTTATTCAAAGATTTGTGCATTCTTTCCTCACGTTTCTGGACCTCTCTTTTATGGTAATTTTCCCATGATTCAGATTTTAATACCTCTTATACTGATACATTTATGCATTTAGCGATTACTATTTATGATATCATTAAATGATATAGGCAAGCAGTTACTGCGTGTCAACTTGTCCCAATTTGTTATTATTCAATATTTTCGGTACCTTCTACAAACTAAGTTATTGTTTTTACGTTAAAACAGCAACAAAAGCGAAGAATCCTATGTTAAGCATATAATATGAAATACTTTCTAACATTTTTTGAATACTTTAAAAAACTTTATCATTTAATAACGTAAAGATGACACCTAAGGCAAGTCACCCACTGAGGAGACACATGCAACATGTTGCACGATTTCACACAAACATCAGGTTTAAAAAACAGCGGAATAACAAGTTTGAAACGAAATTGAATTTAGTTTGAATTCAGCTAGACCACGGACAATATCCAAATTAAAAAGCGCGTGATATAGTTAATTTAATTTCAATAATTATTTATTCCAGTTTTTACGTTCATTATATTTGTAATTTTATTTTCTATTTGCATTCTCAAATACAAAAGAACATCCATTCAATATTCATTAACATCCAACTTGAAACAAACTTTTTAACAATAGGTTCACAATACTCTCCTCCATCCACAACATCCATTCAATATTCATTAACATCCAACTTGAAACAAACTTTTTAACAATAGGTTCACAATACTCTCCTCCATCCGCAGATCTCCAACACGACCTTAACGAGTGGTCAGAAGAAAAAGGCTTCAGCAATATTTTCTTCTTGGCAGGTGACCTGAATGCGCATAGCGTGCTATGGGGGTACAAAAAAGACGACGACAAAGGCCAGAAATTAATTTCACACATGGCTAGCAAAAGACTCATAATATTAAACGAACCACATAGTCTACCAACATTTGAGTTATTAAACAAAAAAGAGGAAACTATAAGGAAAGGCTGGCCAGATATAACATTAACATCAATGGCGCTATTTCCTTCAGTGGAATCCTGGGTAGTAAAACCTGAAATGGATTTCGCTGATCATAGGCTTATAACATCCAAATTAAACTTAGAAATCCCAGATCAACCATACAGAAGATATCGGACAAAACACACCTCATTTAAAAAATTCAACATGCAGTTAGAAAAATCAATAAAACAACAAAATTTTCACTTCAAAAATGTATCCAATGAAGAAGAATTTGACGAGAAATATCAAGAATTTCAACGAATATTAAAAAACATATGTGATTCAACTCTCAAAAGACGTAAAAGCACCCATCAACCAAAAATTACATGGTGGACAAATAAATTAAAAACAAAACGTAACTTTGTTCGTGCATTAAGAAGGAAAGCTAAACTCGCAACAGCCACAGCACAAGACATAATAAATTTTAAACAACAACGAGCATTATATAAAAAGGCATTATTAGAAGCCAAAAAGCAAGCCTGGATAAATTTCTGCAACCAATCGTAAAATCCCTATGGAAAAATTAAAAAAATTGCATTCAAAGATCTCCATAAGAAAGAAGTATATGCACTGTCAACTCTAGAAGAAAAAACCTGCACAGCAGAACAATTTTACGAAGCATTAACAACCCAAATTTTTGGCGAATCAATATCCCCAACAGGCCAAAATCCTTACACAGGAGAAGAAGGAAAACCTCCAAATTTTACTGTCACAGAGTTACAAAATGCAATTTACACTTTTAATAGAAATAAAGCTCCGGGTCCTGATGAGATTGATCATAACATAATAAGACAACTATTTAAAAATCAGAGAGGAATTCTTTTAGACATGTTTAACATCTTGCTGCACTTAAATTACTTTAAGAGTGCAGCAAGCGTGGAAAGTAGGTGAAAGCGTGGAAAGTAGGTGAACTTGTATATTTTTTAAAACCAGCAAAACAGCCGGACACAGCCTCCTCATATCGTCCGATAACTTTATTACCGATACTCGGAAAAATTTATGAAAAACTTCTTCTAAAAAGAATAAATTTTTCATTACGTAATTCAAAACAACTTCAGCATTCACAGCATGGATTCCAGGAAGGATGCTCCACAGAATCGGCGATTGCAGAACTCTTTTCTCATATAAATTTAAGCAAAGACATAATTATACATCGCTTATTTCTCTGGACTTTAAAAATGCTTTTGACCGACTGCCATGGTCAGATACATTAAATGAGCTACAATATTTAAATCTTGAACAAGCCTACATAAATATTATACGATCCTTTCTCTCCTTCAGAGGCGCCTTGCCGCATTGGTTATCAAGAAAAATACATTGGTTTTACAGAGGCTGTCCTCAAAGCTCTTGTCTTGGCCCCTTTCTATGGAGGATTTTTCTGAACAAGCTACTGAGACTCTTGAAGGATCTGGGATACAAGGTAATTGCCTATGCGGACGATCTCCTTTTAATAATCTATGGTCAAACACGACGAGAATTAGAACAGATGGGCAATGATGTGCTACGAATTATTAGTGACTGGGCAAAAAATACAGCCATGCTATTTTCTTATGATAAATGCATTGTCTTAAATCTCCGCCGCCCACGATTCTTAAAAAGAGCACCAAGTTTTAAATTGGATATTCACTAAAGAAAGACAATACAATAGATTATCTAGGAATCACTATAGATAATACTTTTTCCTTTCTACCACACCTACACAAGAAACGGTCTGAAATTAACATAATTTCACAAAACCTATTAAAATTTGCGTCTGCCTACAGAGGTTTATCAAAACAAATCCTGAAAATATGGTATCTTCAAATATTAGAAAAAAAAATAAGTTATGCCTCACCTTGCTGGTTCCCTTATTTACAACCCTCACACGGTAAAAGACTCTTGTCATCAATTCAAGCTCAATGCCTCCTTCTTGTGTCTAGAGCCTATAAGAAAACTTCCATAGCAGCGCTAAACGTGCTATGTGGAATAATGCCGCTTGCAATTCAACTCAGTACATTATCAACAATAGGCCAAGTGCTACGTTTAGGAATCTCTAAGGATGAATATCAGTGGCATTTTTTTCAACCAAAAATATCTTCCTCGTTAACTGCACCATATGTTAATTATCTACACATATTAGAAGGGAATCCAGACACCTCCTCAACGCTCATCTTTACAGATGGTTCTAAATCTGACCAAGGAACTGCCTATGCCTTCTGTTCATATAAAAATAAAAAATGCATTCACACACATCAGGTTAAACTACAGCATAATAACTCAATCTTTCAAGCTGAGCAGTTAGCTATACTAGATGCCATAGAATGGGCAGATTCCTCTATAATGGAGAAATATATCATCTTCACTGATAATCAATCAAGCCTGCACCTAATGGAAGATATTTTCACAACAGATTTCATAAACTCACAAATAATTAAAAAGCTTCAAGAAACAAAGAAAAATATTCAATTCCAGTGGATAAAAGGTCATTCAGGATCATATGGCAACGATCATGCGGATGCACTAGCAAAGAACGCAATAACACAAGAAGGTGTGCAAGAGAAATATCATCCACTCCCAGCTTCTTTTCTTAAAAAAATATTAAAGCAGAAAGCACTTTCCCAATGGCAAATGGACTGGGACTATTGCAATGTAGGGAGATACACATATGACCTTCAGCCAAAAGTAAATTTAAACACTATATTACCTCATAGAAATCTTTATATATTTGCAACCAATCATGGACCTTTTCCAACATATCT
This sequence comes from Maratus speculifer, assembly GCA_964019185.1. Classification (NCBI taxonomy): domain Eukaryota; kingdom Metazoa; phylum Arthropoda; class Arachnida; order Araneae; family Salticidae; genus Maratus; species Maratus speculifer. The sequence goes on from OZ025289.1 coordinate 184,851,475, forward strand.
TCATAAAATTAAAAAAGCTCCGACTCCATTCTGCACATGTGGCAAATTAGGTACTTCAATTCATTATCTAACTGAATGCACATTAACTTCCTTATTTCATATTCGAAAATCCAGAATCATACAACTACAGCAGTGGTTCAACATTGTGCAAAAAACTCCATCTCTCTACTCCAAAATAATAGAATGTGTCAAGATTATAGAAAATAATGAACATATTTTTCAAAGTACAAACAATAATTATGAGGACTCTGATCCCGAACCATAGCTACGGTAATCTGTACAAAAATTTCTACAACTCTCTCTTGTCTTATAAAAGCAACTCTCAACAAATTACGTGTAAATAGAACATTTAACAACTATTATATAGACTTGTAAATAGAACTTTCAATAACTAAGCTATAGAGTTGAAAATAGTCTTTTTTTAACAACGTTAAAAACTGTAAACATTATTGTCATATTGTTAAAAAGATTATGCCATGTTTAAACATTGTTAAATAAAGTAATGTTTTTTTTTTTTTTTTTTTTTAAGTTGCAACGCGGTATCTGGAAGCCTATGCCGATTGGTGGGTTATCCCGCGCTGCTGAATCTGAAGATGGCTCAATTAAAAAGAGTTGAAACATGTAAATAAATTTTTTTAATGTATTTTAAATGTTTTTATTAATGCAACAACGTCTTATATGCAAAATATTTATTTATAATATAAATTCTTATTTTTTTGTTGTGGAATATATATTATTAATATTACGATAAAGTTTGGAACGGCCTTCTTTGTTTACACCTATTTTATCTCTTATGCCGTACTTCAGTTTCCCCCATCGTCTCTGTGTGCGACCTGTGTTACTTAACAAAGGATTACAAGGTATGATTGCCCTGGGAAGTTAGCTATCACATTAGAGTGCAATCCCAAAAGAAAAACTATCACCCAGAGCTTGCTTTAACATAAGTATGTCTAATTTAACGATTTGGAAACAAATTTCACATTTAAAAGCACAATTTCAGAATTACCGTCAATTGTCATTAAAATATTCGAATGCTTATTTATACATATACTACTTATGCTAAAATTTAGGTCAGTTAGGAAACGTATAGCACACAGAATTGAATACTTTAAAACTTTTCGTCATTAGACGGAAATATATTGGAGAATTTGTGTGCTGCTCTGTAAATGATCTATAGAGTTTACACATAACAAGTAATAGGCAAAAAATTAGTTAAACTTAAAAATGTGTAACACAATTGAAAACGCACTTCCAGCAATTATTGTTAATAGACAGCGCTGAAACTAAATTCTTTTGTGTATCTCTCGTATATTCTCGTATATCTCGTATATTTCGTATATCTTGTGTATTCTCGTATTTGAAGAATGAATTCTGTTCTTATCATATTGTATAATAAACCTTTCGTAGAGAAAATTGTTATATGGTTGTTTTACAATCCTTAATTATGCTTGCTCATGTATTGATATATCTCAATTTCAATAAGTGAGCAACAGAGAGGCATAACATTAAAATACATTGTAAACGATTTTTTCCTGTAAACCGTAATGTAACAGAAATACTTGGAATATACCCCTGTAAAAGAATTATAAATTATATCAACTTCATTTTCAATACTGAATATGGCCATAGTAAATCTAAATAGAATCTATAAGCTGCATGAGAATCTCGTGTTACAGAATAGGCAAACAAACCGAATTTATAAAAAGTTTCATACGTGTTGGAAAGCGTTAAAAAAGTAATAGATTAATAAATAATAGCATTTTTATAAGTACAGTATATAATTGTGTATAAGTCACCCCCCCCCCCTCCGAATTCTTAAACAAAATTTTGAAAAAAGAAATTAAATTTTCGTGTATCGGTCGAACCCCATTTCTAGTTCTGAAAAATTATTTGTAATCGAGGATAATAATAATGATAAATTTTCATTAAATTAATGAACATTTTTTCCCTTCATTTCTAATTAGACTAAAAAATATTTAACGTTTTAAAACTGTGTAATTATGTAAAATCGCAGGAGCTTAAACTATTTAGAAACCTATTCACATCAAAAGTCTTTCAAAATTCTTTTCAAGCCTTTTTTACAAGGGTGAACAACTTCTTAGACTGCTAATATAAAGTACTTCTTTGTATTGTAGGACTTTTAAAAGAGGTATTTATCAACATTCTCAAGTTGAATTCTTAAAAAAAAAGAGGAATTAAAATATTGAAATGATGCCCTTGTATTAAAGGGAATTTTATCTCAAGAGAAAATGGGTATTGAACAATTACATTATTGGCATTCTATGACATTATCGTTGAGCCTTTTATCAATCACAGGGTGACTATTATCCGCTTTTATATTTCTCTCCAACCTAAACCCATATGTGATTACTTAAAAATATTTACCCATTCGCTGATTATCTGCGATTTTTTTTTCTTTGTCAGCTCGTATATATATAAGTTCATCCTCCCACTCTCAACTCCCAAATTTAGTCGAAAATTCTCCAACTTATGCACGAATATATACGGTAGTTCAAATTTCGCAAATGATTATTGTTTTTGTTACATTTTTGTTTTCCCATTCAAATCAAATGATTTGTATTTTAAGGATTTTTTCCCTCGTGTGGATAACGGACACAATGATATAACTTTACATAAAAATTATAAGTGATTTGAACTAGAAAAATTAACCAAATAATGTATTCAGTTAAAAAGAGGATGAAATATGAAATGAAAAGTTAGCTGTATAGCTATAACTTTCTTTTCGGAAAAAAACTAGATGAAGAATCAGAAAGGAAATAAATAACTAGCGAAGACAGACAAGTGCTGGCAAATAAAAATAGAATTCTAAAGGGGGTGAGCAAAAATAGATCTTAAAAGAGAACAGTAAATAATATCAGTTGATCATAAATTAAAGGTCGTTCACTAAAATGAAATTAAGATAGAAAATGGAAAAAATATTCAAAGTTAGAAAAAAAATGAAAATGAAGAATTAAAATCATTTTTTTATATAAAATATGTTTTTTAAATGCATAGGGCTTAAAAGAATAAATACATTTTGAAACGAACTCATGTTTATATTTTATCATTTCTAAAATAATATATCGTGAAACCATATTGTTTAAAAAATGGATATAACTGAATAAATAAAACTGATTGATTGAATCAACATAATATAAAACTTTCATCGCTGGACGTTCCATATCGCTTGCTATCTTTCTCATGGAAAAAGCTATAGTGTAAATTTTAATAGCTACAACTAACTGAACAATTAATACGAGAACTTTCATCAGTAAATTTTCAGTTTAAGTATAGAATATATCTAAAAATTTCTTTTACAGATAAAGGATTTTTTTTTCTCTATTTCTTCATGTGAAAATTTTCTTTTTTTACCCCCTATTTTCTTGCTGAAAAAAATCTCGCTTTTTTCTTTGTCTTTTCCATTTTGGGCGATATTCTGGTGCGACAGCACTGTGCCTGATGAAGCCAAAAAAAAGCACGGACCTGAGGCCAAATACTTGGCATTTAGGACTCTTTTTCTGTACTACAAAAAAAAAAAAAAAAAAAAAAAAAAAAAAAAAAAAAAAAAGTACATTTTCTATGTTTTAGGATAGAAACAGGAACATATAAATATGCACTCAGTAAATGTGTCATTTTATTTTTTAATTTCTAAAAGTACGAAAGATTACTTATAATCAGCATGAAATCAAAATTGAATTAAAACATCAGCTTTACGAATTTTATATATCAAATTTGGGGAAGGGGTGAGATTAAAACAAGGGCCACGGCTTAGTTGGCGATATTTTTATCAGGCCCAGAATGTAATGGTAAACTATTAAGTTTTAATAACTGTACCTCTCCCCCCGCCTTTTTGAACCACACTATACACTGACTCCTCCTGTGAACATCTTAACCCATTGAAGGGCGTTGTTGGCAAATGAAAACTCCTAATTTTAATCCTAAATTGCCATACTGGCACCAGAGAAAAAATTTCTATGAAAGTTTCACTTATATTAAATACGAAAAAATACACGCTTATTATTTTACAAATGAAATTTCGTGTAAATACTGGTGTCATTCAATTATTTCAACATTTTATGAATACAAGTACCTTGCTCCGGAAAGGGTTAAGGGTGTCTTTTAAAAATTTATGGATGTCTTCACATGACTATCATCACAAGTTCTTTCCCATTTTATACATTACTGATTTTGATAAATTTGTAGAGAAAACATTCACATACACGAAAAATAATCTATCTTCATCAAACATGATTCCGCCATTTATAAATTTATTATTCTCATCGCAATAGGCAGATATTTTTTCTAATTTATTTACTTAGATCATAACACTGAATAAAATGAATCAAAGAAAAACAAACAAAAATAAAAAGAACTGATATCGAAAGAAATAATACTAATAGAAAAAATAAGAAGACTTAAATAGAATATCAGATGCAGAAAATGAATGTATTAAATTTTGGGAATGAAAATCAAGCAAAGCTAGGAAGCATATAAGGAAGTTTTGAAACATTTAATACTTCACACTCGAGATGTGATTTTCATTCACCACAAGTGTCCAGCAGGGATGTAGTAGAAGATATACGCGGGTATACGCCCTATACCTTCTAAATTTTTTAACCTCTTCACGTCGGGAGCCTTTTACGAAATCTTTAATGTTTTGTCACCGGTTTTTAAAAACAGAAATTTATGCCTTATTATATAGAGAAATGCTCCGATTAAATAAGGCACATTTTACTGGTGGAGATAAACAAGGACTCTTAAGCCATTCTGAGGTACGTATACGTGCCGCTCGTTCCCAAGGGGTTAATGCAGGAACACCGTATATCCTCTGTTTCTCAAGAAAGCTATAGTATATACAATCTAGGGTATACTCTCTGCCTTGAGCGTATACCCTCTGCTTAGAGCAAATACCCTCTGGTTTTTTTACGACTACACCACTATTGTCCAGCATGAATGGTTGTTCCAAATACTCTGGACAACAGTATTTTAAGCTAATTTTCTTCGCCTTATTTAATGGCCGAATAATCTGTGATAAAACATGACGGGATAAACTGTAAGATATTTGTGGTGTACAAAGCATTCGGCGTCCCGATTTATGAGGGACACCCGACAACACTAGTGGTGAGTGAGAGTCGCCTCTCGAGTGAAAAGGGTTCATAAAAAATCATAGAAGATAAAGCCGAATCAGGTGGGGTTGGAAGTATGTGGTTCAGCTCCTTTCTCCCTATGAGAAATTTCACAAATTTAGTTTATTTATCAAAATAATAATAATAATTACTTGATTTTAAAAAAATCACTGCAATACATATCGTAATATAGTTAATATAAAGTATATAATCAGTGGTGTAGTCGTAAAAAACCCCCAGCGGGTCTACGCTCTAAGAAAAGGATATATGCTCAAGACAGAGGGTATACCCTAGACCGCTAGAGTGTATATATTATAGTTTTCTCGCAAAAACAGAGGGTATACAGTATTTCTTTGAAAAATCCAGAATGTATATGGCACATACCTCGTATAACCTCCATTATATTTGATTATAATGAATACTATCATCACTATGTTAGAACTGAAAATTGAACTCCAACTCCCATTAAAATCTATTTTTCAGTTACAGTACTGCAGTACTGATTAAAGTTGCAATATTTAAAGATAAGTAATTACCTTTTCTGGCACTAAATAACCAGAAATTACTGTCGGCTGTTTCAGGATTCTTGCTGTCCCACCAGCTGTCGGTGTTAGCCTGTAAATAACAGCTTTGTTTTAAAATAAAAACAAAAATTTTCAATTTTCATGGTATAAAAACTTTATTAAACATATTAATTTCAATTGCTAAAAGATGTAAATTAAAACTTTAAAACCAGTAAAAATGCTTATATTTTTACTGTTTACATGTTATTCTACCCGAGTCATTTTCAAAATAAATAAAAATATTTTAAAACTAACTAAATTCTAATTATCTATAATTAAAATTAGTATTTAAAAAATGGCGTAAACAAAGATTTGTAGAATTTATTCAAGGAAAAAAATGTTTAATTTGAAAAAATATTTACAGTTTTTTTTAATTGCGTTAAAATTAAACAATACTGAGTTGCTGTACGTGATCTCCCGTCTGAAGATCAACTCATGCTCCCCCCCCCTTTTTTTTTAGTACTTTCCAGTTGATAAGTACTTATACATTCTGTTTGTCTGTCATACTGTCCACGGTCTAACTCTCGTAAATGTACTCGGATTTTCATTCAATTGATTAAGCTTATTTAGGGTCACCAAAGCATATTTGGTATTGCATATGAAGTATGTACGATTACTGGTTCATTGTCAGGGACACTCAAAATAATTCGATTACATTATGGTATATAAGGAAAAATCATTTGGAGAGTATTTTAATGACATTACGCTATTTCATATGTATTGAAACCAATATAAATCACTGATTTCACTACGATCACGTTAAAATGGAGAATTCATAGAATTTTTTATTAATTTACAGGGACACACAAAAGAAATCGGTTACAGTGTACTGTCTCTGCGTAATAATTGCTGGAAAGTACATTTTAAAATTCGGTATGCGCTTTTAAATTTAATTCGTTGTTTGCATATTATTTTATATATATATTCTGTACCTCATATACATACCTCATATATCATTCTCCGTATTAGAGGAAATTGACGAACGGGAGTTTTCAACGGAAATAAATGCGTCTCTTAAATAAAATAAACTTTTAAACGCAGTATTTAATAGATACAAATCTCTGTATCATAGAGAGGACTGCTAAAAAATTCTGATAATCTTCCGAATATAGAGGATTTCCATATGATGGTATGAGACGTAATATTTTAATTTTTTAAACGGTACAGTTTTGTTACATTATTCTGATTGTATTGAGAAGTGCTTCATAATCTATGCTTAACGCATGATTTTATCTTTCTTTTCTAATTTAAAATGTTATTAAATATAATAAACAAACTTCAACACTATTGGTGTGCAACAAAGAAAAGAATTCGTAACGAACGAAGACTCAAAAACTTGCAAGGCTACATCAAGAAATACCATATTAAACAAGTTGGAAATTGCACGTGAAGCGTAGCAAATTAGGTGCGTTCGTACGATAACGAAGTTTTAAAAATATTACTTTCATATATCAATCTCATAAAATTGTAAATAGTGAATTACAATTAAAACGCTCATCAAACAATATTCTCCCTATACCATTATGTAATGGAATACTTCTGTGTGACCTTGTAAATCAATAACAAATGTTCTTTGCACCACAAATTATGTAAGATGTATATTATAATATGTACTTTATAGTTGCATATAAATTTTATTAAGTTCGCATGAGTGTAACACGATTAAAATGCATTTGAAACATTTTTTCCCATTGACCGTAATGTAACGGAATACTTTTGATTGTCCCTGTAATTGATCTATGTATCCGATTTTCATAAAATTTGAAATAACTCTATAAAATTATGTAACAATTATGTATTTTAAATTTCAAACGTATAGAATATATTTGAAACTTTTTCCCCATTGACCATAATGTAATTGAATACTTTTGATTGCCCCTGTAACTGATCTATGCACACGATTATCAAAAAATTTGAAATAACTCGACAGAATTATGTAATAATTACGTATTTTAAATTTCAAACGATTAAAATGCATTTGAAACATTTTCCCCCATTGACCGTAATGTAATGGAATACTTTTGATTGCCCCTGTAATTGATCTACGCATCGGAGTTTCATAAAATTTGAAATGACTCGACAAAATTATGTAATAATTATGTATTTTAAATTTCAAACGATTCGGTTGGGTAGTTTTTGCGTTGTTATATGCGGACGGACAGACGGACGGACTGAACGACCACTATAGGTGCTACGTATTATATAATTACGAACGCACCTAAAAAGGCATCGAGTAACTTGCAGGCAGTTGACCAGCAAATAAAGAACTCTTCTCTACTACTGAAGATGAGGTTCAACTTGAAATTAAGGAAAAAGTAAAGACTTGTGTTTGAAAAGGACTCAATTACAATAGGTGATTGGTTTACAAGTAATTGGTTTAAATTTTTAATAAATTTTAAATCAGTTTTTGTTACTATCTTCGATTACATAACTTTAGTGAACCCATTGAAATCCCTAACTAATAAATACCTCTTCAAGGAAGCGCTGATAAGGTGATAAGTATCGATTTATCGTCAAAACATTTGAAAAATAAAGAATGCTGCAGAGAATGTAACGACCGTATTAGCCAATCCCAAAACTTTCTTCTATCTTATACATCTTAATATTTCAAAAAGTAGTTAGCATGTCAGTACTTTTACATTATTAGTTCAATATTATACCAACTTTAACCTTCATCTTAAATTTCTGCATCAGTCAATTAATCAAAGTAAAAAAAAAAAAAAAGAAAGTTAATCTAGATCACGATATTTATTAAAACCAACAGTTTTTCCTTATTCTATTGTCATCAGCTTTTTGCAAATAGCCGACTTAGCAAGACGCGAGTTCATGTCTCTGCATGAGCCAATGGATAATAGAACTACTAAAAATCGAGAAAATGATACGAAAATCGCTATCACAATGCTCCTTTCCCACGAAATATTTCCAAATTCAAGGAAGATAAATATCCGCTGGCCATAAGCAAAAACGTACACTAAAAATTGGTTCAATTATGTGTATAACTTTATCCATTTTTCAATGGTACAATGGTGAAAGTAGCACTGAAATCGTTTTTACACCGCTCCTTTCCGGCAGATTTCTTTCAAATTCATGGTGGACCTGTTTGCCATATACAAAAACATACACACAAAATTTTAATTCAGTTCTATGCATAACTTCATACATTTTTTAATGGTACAAGGGTACAATAATGAAAAAGGTACAGTTATCGCAATTATAGCGTGCCCTTCCAGTGATTTTTTTTTAAATTCAAGAAGGACCCATTGACCATAGCCAAAAACATGCACACAAAAATCTGGTTCAATTATACGCATATGTATTTCTTGATGGTACAATAGCGGACATACGGTTAGACAGTCAGACATTTTGTATAAACATGTTTTTTGGAATCTCTGACTCCTAAGACATGAAAATCCGTCAAAAACCCGAAGTCGAAAACTTCGACCTTTCTCTATCGAAGACAGAAGAAAGTAGAATATACACTCACTTTTCCAAAAGTTAAGCACGGAGAGGAAAATGCATATTTCCTGAAGCCAATCACAATTGAAGAGGATGCAAATCGCTGCAGAGGTAGATAGAAGTAGGCAAATATATTAGGTAACAGTCAATCGCGCCTTAATGTCAAGAAATATGCAAAAAGGGCAATCTTATAAGAAGTCAGCTTTATGAAGGGTTACAGAAGTTGATTGTAAGTGCTGATAGAAGGTGTTTAAAACTTTCGTACAATTTGTTTTGAAGACATACTTGTTTCTATGACTTCCAGAAGACGAATGGAAGATTCTGAGCTCTGGCGTGCTGTGGGGCGCATTGAAGCAGGATAGTCGATAACAGATGTTGCTCTTTTCTTCGCCGTTCATCATTCTGCAATTTCACGTTTATGGAAACAATTACAAACCACACAGAGAGTTGCCCAAAGGCCCGTAGTCGGTCGTCCAAGGGTTACAACCCCCGCGGAAGATCGATATATTGCTATTGTATCCAAGCGGAATCGCAGGGCGAGCACCACACGCGTGACATCTATGGTTACAACTAGGGATGGGACGAATATTCGGCCACTATTCGGTATTCGGCCTATTCGGCCCTTTTGCCGAATATTCGGTTGGCCGAATATTGAAGGCTTGTTGACCGAATACTTCGGCCGAATACCTATAGCCGAATATTTAGAGATATATTGCCAAATAAATTTAGGATTTGAAGAATTTCATTTCTTGAATTTTTTTTTTCCCTCTAATCCAAATTGGTTACTTCATTTATGAAGTCATTCTCATTCTTACTTGCAAAACATACAGTTATTCAGATACTAAAAAATATACAGCCTTTCTGTATTGCCTATAAAGGTTGGTGATATTTTAAAAAATGCTGCCCAAGTTGGACATTTAATTGTACAGGAAATGTCTTCTTTAGAGAATATGTTACAATTCAAAATATAAAAACACTTATCGGAAAAAAAAAAATACTACCTTATTTTAAAACACTCGAGTATTTATTAATGTGGTCAAATTCCATGCACAAGTAAAAAAGGCTCTTATGAAATTCATAACTTATTTTCTATGAAGTGAGAAATGAAAAAATTCATTCACTAGGTGTATTAACGAAGATTCATTTTCAAAATTAAATATCAAATATTATTGGAATCGTATCGAATATTCCAAATATCGTTGTATTTGGAATATCTAATACAACGATACATCTGAAAACAGAACTGGTGTCAAACTAGATACAAATTAGATGACACAACTTGCTTTATGAAGATGGTTTTATAAATATTTAAACAAATTCTAAATGCTGAACAAAATAATTTTTTTATTCTATAGTTTTCACTTTTAAATAATTATTTGCATAATTACTGGCTTAAATATGTAACATTATGTATATATTTTTAATTTACATCTTCCTTCATTCATGTTGTTATCAATTTCTGTTTATCATTTTAATACTTGTTGAATAAGTGGAATATTTTATGCGCCGATTCAAATGTCAAATATTTTGTTAACATATGCATTCTACTTTAAGCATAACCTTTTGCTTTAACATAATTTGTAATTTAAAGATTGACAACTGATTTCCAAACAGTCTCATTTTTACGAATTTGCTCATTATTAGGAACACAAACTCTTAATGATCAAATTTACTTCATTAAAGGTTACTTCAGAAAATATTTCCTTGTGAATTCTGAGAGAGAGAAATTAAGAATATTATTAATTTTGGATGCAAGAAAAGATAAAAGTATCATTTCATAGTAAAAGTGAAATACATTGTTTAATTTTAATGGAAATACTTTACCATCCTGACTTACTGAAAATCAATTTGATGTACATTAAGATAAAAGAATATGATGCAATTTCATTTTTTGTGTTAAAATAAGTGTTTCAAATTTAAAAATACATTTAAAGCACATTTAAAAGTAATAATTATTATTGAGTGCCTATTTTTTAAATTATATATAATCAAAATTTTTTTTCTTTATTGGGAAAAAAAGTTAGTATTCGGCCGCCGAATATTCGGTATTCGGTTATTCGGCCAAATCACTATTCGTCCCATCCCTAGTTACAACGTCCATTGCAAAGTGATATCTGCAGCTACTGAACACCGAAGATTACATATGAGTGGACTGTACGTCCGGATACTTCGAGTTTGTGTTCCTTTATCCGTCCAATCAATAGGGGTACGATTAAAGTGGTGCCGGGAACATGTCAATTGGACTGTGTCTGACTAGGGCAATGTCATGTTTACTGATGAGTCAAGATTTGCTCTGCAGCCAGATGACAAGCGTATAAGGATATGGCGTGAACAAGGAACACGCAATCAGACCCAAAACATCACCGGACATCACGCATTCCGAGGCGGAAGCATTATGGTGTGGACAGGGAATTTTTAGGATACCGCACCGACCTGCACATCTTTAAACTGGGTTCTGTGACTGCTGTCCAGTATCGAGATGAAGTCTTAGAACCCATTGTGAGATTGTATGCTGCAGCAGTTAGCCCTACTTTTGTTTTAATGGACAATAATGCACGTCCCCATAGAGCTGGCATTGTCGATGACTACCTGGAGAGTGAGGGGATTGCGCGTATGGCGTGGTCAGCATATTCGCCCGACCTTAATCCCATTGAAAATCTTTGGGATGCTATATGTTTACGTTTCCCACCTCCAGCCACTCTTATTTTGAGCTGGAAACTGCTCTACAAGAAAAATGGTGATTGCTTTATTCTGCGGTGGTTGACCACTTAATTTAAAGCATAATCACTAGGTGTAAACTTTGTATATAGATGAGGGGGGATCACATATACTACTAATCTCTTTTTTTTTTTCATTTTATGCTGTTTATTTTTACTTTATACATAATTTTGTTTAAGTCTTCAGTATGTCATCATATGATAACTTATAAAAATTTAATATTGTTTTCATTTCTGTACATAATTAAAGATTTTGTTCTATGGATAAATATATATGCTACTTTTCTGTCGAATTTTGTGTCAATCAAAACGTTATTTGTTGATTTTTCGTTCTTCGAAATAAAATGAAGTGTGGCTGTAACCACGAGTGTATATTGACTATTGGGGAAAATCCTAATGAGATCTGGCAGAATTTCATATAAACTTCCCCTAAAAACTAATTTCCATTGAGGAATAAAACATGCGATTTTTTGTTTTGTCAACAAACTGATACACTCTTAAAACGAAAGAGTGGATTTGGCTATTAATCAGTTTCTCCCGGAGGGTTTCAGGGGGGCGCTACGCCCCTTCTACCCTTTAGTTTAAGAACTAGCGCCCCTCTTGCCATTCATTCAATAAAAATAGCGCCCTTCTTGCTCCACATTTGAAAAAAACGCAGCCCTCCAACGATGATCCGAACGCGCTATAGCGCGTAAATTACGCAAAAAATCGGCGAAGGAACGCAAAAAATAGCCTCATATGCATCACGTGGTAGGGGTAATTTTATCAAAAAATCGCTAAAAATATGGCGTTTCGTTAAAAATAGCGAAATAACGACTAATTTCCGGCAAGATTCGCAAAAAAAGGCTAATTTCGTCACAAAATTTTACAAAACGGCAGATTTCCTCAAAAGATCGTGGAAAAACGACAAATTTCTTCCAAAAATTACGATAAAATGGAATATTTTGTCAAATCAATCGCAAAAAACGACAGATTTCATCAAAAGATTTGCGAAAAAAACCAGCAAATTTCGTCCAAAAATCGCAATAAAACGGTAAATTCTGTGAAAAGTGCCCTTTTTTTGCGATATTTTCACGAGATTTGTCGTTTTTTCGCGATTTTTTAGCAAAATATGCCGTTTTTTTGCGGTCTTTTAACAAAAACTGCTGTTTTTGCGATCTTTTAATAAAATTTGCCTTTTTTTCGCGATTTTTTCACAAAATTTGTCGTTTTTGTGAAATATAAATATAGCAAATATGCAAAAAATATCAAAATATGCCATTATTTGCGATCTTTTAATAAAATATGCTGTTTTTTGCGATCTTTTAAAAAAATTTGCCGTTTTTTCGCGATCTTTTAACAAAATTAATCTTTTATTTTTTCAATTTTTGGATGAAATTTCTGTTTTTTCACAACTTTTTGAACCGCTAGATTCTAGATTCAACTCTATAAAAGTGCCTTTAAAAAATGAAAAAGTGCCCTGAAAAATGTAAAAAGTACCCTTTTCAGAACAGTAGCGCCCTGTCCTATTTTAAACCTGGGGGAAACTCTGTTTAAGAAAAGAGCTGTAATTTATTGGATCGTGAATGAGTGTTTTTTTTTTTTAATCTTTTACTCATCTTGATTTAAATTGCTTATTAAAATTACTCATCTTGATTTAAAGTGCTTAAAAACTAAAACAACTCGCTTATGTTTCAACTCTATACGAGAAACTGACTTTCAAATGGTGAGATGAGTGGTTTTCGGCTCAATTTGAGTTATTTTTTGTCTAGTGTTTTAAGAGAGTAATCCTTGAAGATTAGAAGTCAAAATGAATCTCATGTTATAGGTTAGAGGAATTTTTTTCGCCGTGATAATGTACATGGTGGTCTTAACAAAATGTACTGACCAAACTGAGTATAACTTCCACTGTTCTTTTCATGAGTTATTTTTATTTAAAATATCTTACAAGAAATCATTCTTGAAAAGAGAGAGATTTTGCTATCCATAACAACCATAAGTCTCCGTTATACTCGTTGATTTTTTTTCTATCCAAATGCCTAGGGCTTTTTTGTAGAGCTGTCCTTCTTTTTGAATTGTCGATTATAAAATAATATTTTGAGGGGGGGGGGGGGGAGGAATTAATTTATAAACTTCACAATGCATTTTTATTGTGGTATTTATATTGTGTTATTATATTACAGGGTGTCCAGTAAATGACTGATCCATTTTGAATGTGAATAATTAAAAAAACGGTTTGAGATGAAAATGCGCGGTTTGCTGCATTGTTATTAGAAAATCAATAAATTTTAAAAAATGCACTGTCTTAAAATAGTTTGAATTTTGGCCAATAGATGGCGCTGGTGGCAATAAGTGGCCGAAATTTAAACTTTACTATGTTTTCATTCACATAAACTTTTCGATTCATTTTACAGAGTGGAATCTCAGTCGACATGTTGAATCGACTCTCGACTCACCTAGAGTTTGTGGATGGAAAGAGATTTAAAATAATATTAATGATTGGACAATGTCTGTTATACTTAATAAAAACCAGCAAAACATGATTTATCACACCTTTACTATAAATAAATTGTGTTGAAAAAAAATGTTTTTGTAACCGGTTAATTGACCGGTTAACTCTTTTTACGTACAATAAATTGAAAATATAGGATAAACACCGCTTTTTTAAGCTAAAAGAATCGTATTATTTAATCTAAACATTTCTTTCATTAAATAGTAAGAAATTGTATTTTAAAAATTTTGTGGTGCCAAAAAGCTTTAAGTGAAGGATTAAGCAAATTCTTCTTATCCGTATGTCATACAGGAAAATCAGTTAAGTATTTAAAACAGTGGTAAACAGTAATAGCATTGGGGCAAGTTTCCTGTCTAAAACAAAAGTGGGGCAGTGACTTATAAATCGACTGATAAAATGAAAATAAAATGACTTATGAGGTTTAATATAGTCTTAATAAATATATTAAACCTTAGAATAAAGGTTCGTCTATATTTCGTCTATAACTAATCCCGTCTTAAACATAAAAAAATTTTAATCACGACGAAGAACGTATCATACGGAACTACCTGCAAAGACGAAAACCTGTCAAAAGCAAAATATTGTTCATTTTTCGGAAAACCGAATCATCCCTACATTACATTCATACTTTGATATTTGGCAATTTCGATATTCCAAAATTTTTTTACAAAATCCCCGAGACATTTTAAGAGCATTTTACACACAACACTTCCCTCTCCTCTACCTGACTGCAAATGCAACTATGCTGAAATGGAAGGATGCTTAACAAGAAAAAAAAAGCGACTTACTAGTTTTTATATCCTGCGAGCCATCCCTTTTCAAAATTTCATTACAGAAAGCATCATAGATTCTGAATTATCATAGAATCATCATAGTTCTACATATTTTAGTTCAATTTTATAAATATAAATATTACCAAATTACTGGAACATTGGTGTTTTTCATGTATAATTTTCAAAAAGATTTTGAATAATTTTTTAAACGTTTCTTCTGTCAAATCAGATACAAGAGGAATTTTCAGAATTCTTTCCCGCTCTTTTCGTCATGAAGGGGGGAGGGAGAGATGACAAAAACTATATTTCAGGATCTATAATGCTCTTTATAATGAAATTTTCAAAAGGGTATTTCGCAGGATATAAAACAGGTACGATGCATTTTTTTTTCTCTTTTTAAACATCCTTCCATTTCAATTTAGATGTGTTTTCAGTCGGAGGGAAGGGAAGGGAGAGGTATGTGTGAAAGTCATCGAAAAATCCCTTGTGGCTTTCGTAATAAGATTTCCAATTAAAATTAAAATTTTTGTTTTAAATGTCAAAATATGAATATATGTAGGGATGAGTTTGGTTTTCGGAGAAATTAACTTTATTTCGTTTTAGGCAGGTTTCCGTCTAAGCAGGTGCTTTCGTGTAACTTTCTTCGTCGAAATTAATATGTTTTTAATGTTTAAAATATGATTTGTCAAAAATGGATTCCTTCATTCTAAAATTTTTTATATTTTTATGTACCGATTTATAAGTCACTGCCCCGCTTTTTTTAGACAGGGAACTTGCCCCAACACTATTTGCGTATCACTGTTTTAACATTTAACTGATTTAGCTGCATGACGTACAGGGAAGAATTTGCTTGGGTCAATCCATTTCAAGTGGTCCAGCACTGGTCGCTCGACTATTTTTAAAAAATCTGAAATTTTTTGTACAACAACCCTAACATGATGGAAGTTCAAAATGACCGTTATTTTAATTCTACTATTTTTTGTTTGTGCATGGCGGCCATCTTTGTTTCATCGTATGCAGCGATTTTCTCAAATACTAGGATACAAAAAATTGTAAATATCTCGTCTTCTATTTTCCCAATTGAAATGGGGTTTGCAGCATTTTGTTCAGAATAAAATAGGCTAAATATACAGTGGAAGAAAAATTTTGAAAAATAAATTTTTACAGGTGAAATTTTACCACAAAGTTTACGATTTTTTCCAAAATCTATCCGTTTGCAAGAGGAAAATTTTCATGCAAGGGAAACTGTCAACCTTACACAATTTTTTCTACAAATAAGTCAAAAGTGCGTGTACTCATACACCAAGTCGCAGATCTGGGAGTTAATTTCTCTTTGCGAAAAAAATTCCGAAATTCGTCAAAAATTTCAAAAATCGCACTTTTTAGGCTTTGATATCTCTGGTGGGGCGCGAGATAAAAATCTGAAATTTTGGCCTATGATTGTATCGTGTAGTAGCGTCATGTACGAAAAATTTCATGAAGGACATTTGACTACAAGCTGAGATATGACATGGACAATATGTGAAAACAATACTGCCAAATTATTGTAAACCTACTATGTAATTGTTCAACAAGACTGTCAACCTTGCACATTTTTTTCTACAAATAGGTCAAAAGTGCATGTACTCATACACCAAGTCCCAAATCTGGGAAATGATTTCTCTTTGCGAAAAAAATTCCGAAATTCGTCGAAAATTTCAAAAATCGCACTTTTTAGGCTTTGATATCCCTGGTGGAGCACGGGATAGAAATCCGAAATTCTGGCCTTTGATAGTATTGTGTAGAAGTGTTATCTACAAAAAATTTCAAGAAGGAGATTTGACTACAAGCTGAGATATGACATGGACAATATGTGAAAACAATACTGCCAAACTATAGTAAACTACTATGTAATTGTTCATACCTCCAAAATTTTAAATTAATTATTTATGGTACAAAGTTAAATGTTAATTACAAATATCTTTTTCAAATGCTTCTGTGTGATTTAAACAATTCAGAATGTATGCTAAGCCAATACACTATTTGTGCAGATGAACAAATCTACTAGAAATGCTATTGCAACAATTTTACTCGGAACACATTTCAGGAAAAGTAAATAACAGACAATGGATTGCAACTGATCGAGTTGACATGGCTTCAATTATTAAACCTAAAGAATTTCATTCAAATTAACAAGGGATGACAAGACTTGGGGGGGGCTTCAAATAAAAATTTTAGAAAGAACAGTCTGATGGACTGATAACAGTAACTGGTTGAACTCATAACATCTCTCGTAAATATTATTAAGCTCTTTGTTGAGCATACATAGTATTTTGTAAATTAAATGTTTATTATTTAACTGTTTTCAACAAACGATATTTTCTGTGTAAATATTGTAATAAAAGAGACTAATCTCATTTCTCCTAATGTACTCGTAATAGCATTTCTTAACGTTTTTTTAAATCACCGTATCTCAGCTTGTAGTCAAATCTCCTTCTTGAAATTTTTTGTACATAACACTACTACACAATACTATCAAAGGCCAGAATTTCAGATTTTTATCTCGCGCTCCACCAGAGATATCAAAGCCTA
This sequence comes from Maratus speculifer, assembly GCA_964019185.1. Taxonomy (NCBI): domain Eukaryota; kingdom Metazoa; phylum Arthropoda; class Arachnida; order Araneae; family Salticidae; genus Maratus; species Maratus speculifer. The sequence goes on from OZ025289.1 coordinate 184,869,172, forward strand.
AAAAGTGCGATTTTTGAAATTTTCGACGAATTTCGGAATTTTTTTTCGCAAAGAGAAATCATTTCCCAGATCTGGGACTTGGTGTATGAGTACACACACTTTTGGCCTATTTGTAGAAAATATTGTGCAAGGTTGACAGTCTTCTTGAACAATTACATAGTAGGTTTACAATAGTTTGGTAGTATTGTTTTCACATATTTTCCATGTCATATCTCAGCTTGTAGTCAAATCTCCTTTTTGAAATTTTTTGTACCTAACGCTACTACATGATACTATCATAGGCTAAAATTTCAGATTTTTATCTCGTGCCCCACCAGAGATATCAAAGTCTAAAAAGTGCGATTTTTGAAAATTTTGACAAATTTCGGAATTTTTTTCGCAAAGAGAAATTAACTCCCAGATCTGGGACTTGGTGTATGAGTACACACACTTTTGACTTATTTGTAGAAAAAATTGTGTAAGGTTGACAGTTTCCCTTGCATGAAAATTTTCCTCTTGCAAACGGATAGATTTTGGAAAAAATCGTAAATTTTGTGCTAAAATTTCACCTGTAAAAATTTATTTTTCAAAATTTTTCTTACAATGTATATTTAGCCTATTTTATTCTGAACAAAATGCTGCAAACCCCATTTCAATTGGGAAAATAGAAGACGAGATATTTACAATTTTGTGTATCCTAGTACCTGAGAAAATCGCTGCACACGATGAAACAAAGATGGCCGCCATGCACAAACAAAAAATAGTAAAATTAAAAGAACGGTCATTTTGAACTTCCGTCATGTTAGGGTTGTTGTACAAAAAATTTCAGATTTTTTAAAAATGGTCGAGCGACCAAAAAAATATTTTCTGGACCACTTGAAATGGATTGACCCGCTTGGTCCATCACTTAAAGCTTTTTGACACCACTATTTTTTTTCAATACAATTTTATACTATTTAATGGCAGGAATGTTTAAATTAAATACACAATTTTTTTAACTTTAAAAAGCGGTGTTAATCCCATGTTTTAAATTTATTATATGAAAAAGGAAACCAGTTAACCGGTTACAATTTTTTTTGTAACCGGTTAACATTTTTTCAATATAATTTATTTATGGTAAAAGTGTGAAAAATCAAAGCTTATTAAAAAATATGTTTTTCTGGTTTTTATTAAGTACAATAGATATTATTCAATCATAAATACTAGTTTAAACGCCTTTCCATCCAACAAACTCTATATCTGCAGGTCAGTCGCCTGAGATTTGACTCTGCAAAATGAGCCGAAAAGCTCATGCGTTATAAAACTAGAATGATGTCTGAATTGCGGCCGTCTGTTGCTGCCAGCGCCATCTGTTGGTCGAAATTCGAACTATTTGAAGGAAGAGCATTTTTACAAATTTATTGATTTCCTGATAACAATACAGCAAACCGCGCATTTTTATCTCAAACCGTTTATTTGTTATTTACATTCAAAATAGGTCAGTCATTTACAGGACACCCTGTATGCGGTATGTGGTATTATTATATATGTTATTGTGTCAAAAAATATTGCTTTGGGTCGTATAATTTTTAGTTCAATGCTATATGAAAAGCACGTAACATGAAATCTTTTTCCTAGCGTCAATATTACCTTATCATTTAATAGTCATTTTATTTAGAAAAAGTTGAATTTTCTGCTTTAATGTTTTCCCCATAAATCAAAAAGCATAAATGAAAGTTTCGTTATTTCACCATTAATGAATTTTCAAAAATTTTACCAAAATAAAAAGGAAATGTAAAATTGTCAATTTATTTAGTGATAAAAACGCAAGAAAATTTGAAAATTTCATGAAAATTTAAACTATTTTTTTTTAATTTCTTAAATAAAAGTGCATCAGTAATTCAACATTATACCATAAGTAGGTCAGTTAGTATCCTGATGTATTAAAAATATACAGGGTGTTTCGCTACCAGACCGACAAACTTTGAGGGATGATAGTAGACACGAAGACAAATATTATTAAATAGGAAACCATGCGACGCAAGCGTCTTCTGTAGGGGTTAGGGGCCATTAAAAATTAAGGTCCGAAATTTCAAACGATGATAAAAAACGGAAAAAAAGATCGATTCGTTTGCGGTTTTTACTAAAATCCTTCTTTATATCATGATTTTTTTAGAAAAAAATTTTAAAGGTTACGTTCAAAAATTGTCGATAGAGGGCGCTTTAGACTTTAGAGTAACGAACAACTACTTTTTACCGTTATTTTGTGCATGGGATTGAAATTATTCTAAAGTTTAGATTTTAACTTAAATTTTAAGCCCAAAATCGGAAACATTGGGATCGGGTAACTAGCGAAAATTAAACTGTGAACAGAGGGGGAAATTTTAAACGCTCATAAATATTGGACAAGCAAATCGATTTTGTTGCAGTTTGCGTGTAAGTCATTAACTTAGTAATTATTTTATTCAAAATGATGTACAGCTTTGGTGCCTTCATTTTTTGATAGAGGGCGCTTCCGACACATCTCTGACATTTCAAAGGCATTACTCCTGGGTGTTTTATTACCAGACCATCATACTTCCAGGAAGTGTTAGGGATACAAAGATACTTGGAATCACATAGAAATGTAACGTTAGAAATGCATTTTTTGCAAGTTACGGTTAAAGGAAGCAGAGAAAAAAGTAACAGAAACAGAGAGACACATTAGTGCGAGAAGAGCGACACGTTAATGTCACAGAAACCAGTTTATTTAAAGGTTTTACTAGAAAAGGTGTTTGAAATTACGACCAGAAGTAGTCCGGCAAGTTTGACAGCGACGGTAGATGGCGCTAAACGGCAATGCGCCTGCGCAAAGATCACTTTGAAGTGATCATTCGCGAACCGGGTCCAAAGGTAGCAGAATGAAGTATTTGAACGATGAACAGCACGATAGGGCCCCTCCACATTTTACCAATGACGTTTACCGACAGTTCAAAGTAACATATGGACAGTGGTGGATAGGTCGTGATAGCCCGGTTCATTGGCCTGCCAGATCGCTGGATCTATCATGTATGGACTTCTTTTGCTGGGGTCAAATAGAAAATTGGGTGTATGAGACTCCCTTACCATCAGTTGAAGACCTCGCAGCTGGTATTTCTGTAGCTGCCAGAAAACTATCAGAGATGCCAGGAAACTTTCAAAGCGTGAGGAATTCCACGTGACGCCGCTGTCAAGTATACCGGACTACTTCTGGTGTAATTTTGAACACCTTTTCTCGTAAAACCTTCAAATAAACTGTTTTCTGTCACATTAACGTGCCGTTCTTTCTCCGCTGTTTCTGTTACATTTTCCTCTGCTTCCTTTAACCGTAACTTGCAAAAAATGCATTTCCAACGTTACATTCCTATTAGCTTAAGAGCTACTGAACCGTGGGAGTAACGGTCGTCCTGTAAGGATAGAAATTTGTATACCTACGATTTATAGCATGCTAAGAGCAATAGCCATGACCTGGCAGGCGTCAGCCCTGCACGTCATCAGGCCCTTTATTTTTTGAACTGTCAAGTAAACTGAGTTTAAAAACTTGTTCCTGTAAGTTTGAAAATTTAATAGGATAAAGTTTATTTATTGTAAATCTTTAAAAAAATTTGACAGGCGATTACAATGAGCAGAAGTATATGACAGGTGAATTAAAAAGAGCACAGTTGATGAGGTAAAATAAACTTTGTCCTGTATAGTTAAAATTTAGATATCTTTTTAAGTAAACGTTTTAGAATAAATATGTACAATGCCAGGCGGTTTTGAACAGCATAAGACCTTGACAGGCGAGAGGAAAGCTGCTAAGGGCGTGCAAGATGGAATTCTTCTTCCTTCTAAAAGTTCTTTCGGAATTATAATTAACTCATAATTAATTAAGATCTGACACCGTTTAAAACTTTTAAATACTTATATTCAAACATTACTATTTACAAAAACAATATTTACAATTTAAATAATCATAAATTCTAATTTATTCGTCGTCTCTACACCGATAAAAATCTGCTGCATTTTGCTGCAACGCACTCCACCGCTTGTATATAATATCTCTATTCCAACCAAAGAGAAAGCTCCATTTCACGGCCAAGCAACCGTTTTCTATACCAGCAGGGGAGTGCATTGCAGCAAAATGCAGCAAATTTTTTATCAGTGTATCCTACATTCTTCTTACAACAAATCAAAACATTTCATTCCTCATCAACTCAGTTCAGTTCTTTTTCTGCCGCATTTCGTCTGGCTTCGCAGGAATGAATAGCTGCTTCAAAATCGTCTGCCTTACTGAGAGAACGATTTTTACTTGTGTGGATGCTATGAGATATAATGTTTTTTATGTTGAGTGATTTCGAATTTTTATAAAATCTAATTTATTATTATTATTATTATTAACTGTGCAGTGATATTGTGTATTGTTGTACTTTATATTAACATTTCAGTAAATAAAGTGCAGAATGGAATCTGAACACGTGGTTTGTGTGATTTGTAACCAAGAAACTGATGAAAAAACTGTACGATTTACAGAGATACGTTGAATAAAAGTAAATCAATATTGAAAATAAGAAAAGACAATAATTTAAAATTCAAAGATATTTCTTTACCAGAGGAAATTAACGCAAATACTGGTTATCATGTGAAATGTTATAAAAACTTTCTTGCCGTGATGAAAAAATATCGCTCGTGTGAATCATCAACTTCAAATCTACCAGCATCATCATCAGGTATTTTTTATTAATTTGTACATTCTTTAATTGTAACTATATTCTTGGTTTAATTACGTGGCACAAATTTGACCATTACTAAATATAACTCCGTGATCGTCGATATAAATGATAATTTATCGTGCCAACATCATGAAGAGGCTGATACGAAAATAATGTACCATACATGCCAAATGGATGAAGATGTATCCGACGTGTTAATAAAAACATGTGACACAGACATTTTAATATTACTGCTTGGAAACATGGACCATCTCCACAATAATAATTTAAAAATCTATATGGAATATGGTACTAATAATTGTAAAAAATGGATAAATATTTCTGAACTGTATACAAAATTGGGACCTTCCATATGCCAAAGCCTACTGGGATTTCATGCATTGACCGGTTGCGATTTTAATCCGTCCTTTTCAAGAAGAGGTAAAAAAAAAAACCTTTCAAAATATTGCAGAAATCGAGTGTGTATCAGAAGGCGTTCAAATAGTTAGGAAACGCAGAAATAGTTGAGAAGAAAGAAAAAAATTTTCCGATACTAGAGAAATTTGTATGCCAAATGTATGGTTTTAATTGTTCAAAATTAAATAATGCGCTCTATGAAAAGTTCCTTGCTACATATAACACAAATAGTCCTAAAGTGTTCATGAAGAAAGTAATAGGTTATGATTCATCAAATCTGCCACCGTGCCAACGCGAACTACAGCAACAATTATTGAGAACTGCATACATTACAAATATCTGGCGAAATTGTCATTTAAAAGAACCAACAATTCTTGCCCCTGAAAATAACGGTTGGAACTTAATTGATGATCGTTACGAGTTTAATTGGTTTGAAGGGAATACGGTTCCTTCGTCTATGTACGACATACTTTTACAAGGGCCTACTGATACTGCCACAGCACAATCGACTGAAACTGAGGGATACATTTCAGGTAACATACAACTATTATATTCAGTAAGATTTAATATACAGTCCTATGTAATTGAGCTTGATATTCAATTCTTAACGACCTTATTGATTTATTAAAATATTTTTTTTTACTATTTTCAGAAGAGGAAAACATTTTTGTAGAGTCAGATGATGATGAAAACAGTGATAGAGAAATGTCGAATGATGATGAAAATGAATGTTAAAACTAATGTAGATTGTATAAAACCTAATAAAATGTATTGCATTTACTGTATGCGTTCACGTTACATTTCTTACTCGCACGCCCTTAGCAGCTTTCCCCTCGCCTGTCAAGGTCTTATGCTGTTCAAAACCGCCTGGCATTGTACATATTTATTCTAAAACGTTTACGTAAAAACATATCTAAATTTTAACTATACAGGACAAAGTTTATTTTACCTCATCAACTGTGCTCTTTTTAATTCACCTGTCATATACGTCTGCTCATTGTAATCGCCTGTCAATTTTTTTTAAGATTTACAATAAATAAACTTTATCCTATTAAATTTTTAAACTTACAGGAACAAGTTTTTAAACTCAATTTTCTTGACAGTTCAAAAAATAAAGGGCTTGATGACGTGCAGGGCTGACGCCTGCCAGGTCATGGCTATTGTTCTTAGCATGCTACGAATCGTAGGTATACAAATTTCTATCCTTACAGGACGACCGTTACTCCCAGGGTTCAGTAGCTCTCCAGCTATATGTGATTCCAAGTCGTCTTTGTATCCCTAACACTTCCTGGAAGTATGATGGTCTGGTAGTAAAACACACAGGAGTAATGCCACTGAAATGTCAGAGATGTGTCGGAAGCGCCATCTATCAAAATATGAGGGCACTAAAGCTGTACGTCATTTTGAATAAAATAATTACCAAGGGAATGACTTACACGCAAACTGCAACAAAATCGATTTGTTTGTCCAATATTTATGAGCGTTTAAAATTTCCCCCTCTGTTCACAGTTTAATTTTCGCTAGTTACCTAATCCCAATGTTTCCGATTTTGGGCTTAAAATTTAAGTTAAAGTCTAAACTTTAGAATAATTTCAACCCCATCTACAAAATAGCGGTAAAAAGTAACTATTCGTTACTCTAAAATCTAAAGCGCCCTCTATCGACAATTTTTGAACATAACCTTTGAAATTTTTTTCTAAGAAAAACGTGATATAAACAATGTTTTAGTGACAACCGCAAACGAATCGACCCTTTTTTCCGTTTTTTATCATCGTTTGAAATTTTGGACCTCAAACTTTAATGGCCTCTAGCTCCTACAGAAGACGTTTGCGCCCCATGGTTCCCTATTTAATAATGTTTGTTTTCATGTCTACTATCATCCCTCAAAGTTTGTCGGTCTAGTAGCGAAACACCCTGTATAATAAACAAAGCTATGTTGGCAATAAATATTTGAATTATTATATATACAGTGTTTATTTATGACACACAAAATTTATTCTAGAGTGTAAAATGGAGCATTAATAGCGAATTAATACCTGTAAGATTCTTTGATACAAGCCTTTAAATACTTCATCTTGTCTATGGTATCCATGGTAAGTGGCTTATCGGGAGGCGTATGACATTGTATTTCTTTATAAAGAGTTTCTTGTGTATCTGAGTTTCTAGCAAGATTATATAAAATAAACCCAATCATATTACCTGTCTATATAAATAGAAACAAAACAAAACATTATTATTTAACATATTAATAAGCTTTTCTACAACAGTCTGCATATATGAATTACTGAGATTCAAAATAACGAAATAATTTCTTAGATACATACATGCATTATAGAGATGAGTTCGAGCTCACTTTTCTTAGCTTGGGATCGCCCGACCCCTATACCGAAAGTTTGCAATATAATAATAATTTTTAAAAAAAAAACACAATAATTAAAAATTGTTCTATAAATGTAATAGTATCTCATTTTTTTTTCTTACAGGGAAAATGACGACTAATTCATTCCAAACACACAAATAATAATTTTATGAATTTTTCATTTAATCTTATTAAAAGTTTAGTACCAAACGAAACTGTACTTCCTTCAAGGGATTTTCGAATGTTTTTCCCTCAACAGGCATGTCTGATGGACACATTAACAAAGAGCATTTAACGAATAAATGAATGAAATGTGCCGAAATTACTATTAATATGACAAAGAATCAAACAACGATTTATATTTCCTATAAACCACTTCTTCAAAAGAATCTTAGGTCCTTGAAAATCGACTTAAATAAAAAACTTTACACTATTATCTGGATTTTTAAGTTTGTGTTTTTATAAGAAAAGACGAAACACAGCTTGATTGCTTTCTATCGGAATAACAAATTAATCCATACTAATTATATCTGTTTACGAATAAAAGTGACTTTGTGAAAGTGAAGACAGAGAAAATGGATGGAATCAAAAACATTACTTGCATATAAATTATGGCTCGCATACAAAAGAAGATTAAAAATTACAAACGTTAAGCTGCTGAGTTTCACTGAAATAAAACAAAATATTTCTTTCGCTTTAGATTTCTAAAAAGCAAAAAACAAGTAAGCAAGTGTTCCAATTAAAAATATCCTAATGACGCCATATTCTGATTGGATTGATCCCATCTCATCTCTATTACAGTAGACTCCCTCAAATCCGCACAGCTTGGGACCAGAGGTTTTGCGGATTTCTGGTCATTGCTTTGTTTACATTTTTTTAAAAGTCATTTGAATGTAATATAATGAAATCATAAGTATAATGAATGCTTACAATATGTTAAAATATTAAAATAAGTAATAAACTAAAATAATAAAAATTTAGATAGTTTTTAAAATGATAAAAATACTAAAAGCAAAAGTCAATTTAATAATCAATAATGCACAATTAAATATTCATTATAAAGATGAAATGTGTTTTTCCTAAATTATTCTGTGAAACTTGCCTCATAAAGGTACATTACTAATTCACATCAAGATCATAAAATAATGAAGCTTTATTTCAGGTTTAGTCAGACTTAATAACTAAACAAAGCTTGATTAATACATAAATATATTTGGTAAGATTGTGATTACCAGTGATATCAGCAATATCTTTCTTTTTTCAGAAATTAATTATTCTTTATTTGTGAAAAAAAACATGAATTCAATAATCTTAACAAAAATTACAAATTAAAAAATATAACTAAAAAAGTCAAATTTTGCCTCTACATCTGAACTGAATGTTTCATTGTTTACATCTGTAAAATATGTGCGGATTTTAGAGAGTTGCGGATTTTAGGAGTGCGGATTTGAGGGAGTCTACTGTACATGCATTATTTTTTAATACCATATTGTACTACACTATATATACTATACAAACATTTATTTCAAAAATTAAGCTTACTAAATTTCAACACAAAACTTACGGCATCTATTCCAGCCGAAAAAAGCTCTGTCATGAGAAGTCCTATGTCCTTCGCATCAACATTTCTTTGGCTTGTTAATGTTTTGTAAAATTCTAAGTTAGGATCATTTGACGTAGAGGGATCTTTTAATTTTTCTTCAGCTTTTCTGATGCATTCTGAAGAGAAACTAAAAAAGAAAAAAAATCTAATGTATTCTGGGGGAAAAAACTGAAAAAAAAAGTTCAACTCAAAACAAAAACGTTATATCTAATCAGATATTAAACTTGCAAAGTATTTCTACATGTAAATGATTTTCATTCAAGTCTACTTTAAAATCTAATAAATCATCAAATGTAATGAATTTAAATATGAAATATGCTACATTTTTAAGATAGCTCATATATTTCGTATAAAGTAACTTATTTGTGTCATTCGATGCAATTGCGTTTTCTCAAATTATCAAAAATGCTCAGACTAAGTTTCAAGACAATAAAGTTCGGTGAATAGGTCTATAACATTAATGTAGGTGAAAAAGTAACGAAAGTTACCATACCATCCTTCGAAATAGTCATCTCTCATAACTATGCACGTCTGAGACCTGCTGTACATGTCCTGGGAAATTCGCAAGAAATTTTCTTTTGGGATGGAGTTCAAAACCTTCGTCACGTTTCGATGGTGTCAGCAATATAGTCAAATCTCTTTCAAAGAGAGTTTGAGTGGTGAAAACAGGAAGAAGTCTGGAGGATAGAGATCTGGCGATTATGGTGGATGTTCAACTTGCACCACCCCTCATGAATTTCTTTCGGTGTCTTGCAAAGCTTAAAACCAAACTTTAAACTGATCCTTTGTTCGTTCATTTTCCTGTTCTCAGTTAATATGCTGAGAACACACTGAGTACACACTGAACAAGCACTTACTAAAGAACTTCTTACATAGAACATAAGCGACACTCAACTGAAGAACGGTGGGAGAAGATGGTCAATACGCACGTGCTGCGTTTTGTTTATCCATTGTTGCTAGATCGGTCGTTTTGAATTTATTCACCGAACTTTTCCGTCAGAGGTAGTATTTTTCGAATTTGAATTGTTAAGTAAGAGATAAAGGACAAATCGAACATTGAGGTGCTTTTGAGAAAATTTCATTGTCAATTTCATCATTTTTCTATGAGATATCGCAGCCTCATCAGTTGAGGAAATTTTGAACTATATTTTTAAATTACAATGCATAAAACTTATGAGATATTTAATAAACATTTCATCATTAACATTTCAACATCATTATATTTATTATAGTTAATGAATTATTGAATTTTAAAATTTGATAATTCTTAATGAAACACCCGATATAAGAATAATGCATGGATTAAAAAGTAAGACTGACTTGTAAAAAAATTCTTGTGATTCCACCAGTTTCGTGTATGATCGAGTCCTGAACAATTTCCACCATGGAAAACCAAGTAATGTATCAGCAAATGCTTGCAGGGTGTCTTCTGAAGCTTGTGTAATTTTGGAACTCCACTGGGTGTCACTTTTGGATTCGTCTAATAAGCCGAACCGCATGCCAAAACATACCAGACCAATGGCTGTAACATAAAAAAAAGAAAAAATATGTTTGAAATAGGTAACAATTTGTCGAAAACAAACAAGACGACTTAATCATTTAAAAATAGTCAAGCCATTCTGACATAATCTGCGAACATCTTACCCTTTTTTATATCACAAAACTTAAATAGTAAATTTTACCTTTTTTTAATCGCCGTAATCTGCCGATTTAATAAGCCAAAAATGTCTATTCTTTTTTTCTGGTACAAAAAGGCGTAAGAGTTGGCAACTATACAGGGTGATTCATAAAAGATGGGCAGAACTTTAAGGGGTTATATTACACTTAAAGACAAATAATATTAAATAGGAGACTAAGGGTCCCAGACGTATTCCCAAGGAGATAGGGGGCATTAAAGTTTAGGGTCCGAAATTTCAAATGATTATAAAAAATGGAAAAATTGGTCGATTCGTTTGCGGTTTTTGCAAAAAATTTTCTTTATGCCAGTATTTTCTTGAAATAAAATTTTAAAGTTCAATTTCAAAAAATGCCGATAGGGGGCGCTTTAGACTTTGAAGTAACAAACAACTATTTTTTAACGTTATTTTTTGTATTTGTTTAAATGATTTCGAAAGCTTAGACTTAAACTTAAATTTTGATCTAAAAATCTGAGTCCTAACGAGTAGTTAAGTAGCGTAAACTGAAATTTGAAATTTGAAACCCTTCTCCCCCCAGAACAAAAATCAGTTATTCCCGATCTTTGTGTCGTAGATTAGGCTCTAACTACTGCCGCGTTTTGCTAAAATTATTCTTTATGTCAGTATTTTCTTAAAAATAAATTTTAAAGAAAATTTTCAAAAAATTCCGATAGAGGGCGCTTTAGACTTTGGAGTAACGAACAACTATTTTATACCGTTATTTTTTGTGTCTCATTAAATGCTTTCTAAAGCTTAGACTTAAACTTAAATTTTCAGCTCAAAATCTGAATCGCTGAGCGTGGTTCAGTAGCGAGGGGAGGGGGTTCAAATTTCAACTTCTGAACATAGTTCAGTTTGCACTACTTAACCATGCCCAACGATTCTGTGCTGTGATACGAGGCAAAAATACAACTTTCGTCAAGGGCTGCATAGTCGGAATTCACTCATAAAGGCACTGGCACAGTTGGAAACGTCGCTCATGCAAACGTTAAAGCTCCATTCCTGACGCTAGTCACCGGGTGAAGAAGGAGACAGAAAGTATGCAAATGTCTAATAGGGAAGAAGAAGAACACGTATGCAAAATTTCGACACGATTCAGGCATAAAAACCACTGAACGGTGAGTCAAGTGTAAGTCGCTGTAGTAATGAATCGGAAGATGGTGCCCTTCACGAATAAGGAAAAGGCTGAGATGCATTTAATTTACGGAGCGGCAGATGGAAATGGTGCAGAGGCACAACGAATGTACGGAGAGCGATTTCCCAACAGGCGGTTGCCTAACCGCAAAACTTTCGAGCGCTTGCACAGACAGTTGTGTGAGACGAGATCATTTCTCGCTTCCCGGTCGAATGCAGGTCATGCAAAAAAGGACGAATCAGTAGTTGTTGCAGAAGCCATTCTGGATGTAGTAGCGGCGCAGCCAAGTACAAGTACACGAACAGTGGCTAGGCAGGTGGATACCTCACAGTCCATGACTTGGAGGGTACTGAAGGATGAACATTTGCTCCCGTTTCATGTGCAACGAGTCCAGAAACTGTCTCCAGGGGATTATCCAAATCGTATTGAATTCGCCCGCTGGTTTCTGCAGCAGAACGCGCTAAATCCACATTTTGGACGAACTGTGCTTTTCACCGATGAATGTACATTCACACGTGAAGGTACATTTAACACACACAATGCACATGTATGGGCGGATGTCAATCCACATGCTACGTATCCACATGCTCATCAGAGACGCTTTTCCATCAATGTTTGGGCAGGAATCCTCGGAGACCACCTAATCGGACCGTACCTTCTTCCTGAACGCCTCAACGGTAAAACATACCTCACATTTCTGCAACATGTGCTGCCAGACCTGTTAAACGTTGTTCCTCCACGCATCCGGCGGGTCATGTGGTTCCAGCACGATGGAGCGCCAGCCCATTACGTACGAGACGTCCACAACTATCTGGACATCACATTTCCGAACAGATGGATTGGTCGAGGTGGTCCTGTTGCTTGGCCTGCTCGCTCGCCAGATCTTTCACCCCTCGATTTCTTTTTTTGGGAACAATTGAAGGCTTTTATGTATGAGACACCCATTGAATCCCCCGAGGAACTGGTCGCCAGACTTTCCGCCGCTGTAGAGGAAGTGCTCGAAAAGCCTGATGTTTTCGCGAATGTTTGCCGTTCCATTCTTCGCCGTTGTTCTGCGTGCATAACCTCTGGTGGTCACAATTTTTAACATTTATTGTAATTACATGTTAATAAATATGCTTTAGTAACATAATCCTAATTTGTGTCTTTTTACCTCGTATCACAGCACACAATGCGTGGACATGGTAAACTGAACTGTGCTCAGGAGTAGAAATTTCAAACCCCTCTCCCCAGAAACTTAACCACGTCTAACGATTCAGATTTTGGGCTGAAAATTTAAGTCTAAGCTTTAGAAAGCATTTAATGAGACACAAAAAATAACGGTATAAAATAGTTGTTCGTTACTCCAAAGTCTAAAGCGCCCTCTATCGGAATTTTTTGAAAATTTTCTTTAAAATTTATTTTCAAGAAAATACTGACATAAAGAATAATTTTAGCAAAACGCGGCAGTAGTTAGAGCCTAATCTACGACACAAAGATCGGGAATAACTGATTTTTGTTCTGGGGGGAGAAGGGTTTCAAATTTCAAATTTCAGTTTACGCTACTTAACTACTCGTTAGGACTCAGATTTTTAGATCAAAATTTAAGTTTAAGTCTAAGCTTTCGAAATCATTTAAAGAAATACAAAAAATAACGTTAAAAAATAGTTGTTTGTTACTCCAAAGTCTAAAGCTCCCCCTATCGGCATTTTTTGAAATTGAACTTTAAAATTTTATTTCAAGAAAATACTGGCATAAAGAAAATTTTTTGCAAAAACCGCAAACGAATCGACCAATTTTTCCATTTTTTATAATCATTTGAAATTTCGGACCCTAAACTTTAATGCCCCCTATCTCCTTGGGAATACGTCTGGGACCCTTAGTCTCCTATTTAATATTATTTGTCTTTAAGTGTACTATAACCCCTTAAAGTTTTGCCACTCTTTTATGAATCACCTTGTATATTGATCCCTAATTTAAGTAAATACTTCCAAAATTAGAAAAAAAAATTATGCAGATTTGCAAAAAAATACAAAAATTAACGAAACACAAATAAAATAAAATAAATAAATAAAAATCGCGATACTTTTTTCGCTGGGGGGGGGGGGGGACTAGAAGTTCTACTGTCGATTCCCGAAAAAGAAGAACTGTAAAATAATTAAACTGCATTCAACAAGATATACACGCGCAAACAATGAAGGGCGCCTTAGTTAACATGACTCAAAATAATGCAGCAAAATTAAGTCGCTGTGCTAGTAGCAATGCATATATGCAAATGCATTTCGCCGTAGCAAACATAAGCGCCTTATGGATATAAAGTTCCACGTAAATTAAAAAAAAAAAAAAAAAAAAAAAAAAACTTTCAAAAATAACTGTAAATTATTGAAAATTTCGAATTACACAATTTTCTGCGACGAGATAACTCATTTTTTTTTTTTTTTTAATCAGCCTGAAAATTAAATCTTGCCTATTAATATTACAAAATGGTAATCAGTGATATTGTTAACTCTTTTTTTCTTTGAGAAGCAAAATTATTTCTTGATTTATTTTAGAATTGGTAAATTTGCGGTTGTAAAAAGAACAGAAACAAAGACAGGCATGATATAATAACCAATACATGGAGAGTTCCAAAGAGAGAGCCTGGAATAGCTTTCATTGATGGTGATAATTTTGCATGATTTCTTTAAGCAAAATTATTAAAATTACATAACATTTTAAAGGCCTGACGTAGAAAATGACAGCCCTTTCCCCGTCTTATAAAGCAATCAAGTGATCAGAACAATAATAAGAACAACAAAAAACTTTTATGCACGAAGGACGGGTAAAGGGCGCCTATTTTTCTACATTTTACTTCGCAACGTGTTAAAAAAGTTAGAGTTAATTTTTACAGTTCTCATTATTATAATTTCAGCAATTTGTTTTTATAATTATACATTAAGGAATAATTATACATTAGTGAAGACACTCAATTACACATGGTTAATTTATACACTTGCAAAGGTTTTAAAAATGTGTATCCTTTAAAATGGAATTTTATTTTTAAAGAAATGATAGTAACATAAAACCTTCAAAAAGGAGCCAAAAAATCTTCAAAGGGAGCCATGGCTGATTCAGAGACATACGTGGCGATTTTATTTATTTATTTATTTATTTAACTTCGTGAATGTAAAGAACATGTTTGATGTCATATTTTTCAGTGAAGATTTGTTCTCGAAAGAATTTCGGGAGCGAACACAACAAATTGAAGAAAAGAAATAAAATTTACTTAGCAACAAATATTTATTGAGAGGGGTGGGGCGAGGAATTCACAAATTATCTATTTGTAAAAAATTATAGTTTCCAACTCATATGATATGTGCAATATATGTTTAATGATAATACTTATATGTTAAAAAAAAAAAAAAAAAAAAAAAAAAAAAAAAAAAAAAAATCCTTTCGAAAGAAAAACATTAAAACTAAAACCCTGTGGACATGAGTAGAGAAAATAACGTCTGGTAGATGAATGGTATTTTTATAGAATAGAGAAACACACAGAGTGTCTTGGTGCTTTCTTTTTTGTATTTCTTTTAATTGCTAAACTGTTGCAATATTTAGAAAAGAAGACATCAAAAGAATAATAAACTTATAATTTTTTACTATTATAATAAAAAAGGTATTTTAAAAATCTACAATTTTCCAACTCTAAGACCAAATATTGGAGAAGGAGACTCCCTCCCTCCCCCCCCCCCCCCCATAACCTCCCATGGCGACGCACAGTGGGGCAAAAACCCAAAAAGCTGGCCAAAAGTCGAAAAATGAAGTTACGATTTAGGGAATTTCGATTGTACAGTTGGCTAGAATAATGTTTGGAGGTTCAGAATCTGTATTTAAAAAAAGATTTTTGCTTTGCCGTTACAAGCAGCATCATTTCAAAAATGATGCTTGAAGGAGTATCATTTAGAACGAACGAAAACAGCAAAACAGCAGTTCCTCTAAACGCGTGCTATATTTTATAATATTATCCGATTTTAATGATTTGAAATGGATTCACACTATGATAGTATGTACTTTAGTTGCATGTATTACAAAATTTATATTAAGAACGTAAAAATTAATAAATTCATTGTCATTTTTAATAAAAAAATTTAGAAAAATATTTATTTTTTTGCTTTTAAACATCAAAAAGTTTAAATGTTCCACAGTGTTCCGCAACGAAATTTAATGGAAATAATAACTTCGGCTATTGTCTAGTGATTCACAAAAAACCAGCTGCCGAAAACTGCCTTTCTGCATTTTACGCATATTTTAGTAACTGCAAGTAAAAATGCCACTTTTTCGGCCGCCTCAAAAATTTTGAAATTGACTGCTTTTCACATAATTTAGCCGATAAATATTTTTCAAATTTTTGAATTATTCAATTTTATAATAGTTTATTTCCTATTATATTGTAAATAAGTACTATAATCATAAGATTACATTAATTTGATAAGTAAGCTTAGTAATGAAAAAATGAAAACTTATTCTCTATATCTGATCCTGTAGAATAACATTTTCTTATCTTTATAGATAGTAATTTTGTTTGTTCTATTATAATTAGAAGAATTATTTTGTCAATGGCTATATTTGCTAGATCAAACTACTGAGCGTATTTCATTAATGCGAGTAAAAATCATTATGAATATCACTTTTGCTTATATTAGTAATTTGGATTTGATTTGCAATTGAGGATGTGATGGGACATCTATTTCTGAGTACATTTAAACAAATATTTAGCTATGAAGATGGCATTATGTCAAATGTATTTTCTTTTCTTCCGTGCTACTAGAATACATAAATATTGCGAATAATTCATGAATAGTCAATTTGAAAATATCGAGATCTTCATTTCACTGATTTTATCGGGCCAATCAAGATCCATTTTTTTTTTCGAGAAACAACTGTCAATGAATGGGATTGCATTAAATACTACCAGAATAAACTTATTTCGTTTATACAATCATTGATACAGAAGAAAAAATCGTTGAAAATGAATTAGTGTAACACTCAACGTTGCTACCTATGTCAGACAGCACCAAAACAGCATCTTACCGATCTGACATTTTTTATTAAAAGTGGATTGAGATAATTTAGAATTCAGAATATCTAAGTTACATGCAAAGATGTTTAGAGAGGCCTTACACCTGGCAGACACCTGGATAGAAAAAATGTAAAGCTCGTACTCTGCATGAAAAGAAAAACACTGAAATTGCAAAATAAAATATGCAAAAAATATTTCGCTTACAATCAAGATTTCTCGTCGAGAAACTAAAACCCAGATTCGGAAGCACAAATGATGGAAATACAATTCAACGATTCTTTGAAAACGCAGCTATTTGTGTTTCTAAATGAGCATATATGAAGATTTGATTAAACGTTTCTATTCCATAAGTAATTTCTTGTAGCCATGTTATTTATTTGATAAACTTCGAAAATTTTCCCTTACAAATAGCTCGTAGATTTGAGCACCACCCCTGGTTCTATATGCTTACTTCAGTACACAAACTACTTATTAATGACAAAGAAATAACATTATCTTCATTACTGCCAATTTGTCAAATGCCATAAGATACTCAAGAATCATGCAACAAACTGATCAAAAGACATCGAGAAGATTTATCGCAAAGATGCAGTAGCGAGAGAAAAAAAAAGATATTTTTATGTCTTTTAATGTCATCAGATTCTTTCTTTTCCAGTTTAGGTAAATTATCGTAGAAGAAATTAAAATCATTGATCCTAAGAGTCACAGGATCTTCCAATACCGCCAACAAGTTCTGCTAACTATTTCGACACCTTGACCTCTGAAGAATCTTTTTATTATACTACAGTTGATTCTAAAGGCTAATTTCTGGAATATATTTTAATTTTTATTTTAATAAAATAAAAATTAAATTGTCTAATGTTTTACTTTCCATTAATGTACTTAAATTTTATTTAAATATGTCTTGGTTTTTTGAAAATTCTCTTTTAAGTTTACCTCGAAATTTTAAATTTTATTGTGTTTACTCTTAATCTGTAATTTTATTTATTTATTTATTTTTAAAATTTAACTTTTGAATCCTAATTAGCATCCTGAAAAGTTTACGAAATTGCATATAAATTGAATAACTTTTGAGCCATTTAAATTTTTATTCCTCCATATTGTATCCGCCATTTTTTTTTTTCAATTTTAATTTTGTATTCTTACTTAGCATCCTCAAAAACACCTGTATACGAATTTTCGTACAATATGAATAACATTTTCATATTTTGGCCAGCTTTTCGGGATTTTGCCCCACTGTGCGACGCCTCGGGATTAACTTGTAAAATAAAATGCACGGAATACTCTATCACTGCAGCCCATAACTACGCGGATGCTGATTAATATTCACATTAATTTGTGTAAGAATAACACCAAAATTCATGGAAATATAATGATTTTTTTTAAATTCACGAAATGTTTGTACGTTTTTTGTACATAGCATACAGGGTTTCAACCTAACTTAACGCTAACGCTAACATAAGATAATTTGACAAAATATAGTAAATACAGCATAATTCAATTGAAATACAGATATATGAAATGTTTAGTAAGAATGAGCAGATGTATGAAATATTTTTTGGTACTTTTCGGTTAGCCGGGCGCCAGTGTTATATATATATGTCTATATACATGTATATACCGGGTGTCCCAAAAATGACTGATGGATTTTAAAATTCAATAACTTGCAAACGGTGACAGCTATTTAAAAATTTTTTGCAGGTGGTTTATGTATAATGTCAGGAGTTGTTTTTACCGTATTTTTTATATTTTAGTTCGAATTTCAAACAATAGGTGGCGCTGACGGCGATTGAAGGCCAAGTGATCAGTGCTGAGTGAAGCGTCGACCTGGCCTTCAATTGCCGTCAGCGCCACCTATTGTTTGAAATTCGAACTAAAATAAAAAATTACGGTAAAAAAACTCCTGACATTATACATAACCCTCCTGCAAAATTTTTTTAAATAACTGTCACCGTTTACAAGTTATTGAATTTTAAATCCATCAGTCATTTTTGGGACACCCGGTATATATATATATATATATATATATATATACTACCTCTGACAATAAAGTTCGGTGAATAGCCCTGTAACATTAATGTAGATGAAATATTAACAAAAGTTACCATACCATCCTTTGAAATAGTCATCTCCCATAACTATGCACTGCTGAGATCTGCTATACCTGTCCTGGGAAATTTGCAAGAAGTCTTCTTTTGGGATGGAGTTCGAAAGCTTCGTCACGTTTCGTTGGATGTCAGCAATATGGTCAAATCTCTTTCAAAGAGAGTTTGAGTCATGAAAATAGGTAGAAGTCTGGAGGATTGAGATCTGGCGAGTATGGTGGATGTTCAATTTCCACCAACCCTCATGAATTTCTTTTGGTGTCTTGCAAAGCTTAAAACCAAACTTTAAACTGGCTTTTTGTTCGTTCATTTTCCTGTTCTCAGTTAAGAACCAACACATTGAACAAGCACTTAGTAAAGCACGTCTTACACAGAACATAAACGACGCTCAACTGAACAACGGTGGCAGAAGATGGTCAACACCTGCCTCTCTGTCGGTGCAGCGTTTTGTATCCCCAGTGTTGCCACATCGGTAGTTCTGAATTCATTCACCGAACTTTATTGTTAAGGGTGGTATATACAGGGTTTCCAGTAAATGACTGATTTATTTTAAACTTAAATAACAAAAAAAAAAAAAAAAAAAAAAAAAAAAAAAAAAAAGGTTTTAGATAGAAAAGCACGGTTTTCAGCATTGATATTAGAAAATCAATATTTTTTTTTTAAATGCACTTTCTTCAAATAGTTCGAATTTCGGTCAAAAAATGGCACTGGCGGCAACAGGCTGTCGGAATACATGTTTCTAGTTTTCATAGGCATGAGCTTTTCGGGTCATTTTGCAGAGTCTAATCTGAGTCTACAGGTTGGGTCGATTCTTGATTCGCCTTTAGAAATAGGGTTTGATGACTGGAAAACGATTTATAAAAAAATATTTATGATTGAACAATGTCTATTATATTTAACCCATTAGTGCCTAGTGTCCCTTTTTAGGGACGCTTATAAAAATAACAAGAAAGCGCTTTTCACACCGGTGAATAAGAAGATAAATAAATTCTTTCACGGGACAATTTCCTGGATAAAATAAGATAGAATTATTCTTCTTTTAAAAGTGGTGGGAAATCTAAAATTTTAATTTTAAGGAAAAAAATCATCCGGATATTAATGGGTTAGTAAAAACCAGCAAAACATATCTTTTAATAAGCAACAACTTTTCACACATTTACCATAAATAAATTCTGTTCAGAATATGCTTTTTTAATCCCTTAATCGATTTTCTCTTTTACGTACATTATGTTGAAAATATGGGATAAACATCGCTATTTTTAAGCTAAAATAATAGCAATATTTAATTTTAAAATTTCTGCTATTAAACAGTATGAAATTGGATTTAAAATGTCTAGTTGTATCCAAAAACTTTCAGTGATGAATCAAGCAAATTCAATTCTTCTTGTCCATGCTCATATGGGCAAATCAGTTAAGTGGTTAAAACAGTGTTGCCTAGAAAAAAGGGGGAGCAGTGCCCCACTAAAAAAAATCTGGAGGATATCTTTAAAGTAATCTATAAAAAATCTGTAGGCAATAAAAATTATTTTAAAGATGTCTTAAATAATTCTGCAGATTTAATAAAGTAAAACTAAATCTGGAAATTTTCCTTAGTTTTCTGTAGAATATCTGCAGAAAGTGGCGAATTCTTCATATAATCTTAAAATTATTTTTAAAGGAATGACTTCTTAATCGGCACATGAAAGTATAGTAAACCTTAAAATAAAGGAATCCGTCTGTAATAAACCCTGTCTTAACAAGACTAAAACATGAATAAAAAAATAATAATAATAATAACAATTAAAAATGATAATTTGTGGGAAATTTCTTCTCATTCGGCGACTTTTTTTAACTTAGGCAAATTTCAACTCATGTTGCAAATATCTTTGTAATTATTTTTCTTTTTTCTTTCTTTCTTTTTTTTTTTTTTTTTTTTTTAAGTGTTGGAAATAAAAACTTTCTGACTGAAAGTACTTAGAAAATTACATAATTGTCACATAGTATTTTTTCGCCAGTTAAAAAGTAATTCATGTTTGTAGGGTGTGACACATTTGTTTCTGATCTCAAAAAGCGATGTTTTTCAGAGAAAGGGTGAGAATTTTTAATAAAGAATACTGCCCAGTTAAACTGATGGCATTGAGCTCACAGGCTACAAATACTAATTGTACATTAAAGCCTTATATTTTCAAGGGTTAATTCCGTTCGAAAAAAAAATTAAGAAGGGGAAACAGCTCTCCCCCTTTCCTCTTTTTTTATATTCAATCATTAAACCTCCTATACTATCAAAGACATGCTTTATCATATAAAAAATCTATATCCAAAATTCAGAGCAAATCGGATAATTCTTAATAGAAACCCATTTAGCATTTACATAATTTAAAAGGAGTTATCCCCCTCTTTTATACTTAACCATTAAACTTCCAAAACTATTCAGAGATTTGAACGAAATCTGAAAATTCTGCTTGAAAAACCCATTTATATAAATTAAGGGGGGGGGCATTAGAACCTCCGTTCCCCCTGTTTATACTTATTCAATGAACACCTAATAACAGTCACGCAATCGCCTCATTAGAATGATCCTAATCTAAATTTTGAACGAAAACTGTTAATTCTGCATGAAAAACCCATTCATATCAATTAAGGGGAGGGACATGAGCCCCCGTTCCCCCTCTTATACATATCGAATGAACTCCAAAAACTAATCAGGGAAGCGCCTTGTCAGGATATACCTACATACAAAATTTCAAGTGGATCCGATATTTTTATCATGAGTTATCGCGTTACGCACGAACGCACGTACATACAGAACGGACGGGCATATAAGCTCTCAGGCTATGATAGCGTGTGAGCTAAAAATGAAAACATGTTGTTTTCTAAACAAATTTGGTTAGAAATCAATTAATTTCTAAAACTAGTGTCAAAGTTTTCATTGCAGATCACAATGTATTTTTTTTTATTTTATTATATAAATATCTTTAAATCCTTTTTTTCTTTCAGTTGTCTCACATTACTGATAAGTGCGCAATATATCGCGTAAAATAAATTTCAATAATAAACAATGTAAAATAACCAAACACCCAAAATACTCAACAGTAAAAAAAAAATACTTTTTCTCACATAAATGTATGTTATTGACAGTTTAAATATGGATTTTTTTTTTATTTATTTCAATTTAAAAAATATTTTATTCACTCACATTCTTCAGTAAATCTATAAAGCTCTGTCAAAAAATCGTTCACTTGTCCTTCAGAGTCTCTTATTCGAAATATTCTGTTGACAAAATCTGTAGTTATTTCTTCCTGAGCTGGGAAATATTTTTCCACGAATGTTGGTGACAGCATAAATTTCACAGCACTTCGAACTCGGCTCCATTCTTCACCGTTCCTGAAATAAAATTAAAAAAGTGGAAGCTGCAAGTCAAGCGTAGCATCTGGGGTGCTTTCGTACTATAAGGAAGTTTTAAAAATATCCAGATCTAGGTGTAATAGTATACAGGACTTTGGATACAGTAGAGTATTCGAAATCTTTTGTGTATCCCTGTAAATACTATCTGCTTTCTATTATACAGGAAATGACTTGTAGTAAACCTCAGCAATGTATATCAATTTCAAAATATGAAATAGTTTAATATTATTAAAATGTGCCCCAAACAATGTTTCTCCTGTAACATATATTATTATGTAATGGAATACTTATGTGTAGTCCTGTAAATTAATAACAAATATTCTTTGCATCACAGATTGTACACAATGTATATTTTAACATATATTTCATAGATCAATTTTATTATGTTCGAAAGAGTGCAACACCTTTAAAATGCACTTGAAACTATTTTATCCCATCGGCCGTCATGCAATGGAATACTTTCGATTGCCCCTATAAGGAAACTATTCATCCGATTTTCATAAAATTTGAAGTGACTCTACAAAATTATGCAACAACTATATATTTTAAATTTCAAAAGATTCGATTGGGTAGTTTTTGCTTTGTTATATGTGGACAGACGGACAGACTGAACGACGAATATAGGTGCTACGCATTTACATAATTACGAACGCACCTAAAAAGTGGCTAGTGTTGAAATACAGTAAAATGTTATTTCACTTAAAACCTGTTATCAGCAGGAGTTGTAGTTTTGACCGATCAAAACTAATTTTAACAAGGATAATGGACAAATCTGTTTTCAACCAACTAAAACTGGCCAAATTTGGTTTTAAGGTAATCGGAACTCTATGAATTCTATGTCTATATATGGGGATTTTTGACCGGTATGCTTAAGGTGCTCAGAATCCTTGACTATTCTCACGAGTAAAATTTTTTTGTAAATTTTGTCCTTTTTAATCCGACCATTTTCGCGATTCAATTAGCAAAAATATCTGCTTTAAAAAACCGGTGATAAAAGGTTAAAAATTCTGTAAAAGACGCTCGTCTAGAGAGATAAATCAGGGGTGTAATTTACGTGGTCATTTAGTGGTCTTCCACCACTAAATTTCTTTCATTCTTTTTCTTTTCTTTTTTTTGGTCTAATATTTCAAGTAAAATGTTTGTTAAAATGCTATTAAATTTTCAGCGAAGAAAACTTTTAAAATTTAGTGGTGAAAAACCCGCTGGCGCCTATATTTTTGCATCCCTGGATTAAATAACTTATCTCACATAAATTATGAATTGAATATTTCCAACTGAGCAAAAAATTGCCCAGTGGGAATCAAACCCACATCTTTGGCCTACAAGGCCAATGATTTACAATTTAAGCTAACTAGGCCGGCAACCGGCGTGTATTTTTCGCTCAGATAACTTTGTTGGTAATAACATCTGGCTTGTCATATAGAATAAACTGCAGGTAAAGTAATTCCGTATAAACGATGGGTACGTAGATATACTATTATTTTAACACAATCAAAATGATTGGTAAAGGTATCACGAATTGCATGTTTCAAATTGAGCGAAAAATTGCCCAGACTGGAAATCGAGCCCAGACCTTTGGCTTGGGATTTGGGTTTGATTCCCGCCTGTAGAGTTACCTACATTATCTGGTGGTCTATTTAGTGATATGCCAGCCATATAAATAAATATTCAAAATTAAATAGAAAACAGCATTATCATACTTGACAATAGAAAGACAAAAGTTTGCGAAAGCATTTTCTTCCCTTTCCTCACATTAATAAAATAAAAAAACAGCATTTGGTTTTTTTTTTTTTTTTTTTTTTTTTTTTTTTTTTTTTTTTTAATGGAAAAATAGTTGAAATCCTATAAAATTCTGCATGCATATAAATAGATTATAAACAAGATTAAGACTTGCTTATTTGATTTAAACATTTTTATTTATTTAAATATATAATCATAATTTTTCCAATAAAAATGTTTTTTAGTGTAAGATTGGCAATATAAATAATACATTAAATGTAAAAAATCTACTGTCGTTTTCAATTAAAAAAGTTTTCTACCTATTTTTTGACATGGATTGTTCATGGATTGTATGATCTCTTACTTATACGTAAATTAAGTTTCAGATTAACCCTTTCGAATGCGATTTTTTTTTTTTTTTTGGGGGGGGGGGACTATTTTTACGTTAATAAAATTAACACTATAGTTATCCAAATAGATTAATGAGAGTTTAACGAAAATTTCATTGTTTGAAACATAACAAATGTTGCTATATTGCGTACAATCCAATTCATATTAATTATGACAATAGACTAAGGAAGAGTTTATGTAAATGTTTAGAAAATATTATATTACTACAAGATTTAACTAATACTATAACTTTATAATATTTTTGTGAACTTTATTATACATAACTCTTTCAGGAAAGCAACATTTATTTTAAATTTAAACAGTGAAATATATGTTTTTTTAAAAGAATCGCAAACGGTGCAAAGAGAATTAAGCAAATATTTATTATTATTATTATTACTAAATGCATAAACCTTAATGAAGCCATACAAAAATGCATAGGCGCATATTAACATTACTACATAAAACAGCAACTGGTTAAAACAAATTAATATTTAATTAAAAGACATCTACTATTAATAGACCCGAAAAGGCTAAGGTAACAGTTTTATTCAGATAGAAATCTGCGAATTTAAACTTGACTTTCAACATTTCGACCCAGTGATAGTGAAATCTCGAGATCGGTGTTACGTGTTCTAGTCACTGGCGGTTACTTAAAAGGCTTCCTTTCAAACAAGCGTAAAATTGTTACATAACTATCATTACCTGAAAAGGATTCGCTCAATTGCATTTATATGGATTTACTTTTCCGTCATGCATACAGGTCTGATAAATTTAATGCAATCGATCAGGGATTAGCAATAGAAATAAGTTGGAAATGAAATTTTGCTAGTCTTTCTTAACGTAAACATAATCTCATTATGGATTAATCGCATGAGATTTTCTCTCGGGGTGTGTTTTATTCTTTATAATTTTCACACTGCGTTTCGAAAATATAGTAACAAGCTTTATTATTTACCCATCGTATGTAATATAGGGTAAATTTGGCAATCGTTTTGAAAATCGAAAAAAAAATTTTGACGGATTTACACGTTTCAGATACTTAAGATTCCGAAAAACATATTTTTAGAAAAAAAAAAAAAAAAAAAAAAAAAAAAAAAATTGCCGTCCGTTTATCTGTATGTCTGTGTGTCAGTAAACGTTCTATCTCCCAAACAAATTGAGATAGAGACTTGAAAATTTGTATGTACTTAGTGAAAAATTCAATTGTTCGAAAGTTTATTTTATTAACCCTCTCATGCATACTGGCCTCATATGAGGACGGATAAATATTACCCTATAAAATATTACCTTGCATGCAACACAATAGATAGCAACAACGTACCGATGGTTGTAATTCACACGAATGTTGCAATAAAATCAAAGTATTGAAGTATAGTGATATTGTGCAGAATTTGCTACAAATAGACTAGGAAATATTTACAATATAGTCAAGGCAAGTTTTTTTATATACAATTTATCATCATATAGCATGTAATGATAGAAATTTTTTACAATATTTCAATTAGGTTTTTATTTAAAGTATAAAATATATCTGTCCTCATATCAGGACAGTTTGCACTAAAGTAAACAAAACACATTTTTGTTTACTACTTTTATTTAATTTTGAAATACATTTTATAAATAATACAATGATTACTGATGACAATACAGATGAATATATAAAAATTCGACCGATTTTGACAAAATTGCATGCGACATTTCACAAAGTTGCCTATAATGAGAAATATCAAAGTGTGGATGGGATGATGATGCCACTCAAAGAAAAAGCATCTATAAAACAATACTTACCTGAGAAGCCGCACAAATTGGGATACAAAATGTGATGTAATGCTGGTGTATCTGATTCCATTTATTCTTTTGAATTGTTTGAATATGTAACTGATAACATCTGATTGTGGTGCATCTGTTGATGCCATACTTCCTTTGACTCATCGTTTGCATCAGAAAAACTGCAAAATATATGCCGATAATTGCTTTTCCAGATTACCATTGATTTTAAAACTAAAACCCTTGGGAATTTGATATGTTGGGGCTATAAGAATTAACAGGCTGATGGGTGCAAAAAGCAGCTAAAATCAATAGAACAACTGAAGAATAAAGGAAGGGGTAGTAGTTCGATTGTTTTATCTTCGGATAATATAAGTATCACCCGATGGATCGATAATACATCGGTTTATACAATCTCTTCGTACTATAAAAAGGTACCTGAAGGCCAAGTAACACATTTCACTACAATGGAAAAGAAAAGTTATTTCTATCAAGTGTCCACATTGTATCTCTAAGTATAATAAGGATACGGGTTGGGTTGAAATTATGGACTCTCTCATACCCCTCTATCGCAATGATTTCAGAAATAAGAGGTGGTACATGTGTATTTTTTATCACCTTATAAATGTTACCATTATTAACGCTGGGATTCTATGGAAATCAGAAAACACCAAAAGCATAAACTCGCCGGAATTCAAAAATTCATTTGAAATAAGGGTACAGCTGCGATAAATAAAAATAAAAGAGCCCTCTGAAAGATAATCAGCAATAAAACATAGGAATACACACGATGTATCCCAAACTATGCGTTTAGATGGAGGAAAGCATTATCCAAAGAGAACGGAAGCAAGGTTTGCCAATCACTGTAGAGATAAAAATTGCAATAGTAAAACACGATACATTTGTGGAACATGCGCTGTACATGTATGTCCAGAAGGTATAGAATAATTTTATATTGAATAAATCATATGAAAGGTATGCAGACATGTGAACATTGAATCATATTCTCGCCGTATTTCAGGGCAGTACGAATGTACCCTTTGACGCACAATGTCCTCAAATGAGGACGTATGAATATACTATTAATTAATATATAAAAATTTCCAATAAAATTATTTTCATGATAAACTGCTCTCATTTATCACAAAAAATGATTGTTTGATTTTTTTTACTGTGTAGAAAATAATTCATGCATGAGAGGGTTAATATTTTACTCAACTCAAAATTAAACACTCATCTCTTGTTTTAAACAGTTTATTCTCATGAGTAAACTCAACTCAGGTTCTTTCGAACATTAATAATTTCACAAAACACAACTCCAATAAAAACCGTAACATTTTTTCACATATCTCATAAAAACATTCTAATCAAACTCAAAACAAAAAGAATATTGTTTCACACAGCTTAGGTAAAAGCTGAAGAAATAAAACAGATAATGTATTTATCACAAAAAATCGTTTGCACAGAAAACTTTTTACATTTTGAAATAATTAGGTATATCTTGGTTGCTAGGTGACAAAGTCAGTAGAAAATTAAATAGCCTTTTATCAAACATACCGCCCCTCTTGAAAACTCTGAGGGGGGTTTCAAACTAAAACACTGCAATTACAACCATTGTAAAAAATATAAAGAACAATACAATTAAATACAATATAAATGAGTCACAGTTAAGTTAAATTTAAGCAAATATTTAAACAATTTTACATAATACATAATAAATAAAGAAATTTTACAATAATGTACACTTTCTTATAAAAACTGAATTACTTTTCAAGAGGTAATACAGCAATTTTGGATACTGCTCTTTTATATATTCCATTTGGGGTTTTTATATTTACAACTCTTATTCTATTATCATTACCAAAAAATACTTCTACAATTCTCCCTAATAACCATTTAGACACTGGAAGATCATCTTCCTTTATTACAACCATATCTCCTATTTTGAGGTTGTTTTTTGATATCATCCACTTATGCCTTTGCTGCAATGTACTTAAATAACTATTTTTCCACTTTTTCCAGATGGTCTGAACCATTTTAGTGGTCTTTTGCCATAAGTTTAGTCTATTATCTTCAATATTACTCAGGTCAGATTCAGCAATGGCATTAAGTGGGCGACCAATAAGAAAATGTCCCGGGGTCAAGACCTCCAAGTCATCAATATCTGTACTCAAGGGAGTAAGCGGGCGCGAATTTAAGATACCTTCAATTTGGACAATTATAGTTAACATTTCTTCATAAGTTAATTTAGAGTTGCCCACAACACGTTTAAAGTGATACTTGAAGGACTTGACTCCCGATTCCCATAAACCTCCAAAATTTGGATCTTTAGGGGGAATAAATTCCCAAGCAATACCTTCAGATATCAAGTAATTAGTAAGGTTCTGGTCTGGTTTGTTTACCAATTCATGCAACCTTTTAAGCTCTACATTAGTCTTCACAAAATTGCCTGCATTATCACTGAAAATTTTTCGAGGTTTGCCTCGTCTGGCAAAAAACCTCTTTAATGTTGCAATAAAAGCCTCAGATGTTAAATCATTGACTAATTCCAAATGCACTGCCTTTGTTACCATAAAAATAAAAATACAAACATAAACTTTATGATAAATGCCTTTACGTTGACCTCTATATCTAATCAAAAATGGACCACAGAAATCAGTTCCTGTGCAATTAAAAACAAAGTCTACATTTATTCTTTCTTTTGGGAGCTCGCCCATAATTTGCTCTAACAATTTAGGTTTGGCCCTAAAGCATGTAATACATTTATGTACAATTTTTCTACAAATAGCCCTACCGTTTAAAGGCCAAAATTCTCTTCGAACACAATAAAGTAAATTTTGTGGTCCTATATGTAGATATTTTTTTGTGATAAAACTCGATAATTAATTCTGTTAATTTGTGTTTAGAGGGCAGTACAATTGCGTGTTTTTGGGCATAATTTACCGTGCTATTTTGGAGACGACCTCCAACTCTGATTAAATTATTTTTATCCAAGAAAGGATTTAATGAAAGTAATCTACTATTTTTTGGTAACTCCTTACCCTTAGATAACAATGTGAATTCAGAACTGAACTCTTTTTTTGAACAGATTTTATGATAAACTGCTCAGCCTTCTTCAATTCAGCAGATGTTAGCTTACCTGAATACCTTTCTTTTGGCTTTTTGACATTCTGAATGAACCTGAAAACATAGCTAAGAATTCTTATTAATTTAGCATAATTATTACTCAATTGCAAAAAATAGTCAATAAAAAATGAACAGTCTGATATTAAAAGTGAAGTCTCTGAAAAAGTCTTTTTAAGTTCACTTCTGTATAGATCCTTATCATTTTGCTCAAGTTCGACAGTATTTAAAGAAGGTTCAGTTTGTTGTGTTAGGAATAGTGGACCCTTCCACCATAAGTTACTCTGGAGAAGTTTGTCTGGATCTACACCTCGTGACACAAGATCAGCAGGATTATCAGAAGAAGCCACATGTCCCCAATGACTGATATCAGAAAGATTCTGAATCGTAGCCACACGTGATGACACAAAGGTTTTTAAGTCACACGGCTGTTTTCGAATCCAACATAATACAATAGTACTATCTGAATAATAGTAAACAGATTCTTTAGGAACTTTTAAGGTTTTGGCAACCTTATTCATCAATTTGGCTAATAAAACTGCACCACAGAGCTCCAAGCGAGGAATAGTGATTGTTTTGATTGGTGCAACTCGACTTTTACTGCAAAGCAACTGAGAAATTTGCTCTCCTGAAGAATTTGAAGACACAGCATACAATGCCACACCGTAGGCTTTCTCCGAAGCATCTGAAAAGCCACAAATTTTAATTTGCACTGGATTATTTGTAAAAATGTATCTAACAGCACTTATATTATTGATGGCTCTTAATGATTCTAAAAACTGCAACCAATCATCAAGCTCAGCTGTAGGGAGATTTTCATCCCAATCAATTTGCAGTCTCCACAGTCTTTGTAGGAAAATTTTTGCTTTCGTCACAACTGGTCCAAGTAGACCCAAGGGGTCGAAAATGCGAGCAATATTTGACAGCACACTTCTTTTAGTTACCTTGGTTTGCTCACTGAATGATACACTAAAAGTAAAAGTATCATCATTGGCATTCCAGCAAAGTCCTAGTGCCTTAGTTTCACTCATATTTTCAAAAGTGTAATTCTCATTTTTAAAGGCTGGCTCCATTAATTCTGGATGGTTACTAAACCATTTATGTAAGTTCATGCCACACGTATTTAATAGTTGAATTTGCAGTCTCTTAGCCGATTTTAGGTCAGCTGCTCCAGTCAGGACATCGTCCATGTAAAAGTCTGATTGTACCACACCAGAAGCATACGGAAATTGAGATTCACCATCTATACCAAGCTGTTTAAGGCAGCGCATGGCTAAATAAGGGGCACTAGTTGTGCCATATGTGACTGTACATAGTCTGTAATATTTCATCTCACCATTTACAGAATCTTTCCAAACTATGCGCGGTAAATCACGTTGACTTTTATCGATAAGTATCATGCGATACATCATTTTTACATCTGCTGTAAATGCATAGCGCTGTGTACGAAATCTAAGTATTATGCTAAACAAATCATCTTGAATGACACCTCCATTCAGCTGTATGGAATTTAGGGATTTTCCTGATGAAGTTACATGTGAACCATTAAAGACAACTCTCAATTTTGTAGAACTTTTATCTGGGCGATAAACAGCATGATGAGGTAGATAATTCGCATGTATTGGCTCATCTGTTTTCTCTACTTCCTCCATATGGCCTAACTCTCTATACTCTGCCATAAATGCGCAATAACTCTAAAAGATTTGGATTTTTGACTAGCCTATTCCAAAGTGAATTTAATCTATTTTCCGCAAATTGCTTTGATTCTCCCAAAGAACTAGGATCTTTTTTCAACGGCATTTGTACTATGAATTTGCCCGTTATATCTCTCTGATGTGTGTTTATAAAGTGGGTGTCGCATGCTAATTCTTCTGTATTTCTCAATGGTGTACTTTCTTCTACTCTTTCAATTTCCCAAATTTTTTTCATTTCGAAATTTAAATCTGTTTCAGTAATTAACCCACAATGTATTTGTTCTTGATCGTTACAGTCGTAAACACTCCCACTTACTATGCAACCGAACACCGTATTTTGCAGTATTAATTTAGAATTTGGTAGCTTCATACGACCCACCTTTATCAATTCTAGAAATACTTCAGCTCCTAGCAAAAGATCTATTTTCCCTGATCTATTAAATTCAGGATCAGCAAGAATAATAGACTCTGGAATTACTAGCTCTGAAATATTAATATATTTCGAGGGCATAATTTGCGAAATCTTTGGTATTATAAGGAAATCTAATTCCCGACTATAATCTCCCGAATTATTACTGATCAAGGCAGTAGTTTTATTTTTTACCGCTACAGAGGATCCACTTAAACACGATACCGAAATATTACTTTTTTCTTTTCGAATTCCTAATCTTTTAACTAACTGCAATGTTAAAAAATTGCTCATTGAACCATTGTCCAATAAAGCACGCATCGGAACTTTATTTCCGAATTTATCTCTCATATAAACAATAGCAGTGGAAAGAAGAACTGTTTTAACATTATTCGATCTCACATTTGAAGTACCAGTGAAATTTTGAATTTGGTTATTTAACTCAAATGGTATGGCGTCAACATTTAATGTTGGTTTACTTTCATTCGTCGACAATGCATTTGGCACTTCCTTGTCACTATAATTTTTTGTGTTTCCCACCGCATTGGAATTTCTCTCACGCCTATCAAAACAAAGAAGTATATTGTGGCGTTTATGGCATTTTGAACACGAGAATGTTGAGTTACATTTTTTGACGCAGTGGAATTCTGAAAGACAGTTAAAGCACATATTGTTTTTTTTTCACAAAATCTACTCTTCCCTGTACATTAAATTTTTGAAATTTGGGACATTTAAAAACACTGTGATTTTCCTGGTTACATACAACACATTTGCGCATATTTTTCTCATTTAAACTCGCAACCATGGATGTTACCTTTGAAAAGCTATGCTTTGTTTGGCTTTCGTTTTGAAAATTTCGCTTTGTATTTACTTCTTTGGACGCACTTAGTGTACGCGCGTGGTCTCTCAAGAATTCTAGCAATTCAGTTAAACTCGCTAAATTATCCCGCTTAAGGTGTCTTTCCCACCACATTTTTGTATTTACATCTAATTTTTGAGCCAAAATATAAAAAAACATAGTAGTAGAAAACCCCTCAACTTTTTGTTCTAAAATCTCTAACGACCTAATACATTCATTTGTTATATCTATTAGATTTAATAATGCTGCTGGGGACTCATTCTGAATAACAGGAATATTTAAAAAACGTTTTAAATGCGCGTAAACTTGTTCTCTCGAATTTGAAAACCGTTCTTCCAAAAGCGACCATGCAACTTCATAATTAGAATCCACGATTGAAATAGATTGAATTATACGAAAGGCATCTCCTCTCAATGAAGACTTCAAATATTGTAATTTCATTGCCCCTGACAAATTAGAATTTTCATGTACAGTAGCCTTAAATATATCTTTGAAAGAAAGCCACTCATGCAAATTACCCGTAAATACAGGAAGAGTTAACATTGGCAATTTAATGTTATTATCAGCCTTTGTGGCGTTTTCTAAATTAACAGTTTGCACTTTCATTTTTGATAACTTTTTTGTAAGTTCAAATTCCATTATTTCTAAAATTTCATTAATTTCTTCGTTTTCCTTAATAAAATCCTCAATTTCATCTTCTTTACTTATCTTATAAATAGACTCAAATAACTCAGAAAAGTTTTTCTCTAATTTATTCCGTTTCTCCTTTATGAGAATTAATTCATTTAATTCTAGCTCAGTATTCGATAATTTTTCTTTTAATTTTGTCAAGTTTGTTTTGAAAATTTTCTTTTTTGCTTTTAATTCTTTCATACTCATTTTTAATGAATAAAAATTAAATGGGTGCACTTACCCCTCTTGGCTCTTTAAAAGATGAGTTCTAACATCGAAGAAATAGCAAAACAGCACAAAATATTCACCAGTTATCCTTCAATCATTGACGTAGAACAACTCGCTGATTTTTCTCCGTAGAGACGGACCATATGAAAAATTCAATTGTTCGAAAGTTTATTTTATTAATATTTTACTCAACTCAAAATTAAACACTCATCTCTTGTTTTAAACAGTTTATTCTCATGAGTAAACTCAACTCAGGTTCTTTCGAACATTAATAATTTCACAAAACACAACTCCAATAAAAACCGTAACATTTTTTCACATATCTCATAAAAACATTCTAATCAAACTCAAAACAAAAAGAATATTGTTTCACACAGCTTAGGTAAAAGCTGAAGAAATAAAACAGATAATGTATTTATCACAAAAAATCGTTTGCACAGAAAACTTTTTACATTTTGAAATAATTAGGTATATCTTGGTTGCTAGGTGACAAAATCAGTAGAAAATTAAATAGCCTTTTATCAAACACTTAGTATGTAAGGATGGGACGAAGCCTATTTAATATCAGTAACCTCGATTATCTGGAACTATTTTTTTTCGAACTTTCGAAAAATTCGTTCTCATGAAAGGTATATATAAAAAATTCCGAAAAGGAGTGGACATAAAGGCCAATAAAATAAGTTAAATTTTGCATTAAGAAGGAAGTTGATCGGAATATTAATTGCTGAGACATTTGTAATCCTATTTTCTACACTCTTCAATTTTTCATGACCTTGTATTTCCTTCAAATTTTAATTCAAAGATATATTTTAAATGGAAATGAGACGCTTAATCCGGCGTAGTGAATTGCTAGTTAATATGATTATTATTTTTGGAGTTATAAAGATGTTTCTTTTACGCAATTCGGTACTACTCGAGTAGTTTGGCATTTTATATAGTTTGTCGAAATTGGTTCATCATCAATTCATTAATAGAGCATTACTATGTATTTTTAAAATATTTAAATATACGTTTAAATTTTGTTTTGGAATTACAATGCATTTTATAAATAGTTTACACATGTTTTATTTTCATATATTATACTACACTGTAAAAAAAAAATTCAAGAGGTTACTAAAAATTTTTTAGTAAATTTGTATTTCACAGAATTTTTTAGTAACCATTACAAACTTTTTTTTGCAAGCGAAACAAGCATTTCTTTTGTAAACTGAACAAAATAATTTTTTGTATAACTAACTTAAAAATTTTTAGTATGAGCCACCAAGCAAATTTTAGTAATAGCTCCAAAATTATTTTTAATAACCATTACGTGGGCTCGAAGGGCAGGAGCTTCCTTCGACCTGCATCCAGACTTCTGGAGCGGAAGATTTTCGGCAAAACCGCAATAGATGGCAGCACCAAACATTGCTAATGCTCCGTCAGGATATTCATAATCCCTTTATTAACGAGTACTTACACTACATACATTCGGGTCGTATTTGGCAGTGGCCAGTATCGAACCCGGGACCTTTTAGCCTGGAGTCCGTTACTATAACCACTATGCTATCAAGGCCACACCAAGTGGGTTTTAGTAATAGCTATTAAAAATATAAAATTATTAACTCTATTCGTTTTTAACTTTTTTCTAGTAATTCTTACAGATTTTTTTTGTAATCGACTATGATTACTAAAAATTTTTTAGTTATTACAAGGATCACTAAAGTTTTTTTAGTAGATCGACACTTTTTTTTTTTTTTTTTTTTTTTTTTTTTTTTTACAGTGTATGCATATCCATGATGGGTAAGTATTACGGTGGCCCCCAACGACTAGTTTCTTTAAACATAGATTTTAGATGTTCAGTTTTAGATTGTTAAACAATTTCCCTAAATAAAGTTCTTAATTAAAAATACCTCTCAATGAAAAATTCCAATATTATGGCAGTTATGCAAATGATCTTAACCAGTGTTCTCGCTGACATTTGACCAACGTTAGTAGTTTGGCTAATTAAAAATAAAAAACATTCGCCAAATAAAAAAAGTATTAGCAAAACAGATTCATCACGAAACGCACACACACACACAAAAAAAAAATTATCTTAAATATTTTAAAGGGGATATACATTTTTTCAATATGTTCTAAAATAACCAAAGTTTTTATAACTGTGACAACGATTGTTAATCTAATTCTAACTATCCGCTACAAATGTATTAAAAATATGTATATACGCATATGTATGAAAAAGAAAAGAGATAAAAAGCAAAAATTGAACAATAGCAATTTGGCGAATCTAATCGTTTGTTTACTCGCCAAATGAAAAATTTAGTCGCAATTTGGCGCAATGGCGAGCGACAGCGGGAACACTGATCTTAACCAACTATAATTTTGTGAATGAATTAATAATAAACAAGAAAGAAAAAAATCATGCGTCAAGCATCGATTATGAAATGCTATCCAACATATTCAGAATAATGTATAACAAAACTGCGCCGTTTAATAAGTTAAAATTTTATATCTGGTTCAAAAATATGAAAACGCATTTTAATTTTCTATTACACAGGAAGTAACTTAAAGTAAACCCAAGCAACATACATCAGATGTAAATTTTTCCATTTTTCAATATTGGGTGAAAAAAGTCCGGGCCAGGATTCGAACCAGGGATGTATTGGCTGAAGCCGCCGATGCTACCAGCTGAGCTATCCCGGACCCGAACACTGGAGGACTATTTCACCCAATTAACCTCAACGATCACTTCACAAAAATGGAAAAATTTACATCTATAATGAGTTTACCGATTGAATAATCGTGTTTCTAAAATTAATCTAACATACATCAGTTTTATTATATGTGTATTAGTTTAACATAATTAAAATATGCTGCAAATAATCCCCCCCCCCCCTTATACCTATGTAATGGAATTCTTTTGTGATGCCCTGTAAATGAATAATGAATATTTTAGTGCCCTTCATAAATGCATATTAATTGCATTGTGTATCAAAGAGTATGTTACACTATTAAAAAGCACTGAAAACTATTTTATCCCATCGGCCGTAATGTAACGAAATACTTTTTATTGTCGCTGCATATGAACTATAACTATATATATAATTTTACTAAAATTTTAAATGACCCAACAAAATTCACATCAGAAAAAAGAGACTTTTTTACAAATTTGCCTTACTACCTGCTGTTTAAATCTTTTGCTTAAAGATTAAATTAAAAAAGTAATGAAAAGTAATAACATCAATAAAGTAAATACACTTACTCTGCTACTAATCCAGCTGATCCATATTTGTCCTTGTTTTTAAGTCTATAATGCCTTAGAGCTTCGATAAGAGGTCGTTCTGGCAATTTATCTTTTGTGGTTAAAATCTTTCGAATGTCTTCTGGATCAAATAGAGCCACCATAGATACACCTATTTGAAGACGTACCACTGGACCATACTTTTTGTGGAGATCTTCGTAGGCTTCATACAGCTTATCCAGGGAATATGGGCCTAAAAATGTAATGAAATTTATTTGCTATGTATCTCTTTCACTTTGGTTATCGCCCCAAAACAGAATATGCGTAAAAGTGGGACATGCGTCGCAGAATAACGAGCTTCTCTGCAGAACATTTCGAATAATCAGTTATTAAATTCACCATTCAATCGAAGGAAAAATCGAGAAATTCGCAAGAGTTCCGAATTTTTCGAAAAATTAAGGCAGGCAGTTCCGAAAATTAAAAAAAAAATCGATCATAAATCCGAAAATTCGGACATAAAATACATCGGGAATTTCGACAAATGAACGACGAAAAAAATAACTTTCATCAATTGTGCCAAAAAAAATCTTCAATTTCGTCAGGGGATCGCGGAAAAAACAGAGATTTGGTCAAATAATCGCAAAAAAAAAAAAAAAAAAAAAAAAAAAACCCGCACATTTTGTCAAGAGATCGTGAAAACGCAAATTTCGACAAATGATCGTGAAGAATGGTAAATTTCGTCAAAGGATCGTGAAAAAACGCAAACTTTGTCAAAGAATTGTGGAAAAATAGCTAATTCTGTTAAGGGACTGTGAAAAATGGCAAACTCCGTTAAAGGATCGCGATAAAATGGCAAATTTTACCAATAGATCGCGAAAAAAAGCAACATTTCATCAAAAGATGGCGAGAAAAAACCCCTCAAATTTTGTCAAAAAATCACGGGGGAAAAAACCCTCATTTAAAAAAAAAAAAAAATCGCGAAAATCCTCAAATTTTGTTGGAAAAAGTCGCCAAAAAACCGCAAAAAGTTGCAAAAAGAAGATTCCATATGTAAGAAGATATACATAAAAGAGTCCTCTGTTGTAATCTTTCAGAAAATTTGCTGTGATTTTCAAAATTCATTTTTTTAAACTCAGAATCACTTCTGGAAACTCGTCACTCAACAACCAGGGAAAAAAATTCTCAAAATCCTTTAATCGTTCATTTAAAAAAAAATTTTAAATCATCAATTGATCGTGAGAAAAACTCGTACAATTCACGCAGAACATTTTTGATCAAATAAGTTTTGTTGCAGAAGATTGCAAAGTATTCTGCTTTGGAGGTACCTACCTATATGTTCGGGGCGCTTTTCTTTTAATGGACAATATTGAATAAATGTACAGTAAAACCCCGATAATTCGATTGATTGGGACCAGACCCAATCCGGATTATCCGGAGAATTAGAAAAAAATGAAATAAAAGAAAACATACTTACAGAAAATCTCCTTCATGTTAAATGTATTTAATATTTGCAGTCAGTAAAAATGTTTACTTTGTTTAATTCTTCCGAAAGATTTCAGAAAAAGTTTTTTTTATTCAGAATATGACGATGAAACAAGTTAATATTTTGGAAATTAGCCAATCGTTTCTCAAATTTGAAAAAAAGAATGACCAAACCGATCCGGATTAACGGGGTCCGAATTAGCGGGGTTCTACTGTACATATTTTTAGTTCAATTGTAATACAGAAAAAGAGGAAAGCGTAAAATCTTAACAATCTCCTCATAACATAAAAAAAAATGTGTGTGTATGTGTGTTGGGGGGGGGGGGGGGGGAGGGTCATGCTAACGCCAGACAGCGTGTACAGTCAATTCAAGAACTAAATGTATGTACACTATTTGGCCAAAGGTGATTAGTCACATTCGATTTTAAACGTTTTGTTACGAGTTAAAATATAACGAGAAATTATTCGGAAACTCCAGATACGGAAACAGAACAATACAGGTCACATATTTCCGGGGAGATTTTTTTCTTGACATCTCATAGGGGACCATCAACAAACTGAAAAAGAACGAAGACCTTTTGGATAACCCTGTCAAAACTAATGTAGCAAAAGCGTTCAAACTGCAAATTATGAATAAATGGCTTATTGTAATAAACTGTGTTCGTTTTTATGAGGATAGCATGTTTACTCGTAGAGTAATTGAAGTTTTTATAAAAAACAGTCCCAAACTTTGCCAATTTTTTACTTACAATTTGCAGAGTTCTTAATATAATTTTTTTTTTCAGAAAATACGACAAATAATATTATACATAATACCCTGTAATTAGATTTACAAAATAATAAAAATGCTTGAAAAATGAGCAGGATTACTAAATAATGTTTCACAACGCATGTATAAACGCAATCGAAATGAAATTTGCATAATGTGTTAGCTAAACGCAAAGAGCAACAAAGTCTCAAAAACATAGCTTGAAAATTTTGAAAATTATCGTCTATAGAATAAGTTCAAAATCCTTTATTCCCAAAATGAAGCAAAAAGATGAGGGGTTGTAATCCAAATATAGTAGTATGTGCAATAGTGTGTATGCTATATTGACACTAATCAATGGATCCGCAGATTCTCTCCTTCTGTTCCTGGGTTAATTTTTTTTCCTATTGACTAATTAAATTCAGAGTGAGGATGTTAGTAAGATGTTTGATGAGAATTAGAGATAAATGAAAACGTTTCTTTTAAACAGGGTAGCTAATGGACTCGAAAGCGGCAGCACAGACAATCACCTCATCGAGTTCAAAGCTGAAATCCTGGAATTAAACAGACATCTATTCGGGTTTTTAAAATGTAACTGATCTGCTAAATTATGTTAGTGAAAAACGCTTGCAAACCGAATATTAATGATTGACTCGTAAGTTTACCATTGTGCATTCCTGTAGCCGAACACGGAGGAATAGGATCACACAATGGTAACGGTAAAACTACGAGTCAACCGCTAAAATAGGGTTTTTCATCATTTTATAACTTGGCAAACCAGTTTCATTTTAATATGCGAATTGAGTTTTAACTAATTCTGGAATTTCAGCCTCCAACTAGATGAGGTGATTGCTTGCGATGCCACCTCCTGGTCTATAGCTATGTAAGTGAAATACAATCTATATATATAAAAGGAATTCTGAGGATAATTGAGGCACAGATAGGCTCTCATCCTCTATACCTTTTATTTATAGAGATTTTACACAGCTTAGGTAAACGCAGAAGAAATATAAAACAGATAATGTATTTATCACAAAAAATCGTCTGCTAAGAAAATCTTTTTTCATTTTGAACTTCTATAAATAAAAGGACAGATAGGCTCTCAAACAGTGAATCGTCGAATATAATTGAAGAACAAATGGAAGAACAAATGGAAGAACAAATGGAAGAACAAATGGAAGAACAAATGGAAGAACAGATGGAAGAACAGAAAGAAGAACAGATGGAAGAACAAATGGAAGACCTCTTCATTAACAATAAAAAAAGATATGCAAACGAAACCCCAGAACACCGAGAAGAAAGACTGGCGAAGAAAAGAGAGCAGAATAGAAAAAGAAGAGAAAATGAGACTGAAGAAAAGAGAAGAGAAAGATTAAGTAAGCAAAGATTAATAAATCGAAAGATTCTCAGCGATGAGACTGAAGAAAAGAGAAGAGAAAGATTAAGTAAGCAAAGATTAATAAATCGAAAGATTCTCAGCGAAGAATCAGAAGAAAAGCGTCGAGAGCGATTGTCCAGAAATGATGAGTATAAGAAAAGAAAATTATATGAAGAGAACGAAGAACAGAGACTTCACAGATTGAATGAAAAGAAATGTTATGATTACAACAGAAAATACATCGTCGTTGGATCTTGTTACAACAGAGCCTTCTTGCTATTTTTTGATGAACCCGGGCAACGCCGGGCAGAACAGCTAGTATAAGATAAAAAGTATATGCGACCAACTGCTGTTTCGCTGAAACATCTTTCTAAGTTTAATATGTGTTATTTAGTTGTTGTTGTTTTTTAATAATTTAAAAAATTCCATACTAAAAATCTAAACAGCAAATAAACACGAGAGAAGACTTTTTTCAGCTTAAAAATAAAAAGGTTAAGATGGAAAAGAAAAAGAAAAAAAAAAAAACTCGAAAATTTATGTTTATTTCAACCTGGAAAAAAATGAAAATTTTGAAATATCATTAGTTTTTGGTTCTGGTGTTTTTTCCTTCATTTTCCACATATAAACACCAACTTGGAAAATATACTTTATTATTTTTAATTCAATCATTCTAATCGGTCATGATATATAGTACGAACAGAATTTTCTAACTAAGCGAAAAAATGCCCAAGCCGACAGTTGAATTCAAGCCTTTGATTTACAGGCTATCATAGCCTGAGAGCTTATGTGCCCGCCCGTTCTGTATGTATGTTAGAGGTCTGCACGGGCCGGGCCTTACTTCTGAAGATTCGGACCGGGCCTAGTCACTAATCCTTTCGGGCCGGGCCCTGCCTAGTCACTAATCTTTTC
Source organism: Maratus speculifer (assembly GCA_964019185.1). Lineage (NCBI taxonomy): Eukaryota > Metazoa > Arthropoda > Arachnida > Araneae > Salticidae > Maratus > Maratus speculifer. The sequence goes on from OZ025289.1 coordinate 184,910,154, forward strand.
GGGCCGGGCTGGGCTCGGGCCTTAATTTTTTTGCTGGAGCATCGGGCCGGGCCTAAATTTTTTTTTCCGTACGAAGCCGAGACTGATTCCATGCTTGTTAGTTTTCATGGACCAGAATAATCAGTTCCTATTGAATCTTTCTATATGAAAATCCTTTTCTCGACTTTTTATAAATCAGTAATATTTGGCTTTGTCCAAAAATTTCTGCAAAAAAAAGCATATACTTTTAAGCCGTCATTATTCTACAATTAAACATTAGAATTTATTCCTTTTAAAGAATCGTAGATTACTAGGCGTTTTAAAATAGAATAATACACACACACGCACAAAAAAAAAAAAAAAAAAAAAAAAAAAAAAAAAACATGATTATAACAGTTTTTTTTTTTTTTTTTTTTTTTTTTTTAACTGAAAACTGAAAATTTCTTTTAAAATGTTCATCCATGCAAAATGAATACAACAATACGGGAGAAAAAAAATATATTAAACATTTACATCTGTTAAGAAGGGAATGCATTTTTTTTTTCGTTCCAAAGCGATTTCGTCTTTGGAAATTTTACCATATACCGCTTTTTCGATTTTTTGTTTCCATTACAGGGAATATGGATTAATAATACTAGTGATAACTGAAACATTTACATACAACAAACAAAGATTCATTTAAAAGCATAAATATCGCAGCCTACGGCACTTCTGCATAAATGAAGATTATAAACATGGAAAAAAAAAAACTAATATAATTTTTTTTGATCAGAACTCTTCCATAAGATTAAAGATCAATGTTCTGTAGAAAATCACTCGAGCCGGGCCGGGTTCGGACCGAATTTTAAAGTTTTTCCCGGACCGGGCCGAGCTCGGGCCGAAATTTTAACTTTCGGGCCGGGCCGGGTCGGGCCATTATTCTTTTTGTTCGGGCCGGGCCCGGGCCTCGAAATTTTGGCCCGTGCAGACCTCTAATGTATGTACGTGCGTAACGCGATAACTCATGATAAAATTATCCCATCCACTTGAAATTTTCTATATGGGTATATCCTGATAAGGCGCTTTCCTGATTAGTTTTTGGAGTTCATTCGATATATATAACAGGGAGAAGGGGGGTCATGCCCCTCCCTTTAATTGATACAAATGGGTTTTTCATGCAAAATTATCAGTTTTCATACAGAATTGTCAATTTTAGATATAGGATCATTCTGATTGGGCGCCTCCGTGATTGGTATTAGGTGTTTATTGGATATATATATTCAGGGGGAACTGGGGTTCTAATGCTCCTCCCTTTAATTTATATAAATGGGTTTTTCATGCCTAATTATCAGATTTCGTTCAAATCTCTGAATAGTTTTGGAAGTTTAATGGTTAAGTATAAAAGAGGGGGATAACTCCTGTTAAATTATATAAATGGGTTTTTATTAAGAATTTTCCAATTTGCTCTGAATTTTGGATATAGATTTTTTATATGATAAAGTATGTCTCTGATTAGTTTAGGAGGTTCAATTATTAAGTATAAAAGGGGATAGGGGAGCTGTTTTCCCTCCTTTAATTTTTTTTTCAAAAGGAATTAACCCTTGAAAATATAAGGTTGTAATGTACAATTAGTATGCGTAGTCTGTGAACTTAATTCCATCACTTTAACTGGGCAGTATTCTTTTTAATATTTTACAAAATAAAATATCATTTATTAGCTTACAGTCTATCAAAGTCTGAGAGCTTATGTGCCCACCCGTTCTGTATGTACGTAATGTATGTATGTAACGCGATAACTCATGTTAAAAATATCCAATTTACTTCAAATTTTGGATATAGGTTTATTCTGATAAGGCATTTCCCTGATTAATTTTGGGAGTTCATTCGATAAGTATAATGGGGGGGAACGGTGAGCTAATCCCCCCCTAATTCATATAAATGGGTTTTTTATGCAGAATTATAAGTTTTCATTTAAATTTTAGATATAGGATCATTCGGATGAGGCGCCTCCCTGATTAGTTTGGGGAGTTCATTGGATAAGTATAGAGGAAGGGTAGAAGGGGAACTATCCGCCCCCCCCTTCATTAATTTACATAAATGGGTTTTTCAAGCAGAATTATCAGATTTCATTCAAATTTTAGATATAGTATCATTCTGATGAAGCGCCTCTAGGATTACTTTTGGGAGTTCATTAGATAAGTTTGAGAAGGAACGGGGGGCGAACTTTCCTTCGATAATTTAGATAAATGGGTTTTATAGTAATGTACCGGTCGTTTTATGAACGCTTTTACATGATTACGATTAACACATCAATAGCAATAATAATTTCTTGCATTAAATATCATCGGCAAGATGTAAACTAATTATTATTATTAATTACAAAATTATTACTCACCAAATCTACTGAATAAATGAAGATTTCCGAACAGAGGCAATCTGCGGGGTCCAGGTATACTGTCGAATGGTTTTACCGCTTCGAATTCAGCGTTCTTTTCCGTTTGGATAGCAAAATTGCGTTTAAGAATCTTCTTGTGTGCGGGCAGATATATTCGGACAGCTCTCGAACTAGAACTCAACATAACTTTTCTGTTCTAGTAAAATAAGATAAAATACACATCTTAATGTATATACAGTGGAATTCAGAGCCGTCCTTAGGGGTATGCGGCAGGTGCGGCCCCACAGGTCCTCGCGCTTAGGGAGACCCTGTAGGGATGCCTCGCACACGGACACAAAATATTTTTTCTTTAATAAAATGAAGAAGGTATAATCGAAAAACTTTAATATAAATTTATGATTATATTTTTAAGAAAAAATAGTGGCCTTGGCATAAAATACAGCCACTGTTGGAAGAGGGACTTTCACCATTAATTTACCACCATTACTTTTGAAATTGGTTCAGTACTTCCAGAAATTACCCCTACACACAAACAAACGCTGCTCCTTTATAATAGCTAGGGCATGGAACCCTGCCCCTCCCCCCTTCGAGTCACAGTGTATAAATGAAAACTATTCATTTTATTGTTAGTATAGATAAGATAAAGTTAAGTGTCTGAAAGGAAAGGGCCTCGCAAAATCCTTGCACCGGACGTCACTTTAAAATGCCCTCCATAAAGACGGCTCTGAGTAAAATTTCCTTTTAACGAAGTTTCCATTTAACAAAGTTTTCTACTGAACCTTGATTTTGAACACCTTTAACATGTAAATTAATCTCCATATTACGAAAAATATTTTCTGTATGACGTAGTTTATTCCACTTTTGTGCATGCACAACATTAAATGGAAAGTTTACAGTTGTGATGAATGTATGAATTTATTTCCGCAAATTGGATGAACATAAATTTATTTATTTATTTATTTAATCATTTCGATTATTCGCTAAATGAAACAATTTTTTCACACTAAGATGAGCACTTGCTATTGCCACTCTGGACACACTCTCACACAAACACTCTGGAATTAACTGTAGGGTGAAGCCTTCGAAACAATAAGGAGATTTCATCTTCACGAACATGTTACAAAGCCCCACCAGTGGCCGAGAGGTTTTGACCTTTGTTTTAATGGTAGACGGCAGGTGCTGGGTTCCAATCCAATTGCGGCCGTCGGCCTAACCGTTCGGAGTTTTCGTGGTTTTCTTCGAACCTTGCGTAAATACGGGTTAGGTTCCCTTAGAAAGACTCCCACGAAGGGCACCCTCCCTGGGCCTATATCCCTAGCGTAGATAATCGGCCGACAAAAATATACACATGTTACAAATTAATGTTCGGAATAAAGATAATATTCGAATACGCGAAAATTTTAATGAAAAATGTATATAACAATTTAATAAAAATTTTTCGCCTTGATCCTAAGTTAATTACTTCCAAATTTTTAAACATTGAACTTTTACTTTTCTTTTTGTAATGTTTTAACATATTATTTTTAATTCCATACCCTTAATCAACCCTTTTTATTTTATTTTATTCTAGAAAACATCAACCTTTCAAAAAAAAAAAAAAAAAAAACTCTTTTGTTAAAAAGAAAATTCCATTATTTAATTTATTCTGCATCTGTTGCTTAATGTCTGTTATTTTCTTCTCTCAAATTGTTCGATTATCTAGAATTCCTCTTCAGTGGTTTTTTGTTTAAATTCAGGATACCAGTTGACTATGCGCGACCGTGAAAGAAGGTCTGGGGGAGAAAAAGACAGTCTTTATCCCGCCTTATAAAAAAGCCAACTGGCCAGTGAAACAACATGGAAGTAATAATATGAACATCATGTGAAACAACATCAATAATAGTAACAAAAATTCTGAATTTTCATGCACGAAGGAGAAGAAGCTTATTTTATTCTACATTTTACTTCTTAACGTATTAAAAAAGCTATTGTCGACATTTATTAATTATTATAGGTATAATTTCAATAAAAATATTTATAAAGCATAACTATATATTAATAAATAAATGTAACAACACGTGATTAGTCTTTTTTTTCTTTAAAAATAAATAATCATGTGCTGTTGTCTTTCTTTCAATACGTTGACGTATGTTATAATTGTTGGAACGTGAAATACATTCGTTGAGATTTTTAAAACATCTCTCATAAAAATATCAAGGCTTTTAAAATTTTATATAAAGTAACTTTTGTAGGGGAACTGTATTTAAAAATTAAAAGAAAAAAAAAAAAGATTTGTAATGAGAAACCTTCAAAAAGGGCGCCGCATTGGACTGCCCTACTGTACACTATTACATCAAGATCTGAATATTTTTTGGTTCGCCCTTAATTATCTAAATAGTATCAACTATAATCGTCGTTCAGTCTGTTCGTCCGTCCGTCTGTCGTCCCGCATATAACAGAGCAAAAACTACCCAACCAAATTATTTGAGATTTAAAATATATGATTATTGCATAATTTTGTCGAGTAATTTTAAATTTTATGAAAATTGGATGGATAGTTTAATTACAGGGACAATCAAAAGTATTCCATTACATTACGGTCAACATAAAAAAAATAGCTTTTATAACATTTTAATGATGTTACACTCTTTAGAATATAATGGAATTGACATGAATCTATGAAGTATATACTAAAATGTACATTGCGTACAATCTATGATGCAAAAAATATTTATTATTAATTTACAGGGCCACACAATAGTATTTTATTACATAATCGTATGCTGGAAAACATTGTTTGGGACGGGTTTTAGGTTTTAGTTATTTTAAACTGTTTCACATTTTATGAAATTGATATGCGTTGCTGATGTTTAATACAAGTTACTTCTTGTATATTTACAGGAACCCACAAAAAATTTCGACAACTATACTGTATCCGAAGTACTGTGCTATAACAGCAAGATCTGAATATTTTCAAAACTTCGTTATAGGACGAACGCACCTTATTTGCTACATTTCACATGCAATTTCCTACTTGTTGTAATAAAGGTGTTGCATATTTTTAAAAATATTTTTAAATAGACCTTTTAAAATACTGTATTTACTAAAGTATTTAAAAAGAATTATGAAATGCACGATACATAACCTAAACCTTTCGTCCGCATTGTATCATTTACACATATTTACTCATAAGTTATCAACAGCCCAACCTTGTTAATATCTTTTCTTTTTGGGTGCAACAAAACAAAAACAAGCACTATAAAAACATTATGAAACAATCACAATAACTGCAATAAAAAATATACTACACCGACCTGTTGCTTTATAATGAAAGTCGACTCGTCGGTATGTCTTCTTTTACTGGTGTTATAAAAATCGAGGTATCGGAATACATTGAACTAAAAACTAGTTCCCGAAGCTTATCAGAGATTTATGCTGTCGATGCAGTTGTTCAAGGTCAGGGACTGGCTTTCAAACGCTGGGACGGAAAGAAAGGCATTTACCCCCAGATAATGCCAATAGGCTCAGTACCGATCTTACATATGGGGATGCAGGAATGGGGAAAGAAACAACAGATAAGAGCCAACTGACTTGTAATTAAGAGAGGTTACCACATTGGCGCTTATTCGCTTCTTTCAGACAAACACTTTTTGGTATACGGGCCCTGAAGTAAGATAAGACGAATGATAATTTTTTCCCTCATTAGACATCTGTTTTCGCACTCTTTCCCGTCCCAATGATTCTTCAATGTCATGGTCATCAGTTACCCTTTCGAGAGGAATTCAACATCCTGCTCTGTTTTCACAGTACATATCTAAATAAAGAACCATTTTGTAGATATAGTTCCCATATGAAATATAACTAACCTCCGTAACGTTTTACAGCGTTAACGGGAATTATAATCCATTATGAATAACTTAAAAATATACGAAATGTATTACGTATAAATAAAATTACAAACATGCAAACATTTTTAGAACAATAGTTTTATTTTTTTTCACATCATTAATATTCTAAAATTCCATTAAGAGGTTTAATCAATTAACTCCCCACCCCCTTATTAATGTTAAATGTATGGGAATAAAATGCATTCGTATAGTAAATTAGAAAGTTCAAGTGCTTAAAAGGATTTGCACATTCGTATATTTAAACAAGTTGGAAATTCCACGTAAAGCGTGGCAAATGAGGTGCTTTCGTATGATAACGATGTTTTAAAAATATTCAGATCTTGCTGCTAGTAGATAGTACTTCGGATAGAGTATAGTAGTGAAATATATATATATTTTGTGTGTGTGTGTGTGTTCCTGTAAATATACAAGAAATAATTTTTATTACACCTCAGCGACGTATATCATACGCTATACTATCTACTTTCTTTTATACAGGAAATAACTTGTAGTATTCCTCAGCAATGTATATCAATCTCATGTTAAATAGTCAATATCAAATGTTAAATAGTCAATTACAATTATCGCACCAAAAACATGTTCTCCCTATACCATTATGTAATGGAATACTTTTGTGTGACCTTGTAAATCAATAAAAAATGCTTTTTGCACCACAGATTGTGCAAAATGTATATTATAATATGTATGTTCATAGAGGCATAACAATTTTATTGTGTTCGAATTAGTGTAGTCCATTAAAATGCAATTGAAACATTTTTCTCCATTGACCGTAATGTAACGGAATAATTTTGATTGCCCCTGTAATTGATCTATGCATCCGATTTTCATAAAATTTGAAATGATTCGACAAAATTATGTAATGATTATATATTTTAAATTTCAAACGATTAAAATGCATTTGAAACTTTTCATCTTATTCACCGTAATGTAACGGAATACCTTTGATTGTCCCTGTAATTGATCTATGCATCCGATTTTCATAAAATTTGAAATGACTCGACAAAATTATATAATAATTATATATTTTAAATTTCAAATAATTCAGCTGGGTAGTTTTTGCGTTGTTATATGCGGAAAAAAATCTCCCTAGAAAATTAACATTTTTGTCTTATTTATTTGTACTTTTCTTAACCCTTTCAGGGGCGGTGTTTGCAGTCTGCAAACACATAATATTACTGTTCCAATTGCGAACTGGCACCAGTAAAATTTTAAGACAATTTCGATTTTATAATATGCGCGAAAAACAGCTCTTGATTATTTTCAAATAAGTCTGTTCTTTTTTTGTGGTGTGAATCAATTATTTGAACATTTTTGAAACAGAAATACCTTGCCCCTGAAAGGGTTAAAGGATGTTTCAAAATTGTCAAAATATTTATAAAATATGTGTTTAATTTAATATTTTATGCGTTAAAAGCTAATGAGCGGTGATTAATATTTTAACCCTTCCAGATAAATTTCGACAAAAACATTTGCAACAATGAATTCCAAAAAATGGAGTGCATCTCACTATTTTGCGTTAAACGTTAGGTTCTCATATTTATCGCTTTTTAGGTGCGTTCGTAATTATGTAAATACGTAGCACCTATAGTGGTCGTTCAGTCCGTCCGTTTGTCCGCATATAACAACGCAAAAACAACCCAACCGAATCGTTTGAAATTTAAAATGCATAATTATTACATAATTTTGTCGAGTCATTTCAAATTTTATGAAAATCGGATGCATAGATCAATTACAGGGCCAATCAAAAGTATTCCATTACATTACAGTCAAAGGGGAAAAAAGTTTCAAATGCACTTTAATCGTTTGAAACTTAAAATACATAATTATTAAATAATTTTGTCGGGTTATTTCAATTTTTTTGATAATCGGGTGCATAGATCAATTACAAGAGCAATCAAAAGTATTCAATTACATTATGGTCAATGGGGATAAAGTTTCAAATGTATTTTATACGTTTGAAATTTAAAATACATAATTATTACATAATTTTGTCGAGTCATTTCAAATTTTAAGAAAATCGGATGCATAGATCGATTACAGGGACAATCAAAAATATTCCGTTACCTTACGGTCAATAATAGGTTTAAAATATTGATTTACTTTCGGAGATATTTTAAATATAAAAATGCATCAAACGTCTATATACTTAACCTTACGAAAGGGAATTCGGAAGCTGACTGACCAGCACCCTTAAACAATATTTTTCCCCTCCTGACTTTTTTAGTCCAGGCGAAATAAACATTTTACCTATTTAATTTAAATGCTTTAAGTGATAAATTAAAATAACATAAAAAGATTATAGCTTGACATGTTTCATTGCTCTTACGGCAACATTTTCAAAAGCAAATAAATGATAAAAAGAAATTTCTCGAAATAAACAGAAAAACACAAATCACGTGAACATGAGCATATAAAAATAAAACTGGAAATAAAAATGAATAAAAATATTTGTGAGCGTGAAATATTACAAATTATTGTCTTAAAAACCTTTGAAGCATTTCCTTCCATATTTTAGGTAGCTCCATGGAGGTAAATTCATTGCAAACATGTTTATTTCGAGAAATTTCTTTTTATCATTTATTTGCTTTTGAAAATGTTGCCGTAAGAGCAATGAAACATGTCAAGCTATAATCTTTTTATGTTATTTTAATTTATCACTTAAAGCATTTAAATTAAATTGGTATTTTAAAGTGATGTTTATATTATATGTAACATTTTACCTTTCAAAAATCGGGTGGAAGATTTTTTTTCTGATTTTTTCATAATTATGCTAACATGGATAAATCACGTTTTCGAATAAAAATTTCTCAAGTCTAAATTTTCTGTGGTCAAAAAACAACAAAATTTTGAGATTTTATTTTATTTTTTTTTTAATATCTCGAGATTCGTTGCCATAGCAAAATATTTGTCAGTTACAATATTAAATAGGACAAAATTCTGTATAATATTTCTTATTTACAACTTTTTTATACACTAAGTAGCAAGCGCAGTACGCCAAAATCCCCCCAAATGCCATTCTATTTAAAATTAAAGAGTATAAATAAGAAAATTTGTTTGTGTTTGTAGCTTTTGTATTGAGAAAAACTAATGCCTGAAAGTGAGGTACATATGAAATTATAAATAATAAACGGACATTAATATAATATAATAATTCTATTAGGTAGAATTGTTTAAAAAAAATAATAAATAAAAAAGGACATTTTTTTTTAATTTTCTTAAAAACCGTGAAAAAAGTAGTTAAGCCACGATTATTCAAATGTATTCATCGGATTTAACCGTGTATATATATATATATATATATAGATAGATAGATAGATAGATAGATAGATTGGTAGCAGTAAATTATTTATTTCAAGTTAATAGTAGGTTTTTTTGCATCCGTAGCAAACTCGGATTTTGGTGCCCGCTCTTCCTCTCTCACCCTGTTCAAAAAAAAACTTATCATGAGAATATTAATAAATCTGTTATAGCCGGATTTGGGAAATCTTTAGTATGTAATCATTAAATACGTAATCAGCTTTGTTAAACATTGATTCAATAAAACTTTGAAAATTTAAACGAAAGGAATCGAAATATATCCAGTTTTATAAAAGGTTTCCATCTTAGCAGGTATAATTGTTCACATATTTTTTTTTCTTGAAATAATAATAACAATAATAACTAGTCGTTGGAGGCCACCGTAATACTTACCCACAGGAGATGCATAACATAATATATGAAAACATAACATATGTAAACAGTTTATGAAATGCATTGCAATTCCAAAACAAAATATAAACGTATATTTAAGTATTTTTAACACATCATCATGCTCTATTAATGAATTTCTGATGAACCAATTTCGATAAATTACATGAAACGCCATACTATTCTAGTAGCACTGAAATGCATAAATGAAATATCCTTATAACTCTAAAAATAAATATCATATTCACTAACGGTTTCTTGCATCAAATTAAGTGTCTCATTTCCAATTAAAAGATATCTTTGAGTTGAAATTTGAATGAAATACAGGGTCATGAAAAATCAAAGAATGTGGAAAACAAGATTAGAAATTTCTCGACAACTAATAATCCGATCGATTTCGTTTTTTATGCAAAATTTGTGTCAATTTATTGCCTTTTACGTCCACTCCTTAAAATAAAAAAAAAATCGAAAATTTTTGTATACCTTTCATCAGAACGAATTTTTCGAGAGTCCGAAAAAATAGTTCCAAATAATCGAAGTTACTGATATTAAATAGGCTTCGTCCCATTCTTACATACTAAGCACATACAAAATTTCAAGTTTCTATCTCAATTTGTTCGGAAGATAGAGCGGTTACAGACAGACAGACAGACGGACGGACGGCAAATTTTTTTTTCTAAAAATATGTTTTTCAGTGTCCGAAACGTGTGAATCCGTTAAAAAAATCGATTTTCAAAACGATTGCAAGACTTACCCTATACTACGTATGATGGGTAAGTAATAATAATAATGATTCAATGGTAATTCAATAATTTCTAAATTTACAACTATGAGACTAAATTAGTCACCCGTAATATTAAACCTATTGAAGTGTTCATGTCTAATATCTTGCTTGCTTTTATTACTTTTAAATATATATATATATATATATATATATATATATATATATATATATAATACCATTAAAAGTAGACAAGATTCATCAATGGATTTTATCAATAAAACAAAAAACCAAAACGAAGAATTAGAATTGAATTGAATTATAATAAAATAAAAAAATAGTGTAACGAGTAAATCTGAAAAAATAAATAAATAAAATGAATGCAAATAGAATTTGTAGCTCCAAAAGCAGAATCATCAGGCCCCAAATGCTCTGGAACTACAAATGTAGTGTGCGGTTTCATCCACATATTAGCCATGAAATAGCAAAATAATACGTATTTGGGGCTACCAGCACACAAAAACCAAATTATTAAACAAGGAACAAAGATATTTTACAAAAAGGAGTTAAAAGTAAGTAAAAATAATAGTTATCCATAACAGACAAAAAAGATAAAGCTGAATGGAAATATAATTGAACCGGAGAAAAATAATTAATAATCGATATTAACATAAAATTAAATTAATAAAATAATTAAAATTAGAATTAAGAAATAACATTCATATTAACATATAACTTAAAATACCATTTTGTTACTTTAATCAGTAACATTTATTGTGACTTTACATGGTAAAAACTCATTATCTTAATATAGGATAATAAAAATTAAAAATAAAATGAAATAAAATAAAATAAAAATTAAAAAATAAAAATTAAAAAAATAAAATAAAATAGAACAAAAATAAGTAAAATAATAATAATAATAATAATAATAATAATAATAATAATAATAATAATAGTAATGATATTATTAATAATAATACCAAAAATTATATCAATAACATTAAAATTAATTTGATAATTAAAATATAGCTATTTAACTATAGATATAACTAGACAAATATCCATATATTGGTGTCAATTAAACAGTTTAAAAATTATGTTAAAATGAATAACCCACTCTCAATTATATATATATATATAATTTCGGAAAATTGTTTGGAGCGTTTTCTGAAATTAAAGTAGCTTCTTTAAAAAAATGCAACCAAATTTACAAAATTAAAAGTACGCAACGTTAGATAGCGACCTTAAATATCAAATGAACAACAACAAAATAATCATAATAATAATAATAAATAAAATAAACGTCAAAATTCGAGCTTGAATTCTAAAAAGAATGCTCCCATAGGTTTAACATTAGCATGCAAATGCTTTCCCGTGAAATTACACTAGTCATACGAACAAACTAGAATGCTAAACTTAAACCTATAGGAGCGTTCTTTTTTACAATTTCTCGCTTGTAATTTAATAGTTTTAAAAGGTCTTTTTTCTGTTTGAGATTACAATTGCTGATGGACAATTGCTGCTAGAATTCTAACGGGATTAGTGTTTACTTTATCTATTTTGGTTACTTTAGTTTTCTATTTTGATTACAGTTTTTATTTATTTATTTATTTATTCATTCATTATTTTTCTATAAAGTTACAATTGATTATTAATACGAAAATATATATTTGGAATAAAAAAGAAACATATAGTACAATATTTAAATATATTTCTGAGTAAAACTTGTTCTAAACATTTTTCAGATATTTTTTATGATCTTACTATGACTAGACTTAATCTTTTCAAAATAAATTTACTAAAAAACCCCTAAAACTCAAAATACTAATATCAAATGGTAATAAATTTTTCTAATCACATATTTAATAAAATCAATGCAAATTCTATAATAAATGATAAAATCTGAAAATTTCCTATAAATAATATTCAAATATCAAAAACTTCAAAGTATTCAATAACTATAGGAAGAAAGATATTTAACTATAATTCGTTCTTAAAAATACTTCTGATGATAGTGCTTTCCCCTGCAAATGCAATGACCCCTCTCTACACAAATACATTAATAATGATCATGGGCATATTATTACTGGAAATCTAAATACTGTATATGACTTAACACTGAAAAAATTAATGGGTTATGGTACTAAATATAGAATTACATTCAAATAAAACATTAATTCTGTAATAAAACAATTTACTTATGATATATATGTGAGATATTGAGTGATTAACTTATGATTTAAGCAAAACTAATATTCTTGAAAGTATAAAAAGGTTTAATAGACATAAAACATGTACGTAACATTCAAAGATAATAGTAGAAATGAATAATATTCAGTATAAATAAGCTTCCCTGAGTTTAGCATTAAAAATCCATCAAACTCGTCGCATCGCTGAAATCTATAAAACACCTCGTTCTTTTCACGTATCATCACATGAGTCTCATTTGGGATATCACGTTCATTAAATCATTGAGATTATTATCTTTTATTGCTGAATACGTCATTCTTTAATCCCACATATATATTTTTATTTATAAAATTGCAATATATTGTAACAAACCTATTGAATGTTTCAATCAATGGAAAATTTTAGTTATTGATAAATTAACTAAGACTTTAAAATACAATATTTCACATCTGGATTATATAAATACAAAGCATCTTTTCCAGCAAATCACTAAATTGCAACAAAACTGTAATAACTTATGTTGACAAATCTCCAAATAATTATGCAATTATATATAAATCCTATTATCATCAACTGCTTAAATCTAGTATATCTTCTAATAACACATTCCAAAAAACTAATGATAACATAATTGTAAACAATCGTAAAATTAAAGGCTTTTATGAATTATTAGACATTAACTCTACTAACTTTAAATATCCTTAACTAGTTCTTATACTCAAATTTGATAAGAATCCTGTTAAATTTAAAACAGTTACAATTAGTTGCAATACTTATAAAAATGCTGCTAACAAACTTCTATTAACAGTTCTTAATCAAATATATAAAATTACAAAAACCAGTGATAATAATAAATACTACAAAGAATAGTTATGAATTGGTCAATATTATGAAAAATCTTAAATATATAAAAAATATAACTGCATATGACTTCAAAGATCTTTCTAATAATATCGATTTATTAGATTTACATAATATAATAAATGCACTTAAAAAAAAATCAACATGATTTGGATCGATCAATGAACATTGAAACTGATTATTTTCGTACTTTAACTAATTTCATTATCTAAGGTACACTGGGGTAATAACGCCACATTGAGGTTCTACCAATTTTCAGGGCTCAGTTTTAGTTTGTATTTTTCAAACAAATATATAATTTGATACAGCAACTTATTTACTATCTGTATAAAAAAAATAATTTAACAGATATGTATTCATAAAATGTAATGGCGTGATTTCTTGACCAATGTTATTTGGCGTTATTACCCACCTATATGGGTAATAACGCCATGCAAACAAAACTATGAAATAAGATGGAATAATGGCATGTAGATTGTCCAATTCTAAAAATACAAACTCTACAAACTTAGAAATTGATAAATTACATTCTAAGCTATTGAAAATGTTCAATTTTTTGTGTAAGAAAAATAAAGGTGTCGTGTGTGTGTGTGGGGGGGGGGAGTTTGTGGCAAAAGAATATCAGACCGTGAGCTTCTTTTTGCTTAAAAAGGACCGCTTAAATAGAATTATTAGAAACATTGCACAGTTTTAATTGTGTTTATTTGAATCAGTATTTAGGATGTAGCTCGGGCACTGTACGGAATCAACCGGGGTATTAATGCCAAGGATTGGCGTTATTACCCCGTTATAGTTATTGAGATGTACATTTTAAATTACAAATTATCTCGAGAAGTTATCCAAAATCTTCAACAATATTTTGAAAGTCCATGAAATGTATTACAAATTTATGTAATTAACAAAATATTTCCGGGTAAAAAAAAATAGTCTTTACATCACAAAACGTATCTCGCAAATTTTAGATCAAGCGTTAATTTTAGTTGCTTGTAAAAACAATAAGACCTGAAAATGAAGCAAATTAACTTGAAGCTGTTTTTTGCGATTTATATGACTCAAAACCCTTCTGTGCAGAGTACATGAGTGTCATTTACCAGATTATTTCATAATTATGCAAAATATTACCCCGCCTGGCGTTATTACACCAGACCACCTTATAATAATTTTATAATGCAAGATAACATAATATATATACAAAAAGTTGGTATACCACAAGGTGGTTGTACATCTAGTATATTATCTGACTTATATCATCATGAATGTAAATATTTTGATAATAAATTACATTTATATCGATATATTGATGATATAATTTTAATAGATACTGATAATACCAGTATATCTCAATTCCCAGTTGATTATCCATCTAATCTAGAAATTACAAAACACCTGCTTTATAGTAATGCCATTAACTTTTTAGATCTTAAAATTATGTTAAAGGAAAACAAATTAATAACTGATATTTATGATAAACGGAATGAGTTTAATTTTAAAGTTAATACATTTACTAATTTTAAATCCTATCTTCATAATTCTGTATATCGTAATATAATCATTAATCATTTATATAGAATAAAATGTTTATGTTTTTCTCATTTAATTAATGCAAATATTAAAAAGCTTGTTTATGATGCTATAAATAATGGTTTTCCTAAAAAAATCACTTATTCTTTAATTTACAATTAGTTGTTACATGATTTAAAAATTAATTAACTTTTTGCGTAAAAATGAACCAAAAAATTAATAAAACATAAAAATAGTAATAAAAAATTAAAAATGTAAAAAAATATTAAAAAATGCTTATAATAGGATGGTTAGATGGGTAGATGTTAGAGTACGGAGGAGGGCGCTATTGTCTGGATAAAACGCAAAGGTTGTTTTATATTTTTTAAAAAATTGAGAGAGGGAAATGCATTAATTAAATTGGAACAAAGTTTCTATGGAGTTTAAATAACACCAATATATGGATTATTGTTTAGTTATATCAATTACATTAAAATAATTTTATTCATTTACATTATTAAATTGCACTTCACTTTTAATAAATGAAAGACCTATAATACTACTAAATGTATAGGGTACATATATTAATTATCTATTTTTTAATCTTTTACATCCTAAATTAAGAAATTGGTTTTAGCCTAGCATAGTCAAATTAAATGTTATTGATTTAAATATTAATAGGGAAAACTATGGTGTATGATATAACAAATTTAATATAGGAGGAAATATGGTGTATGGTTTATTTTTTCTGTTATCACTTTACTCTGCTTTTA
Organism: Maratus speculifer; assembly: GCA_964019185.1. Classification (NCBI taxonomy): domain Eukaryota; kingdom Metazoa; phylum Arthropoda; class Arachnida; order Araneae; family Salticidae; genus Maratus; species Maratus speculifer. The sequence goes on from OZ025289.1 coordinate 184,926,129, forward strand.
ATTTATTTATTAATTTATTATTATCATGTGTACGATAATTATTTTTTATTTTTTCCCTTTTCATTTTTCATTTTTCATTTTTCTATCGAATTTAGTAATTTTGTTGTGCCTTGTTTTTAATGTTATTTCTTGATTGAATTTTGGTTTTATGTGGATTGGTAGCCCCAAAATCGTATTATTTTGCTTTTTCATGGCTAATACGAAGATGAAACCACACACTTCTTTTGTTAGTTCCAAAGTATTTGGATCTTGATAATTCTGCTTTGGTTCAACAAATTCCATTTGTATTCATTTTATTTATTTATTTAATTTTTTCTCATGTTCAATATGGTTTTTTTCTATTAAATTCAAATGGTTCATATTATAATATAATTAATGGTTACATATACATATACATACACATACGCATGTAAATATATATATATATTAACCGAAAAAATGTAAAATGCGTAAAATCTTTAAAAAAGAGAATTGTATTATTTAAAGCGGAATATATTTCGGTTCTTTTTCGGTTTTCAAGATTTTATTGAATCAATGTTTGACAAAGCTGATTATGTATTTATTGATAACACACTTAAGGGGGCTCAGGGGTTGAAAACTTTTCAAAAAATCGATTTCTTTAATGATCTAATTTGATTATTCATTGAATTCTTAACTCAGTGCAAAAAACCGCATAAAAATATTTGCATTTTTAACGGAGTTATAAACATTTATGTATCAACACTTTCATAGCCGCATCCATATAACTTTAAGTCGCGTTTTCTCAAAACTTGATTTTTGATGACTAACACCAAGATTTAAAAAAAAAAACTATTTGGTGGAATGGCTTAATTTTTTTTCATGCATATAACATTATTATCTAGATTATGAATTAATATATTTTAGATAGTTTAATATTTTGAGTATTTTTAATGGAAAAAAGTTGTATTTTTTAGGGGGGGGGGGTTAAATTTTCAACTTTGAGAGATTTTTTAATAATTTTTTTTAAGTGATAGTTATATCCTTAATTCATAATCTAGATAATGATGTTATATGCATGCAAGAAAAAAAAAATTAAGCCATTCCATCAAATTGGTTTTTTTTAATCTTGGTGTTAGTCGTCAAAAATCAAGTTTTGAGAAAACAAGACTTAAAATTGAAATTATATGGATCCGGCTATGTAAATATTGATACGTAAATGCTCCGTAAAAATAACTCCGTTAAAAATGCTAATATTTTTATGCGGTTTTTTGCATTGAGTTAAGAATTAATTGAATAATCAAACTAGATCATAAAAAAAATCGATTTTTTAAAAAGTTTTCAACCTCTGAGCCCTCTTAAAATTTTCAAGATCCGGCTATTACAAATTTATTTAAATTCTCATGGTAAATTTTCTTTTTAAGAGGAGGGGCAGAGAGCTCCAAAACCCGTGATTGCCACGTGTGTGAAAAAGGGTCCTGAAACACATTATTTACTGCTACTAATATATTGAGGGTGACATACGTGATTAAATCTGTGGGAAACATTTGAATAATCGAGGCAAAACTACGTTTTTCACCGCTTTTATGAAAATTGAAAAAATGTCCTATTTCTGAAATAGTGTACTGCTCTTGCTATTGAGTGTATAAAAAATTGTAAGCATGAAAGTTATAGAGAATTTTGTCCTGTTAAATATTTTAACTGAAAAATAATATGCTACGGCCACAGGTCTCAAAATATTTAAAAAATATATATATTTTTTTAATTTATTGTTTTTTGACCACAGAAAATTTAGTCTTCAGAAATTTTGTTCGAAAAATTGTTTTTTCCATGTTGATATCATTATAAATAATTCAGAAAAAAATCATGTAAAATATGACAGTTAGTTATATTATAAGAATAATGTGTAAGTTTTTTTTTTTTTTTTTTTTTTTTTTTTCTTTAACGAGTTTGAGAAACAAATTCACGTCAATTTTAAGGCGGTTTTGGAAAAAAAAATCCCCGTTCAATAATTAAAAAAATTTGCACATTGGCATGCTTTGGAATATATTTTTTTTCCTATAAAGGAATTAAACCTGAAGTTATAAGCTACTGTTGTCTCACAACATTTTAAAAGCTGAAGCGTCCGGAAATTCTGTGCAAAATGTCATTCTAGATAAAATTCTGTTTTTAATTAATTCCGAGAGAAAAGAAAAAAAAACGAAGAATCGGAAAGCTATTCGATATCATTGTTTCTGAATAGCATCTGTTAGTCTCATGCGTTTCAGACCAAAAACGAATTCACAAATATATCAGATAATAGATCTTTTGGATTTCAGAACAATCTTAACACAGAATAATTTTAGCTTAATGCTCCAATTTTATTATTTTTAAATATTTATTTTTAATGTAATTTCGAGATTCAGAGTGAGAACAAACTTGCAATTTGACAAGTAGATAATAAAAAAAAATTCCATTACATCTCAAACTCTAAGTAATAGTATTTAATAATTAGCGATTTTTCTCGTTATAAAGACATTACTACAATTCACAATAAATATCAATCAATTTTCATTTTATCATAAATTATGTTACAGATTATAGATATTACTTGTTTTTTAAAGTTTTCTTTTTCAATTTAAAATTTCATATGATAAAATAAAAACGCATGTTTAAACAGTTTAATGATTTCTAAATATTACTTTTTAATTTTTATTAGTTTTTTTACTTATTTAAAATATCTTGCAGGTCTTAAATGAAAATCTTTTTCTTTAAACTAGCGTAGTCCGAAATCTGTGGGGTTTCTCTCTCTCTCTTTTAATCATTGAAAGTATTTCTCTAAAATATTCAATGCAATCATTTGAGTACACTGGAATTCATTTTAGAGCAAAATTAATAAGTCAAGATTCCATTTATTAGCACACTACTTTTAAATTAGATATCACAATTTTCTAGATTCATGTACAGTTTTTGACTCCTCTCACTCAAAGAAATGTTTTGGGGTAAAAGCGTCTGATAATAAAATGAAATACACATTGGAAATTAAAGTCTAGTTAATGTAACTCAACGCCTTAAGGGTGTTCTTAACTGATCCGCTCAACAAGCGAAAAACGTTTTGACACATTTACAAATTCATTTTTTAACAGAAAGTTATAAAATTTTAATGTCTGACTATGAAAGCGATTTTGAATTGAACTTATTTTTCCATTTTATGATAATTAAATTACTTGTCGAGTTATAAGCTATTTCGATGACGCAATCACCCGTTTTTTTCTCCTTTTCGACCGGTTTTTCTGCATTCGTCGGGAAATAAGCTCAAAAGTGTCAACTTTGAAGACTTGTTATGAAAAATCTATTGTGTTTTTTAAAAAACAAAAGACTGAGTGCAATTAGACAGTTTCTGAATAATAACACCTGCTATTTTCATGCATTTCCGAACAAAAATAAATTAATGTATGTGTCACAAAGTAGCCCTTTTTGATTTAAGAACGCACTTAAGTGTACTTTTCTTATTTTCTCTGAAATTAAGATAAATTCTATAAATATTATGACATGTGAAATTACTTGGACGCAAGTTTAAAAACATTAAAACGTTTATATATAAAAATTTGATTCAATCCATAAAGATTTATAGTTTACAATGACATTTAGTATTCAGAAATTCACTCTAGTTTACTATAGAAATGTCAAAAGTGTTTTTATTTTTTTAACAGATCGCCAATGATGGTGCGAGAAATACATTCTGCATTTAAAATATGAGATAAAGTAAATAAAATGAAAGTAAAATAACAATACATAAAACTGAGCATAAATTTGGTAATAATTTCTGTATTTACAAATTCATAGTGTTTGTTTTTTACTGAAATCTCAATGTAAAATATGCTACTTCCAAATTATGTATTTCACACAAATAATTTATTTTAACCAGTTTATTTTATTTGAAAAATTAAAAGTTGTCAAATTATAGGTACAATAACTCAAGTAAAAGAAAAGATGAGATTGATGCGTGGGAATATGAGAAATCTTAAAGGAATCTATGCTGTAGTTTAAATTTTATTAGCTATTGCCAGTGTAGTTATTTTCAAGAAGCAAGAAGCAATAATTAATCTTAATAATAAATCCTAATTTCACTCAATTTTAATAATAATATATAAAAATTATCTTAATAATAAATCCTAATTTCACTCAATTTTAATAATAATGTATAAAAATTATCTTAATATAATAATTTAAAAAAGATAATTTAGTTTTAAACAGAAAGTGTTTCAATTTCCATTCAGGTTTAAAGGACAGCATTTTAAGAGCCTTCCATAAAAAGCAAATACTGCAAAATAACAGATAAAGCAACACGTGCATTTTTGCGGAAGTTAAAATGATTATTTCTAGTTGCTAAAGCAAAGAGAACATGTGGCAATTACCATCAATATCCTTTAGCTGAAAAGGGACCATCTCTGGCAAAGAATTTGCGTAAAAGTAAAGAGTTCTCAACCTCTTTATTATTTCCGGCAACCATCTAGTTAATGAGATAGTTGACGCACCGTGTCACACCTTTGATCGATAGATATGTGGATTTGGGACATTCCCATGCCAATAAGCAGAGTATGAAATAAAATATGTCACAAAATATGCTGGAACAATACTTTATAATATACTCTTTATGGGAATCTACAAGGGGGAAGGCCGTATTTCACTCTGGACTTAGAATCTAATTAATTTTTTCTTTTTATCAAATAATTTTAAAAGAAAATTAGTTGGATGTGCCAATCCCAAAACTTTCTTCTATCACATACGTACATTTTAATATTTGAAAAAATAGTTACTTATGTTAATTCTTTAATAAATTTAATTCAATACTATACCAACTTTTATTTTCATCTTAAATTTCTGCTTCAGTCAATTAATCGGAGTAATAAAGAATATTGCCCAGTTAAACTATGGCATTGAGCTCTCAGGCGCGCACAGTGGCGCAGCCAAGGGGGTGGTTTTAGGGTTAAAACCCCTCCCAGAGCTGAGAAAGATCACTATAATCGCTGCTTATACGATTGAAATCCAAACTTAATATTTAAAAGTTTTGGCGCATTTCGGAATCCGCCACTTTATTGAATCAGATTTCATTTAATAAAGTGATTCAATTAAATGGCGAAAATTCTACTTAAAATTGTGAAAGTGCATATTACATGAATCAGTTAAGTAAAAATTGATTACTTGAACTAAATTACTTTTCTTAGATGCTTCATGCTAAAAAAAAAAAAAAAAAAAAAAAGATTTCCGGCCACACAGACGCTTTTTGAGTTTAAGTATTATACAGTAAATATTCTAATTAGTACTGATTCTATTAACCGACGATTCAAATAACCTTTATCAGAAACTCAAAACCCCCCTTAGAACCGAATTCTGGCTGCGCGTACTAATTGTACATTACAGCCTTATATTTCCAAGGGTTAATTCCAATCCAAAAACAATTTAAGGAGGGAAAACAGCTCCCCCCATTTCTCTCTTTTTATATTTAATCATTGAATCCCCTAAACTAATCAAGGACATGCTTTATCATATAAAAAATCTATATCGAAAATTCAGAGCAAATCGGAAAATTCTTAATTAAAAACCCATTTATATAATTTAAGAGGAGTTATCCCCATCTTTTATAATTAACCATTAAACATCCAAAACTGTTCATAGATTTGAAAGAAATATGATAATTCTGCATGAAAAACCAATTTTTATAAATTAAAGGGAGGGCATATAAAACCCCCGTTCCCCATGTTTATACTTATCTAATGAATACCTAATACCAATCATCGAGAAGCCTCATCAAAATGATCCTATATCAAAAATTTTGAACAAAAACTGATAATTCTGCTTGAAATACCCATTTATATCAACTAAGGGGAAGGGCATGAGCCCCCCGTTCCCCCTCTTATACATATCGAATGAACTCCAAAAACTAATCAGGGAAGCGCCTTAATAGAATATACCTATACACAAAATTTCAAGTATATGGGATATTTTTATCAAGAGTTATCGCGTTATGCACGCACGTACGCACGAACGAACGAACGTACATACATACAGAACGGACGAGCAAATAAGTTCTCAGGCTATGATAGCCTGTGAGCTAAAAACGAATTTCCGTCTCTGCACGAGCCGATGAACAATAGAATGATCGGCAGTTTTTTTTTCAAATTCAGGGAGGACCTACTTGCCATGCCAAAAAATAATCATACACAAAAATTTTAGTTCAGTTTTAGGCATAAATTCATACACTTTTAGGCAGGCACGTAGCCAGGGAGGGGGCTAAGGGGGCTGAAGCCCCTCCCGAAAGTTTGAAAAGACTTTTAAAATTATCTCCATGATAATAAAGTAAGTTTTGTTGGTTTTTATCTTCCATGATATTAAAATCAATTGCATTTTTAGTTATTGATTTATTCAATTACAGTTACGTAATCCTTTATTATATCGGTTATTTGAATATATTGATTTTTAACAGATATTTAAACACTAAAAATATAACTTCTTTTTAAAACGCACTTTTAACTATCTTTATGCGCTGTAAAACTCAATCAAACGTAATTCCGTATCATTAATTTGACTAAGAAAAATTAAGTATAATACAAATATGGCATATTAAATAAGGAGGCAAATATAAAACATTCACTTGTATGTTATTATCTCCATTATTTTTCTCTATCTTCATGCATATAAAGGAAACTCAGAGCGGCTAATGTTAAAAGTTTTGCAGAGAAAGGATCTAAAAACTTTAATAGCCGCCTATAATGTAAAATCGCGTGAAAAAAAAGTATCTTTGATAATGATGTTATAACTGTAAAACGCTTTTTATTAAAAAAAACTTTAAGATTTTATTTTTGAAAAGTATAGGTGCGAAGAAAAACAATATGGCATGGAGAAACCATTAAAGATCCCATGACGCAGGGGTCGGAGCATATAGGACAAATGTTACTATTCTAACCAGTTTCTTTTAACATTAATCGTCTCCATATATTTCTATTTCATCTCTCATAAAAATGTCCCTTGAAGATTTTTGATAAAAAATACTGGTAAGAACAACAAAATTTGTCCTATATGCTCCGACCCCTGCATGACGGCACCCCCCAGTCTCTTCATTAACCAACTTTTCTGCGAATTGTTTGCATATGAATCTTTAATAGCAAGAAAATGGGCATAAAGTAGCTGGTTGGAAATTTTCTTTGTATTTTATAGAATTATCAATTTTAAGGATGGCAGTTTTCCATAGTGCTATCGAAAAAGTTTTCTAGCCCATCAGCACACGTATTTGGATAAAATGTACCCAATTACATTGTAAAGCCAATCTACAGATGTAGACAGGTGTGCTGACGGGCTAGGGTTTGCTATTTTTCAGTAAAGGGACATTTTCAGTGTTGTCCAGGAACATAGTAAAAATTTAAAAAACAATAATGACTCATATTAAGTTAGATTAATTTTAAACACGATTATTCAAATCGGTAAATTAATTATAACAGATGTAAAATTTTCAAGGAGGGAAAAAAATCCGGGCCAGGATTCGAACTAGGGATGTATTGGCTGAAGCCGCCAATGCTCTTCCAACTGAGCCATCCCGGACGAATTCTGGCCCCACCAGTGGCCGAGAGGTTCGGACCTCTCAACTGGTAGACGGCAGGTGCTGGGTTCGAACCCAATCGCGGCTGTCGGCCTAACCGTTCGGAGTTTTCGTGGTTTTCTTCGAACCTTGCGTAAATACGGGTTAGGTTCCCTTAGAAAGACCCCCACGAAGGGCACTCCCCCCTGGTCCTGTATCCCTAGCGCAGATAATCGGACGTCAAAATCAACCAACCAACCAACCGGACGAATTCTGGAGGACTTTTTTCACCCAAACGATCGTAGAATTTGGTCTGATACAATGGGTCAGCTCAACAGAATAAATCGAAGGTCAATATGTGGAACTGCAGAAAAGCGCTGCATACGAAATTATCTTAGATTAATTTCAAACACGATTATTCAAATCGGTAAATTTACATCTGTTATAATTAATTTACCAATTGAATAATCGTGTTTGAAATTAATCTAAGATAATTTCGTATGCAGCGATTTTCTGCAGTTCCAAATATTGACCTTCGATTTATTCTGTTGAGCTGATCCATTGTAACAGACCAGATTCTGCGATCGTTGAGGTCATTTGGGTGAAAAAAGTCCTCCAGAATTCGTCCGGGATGGTTCAGTTGGAAGAGCATTGGCGGCTTCAGCCAATACATCCCTGGTTCGAATCCTGGCCCGGACTTTTACATCTGTAATAATAACTCAGTTTACAGCCATAAGTTTGATTGAAATGGAGTGTATTCTGAGTTAAAAAAAAAAAAATATCAAATACAATATTTGGGTCTAAAATAAACTTTTTGAGCCGAGGATTAAATGACAGAAAATACAGCATTTTGTCAATTGGCTAAATAAGATGGAAGCAAAAATATTAATGACTGTTTGTGGAATCTTTTATGTAACTATAAAATATGATATGAAATGGCAAAAATAATTTTTCAGACGTGTACCATTTTTTAAATTGCAAAATCCTAAAACAGCACCATGGGTGTACTAAATCTTGAATTGACTTACTTTAAATCAATTTCAATTATATCAATTTTTTTGGCAGCAAGTATTGTTTAAAAACTAAAGTTACGGAATGTTTCGATGTTAGTGTTCGGAACAATTTGAATCTGGTGGGAATTCGTCAAATACTCGATATGAGCCTACAGCATGGCAAACAACTCAATTCGAAATCATTCTATGTAACTAGGAATGACTTAGATGATGCCACGAAGAGAAAAATTTTTGATTCCATTTTATTTTCCAAGTAACCATACAGTTCTACAATAACTGCTGAGAAGAAACAAAAATAAGAGAATTGGATAAAAGATTCAGAAATAGTATTTCCTTTTCTTACATATTCCAAAACGCATTTACTGTAAAAAAAGTAATATTACAACAATGTGATGAATTATGTCTTGATATGCATACATGCGTCGCATAGGCATATGACGAAGAAGCCAATAAGTTTGGTCATGCTAGCGGGGTTCATTCTAGAATTCTTCAGAGTATCTAAAAATTAGATACGTCCACTGTGAAGTCATCGATTAAATCTTGTCTCGTCCAACAACATGCTGATTCCCGTCATTCGAAAGTATCATGGACTTTTAGCCCTTTCCGGCACGGATAAATTCTGTTAGTAAAATGAGAAATTATCTACTGACACCAGAATTTACATACGACTTTTTTAGAAATTAAGAATGCCTTAATGTAAGCTTTCATTATAAAAGCAAAATTTTACTAACCCCTTCGCAGCGGGAGCATTTTACGAAATCTTTTAATGTTTTGTCACCGGTTTTTAAAAACAGAAATTATATCCTTATTGAATTGAGAAAATGCTTCGATTAAATAAGGCAAATTTTACAGTAAAATGTTATTGGTGGAGATAAACAACGATTCTTAAGCCTTTTGCGGCACATATACGTGTCGCTCTCGCTCGTCCCTAAGGGGTTAAAATATTATTGGTGCCATTTACAAATTTGGAATTAAAATTAGATATCCCAGACGGGGTTCACTGTGCCGGAAAGGGTTAAAACAGTGAAATTAAAAAAAAAAAGATCTAAAAGCAAATTTAGCTTTTCAAGAAGCAATTGCATTGCATTATATACCCTAGAAAACAAAAGAAAATGACTTCTCCGCATTTGTTACTCAAAATTTATCAAGACGCATGAAAACATATTAACTTTTGTTGAGATACTCGAAAAACATATGGAAGATTTCTTCAACTGCTGGAGCTTTTTTAGCAGTCAGGGAGAACAATGATTTTTTCATAAGCCTGTCTGTTTGACAAAGTCATAGTGAATTCTTCAAGAAAAATCTCGTTACATGATATCAGCTGTAATTCATTGTAAAGAAGGCCTAATTGTTTTACATAAATACATAGTAAAATGCAGAAGAAATCTTTTGTGAGATATTTTATTGTGCATCAAGACATCTTCCAAACTGAAATAAAAATCCCAAGACTAACATTTAGACAGACAACATGTACAAACTCTCAAACTACATTCGCTGACAATTATTACAATATCACCGTCTTTATTCCTCATGTAGAAAGTTTTATTCAAAATTTAAATTATCGATTCATTTTGAATGAAAACATTCTAAGAAATTCCCAGTTACATCTTCCAGAATTTGCTTCATTGGAAAAGCAAGCAAATTAGAGAATCTGACGCAATATTTTCAGGATAACATGTCAATGTAGCTGATGAAAACTAAACATGAATAAGGGTGCAAGCGAATTGCTAATGTTGATATCAACACAGAGGTCCTAAAAGTTTTAGTTCTGTAATGTGACATACTGCAATAATATCAAACACTTGCTGACAGTCTTGGTTGAAAACAAAGTAACAATAGTCAGTGCTGAAAGATCCTTGTCGGCAAAGAAAATAATTAAATTTTTGCCTCAAAGCTTTATGGCCGAAGAGAGACTGAGTAGCTTTGCAGATTTCCATTCATTGCGACCTTACAATAGATCTTGATAAGTTAATCAGGATCATGACTAAGAAAAAATTATGATGATTGCTTCTGTTGCACTAGCAAATTTATCGTACCAAAAGTATCATTTATAATTATTATAATCAGAGAATCTGAAGTACAAATATAATTTTTATGATTACATATGACTCTAGCAATTAATTTTTCTTCGAAAAAAATGCGTGTAATTGATATAACGTATGTATCAATCGTTTCAAGACCTCGCACTCGTAATGTCACACTCTCGCACGCTAATATTAATCGTGTGTTTTAAATCAATAAATATTATTTTTTTGCATTTCAATATTTTTTAATGTTTTTCTCATAGGATACTTGAGGCTCATCTCAAACATTGTTAGTTTGTGCTTTTTAAGTTTCGTGAAAGTTTTTTTCTAAAAACTTTCTGGTTTTCGAAGCAATTTAGAAATTAAAAGTGCTTTAGAAAGTCAAAAATTGCAACAGAAATTGAAAAAATTAAGTATGAAGTAACAATATTTGACATAATTATCAAGTATCCCATGCAGATAACACACTTTAGGTTAAGCCTTGAATATTTTTAATTTTTTTGCTGTAAAATATACAAACTACTTTTATAAGATCAGAATTAATTCCAAAATTGAGCCCCTCCCGAAAGGAAATCCTGGCTACGGGCCTGCTTTTAGGTGGTGCAATATTGAAAATGGAACAAAAATCGCGATTGCAGCGCCCCCTTCCGACGGATTTTTTTTCAAATTCAGGGAGGACCAACTAGCCATAGCCATGCACTTACACAAAAAATTTGGTTCAATTCGATGCAAAACTTCATATACTTTTGGTCGGTATAATATTGAAAATGGCACAAAAATCACAATTGCAGCGCCCCCTTCCTGCGGATTTTTTTCAAATTCAGGGAGGAACAACTAACCATAGCCATACACATACACAAAAAATTTGGTTCAATTCGATGCATAACTTCATACACTTTTGGTCGGTACAATATTGAAAATGGCACAAAATTCGCGATTGCAGCGCCCATTCCGGCGGAATATTTCAAAATTGAAGGGGGACCTGCTTGCTACAGCCAAAAACAAAAAATTTGATTCAATTCTATGCACATCTTCATACATTTTTTGATGGTAGAATGGCGACATACGGACACACTCACAGACATAAACACAGACATACACACAGACATACAGACGCACACACAGACACACGACAGACGGACATTTTGTTAAAACATGTTTTTTGGAATCTCTGACTCCTAAACGTGTAAATCCGTCGAAAACCGGAAGTCGAAAAAAAATTTCTATTACAATACTTTCATTTATTGAAGATAGAAGAAAGTAAAAGAGAAAGAAAGAAAAATGAAAAAGGAATCGAAGAGTTATTTTTTCCTATGTGACTTTAAGTAATTTAATTCTAAAACAAACAAACAAAAGAACGATCGCTTTTTCGTCAGGGGAGTGGGCCTCCCTGCATTAAAGATCATACTTTATTTAGCTTTAGTCTGCTGTTACGTTCATGTTGAATTCAGATGCTTTTCTCCGGGAGGGATTTCTGTGGCTCCGGGGGGGGGGAGGCGGTCATTATAGATTTCTGGGGGGAATTGCACGTTTTGACCATTAAAGCACAAAATATCAAAATTTCCGGGGGGGGGACATTTTACTTTTTAAAAAGAAAAACAAATCTTCTGACGATTATCAATCTTATAGACCAATAACTCTTCTCCCAATATTTGGAAAAATATTAGAAAAAATGCTTTTGAAACGAGTAAATTATTTCTTATCACACTCACAATCTCTACAATCATCTCAACATGGTTTTGAACAAGGTCGTTCAACAGAAACGGCATTACAAGATCTTTTCTCTAATATAGAAATCAAATCTCAAGAAGATAAGTATATCTCTTTAATTTCTATAGATTTTCAAAACGCGTTTGATCGCCTGCCATGGGACATAACTATAGAAGAACTTGAACTTTTAAAATTAGACAAACCCTATCTTAATCTGTTTAGGTCATTTTTAACATTAAGAGCAGCCTACTATAATTGGCAATCAAATTCACTACATTGGTTTGGCAGGGGCTGCCCACAAGGCTCCTGCCTGGGACCCTTTCTTTGGAAAATCTTCTTAAATAAATTACTAAAACTTCTTAACCCTTTCAGGGGCGGTGTTTGCAGTCTGCAAACACATAATATTACTGTTCCAATTGCGAACTGGCACCAGTAAAATTTTAAGACAATTTCGATTTTACAATATGCGCGAAAAACAGCTCTTGATTATTTTCAAATAAGTCTGTTCTTTTTTTGTGGTGTGAATCAATTATTTGAACATTTTTGGAACAGATGTACCTTGCCCCTGAAAGGGTTAAAAGACATCGTTATAAAATAATAGCCTACGCCGATGATATACTATTAGTAATCTCAGGCTCCACAAGGAGAAGCTTAGAAGATTCGGCAAATCATGCTTTACAACTCATCAGCGACTGGGCAGATGTTAATCGTATGTCAATCTCTTTCGACAAATGCTCAGTACTTCATCTTAAAAAGCCCAAATCTCTAAAACGTCCACCAATTTTTAAGATAAGAAATAAAAATTTAAAATCAAATCCAACATTGCTTTATTTGGGGGTTACCTTAGATAGTAATCTTACTTTTCTTCCTCATCTTAGAAATAAGAAAATTGAAATATTAAAAACTATTCAAAATCTTTTCAAATTCTCTTCCTCGTATCGTCTTCCAAAATATATTTTAAAAGTGTGGTATCAAACAATATTGGAGAAAAAAATATCTTATGGTGCATCAATCTGGTTTCCAAGATTGCAAAAATCCCATGGCTTACGCATTTTATCATCAATACAAGCAGAATGTCTCTTGATGATTTCTAAAGCATACAGGAAAACGGCAACCTCTGCCTTATGCACATTAACTGGAATAATTCCGCTACAATACCAAATAAAAAGAGAATCTGAAGCTGGGCAAGTATTAAGACTTGGCATACCATCAGAAGAGTTCGATCCAACCCTAATACAAACAAGACTAAAAACGTGCCAGATAAAACCATTTAAAAAGTATTTACATTGGATAGAAGACATACCTCCGAATTTAACTAACTTAGTGGAAATATACACCGATGGCTCAAAAACTGAATCTGGCACAGCCTATGCCTTCTGTACTTTCTATAACAATCATTTAATTCAAACATATCAAAAGTCCTTAATAAATGACAATAGTGTTTATCAAGCAGAATTGTTAGCTATTCATGACGCAATAATCTGGGCAAATTCAAGCAATTTTCAAAATATATTAATTCAAACAGACAGTTTATCAAGCCTACAAGCCTTAAAAGACATTAATACAAGAGATATATTAGTAACCTCAATCATATTACTATTGCAGAAAACTACTAAAAATTTTGTTTTCAAATGGATAAGAGGCCACACGGGCATAAAAGGAAACGAATTAGCGGATACCTTGGCAAAAGAAGCTACGCTGGAATCATCACAAATAGAAACAAAATTCTATCCATTACCAGCATCCTTAATAAAAAGAAAATTAAAGCTAGATTCGCTTCAACACTGGCAAAACTATTGGGACTATGCAGATACCGGCAGATACACATACGAATTTCTACCGAAAATTTCAGAAGACTTTTTACTTTTTCATCGAAATCTATATTTATTCGCTACCAATCATGGTCCTTTTTCTTCATATCTAGTTAAATTTAATAAAGTAGATTCTGACCTCTGTACTTGTGGGAACAGAAGTACCTCCTTGCATTTCATGTTAAATTGTCCACTAACTTCAACCTTTCATCTGCGAAAGCCATCAAATATGAAATTAAATGAGTGGTTTTCATATGTATTGAAATGTCCGAAATTATTACAGAAAATAATTGACTGCATCACCCTCGTTGAAAAGAATCAGTATATATTTCAACTTGCGCATTAGCAAGCTTATCAAATCATATCTCTGTTTTAATATTGTAAAAACTTTAGGTTCGCCCAGAAGAAATTGGGTAACCATTTGTGAAACAATTGTACTTTTTTTTTTTTTTTTTTTTTTTTTAATAATAAATGTTAGGTGGGGTTTGTTGAGCTCAAGCCATATGGTAGGCCTCCCCACCTAACTGAATCTGAATCTGAATCTGTTCCGGGGGGTAATGTCCCCCCGGGACACCCCCTGAATGCAAAACTGATTTAAACATTTTTAGTAAACAGAAAATTTCAGGAAAACACTGCTCTCCTGATGAGAAAAAAAAAAGATACAGTCGAGTCTCTCTATAACAAAACTCCATACATCGAATTTTTCTATATAATGAATTTTTTGTAGAAACGGCCCCCTTTTCGCATGATTACATTAAAAACAGTCTCTATATAGCGAAACTCTATCTCCATATAACGAATTTTTTCATAAATTGGTCTTAATTTATTCAGTTTTAAAAAAGCTTCGACATCATATGGAATAAATTTTCCATCACTTATTTTTGATTTATCGTTCAATGCTGAGTTTTTTATTATTATTATTATTATTATTATTATTATTATTATTATTATTATTATTATTATTATTATTATTATTATTATTATTATTACTTCTCTCCTTGTTCTTTAAATCCAACGAATTCATCCCACCTCTCACACACCTTTCAACACCCTTCTCAAAACAGAGTCAATTAGATTGTTACACATATAAGAGAGGAATCAATGAGAGGCACATGAGAGGCCTTCAAATGGAGAAAAATGTTAACTACAATTTTTCATGCCTTGCTAAAATTTGAGCTTTGAGAGCGTAACAATTTTAAAATCAAAGCAACAAAAAATTACAGATTTCTTCGTTTGAAATTAATGCAAGTCTTCCTTATTTGATTTTCATTAGGCTTTCAAATAAATGTCTGTTCTCTTTTTTGAAACTGCTTAAATAATTTACAAATAAAATGTTATGTTGATATTTACTTTTAAACATTTCAAATTCTTAATTAAAAACATCAAAAATAATATTTGTTCAAAATTTACACATTAAATACGATTTTTAACATCATTTTCTATACATTGAATTTCTTTATATAACGATTTTTTTACTGGAACGATGGATTTCGTTATATAGAGACTTGACTGTATTTTAATTCTCCATTTTGAAAAGAACTGGTAAGAAGCTTACTTTATAGTTTCAATTATTTGTTAAATTTCTGTATCCTTTTTTACAGTGAAATATTTAAAAGTTGTTCTGCATATATTTATTAAATTCCTTTTTTTTTTTATTTTGTTTTAAGTTTATATTCTTTATTTTCAGAAAAATGCAGCCTTGACTGCGAACTTCAAGCATTTTTATTGAAAAATCTTACATCGTCGCACCAATCATTTTTTTTTTCCGTACTCATTCTGTACTTTTTTATTTATGTATGCCACTTCTGTCTCATAGTTGCCTTCCCCATTACCTCCATTCAAAAATATTTATTTTTGTTAATTAGTAATGATTTGGTAGTTACTGCACAACTGTTTAAAGAGTTCCTATTTTATACCAGTTTCCATTTTAAGATACAAAGGATATCAACAGAAATCTGTTAAAACAGTAAAATAATAGCTAAACGCTTAAAATCAAATCTATACACTATATATTTAAATGTGACCGCGACTGGCTACTTGCGATTTTAGAAGTTTTGTTAAATATCTCGAAAAATGCATGAGGAATTATCCTGAAACTCATGGCGTATAAACAAAATAAGTACAGATTGTATATTTCCGCGAAGATCTTTTTCCCGAAACCCCATAGGGGACTGTCAAACAAATTCAAAAAGAACGAATATCTTTTGGATAACCCTGTCAACACTAATGTAGCCAAAGCGTTCGAATAATAGATTATGATTAAATAAATGGTTTATTAAAATAAACTGTAGTCACTTCTATGAATATAGCATGTATACGCCTAGAAAAATTAAGGTTTTCAGAAAAACAGTCTCAAATTTCGCAAAGATTTTGCTTATAATTTGCAGAGTTCTTAATATAAAATATATTCTCTTCAGAAAATATGACAGACAACATCACAATATCTTGAAATCAGAATTAAAAAATGATAAAAAATGTATGAATGATGAGTAGGTTTACTAAATAATGGCTCATTGCGCATACGCAAATGCAATCAAAATGCAATGCGCATAATGTATTAACTGCATGGAACAAGTTTTGTGAAAGTCTAAAAAACATAGTTTAAAAATTTTAAAAATTATCGTCGATAGAATAAGCTCAAAATCCATTGTTCCTAAAATGAAGCAAAAAGATGAAGGGCTGTATCCATATATCTTGTCAAGTCAACGCTGATACTTAAGAGTGTTCTTAAATCAAAAAGGGCAACTTTGTGACACATGCTTTAATTTATTTTTGTTCGGAAATGCATGAAAATATCAGGTGTTGTTATTCAGAAACTGTCTAATTTCGCTCAATTTTTTGTTTCTTAAAAAACACAATAGATCTTTCATAATAAGCCTACAAAGTTGACGTTTTTAAGCACATTTCCCGACGAAGGCAAAAAAAAAAGGGGGGGGGGGTCGAAAAGCAGGAGAAAAACAGGTGATCACGTGATCGAAATAGCTTAGAACTGAATAGGCAACTTAATTATCATAAAATGTAACATTAAGTTCGATTCGAAATCGCTTCCATAGTCAGGCATTCCAATTTTATAACTTTCAATTAAAAAATGAATTTGCAAATGTGTCAAAACATTTTGCGCTTGTTGAGCGAGACATTTGAGTTTAAGGAGTACTTACAGTGAGTCGCACCCCTGTTAAACCTCCATCGAAAGTGAAACAAGAAAAATCATGCGTTAAGCAGAGATTATGAAGCACTTTCCAACACTTCATAAAATCATTAACAGAACTTCGTTATTTAGGGAAATAAGGGTATGTAGCAAAATATAGTCAAATATGTATTCCGATTCTTTTGAACAGCCCTGTGTCTGAACTGTTAGTTGATATACATACTATATAATGGGAAAATTTTGTTTATAAGAAAGTGCCTAGTGCCAAATTTCTTTCTCAGCAATTTATACTAATAGATAGAAACATACTTGAATACGTTTGTTCATCCATATAGTTCACCTTGTACATTTATTACACTTCAGTGTCAGTAATAAGCTAAAATTTATTTTAAACTAAAACACTCTTAAAACAACTGAAATCACATTCTCATAAATTAACATTCATAGGCGTCCATGTATCCAATTTTTTGCATGGCCCTGTATATCATTTTATCTATATTCTGCAAACATTTCTTGTTAAATTGAATGCAGTTCAGGGTAAAATCGCATAACTTATTTAAGAACCACTTTTAAGTGATTTACGCTCATGCTCGCAGTAACGTTGGCAAGCTCTTTTGGAAGTTGATTATGATTACGGTTTCATGAACAAAATTTGTCTGCCTTAATAGCTATTACTTATCTCAAAAGTTTTTTTTTTTTTTCTTTTAAAGAACTTTTATTTGGGGAAAAGCAAGAAACATATTATTTACTAAACAAAATTTAGAAACTTGTATCAGCACATAATTTATTCCTAAGGAGCAGGGTTGGCAAGTTTTTGACAGTGTGCGGTTTTATCCGGTTAAAACCGTGGTTTAAACCGTCATGGCTAAAACCTCTTGTCAAAAACCTCGTCAGAAACCTCAAATACTACACTGATCTGTAAAATTGCACATTAAACATCTGTCGCACATATACAACATTAGATGTAACCAGTGTTCTCGCTGACATTTGACCAAAGTTAGTAATTTGGCTAATTAAAAATAAAAAACATTAGCCAAATGAAAAAAGTATTAGCAAAATAGATTCGCCGTGTAGCAAAAAAAAAAAAAAAAAAAAAAAAAAATCCTTTTATGTACCTCTTTTTTTCAATATGTTCTAAAACAACCTAAGTTTTTATAACTGCGACAACGATTATTTTTAATCTAATTTCAACTATCCGCTACAAATATATATTATATATATATATATATATATATATATGCATATGCATAAAAAACAAAGAGAAAGCAAAATTTGAGCACTAGCAATTTGGCGAATCTAATCGCATGTTTACTCGCCAAATGAAGAACTTAGTCGCAATTTGGCGAAAAGGCGAGCGACAGCGAGAACACTGGATGTAACATTAAAAATTCACTTTTACTATATTGTATATTATCATTTCCAGAAAAAAAAAGAAAAAAAAATCTCTTATAAATCTGAAAATTTAGCCTGCCTCCAAACTTGTTTAACTAGCAATGCATCTGCTATCAAGCCCTGCTAGCACAGCACCAATTGAGAGAGCATTTTGTAACTTTGGCTTCATATATTCTAAACTCAGAAACCATTTGGATGTAAATAAATGTGCTAAATTGATTATGTGCTATAGGATACTGTGGGGTAAAATTGATCCAGATTATTAACTGTACAAAATCATTTTATTCTGTTTGAACATTCTAAAAAAACAATGTTTTATTGCAATTAAAGTAATTTAATTTTTTTGTAATTATTAAATTTACAGTATAATTAATTTTAAATAAAAAATTATTTAAATCATTAAGACTCATTCAATGTTTCTGTCTTGTTCTTAAAATGTTTAAAGTGCATTACACATTTTTGACGGTTTAAGCCAGTTTTTGACGGTTTAAACCAGTTTTTGACGGTTTAAACCAGTTTTTGACACTTGTCATGTCAAAAACCAGTTTCTGACGTCAGAAACCCAACCCTGCGAGAATCCTAATAAATCACCATTTTAATCCTTCTCATGGTTAATTTTCTTAAGTTATACTTTACAAACAGCAAATAAATAATGTAAAAGCATTCTATTTTATTTAAAAATGATTTTGTTTCTAAATATTTTAAATATAAATTAAAAAATTTACAGTTAAAAGTAGAAATAGTAAAAAGTTTTTAAAAGGTTTTATTAAGTATTGGATTCGGCCGAATACTTTGATATTCGGCCATACCGAATAGTTTCATATTCGGCCTAACCGAATATTCGGTAACATGGCCGAATAGGCCGAATACCGAATAGATACCGAATATTCGGTGCATCCCTAATTTATACACACCATATAATGTGCATATATTTAGCGAAACATAAACGCGCATATATTTAGCGAAATATAAACGCGCATATCATAATTCAAATGCATTTCATCTTACCATCAGCCATCATCGGACACATATACGGTACTTCGGAAAGAATATAGGGGGAACTGGGGTACATTGATACAGTTTTTTTCTAAGATTTTTTTTGGTGTCAAGAACGTAGAAAATTCAAGTTTTTTTTCCATAAGGTGACAGCAAAACTTGTGTAGTATGTTATAAAAATGTACAATCATTGTTTTATGTAGTATTTTTGCATGTAATTTTAAAAAAATCAAAAAAAGTCATTTGTATCAATGTGCCCCATCCCCGGGGCAGATTGATACGTTTAAGAAAAATGACGACAAAATAATACCAATGCATATTTTTCATAAAAAATGAGTTAGAAAACCATTTTATATTTATTTATAAAAATTCAAATCACCCACAATTTATTTTTAAGCAATATTAAAGCAATCAAAATTAAATATATTATGACTTGATGTTCTGTCTGTTTCTTGTCTGATTGTTGGCTGTGGTAACTTTGTCATATCTAGCACTTCAACCCCAGCATTATCTTCTTTCTTATGAAAGATGAAAAAATTACCAGTTTTTCTGTTTATAAATAGGTTCATAAACAGAAAATAAAGGATAATTATATTAAAAATTCTGTTTATAATATAAGTATCATTTTCTGTTCTGCAGTTTGTTTCTCTTACTTAACATTTCTCATGTCGAAAATACTTTTTTCTCTGGAGAATCGATATAAATTCGAGATTTGCCAAAATGCCGTCCTTTTCTTTTATTAGTTCTACTAGCACTAGATGCTGGGTAAGTTCCTACGTCTTCTGTTTTCAAAAATACTATAAAATGCTCTAATATAAAGAAATTAGAGCTATTTCACTTCAATAAAAACTAATATTAGAAATTTTTCGTGAAAAAAAGGTTGGATTAAGGAGTATATGGTAAAAAAAAATAATAAAAGATAATGAAAATATGAACTATTAAAGGATTTAGGCTGTATCAATGTGCCCCGTCATAAACTGTATCAATGTGCCCCATACAGCGATTTTGAATAAAATGAGTCTCAAATCCAACACTTCACAATATATCTAACAATAAATAATGAGGAACTGATAAAGAGTAGCAGTACTTACCAGGGAGAGTATTCATTTTGGTTGAAAATACTGGAACAGTTGTATAATAGAATTTCAATTGTACAACTCAAATTTACTTTTGAACAACAAAAACAATAAATCACCCGTGCCATTTTATCAAACTGCTGAATCATTCCAAGATTTTCTGTATGTAGTTGAATACACTAGCATCACCTTTTGGAGCTGTTATGAAACTTCCTGTAATGACCCTGTGAGCGGTAAAGGGGGTGTATCAATGTGCCCCATGTATCAATGTACCCCAGTTCCCCCTACTATTTGAAATCTTTTGTATGTCCCTGTAAATGCTATGTACTTCATATTACGCAAGACAGTAGCGTATAATTTATATTAAGCTTCAGTGACATATATCAATTTTATTATACATGAAAGAGTTTAATATATTTAAAATATGTCGCGCACAATTCTCCCATTTCCCATTATCTAATGGAATTCTTTTGTGTAGCCTTGTTAATGAATAATAGCCAAATTTTCATCGCATATTTTATAAAATGAATAATTTAGTGCACCTCGTAAATGCATATAAATTTTAATATGTTTGACAGGGTGTAAATCTTTAAAATTTCTTTATAACGATTTTTCCCCATAGGCCGTAATGTACTGGAAAACTTTTGACTATCCCTGTAAATAAACTAATCATGGTAGAAACTTCATTTTCAATATGGTTCGTGTTGGGGTATGTAAGAATTTATTAATTTGAAAGTGTGTATTCGTGTTTGACCTTTATATTATTTTGTAATTATACATCATGAAATTATTAATCAAAGTAGATAAGTAAAATTGGTTTTACCAAATTCATAGATTCGTCTAACTTCTATATCCACCTGATGCAGAGAAATATATCCTTTGCGGCTGTTTGGCACTGCGCTTTCATTTCTTTTAATATTATATTCTGAAGAACATTCCTTGAATTATCTTAAAAGTATTTGTATATGCATATTATTAGCACTATTATCACAATTACACATGTAACACACACTGAGGAAATATAACTTGAACGATTTTTATTTTATACACAAGACTGATATTTACTGCTCTCACTTGGAAGTTACATTTTCAAATAAAAAACACACACATCACACGATAAAAAATAAAATAAAATAAAAAAGTTATTGATAGTTTATTTGTTCAAACAGCATATAATAGTCCTTTCAGCTGTCACACGTTTTTTCAATGTTTCGATGATAGCTACTCCAGTTAATTTATGATGTAATTTCAACTGTCAAATTATTGTGCAAAGATGGAAATTACTTTTAAATGATTATTTATGTCCATCAACTCCTCCTCAATTTCTGTAGTTGCATTGTCACACAAACCTAAGTTCTTCCTGTGAGCTTCAAAAACAGATTTGGGCAACGGTTTGGTAAATAGGTCCGTTAGCATGACTTTGGTAGGGCAGTATACGAGGTTTATAGTTCTTTCTTGTTTCAGTTGTTTTATTAGATGAAACCTTATCTCAATGTGCTTGGTTCTACTTGAATGTTTTTCTAATTCAGTCATCTTGATGGCTGACTGGCTGTCCTCATATAGATTTACTGGGAAAGTTTGTGTGAGATTTAGTTCGTTTAGAAGAAATACTATCCATTTGACTTGATTCTCTGCATTTGCTGCTGAGATGTACTCAGCTTCGGCTGAAGATAAAGCAATGCACGTTTGCCTTTTAGTTGACCATAGTAAGGGGTTTCTCTCTAACAAATATATGTTTCCTCTTGCAGATTTTCGTGATTCTGCATCTCCGCCCAAGTCTGCGTCCGCGTAAACCTCAAGCGTTGGTTTTAATCTTTCATTAATAACTAGATTATAATTCTTCGTTGTTTTCAGATACCTTATTACACGCTTTACACTGTTCCAATCTTTCATTCTTGGCTTTTCGTTTCTTCCGCTCAGGATGTTAACAGCTGCACAGATATCTGGCCAACTCATTATGGCGAGCTATAAAAGTGCTCCAATGGCTTGTCTGTATTGTGTGTTGTTTGGTAAAAGATTATCATCGTCATTAAAGTGTGTGTAATTTGTTTCCATGGGTGTACTAGATGGTTTTGCTTCTTGCAATTTGAATTTATTAATTAACTCTTCGATTTTTGAAGTTTGGTTAATTAAGTAGTTTTTATTTACCTTTCGAATGTTCATGGATAAATAATTACTTATGTCGCCTAAATTCTTTAGTTCGTATTCTTTATTTAAGCTTGCGATTGTTTCTTCTATGACTTCGTCTTTTCCTACAATTAAAAGGTCATCGACGTACGTTATAGAGCTCATCAGTGGTGACGTCACAACTCCAGAAAACTGGGTCAAAACAAGCCACAGAGTTCAGAAAAGATAGAGATGAAGTATGTTGTTTTATCGTGAAGCTAAAAATCCAACCCTGAAACTGATTTAAATAAGTTACAATTCGGCCCAAACACTTGCGGATCGCTTTTAAAACTTCACCCAGTTCAATGAATTCAGCCTTTGAACGATATCTGATTTCATATTGAAAGCCTTTTTGATGATATATAGTGCATCTCCAGCTAGAGGTCTGCACGGGCCGAAATTTCCAAGCCCGAGCCCGGCCCGAACGAAAGAAATATTGGCCCGACCCGAAAGTTAAAATTTCGGCCCAGTCCAGAAAAAAGTTTAAAATTTGGCCCGAACCCGGCCCGACTCGAGTGAATTTCTACAGAACATTGATCTTTACTCTTACAGAAGAGTTCTGACCAAAAAAACTTATATTAGTCTCTTTTTTTTTCCATATTTGTAATCTCCATTTAGGCAGAAGTGCCGTAGGCTGCGATATTTACGTTTTTAATGAACCTTTGTTTGTTGTATGTAAATGTTTCAGTTATCATTAGTATTGTTAATCATATTCCATGTAATGGAGACAAAAAAATCTAAAAAATGGTATATGGTAAAAGTAAAATTTCCTAATACAGAATCTCTTTAGAAGAAAAAAAAAATAAAAATAAAAAAATACGTCCCCTTCTTAACAGATGTAAATATCTAATATATTTTTTTCTCGCGTATTGTTGCATTCATTTTGCATGGATGAACAGTTTAAAAGAAACTTGCAGTTTTCAGTTTAAAAGAAAATTTGTCATAATCATGTTTTTTTAATGTGTTTAATTCTATTTTAAAACGCCTAGTAATCTACGATACTTTAAAAGGAATAAATTCTAATGTTTAGTTGTAGAATAATGACGACTTAAAAGTATATGCCTTTTTTGCAAAAATTTTTGAACAAAGCCAAATTTTACTTATTTATGAAGAGTCGAGAAAAGGATTTTCATATAGGAAGATTCAATAGGAACTGATAATTTTGGTCCGTAAAACTAGGAAGAATGAAATCAGTCTCGGCTTCGTACGGAAAAAAAAGTTAGGCCCGGCCCGATACTCCAGCAAAAAAATTAAGTCCCGAGCCCGTCCCGGCCCGAATCTTCAGAAGTAAGGCCCGAGCTCGGTCCGCGGTCCGGGCCGAGCTCGGGCTTCGGGCCGAAGCCCGGCCCGTGCAGACCTCTATCTCCAGCACACTCTAAACTCTCTTGGTTTGTATTGACTTAGTTGCCATGGAAATGCGGGGTTGAGTTGTCCGTGACGTCACACTGATGAGCTCTATTATATGAGGACCCCAGAAGCCAAGGGGTACAAGTGACAAAATTTCGATTTGTAGTAAATTGAGTTTAAAGATAATTGATGTTAAACTGGAACCATCAATAACAATTGAGTGGATTGAAATAGGAAATTTCTGCTTGTTGCATTCTGGTCTTTGAACTCATATTTCAATAACTGTTAAAAAACAAAGTACAATTTTCTTTAAATGCATAATTAATCAATATTGTTTGTTTTCGAAAAAAGTGGTTTGCCTTTATAACTCAGCAAATAATAAGAAAATCACTTATATTTCTTTACCTGAAATGAAAAAAGCATATTTTTAGGTCGTCTATGTATTTAGTTTTTTTTTTTTTTTTTTCAAATTTGTCACTTATACCCCTTGGCTTCTGGGGTCATCATATAGGTTGTGTCATTATTATTTTACTGTGTAAAAAGACATGTATCGATTTTAGTTTCATTGAAATTCATGTTTTTTAGTGTCTTTGTTATTTTATTATGCAACGCTCTTGCGGCTTGTTTCAGCCCAGAAATTGTTTTATTTAATTTACAAACTTTGTTTTTCTGATTTGGTTCAACGAATCCCTCTGGCCTGCGGCATGTATATCTCCTCCTCAAGTTCTCCATGTAGGAACGCGATGTTTATATCGATATGTTTAACATTCAAGTTTTGGTGCAACGTCGCTATTAATAATGCACTTATTGTAGTATATGACACGACTGGTGCATAAGTTTCGTCATAATCCTCTCCGAACTTTTGCGTATATCCTTAATCTACTAAACGTGCTTTATATTTTTGGATTTTTCCTGTGTTGTCACGCTTTAATTTATAAGTCCACTTACAATCTGTTTTTCTTTTATTTGGTGGAGGATCTACAATTGACCACGTTTTGTTTTTCATTAGTGAATTCATTTCGCTCTCCATGGCTTCTATCCAATTCTATTTTTCTAGTGAGTTTTCCATAAATTTAATTTCCTTATAATCTTTTGGTTCACTAATGTTTTCACCTTTAACTATGTATATTAGCCTATCAGGAGGTACGCCGCTATTTGTTGTTATTTTTTCCGCCATTTGTTGTTGGGATGCGGATGGTGTATCTTTGCTGTTCGAAATTTCTATTTCTACAAGATTTTTACTATTGCGTTTTTCACTCTAATCTTGTTTTGGTTCAGTTTCACTCTTATCGTTTACATATTTAAATTTATTTTCAAGTAATTTTACCGTTGTCACGATCTTTATTTCATTTCCTCCTACATATATACGGTATCCTTTAGATTCATTATCGTATCCTACAAAAATTCCTTCTACTGCTTTGTTACCTAATTTTTGCCTTCTAGCTTTATTAATGTAAGCGAAGGCTTTGCAGCCAAATACTTTAACATAACTTAAGTTTGGCTTGGCTGTTTGTATGTCCATAATTAATGTAGCGTTTTTCAATTTGCTTTTGTAGGTAGTCTATTTTGCAGGTGATTTCCCGTGCAAATTGCTTCCCCGCAGAACTTTAAAGACAAATTTGATTTACTTAACATTGTCCTAGCCATCTCAACTAACAGTCTATTTTTTCGTTCTGCCACCCCGTTTTGGCTTGCACAATAAGGGACTGTATGTTGGTGTTTTATCCCATGGGACCCTAGATAATTCTCAATTTCATCTGGTGTGAATTCTCCTCCGTTATCTGTTCTGATTGCTTTCGGTTTTTCACCAAATTTATTTCTTATTAGCGCAACGAATTCTTTAAGTTTTTCATAGACTTTTCTTTTGACAATAGATATATTATCGTAAATCGTGAGTAATCATCAATAAAAGTCACAAAATATGATTTCCCACCCATCGTTGGTGTCTGAAAAGATCTACATGCGTCTGAGTGAATGAACTGGAGCCTTTTACTCGCTCTATACTCAGCAATTTTCAGATAGAGTTCATCAGTTAATTTCGCCTTAATACACGGTTCGCAATCTAAGTTATGTTTACAGTTGTTTATTTGGATACCTCTAGCTAATTCTCTTTGCGTAATTTTTTAATTGTTGTTAAATTTCTGTGTCCTAACCTTCTGTGCCATAATTCTAGGCAATTTTTATTGTTGCAGGTTTGTGTAATGTTTGCGTGGTTTTCATTTGTTAACTGGACTTCATAGAGGTTATTTACTTTTCCTGCTTCTAAGCAGATTTCTCCACTAAGTTTGAAAATGCATTTTTCGTTTCTGAATACAATCTCACATCCATTTTGGATCGCTTTGTTGACCGATAATAAATTTGTTTCTATTTCAGGTACTAGTAATACATCTTTAAGTGTTATTTTATGGACTTTATTATCCGATGTCCGCGTATTTATATTTACATCGCTAGATCCGTAAGCGATAAGTTTTTTTCCGCTTGCGGTGGTCACGTTTGTTTTTTCGCGCAATTTAATCTCTGTAAACATTGATTCCAAAGATGCAATGTGGATTGAGCTACCGCTATCCACATTAAATGTTTTATTTTCTATTCTCTGTGTTATAAAGGCATAATCTTTGTTTTCACTTTCTCTCCATGTATTATTTTTGTTTTCATAGCGATTGAACCCGTGATTCGATTTCGATGGGGGCTCCGTGGCAGAGTGGTCAAAGCACCACGCCGCTAATCGCCTTCGAACGTAGGAGGTTGGGGGTTCGAATCCCTCTGGCTCCATTGCACACACTCCTTGTTCGGAGCTCCTGGGTGTATATTTCGCGTGCTATAAAATTTCCTTGTGCTATCTCGTCCCTGTAATATTGACGATGATTTATAAGTAGACTTTATGTTGAGACAGAAGACAGAAATCAAATGTATGTTGTTTAATAAACGATAAAAATAAAGATCACTGTCAAAAAATCTCAAGCAGCGCGATTGCACTTCTTTCATTTTATGCCTAAAGGACCGAAGCAGCGCGATAGTCTTCTTTTATTTTATGCCGAAAAGACCGAAGAAGTGCGATAGCCTTCTTTTATTTTATGTCGATAAATTTCAAGCAGCACGATAACGTTTCTTCTAATTTATGTCGTAAGTCCCAATAGGCGCATCATCAGTGGAAATGTGTGTTTCTCGACATAAAAACTGAACAGCGCGATCAGACTGCTTGGGACTAAAACGGTTGAACACTTTCTATTTTCTGCCTCATAGGCATTGATGTACTGTTCTTATTGGCCAGATACTGGATAATCTTTAAAAATATTAGAAATGGACTTTAGCCATGTGACATCATCCACGGGTACACAGAAGAAAAACACGAACAGGCACGAATACAGTGCTTAGAAGAGCTTTTACACTGTTAAAAATCTGCTGCATTTTGTTGCAACGCACTCCCCTGCTTGTATAGAAAACGGTTACTTGGCCGTGAAATGGAGCTTTCTCATTGGTTGGAATAGAGATATTATATACAAGCAGTGGAGTGCGTTGCAACAAAATGCAGCAGATTTTTAGCAGTGTAGGCACTATAGCACTACACTGTAAAAAATTTGACCCTTTTGCTGCATCCTCACTCCATTGCTTTTATAGAATATCTCTGTTTTGACCAATGAGAATGCTCCATTATTATGGCGTGAATTAATCGTTTCCTATAAAAGCGATGGAGTGACGATGCAGTAAAAGGGTCAAATATTTTACAGTGAAATAACATTTTAACATTGCTTCCCCCTTATCCAATAAACGGTCTTTATTGGAGTTCATCTCTCTGCAGAGGACGAAATTCATAGTAAAATAAAATGCAGCCACCTCATTGGTCATGTGGTGAGGGTGACAATCACGAGCTTGTTTCTCCATTTGAAAAAGAGTGAGGGGGTAAAGTAATTTTGAAGCGATTGTTACCATCTGTTCTTATTTACTATAAACCATCAAAATTAACCCAATTAAGGTATTTTGATGACATTTTATAAAATGAGAGTGAAAATTTTAGATTGTAAATGAAAACAGTTAAGATTTACCTCAAAATTGCGACATTTCACGTACCTACCGCTGTCACGTGAGCAGTTTATACATTTCTACTGCCACGTAACAGTTTATGTATTACTACTTCAACTTACTTCATGTCTCGAGTGTTCTAATAAATTTAATGGTT
Source organism: Maratus speculifer (assembly GCA_964019185.1). NCBI lineage: Eukaryota > Metazoa > Arthropoda > Arachnida > Araneae > Salticidae > Maratus > Maratus speculifer. Next base: position 184,954,502 of record OZ025289.1, read on the forward strand.
TAGTTATGGTCAGCTTGGTATTTAGTATCTCTTATTATTTTAACATCTATAGTTAACAAGATGTTACATGGTGTTCAGAAGTGTTGAAAATTAAATAGTGTTGTTACTGACTTTTTTTTAAAAAATGCAAAGAGAACAAAGGGAATCTACCAATGCTCGCCTTCCACCAGAATTGGAAGTTACAGAAGATAATATGGCCATTAAATGGAAGGTTTGGAAACAAGCTTTTGAATTTTATGCAATTGCTACGCAGTTAAATACTAAACCAGCTGAAGTACAAGCTGCTACTTTTATGTCAGCTATAGGACCTGCTGCAATACTCATATTTAATACATTTAATTTGACGCATCAAGAGCAGCAAAATGTAGAAATAATAAAGCAAAAGTTTAACGAGTACTTTTCTCCACAAGTTAATGAAACCTATACTCGATATGTATTTTTTACGTGCATTCAAGGTAAGCAAGAAACTTTTGATTCTTACATTACTAAGTTACGTACAAAAATTAAAGATTGCGCTTTTGGCGATTTGCAAGATAGTTTATTACGCGACCAAGTAGTTCGTGGTATTAATTCTGATAAAGTGCGTGAATTATTATTGGCTGAAAAAGATTTAACTTTAAATAAAGCAATTGATATATGTAGAGCTAGCGAACAAGCTACTTTTCAATTAAAAGAAATGCATGCAGCTATTGATAATACAGAAAAAGATATTATGATGATTCGGAAATCTAAACTGAAATCCGATACTAAATCTGATATAGCGGTTCGTGAAAATACAGCTCATATTCAAAATATTAGAATAATTGAGAAAAAGTAATAAGAAAAAATTATTTGTCATTTATTTATTTTTTATACTAAGTAAATGCAATTAAATTTCTTATAAATTAAATCTGGAATGTTTAGATAAGATTTTAATATTTATAAAATATAAAATACAGCACAATAAATTAGGTATACAGCTTCCTTAAACACACCAGAATATTAGAATAAAATTTAGATTGGTTCAAAATATTAGAATATTTTATTTTACGCAACAATATTACCTTATGAATATGAAGTAAATGGTAGTTAATATTTTGTAGCATCCCCTTTAGCTTTCATAACAGCGTACAATCGATCTTGCATACTATATACAAGGTGTTTACAAACATTTCTATCAATATTAGCCCAAATAGACTTTATACGTGCCACTAACTCAGTTTTACTTGAAGGAGGATTTTCTTGAAGTTTTTTCTTCATTATACACCATAAGTTTTCGATGGGATTAAGATCTGGTGAATTTGGTGGCCAAGGAAGTACCTTAATGTTGCGTTGGCGGAACCAATTCTTAGTTGACACCGAGGTATGCGGGGACGCTAAATCTTGTTGAAAGATGAAATCATCTTCAAATAAATCTTCTGATGATGGAATCATGTAATATTCTAAAATTTCTTGATATATCAGAGAGTTAACCTTTTCGTAGATGATGCATAACTTTCCAGGTCCTTCTGCACTCATACAACCCCAAACCATGACACTAGCAGCAAATTTTACGGAACGTTTAAGGCATTCTTTATCAAATGCTTCTTGCTTCATTCTCCAAACTCGAATACCTTGATTACCATATGAAACACAAAACATACTTTCATCACTAAAAATATATATATTTCCAATCTTCTTTGCTCCATAAACGTCTTGATTTTCACCAATTCAATCTTATACGCTTTTGTCTTGCAGTCATGAGAGGTTTTGTTTTCGGTACACGAGATTCAAATTTAAATTTATGGAGACGTCTTAATGTTGTCGATGTAGAAACTTCAACTCCTTCTTCTTTCCATTTTCGGTGCAAGAATCGCACACTTTTAAAACGGGTTTTCTTAACTATATGCTTCAGTTTCCTGTCATCTCTAGCAGATGTTTTTGGTTTTCGGCCACCATTTCGGCGATTATTTTGAAATTTTCCAATTTTTGAATATTGTGTTAGTATTTTACTAACGCTCGATTGCGAACAATGTAAATAATTCGCTATAAAACATTGATTTTTAACGTGCCGATACAAATCAACCATACGAAGTTTAGTAGATTCAGAAATATCACTCACACGGCCCATTTTAAGACGAAAAAGAAACAAACTGCAAAAAAGAATACTGATTTTAAATAAAATAGTCTGAATTTAATCAATGATGCCACCAGTTAAGAATTGGTAATAATTAAAGGAGAATTAATGTGAAATATTCTAATATTTTGAACCACTTGAATAAATATTCTAATATTTTGACTTTTCAAAATAATTTTTTTTGCAATTAATCTTTTCAAAAATGATATTAAATTTAAGATAAGAAGTAAGTTTAATCAACAATAAGTTCTTAATAAAAATATCGTTTGCATATTTTCATTAAAAGACATTAAATTACCAAACGATATTTTCAATTTCTAAAAAAAAGGTAATTATTCTAATATTTTGAATATGAGCTGTAAAAATAAGCCAAAATTCAATAAAGCAAATAAAATATGTTGGCGATGTGGTTTAATGCATGAATTTCGTAATTGTCCAGCCTTTAATGTCACTTGCAATCTCTGCTCGTTAAAAGGGCATTATGCGCGCCAATGTAAATTTAAAAAGAAACACGTATCTAAGAAACGAGTCATACAGGAACTTTCAGAAGTTTCTAATACTAGTGATGATGAGATTAATCATTATTTTAGCAATACGTTGCACGTTGGAGAACTTTTGCGTTCACAGAATAATGCTTGGTTAACAACCGTAACTTTCCAAAATGGAATAGCTGTGAAATTTAAATTAGATACCGGCGCTGAAGCGAATGTTATCACAGAAAGTTTGGCTAAAAAGCTTAAAGCTTTTATACACGACTCTAAAGTAAAACGCTTAAAGTCTTTTAATAATGGGTTTACACCAGTGATTGGCGAAACCAATATCAAGTGTATTGTTCAAAATGTGCCAGTTGATCTGAGATTTTTAGTAGTTAATGGAAATTTTAATTGTATATTAGGATGTTCTACATGCGAAAAACTTGGCTTAGTTAAACGTACTCCTGAATCTGTACAGATTAATGAAATAGGAACTGAAATACCAGATGCAGTTTTTCAAGGCATAGGTTGTTTAAAAGATTTTGAATACGATATTGAACTTCAAGAAGGCGCAAATTTGAAAATTCATCCACCTCGACGAATTCCGTATGCAATTCGTGATACTGTTAAAAAAGAAATTGATCTTATGGTTAAAATGAAAATTTTAAAACCGGTAACGCATCCTACTCCTGCTGTCAGCCCCCTGGTAATTGTAAAGAAAGGTGATAGAATACGTTTGTGTTTAGATCCAACTGATATCAATAAAGTTATAAAACGGCGTCATTTTCCTCTCAAAACAGTTGAAGAGATAGCAGCTCGCATTGGATCAGCAAAGTATTTTACGATATTAGATGCTAAAAAAGGATTTTGGCAGATTCCCGTGACTAGAAGAACATCAGATTACTTAACGGTTAATACACCCTGGGGAAGATATTCCTTCTTAAGAATACCATTTGGGCTTGCATCAGCCCCAGAAATATTTCAGCAAATAATGCATTCGCTCTTAAATGAATTTGAAAATACAGAATGTTCCATGGATGACGTATTATTATGGGCAGACACGAAAGAAGAGTTAAGAAGGTTAACTGTGAAAGTGATTAGACGTCTTTATGATGCTGGACTACGTCTAAACAAAGAAAAATGTGAATTCGAGAAAACGAAAATTAAATTTTTAGGCCACATTTTTACATCAAATGGAATAGAAATAGATCCATCAAAAGTGAAAGCTATTGAACAATTGAAAACACCAACATCTGTAGCTGAATTGCAAAGATTTATTGGAATGATTAACTACGTATCAAAATTCATACCAAATTTTTCTGAAATCACAGAACCTTTACGTAGATTATTACACAAAAATGTACTGTGGCAATGGTCTGAAGATCAAGAAAAGTCTTTCCTTAAATTAAAAAATATTCTTAAAAATACGCCAAAATTGGCTTATTTTGATGTTAATAAACCTACAGTTGTCTCAGTCGATGCCAGTTCACATGCAGTTGGTGCTGTGCTTTTACAAAATGGTAGACCAATTGCGTATGTGACTAAAGCATTAACAGATTCACAACGACGATATCCTCAAATTGAAAAGGAATGCTTTGCTATTCGTTTTGGGTGTAAAAAGTTTCACGATTATATTTATGGTAAACCTGTTACAATTGAAACTGATCATAAACCGTTAGAAGCCATTTCAAAGAAATCCTTACAAGCAGCTCCTGCACGTCTTCAGAGAATACTTTTTGATGTTCTTCAGTATTCTCCCAAGATAGTATACAAAAAGGGTAAAGATATACCGATTCCAGATGCTTTAAGTCGTGATTGCAATATTAATCTTGAAGAAGATGAAGAAATAGAAACTTTTGAAGTTGTATGTGATGTTCCTCTTCCGTTGTTGACTTTTTCTGAATTACTGAATGCTGTAAATGAAGATTCTGAATTGCAAGAGTTAAAACGCTTAATTCTTGATGGTTGGCCATCTAGTATTAACTCAGTTCCTCCACAACTTCGGAAATACTGGAACTTCAGAGAAGAATTAGCAGTTTATGAAAATTTGTTATTCAAATCAGAACGCTTAATAGTTCCATCTGCATTAAAGTCAAAGTATTTAAATTTAATCCATCAAGGACACTTAGGAATTAATTTGTCTTTACATCGTGCTCGAGAAATTATATTTTGGCATGGAATGACCCGTGATATTGAGCTCTTTATACAAAAATGTCCTGTTTGTCAACAGACAGCTCGTTTTTCAAATACAGAGCCATTGAAAATGAAACCCGTTCCTCAATTCCCGTGGCAACGAGTGGCTACTGATATGTTTGAATTTTCTGGAAACCATTATTGTCTTGTTGTTGATAGTTACTCAGGATATTTTGATTTTAAAAAACTAGTGCATCCTTCATCACATTCGGCAATAGAATATTTGAAAGATGTGTTTGCAACTCATGGAATTCCAGATATCTTGGAATCTGATAATGGTCCACAATACTCGTCAGATGCATTTCACAAGTTTATTAAAGATTGGAAAATACAGCATATCCCATCTAGCCCGCATTATCCTAAATCTAATGGTCTAGCGGAACGCTACGTCCAGATAGCCAAATTGATTTTAAGAAGATGTGCTATAGATCGTACAGATGTCAGATTGGCACTTTTAAATTGGAGAAACACACCGCGTGAAAATTTGCCTTCTCCAGCTCAATGTCTTTTTGGAAGACCTACTCGAAGTTTAATACCTATACATCCCTCTTTACGTTTGCCTCGAATGTCATCTACCGTTCCTCTTCAACTAAGTAGAGAAAAGCAACGTGCAGCTTCGACCACTAACTCAAGAAATGAATCTCCAGTGCTGAATAAAGGCCAATCTGTCATGCTTCAGACTGATCATCATACTTGGATTCCTGCTACTGTGTCAGATGCTGCTGATACTCCACGTTCTTATTATGTTACCACTTCTGCTGGGAAAACTCTTCGACGAAACAGTGCCCACCTACGTCCAACAAAGGCTGTGATTGTACCCGACCGCCAGGTTGCTGTTAATCCTTCAAATTTTGTTCGATCGGAGAATGGTAACAATGCGTCCGTTGACCCTCTTCCTGAAGTTCCTCATCCAACGTTTACTCCGCCCAAATCTAAAACAGTGATTACCCGCTCCGGAAGAGTTGTTCGTCCTCCAGAACGTTTGAACTTATAAAATAATTTTTAGTCTTATCTTTTTTATTGTAAAGGGAGATGTCACGTGAGCAGTTTATACATTTCTACTGCCACGTAACAGTTTATGTATTACTACTTCAACTTACTTCATGTCTCGAGTGTTCTAATAAATTTAATGGTTTAGTTATGGTCAGCTTGGTATTTAGTATCTCTTATTATTTTAACATCTATAGTTAACAAGATGTTACAACCGCTAAAAGATTGTTGTCTGAAAAGGACGCAACTCAATGACCAATGAGATGTTTGAATTTCACCGTAACGTGATTTTGGCCCTCCATTTTAAAATTTCGCCTGCAGAGGCGTGGAAGCGCTTCTTTGCAACTGTTGTAAAATGAAATGAAGTGAAACTAATTGAACGCGTAAATTAAGAAAATGAAAATATCGTTTGATTTTATTTATTATCTTTCGAAGAACTTTGACAAGTGTGTGAGAACGATTGAGTTCTCTGAATGTAATGAAGGAATGTGCCTTTTAGATGGAATTAAACTACATTTTTTATAATATATGGACTTTTAGATGAATTTGAACTTAGAATAAGTTTATCTCAACAGATGATTTTCGATTTTAATTCAAAGCTCCGCAGGCATCGCATAGATGCAACCCGCAAATGAAGACTTGCATGGTTAGTAAGTAATTTTTAAACTAACCCTATTTTCGAATTCTAACATTCTGGTACCCTCGGCGGGACAGTGATGGGGAAACAAACGTGTGGCAAGAAACATAACGTTTTGACAACATTGTCTATGCACGTTAGAAATATTCCTTTGAATGAATTATGGGAACTTGAAACCATAGGAATTTCTGACCCCATTCAGAGTTTTGAAAAGCGGGAAAACTTTGATTTAAACGATTTTAAAGAAAAAATGAAAATTCTTCCCGATGGCAGATATGAAGTAGGGCTTCCATGGAAGTGTAATTTTAAGAATTTGCCCGACAATAAAGTTTTAGCTCGGAAGAGATATGAAAAAATGATCAATAAATTGAAATGTGGGGGATTTTTCGATGAATATCAGGAAGTATTTAAGAATTGGGAAAAAATGAATATTATTGAACGTGTTCCAGAAAATGAATTAAGTAATAAATGTCATTATTTACCGCATAGGCCCGTTATCAGGTTAGATAAGGAAACCACAAAAATACGCCCTGTATTTGATGCATCTGCTTCTGAGAAAGGGAAACCCTCGTTAAATGAATGTTTGTATAAAGGCATCAATCTTATAGAATTAATACCTGATATTCTTGATCGTTTTAGAATGTATCCTATCGGTATAACTGCAGATATAGAAAAGGCTTATTTAATGTTATCTGTTATGCCTAAAGATAGAGATTTTCTTAGATTCTATTTCCCATGTAATGAAGGACAATTGATTTATAGACATTGTAGAGTTGTATTTGGTGTCTCTTCTAGCTCTTATTTACTAAGTGCATCTATAATGCATCTTTTAGAAAATAGTCCTCCTGAATATAAGGAAACTGCTGAAAAATTAAAGTGTTCATTTTATGTAGATAATTGTGTATCAGGTGTTTCTAACATTAATGAAGCTGAAATGTTTATTGAAAATGCAAAGTTATTAATGTCTAAAGGGTGTTTCAATTTGCGTTGTTTTGAAAGCAATGTAGCTTGCAAGAATGTTGATAAATATTCTGGGGATACTTCAGTTTTGGGGATTATTTGGAATTTAGATAATGATTCTTTGAAATGTTGTTTGGATTTAGAAACATTAACGTGTGAAAGGAAAATTACTAAGAGATTAATTTTGAGCATTGTGCAAAAGATTTTTGATCCTATCGGTTTATTCTCTCCTGCTACATTGCTTCCAAAATTATTGCTACAAGACTCATGGAAACAGAAAATTCCATGGGATCGAGAATTACCTTGTAACATTGTGAGTGCTTTTTTGAAATGGTTGAAGAATATTGATGTTTTAAAAGAAGTAGCTATACCTCGATACTTAGAAATTAATGCTTCATCTGAACTTCATGTTTTTGTTGATGCGAGTAAAGGGGCATATGCAGCATGTGTCTTCGCTAGATCAATAATTGATTCCGATGTCAAGGTTACGCTTGTTAGAGCGAAGTCTAGGGTTGCTCCTCTCAAAACTTTGAGCATGCCGCGTTTAGAGTTAATGGCTTGTTGTATAGGTACTCGACTTGCGAGTTCTATCATCAAGGCAATAAATATGCCAGGTCTGAAAATCACATTCTGGTCAGATTCTACTACCGCAATTTGGTGGATAAAGGAACATGGGAATTGGTCGGTTTTCGTGAGCAACAGAGTCAAAGAAATTCGACAGATGTCCAATATAGAGTCATGGAAGCACGTTCCAGGAAATTTGAATATAGCTGATATACTTTCACGTGGATGTTCTCCGCAGAAAATGCTTGATTCGCGATGGTGGGAAGGTCCTAAGTGGTTAAAAGAAAATCCTGAATGTTGGCCAATTGGCGCGATTGACTGTCAGCCAAAAGATGTTGATTTAGAAAGAAAAAAGATCGAAATTACGAATATTGATCTAGCTAAAGACACACCCCTTTGGCTCTTAGATAATATATCTAATTATGATAAGATGATAAGAATATTTGCTTGGATTCTGAGATTTGTAAATAATTGCCGAAATGTTTCTAATAAGTGTAAATATTCTAATCTTACTCAAAATGAAATTGAAAATTCTGAAAAATATCTAATCCGTTTAGTTCAGAGCTGTTATTTCTATAATAAGAGGTCATTAAATGATATTGTAACATTCACAGATGATAATGGAATTTTAAGAGTTAAAACTAAAATAACTGAAAGAAATGACCGAGAATCATTTTTGTATCCAATATTGTTACCAGGCAAATGTGAATTTACTAAATTATTGATTAGATCAGTACACCAAAAGAATTGTCATGCAGGTATAAGAACAATGCAATCTTTAATAAGAGAAAGATTTTGGATAATTAGAGCTAGAAGAACTATTAAAAATGTATTGTACGACTGTATTGCATGTAAACGTTTTAAGGTAAAGTCTTTGTCAAGCGAACCAACACCTTTGCCACCAGATCGCGTTACAGATTGTGCTGTCTTTGAAATTATTGGAGTAGACTTAGCCGGGCCGTTATTTCTAAAAAATGGCGAGAAAGTTTGGATAGCATTGTTTACTTGTGCCGTTTATCGCGCGATTCACCTTGAACTAGTCAATTCGCTATCTTCTGATGCTTTCCTGCTAGCACTTAGACGTTTTATAGCTAGACGCGGTAGGCCCAGCACTATTTATTGTGATAATGGAACAAACTTTAGGGGGGCTTCCAATGAACTTTCAAAATTAAATTGGGATAAAATTTTAAAAGAAACCATGACGCATAAAATTGTTTGGAAATTTATACCTCCCACCGCAGCTTGGTGGGGAGGCTGGTGGGAAAGGTTAGTTCGCATTGTAAAAGAATTGTTAGTACGTACTTTAGGTAGATCTGTATTGACTTATGAAGAATTGAATACACTTATATGTGATTGTGAATCTGTGATTAACTGCAGACCTCTAACCTATATCTCAGAGGACCCACTGGAGCTAGTACCTCTCACACCCGCTATGTTTCTTACTGAAAACCGAAGTTTCAGCAATTCGGATATTATCGAATTAGATTCTCAAAGTTTAAGGAGAAGGTTGAATTACAGAGCTAAACTTCTTACCGATTTTAGGCAACGTTTTAGAAAAGAATACCTCAGCGAATTAGTTCAAAAACATACTGAAAAATATACACGTGAACCGCGAGTGGGAGAAATAGTCTTAGTTGGGGATGATAACAAAAAACGTTTATTTTGGCCTTTAGCAAAGGTGATTCATTTAATTCCAGGACGGGATGGTAAAGTTCGTGGTGTTAAGTTGAAAACTCAGCACGGCACGGTTTTACGTCCGGTGCAGCGCATCTTTCCTTTGGAAATATATTCGAATGAAATAATTGAAATTGCATCCAAACCGTCGGGTGAAGAGAAAACTAGTTCCAGTGAGCATGATGATCATGAAAATGTGTCTTCTCCTGATAGTGTCATACTTAAGAAATATACCTCTTCTGGAAGATGTGTAAAAGCTCCAAAGAGGTTGGATCTTTTTAATAATAATTGTTATGTATTTGAAACTCTCCCCAAGTTTCAAAGGGGGGAGGATGTTGTAAAATGAAATGAAGTGAAACTAATTGAACGCGTAAATTAAGAAAATGAATCTGAGTAGTTTGAAAACTCAGAGAAAAGGACTGAGAGCTGCTTTTACTCTCACGTTTAAGAAAATTGAAACTGAATTAACTAAAGAAACATGTGAAATTAAAGAACTTTCTATTTTGAAAACTCAACTGTTTGATAAATTTCAACGGATGGACACTTGTCAAAGTAAAATTTCGGAAATATTGTTACAAGATGAGGACGAAAAATTGTTTACCGAAGATTTTGAAGGTGCTGAAGAATATCGAGAAAAATATATAGAAATATGTGCACGTATTGATGAAAAGATACAGGTTTCTTCATCTCCTGGCGAAGAAGTAAAACGCAAATTTAAATTACCGGAGATCGAGCTGAAAAAGTTTAACGGCGAACCAAAGGAATTTTTATCGTTTTGGAGCCAGTTCAAGAAAATACACGAAGACGATTCTATTGCCGCTGAAGACAAGATGCAGTACCTATTCCAATGTATGGAACCGAAATCAAAAGCGGAGCGTTTAATATCAAGTTATCCAGCTACCGCGGAAAATTATCCGAAGGCTATCGATCAATTAAAACAGAGGTTTGGACGAGATGATCTTCTTGTGCAAATTTACGTTAGGGAATTATTAACCCTCGTAATGAAAAATGCCACTGCGCCTGAAATGAAAGTTGACTTAGCCTCTTTATACGATGAATTAGAAAGCAAACTTCGCGCCTTAGAAAGTTTGGGAAGAACTCAAGAGAAGTATGGAGACTTTCTCATGCCCTTGGTTGAGAGTTGCTTGCCTGAAGAAGTTCTTTTGACCTGGGAAAGAAGTCGAAATCACGATACATATTCCAGTGAGAATTCCAGGACTTTAAAAAATCTGATGGACTTTCTACGCCAAGAAGTTCAAGGAGATGAAATGGTGTTTTTAGCAAGAAAAGGTTTTGATTCTATTGTTAGAAAAAAGAACATTTTATCTGAAATTATTAGCAAACCTGATCCAGCCACCGCCTCTGCATTGGTGAGTATAGAAAATAAAGGTAAGAAAAACAATTGCATATTCTGTGATAGGTTTCACCCCTCTAATAAATGTTTTGGGGCTCAAAAAATGTCTTTAACTGATAAACAAAAGATTTTGTTAAAAAAGGGGATTTGTTTCACTTGTTTGCAAAAGGCTGGTCATCTGAGTAAGAATTGTAATATTAAAAATAAATTAAAATGTAATTATTGCCATAAACCACATTTTGAAATAATGTGTCCAGAACAAAATATGAATAATAATCAAGATGATTCTTTAAAATCTGAAAATTCTCTTTCTAATTGTAGTAGAAATAAAGTTGTGTACATGCAAACGCTTGGCGTGCGCATTCGATCGCAAGGTCGCCAAAAAGTCGTACGCGCACTGCTGGATTCAGCGAGCCAAAGTAGTTACGTAAGCGAGAGAATAATGAAATCACTGAAAATGCATCCTATAAGAAAAGAAATAATTATTCACGCGCTGTTCGGGGGGGATGAAACGGAACCTAAAAAACATGATGTGTTTTCGGTAGAAATCAGTGAATTAGATGGAAATAATGCGTTTTGTTTTGAAGCATTTTCCGAAAAAAGGATTTGCGGATTTGTACCTAAAATTAAAGATTATAGAATATTAAATGAATTAAAAAGAAATAAAATAAATCTATCTGATGATTTTTGTAAGGAATCTGAAATTGATCTTTTGGTGGGGGCTGATATGATAGGAAAATTATTGACAGGAAATTTAATTCAATTAAATTGCGATTTGACTGCCATAGAAACCAAGCTCGGTTGGACAGTGATGGGGAAACAAACGTGTGGCAAGAAACATAACGTTTTGACAACATTGTCTATGCACGTTAGAAATATTCCTTTGAATGAATTATGGGAACTTGAAACCATAGGAATTTCTGACCCCATTCAGAGTTTTGAAAAGCGGGAAAACTTTGATTTAAACGATTTTAAAGAAAAAATGAAAATTCTTCCCGATGGCAGATATGAAGTAGGGCTTCCATGGAAGTGTAATTTTAAGAATTCTAACAGCAACCATGCGTTGTTTTAAACTTCATGAATCAGTCACGCTTGTATCCGGTAGTCCATTAAAGTCAAATATTTCCTCGAATATTTCAGTTCAGTGGCTGTATGTAGTATATTTTTCAATTTTAAAATCTAGCATGGCAACACTGTGCCCACATAGTATTGTTTATTTAGAATAGTGCATTCTGCATTGCGCGGTGAACTTATTAAATTTCTTTTACCGGTAATATCTATATTTGGTAATTTTCCTTTATTTTAGATTGTAGTGATTGTTTGAGCCATCTGCAAAGGGTAATTATGTATAATTTTTGCGTTTTCTTTGTTATAATTTTTTTGTGCGCAATTCCGATATTTTTTTGAAATCTTTTTAATTAAACTAATTTTATGAATTAACCCTTAAATATATCTTATATGAAAGTATCTTATAACTATCAACTACTATTCAGAAGTTAAATGAAATGCTTGATTAACTCACAAGGTATTGTTTCAGCATTGGACTTTATTTGTAGAATTATTATAATTAAAAATCATCGGTTTAGAAGTCTATCGATAATACTAGTGATCCAAACGAAACGCGATTTCTGTGGTATCTCTTGTTAAACTGAAAAGTATTCTTTGAAAATAGATAAAACTGAAAAGTAGTAAAGTAAAAAATTGAAAAAGCAATGGTCTGTGAGAACATTAATAGTGAAAGTTTTTAATTTTTGTCGTTTTTCATTTTATTTGAAATTTTATTCATAAAATCAAAAATCAGTTCATTTTTAAATAGAAATTATTACATTAGTAGTATAGAAGGCTAAGCTGCGTTTGCGTTCGGCAAAAATTAATGGCAAAATAATTATGGGATCTTCATTTTTTCCTCTACTTAATGGTATCATAATTTCCATTTGTGTATAATTTTTCAATTTTTACTAAACAACTACAAAAAAGAAAAAAAAAATTCATTGTTTACGTATGGATTATTTATTAAGTAGAAGTATAAAAAATCTTGGCACAGATATCATATATGCACTACATTGGCGCAATTGCAGCAAAATGGCGATTTCATGCTTCACATGGTAACTTGAATGTCGTTGTTTATTTATTAATAAATTATTTATTTACCTTTTTCTTTTTATTTAAATTATATCAATTGTTTTGTTCTATAGTTATTAAACTTTATTTATTGTTATTTCCTTTTTAAAATAATAGAAATTAACTTAAAGGTTTTCTCTAAATTGACATGAAATTGCACCAATGTGGTGTGTAATATGCAGGGTTGGCATGATTTAAATCAACTGATTTTTTTAAAAAAATCATTTGATTTAAATCAATTTTTTACAATATCACATGAAGGCACATATCAAAGGAAATTTTTGGGTGAAAAGTTGGAAAATGTATAAGATAAAGATAGAATTACAAAATTTAAAGCAAGATTTGAATAAGCTATTAATATCTGTAATTTTGCTGGTATTAAGTCCCTCTATTTTAAATCGAAATGAAATTTTACTTAGTGTAAAGGAAAATAATGAAGGTTTGGCATTCATTAAAGAAAATTGTCCAGATCTTCTCACCACTGTAGCACATTTTCAAGCAAAAAATGGCCTATTCCAAAAATTACCATTGCTTGAGAAAAAAGTTTCTGATATTATGACAGATTATGATTGGTGGAAGTCCTTTTATGGAATGGGAGGTAAAGAGAGAATCATTGAAATTGAATTTATTTACCAAATAACAGCTGTGGCTTTATCTGCTAGAGTAGAAAGACAATTTTCTTTTTTTTGGACTAGTTCATTCAAGCCTTCATAATAAATTAGGAGTAGACAAAGCTTCTAAATTAGTGTTTTTATTCAAACAATTAAATCCCTGATTTTTTCCTATTTGCTTAAAAAATATTGAATTAATTGTGATTTTATCCATTAATAAATAGCTTGCATTAAAGGAACACAATAGGAATAGACTCCCTCAAATCCACACAGCTTGGGACCAGAGGTTGTGCGGATTTCTGGTCATGGGTTTGTTTACATTTTTTTAAGCAGCAATTTGAATGTAATTAATTATGCAATTGAGATTATAATGAATGCTTATAATATAGTAAAAGATTAAAACAATTATGTAAGGTAATAAAAGAAGTTTTATTTTAGGTTAACCAAACTCAATAATAAAAAAAGCTTGATCAATGTATAAATGCATTTTGCAAAAAGATTGTGATCACCACTGCAATACCTTGAATTTTTTCAGAAATAAATTTATTCTTTCTTCATGAAAAAGCATGAATTTAGTAATATTAATGAAAGTTACAGATTGAAGTATAAATAGAATTGATATAAAAATAAAAAAGTCTAATTTTGTCCCTATACCTGACCTGAAAGCTTTTTTGTTTACATCTGTAAATTATGCACGGATTTTAGAGAGTTGCGGATTTGAGAGAGTCTACTGTATTTAATTTGTATTTTAAATTTTACCATTTTCTATTCATTTACAACATATTTAAATTTATTTCTTATTTAGTATGCACAATTCAATTGCAAAATAATAGAATGGCTTTAGATTAAAACCTAGATGTTTAATTTTTAGTACCAATCAGTAACCAGAATATAATATTTTCTTAACTATATAATTATTTCTTATATTATTTTTATAAATTATAAATATTATTTATTCTTTTTTTAGTTATTTATAATAAAAAACTGCTCCGTGTATTGTAAAAACATAAAAACACAGTAATTAAATATAGGATTCTAAAAATATCAAATAAATCCGATTTAAATAAAAAAAAATCTGATTTAAATCAAATAAATCAGATTTTTTTTGATTTTTTAAAAAAAAAATCATGATTTTTTTCCAACCCTGGTAATGTGACATCTGAGCTAAGTAATGAACTGATTCACAGTTTTTGGTTTATTAAAAAAATAACAAATAATACTTCAGCTTTTATTATTTTATTTGCTTAACTTTCCTTTACATGCTTTATAATCTGGATTTTTCTTCCCCACACTTTTCTTAGCAGTTAGGAAGCAGAAAAAAAAGTTTCACTGTTTTTCATTGAAAATCTTAGTAAACATACTTTACTTACTTAATTTATATCTTTTTTTTTTTTTTTTTTTTTTTTTTTGATAAAACTAAATGTTTTTGTTTGGATAGTAAAATATAAAACTTTGTATTTTATAAACCAAGGGTCATTTGCAAAATATTATTTATTTTAAAGATTTTAGGGGAAGTGCTCTTTACCTACTGAAATGCTTAATTCATGATTTTTCAGTAATGTACACCCCCAAGTGACCAATACTAAAAGTGTAAATTTCACTAGTGTATAAAATATTTTGATTTAAGTGAAAAGCTAGGTAATAAAATTTATCTTTAAATTTGCCATTTATTTGTATTCTTTTGACATATTCATCATTTATTCAGAATATTTTGACAAAATTTGCCCCCCCCCCTCCCCTTGCCTTTTTTGCAATCTTTTAGAAAAAAAATTTCTAGATTCTTTGACGAAATTTTCATTTTTCAGATTTTTTTTTAACCACAATTCTTTTGCAACCAATTGAAGATTTTTGTACAAAAGCATGAATTTTGTCAAAGTACCAAGGAAGAATGCAAATTTCTTTAAAGAATCGCAGAAACAATGCAAATAAAAATCAGGAAAAAACTTTAAATTTCATCAAAGAGCCATCGAAAGGATTCAAATTTTGTCAGAGTATTACTTATAAAATGCAAATTTTGTCAAAGAGTCATGGAAAAAAATGCTAATTTTGTTAAATGATCGCCAACAAAAAGTTAATTTTGTCAAATGACCACAGAAAAAGTGCGATTTTTTTTTTTTTTTTTTTTTTTTTTTTCAAAGGCAAATTTCATTGATAAAATTTGCAGTGCTTAACATATCAACGTCATCGCGTCAGAAGTTGTGCTAATGCGCTAGAGAAGAGCAAGAAAGAAAGAGTAATCTTGTTGTTTGCACGCGCATGCAGTTATCTTTTGAATTCCATGTTGTTTACTCATTTTTTGATGTCATTATTTTTTGTGCACTGCACGTGCGAATAAGACTGCTCTTTATCAGGGTTGGCACGGTTTAAACCAATTGGTTTTAACCATGGTTTAAACCACGGTTTAAACCAATTGGTTTTTTTCTCAAAAAAACCAATTGGTTTTTTTCAAAAAAATCTAATGATATTTTCTCGTTTTTCTTCGCAATTTAAGACTTACAGATTATTGGATATAAATATTTTCTACGTTTAACGCTTTATTTCAGCAAAAAGTATTAAATATAGTGATTCTAGGCTATTTTTTATGTATAGAATGAAATTCAGTATGCATTGGTGAACATATTCCATTGCTCTAAAGAAAAATCTTAGAATATGTGAACTGATCAAAGATAAAATGGATTAAAAATATTCCATATTTAGTATAAAATATTTTCATTAAAAATGCAGATTATTTAAAGCAATCTATCATAACATGCACAATGCTTTTGAGTATGGAGCTACATAACTGGATAATCTTTAAGATTTTGGTGAAAGTATAAAAGAAATTTTTTTTTCTATCGGGCAGATTATCTTTAAGAATTAAAATCAAAATATGAAGTTGAATGAGTATTCAAAAATTGGGGGCTAGTTACAGTATTTTAATAATAACAAATTATTTTTCCCCTCAGTTATCTGCTAAATCCAATGACCATAAATGTTGATTTCAAATTGTCTCTCAAAACACAAAACCCCCAAGAACAATCTCAAATTTATTTTTTTATTTTTTTTTTAAATTGTAGAAAAGAATTATATTCATCAAACTACATCAAATGTTTATTATAAGTAATAAAAAGATTATATATAAACATTTTCAAAACATCAATGTTTCACTGTGTAGAGTAGCTTATTGTTTGAACTTTACTAATATCTATTTAAATTAAAATATGATTTTTCTTAAATTTTCTACATAATTAACTATAATTATTTAATTTAAATTATTTTTAAATGATTTTATACTACTTATAATTCCATAATGTCTATTTTTATCAATAAATATGCATGTATATGTAATAAAAAAGGATGTTTTAAAAAAACCCGGTTTAAACCAAAAAAACCTGGTTTAAACCAAAAAAACCCGGTTTAAACCAAAAAAACCTGGTTTAAACCAAAAAAACCGTTTTTTTTGGTTTTTTTCCAACCCTGCTCTTTATTGGCGCATTAAGTGCAACTTTTGCTGTGTCAGGGTTGCCACGCCACTTGGAGAACCGGGAAAACACGGGGAATTTAAAAATTCCCTCCCAAAACAGGGAAAATCCAGGGAATTTTTAAAAAATCTGAAAAACACAGGGAATTTTTTTTGCTACTACATCCAAATAAATTCGCCCTTTCGGGTAAACTGAGTTTTAACCCACTTCTTGGCGGCGTCGCACTTATTTTTGCACACTCAACATAGAATGAACGCATTGCAGTACAGGTAGGGAATTTTTTTTCAATATTAGAGTGCCAACCCTGTGTGTTGGCGTTAATACATAAGTACCAAATTTGTCGTTTATTTGCAATCTTTTGATGAAATTTTTGTTTTTTTCTCGATTCTTTGATGAAATTTTTGTTTTTTTCTCGATTCTTTGATGAAATTTACATTTTTCAGATTTTTTTTAACTACGATTCTTTTGCAACCAATTAAAGATTTTTTTACACCTGATCGACAAAGATCCCCCCTGTTGTGTTTGGGGAGGAAGAAGATGAGAACACTTATTTTTTGTTTCATCTCAAATATAGGCTATGTGATCGTAATAATGGGTAAATGACATTGCGTTGGATGGAGGCCAGCAAAAGACCCTTAAATAAAAAGTATATGACAAAAGGCAACCATGATATTTCTTAATAATGAATCCTTAACTATGATAATATTAACTCATAGCAAAGATGTAAGAATATAAAGTGATAAGAAGAAGAGTTACCTGGACTTCCTGGCTGATGAAGACAACTTCAGGTAGACAAATGAATAGGCATTGACACAATAAAATGAAGAGAAGATTTGAAGAAGACAAGAATATTTATTTATAATCACTTGTGAAATGCTTCATGACTTGAATATTTTTATATATATATATATATTTGTTATCATGCACTTTTTTTTATATAAGTAGAATTATTATTATTTTCGTACACAAAAATGATATACATCAGTCGACATATTTTAACACAACTTCTCTCCATATAGGGTAGATGTGCCAGTAATGGGCCACCTTCCAGTAATGGGCCACCTCGCACTTTTTGGTTTATAAAAAAATAATAAATAATAGTTAAGCTTTTATTATTTTTTTCTGAACTCTACCTTGCATGCTTTATAAGCTGGATTAATTTTTTACACTTTTCGTCAAAACAATTAGGAAGCAGAAAATAAAGTTTCACAGTTTTTTTGTTTTTCACTGAAAATCTTAATGAACAAGCTAAGAGCAGACTTTACTTACTTAGTTTTATATCTTTTTTATTTTTCCGTAAAAATTGAATGTTTTTGTTTGGTTAGCAATATAAAACATTGAATTTAATATACCAATGGCCATTTAGAAAATTTTATTTATTTTTAAGATTTTAGGAGGGGTGGTCCATTACTGGATTGCTTATTTCGTGATTTGCCAGTAATGGGCCACCCAAGTGACCAATACTAAAAGTGTAATTTCAGTAGTGATAAAATATTTTGATTTAACTGAAAACTAAATAAACAAATTTAATACTTAAATTTTACTTACTAGAATTTAATAAAGACAATTTCTTTATAAATACAGTCAAGTCTCTCTATAACGAAACTCCATACATCGAATTTCTCTATATAACGAATTTTTAGTAGGAATGTTCCCCTTTTCCCATGATTACATTAAAAACAGTCTCTATATAGCGAAATATCTATCTCCATATAACGAATAGTTTCATAAAATGTTCTTTATTCCAGTTGTTAAAAAAAACGAAATCACATGAAATCAAATTTCCATCTCTTATTCCTAATTTATCGTTCAGTGCTGAGTTTTTTTTTATATTACTCCTCTGCTTGAATTTTCTTGTTCCTTAAGTCCAACAAATTCATCAACCCCCTCCTTTCACACACCTTTCAACATCCTTCTCGAAACAGTGTTAATTGAATAGTTATACATATAAGAACGGGATCAATGGGGGTAATTGAAGTAAAAACAATTTACAATTGCTTCAAAAAAGGCCGAATTTTGTATACAAGAGGATAATGTGGATTCTGAGGAAGAAGAAGATGCGACTTACGTAGACATAAAAAGAACAAGTTGGAAATTGCACGTGAATGTAGCAAATGAGGTGCGTTCGTACGATAACGAAATTTTTAAAATATTCAGATCTTGCTTTTATAGTAAATAGTACTTCGGATACAGTATATTGGTTGAAATTCTGTAAATATACAGGAATAGTAATTCTTATTACACCTCAGCAACGTATATCTTATTCATAAAATGTGAAATAGTTGAATATAATTAAAACACGTACCAAACCATGTTTCCCCGTATAGCATTATATAGTGGAATACTTTTGTGTAGTCCTGTAGTTTAATAATAAAAATTCTTTGCGTCACAGATTGTACAGAATGCATATTTCAGTATATATTTCATAGATTCATGCCAATTTTATTATGTTCGAATGAGTGTAACATCATTAAAATGCATTTGAAACTTCTTCCCCATTGACCGTAATATAACGGAATCCTTTTGATTGTCCCTGTAATTCATAGGTTCCCAACCTTTTTTGAGCCACCGCCCCTTTTACAAGAGAAAAAAAAATGCCAACGCCCCCCTCTTCCATAGTAATTAATTATACAAAATATTAAAATATTGTAGCATATTATCTATATTTTATCTGTCTAGCTATCTATTAAGAATCACAAAGTTGATGTTAGTTAAAACAACCATCAAATGTAGTAAAAAACTGTTTATTAAAAATTGAAATATTAACAAAAACCACAATAAAAAAAAAAAAAAAAAAAAAAAAACAACGGAATGGTTGAGACTGATGGGGTTTTATGAATTTGTTCATATCGGATTCTAATATCTTTAACATATGTCACAAATTGTTAGATTCAAAGATGTCTGTGCCTTTTTTTAGACAGTAGATTAGCTACTGCACGGAACCCACTCTGAGCTAAATCTGATGAAGGAAAAGCAATCAAAATTTTATGTACTCTCATTCACAATCCAGGTTAGAGAGCTGTATTGGCTTTTGAGGTTGGAACTCTTGGTATCCATTTCCGAATTCTACTTTTAGTTCTGGTTTGCTGTGAGTTCCTCTTCCAAATATGATGATACTGCTGTATCTGTATTTGCGAAATTATCTAAAAAGGGTCTTTGAACAAGTAAGATGTGGAAAGATCAAAGCTTTCATTTCATACATGTTAACACTTCAAAATCTGCTATCACAGTAACAAAATTAAATAACAATCTATGCTCATCGTGAGAATTCTTATGGTATGAAATTCCGTGCATTAGTTCTTGAAATAGGACTGTTGCGAAAATCGAGAAAATGTAGAATAAATAAGCTGTTGTGTGATTTACGCCACAGCATAATCAGCAATAATATGTATCAAGATAAAAATGAATTTGAAGTTTGATAACATTCGCGCATTAGCTCTTGAAATACGGCTTTTACGAAAAACGGAAATTTTTCAGCATAGCAGAGATAACTATTTCTTGATGTAGAGCTGTATGAGAAATCGTGAAAAAGACAGCATAGCCACGACATCCTTTGAGAGATTTTTAACAAAATGTAAACAGCATCTATTCATCTCAAGGAATAATCAAATCGGAAGTTTGGTGAAAATCCGTGCATTAGTTCTTGAGATAGAGCTTTTGCAGAAATCATGAAAAAGGCAGCCTAGCAGTGCCACCTTTTCTGCAATTTTCAACAAATGTAAACAGTATACATTCATGTCGAGGACTAACAGAATCTGAAGTTTGATGAAAATCTGTGTCGCAATTTTTAAGATAAAGCTGTCGCAGAAATCGTGAAAAAACAGAATAGCAGTGCCACTTGTTGAGTGATTTGCACGAAAAACAAATCAGTATCAATTTATATCAGGGACCACCTCAATATAAATTTTTGCTAAATTCCGTGCGTTGGTTGTTGAGATAGAGGGCCCACAAAATTTATATCACATGCAAACAGAGTCGTAGACTCACAGAATCACAAACAGACATTTTGTAAAAACATGTTTTTTAAAATCTCTGACCCCTAAAACTTGTAATTTCGTCAAAGACCAGAACTTGAAAATTTTTACGAAACCAAAATAATTTTTTTGTAAAGATAGAAGAAAGTGAAAATATCACATATCTTTGTCTTTTCTAGTATCAGCACGCATTTATTCAAATGCTCTTGTAGCCTAGAAGACTTCATGGTTTCATTTGAAAAACCTTTTGGCAAATTAAGCCCATAGGTAACGACTGGTTTGTAGGATAGTTCCTAGATCCATATTTCAAATTTTTAATACTGTACTGCCGGCATTTCTTCTTCGATTAAGATATTTTGAAACATAAAATTTCCCCCTATTTAAGTTTAAATAAATTTACTTTCGAACAAATTTATAGATACATCAATTTTTAACACTTTCACTAAGAATAAACTAATTTCTTGAAGTGATTGAAATCACGGATTCGTTTAAAAATAACTTCTCAGGCATACGTCGTCATACTTTTGTGGAAATACAGGTTAATAAAAAAACTGTTTAAAACTTTTAGCTAGCCACTTATCGCGAATTTTGTACTCCACAATTTTTGAATTCATAATGATATTCAATCCGCGCCATAGCGATTTTTCGTGTTCCACTGGGATATTTTGACATTCTTGAAAGAATTGAGCAACAAGTTTTTCGCCTGATAAAATAAATTTATGTTCTCCTCGATTTTATCCCTTCTTCGTGTTGCGTGTGTTTTTAAACATTAGTAAAATAAATTCAATTTCTACCCTACCCCCCTACCCCGCATATCTAGGTTCGTTTGTACAGATTTCCATTTAAAGGTGCAGTTATCATTTTGTCACGGATTAGGGACCTCTTATAATAGAGGCTGACGCAAATCCATTTTGTTTCGGATAATTGGTACCCAGTTCGGCATGAATCTACTGCGCCGAAGCGTAATCCTCGAAATTTCCGAAGGTTACTCCCGGAGCTGGAGTTGCCAAATGGTGGAAATTAGCTTGGTTTTTCGACTGGGTACCAATTCGGGTGCCAAATCCGAGAGTGCAGGGGAGATCAGTTATTTTCACTATATTAGTTCCTAAACAGGTAGGTATGCCATGACCACCCCCCTTGACTGCCCTAACGCCCCCCATTTTTCTCTAGACTCGATACCGCCCCCCTGGACGGCTCCAGCGCCCACTGGGGGGCGGTACCGCCCCCGTTGGGAACCTATGCTGTAATTGATCTATGCATCCGATTTTCATAACATTTGAAATGACTCGACAAAATTACGCAATAATTATATGTTTTAAATTTCAAACGATTAAAATGCATTTAAAACTTTTTCCCCTATTGACCGTAATGTAACGGAATCCTTTTGAATGTCCCTGTAATTGATCTATCCATCCGATTTTCATAAAATTTGAAATGACTCGACAAAATTATGTAATAATTATGTATTTTAAATTTCAAACGATTCGGTTGGATAGTTTTCCGTTGTTATATGCGGACAGACAGACGGACAGACAAACGGACAGATAGACAGACTGTCAGACAAACGGACAGATAGATGGACAGACAGACGGACTGAACGACAATTATAGGTGCTACCTATTTACATAATTACGAACGCACCTAAAAATAATTATCTGTTATATTTTGTAGGGTGGCCCATTACTGGAACATAGGCGGTCCATTACTGGAACATAGGTGGCCCATTACTGGGCATTTGGGTGTTTAGACATATTTCTATTATTTAAAATGAAATTTTTATTTCTATTGGGAAATGTAACTGTGGGATTAGTTAAATATTGTTGAAAGATTAATCTAATATGAAAAAAATTGGAATACAATAATTATAACTATTAATAAAAAATTATTTTTTAGAGAAATTCCTTAAGGTGGCCCATTACTGGCACATCTACCCTATATACTTGCATGCATTCTTGATAACATGATAACATTTTCTTAATGATATAAAGACTCAATTAACTCAGAATATCAATCAAATATTACTTCAAAAGGAATATGCCTGGAAAATCACAAAAAGATATTCAATATCTTCAATTTGGGGATGCCGTTTTCATGCTCAGATAATTTATATTTATACTTATGACCAATTTATGATGAAACGAAGAGGAAATTAAATTATGATATATTTTATATATGAATCACTTTCTCTGCATTCTCTTCAGAGGAAAAATGAATTCACCAAAAAAAATGCCATGGAAATTGGTTGAAGAAACTTGAAATAAATTGAAGAGAGCTCTTTGAAAAACAAATTATGACAACTCATTTATGAAGATAAATAACTGATTTTTATCGAGTAGCCGAAATAAAATAACCAAAGGGACTTAGCTCGCAGCGGCAGAGGAGTATTGCCGCTCGCAACATAACGAAGATTCGAAGGATTTTACCTTCCATCGTGCAGCATCCGCTTAACTGCCTCGGGGCGCGCACACTTGTCCCGGCGCCCGCTAAATTTCTCGGCATCTACGAAACTTCTCGGCACATCTCAACTGCATCGGTTACGCTCACCCAACTGCATCTAACTCAACTGAGCTCCAACTGCGCAACTGCGCTGGTGGCGCAGAGCCAGGAGGGAGAAAAGAACAAGGGTTACTGTAAACCCGGAATACGCCAAGTTGGCAACATTCGAATGAGGAGAGCGAGGGAAAATAGGCCAAGCTACGATTTAATGTATAGAGAAATATAAATTTAATAAGGAAAAAATGACAAACTCTTAAAGAATGAAGGCCAAAGAAGGTGGCCAGGCACTTAGCTGGTTAAATCACGTCACCTGTGGATTTGAATTTGATAGGCCAAGGGGAGTGCCAGATTAACCGGAAATACCACCCATAGAACGATCGAGATTGTTCTAGAAAGATTTTAAACCGGAAGGAATGAATACAAACAAGATTTTACCGGTTTAGAACATTCGATAGCCAGGTAAGGAAGAAAAATTTACAGGCGACGATATCAAAAGAAACGAAATCAAAATAATATTTAAATTGAGAACATTAATAAAAAGGAGATGATAGGAAATAAAATAGCTAATAAAATTGAACTAAAATAAAAATATGGGGGGGTTTTCGAGTAACCACCACATATCTACCCGGGCCTCCCCAAAAGAAAATATTGGAGAGATGACAAAAATTCAATAATTTTTTCATCGAAACAATATTTTCTAAAACATATACAAAGCTATAAAATAATTACACAAAAATAAATGCATCAGAAATAGTTATATGAATACAAATAATTGTTTTACATGATATTAAATAATAAAAATAATTACTATTATGGTAGTAGTCCTTATGTTAATACACCAAAGATAGCAAATATTTAAAATGGAAGGTATACAAAATTTCTTCCAGAGGTATTTTATCATGTATCAAAAAAAAAATTAAAGTTTATATTTGCAGAAACAACAGTCTTTAACTATGAACAGTTTCTTGTTAAGCTGTGCAAAATGCAGTATGATAACTAAATGCTTTAGCATATGTAAAATATTTGATTATACAATAAGAACATGTAGATGTATATTTTCCAGTTGACAATAAAAAGAGTCAAACTATAACTGTATATGAATCATACTATAACTGTATATAAAAAAATGGATGGTTTCAAGTGACACATGATAAATTGAATGAATTTGTAAGTTGAAAATTTGAAAAAGAAAAATACATACAAATGGTACAGAGAGAATATTTAGACTCTCATAAAAAAAATGTACATATATCAATATATAACAACTTTTTAAGCTTTTAACTAATCCTAACTGATTAATCTTAGCATTATTCAATAACAACATTTTCAAAGAAAAATATAAGAAATTCCAAAGGCCTATGTAAATTGGTAGAAAAATACAATGTTATCTTCCAACAAAAACATTTTTAAAATGAATAGGGGAGAGTGGGGATACTTGAGCATAGGGGATACTTGAGCCACCCCTATTATCTCTACAGTTGGTTAATTTTTCTTTCAAAAACTGCCAATATGATAACATATTTATAGTTCTGAACATGTAGAAAAGAAATCACACATCTTGGTACCATTTTGAAAATATAGTGGTTAATAGTTGTCTTTTCCCTATCTGAAGTAAATATTTGGGTGCATGGCTTTTTTGTTTTTTTGTAATCAAAGTTTTGTTCAAAGTTGCAACTATATACATACATTCAATAAGCATAATTTCAATTGTATTTTGAGTCTAAAATAGTTCTAATAGCTGCATGCTTTATTTAGTAAAACTCTGGGAAACAAAAATAGTGATAGTGGGGATACTTGAGCCAATGAGAGTGGGGATACTTGAGCCATGCCTCAACCATCCCTACTAGAAATTAAACATGGGTGAAACAAACAAAAAATAAAATTCCATCCTTATATTCACTAATAAATATTTTTCTGGGTAAAAGGGAGAATAATTTTTCATTTTATTTTAACATTTTTAGGTCGTTATTTCTTAAAAAAATAACGACCTAAAAATGTTTAAAAATGTATATTTTTTAAATGAAAATATCTATTTTATTTTTCATTTTGACTAACAAAATAGCCTGTCTAGATAAATGTAAACATAGTTTTCAATTTAACTTTCATAAAATTAAAATAACTTTTTAAAACGGTTTTACAGGCTATAATCTCTAATACTTTAATTAGTTAGGTCCAACATATTAAAATATTTATTTTTTAATATAACGTATTAAGATTAATATTTTATATTGAAATCGTAACCTCTGTTGCTGTAACTTTTTTTAAAACTAAGAAAATTGAAGAAAAATTGGTAAAAAGAGCGCACAAAAAACAAGAAAAGTAACAAAAATCCCAGTTCAAACTTACCTGCATGGAGCCAAAAAGGAAGACAAAATCTTTTCTTGTGAAATCAAAAAAGTGTTTGAAATAGTAGAATGATACATCTGGCTTAAATTCCGACAGCTACTAAATTAAAAGCATGAGTTCGACAATATCATTAGAGGAAAATTCTGTCAATGATGGCGATGATGTGAAAAGAAAACCTTCTATTGATGGTTGGCTACTAATAAAATATGCCAGAAAGAAAACTGTAAAAATATTTGTTGGATAAGTGCTTAATATTTTGAAAATGAAATTTGCACGAAAAATTGCAGATTCCAAATTTAAATGGCTCTGAACTGAGGATGTTTCTACCGTCGTTATAACTCAAGTTGAAATTATCCTCCGACAACCAGTTTTAACGACAAAAAAAGATCGTAAACTAGCTTTGCTTTCTCAATTGGTTTTGAAGGACTTTACGTTTCATGATTTATCATTCTGTAAAATGTTTGTGCAAAAATAAAGCGAAAAAAATTACTTTTGTAGGTATTTTTCCTTAGTGGCTCAAGTATCCCTTCAGCATGGATCAAGTATCCCCGCCATGGGGATACTTGAGCCACGATGTAAAACAAAAAATAAACATTTATTATACATAGAAAAATAGTTCAAAATTAATTGAAAGAGGTTTTTAGTTGAAGAAAAAATATCAAATTTTCATTTTCAATATTTTATTTTATTCTAAAAAAATATAAAAAATTTAAAAAAATTAAAATTCAAAAAATGGCTCAAGTATCCCCATCTTCCCCTATAATAATTTTGAAAGAGAGAATGTTTACACTCTCATAAAAGAATATTCTTGAACACTTTCAACATAAATTCACAATAATTGCATAAATACTTTTTATACTATACTTTATTCAAAATAAAAATAAAACAGATGATATTTATATTCTGATAAAAAGAACTTATATAAATATATCAATCTTGTATATGACTTCGATAATGTCAACTTACAAACAAAAATCAATTGTCAAAAATTTATATAAGATATTTTGAATGTTTAATTGCAATTTTTCAAACATTTTTTAAATAACAAGTGATCATTTTTGTATTTGTCATATCAAGTATTTGCTTTATATCAATATATAATGACTCAACCAATATCTTTGGATCCAAAGTATAATTATAGTACAGTAGAGGACCTATTATCCGGAATCGTCGGGACCGAGGGCTTTCCGGATTTTGGAATTTTCTGGATTTCGGATCCATCCGAAACTCGACACTCCCTCCCCCCCCCCCCCCCAAAAAAAAACATACGGAAAATTTAAAAATAACAAAATTATAGCACTGCCATCTAGAATATGAATGAAAAGTGTGTTGTATGAGAAGTCTGTGGAAAAAAACACTAAGCTACAACTTTGACTCTTGTATTATGGTACAAAGTCTCAAATCCGGACAACAAAAATTCAGAGCTCTTCAAAATCCGGACGTTTTGCTAACTGGCTTTATATATATATATATATGTATATATATATATATATTACCGTAAAATACCGTTAATCCGCAACCCCAAACGTGACGAAAAATCGTAAAATAATTAGAGGGGGCGCTTACACGGGATTTTTCCACGAACGTTTCACAAAATTTGCATTTTTTGTGAGATATCTGCAGGATTTTTTTGCGATATTTGACGAGATTTGCAAGGTTTTATCGCGATATTTGACGAAATTTGCAGGTTTTTATCGCGATATTTGACGAACTTTCAGAGTTTTTTTCGCGATACTCGAAAAAATGTGCGTTTTTTTATGGAGATGAATCATGATAAAATGAATGAATCATGAATCTTTGAATGAATTTTGATACTTGAAGCAATACTTGAAAAAAATTGCGTTTTTTTTTTAAACATAAATTCTGACGAAAAAACGCAGAAAATGGTGAATTTTGTAAAAAAAGAAAAAAAAAAGCCAAAAAGCATGAAATCCATTAAAAACTCTCGAAAAAAAAACGCACATTTAATCAAAGATTCATGATTCAACCCGTTGTCAATCGCCTTCATTTCCGGATTTCGGGTCC
This sequence comes from Maratus speculifer, assembly GCA_964019185.1. Classification (NCBI taxonomy): domain Eukaryota; kingdom Metazoa; phylum Arthropoda; class Arachnida; order Araneae; family Salticidae; genus Maratus; species Maratus speculifer. Next base: position 184,982,476 of record OZ025289.1, read on the forward strand.
TTCCGGATTTCGGAATTCCGGATAATAGGTCCTCTACTGTATAACAAAAACCTTTTTTTTTTATCTTTAATAACTTTCAAATACTCAGAAGTATACAAAAAAAATAATACTTATTGTGAGTCATTCATTTTTTTATAGTTCAATAATAAGAGTAAAATTATTAGTATGGATAAGTTTATCATGCATTTTCATTTTTTGTTAAAAGAGGTTAATTGTTAGAGCATGCATGCATTGTAAAGAGAAATTATTATATAAGTCACAATAGGGAAAATGATTTTATGAGTACTCATATTTATGTTTACCTTACATCAATTACAATCCACTTTTCTTAGTAGGATAAACATTTGTCAAAAATAACTTTAAATAATGACATAATATTTTAGTAAGAATATAAAAGGACAAATTCTTTCTCAAATTTTTTTAGCACCAACTATTGCAATAAAACTTTATAAGGCTAGAAGTAGTAGTATATGGCATATTTGAGAGAATATACTTATTATAATAATTATGGTTTAGAAATGAATATAGTGAATAATAAAAATATATTAAAACCATACATACATCTGGAGGATGACCATTGAATTGCCTCAAGGAGAAGATGACTTAAAAGAAAAAGAAGAGAAAAATAACAAACAGCTGCCTGCAGCTTGGAGGAAGGAAACAAAAATTACACAATCATTCTTCTTACTCGAATATCAGTCTAACTAGTATTGACTGAATATGTAACAAATCAAGAGTCATCCTGAAAAAGGAAAAAGAAGATTAGTTCATTTTTTATACATTTTATGAGTGCGAGGGCGAAGATCATAATTTTTATATTGGGTAGACTTGTTTCTAACATCAGTGTGAGTGCCACCAAGAGGAACTTGTGACTGTACCGATTTACTTGAACATGAAGATGTTTGTTGGCACTTAGAAGAAGAAAGAATTCGAGGAGATGTGTTACAAGCAGCATCATGATTAGACTCTTGAGTAGGAGAGTGTTGTCTCACAGGAGTAGAAGATGCATTATCAACAGATGTTTGATCATGTGATGCATTTTTAGAAGAAACTGAAGGATATTGGAATGCTTCATTTTTCTTTTGAAGCTTCAAGATTCTGTTAGTGTGAATCAACATGGGTGAAGCGTGACTATTATTGGAATCTTGAATTTGAATAAGCACAGGAGAAATTATTTTCTTCACCACGTATGGGCCTTGTACCTTTTTGTTAAACACCGTGGGAAATTTTACATAAACAATGTCATTAACATTGATGTTGGCAAATTTTAATTTTTCTCTCGATTTTTGGTACACTTTTTGCCTAGAAGATTCGTTATTCTTGTAAGCTTGATAGTATATTTTCTCAATGACATCCATCAATTTGTGAATTTCATAGGCAGTATTGAGAATTTTCCAGGAAGCATGAGATTTGTAATTAGCATAAATGTCATTTATTTCTCTTCCAAAATGAAGAAGATTTGGAGTGAATTTTGTAGCTGGATGAGGTGTAGCATTATATATGGATTGGTGAATTTTTAGAGCAGTTGGTACATCACATCCTTGGGAAGCAATTGTATTCACAGACGATTTTATTTGAGAATTAACTCGTTCACTTAATCCGTTAGCCTCGGGATGGGCTACAGAATTGTGTTCCAATTTAATGCCAAGCTTTTTATTAAAATAAGAAAACATATCACTAGTGAACTGAGAGCCATGATCAGTGAGAGTTAATTCGGGTTTTCCATGAGTGGAAATGTAATGTAATAAAGCTTTTGTAACAGACTCAGCGCTGATATTATTCAAGGCATATAATTCTAAATGACGAGAAAAGTGATCAATAACGGTCATGACATATTGGCGATTTCTCAATGGACCGAGTAAATCCATAGAAACTTTCTGATTGGGAGCTGTTGGAAGTGGTGCTGGTAAGTATGGAGCAGTATTTTTTTTATGATTTTTGTTTACTAAACAAATTTCACAAGAGTTGACATAATTAATGGTATCAGAAACAAGGGTTTTCCAGGTAAATCTTTTCTTTAAATTAACAATAGTTTTATGAATTCCAGTGTGAATAATATGAGCAATTCTTAAGGCTTTTGCTCTAAGTGATAAAGGTAAAACAGCTTTATGTAGCTCAATATCTTCTGAAGAAAAATGTCCATTGTAGCAAAGCAACTCATTATTTGGATTAATATAGTAGCCATTTAAACTTTTAGATTTTTTTTTATTTTTAAGATCTTCATAAATTTGCTTGATTTTTGGGTCTTTTTGTTGTTCAGAGAAAATGGTGTGATCAAGAATTTCTAATAATGGATCTTGATTATTATCATTATTTGGAGGTGAAGAGTCACTTTGAAGATGACATGTGTGGTGCATTTTGTCAACTAAACCACATGGAAAGTGAGGAATTTCATTATGTAAATCTTTTTGATTATCTACAATTGGTAGTGGTTCTTGTGTAGAAATAAGATCTGGATTATTATGGAGATCTTCAGTAGGAATGTGAGGTGTTCTACTCAGAAAATCTGCTAACACATTTTCTGTGGAACATGTTGGAATGTGTACGAGTATTCTGACAGTTCTAACATCCATCGAGTAGTAATATCAGCTGGTGATGTAGCTTTTTTATAATTATTAAGAGGTTTGGCGTCGGATAATAGAATAAAGGGTCGACCAAAAATATAATATTTAAAAGCTGTTATGCCTTTGTAAATGGCATAAAGTTCCAATTTGATGGCAGGGTATTGTCTTTCAGACTGAGACAAAGTTTTAGAATAATAGGAGATGGGTCTAAGTTCACCACCAAATTTCTGCATAAGAACAGCTGATATTGCTGTCTTTGATGCATCTGTATTAACATAGAAGGTTTCATTCCACTTAGGAAGATTGAGCATAGGTTTCTGAAAGAAAATGTCTTGTAATTTTTTAAATGCATTTTCTTGTTCAGATTTCCAAGAAAATTTATTTTTAGGTTTGGTGACTTCAATGAGAGGAGTAATCAATTTAGCAAAATTAGGAATAATCGATCTATAAAATGAACATAAACCTATAAAACTTTTCGTTTGCCTCTTGGTTTTAGGCGTTGGAAAAGAAGTGATTTTTAAAATGTTACTTGTAATGGGAAGAATTTTATGATCTGTGAGTTGGAATCCTAAAAAGTTAATGCTTGTTTGCATAAAGGAACATTTTTCAGGAGACAGAGTAATGTTATTAGCAATAAGAGTGTCTAAGAGTTTTGTGAGTTTCATGGACATTTCTTCAAATGAATTAGCGCCAACAACAATATCGTCTTGATATGCATAACAGGAATCAATTTGAGATAATTGAATAACTGAGTCAATTAATTGTTGAAAGGTACTTGCAGCTGTCTTCAAGCCAAACACGAGACGCAAGTAGGTAAAAATTCCCCATGGAGTAGTAAAACTGAGCTTATCTTACATATCTTTAGGTACAGCGATCTGCCAGTATGCAGAGGGCAAGTCAAGAGTAGTATAATACTTAAATTTTGATAATTGCACCAATAGATTTTGAATTCTAGGAAGAGGATATGAAGATGGAATAATAATGGAATTTAGCAATCTTAAATCTAGAGCCAAACGATACTTTTGAGGTTTTGACATATCAGTTCTCTTCTTTTTAACAAGAAGCATGGGACACGCCCAAGATGAATTTGATCTCTCAATAATGCCAGCATTTAACATTTGATTAATCTGGTCAAGAGCTTCTTGCTCAAGTGCCTGTGGCACTGGAAAAGGTAGGGTTTTGACTGGATGAGAATTTAGCATTGTGAATTGAGGATTAACCAGGTCGGTATGACCTAAAGTGTCAAGAGATTTTGAAAAAGCAAGAGCTTTACTACACAATAATTTTGTTAAAGATTCTTTTTCATGAGGAGGTAAGTGTTTTAGATCAAAGTCATTTGGAGACAGTTCTTGGATACGTTTTCGCTTAACCTCTTCAGATGGTAAAATTAAATTACAATATTCGTTTTCAAAATCTAAATCAAAAGAGTATTCCTCAATGTCTTTCTCATCTACATTGATACATTCGCCAATAATTGAATTTTTATTTAAATGAATGTCCAGCTTTGATATATTCTGACATACAACCAAAAATAAATCATTTTGAATTGAAGATTTGGAATGCAATGATTCATGTAACACAAGACCTTTATTTTTTAAATTGGGTTTGAAAATAAAATATTCAGATGGAGGATTCAAGTACTTAACATGTAAATAAACAAAAGAATTAGGAGGGATTAATTCTCTATTGAGTAATTGTACCATATTGGAATTCACCAAAATTTTATTACCAATATTTAAATGAGTTGGCTTTTCACCAACATAACTAAGATCATTAGTATTTTCAGATGTAAAATTCTTGCCAGGTATATTATCATTAGTAGATACATAGTTCACCACATTACCATAATCAGTTGGAACATAGTTAGAAAAATAAGTGAAATTACCATCAATATAAGGATTATGAAAATTCATAGCAGTGTTAGCAATATTATTTGTAAACAAACCATTATTTTGAAAATTATAATTGTAAGGATAGGTTGTATAATTGTTGAACAATTGTAAATTTGTATCACCATAATTTGTACATATATCATCAGTATAAGTACCACTATTTGGATTATTTGATATAGAATCTTCATAACAAGGCCTTTTGTGTACATCTATAGAATATGGCACATTTGAATTATCATAAATGTATTCAGAATTCATGAAATAGCAAGTAGGAGATTCGTTATAACTGTGAAAAGGAATATGTTTATCCTTAATCAAGATAGACTTAAAGCTTGGTGAAATAGTTATGGAATGTTTATTGATAAACTCAAATCCAAGTATGGCTTGAAAATGAACATTTTGTATCTTTGTAAGATAAAAGACATGATGAAAGAAGAATTTATCAATTTTAAATGCAATCTCTATGCATCCTTTGAAAAAAACTTTAGAATTTATAGTAGATACAGATACATTTCTGGATAAGAATTTGTAGTGAAGCCTGGATTTAATGCTATTAAAGCATTCTTGATCCAAGAGTGACAAACTTGATCCAGTATCAATTAACGTTGAGATTTCATTATGTTGAATGTTTATCAGTATGCATGGAAGAACATACGAGTTATTAAAGGAACTGCATATGACATGTCTTTCTTGTACATCATCATCAATTTCAAAATTTTGTTTGGATGTCAAAGAATTATGTGAACATGAAGATTTGTTAAATTTAGGTGTTACAGGGGAAGTTTGGACAGCTGTGGATGATACTAAAGTCATTGAAGAGCTTTTGTCAAATTGTTGTTTATGTTTGTCACTAAAGTGTACTGACCCTGAATGAGAATTACAGGAGAGAAGGCGGTCAGTAGAACCAGTCTCCCTTATTTGTTTAAATGATAAACATTGTTTTTATTTTCAGAAGAGGTATAGTTTTTCCTTCTGTGAGAATTAGACGAAAACTGAGATGAAGAGTTTTGATTGGAAGCACTAATAATATTTTTAAATTTGTAGCACGTGTCCATACGATGATTGAATTTTCCACAGAACGCACACTGCACAACATCTCGTTTGTGATAAAAGGATGCAGAGTTTTTTTTGTGAGAAAATTTGTCGAAGGTGGGTTGATGATAAGGACGTTTTTGATAAAATCTATGTTGACGAAAATTATTTTTATGTTTATCTGTAGCCTCTTGTCTATTTGGAGAAGGAGAATATGTTCTAGCTTTTCTTTTAAAATTACTAGAAGCATGAGAATTGTCTTTTGGAGTTTGCAAAGGTGAGAAGGTAGTTTGAGAATTGACATAAATTTTATCCTTCGTATGTTTTATAGGAGTCTTATGGAGAACATTATTAGAAGCAATAGAATTATCATGGACTTTTTCAGAATCCAAACAATAGGCTTGATTATAATTCTCGTAAGATTTTTTAGGGGGAGAGTCATATATATCCTGAAGAAAATTTGCTCGTTCAAGAGCTAAATCAAAAGATGAAATATTTTCTTCTAGAATTTTTCGCTTAATTTGTTTAGGCAAAGCCTCAAGAAAATGAGTGAATTTTAATGAATTGAGAGCAGGAGGATCCAATTTAGGGTATGCAAGCCGAAGTTGTTTATCCAGTCGAAATGCAAAATTTTTGACTGATTCATTTGAATCTAACTTTAAATTTTGCAAAGATTTGAGAGAAACAGTCTTTTTTGAAGGTAAGAAATAGTCTATAAAAGCTTTCCGAATGTCACGGAAATTAGAGTTCTTGAACTGAGACTGAGTTTCAAGAAAGAAGAGTAAGGCGCTGCCCTCAAGTTTCGATTTGAAGAGAACAAAAAGTTCTTTATCGGAAAAATTATTTAACTCTTGTATATCAGATAATTGATCAAAGAATTCCACAGTCTGAGGGTTGCCGTCGAATGGCTGTATTGCAATATTTAATTTAGACTTGGGGGGCATGATATTTAATTAAACTGAGAGCTCAATAAATGACAGGTTAAATTTTCTTATAGACTGGTCACATAATAAATAATATATAAATTGACCCATTATTCAAAATATTAACAAATTTCATTTACGTTATACATCATTTTTATATATTAAGAAGAAGAATAACTATATGACGAAGAGAAGAAAAATACCAACATATCTTTGTTAGCATCAGATCAAAAGAATATGGCCCAAAAATTTGTATGCAAATATATATATCATATGGCTCAAAACATATATTCTTATATTTATGAGAAGAGAATAATTTATATTAAAATAAACAATTATGTTTACCAGCACCTTCGTTACATAATATATATATTAGTTATAAATTATATCATGGCAAGAAAAATATATCAATAAATTATGTTATATCTAATGTACTGCTCCAAAAAAAAAAAAAAATTATTTCAGCATAAAATCAAAATATGTTATGCATTCATTTATTACACCACACTCAACAAAATATAAATATAAAATATTGATCACTGCATGAAGATATACTTTGAAAATAATGAAGATATAATTGAAGATAATGAAGATATAATCTTTTTTTTTTGTTGAAAAATATGTATAGATAACGAAAATACAATGGCAGCAAAGGAAATAGATGGTCACGCGTTGGTCACTGCACCAAAGGAAATTTTACTGTGGTGTTTTGGTGGGAAGAAGATGAGAACACTTATTTTTTGTTTCATCTCAAATATAGGCTAGGTGATCGTATTAATGGATAAAGCACATTGTGTTGGATGAATGCCAGCAAAAGACCCCTTAAATAAAAAGTTTTATAACCAAAAGGCAAGCATGATACTTCTTAATAGTTGAATCCTTAACTATGATAATATTAACTCATAGCAAAGATGTAAGAATATAAAGTGATAAGAAGAAGAGTTACCTGGACTTCCTGGCTGATGAAGACAACTTCAGGTAGACAAATGAATAGGCATTGACACAATAAAATGAAGAGAAGATTTGAAGAAGACAAGGATATTTATTTATAATCACTTGTGAAATGCTTCATGACTTGAATATTTTTATATATATATATATATTTGTTATCATGCACTTTTTTTTATATAAGTAGAATTATTATTATTTTCGTACACAAAAATGCTCTACAAAAATGATATACATCAGTCGACATATTTTAACACAACTTCTCTCCATATATATACTTGCATGCATTCTTGATAACATGATAACATTTTCTTAATGATATAAAGACTCAATTAACTCAGAATATCAATCAAATATTACTTCAAAAGGAATATGCCTGGAAAATCACAAAAAGATATTCAATATCTTCAATTTGGGGATGCCGTTTTCATGCTCAGATAATTTATATTTATACTTATGACCAATTTATGATGAAACGAAGAGGAAATTAAATTATGATATATTTTATATATGAATCACTTTCTCTGCATTCTCTTCAGAGGAAAAATGAATTCACCAAAAAAAATGCCATGGAAATTGGTTGAAGAAACTTGAAATAAATTGAAGAGAGCTCTTTGAAAAACAAATTATGACAACTCATTTATGAAGATAAATAACTGATTTTTATCGAGTAGCCGAAATAAAATAACCAAAGGGACTTAGCTCGCAGCGGCAGAGGAGTATTGCCGCTCGCAGCATAACGAAGATTCGAAGGATTTTACCTTCCAGCATGCAGCATCCGCTTAACTGCCTCGGGGCGCGCACACTTGCCCCGGCGCCCACTAAATTTCTCGGCATCTACGAAACTTCTCGGCACATCTCAACTGCATCGGTTACGCTCACCCAACTGCATCCAACTCAACTGAACTCCAACTGCGTAACTGCGCTGGTGGCGCAGAGCCAGGAGGGAGAAAAGAACAAGGGTTACTGTAAACCCAGAATACGCCAAGTTGGCAACGTTCGAATGAGGAGAGCGAGGGAAAATAGGCCAAGCTACGATTTAATGTATAGAGAAATATAAATTTAATAAGGAAAAAATGACAAACTCTTAAAGAATGAAGGCCAAAGAAGGTGGCCAGGCACTTAGCTGGTTAAATCACGTCACCTGTGGATTTGAATTTGATAGGCCAAGGGGAGTGCCAGATTAACCGGAAATACCACCCATAGGACGATCGAGATTGTTCTAGAAAGATTTTAAACCGGAAGGAATGAATACAAACAAGATTTTACCGGTTTAGAACATTCGATAGCCAGGTAAGGAAGAAAAATTTACAGGCGACGATATCAAAAGAAACGAAATCAAAATAATATTTAAATTGAGAACATTAATAAAAAGGAGATGATAGGAAATAAAATAGCTAATAAAATTGAACTAAAATAAAAATATGGGGGGGTTATCGAGTAACCACCACACCCCCCCCCCCCCCCCCCCCCCCCTTCAATCAAATAACAATGCTTTCCTGTAATAAACAGACATATTTGTGATTTTTTTTTTCTCTTGCTACTAGAAAGAGAAATAAATCGAACAACCACACTAAAAAAGGCAGTAAGATTATAGACTCAACTCTATAAAAGTGCCGTACCCTTAAAAATATAAAAACTGTCCTTTCCACAACAGTAGCGCCATGTCCCTTTTTTAAACCTGGGGGAAACTTTGACTTATATAATATGTAATTGAATCAGTATTATATTAAAATTGATAATTTGTAGTCTAAATTAATCAATGTAGCTGTCGTTAGAGCAAAAAATGTCCTGATTTATAATTGTCCATATGTGATCAATAGTCTATATTTTATTAAAGAGCCACATGGTGAAGTGAGTCTTTAACTATGCTAAATTAGGTTATATCAATTGAAATAATTTAAAAAATATTTAGAAGTTTGTGCTTTTTTACCCTTTTTTATCCTAGGTAAACTACATACATTAAAAATAACAACAATCTAGATTTTCATATTCGCTTGGTTTTAATTTGAGAGCATAATAGCATTGTTAAAACAGCAGAGATAATATGTAGAAAAGCTGTCTCATATGTGACATGGAATGACCCTGCACCAGTAAGTAATATTAAACAGTATGGAACCATTTATCCGGAAACCAGTTAACCGGAAAACCAGTTATCCGGAATGATACTTCTAATAGACTGATGTTAGAATCTTTTTAGAAAAAAGTGTCATACACAATCAGTTTGACATATACATTGCTTGAATCAATTGTATAACTTGATAACAGCATCTAGTATTTGAAATAGAAGCATATAATCATATTATAGAACAATAAATAATATTATAGATGTTTTCATTTTTATCCCGAGAAAACAGAAGAATTTTTGTTCCCAAGGAGTTCCCATAAATTATCTTCTTTCAAACTCTAACAATTGATCTTACTTGCATCAGATTCTTGGTTGAAGTAATCTAATAATCAATTTAAAATTAGAAGTAATACCACAACTACATAAGTTTCACAAAACTTATCAAATGGATGCTGCTTTAATGCCCAACCAGTTAACTGGAAAAACCAGTTATCCGGAATACATCTGACCCCAACCATTCCGGATAAATGGTTCTGTACTGTAATGATAAAAGTGCAATAGATCCATACTGTGGGGGAATAAAAAAAAAAAAAAAAAAAAAAAAAAAGATTGGCTGTGAATTTTTATTTTGCATCTTATTTTTTTACTTAAAAGTTGCTAAATTTTAATGTGTGAGTTTTCTATGTTGTAAAATATTAATATGATATTAAAATTACAGGGCTATTAGAAATGTCAAGATTCAGTGATTGGAACATTGAATGTAAAGTTTATATTGGAAGTTTAGGAAGTAGAGCTACCAAAGAAGATGTTGAAGATGCATTTAGTAGATATGGACCTTTGAGAAATGTATGGATAGCACGAAATCCTCCAGGATTTGCTTTTGTGGAATTTGAAGATCGTAGAGATGCTGAAGAAGCAGTCAGAGAACTTGATGGATCGTAAGTATTATATGGATAGTATTGTTTTTATCGCTTTCAAAATTTTAATTTATTTTCTTTTTTCTGATTTTGTTGAACATTCATTGATGTAAATTATTAAATTTTCATATGACATATCTGTTATGATGCACTATAAGTGTTCAGGAGTTGATACAGATTTTCTTGGGATCCATTTTGTGAAAAATAACACTTTGTAAAGAAAGTTGAAATCTGGTTATTAAAATTTAACCAAAGAATTTATTAGCAAAAACTTTTCTAAATCCCCTTGCTAAACTGGGCTTGAATTTGATGGTGGGATTCACACCCAAAATTTTGAAATCTTGCCCAAGAGAATACAGTGACAGGAAGCTCCCTCCCAAAAGACTTCCCCATTTTCTAGAAAATTTTGCATTTTGAAACTATGATCAACTTCCATGAATATTTTCTCAATTTTATGATATTTTCGAGCAATCAATTGACATATTTTGAGAGTTTTTTATTATGAAAGATTATTAAAATTCATGATTTTTTCCTGCCTTTGATATGTTAGGAAATTGACAAGTCAAGTTTTCTAACTTTAACACTAATTAAAATAAGCAGATTCAAATGCAGCAGTGGAAAACATAAGAGGTGATCACTCATCCTTTCCACTTGAGAGGTGATCACAGTTAAAGATCACAGAACGATGAATAAATTATCAAGTAAAAAAGCTAAAATATCTGGACAAAAATCATATAAAGTATATCATAAAAGTAACACTTAGTACACATGTTGTGGAAATTTTGTTATATTTTTGAGAGTCAGAATGCAGATAAACTCCCTAAAAGACGATTAAACAATCTGAAGTTGTAAATAATTTTTAACTAGATTAGAAAATGGTAAACATTATAGATTATTGCTTCTTTTTTAAGCTTTAAATTATCAAACATAGTCTAATGGTTCTTGAAAAACTGTATTATAAATTTTATTGACAAAAATTGTTATTTTTAAAATAAAATAGTGTAAATTATGGAAAAAAAAAACCTTCTTAAGTTTTAATTTTAGACTGTTTAAAATCTTAATTTTCTTAAGTAAGCATATACAAAATACATAAAACAATGCTTTATATTTGCTTTGACAAATGAAGTTACATTTCAATAAATGATTTTTAGGGTACTATCACTATGGGCAATAAAATTATTTTATTATTAATTAAAATCTCTATGAACTGACTCTATGATTTTCTGCATTCATATAGCCCTTTAAAATAAAGTATAAAAATTTCCTTAAAAAAATATTTCATAGATATAATGCATAAGAAATTAATTTTTACTAATGTGCAATGCAATTTCTAAGAGATTCAACATCAAAGATAGTTTAAAGTGGTTAAAAAAAAGTAAAATTATTGTTTCAGTAAGACAGCTTTTTCTTTTCCTGCACTATCATGTATTCCTTCATCCTTCATTTTCATACAGATACCCATTTATAAAGGGGGATAAATATATAACACTTGAAAAAATTTGAAGGGGTTGAGTGAAAAATAATTTCATATGGGACAATTTTTATCATGGATGAGAAATTCAAACTGATCAAACCAAGTAACTTTCATTTAATAATTTGAAAGTATGGTACCGAAAATTACAGTATAAAAGTGGGTCTTAACCATTAATTAATACAAAAAGCTGGAGGGACAAAAAGTAAGTCTTGCCTCTGCTCTTGAAAAAATGTATGGGCACATGTCTGCCATTGCTCTTGCAAAATTACACCATGTCAGATGCAGATGATAAGTCATCAAGTAATGCTCCCAAATCATATTCATATTTCATCCATTTAATTTAAAATGAAATTATTGCATTTAAAATACTAAAATCTAAATATTTATTTTTAATGTTAAAGGATCGGTACAATTTATATATGCAAAATATAAAAGTTTCTAGTGGTGAAAAAAGTATATTGGTGAGATTTGCACTTGGCTAACATAAGAACATTGGATAACATGTCTTTTGAATACTTAACAGCCAGTAGTCTTAAATTTTACTTTGAGACTGCTTAAGAGCAAGAATCTGAGAAAGTGTCACACCTAGCATTATGGGGTGATTCATGACAACTCAGATTTTCTCCAAAAAATTACCAGTTGTTACTTATCTTGTTAAAAGACCAAATACAGAATTTTTTGCTTCAAAGTTGGGTTGTTCATTTTTTATGGCCCCCCAAAAGTCATCATGTCGTGAAAAAAAATAAGCGTTTTTTTAAGACATGGATATTGCTATGACTCACAGCTCTTTGCGCATACAACTTGCCATGAAATTCTTTTTATATCTGGAATGTAAGAGGGTTTAACTTTATATAATAGATGTAAAACCCGTGGCAAGTTTCTGCCGCAAGGTCACAGAAGGTCACAAAAAGATTAATTTTTGCTGTTTTTTATCATTTTTGAGACCCTATAACAGCTTGCGCGTTCCACTTGCCATGAAAAAAGAGGTGGCAATTGAAAGCCATGCATTAGCACTTTTAAAAAATGTATATATAATTGAGGCAAGTTGTATGCGCTTTTAGTTACAGAGTGCCAAAGTCTGAAAAATGTCATTTTTGACCAATATTCAAACTGTCATAATTTCTTGCGGCAACAACATTTTGAAATAATTCTTTTGCCATTGTTTTATTCTATTATTGCCCTTTTCAAAAAGGTAAACTCCATTGAGGCAAGTTGCTTTGAAAAAATTAAATGTTTTTTTAAAATTTGGCCGTTTTCAATAGTCAGAGCTATTTTATTATTTGAAACGACTTGACTGGATAACAATATTTTATACATTTGTTTGTCTGTATAAATTGATGTTATAATATATTGTGAGGTACATATGATGTTGATGGCATTTATTTAATTTTAACCCTTTCAAGTCCGATTTTGTTTTTCAATTTTAGAAAAAATTATTTTTACTTTAATAATATTGACACTAGCTATCGTAATAGATTAATTAGAGATTAACGAATATTTCATTGTCTGAAACATAACGAATGTTGTTGTTTTCTGCACTATTAAATTCATATTCATGCAACAATAGGCTAAGGAAGAGTTTTTGGAGAGGGTTTAAAAATATTATATTGCAACAAGTTAGTGACATTACAGCTTTCTAATACTTTTAGCACTTTATTGCACATAATTCTTTCAGGAAAGTAACTTTTATTTTAAATTAAGAGGGGAAATACATTTAAAATAAAATAATCGCAAACAATACTAAAAAAATTAAGCAAATATTTATTATTATTACTAAATGCCTTAACATTAATGAAGTCATATAATAAGTGCACCGATACATACTAACATTGCTACATGTAATTAGTAACAAAAGTATTTCCTAAAAATAATAATATTCAAAAGACAAGTATTATTTATAGTACACCAGCCCTGAAAATGTTAAAACGAAAATATTTGACATTTACAAATTACAACTTGTAATTAAAATGCAAATATAAATACAATCAGCCAACACTGTTAGAATTTTTACAGAGTTTTATCATTACGAGAAAAGAAAATCGAAGATATAACCATTCTTTTTAAGATATCTCAAGATGTCTTTTAACTTTTATGGGATCTTTTTTTTCAGTTATGGGAAAAATAAATTTTCTTTAACATTAATAGCTATACAAGTATATTAACTGAAATACCTGAATAGATTACTGTAACTGTTAAAAGGTATCTTCAGCTATGATACAAGAAAGTTATATTTTTGATTTTTTTTTTTCTCGTACTGATAAATCAATGTAAAAATATTAACAGTGTTGACTGATTGTATTTATACTTGCATTTTAATTACAAGTTGTAATTTGTAAATGTCAAATATTTTCTTTTTAACCTTTTCAGGGCTGGTGTACTATAAATAATACTTGTCTTTTAAGTATTATTATTTTTAGGAAATACTTTTGTTACTAATTACATGTAGCAATGTTAGTATGCATCGGTGCACTTATATGACTTCATTAATGTTAAGGCATTTAGTAATAATAATAAATATTTGCTTAATTTTTTTAGTATTGTTTGCGATTATTTTATTTTAAATGTATTTCCTTCTTAATTTAAAATAAAAGTTATTTCCTGAAAGAATCGTGTAATAAAGTGCTAAAAGTATTAGAAAGCTGTAATGTCACTAACTTGTTGCAATATAATATTTTTAAACCCTCTCCAAAAACTCTCCCTTAGCCTATTGTTGCATGAATATGAATTTAATAGTGCAGAAAACAACAACATTCGTTATGTTTCAGACAATGAAATATTCGTTAATCTCTAATTAATCTATTACGATAGCTAGTGTCAATATTATTAAAGTAAAAATAATTTTTTCTAAAATTGAAAAACAAAATCGGACTTGAAAGGGTTAAAATTAAATAAATGCCATCAACATCATATATACCTCACAATATATTATAACATCAATTTATACAGACAAGCAAATGTATAAAATATTGTTATCCAGTCAAGTCGTTTCAAATAATAAAATAGCTCTGACTATTGAAAACGGCCAAATTTTAAAAAAACATTTAATTTTTTCAAAGCAAATTGCCTCAATGGAGTTTACTTTTTTGAAAAGGGCAATAATAGAATAAAACAATGGCAAAAGAATTATTTCAAAATGTTGTTGCCGCAAGAAATTATGACAGTTTGAATATTGGTCAAAAATGACATTTTTCAGATTTTGGCACTCTGTAACTAAAAGCGCATACAACTTGCCTCAATTATATATAAATTTTTTAAAAGTGCTAATGCATGGCTTTCAATTGCCACCTTTTTTTTCATGGCAAGTGGAACGCGCAAGCTGTTATAGGCTCTTAAAAATGGAAAAAAACAGCAAAAATGAATCTTTTTGTGACCTTCTGTGACCTTGCGGCAAAAACTTGCCACGGGTTTTACATCTATTATATAAAGTTCAACCCTCTTACATTCCAGATATAAAAAGAATTTCGTGGCAAGTTGTATGCGCAAAGAGCTGTGAGTCATAGCAATATCCATGTCTTAAAAAAACGCTTATTTTTTTTCACGACATGATGACCTTTGGGGGGCCATAAAAAATGAACAACTCAACTTTGAAGCAAAAAATTCTGGATTTGGTCTTTTAACAAGATAAGTAACAACTGGTAATTTTTTGGAGAAAATCTGAGATGTCATGAATCACGGGTGTGTCACTCTCTCAGATTCTTGCTCTTAATAGGAGATAGTGAAAATTTCCAGCATGCTATCAATGATTATATATGTATATGTTGTTATATAGATTAATTACCTGCTAATGCCATTATTCCTAACATCATAACATGATCTATATTTATATTTCACAGTCGACTGTGTGGATCAAGAGTTCGTGTTGAGATGTCTCATGGAAAAACACGAAGTGATCGAAGACGTGATGATCGCCGAAATGCATCTCCGCCTTATAGGTTTGTTAGACTGTAATTTTCTTTTTTAAAAAAGCATGTTTTAACACCTGCAATAAGTTTAAAACTAAGATTTTCTTGGGGGAAAAATGACATATTTATTAATTATGTAAAAAAAAAAAAAAAAAAAAAAAAAAATTTGTTTAATAATAATGTCAGTTTATTTCTACATTTCACTGTTAACAGATGGGTATAAATTTTAACTAATTGCAAGTTTTTAAATATTACAGTTAACTCTGTCTAAGGCAGAATTGAGAATTTTCCATTGTAGGCAATATTCCACCTTAAACAAATTTTTACTCTCCGCTATGGATTGGCAAGGACTCAAAAATCTTTTGAGTTAGAGATTTCCATCTAAGACAGAGTCTGCCTTACTGAGTTTATTCTGTTAATTGCTGTGTATCTTTTAGTAAGTCAAAAAGAATTTATAATGAATTTGAAACAAAAGTATGATCTAACTTGTTAAACCATGATAAGCAAATTCACATTTTATGAGAGTTTTAAATATGCACATATTGTATTTAGTAGTTAAATAAAGATTTAAAATAATGACGTTAATCAAGATGATTTTGTAAAATTTCTTTTAATTAGGTTAAAAAAATGACTAAAATTTCTGTAGTAGTTAGTGTATAGATAGTTTTTATAAAGTAATGACTATTCTTCTGCTTTTGTCATTTGTTGCATAGTAGTTTTGTTCCATTTGTTTTTTATATATTCACAAAATTTGTGTACACTTATTATTTATTTATTTATTAATTTTTTTCATTTATAAATTAGTATTTTTCTATAGAATCAAAAAAATAAAACCTATTAATAATAGAAACCTGCTTAAATTGAGAAATCAAGTAGAAGAAACAGTGTACTTTGTGAAGACATAGTGGTATAGCATCACTTTTGAATGCCTGACAATTTAAAATATTACATTCTCCCTTTAAGAGCATACATTAGGAATGTTAAATATTTTTAAACTAAAGACAGCATTCTTTAAATATTTTTATTGACAATTCAAAATTCTTATGTGTTTTTTCCCCTGTATTACTCTGGGGCTTTACCCTCTATGAACTGTGTTTAGCCATGTCTAGACACCACAGGTTCTAAAAACATGCTTATTTGTTCTATTAAAAACAAAAATTATTGAATTACAGAAGATGAATGATATTATCACAACTAGTAGTGATTATTTTTAATTCAGTTATTTTTAATTTCTGTTGGATTTTTTGGTTCTCATGGTCACACCTACTGCTGCTATAATAGCCGATGTTATCTTATTTCGTGATTAAATAAGATTGTACACCACACAGTTGTAAATCAGCTTGTATAAAATTGTTATGTATAAAAATGTTGCTGTCTGAACTGTAGACTGAATATCAAATCACCGAATATTCGGTGCATCCCTAATGTGCGATATGTGTGGTATAGAACTTTTTTGTGTTGCACATGTATTTATTTTTTAGACATCTTGAGCAAAATTAAATTTTAAAATATTTTTCTTTACTGTTTGAATAAAGTTAAAATTAGATATATGCTGTTAGATAAATCTGAAATTCAGCTTCACAAATCAAAATTGGGCAACATTAATGATGTGAAAATTGAAAAAACTTTTCTTTTATAACATTTTTTTTTTTTTTTTTTTTTTTAAAGCAAAGGGTGCATGAAGAAAGTGCTAATGGAATTTATTAGAATAAACAGTGTAAATGGCTAGGATATCTCTTTTTGTTGGAAAAATTTGATCTGTGGTAATTGAAAATTTCTTTTGTAAGTTTAAAATTTGTATCTTTAAACTGCAGCATTAAAATTAAAATAATAATTATTATTAAATATATTCATTGATGCATTAAATATACTCAGAAATAAATTTAGTCTTGAAACTATTGTTAAATATAAAGAACACTAATCTATATGACAGTATCTGAGAGTTGTTTGTTTTATCTATTAGTTTCCTGGTAGAAATAAAAGCCATTAAATAAATTTAATAAGATAACACATTTAAAAAATTGTTTAAGAAATCCTAGTCAACAGTGTAAACTGTTTATCATTTTAAAAATTGGTTTATGTGTAGTAAGTATTAATTATTATAATATGTTGTAATTTTAGGTCATATTTATTTAAAAAAGGTTAATGATAATTAAAAAAAAATATATATGCCTGATTTTGTGTTAGTAATTGATCTTATCAGATATCAGGGTTGGCAAGTTTCTTCAGCCTAGGAAAAAACCAGCCGGAAGAAATAGGTTTCTTCCAAGGTGGAAGAAACTGTTTTTCTTTAAGAATTTACCACATATATTCAATTTTGTAAGATATAATAAATACCTTTTTCCTATAATCTAATATAAATTAATTTCACTGGACCAAAACAAATTTAACTAAGCATAATATACTAAATTAATAATTGCATCAGTTTTTTAGCCAAGATCACACAACACTTATCTAGATATTTTCTAAATGAAAAGAAATTTTATCCAAAATGCACAAAATCAGTTAAATGTTATTCATTTCAATTTAACCAACATATTTTTTTATTATTTAAATTCCTGAAACTAGTAGTAAATAGTAGAGATTCTTTACTAATGGTAGAATGAAACCCTTTTAAATAAAAGCTTTTAATTTACATCAATTTTATTAATGTAAATAAAATATAATAATTACTATATTAAATAGAGATCAATCAAAAATACGGTTTTGTTTTTAGTCCAAAATTTGAGTTTTGCCAAAAATGAGCTCAAAAATTCAGCCAGATCGAAACACTTAGTATTTCAAAAATCTTGTTTCTTCGTTCGGAAATTTTCAATTTTGGTTATTGATTTGAACTGTATTGGCTCAAATGAATGTATTGCAATGAACTTCATTGTTTATAATTATCAGTCATGATTTATCAATCTTCTCATAGAAAATATTTAGTTTTAACTGCATTAGATTTCAAATATTTGAGAAAGTTCCAGAATAACAAATGATCATTTACAAAAATCATTATAGAAGAAAAATCAAGATGTATATACCTAAAACTAAATCATTTTTTAATTAAATGAAATTCGTATAATTAGAAAATCTTTCTGTATCATGGAGGAATTATATATTATTCTATATGAAAATAAAGTTTTTGGATTATTAACAGTTTTACATAATTAATGAATACTATACATATAACTAATTTCAATTATGTATATTTTAATTACTTTAAAACATACAATTTAATATTTAGATTTTTTTTCCCTTGATGTTATCATTTTCAGTCAAAAAGTAGGAGGGTCACCTAAATTCAGTTTTGGTTTTAAAAACCTGTTTCGATCTATCCTCAGTATGAAAAAAAAGTCATTAAAATCTTTATTTTTCTTAGTATAATGCAACATAGTATAGCAAAAAAGTTTTTTAACAGTAGAATGCTGCAATCAATTTCTCAACTTAAATTGGGTGAAAGTAAAAAATGAAGATTTTTTTTTTTTTCCAAGTCCTACACTTCAGGATAGTTTAAAAGCCCTTTGACATATCCATAGATGTTTTTAGAACACTAATCTTTTAAAATCGGCATTGAAATATTCATGCTAGATGAAAAATGTAAAAAATTACAAATTTATTTATTTAGTGTTGCACAGTTTAAAATAATGCACATTTGTATGAAAATGATACATTTTTATATGAAAAATAAACAATTTGTGGATTTTTTATTTTTTTAGAAATTCAATAAAAAATCCCATTCCATAATAAAAAGTCCCAACCTTTACTGTAGTAAAAATCATCAGGGGATTTTTTTCTTAGAAAATGAGTATGAACCCGTATTAAGTACCTGTCACACTAAAATGAATTTTTCTGAATTCCATATTTTCATACATTCAATTTTATGTGTATAGTAAATTCATTATTTCAAACATGAAATATTATTCACACTTCCAGTTATTGTAACTTTTTATTTGCCAGTAAAATATAATGCTATGACTGCTGTTGACAAGAATTTGTATATTTAATGTTAATTTACTATAGATATGCAAAAAATTTAGTCTTGGGCTGTTTGCATGTTTGAAATTTTTTACGTTCTATTCTGTAAAGTTTTAAAATGGACTATCGTTATGAATTAATAAAACGTTTGATTTTATGTATCAGTTGCTGAATTAATGGGTATAATTTATTTTAAAGTGATAAATGTAATTCTAAAGGAGAAGCAATAAAAAATAACTGTGGTTTGGACATATTTAAATGCGTTAATTGGGAAAGTCTCGTAATTGTGCCTGCAGTGCTCCTCTGGAGAGATGATCCCTGGCTTTAACAGGGTCATCTACATTTGAATCGATGAAATGTGATTTACTTATTGATAAAGTGGATAACACAGTAGTATATTGAAATTATATTTCAAGCTTGCTGTTGTCAAGAGGAAGTGAGTGTACATTTAGTTTATTTCATATGCTCTTCTTCCCATTTTTTTTTTATGAATAGAATGTTCTATCCCCATCCCTCAACTGGCTTCAGGTATCATCTCTCCAGAGTTGGATAACACTAGTGATTATAGCAAATTTGGTTTAAACAATCATCTGTCTTTTTGGTTCATCTAATTTTTATTTAAATTAATTTGTATCATACATTTTTTAATCCCCCCCCCCTTTTTTTGTGATTTTCATAATAAATGTTATTTTGTCCTTAAAATCCGAATAACTAAATAAAAAATATTTTTTATTACTTGGAATTTTTGCAGCTTATTTTAAAAAATTTTTTAATAAAACCAATTTTTACAAAGTTTTTTTTTTTTAATTATTTACTCTACAAACATCTTACATATATTAATAAAATATTATTAATAAATAAGTATTAATTTATTAATAGTCATTGTTTTATTCAGTATTTTTTCAGAAAATGCCGATAAAAATGGCTGAGACAATTTCAATGACTTTTAATAAATTTATACTTTACATTAAAGCTTGTAAAAATAAATAAATAGTTTATAAATGAAATTAATAAAACTTCTGGAAAAAAATACCTGTACTAATATCACTATATTCCAAAATAGATATTTTTATATGCTAATATGTGCCTAATAACCACATTTCAGGAAAAATCTTCATTTTCATCACAACGCATCAAGCCTTTGCAATTTTCTTCGTCACCACTACTTCCTTCCTGACAACAAAAAACAAAAATCTCTTTCTTCAAGGCATTCAACTTGAGGCAGGCATCACTTGTGAATCATAATTATAACAGATGACTCTCCTCAATCAACAGCTGCAGAATGAACCAGCTATTTCTAATGGCTAAAAAGGGAGCAGAATTTCTGCATCATTCTCCTAAGATAATGTAATCAGTCAACTTCTGCATTGATTTCGGCTATTTCCACCTCCCTCATTTCACCACCTTCCATCTATAACATCCCACATCAGCATGCCAGAAAAATTTGTAAGAATTTCTCTTTAAAGGTTATTTGATTTATTCATTTCAAAATTAATAGTTAATATCTGTTAGCCCTTAGCATTGAGTTCTTAAGTTGTGGTGGGTATTTTCATGAAAGCTATTTTCAAGATGAATATAAGTTTATGTGAAATAACTTCTTGGTTTTCTAATTTAATGAAAAAAAAAGTTAGTTTCTAAAGAATAGTTAACTGTATAAAAAAAAACTTCAAATTTTTGTCCGTTATAAATTAAATTTTTTGTGCAATCTCAATTGTGTTTAATCTAGAATATTCTTATTGTAGAAAAAGAAGATATTCTAGAAGTAGGAGTCGCAGTCGTAGCCCTAGATATAATCAGAGGAATAGAAGAGAACGTTCTTATTCAAGAGATCGACGATGAAGTAAGTTGAAGTGTTATTACCATTAAATGATATTCTATGATAACATTATCATTGTAGATTAGATTATCAATAGTTTCTTTTAGTAGAACTGTTTTTTAAGGTTTTAAAATGTTTTAGTGAAGCACAGCTTCTTATACTCCCAGCACACAAAGAAATGGACAAGATTTCTTGGAAACAGTGTTATCTATTACAATGCTATATAAATTGCCTGGTTTTTAAAATTCAATCTATGGCTTGCTTAATTAAAGATCAAAATTCTTTTAAACCTCTGTGTCATTTCAATACAGATATTCAAGCCAAAAGTGATTCTATTCTAAAATTTTCAAAATATCAAGGCATCCTGTTTCAAAAACTTAAAAGAATTGGAAATCTAAAAAAATAGACATTAAAAAAGGTGCATGAGAAAGAGAAAACAGTTTTAGATGGAAAACAAATTTTTTAATTTAAAACTTTCTTAAGAAATATTAACTAGGGATTGACCAAATATCATATAGTCAATTCAGTATTTAGTGATTCAACATGTATTTGACTTCGGTCGAATATTTCAAGTAATTAATTTATGAAAAATAATTGATAAAGTATTACTATTTGTTAAAATGCATGATGGTCAATTCTTATTGTTTAGGTGTAATCTGTTTTATTTTTGTTAAAAAATTTGTCCACCTTCAGAAAATATTCATTATAAACGTTGCTGGCAGGTACAGAAAAGTATTTTCTGTGATTTAGAGGAATTCCCTTGTACTTCGAAGAAGAATAGGCTCAACGATGAGTTTCAATATTATGTACATGAGATCAGAGTTCAGCAGTATTACAAAAAACAAGCAAAAATCATTTTTAATTTAAAAAAAAATCTTCCTTTTTAAAATTGATTTTTAAGTTTCACTGTATAATACCTATACTGAAGTGAAAAATTATTGATAATAATTCAATACAATTTTTGTTTGTGATTATAGCCTATCCTTTAGAAAATTGGGTAACTTATTTTATGCTTTTAAATAATCTGTTTTAATTTAATAGCACATTTGGCTTGACTAAATATCAAAATATTCAGTATGCCTGATATTTGGTTTGGCCAAATATTGAAATATTCATCCAGGTAAAATATTTAAAATGTTTAATTTTTAAAATCTTAATTTTTAAAACAGTTTCTTTTTTTTACTTGTCGATTTAATAAAGATATTTAAAATAATTAAAACTTTAAGTAAAAGAGAGTGCTTTTATATTTTTTATTTGCTGTTTAGAAAGTATCTCATTAAAAAAAAAAAAAAAAAAAAAAATACAATTTTTGGCTTTTTTTGACAGACAGACACTAAATTTCTTCTTCGAATTAATTAAAATTTTCACTTTATTTTAAAATATTTGTTTTATAATATAAGAACATTTTGTTCATTTTCTTTAATTCAGAGCAGATTCCATGAAAAAAATATGAGTTAAAGAAGCTTTAAAACTATCTTCTTAATAAAAATTCAAAGCAATGATTTTTTTTTCATTAATTTTTTTTTTTAATATAAAAATTTACTAGGAAAAAAAAAACTTGTTTATCAAGGAAAGTATGTGCGTTAAATATAATATAAAACTGTTTAAAAATGTAACTTTGTAACACTTTTAAATTCTGAAATTGACAAATACTCAGTTGAATTTTTATTTTTCGGCTGGCTGATATTCAGTATTTGGCTTTATAGTCTCTATTTGGCTCGCTAAGTATTCTGTATTTAATTTACCTGTTGACCAAATATTTCGTATTTGGTATTAAGCCAAAGTCCCAATTTGGTGCATCCCTAAAATCTATGAAATATGCTAAGCTTAAGGTGACATTGTACTACTGCTATAAAAATAAGGACAAAATGAATAGCCGTATGATGTCATTATTTTTTATCTCTCTGCCTGTTAGAAAATATTTGTTACTCGTTATTTCCGTTGCTATTCAGAAACTATAAAAAGTATCTATAAAGAGTATCGTACATACTACAAAATGCAACAAATCGTATTACATACCGTACATACCAGTCTATGGAAGAATTAGTTACTGCTGTTTTTATTATGTGCTGCCATCTATACGTAAAACTTTCATTCCCAGCAGCAGAATTTTCCTCTGCAGTCTTCAACACAAGCAAAAACTTAAAAAACAGTCTGTAGACCAATTTCTCGCATTACATTATATGCACTCAAACCTCCCAAGTATTTATGAGATAAAATAAAAGAAAAGTATACTTTTAAAAAGAAGTTGCCTTTATTCTCAGAATTTTTAACACCTCATATGTTGTCCGAAAGAGAGGGAGGGGGGGCTCCTCTTTGACAAAATTTGCAGGGTTTTCATGAACTTTTGACGAGGTGTCATTTTTCGCGTTCTTTTGACAAAATTTGCATTTTTTTCACTCTTTGTTGATGAGATTTGATGTTTTTCCGATCTTCTGATGAAAACTTTTTTTTTATTTTGGGGCGATTTTTAATAAATTTGCTTTTTTTTTCGCGATTTTTTAAAGAAATTTGCCGATTTGTCGTGATTTTTTGATGAAAGCCACCGTTTTTTTGCGATCTTTTAAAGAAAACTGCCACTTTTTCACGATCTCTTCAAGAAATTTGCCATTTTGTCGCAATCTTTTGAAGAAATTTGCCGTTTTTTTTTTTTCACGATCTTTCGAAGAAATTTACCATTTTTCCATGATTTATTGATGAAATTTGCAGTTTTTTTGTGATTTTTTAACTAAAGCTGCCGTTTTTTTCACGATCTTTTGAAGAAATTTGTTGTTTTTTGCGATCTTTTAAAGAAATTTGCTGTTTTTTCACGATTTTTTGAAGAAATTCACCTTTGTTTCGTGATCTTTCTATGAAAACTGCCGTTTTTCATGCTTTTTTTATGAAAACTGTCGTTTTTTCGTGATCTTTTAAAGAAATTTGCCGTTTTTTAGCGATCTTCTGTAGAAACTTGCCTCCTTTTTTGCAATCTTTTGAAGAAATTTGCCGTTTATTCGTGATTTTTTGCAGAAATTTGCCATTTTTTGCGATCTTTAGACGAAATTTGCATGTTTTTTTGCAATCTATGACGAAATTGATTTTTTTTTTTAAGACTATTTATCAAAATTCTCTATGCATTTTATGTACACATTTTTGGATTTAGGACCAAAATTTTTTATTTTTTTCTACATTTTTAACAGTTGAAAAATAGTCTGCAGACCTTCCCAAGAATCTGCGATGTGCGTCACAGCATTGCGGCGATTCTGCTCCCACGCTTTCATTTAATTGAAATTCTAAGTTTTAATGATTAAATGCTAACAAAATTTATGTAATATATTAACTTAATAACATGTATGAATCATTTTTTTTTGTATTTATAAAAAATGAGAAACACTTCAATTGTTTGATGTCTGAATGAAATTGGTAAATTATATATTTTTAGGAATACTAATGAATGGAAATTTCTTCGATTTACAAATAAAAATGAATTAGATACAGTATCAGAAAAATCGTCACTTTCATTTTAAAAATAACTTTCAATATAATAATTGATCATGAAGTGATGTGACCCCAGCCCTCTCAAGAAAAAATGTCATGACACCCCCCCCCCCCCATCTAAATTGTGGGTGGTATCTGCTCTTGCATATAATGCTTTTGTTACTCTTTAGAAAACAAAAGTAATCATAAATACTAGTATATATATATTCGTTGTTTTCTCTAATTTTCAGAGAGTTGCATCGTTAGTTTCAACTATTTTTTAAAATAAAAATAAAATCTATATATCTGCAGTGATTTAAAATTTCATAAATTATAAACCTGGATCTTTAAAATACTTCATATGAAATGTAATGTCACAAGACTGCAGTAAATCTACATATCACTATACCATATATCAGCTAAGCTATATACTATACAACAATTACAATACAATAAATAAATTCATCCTATGAAAGTAGAATTCAATTTTGAATAGAAAATTCAAAGATAAATTTTCGCGAAAATTATACAATGCTTTTTCATCTGATAAGACAGAATATTTGTCTAAGATAAAATGTTTCAGTGGTTTCCCGTGATTCCATTTCAATAAGTAATTATTGTATTTATGAAAAAGAAAAGTAGTTATTGAGTATCTTAATAGAGATGTCTACTGTTTATGAAACCACTAATACATGGGAAACCTCCCTATAACAGAAATTAAAATTGAGCAGCATTCAAAAACATATTCTCCCCCACTCAACATTGCAAAACTTTCAGACATTCATAGTCTTAATCTAATGCATAAAATTGATTTTGATGTCAATAATAGCAACAATATGAAATCAACTATCATTTTTCGGTAAGATGATGTCTTATACTCGGTTCTGGGTCGCTGAGGCCCTTTCAGCTCTTTCCATGCGAGGTTACCTGCATTCACCCATAGTAACAAGTTCAAAATATAATCAAATGCTTTCATATGACGAAAATTGAAAACTTCCCAGTAGAGCTGTTAGAAACCGTATATATTTGTTACTAAGAAACGGGTATTCTCTAAGATACGAAATACCGAATTGTTACTTAGAAATAAGACTCGTTAGCCATTACTGGAGTCCATATGCAACCGAACAAAGTGGAACTAACTTCAACTGCTGCTTACATTTGTATAATTCATGGTTTCTCACGAGTCCGCCTCAACAAGTATATTAAGGTACATATTAAAGAAAAATTTTTTAATTGCCTATTTGAATAGAAATGTCCACTACTTAGTGAAACATGCGAAACGAAACCTGTCGATAACGGAAAATAACATTAAGCGAGTTCTCAAAAAGTTTTCCCCCGCTTAACATTGCAAAATTTTTCTAACATATTCGTAGACTCAATCTAATGCATGAAATCATAAAATTGGCACTGATGGCAATAGTAGTGATATCAAACCAAATAGCATTTTGTATTGAAGAAGCCTGCTGATCGAATAATTCTATGAATGGTTTCAGGATGCACTTTCTTACCACTTGTCATCACAATGTGCTTGGTTATTTGCGGAGCACTAATTTTCGAATTTTCTTTTACGTTTCTTACTATAAGTCTTGCATCACAGTCTCTAAGTTTCCTTGGGCGACCACATCGAGATTCGTTAAGCACATTTTCACATAAGTTATAATTTCTAAGTATAGTTTGTACAGTTGTACGGCTTCTTCCTATAATTTCGATAATCTTGCCATAAGATTTATTTTCGTTTCCTAATTTTACAACCAGATTACGCAGTTCTAAGGATGTTTCTTTTCCCTGACTCATTTTTCACATAATATATAACCGTTTGCATACAATTAAATACTCCGATTATCTTGGGAGATGAAGAACAGCTCAACTCAACTTCATGTGCCTGGTAAAATTGAAAAGGGAAAAGGAAAGAAGTTCGTATGCAAATTTTGTTAACAGCCAATTAAGTGTATGCAGACTTTTTTGAGATGCTGATTGCAGTAAATTTTACTAGCAATTATAATTTTTATGCTATTACAAAGCATTTGGAAGCATTTTCTAGGTTAGAATAATAGACTAATGTGCTTTTTTGTTTGTAAATTCGAGAAGTTTTGGGGAAAGTTCTATTTTTATATATGTATGTAGACTTTTGTGACTGACTGTATATGAAAATAGGAGCTCCACCCAACATTTTCTTGAGTGCCCCCCCGTTCCCCCATTACTCATTTCTAATTACAGTCCTGTGTACAATTATGCATTGCATTTTAATCAGGGCCATAGCTAAGGGGGTGTTAGGGGGGGGCCCAGCCCCTCCTAAAACATTTTGAGCCCCCTTCCCCCCCCCCCCCAAAAAAAAAAGATTCCAAGGTCTCTAAATGAATTTATGTTCCGAAAACCCAAATCAAAATCCATTGAAAAATCTAATTTAGTTGTGAGGACCTTTCACAGTTTTGCAAAAATACTAAATTGTAACTAAAACAAGTGTTTCAATACTTGCTCTTTTTATTTGCACTTATAAAGCTAACATGATGTTTACTGCACTCGAATTTTCCATAATCCTATTCTTTTCTTAGCATAAAATGAAGTTATTACAACAGTTTAATCAGAAACATAGTACAGTAGAGAACCTATTATCCGAAATCGTCAGGACCGAGGGCTTTCTGTATTTCGGGTCCGTTCGTAACTCGACACCTCCCCTCCTCAAAAAAAAAAAAAAAAAAAAAAAAAAAAAAAACACGGAAAATTTAAAAATAATAACAAAATTATAGCACTGCTATCTAGAATATGAATGAAAAGTGTTGTACGAGAAGTCTGTGGAAAAAAACACTAAGCTACAAATTTGACTCTTCTACAATAGTACAAATCCTACAATAGTAAATCCAGGCATCCAAAATTCAGAGCTGTTCGAAATCCGGATGTTTTGCTAACTGGCTTTATATATATATATATTACTGTAAAATACTGTTAATCCGCCCCCAAACGTGACGAAAATCGTAAAGTAATTAGGGGGAGGGGGGCGCTTATACGGGATTTTTCTGTGGTCGTTTCACAAAATTTGTATTTTTTGTGAGATATCTGCAGGATTTTTTTGCGATATTTGAGGAGATTTGCACGGTTTTATCATATTTGACGAATTTGCAGAGTTTTTTCGCGATACTTGAAAAAATTTGCGCTTTTTTATGGTGGTGAATCATGATGAAATGAATGAATCACGAATCTTCGAATGAATTATGAATTTTGATATTTGAAGCAATACTTGAAAAAAAAAAAAAAAAAAAAAAACCCATAAATTCTGTTGAAAAAACGCAGAAAAAAGGTGACTTTTGTAAAAAACGCCAAAAAGCATGAAATCTATTAAAAAACCCCACACATTTAATCAAAGATTCATGATTCATTCCGTTCTCAATCGCCTTCATTTCCGGATTTCGGAATTCCAGATAATAGGTCCTCTACTGTAACTGTAAGAGATGTTGTGGAGATATACGCCGTATACCTTCTGTATTTTTTAATGGAACACAACACCGTTTCTCAAGAAAGCTATAGTACAAACACTCTAGGGCAGCGGTTCCCAAACTATGGGTCGCGACCCACTAGTGTGTCGTGCCGGCTATTTTAGTGCGTCGCGGAAACAATCGAGGTTTGTCACAAAAATATTTTTTGTATTTCATCTGTTTAAAAAATATAACAATTTCACCAGCAAATAATCTTTCAATGGAAATTTCTTGATTTCCATATGAAGAAAAATACGAGCAGAGTAACCAGAAAAATCCAAATGAGCTTTGAATTCTTTGATGGAATTCAACACGACACACTCGTGTGAATGTACTATTTGTACTTGGTTGTTTTTGAAAAACAAGTATAGGAAAAAATTGTGTGCTGAAAGGGAATCCATGTTGAAATTAACATGTTTTAACAGTGATATAGATGCTTTCATTGGTAAACTTCAGTGCTTGAAAGCATGATGATTATAAATTTACATATTGATAAGTTTCAAATGCATTTTTATTTATCTTTCTAGTTTGTGTGTTGTGTTAAATATTATTCCACTTATACACATTGAAATTAAGAATTGTTTTTTACGTTGATAGTGTATCCTTCGTTCAAAAATTTGCCTTTTTCTTAGGATAGAATAGCTTATAGAAGTTATACAACAATTTTTATATTGATACACACCATTATCAGTGATGTGCGAAAGGAGGAGGTTGCTCTGGGTGCCAAAATTTAGGGAGCTACCAAATTTACACAACCAACGTCATTTTTGGCCTGTCACATGAAAAAGTTGGGAGAAGGGACGCCAAGCTGAAACTTTCCCCAGATGCAGTTTTCCCTTCTCACGCATCTGATATTAGGTGGGTCGCGAAATTTGTTTTTACTTAAAGGTGAGTCTCATTCCCATAAAGTTTGGGAACCACTGCTCTAGGGTATACTCTCTGCCTTGAGCGTATACCCTCTGCTTAGAGCATGTGCCCTCTGCTTTTTTTACGACTACACCACTGGTAAATACAGTGTAAATATGCAGTAATTTACCTTTCTTTGTCACATAGAGAGAAAGAAAAATGTTTATGAGTCACCCCCACTACGGATAGGGGACTACGGGATCCCCCCCCCCCCCATGCCTAATTATTGACTTCTCGCTATGGCCCTGGTTTTAATATTCTATTTGCATTTAAAAAAAAAAAAACTTTGAAATTTCAATAAATGTAACTTTTACGGATAGATGGCAGCATTAACTAATACGAATTCTTCCAAAGATTATTCTATACGATATATGCTGTATGCTCGATGTCTGCGAATACCCAATTTCTCAACAGTAACGAGTAACGAAACGAATACTTTTTAACAGGTAGAGAATTCTAAATCAACGTTATCATATGGGTATTCATTTTGTCGTTATTTTTACAGCACTACTTCCTAGTAATATTTTATCCTTCTTTAAATATAGCTATAACAAATATTTTATTCATCTATAAAGTTCTGTTCTTTTTACATTAAATTATGATAAAGTGTAATAGATTAAATGCGTAATTCATACAAAATTAGTTTGTTTAAATTTCTAAATGATAAACTCATATTACCACAAGGAAATATAAATAATGTCTGATATTTGTTTCATCTAGTTTTGCAGTACATTGTTGCCTAACAACTAACAAATGAAATTTAAATGTAGCGATTCGGTATTTCGTATTAGAGAGAATACCTGTATCTCAAAAACGAATATGTGCAGCTTGTAACAGCTCTGCACTGTACCTTGAAATTGGTCAAAATGTCGATTTTCTTTTTTTAATATTAACTGAAAGCCTCTTCAAATGTGAGTATTTTGACATATCATTTTTACCTGCATCACTAAAATGTAGTGAGATATTATAAATTTTGTTACTAGATCCATTGCTATTAATTACCCATACAAATGAAAACTTTAAACTGATTTTTCTCCCCGTTCATGTTTTTATGACTTGCTTGTTTGAAAAATACTAAGGTGATTTATTACTAACTGCTAATTCAGATAGAGGTTTTATTTATTTTTTTTTTTTTTTAATACTTGTTCTCCATGGTGTACTTAATATTTTTGTGCATGGATTTAACATTCAAGTTTATAGTTATATTAAAATATTTAAATTGAGAGTTTGTTGAATTTTCTTCATTTTTAATATAGGCGAGAGAAAAGAAAATCATATTTAATATGAAATTTCATACATCTAAAAATACATGCACAGTTTTATGTAGTATATTTTAATGAATAAAGAAAAAAAAATAGCAAAAATATTCATATTTGTAAAAATAGTATTGCTTTTTAAAAAGTTCATTTTTTTAAATTTAAATTTTAGAAAAGTAGGCTATGCTACAAGATTTTTTATTTATTTATTTTTTTTTTTAACTATGTGTTGTGCCAACACATGTATTACAGTATTCAAAATTGAAGAAATGGTTTCAAAGGTACATGTCCCCTTAAGTTTTCTGTGAGACTAGCCCAAAGTGTAACCCAAAAAAAAAAAAAAAAAAAAAAAAAAAGTATTTAATACGTATGTCAAATAATTAAATTTGAATTTATTTTTGTTTCAGCATTTTTAATCTCCGAATGCATTGCATTAACTAACTTAATTTCTTTTCAGATAATCTTCAAAGAGATGTTGGAGTTGGTTTGTGTATTATGTGACGAATGTATATATACATGTTTCTGCTTGGGGATTTTACTAGAAAAGTTTTATAAACTTGTTGCTGTGGTTTGATTGATGGGCAGTGAAGTGCAAAGTTTTTTTTATAATGTTCACTTAGATTAGAATAAATAAATTATAAAGTGAAATAATTGTTTATTTTTTAATTGACTTTACAAAATAATATTGTAATTACTGGGTTGCCAATGACATGCAAGTTTTCCTTAATCACTTTTATGATAACCCTGATATATGTTGGGGATAACACTATATCCCTATCTCAGGTGCTGGTGAATTAGTTAAAGCACATAATCAAAATATTTTGAAAAAATTGCTTATGAAGTGTAATAAAAACAGCAGAATTTCAACAAAAAATCTAAAAAAACATGAGTATTTGGTATTAAAAGAGGAACAGTCCATGTGGTTTTGCGAGCAATACCTACTCTTGCTAAATGCAAGAGATTTAAACGTATTTGCAAGCTGCTTGTTAAATGAATACTTTAATGCCTGTTCATAATGCCTCAATGAATTTAAACTTAATCGGAGAGATCACCTTTAGCAGCTTATTATTGCTGGATTTTAACACAATATTAAAAAGTTTTTGAAGTTGTAAATATTTTTTTCAAATTAAATGTTTTTTTTTTTTTTTTAATTGTACAAATTTTTGTGTATTTTTTAAATATAATGAAAAATACTTAGAAATTAGTTAATTAAGAAATACTAATTAAGCATTTATCAAAAAGATGATTTGACAAACATACATTGTGCACAGGATTATTAAAAATATATCCAGTTAAAATTACATATATATATATTCGTAAAATATTGTACTTCAACTTGAACTTAAAATTATAATCAAACTTACACATGAAATTTTATTTTCAAGCAATTAAACCATTAAAAAAAAAAAAAAAAAATTCAATAAAAATTTTAAAAATAAACATATTACAGGTACTTACTGAAAACTATGTTGAAGTTATAAAAACTATATAAAATACAAAATATTAAGTTTCTATTTACTTAATTTTGGAAATATGATGTGCACTCTTAAAAAGTATCTGTTAAAAAGAAAAAAAGACTTTAAAGTTTATTTTAATTTGGATAGATATCATTTCACATATTTTATCAATTGGAATAGCATCATAATTTTTATTTAAGTTTTGTTAATGTTTCATTTTTTAACAATAGACAAAAAAAAATTTATCTTTTGAAGTAATTTTAGGATTTTATTTTGTTCTATAAAATTATATTATAGACTCTTGATTAACCACGACCGGATTATCCGGGTTCCAGATTAACCGGGACTATAAAAATCTCATTTGCATGCAATTTATTTTGACGCTATGGTATGGAAATTAGTAAAAAGCACCATGATTACAAAATCATGAAGGCCAGTTTTATCAGATGAAGAAAATGAAATTCCCACAGAAAACAATACTACTGATTTGCAAAGAAAAATCATTGAAGATTTGAGAAAGTTAAATTGTTTTAAAAATGTGGATGAAGAAACAGTGTAACAATAGACTAACACAGATTTGAAATTTGGATGTTACAAACTTTTAAGTGACAATGATATTGTATCATGTGATTCAGAGGGAACATACAAAAACAAATGGTCTAGTATGAGTATTACTTGAGTTCAGAGGGTTCTGTACAGTGAATATATGAATTATTAATTCCTTGGGTACAAGCAACTTATATATATGTGCTACTTAAGTTTATCGGAATTCTTCATTACTCCCTCCATTTGTTTTTTATTGTAAAGTTTGCCTTATTTAATTGGAGTATTGTGCCGATACAACTACACAAAATTTTCTGTTTTAAAAACTGGTGGTAAAAAATTAAAAATTAAGCAGTACTCTCTTTGGGAAGGCAAAATAGGAGGAGTAACTAAATTATTTAAAGAAAAAAAAAAAATCGTTGCTAAAAGAATAAGACTTAGTAAAAAAACGGCACAATGGGAGTGGGGTATAGCTGTATATACTAGAAAAGTATGAATGGGTATTGATAAAAGTTTAAACTTGGCATTGTGCTAAGCATGCTTCAAAAGGAGGTCGCAAAGTTGCAATGCTATTTTGGTTCATGCCGTGTTTTTTCAGATAATTTTTTAATTAACTTTTACAGGCATGAGATTCTTCCGGTCTTTTATATTGTCAAAAGACCGCAGGGAAAAAATCACAATTTTTATCAAAAGATCACGTGAATAAACACAATTTTCGTCAAGAGATCGCACCAGAAAGCAGGATTTTTGTCAAGATCGCGAGAAAAAGCGTGATTTTTATCAAAAGATCGAGAAAAAAATGCTATTTACGTCCAAAGGTTGCAAAATAAATCTTGTTTTCATCAAATGTTTGCTTGAAAAATGCAATTTTCATCTAAAGATCGTGCAAATAAATGTGATTTTCGTGAAAAGATTGCAAGAAAAAGTGTGATTTTCATCAAAAGATCAAGGGAAAAATCCTATTTACGTCAAAAGGTTGCAAAAAATGTTATTTTTATCAAAAGATCGCAAAAAATCTGCTATTTTCATCAAAAGATTGCACGAAAAAACAAGATTTTTGTCATAAGATCATGGAAAATTTGTATCAATATTAATATTTTCGACATTTTTGTAATTGAGTGGCAAATTAAACATGAGCTTGCCATGCTTAACTGATGATTTAAATAAAAACATGCAAAAATTTAAATTGTTTGAATCATTTAAATTTTGATCCCCTTCCCCTCAAATTAAAAAAAAAAAAAAAAAAAAAAAAAAAAAAAAAAAAAAAAATAGGATTTAAACGAAAATATTGACAATTTTTTGTGTTAATAAAGTAACCTATAGTGCTATTTAAAATAATTTCTCATTTTCCGGTTCACACACTTTTCCTCTTTTTTTTTTTAACTTCTTGCAATCTCATGCCTGCTTTTAAGACACAGGAGGATTTTGAGAGACCCACTCAATGTAAACTAGTTGCAAATGCCATAATACTTATGTGATTAATTCAAAAATAAATTGGTCTCTTTTCAACAATATAGCATTTATTGCTTTATACTGCTACTAAGTATTGCATTACTCAAATATATCATTAAAAGTTGTCATCTAGGTTTTAAAAGCTGATAGTAGATGGAGTATGCTGTTCCTGTCATCAAGTATGTCTAAACAGTCTGTGTCTTTAAGGATTAATATTATGATTATTACCAATGATTTAAAGAAAAAAAAAATCATTATCAACAATGCTTTTATACTTCTGCTACATTATGAACCTCTAGCACTCCTCAACATTTTTGCTATATGCTTTTTTGCTTCAATAAATATTTTTGAATATATTAACTTTTTAAAACATTTTATTCTTATATCTATTAATGCCTTTTTTCCACTGACAAATTCATCCATCACTTATTTGTTACTTTATCACAAGTCAACAACAAAGAAAAAAAAAAAAAAAAAAAAACATTAGTCTACTGGTCATTGGATAAGTGATGATTTTGAAATAGAAAGATGTACTCAGTGCAAAATATTTTCCAGAAAGTCACACTGGTGAAAATATATGCCAGATCTTGAAAGAATTGAATGATGAATGGAATACTCTTGAAAAATTGCATCTATTGATATGTGATAGCGATTAAAACATTGTCAAAGATGCAAATAATATGAATATAGATAGTAAATCCTGCTTTTTACTTAATTTACAGCTAGTTGTAAATGAAGGATTAGGGTCTCAAACGCCTTGATATACATGCCAATTATTGATTCCTTGCTAATGCAGGGAAAAATTTTGACGCATTTTATTCACTCCCCATTGGCTTGTTCACCTTTTAAAAACATACAAGTAAATGAACTGAATATAGCACCTAAACAACTCATTCAAGATATTCAAGACCAAATGGAATAGCACCTATTATATGTTGGAACGCTTATTGGAACTGAAAAGGACATTGTTGTCATTTTTTACCGAATTTGGTGGGATTATCAATTTAAAAGTTGATCAGTGGTCTATTATAGAAAGCATTCTTAGCTTCTTCAACCTTTCGAAGAAATAACAAAAATTATAAGTAACAAAAAAACTTTAATTTCAGAAGTAATACCTACTGTTTCTATATTGAAACGTTACTTGGAAAAAAGTCAATGTAGAATTTTTTGGAATGGGAACCTTGAAAAAAATGTTAACAAAAGGACTCGCAGAACAGTTTTCAGAAATTTATGATGAGTCTTATTTTTTAGCCATTACAGTAGAACCCCGATAATCCGGATTGGTTTATTAATTTTTTTTTCAACATTGAGAAGCGATTGGCGAAAAAGATTTTGTTTTATTATTCAGAATACGACGCTGCAACAAGTTAATGTTAAAGAAATTAGCCAATCGCTTCTCAAACTTGAAAAAAAAAGCGAAAAACCTGATCCGGATTAACGGGGTTCTACTGTATTTTAGATCTCAGATTCAGAACAGCTTTAGTTTGGTAAGAAAAAACCCATAATAAGTACCAACATTATCCAAGTTAGTTAAGAAAAACTTATCTGTGCCTGCCAGCAGTGTTTACAGTGAACATTTATTTTCCAAAGCAGGACAGATTGCAACCAGATAATGCCGATCAGCTTTTATTTTTACACTAATATATAACCCTGTCAAAAATGACGGAATTTTCACTTGCATTTCATCTTTTTAATACTTCATACAAACAAACAGAATGCAGATTATTTTTTTTGAAGAGTTTGTATTGTAAAAAAGCACATTTTAAAAATAGCAATAAATTTCTACAAATACAAGTGATTTTTTTTTTTTTTTTACTTGATATTTAGTTTTTGAACAAATTTTAATTTCAAAACAAAGAACAGTATTTATTACAATAATAATGATAATTGGCAAAATAAAACTCAATTTCTGAAGATTTCACAAAACATTTAAATTAAATATTGAAGTTTTTAAAATTTTAAAATACATTCTTTATTATGATTCAGCAGCGATTTTAGTCGTGGGTATATGATAGATTCTTAGTTCGATGCTTTTAGGCATCTATTATGAAGCTTTGAGTTTTCTTTTTAAATTTAGATTTGGTGCAATCTATATGCAGTTAATATACACAAAACAACTTTTTAAAAAAAAAAAAGATCTTAGTTTCTTATAGAAAATACTGCTATTTTCTATAGTAAGAGGCATTGATTTAAATCAAAATCAATTTTAAAAACTTCAGCTTGCAACTTTAAAAATTCAATCCGTAAGTTATGACAACCAAAATTATTTTTATTGTTTCTTTTGTAAAATTTTAAATTAAATCTACCAGTTTTTAAAGTTTAGATTATATCCATTCGAAATTTGCTTACATTGTAAACGAAATTTGTATTTTTTATCAAATGCCATTTAAATGTAAGGAATATATAATATCAAACTAAATAAAAATCATCAAATTTTAATTTAAGAGTAATTTTGATTTATTTGCATGCATTGCATCAAAGCAGATAAAGTTTTAATTTAAGACCATGTGAAAAAATAATTTTCAGTTATACTAATGCAGTCATGATATCTTATATATCCATAACAACTTGAAGAAAAAAAAGAGCTTATTTATTTAAATAGAAAAGAAAACTTTAAAAAATTAACCGGATAAATGCTAGTATTTAAAAAATAATAATAATAAAACTAAATTTAAATTCATCTAAAACTAAATTTATCTTTTACAATATATTCCCAAAAAGGCTTCTAAAATAGCTCATAGATGGCAGCACTAAAGTTGTGACAGACGGTGCTAGAGTTATAAATAAAATACGATCGATCGTACTCAGATAGTAAAAAACTTTTCCATTTCCACTGTTATCTTTATGTATTATAATTGAGTTTGATATCCATATTTTATATGAAAATATGCTGAAAAAAACATTTTTTCAAGTGGAAGAAATTTTAAAAGCATCATTTTAGCATCTGTTTTCAATTAAGCCTAACGTGGCGTCTAGCAACGGTTGAATCCAGATAGGAGTGGCACAACCTGGAACCGTTCTACACATTTCTTCGGACGCATTTTATTATAAGTAGATTATAATTTGCCCATATTAAATTTTAATTACAAATAAAAAAGGAAATCTCTCTTCCAAAAGTGCAAAATGACTCTTGCTGGAGACAAATAAGAAATTTTATTAATCAACAGAAAATGTTTTTGAAAAAACTTATAGTAATTTCACTAAATTTGAGAATGATATCAAAAGGTCAAGAAAAAACAAATAAAGATTACTTCATTTTTTGGATAGCCTATTATGTACTTTCGATTGTTTTTTTATCATGTGCTATCATTTTGCACTTTAAAGTAACACTATAAGTATGCTTCAATGCAAATTAGTTTCAAATATATATATATATTTTTCATTTTGAAATTGTTCTCATAGACTCTTTTTTTTTTTTTTTATTATTGTTGTTTTACTAAAATAGTCCGAGAAAGCAAATTTTTAGTCATATTACAATGTATCTGTACATAATAAGTATTCTTTAATGTAAATCGTCAGATTTATGTACTACTGTTACAGGCCTCGGAGCGAGTCGCTAAACTCGCTTTTCTCGCTATTTTTTTGCATTTGTCTCTTTTAGTCTATATTTTTCAGATTTAGTCTCTTTTTTCACTTTTTTTTTATGTTCCTTACCCATCGATCGATCGCAGGAAAAAGATCGTAACTTTCCTCATTTGATAGCGGGAAAAACATCGCGAAATTCAACAATTTGTTGTGAGGAAATATAGGAAAACTTGTCAGTTTGTCGCAGGAAGATCTCGAAATTTGTTAACTGTTCGCGGGTAAAAATCGCAAAATTTTTCAGTCGGAAGCCGACGGAAAATCGTGGATTATGTTAATCTGTCTTAGGATGAAACCATGAAATTCCGTGGAACTCTTAATTGCGGAAAAAAGTATACCAAATTTCCCGGGAGCAGAATCGGCGCAACGCTGCGACGCACGTCGCAGACTCTTTTAGATGGTCCACAGGCTATTTTTCAACTGTTAAAAATTTAGCAAAAATTTCGGTCCTAAATCCAAAAATTCGGACATAAAAGCGTATCGCGAATTTCGACAAACAGTCTTCGAAAAGAAATCTATTTCGTTATAGATTGCGAAAAACACGCGAATTATTCAAAAGACGCAAAAAAATGACAAATTTCCTCAAAAAAAAAAAAAAAAATCATTCAAAACATCGTGAAAAAACCGGCAAGTTTCTTCAAAACATCGCAAAAAAACGGCAAACTTCTTCAAAAGATCACGAAAAAACGGCAGTTTTCGTCAAAAAATCACGAAAAAAATGGCTAATTTTCTCAATAAATTGCGAAAAACGGCAAATTTCGTTAAAAAAAACCCCGAAAAAAAAGGCAAATTTCTCCAAAAGATCACGAAAAAAACGCCATTTTTCTTCAAAGAATCACGAAAAAAATAGCAAATTTCTTCAAAAGATCGTGAAAAAAGGCAAATTTTTTCAAAAGAACGCGAAAAAACGGCAGTTTCGTAAAATGATCACGAAACAACAGCGAATTTCTCCGAAAAATCGCGAAAAAACGGCAAATTTATTTAAAAAATCACGGAAAAACGTAACATTTCTTCCTAAAGTTAGCAAAAAAAGGCAAACGTCTTCAAAAAATCACGAAAAAACGGCAAATTTCTTCAAGAGATCGCGAAAAAACGGCAAATTTCTATAAGAGATTGCGAAAAAGCGGCAAATTTCTTCAAGAGATCGCAAGAAAACGGCAGTTTTCGTCAATAGATCGCGAAAAAATACAAATTTCGCAAAATAAAAAAACGCAAATTTTGTCAAAACGGAGCCCCCCCCCCCTCTTTAGGACAATGTATGAGACATTAAAAATTCTGAGAACAAAGGCAACTTCTTTTTTAATGTATATTTTTCTTTTATGTCTATCACAAATACTTGAAGGTTTGAGTGCAAATAATGTAATGCGAGGGATCGGCCTGCAGACTGTTTAAGCTTTTATATGTGTTGCAGACTGCAGAAAAAAATTCTGCTGCATGGCCAAATTTGTCTCTCTTTTGCAGGGGAAAAAATTCGAAATTTCGTCAATCTATCGTGGAAAACCATTACGAAATTAGTATATCATTTGCGGGCAAGAATCACAAAACTTTTCTGTCGGACACTGAAAAGAAAGTGAATCTGGTCAATCTGTGGCAAGATAAAAACGCGAAATTCAATAATCTTTCGAGGGGTAAAAATCATAAATTTCGTCATTCGGTCGCAGGAAGAATATCACGATTTTGTCGTTTTCACGAGAAAAAAAGCGTATAATTTGTCAATCAGTGGCAAAATCATTGCAAAATTTGTCAGTCAACCTTGTGAAAAACAATTGAGAAATTCGTCAGAGGATTGCAGGAAGGAATCTCAAAATTCTTATTTCGATCATTACATATTCAGGGATCACTTTTTCGACAAACGGCAGAATTTCATGTTTTTTAACTTTTAAGAATCTGCGATTTTCATAAAATGATCACTGGCAAAGCTGCGATTTGAATTAATTGATCACGGGAAAAAAGACTATTTTCATTAAACAATCACGACATCACCAGATTTTCACCAGATGATCCCGAAATAAAATCGTTATTTCCAAACAATCCCGAAATAAATTTGTGATTTCTGCCATACGATTCGATTGCGGGGGGAAAAAAAACTCTCGAGATTTACGTCAAACGATCCCGAAATAAGACCGAGCTTTCGTCAAATGATTGTAAAATCGAAAAGGATATTCAGAAATGCCATAGAGTACGGTATGGTCAGTAGTACAATGCACAGAAGAGTACAATGTTCGGATTTTGTTCGAAGTGTACGGTTATACTAATGAACAATACGATTGTACGATTTTGCATGCGGAAAAAATAATCGCAGAGAAATGCAAATTTTGTGAAAGGATCGCCGAAAAAATTTGCGATTTCTTTATGCGATTGGTAGTCAAAATTTGCAATTTTTTTTTCTGTGATCGTTTATCAAAATACAGTAAATGATAATTTTTTGGGCCATTGTTTTAGAAATTTGCTTTTTACTGCGTTTATATGACAAAATTCGTCATATTTTCCACTATCATTTGCCGAAATTTGCGATTTTTCGGCGATCAGTTGGCGAAATTCAAAATTCTTTCGCGTTTATTTGCCGAAATTCATCTTTTCCATGATCGCAGAAAAAAATCGCGAATTTTGATAGTCAATTATTTTTCAAAATTTGTGATTTTTTTTTTCTTTGCAATCACGATTTTTTTCCGTGCGATTTTGCAAATGATCGCAGGAAAAAAAAAACACAAATTTTGTTAAATAAACACAGAAAAATAGTAAAATTCTGCAAACAATGGCAAAAAAATTGCGAATTTTGGCAAATAAAAGCCCCCCCCCCCCCCCCCCCCAAAAAAAAAAAAATCACAAATTTTATTGAAAAAAAATTGCAAATGTCAGCGAACAATCATGGAAGAAAAATCATGTACTTCCGTAAGCAATATTGTGAAAAAATCACAATTTTCATATTAATATGCGGCAATTGGTAGCAGGGGGGAGGGGATCGTTAATTTCGTCAAATGGTCTTGGAAGGAAATGTAGTATGCCAGTTAAATGTGCCCTAAAATATCCAAAAAAGTTTGTGTGAAATATTACTTGGCACCAGTACAACCCCTGATTTTGCTTTTTTCACCAACACCATTTAATAAATTTTGCCATTCTTTTCCTTAATTTGACAAACTTCACTGTTTTATACTGTAACCGATTTTCGCACATTTTAATGTAACCCATTGACAGGCATCCTTGATTTTTTTTTATGGCTTTATCCTATGAAATTCTTTATTTTTCTGGCGACTAGTTGATAAATTTCACTATTTATTTCCGTGACCTTCGACAAAATTAGCAATTATTAGTATGATAGCTCTTGGAATTTCGCAATCATTTAATCAATTTTGTGATTCATCCCTCTCTTAGAGACCCATTTGATGAATTTTACGATGTTTAACACAAGATCTATTTGACTAATATCGTGATTTTTTTTCAAGGCCATCTGATAATTTTCGTGATTGTTTTTATCCTAAGAACATTTGGTCCCACCAGTGGCCGAGAGGTTCTGACCTCTCAACTGGTAGACGGCAGGTGCTGGGTTCGAACCCAATCGCGGCTGTCGGCCTAACCGTTCGGAGTTTTCGTGGTTTTCTTCGAACCTTGCGTAAATACGGGTTAGGTTCCCTTAGAAAGACCCCCATGAAGGGCACTCCCCCTCTGGTCCTATATCCCTAGTGTAGATAATCAGACGACAAAAATAAACCAAACCAAACCTAAGAACATTTGACTAATTTCGAGAATTTTTTTCCTGAGATCATGCGACAAATTTTATGATTTGTTTTTTGAGACAATTTGATGAATTTCACTATATTTCCTGGAATTTCATGATTTTGTCCCCGTGGTCATTTGGCGAATTTCTAATTTTCTGATTTTCTTTCATGATGAATTGTTGCAATTTGAAATATTTTTCTGCAACCAATCAACAATATTTGCAATTATTTCAAAACAGACTGAAATGCATTGAAAACGTATTCCGCATATTGTGTTAAATCTTAGTGCTTGTCTATATACCAAATACATTTAAGTGAAAAGAAAAAAATGTTTTTTATTTGGTCTCCTTTTAGTCTCTTTTTTTTAAATTTTGGTCTCTTTTAGTGCCTTTTTCTTGCGATTTAGTCTCTTTTCTCTCTTTTTTAAGAGTGACTCAGCGGTCCTAGGCCTGCTGTTATAATGGACTGTCATTAATATGGCCAAAAAAAGGCTTGCTCATTGATTTGTCTTAAAGAGAGTTTACTGTATCTAGGGCGAGCTATTACCCAATCATCCTAAAAAATCTACTGTATGTACAAATTGCAGAGTTACTGCAATTATTTAATTTTATAGGATTTCACAGGCTGAATAAGTTCTAAGTGTGTTTCCACAACAACATTATTTTACTTAAGCATTGCTGTCTGTGACACTATCAATATTGAAACCAAATCCCAGGTCTCAGAATTAGACCTTAGTTTTAAGCTTTAGACAATTTTAATGCATTTAAACTTTGTCCTAAACTGTCTAGTTATGATCGTTAAATTTCTTTTTGTACACATATAAATAAATGTATTAAAATGAATAAATGCATATAAATAAATGTATGATTAACTTAACAAAACTGTGTTTAGTTAAGATAAACTAGTTTCATTTGAAGAGTAGAAAATGTTTCTACTCAATCCTAAATGCTTATTTTTAACCATTTGAAAAATGGTTGTTGTTTTCGGGAGAATGGACCCGATGATGTTACCACTTTTGAATGATGTTACCACTTTTGAATGATGTGGTCACTTTTGAATTTAAATTAATTTCTTTACTTTTAGAAGAGTTTTTATTTGAATTTAAATTAAATTCTTTACTTTTAGAAGAATTTTTATTTGAATAGTAAATTAAAATGGTTAAAATCATTGTAATAAAGGAGAAAACTAACAAATTTAAAAATGGGTAGACGGAAATTAACAGATACGGAAAAAGCCGAAGCCAAAGAAATGAATGAACGTGAATATCGCATTCAATGATATTAAACACAATACGCGTACTTAAACAATCATAAAGTGATTTTTATTTCTTCTTTTGCTATTTAAAATAAAAATTTAGTCAACATGTATAAGTTGCTTATTAGTTTGGCGATTCGTATCATTTGGCGAAATTGGTCGACGGGATAACTGAGTAATACTGTATTTGGTTTGGCGCAAAAACGTCTTTCAATGCAGAAAATGATAAAATCAAAAGATTATTGAGCCGCTGAAAACCAATTACGTGTTGAAAGGCGATCACGAAAAAGGAAGCAATTTAATGCCGAACCGATTAATTGTAAAACATCATGTCGCCAGGGCGACCAATCCACTAGCCATGGCGTTTTACTATCGGTCGGTTCTAACCAGGAAAATTTGAGTGCCAATAGTGATTCTAACAAGCCGGAAAATGTTATAGCTATTACTCTTGATTTTCCACCACCTAAAAAGAAAACTAAAAAGCAATCGGCTTGGGAAAAACTGGGAAAAAACTTTTTTGATTCGATGTCTGATGGACCCATTCACAGATGCATGTGCTGCGATCGATTTTGGTTTAAAACCTCCATCACCAAAATTCTGCTCTGTAAAATCAAACAATATATGCCAAAGTCTTACAAGTATAACAGTATATGCCAAAGCTGTATTTTAATAATGATTACTTTTGCACCAACAATGTTAAATAGTTTGAAATGTTTCTTTCGTCGCCAACTTTTATGCTTGGCGACAATAGAGTGATATAACTTAAACGAACCGTACCTTCAAATTGCAGCATGTATAAAGTCATTTATAGCAGTGGCACGGATAATACACAATAAAACAACTGGTATTTAGCTTAAAATGATAGATGAATGTATCGAGTGAAACATTTTTCAAATGGTTGGGGTAATTTCTTAAATTACAATTTTTTTTTTTTTTTTTAACATTTTATTGTGTCACCAATCAGTGATAAGTCACTAGAAAATTGAAAATTCATTATTTTTTTTTTTATGGATGCTGTATAGAAGTTCTGGAGAATTTTTTTAAAAATAAAAATATATATTTTCATAAGGATATTTCGTAATTTTTTTTTTCAAATTTTTCTGAATATGTGCTTTTCTTGCGAGAATAAAATGTTATGATTATTTTCAGCCAAATTTTTGAGTTTATATTTGGGAGGGAGAGAAAACTATTTTCGTATTTTGTTAAATTTAAATTGTCCAGTAAGAAAGCGTTTGGACTTTAGATGAGATAATATCACATGTTCTTTTATTAACAGAAAGAACTAAATTTGAAAAATAGTTCATAGAGAATGTTTTAGTGACCATAACACTAACAGTCAACATTTTCATAAATTTAATAAAAAGTAAAAGTGCATGCATACCTCTTCACCTAGAAAAATTTTATAACTTACATTTGAATATAAAACATAAATTATTGAATTTAAATTGTTAATTATATGAAGGTAAATTAAGATAATACCATCAAAATGATAGGGAAAAAAAAAACTTTGCTGTATTTACAAAGTTTATTTATGCAACACGGTAGTCAAGATTTAATTTAAAAAAATGCTTCTTAATTATCAAATTACCAAAGTATTGCTTTCAGTACTCAGACCCCCACAGAACTCCTATTTTTTAGTTTTCTTGCCTTTTTTCTTCTATTTTTTGGCCATAGTACTGACTATTTTAATTTC
This sequence comes from Maratus speculifer, assembly GCA_964019185.1. Classification (NCBI taxonomy): domain Eukaryota; kingdom Metazoa; phylum Arthropoda; class Arachnida; order Araneae; family Salticidae; genus Maratus; species Maratus speculifer. Next base: position 185,026,754 of record OZ025289.1, read on the forward strand.
TATATCCAACGCTCTGTCATATTTATTATGTTACAGAAGTGATTCAGTTCCAAGTTCACCAAAAATTTAAGGCTTTTTTATTCAGAAAATAATAAAAAGTCAATCATCAGTCTGAAAATTTGCACATAAAAAAAATATCGCATTATTTGACAAATAGTTGGCGAAAAAAGTAAGTCACTCATCTGCAGAAAAAAATTGCCAATTTTATCCGAGGATTGCAGAAAAAACTCAAATTTCTCAAAGGATAGTGGATAAAGTGTAAATTTTGAGAAAGAATGTGTATTTTATCACAGTCCATACAAAAAAACTGTATAAGTCAGAGGCTTTAAATTTTGTGTACTTGTAGCTAAGCACCTTGTGTCACATTATAAAATTTATGACAAATCATGATATTTAACTTTTTCAATGTCATCTCTTCATTTTTGCGATTTAAATTTTAAGAGAACCTCAATTTAAACATTTTTCGTTGTTGGACATGATAGCTAGGCGGTAAGGCCTGTCGCAAGTAAACAGAAGGTTCTTAGTACAAACCCTGTGCTGGAAGTTGAAAGTTTCATATTAAAATAGATTATATTTTTTGGAATTCAATTTTTTTTTTTTTTTTTGCTATTTTAAAAACTATTGATTGATTCAGTATTTTAATTTCATTTTTAGAAATTTAAACTTTTATTTATATTTTGCTTAAATTTTAAGAATTTGGAATTTTCAAAAAAATGCAGAATTTTAGATTTTAAATAATTTGATAAATAACTTCCTTTTATAATTATTTTAAAATTAAATTTCTTGGTGCTATCATTAAAAACCTTCAAGACAAGCATCTTTTTACACCGTTTTTTAAAAACTGATTTTTGCCTGATCGAATTATGAAAATTGTCGGATTAAATCAGGCAAAACGTTTTTGGTGAGAATAATCGAGGATTATGCTTACCCAATTGCTTAAATTTTTATGTCTCCATTACATGGAATATGGATCAATTGTATCAATGATAACTGAAACATTTACAGAAAATAGAAGTTTTCAACAACCATGTGTGCAAACTACAGATCTTATAAATATTTATGTAAAATATGAATTTCTGATAACAGAAAAGCTTTTTCATTTGATAACTAAAATTTAAAAAGACTAAAAGATAGCAGCTATCGATTTAAAGTAAATTCTGATAACTTTATCAGCAATTTGTACAAGAACTGATATATCCTAATTAATTAGTATAATATATACTATATAATCTGTTATTGTATTTAAATATTCTTTTATAAACATTTTAAAAAATTTAAAAAATCCACAATATCAAAATTTTATTTAACATTCATAGCAGAGTTACAGCACTTTCAACAATTGTGATATTATTTTGTATTCATACATGTAATAAAATAGCATACAATATAATCTGGTACTATTTCAGATTTATATATCTGAATAATAATAAAATAATTGTAAAAGCATATTTTAAAAATAAATTTTACATTTTTATATCAACCCGAACAAAACAGATTAGACACTAAACCAACTTATAAAAATATTTGTCTTAAGATTACTTATTATTTAATCTTTTCAAATATTCACCAAATTTATTGTTATTCTATACAAATATATAAATGATAGATAAATTCATTCACACTTGATATTTATGTCTATACAGTATAAGAAAATTTGACATAAAGTAGAATAGTCAATTTACTGTTATACTAAACAGTAATGATTTTGACAAACAAATACAGTAATTTAGTTTTTATCACAATTATACTTTTCATGATCGTAATTTTCAAAAGGTAGAAAAAGAAAACCTTTAAATTTTTTTTTTTTTTTTTTTTTTTTTTTTTTTTTTAAATAAAAACTAGCTGTTAGGAAACCTGATGTGTTGCATTTAACTTGCTTGAGGTTTTTTAATTGTTTGGAAAAGATGAAAAAAAAAACCCTTATAGTTTTATTCTACATTAGAAAAAACACTGAATAAGTTTTATTAATTATTAAATTTTAAAAAATCATACACCAAAAATCCCCCCTCCCTATTTTCAATGACGTTGTCAAAAATATTTTGTCCTAGATACTTTTAGATATAGTCAAATAAAAATTACATCATCATGGACTTACACAAAAAAATCTCACGTTTATTTTTAATGTCCTTATTAAAAGGATCAACTATTACTTCACAGAAATAATTACTTGTGCAGATTGGGCAATAAAAGAATTGTCCCAATTAAATGAAAAAGCTTAAACTAGTTTTAACCCAATTGAATGCAAAACTAAACAAAGTTAGAAATTTTACCTTATGCCTTTCAGATTTGTTGGCATATATATTTTTTTGGTCTGTGGAATAAATTGTGATATTTGAATATGTAAACGCATGGTTCTATTATTTTCATTTTCTTTCAAGAAAATCAAATAAATAATATACAGTAAAAACTATTATCGAAGCTAATTGGGACTGCTAATAATTTGGATAACTGAAATTTCAGTTAATGGAAATTGTATATAAAACTTCTCAGTTCCCGCAAATTAAATGTTTTTTAGAATGAAAAACAATAGAACTTGTTTTAAACGATAAAAATAAGCATATATAAAGTTATGTTTCACAGCTGGGGATGTAATTGTCTGATAACACATTGCACCTTGTCTTTAATAGGGTCACATGATCACTGAAAATAAAGCATAATTAAATATTGACTTCTCAGGGTGCAATATTTCTTGGAAGTTAAGTGCTTTTGGATGCAAAAGAGTCTGTAAACATGGACAGCGAGCTAAAATGTGTGGTCTTTTTCAAGTCTCAAACATCTTTTTCCATTATCTATTTAGATAAGGAAATGACATGAATGAAAAGAGTAATTTAATTCTTTAGAGGAACTTCATTAAAAGTTACAAAAAATTATTGCCTCAGAAATTAGTTTAAAATTCTTAGAGCTTATATGAATCATATGAATATTTGGTGCTAATTTCATTGCACTGTGTTCCATATTCTTGGAGAAGGCTATGTAAAACACAGTCAGTCAGTCACATTTTAAAATAGATTCCTATATGTACATATTCAAACAATCCTAACATAATCTAAGACAGTTTTTTCACAGAAAGCTAATTTTTGGCACCACTTATTTCACAAAACTACAAAGTTTGCATAAATAAATTAGATCGAAAATGAAAACAATAGTTATTTAATAAATAAATGAATTTATTCTTAAGCATAATTGTGATGAAATTTTAATTCGATGCAAGCATGATTTTACAATTTTCACTAATTTGCAAAATTTAAGAAAACTTTTTAGGATATTAATCTGAAATTATATTTGTACTAGTATACAACCCCTGTCAAAAATGACGGAATTTTCACTTGCGTTTCATTTTCATAATACTTTATACAAACAAACAGAATGAAGATTTTATTGAAGAGTTTGTATGGTAAAAAAACACATTTTAAAAATAGCAATAAATTTCTACAAATACAAATGAAGTTTTTTTTTTTACTTGATATTTAATTTTTGAACAAATTTTAATTTCAAAACAAACAGCAATATTTATTACAATAATAATTAGCAAAATAAAACTCAATTTCTGAAGATTTCACAAAGCACTAAATTTAAATATTGAAATTTTTAAAATAGATTATCACTTCCATTAATCTTTATTAAAAGTCTGACTTGGCAGCGGTTTTAGTCATGGAATGATAGATTCTTATTTCGATGCTTTTAGTCATCGATTATGAAGCTTTGTGTTTTGTTTTTAAATTTGGATTTTTCGCCATCTATACGCAGTTAATATAAACAAAACTTTTTTTTTTAAATTGTAGTTTCTTATAGAAAATAGTAGAAGCAGGAGGCATTGATTTAAATCAAAATCTATTTTTAAAAACTTCAGCTATACAGCTTAAAAAATTCAATACATAAATTAGGAAAACCAAAATTATTATTATTTCTTTTGTAAAATTTTAAATTAAATGTACCAGTTTTTAAAAGCTTAGATTATATCCATTTGAAATTTGCTTGCATTGTAAACGAAATTTATATTTTTTATCAAATGTCATTCAAATGAAAGGAATATATAATATTGTCATGCACTACATATATTAATTACATCAAAACAGATAAAATTTTGATTTAAGAGCATGTGAAAATTTTTTTTTTCAGTTTTACTAATGCATTTATGATGATATCTTATATATCCATTACAACTTCAAGAAAAAAAAAGCTTATTTTATTTATAATAGTAAACAAAAATTAAACGAATAAATGCTAGCATCTTAAAAAAATTAATAAAACAAAATTTAAATTCAAATCCACAAACGCTCTGGAGCACAATGGTTTGAAAACACATTTGCGAGTCCTTTGTTTCCTAGGATCAATCCTCGGGAAGGGCAAATGCTTAATCTTTTATAACACTTCCAAAAATGCTTCTAAAATAATTCATACCTGGCAGCACTAAAATAGTGTGATGAGGGTGAGATGGAGCTGGTAGTCAATAAAATACAATCGTACTTTGTACTCTTAGACGATAAAAACCTTATCAGTTAACACTTCTGCTGTTACAGGGTAGCTACAGAAATGATGATAAAAAGTTCCCTGATTTTTCCCTGATTATCTATATCAGATTTCCCTGATTTTTATTATTAAAGAAACATACACGGTATTTCTTTAATGTATGCTGCTTTCTCATATAATATACTTAATTAGCTTGCAAATATCTCTTTTGTGAGGAAAAAACAAAAATTGTACAGCATTTAATTAGCAGAGGTGCCAAGTAATACAATTTGTCTGTAATTTTTACTGATATGCAACAAAAGTTATGGTGTTACAATGCACTGGATAAAAAATTGCCAATTTTGTCAAAGGATCGTATGAAATAACGTAAATTTTGACATAGAATGGCTGAAAAAACATATAATTTTGTCAAAAGATTGTATTTAAAAAAGCTCATTTCTTTAAAGTTAAAAGAAGGAAGAAAAAAAAAAAAAAAAACACAAATTTAGTCACAAATTGCAAAAAGCATGAAATCAGTCCTAAAGATTGTGTAAAAAAAATGCAAATTTCATCTAAGACTTACGTAAAAATACAAATTTCATGAAAAGTTCACATAAAAGCAAGAATTTAATCAAAAGATCAGGAAAAATATGCAAATTTCATCTAAAGATCAGGAAAAATATGCAAATTTCATTTAAAGATCGCGAAAAACATGCAAATTTCATCTAAAGATTGAGAAAAAATGCACAAATCTTGTCTAAAAATCATAAAAATGTACAAAATGTGCGAAAAAAAAAAAAAAAAAAAAAAAGCACAAAAATGTTCAAATTATGTTTAAAAAAAAACGTGCAAATTTTGTTAAAAAATCATGAAAAACTTGCAACTTTTGTCAAAAAGTTGCGAAAAAGTGTACATTTCATCAAAAAAGCACAAAAAATTGATGAATTTCATCGAAAGATCGCGAATGTACTAATTTTTGAAAATTTGAGTTTATGGGACAATTCAACTTTCATGCAGACGGATATCGCTTGGCAGGAGTATGGCTTTATGTTTCTTTACCACATCTTATTATTGGTTTAAATGTAACCTGTTTGGCAATGAATGTTGTTGGTAAGGTGAAAACAGAAATATTTTCACAGAGAAAAATTTCCTTGATTTTTGAATATTTTTTATAAAGTTCCCTGATATTTCCAGATGGATAAACTTCCCTGATTTCCAGAATCTGTAGCCACCCTGTGTTATCTTTATGCATTATAATTGGGTATGATATACGTGTTTTATATGAAAATATGTTGAACAAACATTATTTCAAGTGGAAGAAATTATCATTTAGCTGCTGTTTTAATATTTGTTTTCAATTAAGTCTAACATGGCGTTTAGCTATGGTCAATTCGCAGATCAGAATGGCCTGCCTTTGAATCGTTCTGTAACCTTTTCTCTAGTCTCATTTTATCATAAGTAGATATATACATATATGTAGAAATTTTTCTGCATCTAAATATCAAAGTTTAGAAAAAAATTGCTTAGTAATTTTTTGAAAAATTGATGAGGTACATCAAAAATGAACCAGTTGTTTTGAATTGACATTCATTAAAAATTGAAATAAAAAGAGATCTGTTTCTGACCAATCCCTCCACTTATTTTCGAAAAATAAAAGGAAATGATTATAAATTAATGAATGAAAATCAAAATAAGTAAGACAGATTTCAACATTGTTAAACATATGTATGTAAAATTTGAAGGTTAAAAAAGAGAGGAAGGAGGTGGGGCATATTGACAATAGATCAAATTAATAAAAAAACTGAAGATCTATGGAAGAAGAAATTCATTCTACATCCAATCTTATCACAAATTATTTAAACTGTAGCATTTTCTGCACAAATATCACTATTTTAAGTCAAATTTTTGTATGCAGCTCTCATATACATCCCTTTATAATATATATATATATAAATTTTTTTTAAAGAGGGCAATGAATTCCAGAAGCAGGATGGTTCAATGCAAAGTGACTTATAATTTGAAAGCTTGATTATCTTGACCTCCAATTATAAGAAATTGTTATATTGCCTCTTGAAAATTTGATTAACCACTTAACCGGCGAAGGGTATGGGGAATCAGTGCTTTTACCCCCGACTTATCTCGGGGCTGACGGTTAAGTGGTTAAAGGAAGGTTTTTGTATGGGCCTTCATTTCTGCTCTCTCCCTCCCCCCCCCCCCCCCAATCATAAGGAGCTTAATTGCCCTTCCAGAAGGATTTTTATAACATTTTTGGGGTTCTTCATGTGAAACATCATTTCCACTCTTGGTTTGCCTTCCTCCCTTAGGGGGCACTTTTATTAAATTATCAGACTCCCTTGGATAATATATCTTTGAATAGCCCTTTGACAACTCTCATGTTATGTATCTTCCGTCCACCTCCTATTCAATTTTGCCTTCAGCAGGTGATTTTTTTCTCTTACTAAAGTTCTCACTCTTTCAATTAATATATCTTTAGATAGATTGAATAATCGAGTTTCATTCAGACAGAGGTTTGTTTAGAATAGAGTGTGCCGCTGGCAGTGAAATTAACAGATTTTGCAGCATTTGCAGAAGATGACTGCTATATGATGTCACAGGGAGCATATACTCAAGTTGGATATATTCATACAGAACATATTATTCTGCCTGGCAGTGGACTAAAGGTTTTTGCAGCATGCTTATGTATGTCAGTTTTTGACATTGATTTTACAGAACTGCAAATGTGATACTTGGATTAAAGTTCTGCACACGTCAAATATAAAGACAACATGAAAGTATTATTCCAAATTAACCCAAACATGACAAGCTTTTTTTTTTTTTTTTTTTTTTTTTTTTTAAACCGACGCAAACACAAAATCTAAAAAAATTAATCCTTATTTTAATGTGGATATGGACAATTCGTCTATATTTCTAATATTCATTTTAACTTTTATATAAGGAAAAGAACTTATATAACTATATACTCATAATTACTTAGCTTTTTTTCCACAGGAAAAAATATATAAATCTTTCGAAAAATAAAAGTGAACTGTTAAATTCAAAACCCAACCTAAAATTGAAACATTTAAAAGCGATTAAATCCTTCATTCAATGTCTGTTTTTCAAAGTCACAACAAAAAATAGAAGTCAACCATCTCAAACTGAAAAACTTTGCTGAATCAGCCCAACTGCAGATTATGTTCAGATAAAATACAGTTACTTAGCCCTGATGTAGGACTAATTTGGAAGAAAATGTCTGGAAACTTCTGAAATAGTTAGACAATCTGAAGCAATTCTTTTTTTAATTATGCCTGGAAATATTAACTATTTCAATGGCAGATGCATTATGAGTCGGGAATAATAACACAGTTTTCCTATCTCTGTTGCTGGTAAAATAATTAAAAAAAAGATCTACATCATTGTTAGTTACATACTGAATGAACTACAAATTTGGGTGAATGTATAAGTAAAGCAGCCTTAAGCAAGTGATCTAATTCTGAAAGCAGCCTAAAGCATTTAATTAATATGAAGGCAAATAAAACCTTTCTATTATTTCAAATTACGTAACATTACCAGAGCTAAAGTGATGTTTCAGATCACTTCAGGCTGTACGTAAAAGTAAATAGCATTTTATTTTTTTTCTTTATCATCTTCATTATTTTTTGCAATATTATGCAATAAGCAAGATTAATGTATTTAGTTTCTGATAATCTATACATGTATATTATATACAGGGATTACTAATATGACTAGTTGGTGCTAGAAAAGCATGCTAACCAGCAAACAGTCCTTTACTGCCAAAGCATTTAAATTAAATATAAAAATCTCTCAAGATTCATATGAAGCTGAAACATTCTTATAGAATGTAGGTATTCCATTTTTATTTTAAGAGCACAACATTTAAGAAATAATAAAAATGATAACTACAATTATTTTATCAGGGATGAAATTTTTCCATCAATGTGTGTTTTTTATGGGGAAGGATGGGATGGGGTAGTACTCTTTGATTTTCTGTATTTTACAAATATTATAGTACTATTTTTTTTAATCAATTAGAAATAAATTAATTAGTAACTAATTTTATGTTGATATTTATTCAACATGAAAAAAAAAAGAGGAGTATTTTCTTTCTTTTGATAGGCTTATCTTCTTCATCCCTGATTTTCTAAAAGATTTTTACTCATAATTTGTTACACTGAAATACAAATGAAACAAGCACTAAACAAAACTTTAAAAAAAAAAAAAAATTAATAGACATCAAGCCTTTTTAAAAAGAATACTTTTTCTTAAATGCATCAATTTATTGATAGCTAAAATAAATAACTTTCTTTCATATCATTGAATACATATATATTAACAAATAACATACAAACAATACAGTAAGTAATATAACAGGATAAAATAAAAAATATGTTGATAATAGTCTAGTAAGGGAAGTAAAACAAGCTCTAAAACATTCATAATAAAATTCTAAATAATAAATGCATTATTGTTATAAATTGATAGTGTGAAAATATGAGAAATGTAAATGACAACAAAAATTAAAATGCATGGTTATAAAACTTGACAAAAAAAAAAAAAAAAAAAAAAAAAAATACATAGTACAAAAGATAAAAATGAATCTAAAATGTGATTCCCAACAGTCTGTTCATTTATCTATATAAACTAAATAATTGCTTGCTTTAACAACAAGTCATTTGTAAATCTAGTTTTTTAATCTGAAAATAGGTATGATTTAATCCAATAATATTAATTTTTGATATTTAGAAACCAATAAAGTTTATCTAAATATCAATGTCTTACAAATGTATTAATTTTTATCAATGTAATTTTTACTATATCAAAAGAATGAAATAAAGCATCTCTAAAGCAAAGGAAACAGACTGGTTGAGAAAAAAATAATTAATGATTAGCAGGATTATGCATAAAATTTTAAAATTCTAATGCAATGCATATTAGAATACAGAAATGTTTACATGATTGGACTGATTAAATAAATTTACAACATTTAGGAATATCTTTATGATGATGTTTCCATAGTCAGGATTTACTGCCTAAAAATAAAAAATACATATAATTATAAATAATCAAACTTATAATGCATAAAAATAATACAGCACTATATTTTTCTTAGTTATACATTTTTCAGTTTAAAGTTGTAATTAATTTTAATGATAAAGTATTTTTTTACATAATACTTTTTCATTTTGACATCAAGCAAAAAAATGAGAAGAGTAAGGATCAAGGATCTTTTTCCATGCATGGAATGTAAATATAAAAAATAAGATACTTACAGTACATTATCCTGGCCAAAAGGATACACCATCAACAATATTGACAAATTAGAGTAACCCTTAGTAGTAATATTCAGATTGCTAACAGTTATTCACTGATTTGTAAAAATGTATGTTCTGTTTTTTTTTTTCCTTTCTACATAATTGCATAATTAACCATCAACTCATAATTTGGGTTGTGATTTTTTTTATTTTTTTATTTACACTCCAAAAATTCACCAAGAACCAAAACAGTAAATGTCCCCCCCCCTCCCCCCCCCAAAAAAAAACACTAGTGTTCAAATTTCCTATAATGACATTGAACATTAGTAATGATATATTACAGAAAAGCAATGCTGACAAAAAATTATACCAACATATCTGAAACAGAAATTATTTGTTATTTCCAGGAATATAGTAATATTTAAGAACACAGAAAATTAACGTCTGAATTTAATTAATTTTCAAAAGTACACATATATATTAAGACAGACATAAACACAATTAATACAATAACCTAACATGGAGTGAAAAATTAGCCACTGGGTTGACAGCGTACCATGCTGTCGCTCTTCCATCTAAGCTACTCCAGTCGATATCCTAGCCCAATAACTTCCCACTAATAAACCATGTTGGGGAAGATCATCGGCCGGCAACCGCTCGGCACGTGATGGCAGGAAATACGATGAATAATTTTGATAATCCATTGATCCACAATTTATATTTAAGAACACAGAAAATTAATGTCTGAATTTAATTAATTAATTATCAATGGCACACATATATATTAAGACAGAACTAAACACAATTAATACAATAACCCAACATGTTCTTAAAATATTATTTACTGTTTTAGGTGCAGATTTAGCAGCCCATAGATAAATATTACTTTTTTGATATAAAATTTCAAAAGTGTTTTTGCCTCTATTATCGAATAGTAAAGTCATTCATTATCTTAAATTTTTGCTGAACCACATAATCTTTGACTAATACACTATCTACCAATAAGTATTTGGACACTTCCAATTTTTGACATTTTGTCAAATATTTAAAAATATACTTGTCAGATGCTTCTGAAACTTCAGGATATGAAGATGTCTGACCTCATATTTATCAACTTCCATTTGATAAGCAGGGCAATTAGGAGGCCGACAAAAAATTAAAGAATAACAGAAATATTTGGGATCACCCTGTACATGAAAATGCACGAAACGATTTATCGCTGCAAAGTACAAATATGTGGATACTGCACAACATGTACACTGATTTTTGTAAGAATAGCATGTATATTAATGGAGAAAACTTGATTTTTTAAAAAAAATTTTAAAATTCTGGTATGTCTTTTGTTTAAATCATGCAGGGTTTTTGACCAAATTTAACGCAAATTTCAGAAATATTGGCAAAATCTATTAGAAAAAATATAGCGCAATTGGAATATAAATATATTAAATATTTTATGAAATATGAGTAGTTTTATGCAATAATTTTTATCTGCGCATGCGCAAACGATAAAAACGATTCTTTTATATCATTTAATAGTCAATTCTATGGAGTAACTTATAAAAAAAAATCCAATCAAATATTGTGAAAATTCAAAAAGATATCATTATTATAAGTAAGCTGTTTTTACATTGCTCTCTAAAAACAGCTAAATGATAAGAGATTTTCCACAAATTGACATTTTTTATTAACTGACTTTTAGGAAAAAATTAGTACTATTTAATGAATACAATATCTAATACAATATTGCTGCTAATAAGTATCTTGACACCTGTGATAGAAAAGGAAAAGAGCTTTTATTCTTTTCTATCACAGATGTGAAGATACTTATTAACGGAAAAATTGTATTAGATATTGTATACATTAAATACTAATTTTTTCCTAAAAGTCAGTTAATAAAAAATGTCAATTTGTGGGGACTCCATAGAGTTGACTATTAAATGATGTAAAAGAATCGTTTTTATCGTTTGCACATGCACAGATAAAAATTATTTCATAAAACTACTCATATTTCATAACATATTTTATATATTTATATTCCAATTGCACTATATTTTTTCTAATAGATTTTGCCAATATTTCTGAAATTTGCGTTAAATTTGGTCAAAAACCCTGCATGATATAAACAAAAAACATACCAGAATTTTTGAATAATAATAATAAAAAAATCAGTCTTTCTCCATGAATATACATGCTATTCTTACAAAAATCAGTGTATATGTTGTGCAGTATCTACATATTTGTATTCTGCACAATAAATCATTTTGTGCATTGTCATATACAGAGTGATCCCAAATATTTCTGTTATTCTTTAATTTTTTGTCGTCCCCCTAATTGCCCTGTTTATCAAATGAGTGTTGGTAAATATGAGGTCAGACATAATCTTTATAATCCTGAAGTTTCAGAAGAATCCGAAAAGTATATTTTTAAATAGTTGACAAAATGCCAAAAATTGAAAGTTTCCAAATACTTATTGGTAGATAGTGTATATTTACAGGTAGGTTTTTTTAACAGTTCGTTCAAAAACAGTTTTATTAAGAACAGAATTTGTCCCTGGTGGCAGAGCCTGGAACTAATAAATTTGAATATATATATATATATATATATTCTTTTTTGGCAAGAGCACGCCTGCTATACAGTGCTATAGGCAGTGGGAACTCTGAGGTTCGTTCAGTTCCAGATCCAATTCTTTTTATGAGATTTTGCAGTACAGATTCAGTTCATTTAAGAATATTATTATGAGCTTGGGCAATGCTTGGTGACTTAGCAAGTTTAAACTAAAATTACAACATTGTATTTATAAGATGCCTTTTTGAGGAGATTTTTGCATTGAAAAAATTTGGATTTCATTCAGTAAGAACATTAAAATAATAATAATAATACAGTAGACTCCCTCAAATCCGCACTCCTAAAATCCGCACATAATTTACGGATGTAAACAATGAAACATTCAGTTCAGATGTAGGTGCATAATTTGACTATTTTATTTTTATATCAATTCCATACATTTGTTAATTTGTAATTTTTTGCTAAGGTTATTGAATTCATGTTTTTTCATGAAGAAAGAATAATTTATTTATAAAAAATGAAGATATTGGTGATATCATTGGTAATCATAGCCTTACCAAATATATTTATGTATTAATCAAGCTTTTTTAGTTATCAACTATGGCTAAACCTGAAATAAAGCTTTGTTATTTTATGATCCTGATGTCAATTAGAAATGTAGCTTTATGAGACACATTTCATTGATTAATTTAGGAAAAACACATTTCATCTTTATAATGAATATTTAATTGTATATTATTTCTGTTATTTAATTACTGTTATTAATTATTAACTTGGCCTTTGCTTTTTGTACTTTAGTTATTTTAAAAATTATCTAAATTTTTATTTTTTTAGTTTATTACTTATTTTAATATTTTATTATATTGTAAGCATTCATTATACTTTCTATTTCATTATTAATTACATTCAAATTACTTTTTAAAAAATGTAAACAAAGCAATGACCAGAAATCCGCAAAATTCTAAAATCCGCAAAACCTCTGGTCCCAAGCTGTGCGGATTTGAGGGAGTGTACTGTAATAATAATAACTATTAAATCTCTTTCTTTTCTTAACAAATATTATAAAAACAAATTTTTAAATTTGATACATAAATCACATAAGCAGATTTATATTTTCATAAGTACAGTAGATTCTCTCTATCTAAACACTCTAATGTGTACATCCTGGTATTATGAACACATTTTGATGGTCCTGCAAAACTTCATAGATCACAGGCTTTTTTTCTGCAGAGCAAATTTTATTTTGAAAACCAAGGAAAAATAATTTCTGCTTGAAACATCAGAAAAAATTCTCTGTTTTCCAATCTTTTTTCAAAATTGCCTTCATTTTCCCTGTTTTTGGAAGAGAATTTTAAATTACCTGTGTTTCTCTAGGTGGTGTGGCAACCCCTGGAGGTTCTGGGGTGTTGTTAGGCCCAGACTTCATGTTTATGGATGATGATGCAAAGTCACACAGAGCTCACATTGTTGATGATTTTCTTGAAGAGGAGGATATTCGCCATTTGAAATGGCTTTTGAAGTCTCCCGACCTCAATCCTATTGAACATATTTGGGATAGACTAGGAAGAGCTATTATCAGAATAAGCACATAGCATAATCCCCTTCTCATGACCCCAAAAGTTAAAAGCTACATTTTTGGAGGAATGGACTTTGTTGCCAAAACATTTATTGACACCTTCATAAATAGTATGCAAGCTCATTTTGAGGCTTGTATAGTAGTGCACAATGACCACACTCTATATTAGACAGACTTTTCCCCATGATAAAAGCTTTCTCTCTGATTCATGATTTAATACTTTTTGATATGCCTTACATCCTAATTCACAAATAAAATCTTTTCCATATTGTTATGTTGCTATATTTTTACTTGCAGTATAATATACATTTGTGACAACACAATGAATAGTTCATCAGCCTTCACTGATTTTATGTTTGTGATCTTAATTTTGGACATGAGTGTATGTTACAGAGTTAAAGATCCATTTTTGATTATTTTGGATGATATATTGTTATTTTATTTAAAAGATTAATTTACAGTGAATTAGGAGTTGAATCATACCTTCCACGTGATCCAGATTTACTTCGACTTCTGGAACGACTCCTACTGACACTTCGACTTCTGCTAGCACTACGGCTGCCAGATTTAGAACGACTTCTACTAACTGAACGGCCACGAGAACGAGATCGTGTTCTACGATTCCTATTAAATAATCTGAGATTGTTAGTTAAAATATAAAGTCATAACAATTTTAAAATTTTTTGATTTTGGAATAATCAATATTCAATTCATAAAAATTCAAGGAATAAGTTTTATCTTATATGCACAACAATTACAACAGTTTAATAAATTTTAGAAATATAAGCAAAGGTTTTAAAGACAAAAATATGTAAAAGAAAAGAAAAAAATTTGGTTTCTAACTTAAGATGAAAACTGAAAGGATTAAAAAAGAATTAATATAAAAAAACAAAAAGTATTTGCAAAGTCAAAATTTTGCAAAAAAAGGCAATTGCACAAATAAGTCAAACTTTTATAAAATAACTAAGCAGCTTTAATAATATTTAGTAAAATTATCTAAATAAAATGTAATTTTAAATACTTGGCTGATTTTTTAGCCATTAATTTTCAAATACAGTATGGAACCATTTATCCAGAAACCAGTTAAACGGAAATATATTTCTAATGGACTGATGTTAGAATTTTTGTAGAAAAAGTGTCATACACTGGTCATATACTGCCATTTGGACATATACATTGCTTGAAACAATTGTACAGTTTGATAACAGCATCTAGTATTTGAAATAGAAGCATATATAGTTATATTATGGATGTTTTCATTTTTGTATTAGCTTCTTTTAAACTCTAACAATTGATCTTACTTGCATCTAATTCTTAATTCAAGTAATCTAATAATTAATTTAAAATTAGAAGCAATACCACAATCACATATATTTCATAAAACTTATCAAATGGATGATGTTTTAATGCCTAACCAGTTATTCTGAATATATCTGACCCCAACCATTCCAGATAAATGGTTCTGTACTGTAATACAGTGTTAAGGCTGCTGGTCACTCATTTTCCGAATTCCCCTCCCTAATCTTAAGTCTATGGCTGTTTGCAGCATCCTTATATTTAAAATATCTCCTCAGGAAATTAATATTCTTAACTGTTTCTTTCGGTGTTCTCTTCTTAAAGGATGTCACTTTTTTTCTTAGCTTTCAAAATATTTTGAAAATTTATGCTTAATTTAATATTTTATGGGTTAAAAATTGACGGATTGGAAGTAAAATTTTAACACTTCATATAAAATTAAGTATATATTTTAGAAATATTTTTTAAAAATGACTTTTTCAAGAAGAAATCACCGAAGGAAGTTAAAATATTAATTTCCTGAGGAGATATTTTTATTATAAAAATGCATCAAACTCCCATAGACTTTACATTATCAGAGGGGAATTTTGAAAGTCAGTAACTAGCAGCCTTAAGAAAAGTTTTTATCTGAAACCCATGATGGCAGAACAAAAATTTTCTTTACAATAAATAATGGCAGAATAGTAATCCTTCATCAAAGTAAACCACAATCACATAATATAAATATTCAACAGTAAATTAGAATCACAGATTTTCTTTAAACAATAAAAGCAAAGATTAAACAGTGATTGACCTATCATGTTTTGAAGAACATTTTATAAGGAAGAAAACTGAACTGTATATTAAAAGCAATGTGCTTTCATACAACAAGACATTTGATGTATGAGTTAATTTAAATTGGCTTATGTACAGTAAATTTATAAAAGACTTGTAAGAGAAGAAGCAGATGCAGGTTTCAATCAGCTGATAAATTCATATATATCATGGTTTCCTTACAAGGCACTTGAGATTTAGCTTTTAAATAAGTTACCCTGCTGGTCTGATGGCTTATGTGCATGCATCATTTAAGCATGAAAAACATTCAAGTTTTTCTTATCTTTCTTCATATTTTAGTAGTTATTTCTCAGCAATATATATGATAAAATCTGGTAATATTACTTTTTTTTTCTTCTAAAGAAAGTCATAATTTAGTTCGACCAAAAATATCACAAAAACACAATCATCTGATCATCTTATACGAATGTGTCATCAACTTCAGAACACAAAATTTAACAAATCCTATACTGTCTTCTAATATCTGGAATCATACATAAATATTAGCAACATGAATTGCTTCTACTATAGCTACAGCATTTTCTCATTTTCTTTTCCCTTTTTCAGTTAAAATATAAAATGATAGTTCTCTGATCTATATTGTAAAATTTAATCAAACTAATAATGCATTATACAAAAACAAACAAAGGAAACATCTTTTTAAACAGTGGAATAATCATAATTAATTAACCACCTGTAATTCATGCTTAATTACCTATTTGTGCTTTATATTTAGCAAAAACTGATTCATATCTTCTTTACTTTTCAGATAATATTTTTACAATTTAAATCTTACCCAATCAATAAATTTAATAATGTTTAACAATAGATATAAGATTTATGCATGAATCAAAACCTTTTAAGATGCAGTAAAATATTGATTACTAAAGAGGAGGAGAAAAAAAATCCCAGAAACTGAAATTTTTAATGATACACTTTGTGTATTTTCTAAGTCTAAACAGCTGTTAAATAAAAAGGAACTCTTGATAATTTATCTGATAAGCAATAAACTTTAACTGACAGCAGAAATCATTATATTATAAATAATTTGTTTGAATTGTACATTAACAATTTTTTTATTTTAAGCAAAAAAATATAGGATCATGATAAGCTATACTTTCATGCAAAATTAAACTACAAATTTTGAAAACCTTTAAAATATGCAAAAAAATTTATATTAGACTTAAAAAAAAAAAAAATAACTTCTAGATTGTTCAAGTTTTTTTTTTTTTTTTTTTTTTTTAAAGGGGATCTATGTAAAAGCATTAGGGATTATCATAGTTTTTAAAAAAATATATATATTTGTAGGGCTCCATGTTTGAATTTAATATTACCTCATTATTAATGAGATCTTCTTAATACTTACCTTTTTGACAATTTAGCTTTCCATGACACATTCAAAATATCATTTGAATGAACAAATGAATGAAGCAATTCTTATTAATAAATAATTAATTCTACAAGACTATTAACATTATGCTGAGAACAGTATTTTTAAACCAATTGGAATAAAAATAATTGGTACTTTTCTGTTATACCAACACATACCAAAATATATGCTAATTTGGCATTTATTTGAATCCTGAACATTACAAAGGACTTTTATTGCAAACCATGCCAAACATTGTGATTTGCTATTTATTGAATGTGAATCACCTTTATTATTATTTAATTGGAACTTCGCAAAACATCTTAATTTGTCATTTTTCGAATCAAAAATATATTTTATTAAATCATAGCTTACATTTTTTCCTGACACTGAGATGGATTTTAGCATCTGACAATGAGGAAGACAAAATTAAACATTTATAAAGTTTTTTTTTTTTTTTTTTTTGAAATGCTGGTTATGAGTACTTCACAAAAAATTACAAATATAATTTTGTTGACTGTAATACTGAATGTCTTACCCAGTCTGTTGAGATTATGAGATATCACAAAATGGCATAATAAAAAGACAGTGCAGCCTGTTCATTATTTATAATTTTATATTTTATTACTATATTATTTTTATATTTACGTCATTTTTTTAAAAATGAAATGTCTCTTGCAAATGCTATAAGACAACACACAATTCATAATTAGCCTTTAGTTTAAATTAATTTTATTTTATTGCATCATCTACATATATTATTTTAAACATGTATTTATTTAATAAAATAGGTCATGAAAGTATAATTTTCCAATCTTACACTTTTTAAATGATAATTTTCATGCTAACAATGTTAATTTTGTCTAATGTTTTATAGGAGTGAACATATGCTTGACACCATTAATGTTGGTACAATGGAAAAGTATCAAATAGTTTCCTATATAAAGTTAGAAAACAGAATTTCAGATAGTATTTTTGATTATTACCATTGCAATAATCTTGCAACATCTAGTAGTACTAAACGTTTGCTTTTGACTGTGTCAAGGAAGCACTGCAGTACTCAGAGAGAAGATCACAAGTTAAAACATGCAGGTATTGAAGGTCTGCGATGCGAAGATCAGAACTATGCTGATGAGGCACGCTGACCAATCAATGAGCCTCGAAGATACCACGAGGCAAGTCAAAAGAGTGCAGAAGGCCCCCGGTGAAATTCTAGATGAGGATGCAATAGCTTGGAGTTCGAATTAAGATGCTCAGCTGTCGAGAGGATCGCAATATCTCGAAGAGCACAATTAATTACAAGATGCATGTTGGCCGTTGTGGCGAAGTCTATTGAAGGAGGTGTAACAGGGACCAGATGAGCCGATCTCATGTGTAGAATAATACATCAAATTAACCGATGCATCAGGTTGTATCTAGCTGATTTTACATGATTGAAGCAGTTTTAGCCTAAAAAATATGGTGAAAAAATTATTACAATGCTCTCTGTTTCATTTTCTTAAGGTGAAAAATCAAAAGTTATTATCAAAGGGCTGAACAGGAACATTTTTTTTTTTTTTTTTTTTTTTTTTTTTTTTTTTTTTAGATAGTTGATTGACTTATTGTCAATTATAATGGAATATAGTGCAAAAAATATTTTGAAAGAATATTTCTTTACTATTATTATATATATTAATGAAATCCTATAAATACAGACAAATTTCATGTAGGTGCTGATGTACATGACAATAAACTATGTAAAAGAAAATGAGAAGTCACAGACGCCAAAAATTTAAGACAATAAAAAGGGATACCAAAATTTAAAATTCAATTCATTCCAAAACTGTGTAAAAAGTGACGATGTTAATTTTATATAATAATTATCCAATATATATAGATGTAATTTGACAAGAAAATGTAAAAAAGTACTAAATTTTATAAATTCATTTTCTCCTAAAAAGGATTTAAAAATATATTCGCAATAAATGATGAGAAATACAACAATATATATACATAATTTGATTCGGCTAATATTAAAGCAGTATCCTTTATATGCACCGTACATTCATACAGTTGTATTATGATTAGATCAACAAGCTAGCTTGATAAATTAGATATGGATATTAAAATAAATAATGTTGCAAGTATCATATTAATATATAAAAGTCAATATCAATTATAATTAATATACAGACTATATATATTATTTTATATAATGTATGCTAAATATCTATTTGGATAATAAATAAAGCTTAAAAAAAGAAAGAAAATGAAAAGGAGATTTAATTTTAAATTTGATAGAATTTTAAAAGGATTATTAACAATGATTAAAAAATTGTAATTATAAAAACAAAATAAACTATAGTACCGTTTGCTAACACGCTTGCAATCACGAGCATAATGTCCTCTTTCTCCACAATCATAGCATCGATCATCTGGGTGAAATGGTCTAGGCGGTGGTCCTCTAAAAGAATTACGGCTTCTACCAGTAGACAGCTCAACTCGGACTCTTCTTCCACAAAGTAACCTGGATTTAGAAAGAAAAAGTTTGTGGAAATGCATAAAAGATAATTTTGATATTTAGCATTTAAATTAAAATTTTCTAAATTTTGTTTATTGAGAACATTAAAAAATACAAAGCAACATTACATACATAAAAAAAAAAAAAAAAAAAATTAAACAAAACTTACTTTCCATCTAATGCTCGCACTGCATCTCTGGCATCTCGAGAATCTTCAAATTCTACAAAAGCAAAACCAGGAGGATTTCTAGCAACCCATACATTTCGAAGAGGGCCATAATAACTAAATGCATCTTCTATTTCATGTTTAGTTCCACTATTACCTAAATCACCAACATAGACTTTACAATCTGGAGGACATCCACTATCACGATAACGAGACATGACTAAAGAGAGGAAGAAAAAACAAAAATATAAGTGTAAATATTGGCTGTCCTTAATTATTTACAAATATCAAGCTAAAAGCAGATTTTTTTAGAGTATTTGATATACAGTATTTGAATTAATTAATTTTTACTTTAAAATATTTTTTTTTTTTTTTTTTTATAGTTTCAAAATGTAAACAATAAAACTTGCAATTATGAAGTTTTTTTATATCTTTATTCCAATTAACAGTGATCATGAATAAAATAATTTTTAACATAAATTTATGGGAAAATAGTAATGACACAGAATATTATATAAATAAGAAATAATTTTATTTCACAAACTTACATACAAAGAAATGCAAATCAATAAAAATCTACAAGAGATGTAAAAAAAAAAAAAAAAAAAAAAAAAAGGTAGTGACACCATCTATTAGCCGCTAATGAAAACAGAAAATTAATTTACTTTGTATTTCATACAAGGCTTTAATTAATACATGTTTAAAAATATGATCTGGCTCCTTATTTATCCAAAATGAGGATGAATATAAAATATTTTTCATTTAACTTTACCACAAGCTAAAGCATCTGAATTCTGTTAAATTATGCAAAAAATTCTAACTCAGGTTCACAAGAATCTTTACAGAAGAAATTGTTGAAGGATGAATACAGTAGACTCCCTCAAATCCCCACTCCTAAAATCCTCAATTCTCTAAATTCCACATATAATTTTCGGATGTAAACAATGAAACATTCAGTTCAGATGTAGGTGCAAAATTTGACTTTTTTATTTTTATATCAATTCCATATATTTTTTACTTTGTAATTATTGTTAAGGCTAATGAATAAATGTTTTTTCATGAAGAAAGAATAATTTATTTTTGAAAAAAATCAAGATCAGCGTTAGAATTCCTAAAAAAAAGTCACTGGTCCCAAGGACCAGTAAGCATGAGAATTTACTGGTCCGCAGACATCATCACTGGTCCACTACATAAAATTCTATTAAATAATTTTAACACTTAGAGTGGCCTCCTCCTCCCCCCTCTCCTTTTAAAATAAACCAATCTTACTTTGCATTTATCCAAAATTTTCAACATAATAAAATGTAAAATTATAATTTGCTAAAAATTAAATAAACAGTACGTAAAGAAAAACTATATTTAGATACTTTAGATATTTTATTTGCCATTCCTTATTTCAACTGACTGTAAGGTTTAATGCAAATTTTTTTCGATTTTTCTCCAGATTGTAGCCAAAGTGGTACAATTGTAGCTAATGTCAGTCATGCAGCTGGACTTGAAAAATCCTGGGTCCCCGGGATTTCTAAAATTCTGGGTCCCATTTCTACAAAAGCGGGTCCCCACTAATAATAAGTCATATTTTTTGATGCATAAAATGGAACTTGTTCATTTGCACAAGAAAAATAAAATGATATAATTGTTTTAATAATAATAATGAAAACCAATATTAATTTAAGAGAAATTTTCTGTACTTTTTAAAGAATAAATGTGCAAGATACAAATTTAATTATAAAATAATGCTTATTTAAGTGTAGAAGATAACAAGCATCACTATTGTTTGCATTTCTTTTAAAATGGGGCAAGGCAGGTTTATTGAAAAAGACATTTTTGCTGAAAAAAGGGATATTTTTGTTGAGTAAATGGGTATTTCGCTTAATGAAATGGTGCTTTCAGGAGTCACATTCACACCGAAAGACTTGGAGCAGTAAAAAACTGATTGGGAAGCAGAAAAATCAGTTTTTGGAGCAGCAACAACAATTTTGAAGCAGGAAAATTAGTTTTTAAAACAGAAAAATTCTCTTCCTGCATTCACTTATTTAATTTTTTCGTGCTTTTTTGTCGAAATTTCCTTTTTTTTGCGTTATTTTGACGAAATCTTTTGTTTTTTTTCGGGATTTATTGACGAAATATACCGTTTTTCGCGATATTTTTTGTCAAAATTTGCCGTTTTTTCGCGATTTTTTGAAGAAATTTGCCTTTTTTCGGATTTTATGATGAAATTAGCCATTTTTTCGTGAATGTTTTGACGATATTTGCCGGAAAATAGTCGTTATTAAGTGCGTTTTTATAAAATTTTGTCCTCTTTTTTGCAATTTTTTGAGGAAATTTGCTGTTTTTCGCGACTTTGAGACAAATTTTGCCGTTTTATCGCGATTTTCGGACAAAATTTGTCGTTTTTTCAAAGAAATCTGCCTTTTTTTTCGCAATTTTTTTTTGAAAAAATCTGCCATTTTTCTGCAATTTTTTGAAAAATTCTGCTGTTTTTCGCGATTTTTTTGACAAAATTTGCCGTTTTTTCGCGATCTTTTGAAGAAATATGCCTTTTGTTTCGGGTTTTGGAATGAAATTAGCCATTTTTTCTAAAGAATTATTTGACAAAATTTGCTGCAAATTAGTCGTTATTTCGCGATTCTTTAACGTAATTTGCCGTTTTTTCGTGATTTTTTAACGAAATTACTCGTCCTATGGGACCCATAAGAGCTATTTTTTTGCGTGCCATCGCCGATTTTTTGTGTAACGTTATAGCATGTCCGCGGCATCGCTGATAATAATTTTAAAAAATCTTATGTGCAATCGGTTGCAGTTTTCTCAGGTCTTGAAAAACGGCACTGGTCCTGCGGACCACTAAATTTTTCAAATTAGTGGTCCGATTGAATTATCGATGGTCTCGGACCAGCGGACCACCAAGGATTTCGAACGCCGATATTGCTGATATTATTGGTAATCACAATCTTACTATACCAAATATATTTATATGTATTAATCAAATTTTTTAGTTATTAAGTCTGGCTAAACCTGAAATAAAGCTTCATTATTTTATGATTCTAATGTGAATTGGTAATGTACCTTTATGAGGCAAGTTTCACTGAATAATTTAGAAAAAACACATTTCATCTTTACAATGAATATTTAATTGTACATTATTGATTATTAACTTGACCTTTACTTTTAGTATTCTAATCATTTTAAAAATTATCTAAATTTTTATTATTTTAGTATATTGTAAGATTCATTATACTTTTGATTTCAGTATTAATTACATTCAAATTACTATTTTAAAAATATAAACAAAGAAATGACTAGAAATCTGCACAACCTCTGGTTCGAAGCTGTGTGGATTTACAGGAGTCTACTGTATACGAAAGAAGTCTTAGAATCATATTGCAGATGAAGAAATTTTTTTCTCCCCATAATGAACCCACTGAAACTGAATCTGACAGTGAATGTAAGAAATTTTTTTGAAGTTCTTGGAGCAGCAGAGTCGTACAGACTAACAGGAAATAAGGACTATAGTAGACTCCCTCAAATCTGCACAGCTTGGATACCAGAGACCAAAGGTTGTGTGGATTTTAGAATTTTGCAGTTCTCTGCTCATTGCTTTGTTTACATTTTTAAACAGCAATTTGAATGTAATTAATAATGCAAGCAAAACTATAATGAATACTTAAAATATAATAAAATAAGTAATAAACTAAAATAATAAAAATTTAGATAATTTTTAGATATTAAAAATAAAGGAGACTTAATAATCAATAATGTATGATTAAATAGTCATTATAAAGATACAATAAGTTTTTTCTAAATTATTCAATGAAACTCGCCTCATAAAGGTACATTACTAATTCCCATTAAAATCATAAAATAAGGAAGTTTTATTTCAGGTTTAGCCAGACTTAATAACCAAAAAAAGCTTTATTAATACATAAATATATTTGATAGAAAGTTGTCATTACCAATGATATCAGCAATCACAAATAAATTTATTCTTTCTTCATGTAAAAAACATGAATTCAGTAATATTATAAAAAATTTCAAATTAAAATATACATAGTAGGGATGCACCGAATATTCGGTATCTATTCGGTATTTCGCCATGTTACCAACTATTCGGTTGAGCCGAATATCAAACTATTCGGCCTGCTGAATATTTGGTTTGGCCGGATACCAAAGTATTCGGCTGAATCCAATACTTAATATAGCCTTTTAAAACACATTTTTAAAAACTTTTCACAATTACTACTTTTAACTGTCAATTTATAAATATATTTAATATAATTAGAAAGAAAATCATATTTAAATAAAATAGAATGTTTTTACATTATTTATTTGCTGTTTGTAAAGTATAACTTAAGAAAATTGACCATGAGAAGGTGATTTATTAGGATTCTACTTAGGAATAAATGGATGCGAATGCAGATGCAAGTTCCTAAATTTTATTTAGTAAATAATATGTTTTTTGCTTTTCCCAAATAAAAGTCCTTAGACAAGAAAGAAAACTTTTGAGATTAGTAATAGCTATCAGAACAATTTTTGTTAATGAAACCATAATCATCTTATTGAGTCATAAGTGCATTGTATTTTATCTCACTCTAGGTCAAACTTGTGTTTTCGTTTCTTGCATTAACAATAAACAAGATATCATAACTATATTTTTAATTCGCATGTTTTGATTTCTGTAAAATATGAATGATGGGAAGGACTGAAAATGCCACCATTTACAAGAAAAGAACTATGAGCTAGACATTCCTATTCCTTTATTCATAATTAAGTTGAAAGCATACTTATTTTATATTGAAAAAAATCTGCCTTGAGTTATTTAAAAAGAACAATTATGAGAATGTGCAGTTTTTGTTCAACCATTTTTTCAATATTCCTCTTTGATTTTAAAATGTTTATTTCAATTCGTAGAAGAAATCTTGAAATTTAAAATTTTATTAATTAAAAAGGCTCATTGTGCTTCTTAAATAAATAAAGGCAGAATTTTTTCAATACTAAATGTTCTTATAAAAAGCTCTTGTTATCAAAATATAAGTTTCTATTATTAAATATTATGTAAAATTGTTTTAAAAAGTAACATTTTAATAGCTTTAAACTTTGAAACATAAAAGATATTTGGAAAGCCGAATATTCGGTATTCGGTTCAGTTGTCGGCCTAATATTCGGCATTCAGTATTCGGCCAAAATCACTATTCGGTGTAATCACTATTCGGCCTAATATATAGAATTGATACATAAAAAAAAAAAAAAAAATGTCCCCATATTTGAATTGAATGTTTCAATGTTTACATCCATAAATTAAGTCCAGATTTTAGGGTTGCAGATTTGAGAGAGTCTACTGTATTTACAGAATTCAAAATAAACTTTAACAATAGAAAATTGAAATTATCAACTGAAGGACTATATAATTTAAGAAATGTTTAAAAATTGCACAGATCAAACAGATAATTTTGGGTATTAAAATAATATAAAAAAGGTGAATAAAAGAGATTCAAGATTTGATTTCCTTAAATCTAATTATTACATGCTCTTCTTGGAAATAAAAAAGGAAGTTGAGAAAAACAAATAATTTAATCCAAAATCTACAAAATTCTAAAATCTGCACAGCCTCTGGTACCAAGTGTGATGTAGAATCACATATAGTTTTCTTAAATTTTACATTTTTCTAAATTACAGTTAAAGCTAATCTTTAATTAAATATCTAGTTTATCTTAATGTTTTATTTCGATCCCACAATAACTTTCCGTTCAAAAGAAAAGAAAGAAAAACATCTAGCATCTGCTTTATTACTGATAAACGGCTGTCAGATAAAGAGAATTCATTAAGATGCGTATTTCACCCTTGCTGGAAACAAATAAAAAAAGAACAAAGATATGCTTTGCTTGCGGTCAGTAAAATCGCTTTTCTCTCTGCTTAATTGTGATTCTAACTTATTCGTTAGGTAATAATCTTTCCTTGTGCATGCCACATTATTGTGTCTTTCATAAATTCTCCCAAAACAGAGTCCTAACGTACGAATTGGCGCGAATTCTTTTTGGCGTATTTTTTTTAGGACTGCCCATTTCTGGTTGCCCTGTATTAAATTCAAAATCATCTTAATTGTTTAAAGCGTAACAGAAAATTTCATGGTTATGATATCATTCACTTTTCATATGCTCCTTTTCGCCAATTCTGGATGCCAATGTGTGAATTCTGAATGAGAAAATTCAATTGCCTCCCTCTCGCTTCATGCACTCAGTCATGTAACAAAGGTCTCTTGAAAAATGGTTACAGGCACCATCCCTAATTATTTCAGTAAGAAATGATTTAATTTTTATAACTCTACCTTAAATAAACAAACTTCTCAAAAGGCATTTATTTTATTGATCACAGCCTACAACTCTAGCGAATGCATTTTTTTGAAAAGAACCTGGTCGCAATACTTTAAAATACAGATCTCCAGTATAGAAACTATGGTGCCTACACCAGGCATTCGCAACTTTTTCAAACATCGAGGGATGGTGCCTGCTGTTATTTGCCTGCTGTTATTTGCCTGCTTTTTATTTGCCTGCCAGATTTTTCCGGACTATTTATTTTCCTGAATACAATAAATGTGAACTATTAACGTCAGTCTTCAAGTATTTTCGAACGACTATTTCCTCGTCAGATAAGTCCTGCTTATGTTTGTGAATCATTACATAAGTGCTCCCTTCCTTCGCAGACTGTTGTGTGAAATATGCCTATGCTCCGGTAATTATTGCCGCCGGATTTTTCTTGCTGGACATTATAGAGTTGGATTATAGTGCCAATTTCTCTTTTACTTGAGCGAGTGATTCTTCTGATCGGGACGTTTCGTGATGATGGGTGCTTCGCTTCCGCTCGTTAAATTTTCCCCTGCCGATGTAGGCCTAAGAATCTACGACTGGCGATTTGTGACTCTTATTTCACCTCCGTTAAATCAACAATGTCACGCTCACTGACATAATGTTTTTATTTCATCTTAGCGGTGTACTTCAGTGACGATTTCATATGCTCTCGACTAAAGTGTCACAGAATTTCGTGTTTGACGTTTAAATTCTTCGTCATTCGTCGATAATATGATCTTCACATTGGATTTATTCTTTAAATTTTTGGATGCTGACACTGATGTTTTTCACAAAAATAATTACATGCGCTATACTATTAAAAAAAACCCTTAAAACTACAGAATTGATCAATTTTGTGTCTGTAATTTTGTGCGCTATTGAACGTTTATTTTTACGATAATACTGTTACAAGTTTATTTGTAGTAGTTGAAAGTTAAAAAAAAAAAAAAAAAATGAGTGAAGAAGACATTCATTGATAAATATTTACAGCATAAATTTCGCAGATGAGAAAGTGTATGCTTTTATATTTAATAGGTTAAATCTCAATTTCTATTTTAATTATATGATATTTTTATTTAAAAAAAAAATTATGTTGAGTAATTTTCAACCATTTTTAGTTTATTATGTATTAGTTTTTCTGTGCTCTAATTGAATTTCTTTAAATACGAACAGTTATAAATGATTTTAGATTGTCTTGAAACATTTCACAGCTTTACAAGTGCTATTTAAAAACTATGATACAAACGATAGCATGATAAAATTATATTTTTCAAATATCTAAGTACTTATTGCTGTGCACTTTTTGCTGAAAGTCGTTTGAGAAATATCAAGACAGTGTATTACTTTTTAAAGAAAGTATTTTTATAATTTCCATTATTAATTAATGACTATATATTTTGTTTATTTTTTTAATACAGTTATTTTTGAAGTGTTATAAATTGACGTATATTCCGTTTTCTTTTTCATAAATTTTATATTATATTTCCATGTAGATGAAAAAGTTCTAGGTAAGTTAATGGTGCATCTCTTTTTCCTATAAAAAATAAGGCATGATGTTGTCGGGTTGCAACCATTATTTTTTTAATATGAGGTTTATATAAAAGAAACAATACAGAGAAAGATGCATGTGAATACTGGTTATACAATAAGGATGTATGCACCTTCATATATTATTGACAGTGGGCTCATTTTCAGATAAATAAAATTTTATCGTTTGAATCACATGCCATGTGCACATGACATAAATAATAATAATGATGCATGCATAATCGAATTATAAATTCATGTATCAAAAAATATATTATTACATTTTATCCTACTTTTCTTTCCTGATTTTTTTTCACTTTAAAGGTAAGTTGTGCTTTATATTGTTTGTACAGTAATTTTATTGGGAGATTGTTTTTATTTGTGCAAAGACTAGCCATGTTCTTATTTGCATAATTAAACCTATCTAACATCTTAATATTCTTAAAGTGTGTGCATTGTTTATATCTGTTCGAGTAGAATTATTTTTACACTCTAGTCTGCAAAAAAAAAAAAAAAAAAAAAAAAAAAAAAAAAAAAAAAAGATGAATAAGATACAGTATGATATTGAATAAGATACAGTATGAATCATTATTTTCGTCAATTATATTAGCTAATAAAAACTTCAATTTTAGGAGTGTTCAATTAAAAAAAAACATTTGATAAATTCTTTAATATTTATTATGATATTTCTTATGCATTTCATGTAGGATATAAACAGTGCATTAAAACAAAATATCGTCTTAACTAAAGTGACTAATTTCCCCCCTTCTAATTTATTTTAAGACTTTTTATACATATATTTCCAGTGTTTGTTTTTCCTATTTGCACCCCACTTGCAAAAATATTTCGTTAGAGAGGGTCCAGTTTTCTAATATTTAAATAAATATTGAGATTTTTTTTCATGCTTTTTCACTTTTATAAATGTAAAACACAATTTTGATTAGTTTATGGATAGACATTTATTTTAAATTTTTAGCATCTATTTAAAAATATTCTCACATATAGCTGCTTTTATTATATTGCATTGTAGATAGGTCCATTTTTTTAATAATCTGATACTGTGCTCGTTTGTTTATTTTCGTATTTTTATAATTTAGGATATAACTTGTTTATAATGACTAAAAGAAAGTCACGTAAATTGACACAAGATCCATCTGTTGTGTTTAATTTTAAGTTAAGACCTGATGCAAAACAGGTAATGTCTTCTAAAACTAATATGGATTCTGAAACAATTGGCTTAGATTCTAATTCTTTTGAGATTTCATGTTTGAGTAGTTTAAAGGAATCTATTAATAGATATTCTAAATCTGTTGTTTCGGATGTTCAGAAATTAATTGATCCTATTTCAAATGACAATAACCCAGAACTCATGGCAAAATTTAATTCCTATCAAAAAGAAATTGAATTAAAGTTTAATATTTTATGTGATTTGGTGAATAGTGTTCAATCTGAGTGGACTGTTTTACAAAAAAATAACGACCAGTTACATAGGTTAAATGAGCTGTTGTTCGAAAAAGTAAGAACACTGAACTCGTCCAAACAGTCTATACATGAGATAGCTATTCAATGCGACATTAATGAATCTAAATTGGATGAACCCCTTAATGTTATTAAAGATAAGGAATGTAATTCTAATGGGAAAGATTTGGCCAAATTTTTAGATAAAGATGAATCTGAAACACACATAAATTCTGGTACAAATAATTCTGAATTATCAAAAGACAAGAATACTGATCTTATTTCAATACCGAATTACATCCTAAATTTATGTGAGCTCAAAAATCAAGTTAGAGATTTATCTGACTGCACTAAAATAATTCTGTTGGATCTTGATGACAATATAGGTATACCAGATATTATGATGTCTATAAATGAAAAGATTGGCAGTACCATTCCTTCTATTAACTTTGAAAGAAAGCATAAATTAAGACAGGGATTAAAATATAACTGGACAATTAGTGTTACATCATGGATAGCGGATCTCTTAACTCAACATGGAAAATTAAATATTAATTCTGTTGACTACACTGTCAGGCCATTTATTAACATAAAACGTTGCTTTCATTGCCAACAAATTGGCCACCTGGCAAAATTTTGTGCATATGATTTGGCATGTGCTAATTGTGGTGAATCACACACTTCAGATGATTGTAAAAATGCTTCAAGATGCATTAACTGCATTGCACATAACCGTGCTTACAACAAGTTTTTCGACATAAATCACCCTGCTTTTTCCACTTGCTGTAATACATTTAAATTTTATTTCAAGCAAAAACAAGCTTTTAATCACTCTAAAATATAACGTAAATATTCAACACTTCTTCAGGTATGCTATTTCATGTATATTTAGTTATTTACATATTTTGTTAGTTACCTTCAGGTGATACTTGGATTTCTCCGCTCTTTTACACAGTATTTTTTTTTACATTGTTAACCTTTTTATTCATAACACAAACATAAAGTATTAATTAGTATATTTTTTTACATACACTATTCTTTCGTAGATATATTTTTTCATATGGTATACACATTTTAATACATTGTTATTTAAAGATTACTTTCATTCATTTCATGATTTACATTCTTCGTGCAATGTTCATATCTTGGATTCTCTTTCATTCAACTGTTTCGTGAGCTCAGGAATAGATGAATGATTCAAAATTTCACATTTTTGATTTATTGATAGTTTTCTTCTGGTGGTTAAGCCCTAATTATCAGTAAGACTTCTGCGGTGAATCTTAAATGTTTGTTTACACAATTTATTTTTCTTTATTTGTATCTTTCGCGAT
Organism: Maratus speculifer; assembly: GCA_964019185.1. Classification (NCBI taxonomy): domain Eukaryota; kingdom Metazoa; phylum Arthropoda; class Arachnida; order Araneae; family Salticidae; genus Maratus; species Maratus speculifer. Next base: position 185,057,418 of record OZ025289.1, read on the forward strand.
AGATAAAAAAATTGCACATCTATTTTGTCTTAATTCGATGTAGCTACTCTATTTTTAGTAGGTCTGTGTAATTATCAATTGCACTTTTCTTTACACACAGTGTTAGTGCGAATGTTCACTAGTGTATCAATATTACAGTGGTGAAAGTTTTACAAAGTTCTTTTTCTTTTGATATACTTGTGGATATTTGCAACTGACTCACTTTTCATACAACTTCTCTTTGCATGCAGCAATTACAATGTTTTTATACAAAGTTTTTTTACAATGGCAGTTTACAAAGGTATATATATTTTGCTGCTTGCTTTGCAGAGGAAGTTATTCACATACATATACATTTACATATGCAATTGTTTAATTATCGGTCCTCTATCAAGTTTTTTTTAGAACATATTGATTATTATCTTTAATACATAAGTCATTTCTTTACATTTTTTTGTTTTGATTATGGATGATTTAATCCAATCAGATTTTTTTGCCTTCCCATTTGCACTACCCCACGTTTTCCCGTTTACACATATGAATTTCATTACTTTTATTGGTAATTAGATATCATTTGCATTCATTCTCCACATTTCTTTATTTTCATTTGGGTATACATGATATACAGTAGTACTTTACACTATATTTACGACCATTAAAAATTAGTTTTCAGTCAATGAATACTTACACATGTAGCGGAGCTTACTCCTTTTTATTAAAAATTCTAGCAAGATGTAAAATTTTATATATAGACTAAAATTCACACACTTATTCACTTTAAATTCAATACTCATCCTTATATAATTTGTACACAGTACTTCCACATAAAAAAAAATGCACTTTAGTCATTTTGTAAATAACGATGAGTGGTATACGACAGTCAAGGTGGTATTTAAAATTGCATACCTGTCAATGTTTTCACACTTCTGGTTCAAAGGATATGAAGTGAAGATAAATTGTAATTTATATAGGCAAAGATGCTGTCATATGTTTGCTTTAGTGGTTAATGCATGTCTTTTATTGGTCTTTATACAAGTCGTATCTTAAATTGAAGTTACTTTACAGGTCTCCAGATTACCTTTCCACACATCTTTCCCACAGTTCTAAACTTTTTATACTTTTGCATGAAAGTTCAGTGTCTCCCACTTACCAGTAATTATTCTTGAATAAAAGTATTTTTGGGAAGATACCGAATTCTTTACGAGGATTTCTTTCCTCATGTTACACTAAAATATCGTCTTAGATGCCAATATAATGCAACGTTGATTTTAAATTTCAGATTTAACTTAATAAAAAAATCATTAGTTTGGATATTGAAAAAAAAGGACAAAAAAATTATAAGATATACATTTAGGAACGTTGTTATCACATGGAAGTAAATGGTCAACGACAGTGTTTCAAAAAAATTTCCACATGTTGGATGTCTAGCATTTCTTGAACTCTCATCTAAAATAGATATGGCAATGTTTGTAGTAAAAATTATGTTGTAAACTAAAAAAAAATGGTGGAAATTTCAAAAATTTCCTATTATTCATTATTATGGACATTTTTAATCCTTCTATTTACATTATGTTTTTGTTTATTTGTGTATTATGTTTTGCGTTTAATTGCATTATATTACTCCAGTATTTTGCTATTATTATTGTATTGATCAATACACATATTTAATGTTTCTTATTACAAACATTTTGGAATTTATTGCCAATTGGTAAGTGACCTGTAGACTTATACCTGATATTTTGTTTTATTTGTATGTGCACATTTTTTGATACAGGTCCTTGTCTAAATAAGACAAATTGAAAAGTGATCACAAATTTTATTAATGAAGCTGCAGCTGTTTCTAAGTAGAAACAATATATGATGTCATTTGTATGACAAAATTTATGGTACCAATATATTTATATCATGATATATATATACTTTTATTTGGGATGGTTGCCTACTTAGAGAGAAGTTCAATTACTGTTTACTTTATTTAGTAAATGTTTAGTTTGTTTTCATGAACATTTTACACATTGTTACTTGTAAGAGCATATGAAAATTGATTTCTCTTCCTGCATGTACCTTTATAGATTTTTTTTTGCCTGTGAAAGGGGTGATATATGTGATGTAGAATCACATATAGTTTTCTTAAATTTTACATTTTTCTAAATTACAGTTAAAGCTAATCTTTAATTAAATATCTAGTTTATCTTAATGTTTTATTTCGATCCCACAATAACTTTCCGTTCAAAAGAAAAGAAAGAAAAACATCTAGCATCTGCTTTATTACTGATAAACGGCTGTCAGATAAAGAGAATTCATTAAGATGCGTATTTCACCCTTGCTGGAAACAAATAAAAAAAGAACAAAGATATGCTTTGCTTGCGGTCAGTAAAATCGCTTTTCTCTCTGCTTAATTGTGATTCTAACTTATTCGTTAGGTAATAATCTTTCCTTGTGCATGCCACATTATTGTGTCTTTCATAAATTCTCCCAAAACAGAGTCCTAACGTACGAATTGGCGCGAATTCTTTTTGGCGTATTTTTTTTAGGACTGCCCATTTCTGGTTGCCCTGTATTAAATTCAAAATCATCTTAATTGTTTAAAGCGTAACAGAAAATTTCATGGTTATGATATCATTCACTTTTCATATGCTCCTTTTCGCCAATTCTGGATGCCAATGTGTGAATTCTGAATGAGAAAATTCAATTGCCTCCCTCTCGCTTCATGCACTCAGTCATGTAACAAAGGTCTCTTGAAAAATGGTTACAGGCACCATCCCTAATTATTTCAGTAAGAAATGATTTAATTTTTATAACTCTACCTTAAATAAACAAACTTCTCAAAAGGCATTTATTTTATTGATCACAGCCTACAACTCTAGCGAATGCATTTTTTTGAAAAGAACCTGGTCGCAATACTTTAAAATACAGATCTCCAGTACACCAAGCTGTGCAGATTTTTAGACTAATGTATATCCAATATTTTCGATATATATCTGATATTTTTAAAATAACCAAATTAGTATTGATAATATATGTTTTCAATGATAATATAAATTAGAAACTAAAATGTATTGTACATAACATGAAAATTTAATCAAACATTAGTCTAAAAATATTTTTTTTTCTTAAAATATAATTGAAAATCAATTGTAAACAGAAAAATTTTGCGTTACACAGTTATCATTGTAAACAAACAAACAAACAAACAAATTTAAAAAAAATTAAACATAAAATAATTTATTTAATTAAAAAACTACTTTTATTTTTCTTATTTTGTATTCCCTGGCATGTTGTGCAGTTTAAATTCAACTGAACTAAAACCAGAAAAGATTATTTTTTAATAAAGCTGTATATAACTGACTATTTAAATTAGACAATTTATATTTCAATGTCAGTTTTCAATTATACCAAACTAACTTCACATTTAAAAATAATATCTTCAAGCCCAAAAGTTTGTAAAAGTTTCCTTTTCTGGCTTAAAAAAGTCACTATGAGAGACAAAATATTTATATCTACATTATGACACAGTCAATAACAGTTGGAAATTTTGTGTACACTTGTTTAGACTGAAAATATCAGAATATATCTTGCACAGTGATATTTTGAAAATGAATATCAAGTGTAGAAGATATCAAACATCTTGATATTTTAAAATTAAATGTTAAGTAAATGTAAAAAGTATGAAACACCTTGATATTTTGAAAATAGATATAGGATATACATATAATTATATATATCAACAAACCCTGCTGAAAAGTAAAAGTTATTTATGTGAAAGTTATTATATTTTTTGAAAAATAACATTTTCTAATGAAAGATTAAATTTGTAATTCAGTTTTGAACCAAGCATTTATTAAAGTCAGGGTTGGAAAAAAATCATGATTTTTTTTTAAAAAATCAAAAAAATCTGATTTATTTGATTTAAATCAGATTTTTTTTATTTAAATCCGATTTATTTGATTTTTTTAGAATCCTATATTTAATTACTGTTTTTATGTGTTTAAATAGTGTTTTTATGTTTTTACAATACATGAAGCAGTTTTTTATAATAAATAACTAAAAAAGAATAAATAATATTTATAATTTATAAAAATAATATAAAAAATAATTATATAGTTACGAAAATATTATATTCCAGTTACTGATTGGTACTAAAAATTAAACATCTAGGCTTTAATCTAAAGCCATTCTATTATTTTGTAATTAAATTGTGCATACTAAATAACAAATAAATTTAAATATGTTGTAAATGAATAGAAACTGGCAAAATTAAAAAAAAAAAAAAAATTAAATACAGTAGACCAGGGATGTACAACCTTTTTACCAGAAAATCGGTTGACACCAGAATATTTGAAAAGTGTAGTTTATTTTCCTTAATAGCAAAGTTTCTCTCATTACTATAAGGAAAATTATTCTGCATAAAAATAGTGGTATAATTGTGGCCCGCGGGCCAAAGGTTGTGCACCCCTGCAGTAGACTCCCTCAAATCCGCTGCCCTAATAACCACAACTCTCTAAAATCCGCGCATAATTTACAGATGTAAACAATGAAGCTCTCAGGTCAGGTATAGGGACAAAATTTGACTTTTTTATTTTTATATCAATTTTATGTATATTTTAATCCATAACTTTCATTATTATTGCTAAATTCATGCTTTTTCATGAAGGAAGAATAAATATATTTCTGAAAAAAAATTCAAGGTATTGCTAATATCAGTGGTGATCACAATCTTTTTGCAAAATGCATTTATACATTCATCAAGCTTTTTTTATTGTTGAATTTGGTTAAACCTGAAATAAAACTTCTATATTTTATGATATTGATGTGAATTAGTAGTGCACCTTTATGGGGCAAGTTCCATTGAATAATTTAGGGAAAAATGCATCTCATCTTTATAATAAATATTTAGTTATACATTATTGATTTACTTCATCTTTGTTGCTTTCAATATTTTAATTATCTAATTTTTTATTATTATAGTTCATTAACTTACATAATTGTTTTAATGTTTTACTATATTATAAGCATTCATTAACTTTAGTTGCATTATTAATTACAATCAAATTACTGTTTAAAAATGTAAACAAACCCATGACCAGAAATCCACAAAATTCTAAAATCCACACAACCTCTGGTCCCAAGCTGTGCGGATTTGAGTAAGTCTACTGTATTCATTTAATGCAAGCTATTTATTAAGGGGGGAAAATCACAATTAATTCTATATTTCTTAAGCAAACAGGAAAAAATCAGGGATTTAATTGTTTGAACAAAAACACTAATTTAGAAGCTTTGTCTACTCCTAATTTATTATGAAGGCTTGAATGAACTACTCCAAAAGAAGAAAATTGTCTTTTTACTCCAGTAGATGAAGCCACAGTTGTTGTTATTTGGTAAATAAATTCAATTTCAATGTCGCTGATTCTCTCTTTACCTCCCATTTCATAAAAGGATTTCTGCCAATCATAATCTGTCATAATATCAGAAACTTTCTTCTCAAGCAATGGTAATTTTTGGAATGAGCTGTTTTTTGCTTGAAAATGTGCTACAGTGGTGAGAAGATTTAGACAATCTTCTTTAATGAATGCCAAATCTTCATTATTTTTCCTTACATTAAGTTTCATTTCGATTTAAAAGAAAGAACCTTAATAAAACTCCAGCAAAATGACAGCCATTAATAGTTTGTTCATATCTTGCTTTAAATTTTATAATTCTATCATTATCTAATACATTTTCTAACTTTTTACCCAAAATTTTCCTTTGATATGTGCATTCATGTGAAATTGCAAAAAAATGATTTAAATCAAATGATTTTTTTAAAAAAATCAGTTGATTTAAATCATGCCAACCCTGATTAAAGTAGTTTAAGTCTGTTTGCTATAAGTTTCTCCTTTTAGTAGGTATTAGATTTTATTTGCAAATTACACATTTAAAAAAATAAATTGTGAAGAGTATGTTTTTATTGAAAGGAAGTTTTGTGAAGAGGCCTGTTTTATTAAATGGATTTTTGTGAAAGGATTCTAAATAGGCCCAAAATTTGGCTTGGGTCAACCACTATTGATTCTAGCTTATTTTGTTACTTATTTATTATTTGTATGGTATTGACAGCTATGATTTATATCATCAGGGAGAATGATTCCTGACAGTTTCAAAGAAATCTGATATAGTCAAATTGAATATAGCAGACTTCCTCACATCCGCACAGATTGGGACAAGAGGTTGTGTGGATTTTAGAATCCACACATTGTGCTGAGTAGATTTATTGCATTGTTTACATTTTTTAAAGCAGTAATTTGATGTCATTATAATAATGTATTGAGATTGTAATGAATGCTTACAACAGAGTAAAATATTAAAAAATGTAATAAACTAAAAGAATAAAAATTTAGGTAGTTTTTAAAATGATTAAAATATTAAAAGCATAGGATTAATAATCAATAATGTATGATAAAATTATCATCATAAAGATGAAATGTATTTTATCTAAATTATTCAATGAAACTTGCCTCTTAAAGCTGTACAGGACTAATTCACATCAAAATCATAAAATAAGGAAGTTTTATTTCAGGCTTAGCCAGACTTAATAACCAAAAAAGGTTGATGAATACATAAATACATCTGGTAAGAAGATTGTGATGACCAGTGACATTAGCAATATCTTGAATTTTTTTCAGAAATAAATTTATTCTTCCTTCATGAAAAATATCAATTCTGTCAAATTAACAGAAATTACAAATATATATACATATATATGTGGAATGGATATAAAACTAAAAATGTCAAATTTTCTTCCTATATCTCAAGTGAATGTTTCATTATTTACATTCATAAATTATGTGCGGATTTTAAAGAATTGTGGATTTTAGGGTTGTGAATTAGAGGGAATTTAACTGTACTGAAATTTTTTGGTACATTTGACATGGAATGAACCCCTTTGCTCCACGACAATGCAATTGGTTTTCAAAAATAATTTTAATCATTTTGACAAAATGCAAGACATTTTGCACCTCTTTAAAATATTTTTTTATGTTAAAACTAATTAAACATCAACATTTTGAAAATTTCACCCAATTTTTTTTAACCCTTCTTGGCACATCATTATATGAATAGAAATGTTCATAATTAAGAATTCTGATTGAATAATCTGAATTGGGGAATATAGGTATTTTATTTTAAGATGATGGCAAAAATCTTTCCTACTAAGGATGCACCGAATATTCGGTATCTATTCGGTATTCGGCCATGTTACCGAATATTCGGTTAAGCCGAATATTAACCTATTCGGCCTGCCGAATATTCGGTATGGCCGAATATCAAAGTATTCGGCCGAATCCAATACTTAATAAAACCTTTTAAAAACTTTTCACTATTTCTACTTTTAACTATCAATTTTTTAATTTATATTTAAAATAATTAGAAACAAAATCATTTTTAAATAAAATAGAATGTTTTTACATTATTTATTTGCTGTTTGTAAAGTATAACTTAAGAAAATTAACCATGAGAAGGATTAAAATGGTGATTTATTAGGATTCTCCTTAGGAATAAATTATGTGCTGATACAAGTTTCTAAATTTTGCTTAGTAAATAATCTGTTTTTTGCTTTGCCCCAAATAAAAATCCTTTAAAAGAAGAAAAAAAAAACTTTTGATATTAGTAGTAGCTATCAAGGCAGACAATTTTTGTTCATGAAACCATAATCATAATCAACTTATTGAGTCATAAAGTACATTGTATTTCATCTCACTCTAGGTCAAAACTTGTGTGTTCGTTTATTACATAATTTTCAACTCACATGCTTTGATTTCTGTAAAATATGATATGATGGGAAGGGTTTAAAATACCACCATTCATAAGAAAAGAACTATGAGCCAAACATACCTTTATTCAGAATTAAGTTGAAAGTATTTGTACTTTATATTGAAAAAAATCTGCCTTGAATTATTGAAGGACAATTATCAGACTATAAAATTTTTCTTCGGTCATTTTTTCATTATTTGATTTTAAAATGTTTGTTTTGATTTGAGAAAATTTTATTAAAGTTTCATAATTGCTCTTCTTAAATAACTCAAGATTTTTTTCAATACTAAATGCTCATATAAAAAGCTCTTGTTTATCAAAATGTAAGTTTCTTTTATTAAATATTATGTAAAACTCTTTTAAAAAGTAACATTTTAATACCTTTAAATTTTGAAATATAAAAAGTATTTGGAAAGCCGAATATTCGGTATTCGGCCCAACAATTACTATTCGGCTAGCCGAATATTCGTTATTCGGTTCGCCTGTCGGCCGAATATTCGGCATTCGGCCAAAATCACTATTCGGTGCATCCCTATTTCCTACACAGCTTGTCAATTTTTTGAAGTAATTCATCCAAGCTGAATTATATATAAATTTATGAAAAATGCACATTTCTTTTGTAGATAAATATTACAAGTACTAATACTACCTTTGTCATTTAGTAATAAATAAACAATTTTGACACAATTGCTCAGCTAGTATTTTTGTCACAAAGGGTCAGCCAGTATTTTTGTTCTTTATTTTATGCACTGTATGTGGTGTTCAGTAATCAATGAAAATTAAATTATAATTAAAAGAAAAGAAAAACAGCTTACAGCCAGATTATAAAACTCAGAAATATTTTTCATATGATCTTTAAAAAAAATCTATATTACATCAATTTATATTATATTTTAGAGTGAAATAAAAAGAATGTGAAAAGAAGCATTGGCAAAGAACGGGCGGTTTTGCTATTTCTCATGTTCTCTTTTCACTTTTTACTGAAAGACGCCTTTTTTGAATTCTTGAAAGAAAATTATACTAATTTATACCAGTGTTTTTATTAACCAGTGTTGTTTTTCCTTGCGTTGATTTTTTCAAGTATAATTTATTTATTCTAACATAGAAGTTTTTTTTAAATTATTTACTTGAAATTGACCTGGGAGGGGTTTTCATATCATGGGTGCAAGAAGCCTATACAAGCCAAGACTGAAAACTTTTTTGAGTATTAGAAACCGCTTAATGGAAAAGGGCAAGATTATTTCTAGGTCTTGCATTATGGTTTAAAATTATCTTTTATAATTAGAGAAAAAGGTTAAAAGGTTTTTAGAGTAAAATTATTGTTATTTTCACATATAAATTAAAATTTACTGTTAGTCAAAAATCTCCCCAAGACTGAAGGTCTTGCACCCATGTTTCATATCATCCCCATTTACTGTTCCTGTTTTTGTAAATAATTCTTTCTTTTGATAGCAACTTTTATGCCAAGACTATTTGTTAAAATATTCAAAATAAAATTTGGTCCATTTTTAAATGTTAATTAGCAATAATAATAAATATTTTAGTTTTTTCACCACCCTACTCTGCAAATAAATATATCAGTAAATAATTAAAATCAAATGTCTATAAAAATCAATAAATACAAGGAATTCAGCATAATGAATATTTTATGAAGAATCAATAAAACAAGATATTTATTCATTACAACATAATTTTAGTAAATTAAAAAGAAAGTTAAAATAATACCGAAAGTAAACCGGCGTATTAGCTTAGCGTCTATTTATTGATTATTTATTTAAAAGCTTTAGTAGAAGTGCAAGTACTAATTTTAGGAGTGGATACAAATGAAACGTTTCCCGTAACAACTTGCGACACAGTCACAAATCCTACAAAACGGGATACAAATGAAACGCCAACCGGCTTCTGCCGTCACAAAGTTGTGTGATTGTTGTCATAAAAAAAAGCCTGAAAGCCGTCGAAAGCTGTCTCAAGCCGGTAACAACTCCCGAATACGTAAACAAACGTAAACGTAGAAAACGTAAACAAAATATGTCAGCATATCACGTAATGCGGCGATTTTTGATCAAATATCAGCAAATATTGGAAAAATAATCTTATTTAAATAGCGAAAATTATAAATGTTGTGAATATTAAGTTTTCTATTACTTTTTTTTTTAAGAGGGCTAAAATTGGATCGATTTTATTTCTTAAAAATTTAATCCAAACACGTAGTTTTTTTAATTTTGAAAGCAAATTTCGGCATATATTTTTAATTTTTAGATATGTAAATTTAAATAACATTTAACAACTTGTGTTGTTTTTTTTATTATAATTTATTTACTAATGAAAGTTTGTTTGCTAAACTGCAAACAGACAGACAGGGAAAAATATACATAAATTTGTATTGCTTATAACTGAATGATAATTGATTTGAAATCTTAATAGTTATAAATAATGGCTTGAATTTTAAACCGAAGGTAAGATACGAGATTAGTTTAATAATTTGTTATGTTAAAAAAAAAAAAAAGATAGAATTGAATACAAATATTTATAATTTTCAAATGATGATTAATAATAATAAATACTGTAAAAAGGAAAATATTTTTTTACATAAAATTACTTCTGTTTTGTAATAATTATAACAAATCATAATCATACATAACCTTGATATTTATAAATCTCATATTTATTTATAATTGTGTAAATGCTTAATGTCATACTTTCCACAATTTAATGTATATGATTTATATCCTTAATTTTCAAAATTTTTTTTATAAAAAATAAAAATTTAAAAAGAAAAATGAAATTTAATAGATCAAACTTTTTCAAATGTTGAATAGTCAAAAATTTGTGTTAAAGCAATTCATTTCAAGTCAATTTATCAAAATAATTAAAATTCTATTGTTATTATTATTATTTTGTTGTTGTTCAATGGTATTCACAGAGTGTGTGTGTGAGAGGAGGGGGGGGGGGGGGTGGTTATCTATGCAAACTCTTTTTCCTTTACAGTCTGAAGGATATATAAATGATATTATGTACTGCATAAGTGCTTTTACATTCAAATTATTTAGAATATATTGGAATCCTGAGCTCATGCAGAACAAAATGAACGAAGGGCAAGATGTTGGGACAAACTTTTAAAAAAATATATTTTAACCTGTGGTTTGTTATAACTATATATAACCTCATTTGACTTATCAAGACCAGTTTTTGGTCTTTATCGTAAATCAATAACTATGGTACCATCCCATCTGACGGATTGGTAATTCTACTTTTTTTATGACAACAAAGGGTAAAGTGGGGAGGACAGATGTATTTGAGAAGCCATAAAATGTATTTTGAAGTACCTAACATATAACCATACAATACAACATATCCAATATAGTCTGCAATTTTTTTTTTCTTGAAGAATATAAATAGGATATTAACTCAGATTTTGTTTTACTTTAATCAGAATCTTACATGTAAGGTTATTTTTAAACATATTAACATAAAACAATACCAAATTGTAACAAAATAAAACATATTAAAGCTCTCAAAACAATTTGGAATAGTTTATTATTTTTGTCATCAAGAGGTGATTATGGTTTTTCACTGTACTATAATATACACTGCTCAAAACAATTAAAGGATATTTGACGTTTTATATAAAATAAAGATATAAACGAAAATTTTTTTGCCGAAAATAGAAGAAGAGAATCACAAATGCAAATTTTTCTGGCTTTCAAACTGTGGAGTATGCAAATTTTGAGTTCGACGTCAAAAACGTCTCTTCAGCGGCAGCGAATGAAATTTGACTCTCAACTGGATAAAAGAGAATGAAGACAAGGATGATCGGCATTCAGTGATTGCTTTGTTTCGATGAGTACGATGTTTCAGCGAAGTCATTTGACAGATTCAGAAGCTTGGAGAATTGTTGGTAGGTTAAAAGGGGGGCCAAACTCAAGCCGAAGTAGCTCAAGCCATTGGAGTGTCACAAAGTGTCGTTTCCAGGATCTGGAACCGTTTTTTGGAGAGTGGATGTGCAGGCCGAAGACCAAGGCAAGGTCGTAGACGGGCAACAACGCCCAATGAAGATCGGTATTTAGCGTTAACAGCTCGGAGACACCGAAACATGAACGCTACTTTTCTCCAACAACACCTTCACTCGGCTACAGGCACCACGATTTCAACTCAGATTATCTGAAACCGGCTCCATGCTGTAGGTCTGTATGCTCGCCGACCGATGGTATGTGTTAGATTAACATCAAGGCATCATCGCGACAGCAGGGAGTGGGCAACCGAGCATGTCAATTGGAGGAGAAATGAATGGAGAAGAAATGAATATTCTGTTTTCTGACGAGTCCCGTTTTTCTGTGCATCCGGATAATAGGCGTATTTTCATCTGGAGGGACCGTGGCAGTAGGAATAATCCTGCGTTCGTGCACGAAAGTGTCAGATTTGGCGGTGGAGGAGTGTTGGTGTATGGTGGCATCTCCATTGACGGGCGCACTGACCTCTACATCATTCGAGATGGAGCTCTGACTGGTCGCCGATATAGGGATGAGATCCTCAGACCTATTGTAGTCCCTTACGCTGCAGCAATCGGAGATAACTTCATTTTAATGGACGATAGCTGCAGGCCACATC